>CM043710.1:4895802-6180483 GCA_023969325.1 Oryzias curvinotus | reverse complement strand
AGCACTGCCAAGAAACACCTGATCCAGCCTCCAGTCATATGACACAGAGATCTTATCTCATAAAAGCACACACACACCTGCAGACACACCCAGCTGAGCACTTTCAGAGAAAGGATCCTCTTGCTTCACACATCAAACATCCTCCATATGCCCTTCAGCACATTATTACATAAGATGCATAAAATTGTTGTTTCCCTGTCAGGATTATGAATAAAGGCCCTTTTTTCTGGGTCAACTGTAAAGCAGTGAAGGAGAAGATTCTGGTTATTCTGTGGCCTCCTTGTGACTGAACCAGGACAGCGTTTGCTCCCTCTGACCCGTATGGTTGCCCCTGGTCTTGGTTTGGCCCCTGGCCTTAACGAGTCTCTCCGAAACCTGGGTGTGAGAGGATTTAAACATTCCTCAGATGAACTTTGTTACTCAGGCATTTCACCCTCCAGCAGCAGTAAAGCCTAAAAAACTCAACCTTAAGAAAGTCAAAGACCCTCGTGTCAAGAGAAATGGTCTTTTTTTCTTGTTTTGCCAAAAAGTTCATCTTATCAAGAAAGTTTCTATTTGTTTGTGGCACATAGGTTAGGAAACTGGAAGTTCTTTTTCTTAAAATAAGAATTCTTGGTATGAGCATTTATCTTACTCCATTAGCTGATTTTTTTTTGTTTTTGCTAATTTAAAGAAAATGTTTTAAATTCAAGAATGTTTTACGTATTTCTCTGGGGCTGTTTTGCAGAGAGCTTGAGTTGGAGAAAAACGTTCTCTTCTTGTCATCTGGCAACCTTTGAACAAACATCATGGCCTCAAAGAGCTCTTCATTCTGAGGCTCCATCTGATCCACGGATCATCTGAACGGAGGGCTGATCCTTCTCTGGTCTAAAACAGACCACTGCTGCCAAGGAGAAAGTCTTAAACCCTTTTTTTTTTCAAATTGGGGTTTTTTCTTTTGATGGAAGAGTCTTTTGATGATTTTCATTGTTGGTGTGTGAGGAACGGCGGTTTGTCAGTGTTCTGGTTCATAAATCTACTTCAGTTGATTGACAGCATCTACTGCTTCAGGCAGAACCCTGGAATTTTGACCCGTCCAAACCTCCTCAGAACCACAGCTGGAGAACATGGACAGCAGCAGACTCTGGAGACTGAACCCCATCCTGCTGGTTTGGGGGAAAGAACCCACCTCTGGGTTCAAAAACCTTTTGTTTTATTTTTTAGAAAGACTGAAATAGTAGTTCATTTTGGATTTCTAAATTCATTCTGTCATGTTTTTTCTCTTGAGTGTCTACCAACATTTCAGACTTCAATGTGATGATGTTTCATTTTCAAATTGTGTTCGAATGAGAGTTTTCCAGAGGCAAACATTGAGCTCTGGTGATTTTACACTGACAGTTTGAGAGTTTTCAGAGAAAAGCCTCAAACTGTAGTAATTTCGGACTGCCACATTTCAGGTCACAGGAGTTCTGAGATCAAGAAAGACACTCTGGAAAACTGGAAAAACAGGGTTTGCAAAAACTTGCACCTTATTCTCTGCAAAATGATTTAAAAATAGAAAAAAACGGTTTAAAGACCCACTTCAATGAAATTGTGTTTTGAACACGTTCTCATGGCATCTTTCTGATAACGGAGAACGTATATAAATAAAATAAGTCTTAAATTGCATTGATGAGTGCTTATTTATTCAAATTTTTGTCAATCAGGAGCGGATGAAAAAAGTTAGAAAAAGCCTGTGACATGCTACAGTAGGAGACCAATGAGTTCCCTGCTTCACTTCATTCCGAAGCATCCAGACAAATGCATCCGTGATCTTCAGTTTCCTTGTCTAAGATGGCATCTGGCTCCAAACTGCACAGCTGGATAGCTCAGATTCTGCTGACTATTTTTGTTGCACCAGTAATGTTGGGTTCGGATTGTGAGGGGCTGTAAGCCAGCGGGAGATGTGAAAACAAAGGGCTGATGGGAAATGAAGACAGGCTTACTCTGCGCCAACAGTCCCACAATTCAGAGGGGAATTTCTGATTAACTCCTGTCGCCGTCATGATCTGTGGTGAGTTTTGTTGGGCATGCTCTCCACTGTCTCCACCTGGTGCTCCTGATCACGTCATTTATCCCACCTGTGAGCCACAGTATTTAGGAATGACAGTTCCTCACACTCTCTATCAGTTTGTTGTGCTTTAGCTCATATTCTGGCCTTTCCCAGTTTTTCCCTCGACTGCGTTTTGGCCTTTTTTCTTTCCCTGGTTGAGATTATGTCTGTCCCCTTGATGTATCGATCTGCCGTTTTTGCGTTTGCATCACGGGTGTTGGACTTGTTTGCCTCCCCTGACTTGATTCCTTCTTGTTTCATGACGTCTCCAGTGGGATCTCCACCTTTGTTACTGAGACGTTTGAGAATAAGAAGAGACTGGATTATCTTTTGCTTGGAGCAGGACATATATTGACTCTACTCTTCTGGTTTCAGGCTCCCCTGTGCAACTGGTGGTGTATTTAACTCTTGGAGATCTCCAAATAAATTGATATACTTATTCCTGTGTGTGCTTCTAGTTTGGGTTGTCCTACTTGGAACACTACAGGACAAACTGGCCAACATGGACCCCAAAAGCACTCAGAAATAGAGATCGAGTATAGGAACAGATTGGAAAAAGCATGAGTAGTTTTGATGATCGCTTTGCTGG
This sequence comes from Oryzias curvinotus, assembly GCA_023969325.1. NCBI lineage: Eukaryota > Metazoa > Chordata > Actinopteri > Beloniformes > Adrianichthyidae > Oryzias > Oryzias curvinotus. Next base: position 6,177,823 of record CM043710.1, on the reverse strand, counting down.
GCTTTCTGTTGTTACAAGAGACCTTCTACAGCAGTTTAACAAGCTCCCTTTGAACCAGAGACCAACACCGGCTTTGCCAGGGTGAGCGAGTCAGTCCAGAATGTTACACTAGAACCTTGCATTGCTGAACTTTTATTGCTTATTGTGAAATATATTTTGGCTTCACAGCCATCTATTTTTCTGTGTGAGCCCTCTAAGGTGGCGTTTGCAGGAAGAGGCAGACAGCGGGGAACCTCAGAGTGGGAGCGCCAGCGTATATGTTCGTCCTTTCAGTGGTTGTCAACCGCCCTCAGACGAGTCTTCAATCCACTCCTTCCTGCTCACGAGGCCGGTCCTGGATTACCCCGTTTCAGTCATACAAAAACTCTTGCAGTAGAATACATTTATTTTCACATACTTAATTTACATCTTAGTTGCATTCACAAACTTTGATTGGCATAAGGCTCCGTACAATTCCATGAGATAACTTCCATAAACTTTAGGGTAAAAACCCCGAACGGAGCCCACAGGTGGAGAGGAGAGGAGGTGGGGGCGACGAAAACGGCGCTGCGGTAAGAAAGAGAATGAACGCTGCACACCTGGACTTAAATAGGAAGCTGAACAGGTGAGTTAATTAACTACCGCCCTAGGGGGGAAAGAGACTGCCGAGTTTTTGGTGCCTGAAAAGCGAACTTGTTCGCAATTTTGTGTCTACAACCACTCCATCGAATTTCGCACACTTTCTGCAGATTGTGTTTGGAACGAACCAGACACTTAAATAGACTGAGAGTAAATGACTAAAATGAAGACAGCAGTGAATCATGACAAACTTAAAACAGGTGTGACTGTCAAGTCACAGGTGTGTCAAACAGGTGAAAGTCAAAACAGAACATGACCAAAACCAGTTGCTCTGCAAAAACTCTATGAAAATGACACAAAGGTTCTTTGATTTTAGCTATGAAACGGCATAATCCTAATTAAAGAACCACTGTGATGACTTTTATTAATCAAAGGATGGTTGGGGAGTGACTTTAAGTAGAATTTTTTTTTTTTTTTTCATTATGACATAAAATTTTAGTAAAAACGGAGTTTGATTTATCTGGGATCAAACTTCAGCAAAGTTTCAGTTATTACACTCCAACAAAACTCTGTTTTTATAATTCTGTACAAAAGAGTAAAGATATTTTCTGATTCATGTTTAAGGAAAAAGGAAACAGCTATAAGGGAGCTTAATAAAATGAGGTCCAGCAGGAACTGGATTTTATTCCTAAAATAACAAAACTTTTTCTTAACTGAAAGATCTTATTTGCTTGATGAACTTCAGTCTTTCTGTGAATAAAAACTTGTTTAACCCTTGTGCTGTCCTATAACCCCATCCTTACATTGATGTGTTCTCCCTACCATGATAGAGGTGGAGAGGATTTCATGTAATCCATGGACAATCGTGAAGATCACAAATCATTGAAGAAAAAAGGTTCAGCACACTGTCGAGTGGGGTCTAGATGACCCAACTCCCAACGTTAAAGTGCTTAGGATAGCACAAGGGTTAAAAAGAATTACATTATTTGAATAGACTGAGAAGACTAAATGGATTGTGCAAATGTGCCAAAGTGCAGAGCTCGATGCTGCTGCTTCACCTGAATTGTTTACACACAAATTTTGGTACCTGAGACACAATGACCTTGACATGTAACTCGTTCACCAACCTCCTGAACCAATTCTGCTAAACTTCAAGCACAGTATCTACTTCACACACAAATTCCATGTCTAAAACACACTTTTTTAAAAAACACTAACAATTCTCTGCGTTTGGCACAATTTTCATGCAGAAAATATCTTGTTTTCATGAGGAACACACTGTCATTCAAATATGCACACTCACTCAACACAAGGGCAAACATGCATTACACAAGTTTACAACTAGCAATCAGAGCATTGGCATGAAAGGGCAACAGGTGTTCTCTTGTTTTGGAGCAATAGTTGTCAACATTAGGAACAGAGGCAGAACCAGACGATTGAGAGTAAGAGGAGGAGGACAAGGAAGGCCAAAGACCGGAGTCTCTGAGATCCAAACTCCTTTGGTTGATTATGTGGTCAAGCATGGTCTAACGATGAGGGAGGCTAGCCAAAGAGTACACCTAAATTTGAGCAGGTACATTTTAGCATCTGTCATCTGAACTTTCCGAAATAAGAATAGGTTAAAAATCTACTCTCATTTGAAAATGGCAGTACTGCATATCACTACAGTATTCAATGAGTACAGTTTTACAGTATTGCCTGTTGACTGTTCTGTAGAGCTGTACAAATAATGTAAAGTATGTTTCACATATTTAGGAAATATATATCTACTTTAATTTACAGTATTTTACTATTCGTTTGGCAGAAATGATTGATTACCAACACAAGGTGATCAGGAACGTGTTCTGTCTCCTGAACAGGAAAATGAAATCATGAACATGGTTCTAGAAAACAACGCCATAAGATAGTGGCATATACAAGAACAATAAGAAAAGACGGTGACATATTTCAAAATATTAAGGGGGAAGCCTATCAACAGTGTATCAACAAGACCGTGTCTTGTGCAGAAGTCATCTCAGGATGAAGCAGGTCTACAGGGTGCCATTTGAACACAATTCAGAAAGAGTCAAAGAATTGCAATATACAGTAACTGTGCAAGTGAGTTCTACAATTGATGCATTCGCTTAACACTGTTTACAGTAAATTACACATATCTCAATATTGCAATCATAATGACTGTACTTAACTATAGTGACCACTCCATGTCTATTTCTGATATCGTCGTGTGTGTTTCAGAGAGTCCTGGAGCTAGAGGTGGCTGCAGAGGAGTACCAGTTCATCTTCATTGATGAGGTTGGTTTTAGCGTCACAAAAAGACGAAAGAGGGGAAGGAATATCATCGGACAGATTGCCATTGTTGAAGTCCCTGGCCAGCACAGAGGGAGCATCACAATGTGTGCTGCGCTCACACACCACAGCGTCATCCATCACAATGCTACCTTTGACCAATACAACAACGCCCATCTGATCGCATTCCTGGACACCCAACACAACGCGCTCATTCCACTAGATCAGGTAGATGGCCCAGTGCAGCTCAAGTACGTTGTCATGAGGGGCAACTTAAGTTTCCACAGGACTGCTCTGGTAGATAACTGGCTCACGGCCTACCAATGCTTTTTAGTCGTGTATCTGCCTCCATATTCTCCATTCCTAAATCCTATTAAGGTTTTTTTTTACTGAATGTAGATGGAAAGTGTATGACCGGAATCTATAAATGAGTTTACCTCTTCTCCAAGCTATGGAGGACACATGTGGATATATAGCAGCTGATGCTTTTCACAGCAGGATTTGTCATACTTGGCGGTGTTTTCCCTGCTGCTTGGTCAGGGAAACCGTTGTTTGTTCTTTTACTGTGATTGTATTCACTAAATTTTTATGTTGTTATTTATGCTGTGTTGTTTGGGAATGGGATGTATGCTATGTACATTGTTTTTGTGGGAAAAATAAAATGAACCTATCATGTATTTGTGTGTTTAGAATATAAAAATATTATGATCAAGTATCTTACAACACATGTAAGATACTTGTAAGATACTTGTAGTGTGTGTAAATGTAACTCTGTTCCAAGAAAAAGCCTAAGTCATTCTGATGAATGAAGAAGTGTTTTCCATTCATCAAAGTGTTCAGCTGGTTCCTATAAATGTCTATTCATGTGATGGTTTGTGTTTGCCATATAAAAATATAATCTCAGTTTAAAAGAGAAATAACAGTTTTGAATGTAAATGTTCCCTTTGCAGGAGAATTGAGGGGTTTTGCCCATTGTGTGTGTGTGTGTGTGTTTTGGATTTGTGTGTAGAGTTCTGAGAATATGAGGCATGCTTTCATAAAATTAGTTTTAACAATTGAGAAAAACTGTAAACAGGAAATACAAATAAATACAGAGATTTTTAGTATTAAACTGAATTAAATCCCACATATAAACTGCATTTATAGAACACAAAGTCTGCTTCTCCCTTTTTTGTCTTCTTTGTTCAGGTTCTATCAGCTCTTCAAGTGTTCTTTTCCTCTCTCATGTCCTCTCATTCCCACTCTTCTTTTTTTCTAGCTCCTTCCATTTTTGTTGAAGACAGGGGAACTCACCTGTTGCCTTTTATAGAACACCTGACTAATGCGTTTTCTTCCAAACCTGCTAAATCTGGTTTTCCAGGTCATTCACTAGTGTGGTTGTTGGTAATCTGGGGCTTTGTAATGACAAGAATGTAACCTCACAACCTGTATCTGTGTCTAAGGTGTGAAAATGTGTGCAGAAATTTACAAATGTGATATGTTTTGCAAAAAGGGTGAAGCAAACTTTGTGTGTAACTTTGTGGAAATCTGCTGAGGTGTTTTGCTCATTGGAGTAGGATTTTGCAAATTGGATGAACATTTTTGTTTTAGTGCGTAAACAACTGTAACATCATTGGACCTTCATTTTTTTAAAATCAGAATTGCTTTTAGTTTATGACCGTCCAGAGCCCTCAAGGCCTCAGGGACAGATCCGCTGGTGGTCCCTAAGGTCAGAACAGAGAGCCACAGTGAGGCCACATTCCAGCATTGTGGTCTCACCTGTGGAAAAACCTCCTGAAGATGTGAGGCCTTCATCCGCTGTAGAAGTTTATAAGGAAAAACTCAAAACTCATCTTTTTGGCTTTGCTTTAATTTTTTTTTCCCATTTCCCTAATGTTTTGCAGTACTTTGACATTATAAACTGTTTCTCCCAGTATGCATGTGTGTATGGAGGCTACTATTGTGATTTCAGTTTTTGCTATTATTTTCACTGTCATCTGTTTATTTAATTCCTGTTAAGCACTTTTAGGTGTTCTGTGACAGGAAAAGAGCTCTGTAACTAAAGTCTAATCTGAATGTGTGTCTGTGTGTGTGTAGTAATGTATGTGAGTGGATGGGCGTGTGTGTTTGTGAATGTGCATGTATGTGTGTGCAGGTTTCTTTTGCTTTTATCTGTGCATATGTGTGTGTGCATTCATCTCTTTGTGTTATAAAACTGCAGAGCAGTCTTCCTTCAGGACTCCTTCTTTGTTTTCTGGCTCCTTCCATTTTGCTGATCTGCTGGCCTCATGGAAGAGTAGCTCTTCAGCCACACCCATGTTTGTTGGTTTCTCTCTAAATTCCTGTTTCTTCACGCCTTAAGAAGCGCAGATATCATCTCCTCTTTGACTTCTTCTGCATTCTTGTGTGTCAGCACTCGCTAATGTCGCAGAGCGCCATGCCTGGACCTGTTTCCCCCAACAGCCCTGGACCGTCCTGCTGGGGGACAGCCTCACTCTGACACCTCCAGCCCCACCCGACTGAAACATCCGTGCGCTGTCAGACTTTTAGGACTGAAAAAGGTCCGGTAACAAGAAGAGAGAAGTTCTTAGCTTAATGTGATATTAATGCCCGGACATTTGTCTGTGCCAAAGAACCCTTGACTCGTTTTAGAGAGGAGGTTTCTGCGACGAGATGGTTTGGTGTTGTGCTGAAACTGATCCTGGCCAGTGAAAACAGAACCAAGGGTTCTGTGAAAACTGAAGGAAACCTCAGTGAAAAGCCTTCTCTTGTGGGAAAAGTTTCTTAGACAATTCTGCATTTTTTTGTAATGCATCCCAGTTGCATTAAGCAAACACACTCACCGTTCATAGAATGAGCAAAAAATCATGTTCTAATAATTTAAAAAAGTTTAGCATAAAGAGGTACCGGTACTTGGAAAGTTTTGATGTGTCAGAAAACCTGCTCTAATGAAAATTGTGTTTTAGGTGTTTTTTTTTAACAAGTTCTTGTGGCATTTTTCTTAAAATTGAATTTCTGAGTGTTTTATCATTGTAACTGTTATGACTCAAGAGCAGACGAAAAAATGATGTTTCAAAAAGATCGTATTTGAGATACTGAAAATACCCTGGGCAGGTCACGAGTTTCCTGCTATGTCCCAGTCCGATGCGTCCACTTCTGAACGACGAGGTCCAAGTACGTTTTTGTTTTCCTCGTCTGAGCTGGCAGCTGGCTCAAATTTTTATTGCACCTATCCTGCTAGATCAGGGGTGTGCGGGGCTGTAAACTGCCAGGAGGGCGTGTAAACAGAGAACTCTCAGCAATAGGGAGAGATGAATTTCTATGAACTACTGCAGAAATTCTGCAGAAACTATGTCCTTCTTATTTTTTATTTTGGCTAAAAAACTAATCGTAATTGGAAGGCTACTGGGAACACTTGTGTCTCAAAAGAGGATCGGAGTGGGACTTCAATCACCACAATCTCAGAGTTTTTGTAATTTTGTTGTGTCTTTCAGCTCCAATGGCTCCTGAAGGTGACGCAACCGTTACCTTCACTGCCAAAGGGAAAATTCCTCATTAATGACTTCTGACAAGCCAGTTAGCTTGAAGCAAAACAGTCCACTTTTTTAATGATTTCACAACCTGCCCACCCATGAGAACTGTTGAAGTGTTGAGTTTAGTCCATTAAAAAAATGCTGTAGATGTGATAAAGCAAAACTCAAAACAGCACAATTGACCATTTTGCAGGTCGGACCTCTTTTTATTATGCTTTTAATTCTGACAAAAGGTTTGGTTAAAAGATGAATCACAACACAAGTTCGTGCTGCTTTTTCTGCAGTGTTGCTTATTTTTCCACAAAACCACGTTGTTTTATTACTGCTTCCTTTAATATTCAAAAAATGAATGTCAGATTAGCATCAAGAACAGGCAATATATATACATAGAAAAAACACTGATTTTAGACCCTTGCAGGTGAATTCTCCAGATTTCTGTCCATTTTCTGGAAAAACAATTAATTTTGCACAAGTTATGTTGAGGTGCAGTAACAGCTTTATAGGTGCAGGAAATGAGCCCCGTCTTGGTGAGACAGCACCTTGTGTCTTAGGAAAATAACAAAAGCTTGAAAGTGTTTTTGTGCAGCTTTCTAGAAATGTGTGCAGAAAACAATTTTTTACACCTAATTGTAATAATACTTACTAATGATCTCTGCTGCTGTCACATGGCAAGGCCCACTTTACACATAATCAGCTCAAAAGTACAAAAAGGGGCTGAACAGCTGAAGTTGGTCACTAAAGCCACAGAAGCATTTCAAGTTCCCTCAAGAAACTTTGATAAAAGAAGAATCCTTGGTCAGGTCAACTGCATTTTCAAAGACAAGATCTGGGATGATTTATCTTATGTGTGCATCAGGTTTGGAATTTTAGGTAGAAAACTATTTGCTTTGCAGCTCTGGAACCAGAGTTGTGTTCTAATAGTCTACCAAATTTATGAAGGAGATACTAAGTGCCAAAAATAACACAAAAATATGGAGTTAAATAACAATACCAATAAAAACAGGACAGGACAAGTCTCCAAAAGACAAAAGGATTACAAATTATTGTCCATTTTTAGGATACGACTGGAAAGAGAGCAGCCGTCAAATGAACTATTCAGCAAAGACGCTTAAGAGCGCAGTTCAAAGGAGAAGAGCCACGGGTGTCAACAGGACCAGATCATGAAGAAAGGAGGCCCAGACAACTGGGAGAAATTGAAAACCCACTGAATACAATACATAAGAAAGAAAGGTGGTAACTCCTGTCAGGAGTTCCATCAGCCGACAAGAGATGACCTAGTAATTTAGAGACGTAAAAAACATTTCAAAGAGACTCAGTGTATCCTTATGGAAGGCTAGTTTGGGTGTATTGCTTTCCTTCTAATGAAAATAAAAAACAAAATTAAAACTTTTTAAAAACAAACAAAAAATGTACTAAATCTACCTGTAAAAATGTAGAACGAGCTTTAAGCTCACTGAGGAGAGCATGAAGAGTCACAGGCTCAAGGAAAATGGGCCTCTGATAAATGTAACTGAAGGTTAAACCAAGCTAAGATCCTATTCGGAAAAAAAAATGTTTTTTTCTTAAAAACTTCTCAGCATAAAACCAAATGTTGGTTTTTTTCTTTTTCTGTGTTGCAGTTCTCCTAAGGAAGCTGCTTCTAAATAATTATTCAGGATCTGAGGGAGCTCTGGCACAAACTGTCACAAAAAGGGCAGCACAAAGCCAAATCAGGGTCAGGCAGGCAGAAGTCAATAACGAGCATGAGAACATCAGAGAAGAAAGAGGAGTAGTTAGGATTTGGGGCAGGCAAACAGGACCCATCAGCAAGCAAGGCAGAGTGGTACAAACAATACTTTGCAATGAGTGCGGCTCAGTGCAGTACTTAAATACAGGCGAATGACAGTATTGGTGTGCAGGACTCAGAAACTGCACAATGGGGTTGTGGGAGGTGTAAGGAAAATAAGAGCAACATTCTGGGCTTTTGTTAGGCAGTTAGCTGTGCTCCCTTAGTAACTGCCATCAGTCATAATAGTGTCTTTGAGGCCCTCCGTTATAATGCCCCCTCCATTATGCATGTCTGCCACATCTCTGTCTAAGTTCTGCATTGTCTTACAAAGTATCCTTGTTTTCCACAATTGCCACATCTAACATTTTTTTGCATCTCAGCCTAATGTTGGTCCCAGGCATGCGTCCCATGGGCATCAAACTCACGCAAACCACAGGTTATTAGGGCGCTACAGGAAGTTTCCTCTGCGCCACACACTGATTTGGGCTAGCATTCAAGAAAATGCGTCTTAAACAATGGAGCATAATTATTATGAGTGGCAGCTAATCCAGCACTGAATTCAAATCAAGCTTTAAATTCCAGCACGTCCTCATTATAATCTGGGGTTTACTGCATCTAATCACCATGTTGTCCACACAGTGATTCACACTAGTCCTGCACTGCTGGTCTTCTGCTGACCCTTACTCGATGCATAACTTCTCTTCTGTCATTCAATTCCTTCAGAGAATCAGGCTTTCCCAAGAATGGGTGTAGTTCAGGTGGTTGGGGCTGTCCCATTGACTGCGTTATCTGCTTTTGAACTGTTACATTTTCCACGGTAAAAATGTCCACCCCTACCATAGGTGTAGTCTGAAGAATGCTGACTTCCAAGGGCATTAAAGAACTATTTCCAGCCACAGGGTTCAGGGGTGAAACTACCATTCTTGATGTTAAGGAGGAAGAAGAAAAGATATATATCCATCTTGTAAATTTAACAGTCTGTGATTTTCAATCAAAACACTGAAAGCAGCATAATAGAAGGAGATCAGGTCAAGTTAAACCTATAGACCACAGTCTGCTCCTGACACCAAAGGAAAGCAGATACAAGCAAACAAAACCATTTCAGTCAGACAACTCTTGCAGTAAGAAATATTTATTTGACATTTTCCACATACTTTAGTTGGCATTCACATCTTTTGGTTTGGCATAAGGCTCCGTTCAATTCCATGAGAGATTTCCATAAAACTTTCGGGTAACAAAAACCCCCCTTACGGAGCCCACAGGTGGAAGCCGGGGAGGAGGGTGGGGCGAAGAATGAGCGCTGAAGGTAAGAAAGAGAATGAGCGCCTGCGCACCTGGCTTAAATAGGACGCTGAGCAGGTGCATTAATTGACTGAACCGCCCTAGGGTATTAGCTAAGAAACCCTGCTACGAGTCATCTGCCCGAAATACGATTATGAATCGTCATTTAAAGAAGTTGATCAACCCTATCACTCCCCGCCTCCAGAGTGAAGCTTTGAAACAGAAGCACCTAAGACAAACTTACAGCCGTCCAGCAGCTCTAAAAACACCATCTACTCTACACATTTACACTTATTGTGTCCCAAACACAGACTGCTGATTCTTTGCAGCCGCCTTAGATCCAACTATCAGTTTTTTACTTTGCACTTGTAGCTGCGGAGCACTATGCAGGAATACCCTCTATTTCAGGGTGATCATACAGGATGAAGTGTAGTTCTGTTTTCTTTTATGTACCAATGGTTACGTTCAATCTGCACACTGAAGGTCCCTGTGCAAAACCCTTCATCCTGAAGTCTGGGTTCCCCTGTGCTTGTGCCCAGCCCGAATAAAATATGGGGTTGTGTCAGGAAGGGCATCCAGCATAAAAATTGTTGCCAAATCAAATGTGCTAATTAGTGTAAGGTGATTCTCTCTGGTGACCACTAACGGGAAGTACTGAATGGTGAACATCAGTTATGTGAGGCCCAAGTGGGAAATCAGTAAAGTCCTCTGATCAACAAAAGTTGGAAAGATTTTATAAGGAATAAGAATACAAATTAGAGTATTAAAGTATTTCTTTTTCCAGGAAGGTATTATACCAGTCAGGTTATTTTGGAATTGAATGAAAAAAAAATGGATGAATGAATGGTTATTTTGGTGCATTTTTAGAATAAAACTCCACATTTCCAATTTGTTTTGATTAATAGTTCTTACAAATTAGTTTTTACATGATTTCTTGAACCTTTTTCAATCCTTTTTTAAATCTTTCCTGCAAGTTGAAAAAAAAGACTTATTTGCTGGAAAGAAGGCCTTTTTGCTTTCTTCAGATTTAGTTTTGCCATATTGGTAACATCTTTTCCTGTTGAGTGCATGCCTTACATGAGTCTGCAGCCTCAAAATGATTAGCTGCAGCAAAAAGAAGCATCTGGTTTGTATTCTCCAGAGGTGTGGTGTCAGCACACATGGCCACAGGCATCTTTTGGTTAAAAGTAATCAGCTTAAAAATCTCCACAAATACAGAACTTGCATGACTGCCTCAATTTCAGAGGCTGAAAATGGATCCAGAACCTTCTGAGTTTCAAAATAGGGTGTCAGTGTTTTAAAAGTTTTGCATGCAGGGTGGGGTGAAAAATCCTTTTGGGGCATTTTATAAGAATGAGGTGAAAAAAAAACAGCAAACAGGCAAGAGCTTGTTCCAATTTTGAGTGATGGATGTGCCAAAGTACAGTTGTAAAATAATAACCCACAGACAAATGCTTGGCCGGGAATCCCACTCTCTGAGCCAAGCCTTGAGTAAGACTCGTCCCGAATGTCTGCAACAACCCCCCCCGTAACCCTGCAGGCTGTAACGGCTCCGTTTGAGGGTAGAGTTTCAGATGTGAAGATCGTGTGCACGCATGGGAAAGGTGACTTATGTAAAGGTGTATGATAACGGGAAAAACAGGTATGCTGGAGAGCCCCTAATTAAAAAGCACTCAATACTCCAGATTTATGGACCCCCCCTCCTCCTTTGTTTCTGTGAACAAACTGGCTTGGGGAGTGCAGGCTTCAGGCCCAAAGAAAAGCGATAGGAGGGAAGCACATTTCACTTCACTTTTTACACCACAGTGTAAAACAGTTGAAACATGAAACAGGGAAATAAGTCAAAAACATTTGTTCCTGCTAAATTCCACCAAAAAAAAAAACTATCAGAGAACAAAGAGATTTGTGAAAGCGTATCAAAAACATGTTAAATAAATTTCAAAACCATGAGTGGCGCAATTGTTTCCCTCACAGCAATATGGTCCTGCTTTGACTCCCAGCTGGGTCCTTTCCGTGTGGAGTTTCCATGTTCTTCTGGTGCATGCATGGGTTTTCTTTCCCATGCATGCAGGCTTCTTCCCACAGTCCAAAAACAAGATGCACAGGTGATCCAGGATTGTGCATTAGGTGTGAATATGGTTGTGTGGTCCTGCAATGGACTGGAAAGGCAGGGATAGGCTCCAGCAACCACAAATGGCAGTTAGCAGAAAACAAGTGTTACATTGTTGAAGAAATTTAAATGCCAAATACTTAATGCAAAAATGATAAAGTTTACATTTTATGTTTGAATAGTTTGAAAGGAATCTGTTCATTGAAACAGGAATGAAGCAGTGACAGAAGATGGACAGGTGTGACAGGTGTTTCCGCTTCACATTAGACTAAAAACTTGTGAAAGAGCCCATGGGGGTTGTTTGGTTTTACACTGGATCTGGAGGTAAAGGTCCAGAGAGCTCCATTGAGGTCTGACCTGGTTTAAACACAATCAAGTTTGCCATTTCCTCTGTCATGCAAAAAGAATTCAGGGGCTGGGTGAATGAGGAAGGTGGGACCCATCTCCTCCTGTCAGAAGGGACTGCATGGCTCCTCCCCTGCAGGAGCAGAATAAAAAACAAAGCCGCAGAGGAGCACGGCATCTCAGCCAGCTCCACCTCTCCAAGCAGGCCGATCTCAGACCACGCTCCACAATGAGTAGCTATTCAAGCATGCACTTGTCCTCACGCTCCTCTGGTGCAGGAGGCTCAAGTATGGGCTTGGGTCAAAGATATGCTTCCAGCGTCTATGCGGGCTCAGGCGGCAGAGGGACCAGAGTCTCTGTTTCCTCTGGTTCCTTTGGGGCCGGAGGTGGTCTTGGTTCTGCTGGTTTTGGTTTTGGCTCTGGAGGTAGTGCAGGCTTTGCAGGTGGTGCAAGCTTTGGAGGCGGTGCAGGCGGTGCAGGCGGTGCAGACTTCCAACTTGGAGCCAATGACAAGGCCACCATGCAGAACCTCAATGACCGGCTTGCCAGCTACCTGGAGAAGGTGCGCACCCTGGAGAAGGCCAACGCTGAGCTCGAGCTCAAGATCCGAAATTTCCTGGACAGCAAAGCTGCCCCCACCGGCCGTGACTACTCAAAGTTCTATGCCACCATCATAGAACTGCAGGGAAAGGTACGGTACTTGAATGATATTGTGACTCTTAAGATGCAGACATGTCAGTTCAGTAGATTGTGTTCACAGAGTTACATTGATGAGGAAGAAAAATGTGTCTTTATCTCACAGATCCAGGACGGGTACCGTACCAAAGGAGGCATTCAAATTTCTTTGGATAACGCCAGGCTGGCCGCTGATGACTTCAGAAGCAAGTACGTATCAACGTATGTGGGAGACCTGCAAGACCTTCACAGTCTAACCACACGTCTCGGTCCATTACAGGTTTGAGACCGAGCTCTGCATGCGCCAGTCAGTGGAGGCAGACATCGCTGAGCTGAGGAGAGTGCTTGACCAGCTGACCCTTGCCAGGTCAGACTTGGAGCTCCAGATTGAAGGCCTCAGGGAGGAGCTGGTCTTCCTCAAGAAGAACCACGAGGAGGTGGGTAGTAAATGTGAGGAAAACTTCTTAAAGGGAACACAGAATATGAATAAAAAGCAAATTCCATGTGTTTAACAGGAAATGGCGTCAATGAGGACTCAGGTCACTGGTCAGGTCAACGTTGAGGTGGACGCAAAACCACAGGAGGACTTGAGTGCCATCATGGCTGAGATCCGTGAGCAGTACGAGGCCTTGGCTAATAAAAACAAGAAAGAACTTCAAGATTGGTATGATAAAAAGGTGAGAGAATAGTTTCAACTGGACTGCATGAATGTCTTTGAAAGTGTTTACAAAGTAATAACCCGATGTTCCTTTTCATCTTCCACAGGCAGAGGGGCTGAAGTCAGAGATGTCTGTGAAGCAAGAAACTTTAGTCACGTCAAAGTCCGAAATCTCCGATCTCAGTCGCACACTTCAAAACCTGCAAATAGAGCTGCAGTCTCAACTCAGTTTGGTAAATGATCACTGTGTGCTCTGCTCCTGCCTCCTCTGAGTCTTTCCTAGTCCTCAGCGCCCTCACACTCTCTCTGCTCCACAGAAAGCTGCTATGGAGGGCACATTACAGGAAACAGAAGCGCGCTTTTCTTCTCAGATCTCTGCCTTCCAGCAAAAGGTATCAATTCTGGAGGAGCAGTTAGTCATGATGCGCAACGACATGGAACACCAAAGTCGAGAATACCAGATCTTGTTTGACATCAAGACCAGACTGGAGATGGAGATTGCAGAATACAGAAGGCTGCTGGACGGAGAGACCACGTAAGGAGAAACAACCCAAACCAGCTTTGAAACTGAAGCTTTGTTGTGGCTTTGATGGAAACTGATTTTTTTCTCTTTGTCCTCGCAGGCAAACCTCCTCCACCTCCTCTTCCTCCAGCACTACCTCCACCACGACCAAAAAGATCATTGTGGTCACTGAGGAGATCAAGGATGGAGTGGTTGTGACATCCTCCTCACAGGTTTCCTCTTAAGGAAAAGATGAAGGGCGACATGATGAGGCCTGAAGTCATCACCTGAACCATTGTTGCTTCTCTGAAGTTGCAAAAATAATAAAGCCTCTCAGTTTCTCCCCATCATCTTGTGTCACTTGTGTCTTCATAATTCCGTACAGAAATGCTTTCCTCTCACACCCTAAATGATCAATTTGATGTGACGTTCCTCAGGTGATTTCATCCTTAAATGGGCTCTGAATTTAAACAGAGACCTTTGTTTTAAAGTTCAGTCACCTCATAATATCATCTGGATGAATGGGCATCTTGATTGACAACAGAGCACCTGGAGACAGAGTGTCACAAGAAAAGGCAGACGGCTGTTTCCAAATGCCGCAGGTTTTATTAGCACAGCTAAAAGTCCACAAAGCCTAATCTGGGTCAGGGAGGCAGCGGTCAATAACGTGCATAGGAGCATCAGAGCGCAAACTGGAGTAGCAGGATCCAGGCGAGATTTGGGGCAGGCGGCAGGCAAACAGAGACTAATCAGGGTCGGGATATCAGGTTTAGCTATAACGCTCGGTAATGCAGGCAGAGTGGCACGAATAATACTTCACACTGAGTGAGGCTCAGTGCAGTGCCTAACTGTACTGTGAGTGATTGCAAATGAAAGCAAAGTGTGTGGCATCCAGAAACTGTGCACTGGGGTTGCTGGGAGATGAAGTACATCCATAAGTCTGGAGACGCCCCCCGCCGGTGACCAGAGGGAGAGACAGAGCTCTGACTTCTGACACTGAGCTACAGTGGCTCAACAGAAGCTTCAAGAACACGCCCTCATCCAGGTTTTCCAGGAGCCTCTCTCCTTTCCGAAGGCTCAGCTGCATGTGTGCTCCACCTTTGACTCCAGAGGAAAGAACAGAGCAAGTGGTGAAAGAAAACCTGGAAAAAAAAACCTTAAGTCTTGTGAAGTCAAATGAAAATACAGTCATAAAGGAAAAATGTCAAACTGAAAATTGTAGTCAGGAACCAAAAAAAAGATGAAAGATGAAACTCTGATAGTCCTGTTCTCTTCAGGACTTCTCTGTCTTCCTCCCTGAACACAGGAAGAGCTATGAAGCAGTTCTGGCCTGGTATGGCCTTTAAAAACCAAACAAAAAAGAGTTAAAATAAAAGAATAAAGATGTCAACAAAAGAAACACGTTTGAGCATTATTCACATGTTCTCATTCCAAATTAAAGTCTGGTTTGTTCATGTAAATGACTGACAGAGTCTGTGCTCGCTCCAATCATCAGGCAGCACAGAACACATTTCCATCATCCTGCTGATAGTACTCAGATGTCCGTCAAAAGCAGCAGATGTCCCCGGTTTACTGGACTTCCATCAGATTTAAAGACCTGGACGGTTGTTGATCTTCTTTTCCTAAAATCAGATTAAACAGAGCTGGTTGTTCTGGGATATTCAGGGTAAAAACAGAATCTCACTGGAAGAAATTGGTTTAGGGTCCAGTCCTGCTGGGAGAATCTTGCTGTGATTCATTCCTTAACCAGTGTCCAAAAACTCATCATTTTCATCCTGTCCAGCAGAAGTTTAGAGCCTCTTGATTTGGAAAGATTTTAATTTTTACAACTGGGGTTATGTTCAATTTCCCTTTGGTATATTTGAATAAACCCTTTTTGTATTTGAAATTAAACTTTCTTTTTATGAATTATTTTTATTTTTTTGTTTTAAGCTCTAAACTAGATGAAAATAAATGAGATAACAGAGATTGAAGAGAAAAAAGAGGGTAAAGAGTGGACAAATAGAGCAAAAAGTTTAACACAAACAGTAAAGGTTTTTTGAAGCTTAACATTATCAATGTCAGTAATTGCTGTTTACACAAATGTTGCCTTTTAGTGCACAACCACACACACCTACAGGCTCAAATGCACACAATGGTGCAACCACTATCTGAAAAAACCAAACACAATGCACACATACACACTTCATTCATCTGGAATGCCTGACGCACCCAAACGTCTGTGTGTCACCAAACAGGTGGAAGAAGCTGCAGAAACGATGAGGCCAGAGCAGCTCGATGGGAAGTTTGCATTGATGAACATTAAAGAACTACTGTCAGTCAACTGTGTCAGGTCATGAGAGTTTCACGTCTTTTATAAGCTACAGTTACATATTGTTTACCTGTTAACTTTGGAAGAAAATAAGTCCAGTTGTTCACCAGATCAGATGAGTGAAATTGCACACTGCAAAAACAAAATCTCACCAAAGTAAAAATCATCTTGTTTCAAGAAAATGTGTCTTTTTTTCTGCATTGCAAGAAAAAAAATCTCATCAAGAAATGTTTATAACAACAAAATAACCCTCAGAAATGATGTGTTAGTGACGAGAATTTTTTCTTAAAATAAAATTTTTTGGCAAGACCATTTTTCTTACCCCTTTGGCAAATTCTTTTCTGCTTATTTAAAGAAAATATTTCAAATTTTAAGACATTTTGACTTATTTCTGGTATGGCTATTTTTACAGTGTTAATTTGAATGTATTTAAAATGGAATCCAAAGTTAAACACAAGCAGCTTATGTTATTACAATGTTTACTTTTGTTGTGAACAAAATACGGTTTCAAGAAAAAGATCTCACCAACATAAGTTTTTTGTATGTGTTTATCAAATACAGCATGTCAAACGTCTTAGTGCAGGTGGACACAGGAAATGAACCCTTAACCTAATAAATATGTGACCCTTGTAATGCTGCAGTGACCAAACGCTCCCTGTAGTTACAAATGCAGTCAGGAGGATTTTTGGACCATTCCTCTTTCCAAACCTCCTCCAGCTCCGGATCGTTCTGGTGAGGTTTGATGTGAATCGCTCTCTTGAGGTCAAGCCACAGCGGTCAGGAGGACACAGAGGTATTGGGTGTATTTTCTTCTGCTGAAGCTGGCCTTCTACCGCCCCCTGGTGGTGACTCACGGAAGATCTTCCTACTATGGATGTTTGAATCTCCTGATTGGATTGACCACGAGACAAATCCTGTTTTTCTTACTGATGGGGACCAGCTGAAACACGTGACTGTGCTGTCTGCTCTATTATGATGAAATTGTCTGCCATGTTAGACTATTCCTAACATTTATTTTTAGACTCTATTAAATACACTTTAAGCTTTGGCTGGGCGATATTGAATTTTTTACATCACAATATAGTTTTTTCATATCAGGCGATAATGATATACATCACGATATAATTCAAATAACTATATTTGTTGAATTTGAAAACTCTGCTCAGAAGAGAAATGTGTAACCATCAGCAGGATGTTAGGATTTAAACATTTAGTTCCTTTCATACTTTAAACAAAACAGATGCACTGAAGGAACGCGATTGAAGCAAAAGCTTTCGAGTTTTAAAAGAGAACATAAATAAAACAGAACACTAAACTGTTTGGTCAGTTTCAATTAAAACCAAAACATTAATTCTACAAATAAATTCTAAAGTCTTCAAGTTTTACAGAACAAACATAAAATTAACAAACATTTCTGTCAACATCCAGGAAATAAACTAGGAACTAAAATTTAATTCTTAGAATTTCTTCTGGTAGTTCAGACTGTTGCTGCTGTGCAGGTCTCACCATCAGTGTTTATGTCAGTCTGAGATTAAACGTGCTGGTGGTTCTGCTTCCTGTGATAAAAAAGGTTGATGATATTTCCTGTTTTAGAAGGAATGTGCCTTCTGCACAATTCACAGTGCACGCTACTCTGTTTTTTGTCAGATTTTAAATAATTGTAGTGCCTCCACACAGGGGCCCGAAATGTAATGAAGTTTGCTGGTTGATAATAAAGAATCTACCAGCAAAACATATTTTTACCGGTCAAATTATAACAAGATTTTACACAGAAATACCTTCAACCTTTTGAATTTTTTTAAATAAATGAATGAATAGAGGTTTGCACAAACTTTTATTCATTTTTTCTAAAAATAGTAGTAAAATAGTAAAACTATTTATAAAAAGATATTATAATAACTCCATAAAATATTCACAAATTAAAATCTAGTACAATAAAACTATAAAAAAAAGGAAATTCAATGTGGTTCTCAACTTTTGATGCTCAGTCAGGGAACCGTTCTGTCTTATTGCACGAGGGACAAGAGACGTCTTCAGTCTGTCTGTGGAGCAGCGTCGGGACAGTGGTCTGCTGAGGAACAGGCTCCTCCTCCTGGTGAAGGCCTGGCGCAGGGGGTGAGAAGGATGGTTAGAATGGACCGGAACTGGAACAAAGTCCTCTGCTCCGCCTCGTCCTCCACTTGGGTCAGTTTCAGTCCGACAAGACAGTTGGATTTGGGAAACACAAATCCAAGAGAACAGCTTTGTTTATATAATAAGCTTTAAGTCAGTCACCTGAGGTGTTTGGAGGTTTTTCTAAACATTTTTGACCTCCTGCAGGGGCAAATGAAGATGTCAATCATTTGTTTTCAAACCTCTCCCTTGTTGTGACTGATGGCTGCTTTGCCATCCCACCACCTCCGCTGGCCTGAGACTGCTGCCCAGGACAGAGAAAACCACTGATTTTGGGGACAATCTGTGACAAGGGGGCATTTTAGGGCTCAACTCTGGTCTTCCTCAGCAGTTTGGTCGGTTTCTTTCTCTCATCTGTTGGGACTCTGCTTCTCCTTCAGGTCAAAAGGTCATCTATCTTTCTGAGGACAGATGTTTTTGTTTTTGTCAGCTATGCTTCACCACTCTTTTTCTTTTCTTGCTGATTTGTTTTCTTATTTTTTATGGTCTCTGAGCTGAAATCTTGGAGGCAGAAAAGGGTTCAAATGTCACAGGAACAGTTCCTGGGCTCTTGGATCCTCAGACACGTCTAACTGTGGAAACAGTTGTAATTTATGTTCTAAAACTCGCTGTTTGACATTTTTCTATGAAAAAGTCACCTGAGGTCTTTGGATTTTTCCTTAAGCACAGACATCCTACAGGTGTAAATGAAGCTGTCAATCATCTGTTTTCAGGCGTCCCTGCTCAGCGGTTTGACGTCAGAGGGAAGAAACTGTGAAATTAGAACAGAGACAGACGTCTAAACGTCTGAACTGTTTAAAAGCAAAGAGGATTGATGGTTTTACTGACAGGAAAATAGTTTTTTTTTTTTCCAGCACCATAGTGTCCTCCCTACTGACCCCGTAGACGAGTGACCTGGGACTGAACAAGACCCTGTGCAGATGCGTCCTCAACCTTCTGACTAGGAACGTCTCAATTGGTCAGGGTGGGGTGTCACACCTCATCAGCCCCATCCTTAACACCAGAACCCCTCAAGGGCGTGTCATGTACATCAATGACAACACCATCGTCAAGTATGTCGATGACACAGCAATGGTGAGTCTCATCTCCAACACTGACCAATCATATCTGAGAGAGATTCTTCACCTGCAGAGCTGGTGCCAGGCCATCAAACTCCAGCTGAACGTCAATAAAACTAAGCAACTGATAGTGGACTTCAGTTGGAAGCAGAAGATGGACGTGTCACCGCTCAGCATCGGTGAGTGGGTGGACTGCTTCAGATACCTGAATGTGAACATCTCTCAGGATCTGACCTGGTCCACCCACATCAACACTGTGGTGAAGAAGACTCACCAGCATCTACATCCACCTCAAGACTTCTAGTTTCCTACGAGGATACTCAAGTTAAGTTAAAAGTATCAATTTGGTCTAAAATTAGTTTTCTTTCATTACAGTGTTTTTTATTTATTTATCTCTTCCTCCATTCTTAAAATTTGTTTTTGCTCCATTTGTCATTTTTTTCTGCAGCTCTGAAAAAAGCTACTCTGTCAGATTAAACATCTTTTACAAACAAACAGTTGACTTGAAGTGCCTGTTGCACCCCCCCCCCACACACACACACACACAAACACACACACACACACACACAGACACAAGCATTTCTTAAAATAGTTTCAAGAATTTTTTCTTTGTAATCACATTTTTTTCTTTCACTTGTTCTATTAACAAAGGATTTTCGCATTAGCAGTAAGATCATTGTCACACTGAGGAGTTCTGCATCTGCAGCTGTCCAGCCTGGTTTCGCAGCAGCTACAGCTACAGCTGGAACAGCCACCGCCTCTGCAGTTACTGGTTCTTGAACATTGACCTGTGATGAGTTTGCTGTCTTTGTGATGGTTTGAGTGTCAGGAGTCTTTCGTTTATGTTGATTTTCATTTCGGGGTTGTTATACATTTCTTTTACCTTCAGTACAAGCATTAAAGTGTGTTGTGTTCCCATGCAGAATTCAGCTTTAATAAAATCTTTCTTGAAACTGTCTGTCGGTCTGAGATCTGACCGGCAGCGTCAGGCTGACAGAGGCCTTCACGAATACTATGGTGGTGGTATGATGGGGTTGTTCTTTTTCATTTTTTTCTTTGTCAGTTCATTTAAATAGAGGTAGAGGAGTAAAAGTACTTGGGAGTAACCATCGACAACAGACTGAGCTGGAAGAGCAACAGCACTGCTGTATACAAGGCCAGCAGCAGACTCTGCTTCCTGAGGAAACTTAGGTCCTTTAATGTGTGCAGCAGGATGCCCGGCCATTTTGTACCAGTTTGTTGTGGCCAGCACTCTGTTCTTCTCTGTGGTCCACTGGGGGGACATCATAGCTGACAGAGACACAAATAGACTGAACAAACTGATTAGAAGGGCTGGCTCTGGGTGTAAAATGGACACATTTGAAGCTGTGATGGAGAGGAGGACTTTAAATAAGCTCGTATCGTATCATGGATAATCCGGAGCATGCTCTCCATCCTGCTCTTGACGGTCAGCGGAGGGTCTTTTCCAAGAGGCTATGGCAGCATCGCTGTCACACCAATCACTACAGAAGATCATTCCTACCTCACTCCATTGGACTCTATAACTCCTCATGCATTTGCAATAGATAAACTCATTTCAGGTCCCTCTGTTTTTCTCCAGAGCTGTCATTGTTTTTCACTGATGGTTCTTTTTCTGATTGATTGTTCTGTTTTCTGTTGTCACCCATTGTTTGAGTTTGTATCTTTAAGCCTAACGCAAACGCTGTAACAACCCAATTTCCCAAGCCGGGATCAATAAAGTATCTTTATCTTATCTTAAATAAAAGTACTTTTCAAAAAGTGAGTTACCGTTGTCTGAATTGCGTGGGTCTAAACAAATACCTGCTGTGTCAGCAGGTATTTGAAACTGAAAACACTCCAACTAGAAAAAGAAAGAGGAGGATTAGGCCTCCCTAGCTTTCGAGAATACTACTTAGCAGCCCAGTTAAGATACATAGTATTTTGGTGTACAACAGAATATCACTCCAAATGGAAACAAATTGAGTTGACATATAGTAAATGTCCACCACAAGCAAGACTGGGTGAGAAAATACAAATAGAAATCATAGAACAAAACCCCATCATTGAAACGACATTAAAGATCTGGTGGAGCATGGTCAATAAATACGACATAGGTGGAGATTACAAACTACTTATCTGGCCCTCACAATCTCAAAAATACAGAACGGGACAGATGGACAATATCTTTAAGAAATGGAGTGACAGAGGAATGACGGCAGTGTGCATGTTAATAGACGGAAAACTGTTCAAGTCCTTTGAAAGGCTCAAAGAGGAGTTTCAGCTGGATACGGCTGACCTATTCAGGTATTTTCAATTAAGGCACTTCTACAATACAGAGATTAAAAAATATCTTAGTCAAGACGGAAGCAAGTTAATAGAAATGCTGATGGGGTCTTATAAGAAGTTACATTTAAAGGTTATTTCCAAATTGTACAAATGCTTGTTAAACTGTAATGGATATAACTCTCTGTATATAAAACAAAAGTGGGAATCAGAATTACAAATTTCACTGTCAGAAGATGAATGGCATTCAATCTGTGGACTACAGCATAGCTCCACATGTTCTAGAAAATGGAGAGAATTTGGATGGAAAAACTTGACAAGGTTTTTTATTAGTCCTCACATAAAGAGTAAACAGCTGGGAACCTCACAACAATGTTGGAGGCTATGTGGGGACTTCAACGTTAACCATTCACACATCTTTTGGTCATGTGTAAATATTTCTCCTTTCTGGAAAATTATGGTTAAAACCTTTCGGGATATCCTAGGATGTGAGATAGTTATGGACCCTAAGACATTGTACTTTGGCCTATCGATGGACGTTATTCGTCCAGAAGACAAATACCTGTTCAAGGTGATGATACTAGCCTGTAAAAAGGCAATAACAAGAAACTGGTTGAGAAGTGAATCGCCGACACTGCAGCAATGGAGAGACATTATGGAGGAAATTTCCTCCATGGAGAAGATAACGTATTACTTGAGGCTAGATGCACATAAACTCGAAGATCGATGGAAGAAATGGACACAATATTCTGCTCCCTCGGTCCGGTCTTGAAACAATGTCTTAGTTGCTCCCCGCTACTAACGTCTGTTTTTGTCCCCCCCACCTTTTTTTTTTTTTTTTTTTTTTTTTTTTTTTTTTCTTCCTTCTCCTTCTGTTCCTTTTGCTTTTGTTCTGACAGGAAAAACTGTATTCTGTGTTAAGAAAATTATCTAAAAAATAAAGTATTAAAAAAATAAAAATAAAAAAAAAAAAAAGTACTTTTCAAAAAGTGAGTTACCGTTGTCTGAATTGCGTGGGTCTAAACAAATACCTGCTGTGTCAGCAGACGTTTACCTTTGCTAATAGGAATGATCAGAATCACAGCATTTGATTTGTCTGAATCATCTTTATTGCCTTCTGTAGATGAATCCACAGCTTCACTCAACTTCATCCACATCCACATCCACTGTCTTTGAACTCTGCACCACCTTTCCATCTACGACTGTCTCCACCACAGTGATGACCTTTGTGATCACTGAGGAAGAGGAGAGAAATTCATCAATAAACCCTGCAAAGCTTCTAAAGGCAAAATATTCTTCACATAAGAATAAAGATGCAAAGGTTTCTCACCTTGTTTAGAGCTGATAATAAAGACAAAAAGGGAAATGGAAATTAGTTATCATCATTCTGATTTGTATTTTTTCATCTTTTCTCTGTTTTCTGTCTTCATCAGATCTCACCTCTCATCCTCCCCCTCCAGCAGCCTTCTGTATTCTGCAATCTCTTTCTCCAGACGGGTCTTCACCTCCAGCAGGATGGTGAAGTCCTGCTGGTTGCTAATGATGTCACTGTGGATCTGGGACAGCTGAACTTCCAGACTGGAAACCATCTCCTGCAGGCTTGCCAGTTGTGCAGCAAAGCACGAGTGAGTCTCTGATAGGGTTTCTTCCAGAGATGCTTTCTGTGATGGGGACAGACAACTGGTGAGTTTATTGTCATACAGTGAATGAACAGAAAAGGAGCTAAGCTGGCGCTCATAATTAACATAAGCCTTGCTTTCAGCAGACCAAAGTGACTCGGTACAAAAAGATAATGCACAGACCTGCTCACACTCTGACTCAGCACAAACAATAAAACCAACAAGAATGATGGGAAAGGAATTCATCCTCGTAATTGGACCAAAGCTATTTTTCTACAAGATTCCTTTAACTGTGATGAGTAACAAACAGAACGGTTGCACGTCAAGGACACAGTCGGACGTTTGTCAAGAACAAATCTAGGAAAGCATTTGGGAACAGTTAACAGGATGTTCAATGTGTGCAGTTTGTCTTCACGTACCATGCTCAAATGGGACTCCAGATCAATCTGGAGCTTCTGGAAGGTGATCTTCAGCTCTTTGATCTCAGTGTTTGATGTTTTCAGATCCTCTGAATATTTCTTGACGTCATGCTCCATTTCCAGGATCTAAATAGAAACGGCCCGGCAGGCGTTAAAACCTCAGCTCAGCTGCTGAACACACAAAGGGTTTTCTCTGCTCACCTTCTTGTTGTACCACAACTCAATTTCCTTGTTGTTCTTGGCAATCAGACTCTCATACTTCTCTCTGATCTCCATCATGGCCTCGTTCAGGTCTGAGGTGGGTGGGGCGTCCACGACCACGTTGACCTGGCTTTCCACAGGTTTCCTCAGCAGGGCCAGTTCCTTTCGGAAATAAGAGCAGAGTAAGACCCATCAACACCATCCATCAGGATTGCTACAGTGATGACATGGTGCCTTTTTGGACTATGCAGGCTTTGGTTTATTGTGTGCCACTGATAAACAGAAGCAATGAGCTCATTTAGACAGAAGAATAGGTGGAAGTGTGCAGGGAAGAGAGGTGGAAAAGGGGAGCAGCAGAGCGGTTTGCAGGCAAGTAAGTTAAGCTGTGTTTCCACGGTTTCATCAGCGGCATGGCTGAGGTCACAAAGGAGAACAAACAGCAACAGCTCAATATCGCAGCTCACATCTGCTGCTGAAGAAGCAGCTGCTCGATCGTGAACAGTGCAACCTGACACTCCTCACCTCTTCGTGGTTCTTCTTCAGCATGATCAGCTCCTCCCTCAGACCTTCACACTGACTCTCCAGATCCATCCTCCTCAGGTTCGAGTCAGTCCAGCAGCCTCCTCAGCCCTGCAATGTCGGCCTCCACAGCCATCTTCACGGCCAGCTCGTTCTCGTACCTGCGGGATTCGGCAGAGGGTCCGGCAGCACGTTAAAAAAACAGATCTTGTCAGTTGGGCACGAGTTTGTGCTGTGATGCATGTGTGAAGTAACACAACAGTGACAGGAATGCACTGAGAGGACACTCACTTCATCCTGAAGTCATCGGCCGCCAGCTGGGAGTTTTCGATTTCCAGGGCACTTTTGGCGTTGAGCTTGGAGGCTATGAAGATCTTTGAGAGAAACAAGAAAACTCAACATGAAGGATGCAGTGTATGAATGTGCGTGTGCATGGGTGAATGGGACTGTGACTGCAAAGCGCTTTAAGCCTTTGAGGAAGGTAGAAAAGCACTATACAAGTATACGCCATTTACCATGCAGCTGATGTTCCACGACCTTCTAGCCTTTATTAATGTGTGTCGTGTGAGATCAGGGAAGCATTGTGTCTATCAGATGACAACACCATTGTCAAGACAGTGTTGTCATCCACAGTGTTAGTGGCACACCAATGTGACTTTTCTGTGTGTGGGGACACACAGAAAAGTCACATTGGTGTGCCACTATCACCAGCACCCTCCACAATTCTGCTCCTAATGAGGACATTTACTCTCAGAATTTTTCCTTCATGTTATGACCGAGGCTGCCCCCCCCCCTCACCTTGTCCTGCAGGTCCTTGATAATGGAGAAGTATTTGGAGAAGTCGTTGGACACCACGGTTCTGCTCTTGTACCACTCCCTGATCTGCTTTTCCAGCTGCTCGTTCTCCTTCTCCAGCCTCCGCACCTTCTCCAGGTAGGACGCCAGACGGTCGTTCAGGTTCTGCATGGTGGCCTTTTTGTTGTCGCTAATATGGAGGTCAGGCCCGTAGGTGAGGTCCAGGTCTCCGTGGACGGGAGCCCAGTTGGGCCTTGTGATGTGAGTGTTAGAGCCTCCTGCTCCGCCGTACACACTCATGGCCTTACGGCTGTAGGAGTTTCTGCTGATGGACATGCTGGACAATCTGGATCTGACAGGAAGACCTGAGGATTTGCAGTTGGAAGCATCACCAGGGGTCCTGGTTTATATACCTGCTGGACGCAGCGTAGTGGGAAGGGCCTTAAGGGAGGAATGTGGTTTACCCCCCTCCACCTCATTGTTGGTCTGGGTGTGGGAGACAGTGAGTGGGGGCTATGAGATCCCCTTACAGGTTAAACTTGTGACTCTACATTTTCTTTTTTTCAAAATAAAGAGCAGCAATTACATTCCTCTTTGTTTTGATGCTTAATAGTAGGTTTTCTGAAGGGGCGGGGGGGCTGTCTGCCTAACGGCAGTTTCACGCCTCAAATGCGACTGTGAAACCACAGCAGGTTCTTCTGTGCAGCTTCTACTCACATTCAATTTACAGTTGATGGAGACTGGAGTCTTATTAACCCAATGAATCCCTTTTGGGGTCACCAGGTTGCTGGAGCCTGTCCCAGTGACTGTTGGGCAAATGTAGGGTATACCGTGAACAGGCTGCTTGTCTGTTGCAGGGCACACAATCACTCGTATACAATCTAAAATGACCAATTAATCTATGAAGTATGTTTTTGGACTGTGGGAGGAGGCCAGAGTGCCTGGAGGAAACCCCCCATGCTCAAGGAAAACACGCAAGTCAATGGATTTGAACCAGGGCTTTCTTACTGTAAGGCAAGAATGCTAATAAGATGTTTGGCTTTTTAAAGCTGTCACTCAAAGACATTTCCCTGTATTAACTGTTGGATTTTTTTCTGATTTGTTTTCTTTCAAGTTTAATGTTGATGCTGAAACAAAAGAGGAAAAGGTTCTCGCCTCTAAGCTGACATCCTGTTTCTGTCAAATTGTGGACAAAAGCAAACAGCTGCTGTCTCCAGTGAAGTCTACACGTTTCAGGTGACTTCCTCTTTGGGACAGTTCTGTGGACTCAGCCGGGGATGGGGGGTGATGATGAAGATGATGTCCTTCTTTTATCTGGTTGGGTTTTACACAAGACTCCTCAAATATACCAGAATCAAAGGAGGCGCAGATGTTTTCTCAGAGCATTAAGAAGTTTTGATGTATATGTCTCATCATGAAAAACTTTATTTTCAGGTAAAGTTCCTCTGACATGACACAGCTCTTTCATTTTTATAAAAGTTTCCCATTGTCGGAATGGTTTGTGGCACAAACTTTAAAATGCTGTTTTTACTGATCAGAAGGAGTATTGGATGAAAAAAAACCCCTCTTTTCATGTTTTTACCCAAAATGTGACCCTTTGACCTTATTCTGAGGGCGCCAACAGGCAAAAACTGTTTTCCTGTCAGTAAAACCATCAATCCTCTTTGCTTTTAAACAGTTTAGGCGTCTGTCTCTGTTCTCATTTCACAGTTTCTTCACTCTGAGGTCAAACCGCTGAGCCGGTAGGCCTGAAAACAGATGATTGACAGCTTCATTTACACCTGCAGGATGTCTGTGCTTAAGGAAAAATCCAAAGACCTCAGGTGACTTTTTCATAGAAAAGTGTCAAACAACGAGTTTAAGAACAGATTGTTGTAAATTACAACTGTTTCCACAGTTAGACGTGTCTGAGGATCTAAGAGCACAGGAACTGTTCCTGTGACATTTGAACCCTTTTCTGCCTCCAAAACTCAGAAGGACTTTCAGCTCAGAGATGGTAATAAAGAAGAAAACAAATCAGCAAGAAAAGAAAAATCATCAAACAGATCCATTGTCACAGATTCTCCCCAATAGTTGGAGTTTTCTCTGTCCTGGGCAGCAGTCTCTGGACTGTGGAGATGGTGGGCTGCAGGGGGAGGATTGCAAAGCGGCCATCAGTCAAACTTTGGGTGAGGAACATGTTCAGGAGACTTGTCAGGACCTTGGCCATGCCAGCGATGGCCAGCCCTGGTTCTTCCGGACCCCATGATTCAAACCTTTGCTCTCCATGACCATGATCATGCGACCAGAATGTTCCTGCCCCGCCCTGCAATCCCCTGAACTGGTCTGTGTGTGCTTGGTGGAGGTAGGCGGTCTGTGCCCAGATCTTACATCATCTGAAGAGAGTTTGTCCTGAAATGCAACGCTTGACCCACTACGATGATAAAACTCGGGTCATATTGGAACCAAAATACTCAACCGGACTGGAGGAGACAGAACCAGAGAAGACTCAAATGAGGCCAGAGTTGAAGACGATCCAGGTTTTTCAGATACGACTGTTTTCAAAGAAACCAGGTTGAACTGAAAACTCTTAAACTCAAAAGTGAAGCAATAATGCCTTCTCTGCAGACACTGAGACGAGATCATTTACAGGAGGGGGTCTTTCGGGTGATAAGATCCTGAGTTTCAGGTCCCAACCTGATCACCACGACTGGCTAGTAGCACAACTTTCTCCCTTTCAGCTTCATCAGCTGATAACATCTTTTGCTTTTGACACTTTGATAGAACAGAAATGCCGCCCATCCAGACTCTTCAGAGTCAAGCAAGTATAGGCTCCTTCCCGATCTCTCCGCTGGGACGTGGACTTTTCATCTTCACGTTGGCTCTTCAAAGCAGTGGATCGAGAAGAGCTTTTAGTTTACTGAAGCAGAAATATGCTCTGGCAGAAAACTCACATCACTGTTTTTACTGAAGGTTTTTATGCTCCATTCTCACTGTCTGTCCATGGATCTCAATATTTAGGTTACAACCACAAGCCTGATAAATCCAACATTTACTTTTCAAAACCAGTAATACCAGCCTTAATTCACAACAAATTATGTAGGACTTTTGTAGGACGAAGGCCCCAAGGGCTTTGCAGTCACAGCATGTACCTGACACATTCTTCACCTGCGTGTTGCATCATCTGTCAGCAGCTTCATTAGAGAGCTTCAGACATGCTAGATGCTCCTCAGCAAACATACTTTCAAGCTGCGCAGGTAAAAATGTAAAAAACAAACAAACAAACAAACAAAACAAAAAAAGTAAAAACAGAATTTTTTTTCCAGAAGATTCCTCTTTCAGCTTTTTCCTTTTGTTGATATAAATAGATATTATTATATTTGAGGTTTTACAAAAAAAAATGTCAAAGATAAATTCAGCAGAATTTAACTTTCAGAGCAGAGGGGGGCCTCCTGCAGTCCTAAGAATCAAATTCACCTTCAATTTTTTAGATACATGCAGTTCACAGACTGTGTGGCCCCTAGAATACACTTCAGCTCTCTTAACCCTTGTGCTATCTTAGATGACCCCACCCTTACTTTGACGTGTTCTCCTTACCATGACAAAGGTGGATAAAGGTGGACAAATTTCATGTAATCCATTGAACCAGTGAAGATCACAAATCATTGAAAAAAAAAAAAAGGTTCAGCGCACTGTCTAGTGGGTCTAGATGACCCAACTCCCAACGGTAAAGTGCCTAGTATAGCACAAGAGTTACGAGTTAATTCTGGAGAATTCTAGCTCCAGAGATCAACCCTGATCAAGTGGGTTGATGGTCTGAAAGTGGCTTAGTGCTGTACCAAAAGCCTGTGGATCACCATCAACCTTCACCCTTTCACTCAATTTTACAAAAAAAACCAAAAAAAAAACACCCCAGATGTTCCTAAGAGCTGCAAGTTCTGAATTTGAAAACCTTTCTGCACGTTTGAGACTTTTTCTGTTCTGTCCTAAAACATCAATGTCCTAAACTGGAGGATCCCACTCAGTGAAACAGGTCAGGGTCAGACACCATCTTAAGGCTACTACATTCCTGTCTGATGACGCTTAGAGGTAAGATCAGCCTGGGACCTGTCTGTTCCTGATCCATGAATGCACAAGTCCCTGTTGCAGGCCGTATCTGTGCTTCTGTCTCAGAACAGTAGTTTTGGTGTTTACCTCACTCCATGCCTGCCTCGTCAGATGATTTTCCCATCTGAGGATGATTATGCTGGAGGTTTATATGTCAGAGATAGTTTGACCAGTTTCATGTACAGAACAGAGATGACAACAACATTTTTCCATGTAACTTCAGTGGACCCAGCTAGTTATATACCCCATCGCTCTGCCAGCCTGGTACAGACCAACCCTAGGGTACAAACTTCAGAGATTAAAAAAAAAAAAACTCAGGTTTTTACTGCTGCCTCGTCATTATTTTTGAAAAATTCTGAGGAGATCTAAAAAAAAAAAAAAGAAAAACAGCAGCAAGACGTTTTCCTTTGTGTCAAAAAGCTGCATTTTCACCACCATGTTACGACATTTCTGACTGATGATAGTCAAAGGTTAGTGTGCTGTCAGGGTCACACAGATAATGAGAGTAGGGTTATTTTAGACCAGGTCAAAGTGCGGCCCGGGGTCCAATGGCGGTCCGGGGGAAGATTTTTTTGTGGCCCTCAATAATGAAATGCTCAATGTATTCAATATAAACCATCGCTATGTTACAAATCATAAAAACTGAAAAATTTACTGGCGAGGAGCGCAACAATAAGCTCCAACAACTACAACGAGGCTATGCTGCACAGCAGATATAAATGGTTACAAAAATGGCTGAATCCAGCGAAGCTGTGAGAGAAGATAGCTATGTTGAGGCTTTGGAAATGGCCCGGCAAAGCAAGCCCTTAAGGGATGGGGAGTTTGTAAAAGAAAAAAGGCTAAAAGTAGCTGACATTGTTTGACTTAGACCAAAGAAAAAGTTTGAAGAAATAAGTCTGTGAAATGATACAATTACTAGACGAGTAGAAGATCTGCTCAGCAACCTCCGACAGCAACTGGGAAAACATCTGGAGCACCTGGTTAATTGTACAAATGGCACTTGATCATTAAAGTTATTAAAAACAACTTTTTCTGTTTATCCATTTTCTTTCCGCCAAAATTGGCCCCCAGTCTAATGTCGAGTTCTTAATTTGGCCCTCCACTACAAAAACTTTGAGAACCCCTGTTGTAGACATTTTTTTCTTACTTTATTAAAATCAAATGTTTACATACATTTCAATAGTATTTGGTGCTATTGCCTTTAAACTGCAGTACTTGGGTAGAACGTCTTAGACATCCTTCCACAAGTTTCTCACAAGATTTGGTAGGAATTTTGTCCCATTTCTCCTGACAGAACTGGTGTGACTAAGCCCAGTTTGTAGGTCACTTTGCATGTACAAGCTTTTTCAGCTCTGATCATGAATGTTCAATAGGATTTACATCTGGGCTCTTGATAACCAAAACACTGACTTTGTTATCCTTAAGCCACTTTGTAATCAGTTTGGCATGTATGCTTCGGGTCATTGTCCATTTGGAATATCCCTTTGCCCCCAAACTTCAACTTTCTGGCTGTTGTCTTCAGATGTCTTCAGCAAAACAACCCCACAACATGATGCTACCACTCCCATGTTGGGATGGTGTTCCGAGGCCTGCAGGCTTCCCCCTTTTTCCTCCAAACATAACCATGGTCATTGTGACCAAACAGACAAGTCTCCAAAAATTAAAGTCTTTATCCTTGTGTGCATTAGCAAACTTGAATCTGTTTATTTTATGTTTCTTTTGGAGTAATGGCTTCTTCCTGGCGGAGTAGCCTTTCAGCCCCTGTCTTTACAGTACCCCATTTGAAGACGCATTCTTACCATCTTCAGCCAGCATCTTCACATCTTTTGCCTTCGTCCTTGGGTTGTTCTGAACATATTGGACCAAAGTACGTTCATCTCTGGGAAACAGAACCCGTCTCCTTTCTGAGTGATACAATGACTGGACATTCTCACGTTTACACTTGCGTACAATTGTCTGAAAAGATGAACGTGGCACCTTCTAGCATCTGGAAATTGCACCCAAGGATGAACCAAATCTACATTGGTCTTTCTTATATCTTTTGGCTTTCCCATGATGTTTTACAAACAAGTAATTATGTTTCAGATGTGTCCTAATATGTATCCAATTAACTCATTACTGTCAATAAACATATCAGAAGCTTCCAAAGAGATGACATCATCATCTGGGGCTTCCCAAATTGTTTAAAGGCATAGTGATCTTAGCGTGTGTAAACTTTTGACTTTAATTAAAGTAATAAAAACTTGCCTAAAAAGACCCTAGTCTCATTTTTCTGATATTTAGCAAACAGAAATAATTTTGTTAATTGTAATTGACCTAAAACAGAAAAAGTTTAACTTTATTTCATGTCTGACAGTGAGAAAATAAGCATATGTGTGTTTATATGTGGTGCATGTCTGGTTTCAATTGTATAAAACACTTTTGAACATAAAAGGACGCACACATACAAAACTGACCATCATTTTTAATTTGAGTTCTGATGATCAAATCAATTTTTTTAACATCTTAATGCAAGCTCGTGTTTTCTGAGATCTGGCAAATAATCAGGTAAAACCAACAAAGTGAATTTGCTCCTCTGAATTTTAAGGCTTGAATCAGCCAAAGAAAAATAATACAGCAGATTTTGGAAGTTACATTCATATTTTTCTTATGGTAAAATAATTTTTCCCAAGAAAGTTTTTGCAGCAAAATAAAAACCCACAAAAAGTGAGATCATTATGAAAAATCCATCACTCAAGTATTAACCCTTATGGTGTTAGTATTTTTGTTTCTCAGCTTCATGATCCGGTTGACCTGCTAAAGTTTGGGCTTTTCAAAACAACGCCATTAAACAATTTTATGTTGAAATACTCAACAGATTTTTACCGGTACTTCATTTCAATAACAAGTCATATGAGCAGCAAACATGGTTTGAATATTTCCTTCATCATTGTTAGATCACGTTTATGAGTTAATGTGCAACTTGTTTTTTAATGAAATGTATAAAAGTTTCACAACTTTAGTTTTTTTATTCATTTGATCTTCATTAGACATATAGCCTAACTCATTCAGGTGAGTCTACATAACACAAGTTGAACACTAACAGTTACAATTTTAGTCTCAACTTATCAGTCCCATTCAATTGTTTTCTGTTTTCACCAGTCTAAACAAACACTAGGGGCAGAGTTTTACTCCGTGTGTTGCACATCTTAAACATTCTCCATGTATACTGAGATATTCTGTTCATCTTGGGTCCACAGACTTTGCAACACTTCTTATTATTGAGCAGAATCTAGAATAATGAAAAGATCAGAAATGTTTCTCACAGCTATTCCTTGCAAGATATTGATGTCAGACATTTACTGGGGCAGCTGTGGATCAGCAGTAGGGCAATCGACCTCTGATCGTAAAATTCAGGTTTGATTCCCAGCTTGGCGAATTGTCCTAGGGCAAGACACTGAACTCCACAATGCCTCTGGTGGTTATAGGTTGGTGCCAGTGTTTGGCAGAGGAGTGTGAATCTATGGGTGAATGGGACTGTGACTGTGAGAGCTTTGGGCCTTTGAGGAAGGTAGAAAAATAATGTACAACTGTACACTATTTACCATTTTGACCAATGAACAGCATCACATACTAACTTCAGGCTTGGTAGATGTTGGTTCTGTAGGTTTGGAGATGGGGGACCAGCATTCTCCTACATTCTCCACACGGGGGCAGCAGGAGCTGGTGTTGTAGTCCTGGTTGTATTACCAGCCCTGGTGGCTGATTTTTGGAGCAAGAAGACCATTTTTTGACATCCGTATTTCTTCACTTGCTTTCTGATGAGCTTTTTTTGGTCCTGGAGCTGGCTGTGGATGGACTGCTCCTAATGCTGGCTGCAGACGGGCTGCTCATCTTTGTTTTGGTAATCATTGGTGTTTAATCTCATCAAGTCATGGTCATGGTCATTTTCAGAAATGAGATCTTTACATTCTAGAACCTCGTCCCCAACTGCATTATCAGACACTTGTCCAAAATCAATAGCAAGACCCTCTCAGCAGATATTTTTTGATCATCTTGATTAGTTGTGATAAGGAAACCGAATGACAAATTCATGTAAGTAGTCTTACTTCCCTAAATTGCAGATGGGATAGTGTAAGATGAAATAAAGTTTGGTTCAGACATGAGAGAGGGTAAAATGTGCTGGAATGGAAGAGCAGATGATGTTGGAAGTTGAATCTTCTATAATGTTGCAGCTTTGTGTGGGAGCAGGAGGGGCAGAAAAGACCATCAATAGCCCCAGAAAGGAGGAAAACAGGTTGCATACACAGAACATTCACTTTTCACCCTTTTTTCAGCTCAAAAAACACCCTGAATGTTACATCAATGCATGGGTGAGCGTGCAGTATCTGGTCTTTAGAAACGTGTTTTGAATCACGTTCTTCACAGATAATGAGCCAAATCTGATGAATTTCAAGTTGAAAACTTTTATTGTTGTTTCACATTTCTTTTGATGAAAACTGAAAACAAGTCCCTCTGACCTGAACACAATACAAGGGTTAAAAAAGTGGGAGTCAAAGAAATTATGTGTAAAAAGCTGCAACAACCAAAAAAAAGTCTGGTGTTAAAGACTGTAAAAGAATTAACCTTAGCTGAAAGGAAAATTTTGTTTGAGCCGCAGTCGTTCCAGCTGATGACTCACTGGTGGAGAACACCCCCCCCCCCCCCTACCTGGAATCATTGACTGTGTTCCCTTTGTACAGTCAATGGCTGTATTCAGTGAGGTGATCACTAGATGGAGCCCCTGCACCTCCTGAGATCTCTTCCTACAAGAATGGGGACCCCCACGCAGAAGCACTGTGTCAAAGGTGAGCCGTGGCCGACCCCCCATTCATGAACTGCTTTTATACAATGAAAATATAAACCCTGCAGTGGTGGAGCTTTAAAAATTGAACCAAGTTCTCCTCTGTCCACCTGATGGCGTCCTCACGTGGTTCAAAATGCCCCATGTGTGACTCACTCAGGATGGATATTGTTCTGGAAGCAGAGCCCCACATGGATTGAGCTCAAAATCAGCCACAGAAAGCCCCCTCCCAAGAACATGTCAGAATGTGTGTGGGTCCAAGGCGTTTGACAGAGTTCCTCAGTCCGCAGCCGAGCAGGACGGGAACATGTCTGCGGAGGGGTGTGGCACTTTTGCAGGAGGCTCTGCTCCACATGTGTGAGTCAGAGTTTCTGTGCACAGACGTGCACACTCTCCTGTTTGTGCAAACTTGGATCTGCACATTTGAACAAAGGCTTGTGGAAGTAAAACTGGCAGAAATACAGACAGTAATGAGCACAACTGCTGTGCACTGTTTTACAAAAGCCAGTTTCCTGCAGTTACAGTGCAGTTCTTGTCCTCTGGATCATGCAGGAGGTCACGACCTTGATGTGCTTCACTCAGAACTTCAGGACACCATCAGCAGTTCTGAAGCAAAGCCTAAGATGAGCCCCCTGAACTCAAGGCTACTCCCATTTCTGATGCTGGGGCAGAACCTTTCAGCCCTTAAAAAAGAAAACCTGAGCAGCCAAGGTCCTTCTATGTGACAGCTTTCATTGTTTCCATCAACCCAAGCGGGCTGTGTGCAGTCAATAGACGTGCTGTTTTCCCCAGAGGGTCCAGGGTCAACAGGACGTTTGTTAAGAGTTCTTGGCTCCGATTTGCCCTGGTTCTTTCCTGGTTCTGGGTTTGCTGGTGGTTACCGGCACAGGACGCAGGCGTGCAGTATTATTTCAAAGCAATCTGTTGAAGTTCAGCAATAAGAATGAGTTATCTCATTTATTTTTTGGCACCTTGAGGTTTGAACTCTGAGAAGCTTTTTCTGTCTGATGATCTCCTGTTCTTCTGTCTGCTTTTCTCAGAAGCTTCAATCCTTCAAACCCATTTTATTGCAAAGAACTTTTGACTGAAGTTTAAACTTTTAATAATTTAGTAGACATCAACCTGTTTTACTTCTCCTTATCTTTAAAAAAAAAAACACATCTCAGTTCTCTTTCTTTTTGATCCAGGACTTTTTTGAAGATTTTTTCGGCTAACCCAGAATTTGTCCTAACAGTAACATCTGTTGTACATCTAACCAAATTCTTCTCTTTCTTTAGCCTGCCCTGTTTAACTCTCATTTTCAGTTATTATTAGGTTTTTGCATGAATGAAAATGCTTGCCTTTGTTTAGGCTCTTCATCTAATTAGGCATTAAGTAATTCAATTTAATTTCTCTTCTCTTCATGTTCCTCAAGGCTTCAGCATTTCAGGGAGCAACATTCACAGACACGTTTGCAGGAATCTCAGTTTTTCTCCTCATTTCGTTCACATTTGTCTGCCATTTGCTCATCTTTTCTGAGGAAGCGTCCTCTGTCTCTACTGTGATTGATGTTTGTCTGTGAATTCAGACAAAGCTGCAGAGCTGAAGTCCTCATCAGTCATGGAGAGAAGGTTTGGGGGCGTCATCCATGACAGCATCCAGGCATACACAGAGCTGCTAGAGTGAAACCTACTATCAAAGGTGCACTGATTTGATGCTATGAAGCAGCACCATGAGTCAACATTTGAAGAAAGGAAGTGTCCGAGTGATGACAGCTGCCCGCCGCGTCCCTCCCACTGAGGAGAATTAGGGCTGTGGTGGCTCTTCAGGACCTCTAGGCCTCAGACAATAAGACTGAGAGTTAGCTATGACACATACACTGCAAGTTGCTATGCTGCAAACAGATGCTGGATTATTTAGTCTCCATGGTAACCAAGTGCTGCAAACACAGCTGAGACCACTTTTTGATGAACTTCAGTGGATTTTAAAATGATTTTATATTTGTTCACAGAAGGTTTTTGCTGTACGTCTCTGAATATTTTGCTCAAACTGTTTGATTTGTTATTTTAGAAAAACAAAAAAAAAGTTTTCAAACAGACGATCTCAGAGGTGTTGATTTTGACCCCAAAGTGTGACTGAATGGATTTACGAAAAGATGCTAAAGGAGTGGAAATTTCATCTGCTCTTTCCTGGGTCTTCAGTTTGTCCTCCCATCCTTCACCACGGGGGTGGGGTGAGGGGCAGGGGGTGGGATCAGTGGATCAGGACAGACCTGCAAACTGAACTGCAGGAACCTGTTGAGTCTCCTGCTGCTGCTACACATACAGGGGATCAGGCGTCATCTTCCCCACGCTTGTGAGTGCAGCAGATTCCTCAGATCTGGAGTCAAAGCAAAAACTAAATCTGACCCAAAGCACTTCAACTCCTCCTGCACCTCATGATAAAAGTCTCTTCAGGGTTTTATCTTCATTCTGGCTTCAGTGGATGTGGCTGAATGTTTTCTCTGCTGAGTCATCCAGTTAATTCCTCCTAAGGGTTTATAGAAAAACAGATAAAGGGTGAATGGGGACGCCTGAAGATCTTTGTGAAGCAAAAACTGCTTTCGCAGGCTAATAGGATTTCTTGAGCTGCAGGTATTGTGTGATTTGTGTTTATTTAAAGGTTTGGCATCTGAACGTTTCACAATCTCTGTTTGCTTTGGAGTAAATGTTCAATATTATGGACTTTGCTGTAAACCCTGCTGATCTGCGCCTGAACCTGCTTCATCGCTCACAGCAGTAATTAATGCTGCACTGAAAACAGGCATTAATGTGTGAAATCAGAAGAAGGAGGCTTGGCTGGTGAGTCATGGACAGAGTCAGGGAAACAAAGAGCCAGCCCACGCAATCACTTTGTTCTAGTCCAACTCCATGGCATCTCCTTGAGACATTGGGCTGCAGCTGCCACTCCTTATCTGGACCACTCAACTCACAGCACGATGTGATAGAGAAAGCCCTTTTGGGAGTGAAGGTGCTTCATGGATGATGGGTCAGAAAAGTCTCAAAGCTCTCATGAGACCGTTTACAGGGAGTGTCTTGCCGCTGTCCTGAAGGAGTCCAGCAGAGATTATACACATTAAGCATGATGAAGGGTTACACTAACAACTGTGACCTGCACTTCACTCCAGCAGTCCGGAGCACCCAGAACCTTCCTGCGCAAACCTCAGGGGACTCCACCGTTTCTCCCCTCCAAACAAAGGATGCTGTTATAGAGAAAACACCTCAAACAGCAGTCACACCCTTGATTTTCAGACTGTAGAGCGTGTGCAGACCCATCCGGACCATGAACGCCTCTGTGTGTCACAGGATTAGCTTCTGAATCGTCTAGGCTCCATTGTTTAACATTTTGAAAAATGGTGAGCTGCAGCTGGAGATGTTTGGACATCTTGAGAGAATGATGACCTTCAAGGCAAGGTGTTGGGCACCAGCAAACCTCTCAGCTGCTGGAGGAGGTGCCTGAGATAGATCTTGGGGTTCTCCCCTTTTGCCTCCTGTTGAAGTCAAAGCTGTGAGATGAATGGATGGTACATAAATGGTAAATGGTATATACTTGTATAGCGCTTTTCTACCTACAAGGCCCAAAGCGCTTTACATTCACAGTCCCATTCACCTATGCACACACACATTCACACACTGGTGGTGGCTCTGCTGCCGAACACAGGCGCACACCTACCACCAGAGGCAAGGTGGAGTTCAGTGTCTTGCCCAAGGACACATTGACTCATGGGCGTGTGTGAGGAAACTGGATTTTCTATAAAGGACTGTATTAATAAAAAAAATATTAGGTTGGTTCGTTCCCTTCAGTTTCCAGCACACAGAAATGAATGAATGAGGACACAGAGACAATACTTAGCTTCAGTGAAGATTTACTCCGCACAAAACAGCACAGATTTGTACGCAGGGTTACAGACAGAGGAGCAGGATCACAAAGTCTGAACAACAACACTCAGAAAAGGGCTTGGTATATATACCTGGCATTTACATATTCAGAAGATGGTCCGAGGGTCTATGGTGGGAAAAACCCACCCACATGCTGTTGCAGGCTGGATACTTGAAGGTCGTAAAGCTTCAGGTATCAGATCTTTCTGATGTTCTCACAGACATTTGCCAGAGCACAAACACCTGAACACACAAAAAGTAAAAAAGGGAGGATGAGGAGGAACTGTGAGGACAATAGTTTGGTTGTGCTGTCTTAGGATGCAATATAATTTTGAGATGATAATACATGCTCAGTGAATTAAGTTTAAACCATTAGTGTAATAAAAGGTACAAGTAAATGTAATAAAAGTAAAAAGAGAGTTTCTAACTATTCTATTTTTAATTATTCCTAACAGCGTGCAAGGCGGGAATCGAACATTCATCTTACGATCATGGGTGGACTGCCCTACCGCTGCACCACCCAAAGATCTTTATCTTTGGGGCGTTTCAAGAGTTTCATAGATCTTTGCAGGCAATACCTCAGTAATTTGTAACAACTTGGCATTTCCTGTTTCCTGCAGCTCACCTTTCCTTCTGGGCACATCAGCATGTCAGCTGAAACAAAGATGATCATCGCTTTGGCAAAAACAGAGCATTCCCTCCACTCTGGCTGCAGGTGAAACTATGACAATCATCCAAAACAGCCTACCATGAAAACCATGCTCTGCATCACCTCTGAGAACCGTCACGGAACAAACATCTCCACTATATGCAGTCTCTGTTCACGACAATAGACGAACACAGTTGTGTGGTGATTATCAGTAAACAAATCCGTCAACAGCAACCAAATGTCTTAAAAATGTGGAAATCCCAGTTTCAGAGTCAACCTTTGGCCACAGTCAGAAACCTTGCAGGGTTTCTGCATCCTACTTTCCTATAATACATTATGTACATCTTGGATGCATAAAGTAATTGATTGATATTAAACAAGTTCAAAGGTTTAGAACAGGTGTGTCCAAAGTCTGGAAAGATAGTGTTGCCACAGGTTTATGACGTCCTAGAATGTAATTACCAACCACAATTGAGAAATTGTACACCTTGTGGGCTGCATGAAGCCCACATTTAAATTTCCAATGACCCACAGTCTCCTTTCATAAAATCAATGATTTATGGCCCCGGCATTTCCTAAGAACAATCAACAATATCTTGACTGTAGTTGACTAACTTACGTTTTAAGCCGTTGGCAGTAATTTAGGTAAAAGCGTATTTAGATCTATGGTAAATTGTGTACTTTTGCACTTTACTACCTTACTTGAAGGTCTTCACACACACATTCAAACACTGATGCCGGCTACTCTGCCAAACACTGGCACCGACCTATGACCACCAGGAGCAAGTGGGGTTTAGTGTCTTGCCCAAGGACGCTTCGGCACGTGAGATGGGCAGGGTGGTAGCTGAGCCTGCGATCTTCCATTTAGAGGTTGACCGCTCTTCTATGTTAGGAAAAGAAAAGTAAGCCACTGCAATAAAACGTTCATTAAATAGTTCACTTACATTTAATGTCATTATAATAGTTCAAAGAATGTCAGGCCAAATGGTTGGCCCTCAAACATTTTCGTCTCACCAAATCTGGTCCTCAAATCTTTGGTTTAGAGACAAAATGTTCAAATGTTAAGGCTCCTATTGTTGCCAAACCTGGATTTAATATGTTGCTCTCTTAAATGAAAAACCTAAAAAACGTAATTATACGTTGATCCTCTATAAACATACAAACAATCACTCTGAGAATCCATAAGAAAATTGCAGGAGTCCCTGTGTTCAGAAGAAGACACGGAATCCTATTAACAATGGAAATGTCGTCCTCTGCTTTATCCATCAAAAAAATGCAGTGAATGAACCAAAGAGAAATCTAAATGGAATCATGGAATGGCTTTTCATCCTTTGGAGAAGATGATTGGGCGGGATTGGACCCACCTCCTCCAGCGTTAAAAGTACAGCAGCATGGCTGGAACAGATCTCTGATCCTCGGAGCAGCTCCAGAGCACAAACCAGATTGTTTTCCTTCTCAAAGTGAGGCCATCGCACAAACAACGCTTTGTCTCCATGCAAGGGTGTGCAGCTTTGGGGGGAGTTGAGCAGCAAACTTTGCTGGCAGCTCCAAAGGAGAATGACCTCACTTCTTCCTGACGAGGCAGCCCTCCCCCCGCAGCTGATGCCAGATGTTTCTGTGCAAAGAACCAGGCTGAGATAAGCTACACACACTAACACACAACAGGTCAAGACCAACACATGTGAGACGGGATGTTGTGTGATTTCCTGAACAATGAAGGGGGGTGACTGATAATGTGTGGATAACATCACATGTTTGTGGTTCAAGGCTCCAAAGCCTGCAAGTATCCAGTCGGCTATGTGAGCTCTGACCACATACAGACAAAATGATTGAATTTAAACAGAGCTGATAACAAGAATCCATCCTGGCTCCTAAAGAATTCCTGAGAGAGCCTCTGACTGCTCAGACTATCAGAACGCATTTAAACTCTGCGGGGACAAACAAGGTGAAATAATACACCTGGGAGGTTTAAACCGTAACTGTGGATATTATCAGGATGAAACACGCCGCTCACACTGACTATTGACTAACGGAGGGGCAACAAAACAATAAATCTACCCTTCCTTTTCTCGCACTGAGCTGCCAAGTGACTGGCATGATCAGGACAATACCTGCAGGTATTTATGAGCACACGTTACAGTTACTTGTGCTCACATTCTGCAAGGAATCATCAGTGTGCCCCTGAAGATTCTCCTCTGATCTGCTCACATTCCTCACCACTTTCCTCACAGGAGTGGAAAATAACCAAATCCCAGAGCTTAAAAGAAAACAAATGACGGTTTTGCACAGCCTGAGCCATGACTGCAGAAACTTTCTTCCTCCTCCCTACGTTCAGAGCCCGCCCCACATTCAAAGCTATTTTAACGGCCGTCCTCCCTCTATCAAACTCCACAGTCCTGCAACAGTCCACAGCTGTGAAACACTCGTCTCCTCGTCTTCTCCTCTGACCAGCAGAAAGTCAGCCGCCATGTACAACAGGAGCATCGCCAGCGGTCCTGGGCTCACCATCACCAGGCAGAGCCGCAGCTACACTTCAAGCGCTGCTCCCCACAAAGCTCACAGCGTGTCCGGTCTCAGCTTCATGGGAGGCTCCCGCATCTCATCTGCCACCGGGCGTACCGTCTCCTCTTCCTTTGGAATGGGTGGAGGGTTTGACCTGTCCAGCGCCATGGACCAGACCTCCGTGCACCTGAACGAAAAGGCCACCATGCAGAACCTGAACGACCGTCTGGCCACGTACCTGGAGAAGGTTCGCAGTCTGGAGGCGGCCAATGCCAAGCTGGAGAAGCAGATCAAAGAGTACTATGAGCAGAAGGGCCCGGCAGCACAGAGGGACTACAGCAACTACTGGGCCATCATCAATGACCTGAAAGACAAGGTATGGTCTGTGCCTCTGTCAGCTACAAATGTTGCCTTTCCTGTCAATGATTTCTAGGAAAGACTTTTTTAAAGTGACATAACTGTGTTTTCTTTGTGGCTGAAAGATTCCACAAATAAACCACAAATATTTAGCATGACAGCTTAACAGGAGGAAGTCAAACGTGCCCTAAGGACACAATTGGTTAATGTAACAGAAACATCTGAAGTTGGGTAAACAGTCATCAAAGCGTGCCGCTCTGCACATGCCTGACACTAACTAACCCCATCCCCGCTGCAGATCAACGGTGCCACCGTCCAAAATGCAAACATCCTGCTGCAGATCGACAATTCCAAACTGGCTGCTGATGACTTCAAAACCAAGTAAGCACTGAGTCAGAGGGCCTTCATGCAGGCTCTAGCGGGCAGCTGTCTCACATCAGGCCTCTTCCTAACTTACCAGGTTTGAGCACGAGCTCATGATGCGGCAGTCA
This sequence comes from Oryzias curvinotus, assembly GCA_023969325.1. Classification (NCBI taxonomy): domain Eukaryota; kingdom Metazoa; phylum Chordata; class Actinopteri; order Beloniformes; family Adrianichthyidae; genus Oryzias; species Oryzias curvinotus. The sequence goes on along the minus strand of CM043710.1, from coordinate 6,135,948 downwards.
GTTGAGGCTGACATCGCTAACCTTCGCCGCCTGCTGGACCAGACCACCTTGACAAAGGCTGACCTGGAAATGCAGATTGAAGGTCTGCAGGATGAGCTGGCCTACCTGAAGAAGAACCATGAGGAGGTCAGTGATGTGACTCCTGGTTTTAGTCTCTGCAAACAGACACCAATGCTGACGTCCCCTGATGGTTGCAGGAACTGGCAGCCATGCGCTCTCAGCTCACGGGCACAGTCAACGTGGAGGTGGACGCTGCACCTCAGCAGGACCTGAACAAAGTCTTGGAGGAGATCCGTGCACAGTATGAGGCTATCACAGACAAACACCGCCGCGACCAGGAGGCCTGGTTCACTGAGAAGGTAACAGGAGTTCCTCTGTCAGCAGGCCAACCTGTCATCATGCGTATAATCATGCAGACCTCTCACTCTGTCTTCTCTTCTAAATTCTAGTCATCAGCTCTCAGCAAAGAGGTGGCCGTTAGCACAGAAGTAATTCAGACATCCAAGACAGAGATCAATGACCTGAGGCGCACACTCCAGGGCCTGGAGATCGAGCTGCAGTCCCAGCTCAGCATGGTAAAGACAAACGTTTGTTTTAAAATCTTTCCTTATATGACCAAAATCCCCAGATCACCCACAACAGAGGGCGAGGAGCTAAGGGGAGGATGGGAAAGGGAGGCAATCCTTAAGGAATGAAGGGAGGATGGAAGGTGGGAGGGAGACACTTTGTTCTGGGAAACATTTCACAGACATCTGCCTAAACTCTGGAAGTCATAAAAAAGCTGGAGGAATGAGAGGCTGGTTTGGGTTTGGGTGCCCAGCTGCAGTCAGTCATCCAGCAGGAGCCTCCCACTGCCTTTGTGTCACTAAGGAGAAGAGGCAAAGAGACACTTACCTTCAGAGCCAGCTCTCTTTGTTCTCTTATAAAAGAGGAGAAAATGCAAAGCAAACAAACCGAGTGCCGTGTGACTTACTGCATCCAGGGTGGGGCGCGCCGAGCGCAGCTGCAGGATCAAACAGCTCTGTGATCCACAGCTTTTCTTTGCTCCAACAGAAAGGTGCTCTTGAAAACACGTTGGCAGAGACAGAGGGCCGGTTCAGCGCCATGCTCAGCGGCTACCAGAACACAATCAACATGCTTGAAGCCGAACTAGGCCAAGTGCGCGGCAGCATCGAGCACCAGGGCCAGGAGTACAAGATGCTGCTGGACATCAAGACCAGGCTGGAGCAGGAGATCGCAACCTACAGAAGACTGCTGGAGACTGAGGAGGCCAGGTAGACAAAGCTGTGCACAATCACAAATGTTCAGGGAGAAATAAATGATTTGATCCTCTTTGACTCATCTTCATCATCTCTTCTTCTCTCCTTTTAGATAAATGACTGCAGGTAAGTTGGTTTATTTGAGGAAAAGTTCACAGGAGGAACTTGAAGAATTGTGCTCAACCAGTTTCCTCCCTGCCTCTTAACAGGAGGCTTCAATGACACAATCACAACCACCACTGTGCTCACGTCCAGCCAAGAAGTCCAACATGCAGGCCAGAAACCCGAGGAGACCAAGAGGCACGTTTACCCAACATCTGCTGTCATGAGAAGAAGAGCTGATGTGCGGCGCTGTGTGTGTGTTCATGTTTGTGTGATCTGCCAAAGAAAATAAACCTGCTGGTGAAGATAAGACCTGTGTTGCTCTAACTTCCCTTTTCTCCCACGACTTCCATTCCTTTTTCCATGACATCACTTTGTTTGTGTGGTCTCCATGGTAATGTCCTCAGATTGTGGGAGGTGGGACATGGGGCTGAGGAAATAAATCTTATGAAACAAGGCTGCTTGTCAGGAAAAGAGCGAACAATGCCTGCGAGTGTGGAAAGCATGAGGGTCCAGAGGAACGGCCGCTCTGAGACAAGTGCTCCAAAGTCAGGGAGACAGAGAACTTAACCCAGGTGACCAAAAACAGAAAACGACCTCAGTGTTTGTCCACAGAGCCTTTTCAAACAAGACACACCCAAATCTTTGCTCTGGATGGGTTCCAAAAGTCCACATTTGAGTAACTGCGGTCGCCTGGTAACCAAACACTGAAGGACAAAGTGAGGCCAAACACAGCCACGAACAAAGAGGGTCATTATGGAAATTGGTGCGCCGGTGTCTTGCCTCATCTATGAACTCAGTGCCAAATGATCGAAGTGTCACTCGGGGTGGGGCTGCTTATTTGCAGACAACTCCCAGCAATGCTCTGACTGCTGGTGGATCACAATGGTGTGACGATGGGTTGAAGGGCAAACCACGGTTTCCGTCCTCACAAGTGTTTGGGACCATTTTAAAGCTTCTCTTCTACAATCATGAACTGATAACAATATGCAAAGCTGCCCCTGGTCTGCCGGCAGACAGCTGGACAGGAAAATTCAAAGCAGAAGCCATAAAGATTTTTAAATATTTGACCTGCAGTTTTAAAGTTTAACTAGATCTCTCAGAGATCAAGTTCTGTCTTTTTTAACAGCTATTAGAAAGTGACGTGCTTTCTCTCCACTGAACACCGAGTCACTGTTATCCAAAGTTTCAGCTGTGATGAAACACTTTGGACTCTTGTGCTACACAAGAAAAACCAAAGTTTACACTAAAATATGTTTATGTAATATAAGAAAGAGCCTTTCAGTGTTTGTTTGGACTAGTGACATCAGGGATGGCGGAACCCAAAATGCAGAAGATGTGGACTTGTGGAGGGAAACCTCCACAACCAAAAGAACTTCACCAAAACAAAACATTAAAAAACAAAGAACAAATTAAAGAACAAAGAACACCCTTGGGGACCCTCGCTCCTCTTGGGCGTCCTCCTCCTGGGCGTCCTCCTCCTGGGCGGTGGGGCCGCCCCTTGCCTTGCTCTCTCGTGCCTGGGGTTGGGGCGGGGGGGTGCTCAGGACTCCTGGGTGGTGGTGGGCCGCCTGTGTGGGGCTTGGGGTCCCCCCTGGGGCGGGGCCCCACATTGGGGCTGCTCCATGGGTCAGGTGGGGACATGCACTCTCTACTTCCTGTGCCCCCCTGCTCTCTGGCATTGGGGGCCGCTGTGGGGGTCCCGCTGGCCCTGCACGGGGTGGCGGATGTGGTTGCCCGGCAGGCAGTCTTTCTCTATCTGCTGTACTGTGCAGGTGTTTGGGGGTCCCTGCTGCCGCTGCTGCTGCGGTGGGGGCCTTGGTGGGGGGGCTGCTGGGTTCTCTCCCTCTTTTTACATTCCATCATCCACCCCAGAAGAACATAGACATGTCTATGTTCTCATAGCACCTGTGTTCTTAATAGCACCTGTGCTCCAATGAGTGCACTCACTGGAGCACAGGTGCTACCTCACCTTTGCACAAACAGTTTGTGTGACTAAATGAAACGTTTCACATGTGTTAGTCTGAATGCATGAGTATGCGTGTGTGAATGTTAGTGGTAGTGTGTCCATGTAGACTTGTTTATGTGTGAACACTTTTAGAGCCAACAGGTGTGCTTGGAACGTGTGTGCGTGTGTGTGTGTGTGTTTCATGCATCTTAACCTGTCAGTTGTGATTGTGTGAATAGTGCTTCATGATCTTACCCCCCCCCAATCTGTCATCCCTCTCTCTCCTTTCCTCCTTTTCTTTTCCGTCTGGTCCAACAAAAAATATTTACAAATATAATTAACATGAATAAAGAAATTACAAAAAGCGTTTATTTAAATATACATCTGGTGTATCAAAAGATTCATAACCCCTGTTGTAAAAGTAACATATGTCCAACACCAAAAGGCTTTCAGCTCTCATCTGTTTGCTTAGCTGTTGGACAGGACAAGTTAAAAACAAAGAGGTGAACCTTGACAGTACTGAGCAAAAACTGGAATCATAGGATGTATAAAGATGAGAATGTGGAATGGAGTTTCTAAAACCAAAGACACATAAACAACCTACGGCAAGTTTACGTAGACTAAATTGAAAAAAAGTGTTGAAGAATAGAGAAGAAAAACTGTCATCAACTTTCTCTGTCATTCACAGCTCTGAATGTACACCATTTGTAATTCTTAAGGTTTTCATCTTGAAAGAAGCAGAAAACTTTAAAACTGAGGTGCTAAAATATTTAAATATTTGATTTAGTTATGACAAACAGACTTAACAAGCAAAGGAGACACACCCACCTTTTTATCCATCCACCCTCCTGAGCCCTGAGTCATGTATGGACCGTTGACATTAGGTGTTGAGCTTCTGATGAGACTTGTCTGCATTCAAACAACTGTACACATTTATATCTGTCCATTGTATTTTTCTTATTTTCAATATTTCCAAATTCTTTACCTTGAAACTTTAAGCCAGAAGTAAAAACATAGATCAATTATTTCATCACTAGGGGTTTATTTCACAAACTCACGTCAGGGTGGATAAATACTGTCACAGGCCTGAGGAATGATAAAATAGGAACAAGACAATCCAAAAAACAGAGTTTACATGAAAAAAAAACTGGGTGTTGGGGGATGTGTGTGTGAGCCAGATGTTTGATGGCTGCTGATGTGTTGGTTGGATCTTGTGTGTCTGTGTTGAATGGATTGGTGGATTCCTCTGGGACATGGCTGCATCATCCATGCCTTCAGTTATCAGCGCTACCTCCTCAGAGATTTCTGTGGCCTGGTTATTATCATTTCTCTGACGGGAATGTCTGACTAAGAGAACATAGTCTGAACAAAATCATATGTTGATATGATGGGAAGTTATGTGTAGCCTAATAGAATTCTGTGACCTGAGATGCTCAACAACTTCCAACCATGCAGTTTTTCCACTCGTCTGTGGGGTTCTTGGTGTACAGTCTCCCGTTTTTGAACAGAAATATAACTGTTGTTCAACTGTTTGACAATGGTGTGCACAAACTCTTTTGGGAGTTGGTTGTAGAGATCATAAACTAAATGTAATCTTAAAGTTCCATCTGTTCAGTTTGAAATCTACCCCAGCAGCATGGGGAAATGTCTCCCATCCATTTTCTTGGTTTTCTATGTCCCTTTTGGGGTCAGGGGGTTGCTGGAGCCTCTCCAAGCTACTTTTAGGGGAAGGTGGAGTACACCCTGGACAGGTCAATCAGTCCCACACACTCACACTTTAGAGTAACCAAATAACTATGAAGTATATTTTTGGACTGTGGGAGAAAACCCATGCATGCACGAAAGTGCATGCAAACTCCACACAGAAAAGTCCCAGCCGGGATTCAAACCAGGGCCTTTTTGCTTTGAAGCAAGAGTGCTAACCGCTGCCCCACCGTCCTCCAACATGTTTAAAAGTAAAAACCTGAGCAGAGTGGTCAGTGATGACCTGTAGAAATGTTCCTCTGTGGAACCAAAGTGCAGCTTTACTCTAAAAAAATTGAGGAGAAGTAAACCACTTTAAAAAAGATCTAAGCTGCAGAGACACCAGAGGTTTCTGGACCTTTTCTGTTCAGTGGTATAATAGTGACAGAGTCTGGATGCGTCATAATAAACTGTGAAAGGGAAACGCCCAACATGCCAGAAGTGAGCACAAAAGTGCCTTAAGGTGCCAGGTGTTTAAGTAAATGTGGGTGAGGTCTGATCCACAAATTCTGGGCAGCTGTGTCATTCAGGAGCACAAACTTTTTCACATCTAAAAGTCCTCTGAAGCACGCCCATCTACCTTTAAGACCTGCGTACTGCAATCAGAGAGGGTGTGTCCCCCATGTTTCCATCCACGCTCTTGGGCTCAGGTTACAGTGTGGGTCGGCCGGGTCTTGTTGACTAAGTGGGGCCTTTTCATGTGTTTTCTCTCAATAATGCAGCAAAACAAAGCTTTGCTTCTTTCTGTGTTTCAACATCGGTCCCTGCACTTCTACCACAGAAGACGGGAGTCCACATTCATGCTGAGAACCTCCCACAGACGAGTCTTCTGAACAGAAGAGCTGAATGGCTCTGAGAGCTCTGCTTTCAGGGAGATCTACTTTATAGTGGATTTATAATAACAACCTGTCATGTAAAAAAATGGATGATTAGTAATTACTGTCACAATAATGAGCATGATAAACATTGCCAAGCCGCCAAAAACCGCGCCTGCGTCTTCTCTCTGTGATTCCCTGTGCAACATGAAGCCTGAGGACACCTCACACGAAGACCGTGAGACAGGAAGTGAAGAGGCAATCACATCTTAGGCGATGACAAAGAAACGCTTCCAGATCCACACAAACTACAACCGTTTGTGCCTTCAGAGGTTTTTTTTTTAATATATGTCAAAGAAATGGAATCTAATACCATTCCAGTGCTCTGAAAAAGAGTCCTCTGACCTCCTTGATTCATCTAGGGCAGGGGTGTCAAACTCATTTGCACCGAGGGCCACATCTAAGGCCTTGTGGGGATGGTCTGGTGGAGGGGGGCACGGTGAAACGGGGCTTATCTCTCTCCTGTCCGCCCCCCAATTTTAACTTTCACATAGACGCACACACTGCATGTTGGCACCACACACGCAACAAATACACACTACACACAGAGGGATCACTGGAGACCTCCCGTTTTACCTGCAGCACGCACACTGCCCCCCCCCCCCCCCCCACACACACACACACACCGCAATACATAGATGGGATCGGGGAGGGGCGGCTGGTCTTCCCCAACCTGGGTCCTCTCAGGGCGGCCTGGCGTGTGGGGACCCTGTTGACCGGAACGGTGGCCGGGCATGCGGTGCTGGGGGGTTGGTCGGTCAGAGGGTGTTACTGTGTGGCGACGGGGGGCAGGGGGCAACGACAAGAATGTGTGTGAGAGTGTATGGGTGGGGACAGGCCTGGGGGCTACCTCGCCGGGACCCACTTGGGCTCACCCTCCCTCTTGCAGAGTGGGGAGGGCATCAGGGGCGGATACGGGAGGAGGGATTGATGAACATGTTGGGTGAGAGGGGCTGTAGAGGGTAGTGTGGGGGGTAGGGGTGGAGCTGTGGTTGTGTCATTGTCTTTGGTCCGGCGCCGGGGCTGGCCTTCGGTGACGAGGCTCTGGCTGGGTGGTGGGCGGCTCCTGGGTCCTCTGGGTCCTGGCTTCGTCCTTTGCCCGGGTGAGTGCCCACCCGCCACTCAGGCTGTGTGGGTCCCATCGCCGTTGGAGCGAGGGGTCTCCCCCTCGCTCCTGGTCTGACTGGGGAGGAACTGGTTTCCCTTAAGATCACATGGTTCATTTCGGCAGCGTGCATGCATCTCCACCCCCACGTGCACACTGCCACCCTGCCCCCTGTCTGCCATATCCCTCCTCCTAACCCACAGTGATTGATGGACAGATATCTTCTGCTTATCTTGGTGTCAGAATTTCACTTTTGGATGTAACATTTGTCTTTCTAGCAGATCTAGAATAAATGTTACACACCTTAAAATAATAACCTATTCAAAATAGCAACTTGTATCCCCTCACTTTCTCCCCCTCTCTCTCTCTTTTCTACCCCCCCCCTACACACACACACTTTTCCCCTCTCCCTCCTCTTAAACGAATTCTGGAGGCAAGAGAACCACAACATTGCAGTTAAATGTTTACAACTGTGTATATATATCTATATATGCATATCTAAACATCTATCTGTCTGTCTGTCTGTCTATATATCTATATATCTATATGTATATAGATATATATACGGTACACATATACATTCACACACTTAAAACATAAAATGTAACAAATAAATAAAAACAAATACAAAAAACAAAAAGAACAAAAAGGGGTTAATACAAAATTACACCCTGGTTATCCAAACATACATAACCCTTTTATTGTAATAGTGAAACCTGTCCAACACAAAAGGCCTTCAGCTGTTGGACAGAACAAGTTACAAAGAGAAAAAAAAAAAAAGGGTTTATGCCGCTTGAATGACTCCTAACGGTCATCCTCCTAAGCGGCATGCACAGGGTTGTGTGTTTGTGCTTGGAGCTTATGTTTATTATTTTGTATTTAATACAAAACATGGCCGTCACTGCTGACTGACATGGCTTATTTGGACTTTGGAGCCACCCGGCCATGCTTCGTCTCGTCTCCCCGACTCACCAGATGTCACAGAAGCCTGAAGTTTTCCCATGACGGACGGACGGGTGTCATCCGCCGCTGGTGTGCACTGTGGATGTGGAACGTGCATTGTGTGTATGCTCTGACTTGACCCATACATTATTCTTTGTGTAACTGTGGTGTATTAGATGCTTGTGCTTCATGAGTATTTTAGCAAAGACTTCTGTATTCATTAAAATGCCTTTCTTAGCTTCCGGTTTGTATTTAGTTTTCAGGCGGCTCTGCTCAGCAGCAAGTTAAGGGAAACCATTGTGCCACATGAAGCAACCCCACACCATGATACTGCCACCCCAGGATGGGCTGTCTCCGTCATTGCAGATTATGGTTAGGATGTAAGGTGCAAGTTTAAGGGATCTTTTGAGGCCAAGGTGATCGCTAACAAATGCTCTGGTGGTAAGAAACTTGGAGAAGATGACAGGAACAGAAAAGAAAACAAACCCTCCACCTTAACTGAGACATTTCCTGGTGGATTAGAGAAAACACAACAGAAAGTGACCAGACTGCAAAGCATGGTAGGGATGTGTGGAGCTTTAGCTCTCATGATGATGCTCCAATCACACTGGAACAAGTCTGGACATATGATAACTTCCTGTTTTTGTCTGTGGCATAACTCTGTCATGTCTCATATTCATATTCATTACCTCTCATGTACGTTTCTCAGAGCACACAGATGTTTGACTTGAGCTCTTACTCAAACTCACAGAGAGCCTGGAGACAAAAAGCTCCCCTTACATCTCTGTCAGTAAATGGAAAACAATTCAAAGAAGCGTCAACTCTGATCATTTCAGTCCACAGTTGTTCCACAATGATGACATTTCAAGGTTTTACCAGCAGTTTTTATAGGTTCAGCTCTGTTTATTTAGTTCCTCTCATTCTGATTGCAGCATATTTACCAAACTCATCTGTGCATCTACAGCTGAGGACGGTGAGGCTCATTGATTTAATTAGGAGCCAACAACTTTGTGCAGGAACATTAAAATAATGTTGTTGTTTTTTTGTTTTGTTCTAGTGCTTCATGAAGTTTAATGAAACTCCTGTAAGATTTTAAACTAATCAGAAGAAATAAGGTGGGAACAGAGAAACCAGAGCTCTGATAAAGGGAGGAGGTGTGGGAGCAGATAGAAGAGCAAACATAAAATCTGTTTAATTGGACAAATGTGCAGTATTTATGAGAACACACTAAACACGACGGTTGCTAAACCTGTTGCTAACCACTTTTTTTTCCTGCTGTGTTTGAGGAGCGGCCAAAGCCACAAGTGCTCTGTTGAGGTGTGGAAATGATCCTAATCCCATCAGTCTTTGGTATCTATGGTGAAATGTTTACTTAAGCACAGGGTGGTGTTTTCTGCACTTTAGCTGCAGGCTGACAGTATCAGCAGGAATGTTGATGTCAGCGGGTCAAACAGGCCATGAAGCAGCTGCAGCAAGAAGAAACATTCTTCACTCAGACGGGGGACTCTATTCTGGTGTAGTTCTGCTCAGCTCACAGCTGAGAGGAATGCCTAACGTCTTTGCTAAAGGTCTCAGGCTCTGACGGGCATCAGACCTCCTTGTGAAAGTTTAAAAGCCAGCTTGAGCGGCAACAAGGAGTCGGATCGGTTGATGCTTTCAGGGGCTGCCAGGCAGAGGAGACTTTTCATCCCATCCTCAAAAACACATTTTTGACGCAGGCTGCCTGAATCTGAGTGTATACAACAGGTAGAACTGGTTCCAGAAGACACACCCTGCACCCGTTTGCCAGCACAAGAACCAGTGCAGACATCAATGCAGAACTTCTTATGAGAACAAAAGAAGCAAAGCTTAAGCAAAGAACCGCTCTGATCCCACAGCCTTTCTCTGCCGTTACACATGTAAGGCACTGTCTCATGTGAAGCTTCAGGGCAGATGGGTTTGAATGTCTGGCGCTCAGTTTTAACGCCCTGAACTCTGAGAAGAACTGCGCAACAGGCTGCTGAAAACCTTCTGGGAGGAAGAGTGAGACGCACTTTACCCCAAAACTGTAAACACATGGCATGACGAGGAATTTCCAAATTCTGTCCACAATAAAATTCAACAAGAGGGCAATCATTGCATAAGTGCTGCAGGAAAACCTACCCTCCTTATGGGGCAATACAGAATCATGTTCAGAGGGAGGGGGCAGCTCTGTTTGGGTCTGAAAAGTGCAAAACACAAATAATGAGTTGAGCAAAATCTGCAGCATCTCAGGTTACAGAAAAACTGGCATGACTTTGGAACTGGACCTGGACTGCCACCTGCTGCTGCTCCCTGGAACTGCGCGGGGAGGTTTTTACGCCTCATTGTTTGCCCATTCAGTCCTGCTTTCCCCTCTGAATATTACCAAGTTTAATCTGCTTCTTTCTGGTCACATTAACTGAGAAATCATGACTAAACAGATCCTAAAAATACGTTTCACTTGTATGAAGGATAATGACCTAATTGTGTCCCATCATTCTCCACAGTGAAGTGCACACCACATCAGACTGCTGGATTTTTCTTTTACGTCTTCTCAGACGAGAAACCTCGTTAGGATTAAAACAGTGAAAGACAACACTGCCCTCTGGTGGACAAATGAGTGTCAGTGTTTCTGTTTTATGAAGAACTAAAATCTCAATATTGGTTTAAAAAACTGTCTTTTCACCTACAGATAATAAAATTATACAGCTTCAGGGAATTAATTAAGTGATAAAAACAAACCATGAATTGAAAGGAGAAAATTCTGCAGTTAAATCAGATCCTTCTCACCTTCTGTTGAATCTTTGTAAGTTGTTCTACTGACCGTCCTGTTGGGTTACATAATTATCTTTTGCTTACACGCTATTATCACCTTAATATAATTGTATCAGTTCTATCTCTCAGTAAGAAAACACTGACATGAAAGTGCCGACTATACAAGATATGACGATTCTCAGAACGAGAACGAGAAAAAGTCAGAATCCTGACAGTCCTCCTGTCTGGAATACTGGGTTCATAGATGTAATCCACTCTTTGTTTCCGCATTTTATCCTCGTCTCTTTTTTATTTAGCTGTTTCCAGCAAGAAGCTCAAGATTTTTTGTTTTTAGAGAAAACATTTGCCCTGAAATGAATATGTCTTCATGATAAAAACCATCAGGAAAGAGATTTCTGAACATTTCTGACTGGCTGAGAACTTCCAGCACTGCGACAGTCTGAACTTCAGAGCTGCTTTTAAAAAGCTGCAAAATTAGGTCAGAGGTTCAGTCTGAGTGGATGAGATGATGAGACATGTACTCAGTGTGGGTTTGAGTGTTTCTGTCGTATTTCTGTGTAAATGTCTGTTTGTTGGATTCAAAACTTTTTTTTTTAAAGCACATTGTGCTTCTTTCACGTCAAACAGGATTTTTGATTTGACAAAATCCGGTATGAAAGTAAGCAAATAATTCTTTTAAACAACCAGACTTTATATTGTCCACCTATTAGTAAAATCTTTTTTTTTATGTTAACCATTCATAACCATTCAAAAACAGCATTTTTGTTCTGCAGTTAAGTTTTTTGTATTAATCTGTTTCTAAACATTTCTTTCAGATAAATCGTTTTCAGTCGGCTCCATGGTCAGGGTTACATTATCTGTTGTTTTGGCTGCACAGCTTTACAGACCTTTTACAGATCTTTTATACGCACCCCCCCCCCCGCCCCCCTCTGCTCCTTTCCTTGGAGAAACTGATCTATATTTTAAACTCTAGGTTAAAAATTTCTCCACAAGAACCCTGAAAACATTTGCATCCACTCATTGATTAATATTAAAACATTTTAAAGACGTAAAGCTGGAATAAGAACAACAATGGAGGGAAGATTCTGCCTACCAGCAGGAAAAAAGGCCCTAAATAGCCTTTGCGATTGTTACACACCAGTGTTAAATAGTTTGGATGTCCCACTTTCAGCTGCAGGTTACGAGAAGCACAGTGATGTGAAAAATGTTTCCCTTTTGAAAGCCTCTATGATCTACACCGTTGATGGATTTATGGAGTTTTCATCTTTCTATTAACAATACCGAGAGGTTAAATTATCTAAACTGATCTAGTTTCAGGGGGAAAAAAGCATATTCTGAGGAAAATGTTGCCTAACATTAATTCAGCCAGAGCAGCATCAACACACAGGTGCATAGTTCTTATTTAGGCCTGCCCTTTCATTCCTGTGCATGTGAAATCCTGGACTGCATCCCACTCTCCAGTGCATGAGGCAGAAATGCACGTAACTCCTGACATCATCAGAGGAAGGGCTCGGCCTTTCTGTGTGAAAGTGCATCCTTCTGTGCTCAAGAAGAAACGAGTCTTTGAGAGAAACATCAAGGCCAAACTTAAGTCTGCCAGAGGGAATGCTGGCAAACCCTGCAAAGATGTTCATCACGGGGGTGAATCAAAAATGAAATTACTTGGACATCACCACCCTAACCCTGAAAACAGGAACCTTGCAACAGTTGTGAAGCACAGAGGTGGAAGTGTCATGGACTGAATCTGCTTTGCTTTAGCAAGACTAGATCGGCTCACCATTGCAGAATCCACCATTAAATCCTCTGTGGGGGTTCTAGAAACATCTGAACAGATCAGAAAATTTAAGCTGGAGGGGAGCTGGACCAGAAAACTTGACAACAACCCAAAACTTAAATCATCCAGAGACGCTGAAAACTAAAAGACGGAGAGTCCTGGACTGACCGAGTCAAATCCATTGAGATGACTCAACCAGAGAGGGGCTGAACAGGCATCAAACGTCGCCCTGGTGAAAAGACTCTGCAGTGAGGCGTGGGGGCGTGGGGGGACTCTTCCAGTGATGTCAGAGACCTTAAGATGGAAACATTTCACTGTGCCACCTAAGCCTGAAGACAGTAGACAGAACTGAAACAGGAGGTCTCTGCTTCCCCATCATCTGCCGAGCTGCACGAAGATGGAAAAAAGGGACAAGTCTGTAAAAAACACCAACAGTTCAGCTGGATGACCCAGATGAAGACGTAACCAGAACCGTATCCACTGGAGGAGCTCAGCCTGGTGTTCTCAGACCTGGGGGGCATCTGATCCAGAGCCTCCACCTCTGATCCAGAGCAGGTGCTGTCACTTTAAAGCAGGGGTGTCCAAATCCAGGCCTCGAGGGCCGACCTCCTGCTGGTTTTCCAGAAATCCTGTCTCATCTGCTGTTGATTACCTGGATCTGGTGTGTTTAGCCAATAAGGAGCTTCAATGGCAGGTTGATTGGAAAACATATAGGACACCGGCCCTAGAGGCATGGAATTGGACAACCCTGCTTTAAAGGCTGAAATAATGTTGGACTTTCCGACATCACTACAACCTTCCCAGCTTTCCTTTCTGCAGCCCCACCTGCTCTGTGCTGCTGCACTGTTTAGTGAAATGACATGAAACCGTCTTTGGTTATAAATGAAGCCGCTTTTGGTGTAGATCAAGTCCTGTGGTTCTGTTGTATTAAAAAACTGCAAGACTAAAAAGCTGAAAGTGCAAATTTCCCATGCTAGATATTGCTCCTGAACATAACCTAAGAGTAAAGACTGATCTGTAAAATCCCAAACTTCTGTTTTCACATCATAAACTGCTTCATGTTCATAAAATGAGTTGAAATCTTTAAGGGCTTACTTTCTTGATTCTCTATTTTCTCTCACAGAAAACTTAAAGTTGTTTATAATTTCTTTGTTTAAACTGGTTTCTGCATGTAAAACTTGATGACATCAGACAAGTCAATCATCTCTGTAATCCGCCCGACAACAACAATTTAGAGCCTTCATGTACTTTCCCAGAATTCCTGTTTTTTTTTTAACCTCCACTAGCACTAATGTCAGCTGCCTTTGCACAAAAATATTAAAACCACATTTAGCCCATTTGTGTTTTCATCCATTTGACTCATTTTGGTTTATTTGCAGTTAGTGTTTTCACATCATCTTCAGTTTTTGTCCCAACTTCCTCAAACCAATATTTAGCTTTAAGGTGGAATGATTTCAGCGCCTAAATTGCTTTTAGGGCGAAACCTTCAGCTCGTTTTAGTGTTTCTGGATTCTGAGTCAAAGACAGAGCAGATCACATCATTTCTTTTTGGTGGCTTTAATTTGATAGGAGAACCACAGGTACTTTAAAAGAAGGTTATACAGAGCTGTACATGTGGGAGCCGCGCCGGCTCCCCATCCTCACATCCTCTCCCTTTAAATACTATTCATTTAAACATCCTATACTCTTAGAATGATACAGTGACAAAATAAAAGCTTGTGTAACTGGTCCTGCAGCTTTACTGATATGTCGATGTTGGGACTGTTTATTTTTTCTTGCAATTTTTCCAAAAAAGGAAAATAAAAAGTCATAAATCCAAAACCCAAAACGACAGGCAGAAACTGCCAAGCTGAGATCCTGTAGAACTCCCAATTCACTCGCACAATAGAGAGAAAGAGAGACAGAGAGGAGAAGACAGACATGTTCTGAAGGCTGATCTGTGAGGAGGGAGGGCCCGGAGCGGGGGGGAGGGGGCTGCACACTTTGAGTTTGCAGTTTCTGCAGCCTACGCCGGGACCCGACGCCGAGCCCCTCCCAGGCTCACTTCCACAGCTGTGTGCTCAGGGTTTGGCCCGATCCGGAGGCGGCCCACCCGCCCATGGCTGAGGGGGGCTGAGCGAAGGCCATCTGCCCCCCTGCTCCGTTCACATTCAGGCCCGACATCTGCTGGCTCACCTGAGGACGACAGGTATTCCCATCAGATCACGCAAAGACCAGCGTTTCAAAAACACAAGAACCCAGAAGTCACCGATTCCAACCCAAATACGTCTTCACTGCCATAGAAATGAAGCTCCGAGCACAGATTTCAAATATGCATCGTCATCATCAGTTCCTGACTGTGGTGAAGGCTGAGATCAGCTGGCACGCCCGTGTGACTCTTCATGCAAGTCCAAGTCTGAATCACAGATGAGTCCAAGTCAGGACTCAAGTTTCCCAGTAAAAAACATTCAATCGTCTGAACAAACAAACGATCAGGACCGTTAGAACCAGACGAAACCGATCAACTGATAACGGGATCTACAAGGAACAATGCCGACAGTAGTTGCCATAGAAACGTTGACTCAGACCGACTTGGACCAATCACTGTCATCTGGCTCCAACATGGCGACATCCGTATCGCAGAAAAAGAAAAATATTCTGCAGGAAACCTTTATGAAAAAACAAAAACTATAATAATTTCTGCAGGGTTTCCTGTTTGTTGCGCCATCTAGTGGAAATGTTGACAAATTAATGTTGACAGTGCAGCAGTGAGTAAAGCTCCTCCTACCTGTCCCATGCTCCACTGCGCCTGCTGCCCCGGCTGGATGGTGTACATGCCCTGAGCGGGCACCATGCCGGCGGGCATCGCGCCGCCCTGGGGGCCAACCATCCTGGGGGCCATGCCCATCATTCCCGCCGCAGGAGCGTTTCCCATGAAGCCGTTGGGCATGGTCATCCCGACCATCATGCCTGGATTGGGCCCCATCATGGCGGCTCCACTCTGAGCCATCATGGCGCCCATCACAGTGGTGGGGGGTACGCCTGCGCCCATCCCAGGAAAGGCTTGGTAGCCGGCGGCGGCCTGGACTGGAAACTGCATCTGAGACTGGGCCATGAACATGCCGGCTGATGGGGGAGACACAGACGCAGAGATGAGAGGAGCAGCAGGAAGTCCACCACCACAAACTCAGGACGCTCCTGAAGCTTTAAAACAACAAAAAACCGAGGAGCTCCAGATCAGAGCGTCTGTCGTTATCGAGAACTCCAGTCCAGCCTGAGATAACGCACAAGTGCCGCTGAGCATGTGCTCCTCAGATGAGGAGGTGACTTATCAGTGAGGCAGGATGGGCGTGGCCCCGCCCGAGTGCTCACAGCCTCAGCAGCTCTCTCCTGTCCTGTCTTCTTCGAGTTAGACTACCGCATTTCTGGACAAAGAGGTGAACTTAAAATCCTTTCATTTTCTCAAAAAGCGACAGTGTGTCCTATGATCTGCTGCTCCTATTGGTCCGTAGAAAAGAAAAAGAAAAAAAAACGGAATAGTTTACGTCTGATCTGCGGTGCAGACGACACACCGACCGCCGCTGCAGTAAAAAGCAGCGGTTTACGATTAATTGAGTTATTTGACTCATCGATTTACATTCCTGTGATCCAACCAGATCAATCTCTCTGAGGTAAGTTGTGAGTTGACCTATACCATTAGGAAATCAATTATATCAATATTGGAAAAAAAAAACCCTTTGGACTGAGCAACGGGAAGTTTATTTTACTGTAAGGTAAAAAAAAAAAAACAAGTGCATCACAGCAGACAACAAACGTGATGACAACAAAAACTGATCAACCAATCATTCCAGTCCAGGGGTGGGATTATATATATATATATTCCTTCCACTCCCTTTCAAGCGTCTTTGATTTAATGTCTAAGTATCCTAAGTTTGATATGCCTGTGTATGAATATGTAAAGGCTGATTGTATTGTTTTGTGCATTATTCTTGCTTTGATTGCTTGAAATAAACCATTTCAAATCAAATCAAATCAAATGTGTGGAAACACTTTGAAATTATTTCTGCGGGACTGAAAGTCTTTCGAGGACCCTGAAGAACTAAAGCTCTTAATGTTCTGTCAAACAACTCCTGCAGATACTAATGTTCATTCTGTGCCAGAACAGCACATGGCTGTGCGTGGAGCCTGCTCACCTGGGGGGGCCTGAGGAGACATGCTGCTGGTTCCATACAGCGACAGAATGGAGTCCTTGGATAAAGTCTTCTTGCTGGCGTCGGCTTGCTCAGCCTTCGTGCTGCTGTTGCTGCTTTCGCTGAACAGGTCCAGGTCTCCCTGTGTGGACCCTGAGCCGGCCCCCCCTCCCGCTGCAGCTTGTGTGGGGGTGCTGGCCGAGTTACTGGAGCTCACCTTGAAGGGGGAGGAAAACCTGAGGTTTACAAGACGTTTGCGAGAAACCCACCAGAAGAGACAGAACTCCTGTTTTCGTTCCGTTGATGATGTTGCTGCGGCGCACGGCGGATCTTTAGGAGGTTCATCCACGTGAGCCGACAAACAGCCTGCAGAGCTAAACCCGATGCTGACCAAACACTCTCCTCTGAAACCCTTCCTCGTGTTTCTTCTAAGCAACATGTTTTTCCCTAAAAAGAATCATGGAACAGCCCCCACTCCTCCATTAAAGGGGTACTGTGTTAATTCACGCTGCATTTTCCACCAGACCTCAGAACAGCATCTGAACCTGGTTTCAAACCTCTTTTAATTGGAGTTGGCGCTGGTCCACAGCCTGAATGCAGAGGGGTTTTAGTTCCTGACAGCTGCTCTCTAAAGAAGAGCTTTGATTTATCCAAAAGAGGAAAAACTGAAGTGGAAACCTGACATTTGCTGCAGAAGAAACCAACTTCACTATGTACGGGTTAATGGCCGAGGACGTGTGTATTATCAGAAATTAACGCACCACGTGGAAGCCTGAACCATCCGCCGCGAAGCGTTGCTTCCACCAAGTGCGTTAATTTCTGATAATGCACACGTCCTCGGCCATTAATCTGCTTTTACCATGGTCACTTACAAAAGAAAGAAATATTAACCTGCTTTTAGTCCTTAACTCTTATTATTTTCCAATTTGGATCGTTTTGTCACAAACGATCACGGAGCGGCGCGTTGTCACGGTGATGTGACAACACGCCGATCCACCGAAGCAGTCAAGATTAGGCGACATAAAGCGATATATATACATGCTGATCGTCACGATGGGTTGAATAAAGCATCAGTTCAGAGAGAAAGTTCTCCTCTTACCGCTCGTTTTTGTCCAGATGATGAAGCTAAAGGTTGCTTTAAAGAAGCCGGCGCAGTGATACAGAAGATTAAAGCTACGTGACCGGAACTTCTTTTTTAGGCGTGCAGTTATCCTGCGCGTTATCCCTTTTTAACGCACACCCAGCAGCCAATCAGTGTGGAGTATTCACCCGGACCAATGCTGAACAGAGCTGCAAAATGCTGCAATAACTGACAGCCACAGGAAGAGGAAGTGCAGGTCGCTCAGAATCTCTAAAGCTGGCGGCGTTTATCTAACCTCGACGGCGAGGAGCCACATTCTGCTGTCTCATTACGCTTTGAATCCTGTGAATCTGAAGACACCTACAGCTACAGTCATTTTACCCCAAAGCTCCACACGCTTCCTAATGCGATGGTGTAAAACCAGCAAACGGCTAGTAAAAAGGATCACTTCCTGTTAAGGGAAACATCTGTGTAACAAACACTTCCTCCTATTGAAAATCCTTCTGCTTCAATAATCTGGATTACTCGGAATAAGTCTTGAATTGTAAGTGCAGGGGCGGGCGTCCACTGCCCTCATGTGCCGCCCCCCTCCATGGCAGAGAACACTTCCATAAATCTAGTCATGAAAAAGTGTCCCAGCTGGAAGCTCTCAGTCACAGCGTCGCTGCTCCAAAGCCTTCATCTAAACTTCATTCACAGCTGAGATCTGCATGCCTTCACCACAGGCACAAGCTCTCCTGCATCAGAAAACAGCCTGCATTCATGCCTGAACGGCACTTTTGAAAAACAAATTCATGCAAACGCTCAGACTTTCCCTCATTGCCAACCAGCATCTCTCTCACAATTACAGTAAAACAGAAGGTGTGAATCAGGAAGAAGCATTCTGCAGCGCCAGAACCAGGTTCCTGCTCCTTTTAGGACAGTTCAAGGGTCTAAAAGCAGCTACTAAGACGGTTTTAAGGGTCTCGGCCTTCAGTCATTTTCCCTCTGTGTGTTCTTCACTTCCTCTGTCCGGCTCTGAAGCCGTCCCCCTGAGCAGCAGGAAATCCTGTAAACTGCGCTTTGGGTTTACCTGAGAAAACTGAGCTGCAGACGAGGACAAGGGCAGAGGATTGGACACCATGGGCCCAAAGATATCCAGGTCACTGTTCTGGCTTGTGCTTGTGTTTCCGCTGTTGGGCGACACGGCAGCCGGTGCGTCTGCAACAGAAAGGAGCACAAACTGGTTTTACAGGTGGAGTGTGGGAGGTGTTGAAGGAGCTGCTCCCACGGGGCCGTGACGTCAGCTGAAGGAAGCCTGCCGGGTTCTACAGAGCCCATTGGGCCGCATGAAAACAGCCTGACCTTCATCGGCCAGCATTCTCCTCTGGCTTCAGGTTTGCGGTAGAACACTCAGGCTCTGCTACTCAAACCTTTCATGCAGAGACTCTGCAGCTCCTTTTTTGAAAAAGTTGAACAGATTTGATGTAATGTTTGGAGAAAACTCTGTTTAAAAAGGTAACTTCATATGTTGTGGAGCAAAAACGCTAACAAGTCCCTCAAAGGTTAGTAGACCGTGACCTCTGGGTCACAAAGCATTAACGATTACCTAAACATTGCCCCAGCTAAAAAAAACAAAAAAAAAAACACATGAGAGTCAATCTGCATGGACTCATGCTTAATATTTATCAAAAGTGAGAAACGTTTCAGATGCTGAAGGCAAATGTGCACCCTGTTGCATTATGGGATGCACAACATTGTTGCAAAGCTGCTTCTTCTGGGTAGTAATCCTGATGGGACCATGAAACCCCCTCAGCTGTGTTGGGGAGAAGGGGGTCAACACAAATCAGAATGAATAAAGCCCATTTAAGGAGGAAGTGGCCCGCAAAAACGCCCTGATTTTAGCCTGCCGTAACACCCGCTGTTCAGTCACTTCCTGTCAAACCCGCGCAAGTATCCATTCCGAAGAGCATTTGACATTTGTTACAACGATGAAGCAGTAAACATGTCAGAACCTGTACTAAATGCACTACAGCGTTTCAAACTAAAGGAGAAGTTAGTAGTGAGAGGAACCGCTGAGTCGGCAGCTGAAGCGCTTCCTCTGGAGAGCTGGAAACCACTGCGTCTCTGCTGTGAAGCTCAGACTCAACCGTGCCGGGACATGCTTGAGTGTTTGATCGGGGGGGGGGGGCGTACTCACCGAGGCCGAGCAGGTTCACCGGCGGCTCTGCAGGCTTTGCGGGGCTGACTTTAGGAACGGGTCTGGACTCTTCACTCTGAAGAGAAAGAATCACCCGTTCAGAAAGCCGGTGAACATGTGGCCCCCACCCCTTCACTCACGTGACACTCACCTTGGAGTGAGACGACACCCTGCCCCCCCTGTCAGGCTCCTTCTCTTTCTTGTCTTTGGGCTGAAAAGCAGAGCAGAAAGGTGAGCGGCTCCGCCCACTTTCACTTGGACTGGAAGGTTGCGTTTTGACGTCACCATGACGATCTGCACATCACGGTGCTGAAGGGGATTATTGGCTAAAGCAGACCAGAAACTTATGTGCCAATAATAACCCCACTGAAATTTTGGTTTCAACTATGTGACCCTGAAGGCATCACAATGCCTGTTACAATTCCAACATGACTCCGTGTGCAAGAAATCTGACAGACGTCAAATTAGTGATAGAACAGGAGAAACGTTTGGTCCAGGTTGTGGTGTCGTGTGGAAGCATGGGAACCAGCAGCTGGGCGGGGTACATACGCTGCTGCGATCCAGGCCGTTCTTGCTGTAGTATTTCTTTTTCTCGTATTTGTCCCTGATGAAGAATTCGACGGCTCTGAGAGCCAAGTTAAGGAACAAAGCCACAAAGAAAGACGAGGGTGAAGCAGGCTCAGACTCTGAGGAGGATACTGGTCCGTCTGAGGTCTCCTGAAGCTGTCTGGAAGGTTGGCCTCGTAGAGCCGCCGGGCTTTGGTGTTGCCCATGTCCTGTATGCTCTGAAAACAGAAGAAAAGCCCCATCAGCAGAAACCTGGCGTGAATCAGTGAGAGACTCTCATAACAAACTTTCTTCAGTCAAGTTTTCCAACAACGGGATTGAGGAAAAACGTCCGAAAAGACAATTTTTGAAGCTTGTTTTGTCTTTTGTAATTCAGTGAAGTCAGTCTGACAGCATATGCGTTAGACATGACACCGAGTTTAATTAAGCTGAGATAATTTCACATAAGAACTCATCCTTTTTACGAAAGCTCCACTTTATATGAAGTTTTTTTTAAACTAAATTAAAATAGAAAGTTTAATAAATGATGCTGAATCAGACTGAGCAAACTGAACTCAATTGAGTGGTTTGGCTGATGGGCGTCCAAACAAGCTTCGTTTTGAACTAATATTAACTTTGGCTGTCGACAAAGATTTCACCGTAAATGTTTTCAGCTGAAGGACAGAGCTGTTTGATGCTTTGACCTGTTCAACAGAGGAAAAACTAGCCGAGGTCCAATTAAAATCCAAATCCAAAATCCAAATCGCTGTCACTGCCAACAACACAACTGGTGCTCATTTGTTCCAGAAATTCACACGAATTCTAAAGTTTTTCCTCAGTAAAAAACATTTCAGGAACGACATTGGTGTTTTCTATTCCTATTTGCTCTACAGATATCCTGTAATCTTCATCGCATCACAATGCATGAAGGGTTTATGGAAGATAACAGACGCAGACGCCACGTCCATCAGCCCAGCATCCAAACCTGAGCCGTTATGTTGGGACACTTTGGCTTGGTTTAGAACAGCTCAGTTTGTCACGGTTTGCTACTTTACTGATAATCCCAAGCAGACAAAGGTGCTTCAGGTTGCAGGTCACTCATCTTCACTTTCAGAGAATAATAGAAATGACTACAGGTTGCTCCCTTTACTTTCATAGAATAACAGAAGTGGCTGCAGGCCGCTCCTCTTCACTTTAACAGCATAACAGAAATGAAACTAATAGATCTGGTGTTGTGAAATGCTCTTCACTCTAGTTCAGCTGCAGGTAAACAGGTGGGTGCAGTCTTTCTGATTCAATAAACTTTATTTTGTCGATTAGGGATTAGAACCTTTACTCTGATGGGACGGGAAGCGGAAACGTACCTGGATTTGTTCCGAGGTCCATTGGTCCAGGTTGACAGACTTGACTCTGGATATGTGAACTCCCAGGTTCCTGTGGATCCCGGCGCAGCGGATGCAGACGAAGACTCCCAGATTCCAGGACGCCCACCGCGGACCTGTGGACGGACAGGAGCACACGCAGGCCTGACGTCAGGCTTAACGATTCCCAACCGACCAAACGGAACCTGCGGGAAAACCCGCCGCCCATCGGTGAACCCCTGAGCCTCGGCAACGGCGGGCTGAGGTGGATTTACGGGGGCTAGCTTGCTGGTTAGCCGACAGGTTTAGCTCGAGAGTCGAGCGTCAGCTGACCGCGCAGAGCCACGCGCGCCTCCGCCGGATAGATTAACCGCCACACACACACCGACACATTTCCACTAAACTTCTTCCTGCGTGGAAGCGGATCGACGGCGCACCTTTCGCCTCGCAGTCGGCGCAATACTTGTTGTCTTCCTCTCGGAGCATTTTGGACAGGATGGCCTGGTGCTGCTCGTTCAGCTTCTGGGCCTTCTCCCTCTCCGAACGGGTCGTCATGTTCACGGCTTTGGCGGGACCTTCCTAATGATCCAAGGCTGCTTTGATTAGGCGGAGGTGGAGAGAAGGTTCGGAGAAATGTTCATAATCGGAGGTCCGAAAGCCTCCGACTGGGATACGGAAACACCCGGAACCGGAATCTGGTCTCCGCCCACAGCGCGCAGAGAGCCGCCGAGCTGACGGCACCTGATTGGACGAGAGCGGTGACGTCACACGACGCGCTAGGCTACAGGAAAAATATTTAATTTTGAACAATTTTATAACAAAATTGATTAATCTAATAGTTTTGACCATTTAAATGCTAAATTTTATTTAGTACTACTAAAATAAAATATTGTGTGAGTTTAGAAATGTTAAAAAAGGAAACTGATGACTAAACGAAGACTGAAAAAATAAACCCAACCACAAGGGGGCACAATCTTCTGCTTTCATAGGCCGGTCCTACGTTGAGGCTTTGGAAATGGCCCGGCAAAGCAAGCCCTTAAGTGATGGGGAGTTTGTAAAAAGAATGTATGCTGAGAGTAGCTGACATTGTTTGACTGGACTAGAGCAAAAGAAAAAGTTTGAGGAAATAAGTCTGTCAAATGATACAATTACTAGACGAGTAGTAGCAACTGGGAAAACATCTGGAGGGCCTGGTTATTAAAAACAACTTTTTCTGTTTTTCCATTTTTTTTTAAACCAAAATTGGCCCTCAGTCTAATATTGAGTTCCTAATTTGGCCCACCACTACAAAAACGTTGAGAACCCCTGTTCTAGACTTTAGACTTTTAGCTCTTCCTCGTCTGCTTAGCATTTATTTCACACATGGGTGCAGATAAAAAGAAAACAGCTTGTTTATTAGTTAAGAGACATAAAAAATCAAGACTTTGTAGTTTTTTGTTGTCTTTTTAGGAAGTTCTGGACATTAAATCAAACAGGACATGCAGTTGTCAGAAGATTGCTGCTGTGTCAGTTGTGATTTCTGTTCAAACCTGCATGAGTAATGTTTACAGAGAAAGGAGCAGATTTGAAAGTTTAACACTGACCTGATTTAAGAGATGATTCCAGGTAATAATAAAACCCAAAGCTTGCCAGAAACAGAATTAGAGACTTAATTAAAAAGAATTTGAAACAACAGATTTAAAATATGACTTTTAAGATGAATTTACAGACTGCATGTTTTAAATTCTAAATGGAATCATACATTGAAAAATTAATTTCTAACTAAAGGAGCACAAAAGTTATTTTGAGGTTCTGAATGTCCACCTGGGCTCTAGCCAGCGTTTAGGAAATGTTGGAACCTGTTTAAATGATAGGAAGGACAAGTTAGCTCAACCTAAACTACAGAAGCTGAAGGCTGATGAAGATGAGGAAGAGGAGTCGAAACAGAAGTGGTGAAAAGGTTCTGCAGCTCATCTTTTGTCTTTAACTGCAGGCACATCACTGCTGTCAGACATTTCTGTCCTTTATTTGTCTTTGCAGCACCAAAACCAACATACATGTATATTAAACTACAACAGTCATCCAAACACAGTAAATGTGAACAGAGTCTACATATGTACAAAGCAGTGGAGCATCACTTGAGAGGAAACTGTTGACCTCTGAATGTGAGCTAAAGAAACGGCAGGCAGACTTTTAGAGCTCATGAGGGAGTTAAACCAGAGGAGGCGAGGAGCGCCTCTGATGACAAACAAACCAGAAAAAACAACTTTCTGAGCATTCGAGTATGAAGTTTAAAAAAAAGAAAAAAGCAAATTCCGCTCATCTCTAGATGACCTGGACCTTAAAAACCTCAAACGGTGCTGCCCTCAGAGGTTCAGCGGCTCCTCCGAAGCAGAGCACAGACCGGCTGGTCCTCAGGCGTCCCCACTGCACCGACTGTCCAGAACAGACAGGTGTGTTCCACCCGCAGCACAGGCGGACAGGACCCGCGTCTCAGAAAAACGCCCCCAGGCGGATCTTGAAGCTGTTCTCCTGGTGCCTCACTGCCATTCCGTAACGGAGCAGCATCTCCACGTATGGCGGCCAGAACGTGTCGTCCACGATGACATAGGGGTCGTGTGGGGACTGCAGCGCCTTGTTCATGAGCACCTGGGGGGACATGTTGGACAGCAGAAGTCAGAGCGGACCCAAAGCCCCGCCCCCTCAGCACAAGGCACGGGTCTGCCATGAACCAGCAGCTCCAGAGAATCAGATCAACACAGACGGACAAACTAGGAAGACTTAAGAGGAGGAATCCAGACCAACTGGACATACTGTGGAGCACGGAGGAGGGAGGAGCATGATAACACAGCACAACAGTGCAAGTGAAGCTTCCCAGATTCCTTCTGTTTCTTGCAAGTGTAAATTAAATATGGGTACAAATAAACAGGAAGTACTACCAAACCGTTTTACATTTTAGTTTTCTAAATAAACCAGCTGTAGCTCAATTCAAACGTTTTTTTCCAATATTGACTAAAATGGATTCATTTCATTTTGAAGCTATTTTAATGATCAGACGTCGACCGCATTAAAAACATGCCTCAGACAGAACCAAGGGCCGTCAAACTCGATCGCTTTGGGGGCTAAAATCCAAAACACGCTGAAGGTCGCCGGTCGAACAGGATAAACTTGTATTGATAAACACAATAAAACTAAACTTTTGAAACGTAAATATAAATAAAAATAGACAAAAGACATAATCTAGAATAAATCAACTTAAACCTTAAAAAACATGTTTTTATCTTTATAAAAATATATCCTGTCAAAATGATAGAAGTTAGAAATTAAGGAAAGGTTAAAAGAAAAAAAAACATTGACATTTCCTCACTTTTAAGTCATTTTATATAAAAAATAAACATTTTGCTCTCCATAAAAATATATCCTGTTAAATGACAGAAATATGCTGCATAACAAAACAAACAAAACCTGGAAATATGAATCAAATTTGTGCTTTGCAGCAGTAAATCCGATTGTGTTGTCTTTGCTGTTGTCTCATTGATCAGAGCTGGACGCCTGCCATCAGTTTTTGTTGGTTTGTGTTTGGTGTGAGGTTCTGTGTTGTGGAGATTGTCCGGATGGACGACTCCTGTCTGCTGTCCTGTTAGTGTTTCATCACCAGCTCCTCACACAGACGTGTGCTACCAAACACGCACACGGATCAAGCTGGGGCATGTCTGCAGGTAGAATTAACGTCGCGGTTCTGCAGTGTCGTTCTTTGCCTTCAGTGCGTCAAACACTGCAGCTCAATCTGAATCTGCACAGGAGCCGTTTCCACGGCGACAGCATTTAGGCCACGAAGCGACTCAAAAAGAAAACTCAGCGTGCTCGGCTTGTCAGCAAAGAGCGTATTTGATGTTTGTCTCAAAGCGGCGCCTTAGATCATATCCGTGCATTAAAGCCACACATGACACACGCGGCTTTACCGTCATGTCAATAAACATTTCGATCTGCTTCCAGTCGCTTTTTAAAGGCTCTGATTTCAGAATCAACTTTTTCTCCTCGACATCGTGAGGGCAGGTGTTCTCCAGGGCAGCTGAAGCACTGCATTATGGGATCTGTAGTGAATATGCCATTAGCGCTACATTAATTATAATATACAATGATTTTGCAGGCCGGATGTGGCCCCCGGGTGTTGACTTTGACATGTGATCTTGTTGGATCGTAGGAATGGAAATCGATTCATCAATTAATTGTTACAACTCTATAATAAACCAGAATAATACCCCATAACGGAGCAAACCAGGACACAAGCCAGAGCGGCGCCCTGTGCAGCTGAACCCTGAGACCTTCTGTGAAATCTTAGAGACGAATAATCCTCTTTCACTTGGATGAATCCTAATTTTGTATTTTAGCTTCTGATTTTATGACAAAGTAATATCTAAACTCCAAAAAGCGTCCCACGCCTCCAAACTCACCTCTAGAATTTCACTGAGGGAAACGAGCTCCCGGCTGATCTCGGACTCGGCGCTCTGCAGCGACAACGCAGGACTGTGAGGTTTACCGGAGACACATTTAGACTGCTCACATCTCTGCATCCCTGCACCTTCTTCCTCCTGCTGGGGCCAGCCTCCATCTGAGGAAGAGGAACGTGCTTCTCCAGGACGTCCCCCAGACACTCCATCAGCGTCTCCTGGTACGCTTTCATCTTCTGGATTTTCTTCTTGATGTCCTGCAGCATGCTGGACGCACAACAACGTCACCTCTCCTTCTGTTGGAGTGCTGCTGCTCCCAGCTTCGACAGTGAAAACATCTGCCTCGAATGCGATGGATCCGCCACCTCACCTGTGCGCTAAAATGTCCTCCTTTTCCTTTTGAAGTTGTTCAACGTGGTTTTTGGCCGCCTTGAGCACCTGCATCTTCTCCTCCAGCCATTTCTGTTCTCTAAGAAAGGAGAGTTCAGAAGCAGGAGTCAGGCGCGTCTGAGCAACGCGTGTTTGGGAGGCGTTGGAAGGTGGACTCACAGCTCTTTCGTCTCTCGCAGTTTGTCCCTCTTTGCCTGACAACAAGAAAGAACCGTCTCCAGCTGAGAGCACAGCTTCAGCATCTGCAGACGCAGAGTGGACAGAAAGTGGAATAAAAATTTTAAAAAAAAAGGAGACAGTGGGAGCTCTTTTTCTTCTGTGACGGGTCAGCGCACCTCCTCTTTTCCAACGTGAAGCAAAATGTCTGGATTTCCGGGAAGCACTGATGGAACAAAGGAAAAAGTAGATCAGGTTCAACTGCCATTTCCTCTGAATTTAAGGGAGTCCCAGATTCAGACTGTTTTAGGCTCCATGTTCTGAAGCAGTGAAGTGGCAGCTTCCTCAGTCAGAATGGAGGACTTACACTGAGGCTCCTCCGTCTGCCGTTTCTTCAGCTCAGCTTCCGTTGCCATCAGTCTATTCTGCATCTGTCAGTGAAACCACAATTTAAAGAAGGAACCTCCTGGTAACAAGACGCTGTTTATCACCCGAGGTGTCCAGTTCTTCACACTTCTTTCACGTTTATAAACTTTTTTTTTTTCAAATTTGCAATATTCCCTTCAACTTATGGTGTGTTCTTCTGAGTTTAAAGCTGTTCTCAAATTTCCACTTTTTTCCCTCCAATTTAAGCCGATCCTGCTTCAACCACATAACTAGCCTCTGAGTGGTTTTCAGATCTACAGCAAAGACAGTGGAGGTCATGGATGTTGCTAAGAACCAAACCTGAACATGGGAGGAAAACACCTGAAGCTCTTTTAAATCTAAAACAGAACCAGGTTAATGTTACAGCTCGTTCAAATGATGCGACTCCCAGAATGCTCCACGTCAGAGGCCAATCATCAGCTACTTCTGAGAATCCATGTCAATATATTTTTTTTATAACTTTATTTTTTAGTAGTTTTTGTTACATGAACACAAATCAAAAACAACATCACAAAAAAGGTCAATTCTAGGTACTTCATATCTGTTACCACGTCAATCTATTTAGTAAGTCTGTCATGTCTTTCTTCTTCCTGCGGGGGGCGTGACAGTGGGACCCATGATTCTCTGCCTCCCTGTCACACCAAAGCTATGCCCGTATTCCTACCCTAACCCCTAACTACACCACGCTCACTCCTTTTTTTTTTGTTTTTTTTACGGCGGATGACATCATCAATTTGTCGAAATTAAAATCTAAATGATATGAGCGTTTTGCAATGATTATTTATGATGTTATTATGTCTTCTAAGGATAAAAACATTTATGATTTAGTAAAAAACACATTTAAATACATTTTTCGGTAACAATTGTTCCGACGCAATGCATTGTGGTCTATATTCGCCGATCTAGTGAGCATCGATGCAGACTAGTTTTTCGCAGAGACTTCTGGGAAATTTCCAGGGCACTCAATGTTGGAATTGTAGATTCGGACAGCACAACAAAATGGCAAACGCACAATATAGTGCACTATGTAGGGGTTAGGGTGGGAATTCGGACACAGCCCAAAACTCTTCATCCTCTTGATTACTTATAACAGATCAAAGCATTGGATCGATTTGTGATTGAGATTATAGTAGTAGAATCTGTTGTTATTTAGACAGAAAAAAGCTAACTCAAGCAAATGTGACTATAGTTTGGTCACCAAACTGTCCTTCTGTCCTCATTTGGTCCATCACTGTTTCCTTATTCTTTCAGTGAGTTTTCTGTAGTTCCATGATTTGATCAGAAGACCCTCCTGCCTTTAAAAAAAAAAAAAAAAAATCTGCTGGGATGGGATCTCACCTGTTCCTGCGGGCTGTCACTGAAGTCTGGTTCACACAGCAGGAGCTCATTCTGAAGCTGCGACACAGAGACAGGCACGCGCGCAGTTACGTCTCACAGCACAGACTACCTTCTAGAAACAGTAGCTTCATGATCCGGAGTTTACTATTACTTACCTTCTCCAGGTGAGCGAACTGCTCCTCGCAGAGCTCCAGCAGCTCCGCCTGAGCGGCCTCCGACAGCGGACCCTCCACCTCCAGGCTAGCGGCCTGATCAGCCTGACCGCGCGGGCGGAGCGGCCAGGAGGGACCGGTGAGCACAGAAAGGAGCAGAGTTAGCTCATTTTAACAGCAACTATTAACGTACGTCATTACCCGCGCGGGAATTGTCTCGGTGTGAGAAGACGCAAAGATGCGCGCGCGCGCGTGTGAAATAGCAACCGAATAATGACGGGGCTAAAAACAAACTCACCATCCTTTGATCAAATCCACACTTTCACAGCGGAAAAAAGGACAGACGTCCTAACGTTTCAAAATACCGCCAACATTGGTGACGTCATCCACGCGACGGAAACAGCAACTTTTGTTGGGAAACTACAAAAATGGCCGCCGTTTTCCAAAACTTTATTGTATATTTTTCAATTTACAGAAATTCACAGTCACTTGCACAATAAACAATTGTTAGTGTCAAACACACATATAGGACAGAAAAAAACAAAAAACAGTAATATTTTTAATAATATGTGTACCTCTTTTTTTATTTATTTATTTTTATAAATGCTCATATACAAATCAAGTTAGGGTGAACAAACCTTATAAATGCACATATAGAAAAGACAAACAAAACAAAATTAAAATAATAGGCAAAGGCAAGGCAAAAAATAAATTCAAAACAACAATACTTTTGATATATTTTGATAAATTACTGTAGTGTCTTGTTTTGGTTTGGAGCATCATGTTA
This sequence comes from Oryzias curvinotus, assembly GCA_023969325.1. Classification (NCBI taxonomy): domain Eukaryota; kingdom Metazoa; phylum Chordata; class Actinopteri; order Beloniformes; family Adrianichthyidae; genus Oryzias; species Oryzias curvinotus. The sequence continues at coordinate 6,106,410 of CM043710.1, read as the reverse complement.
ATAAAAAAATGAAAAAAAAAATATTTTTAAATCCCCATATCTTTGTTTTGTCCTGTTTATTGAAAGAGAAAAAATGTATATTTCAAAGTTGTAAACTATGAACTAAATGTAGCATTTTTTCCACATTTAAACATTGCATGGTAATATTTGTTAACAAAATACTACCTGTCTGCAGGTGTTCTCTTTTTTTAAGAGTCATTTGCATAACTTAGTATTTCTGTGGTTTAGATATAAGTGGAGTAGAGGTGCAATGTCGCACAAAAAAGAAAAAAATGCTGCCCAGTCCCACCGTCTTCTGACTCTCATGTATGATGAAGCTCCTGCAGCTCCTCACCTCACCACATTTATACCCAGTAGACATTTCCAAACTTAACTCCTGGTTCTTCAGATTCATGCTGAGCTTGTTTTTCCCTCCAAACACATGGAGCTTCCAGCCTCCCCTCGGTTCTCCTCCTGTCATTGGCCCGTTGAAGGTTTGTCTGTATTCATACTTAAATGAACCACTCCAGGCTTGATCTGCAGGAGAACAGAGGCACTATTGATCGGTCCAAACCAGAGTTCAGTTGAGCTTTCACACCTACAGAACCAATGGGACTCTTTGGGAAGGATCAAACACAACCGGATATCCCTGCATGATGACAGAGGCTGCCCGCCCCAGGAATGATGTGGCCTCCTCTGTGGAACAGCCTTCCTGTTTGTGTAAGAACTGAGCTTTAATCCGCTGTTTCTCCATTCTATTTTACTACAGTTTGGCTCAGACATTCTGGCTTGAATTTTATTTAAATTTGTATTTACAAAATAACATTTTAAAAAGCTTTTTCATATTTTTAGTAATTTTGTTTTTATTTTGTATTTCTTAATTATCTGGGTACATGCTTCTGACATCTTATTGTGTTTAGAAATAATCCTTTTATAATTCTATGTTTAAATCAGACTTTTTTTTGTATTTAGTTTTTCTTCTGTTCCTTTTTTTTGGGATGACTGAATCATTTTGGGCAACACAAAGGCTGTTATTTTATCTAATATAAAATAAAATATAAAAGTTCAAACACAGTTAATATCTAACATCATACAAAATGTTCTGTGTAATTGTACTGCAAATATTCTTTGTGATTTCGCAATTAATTTTTTCTGCTTTATATTTGCAACAGACGCCAAACCCGTCCGCTGTTTGTCTCTGCTGCTCTCACTCATCTTTTTTCTAACAGAACAGATGCCAGAGTTTCAAGACGAGATCGATGCTGCTGGAAAATGTGAAATGATGTTCTCCCCAAACATTTATGTATAAATCTAGGATCCTACATTTAAATACTCAACTTTAATAACCAAGCTGTTGTTTCTCATGTTTTCAGTATTTGGTAAGATGAACGTAATTGTCTGTTTGACATAATAACCCACCAAACACACCGACCAGCTCAGACTTAGACTTGTTTCATTAATCAGATGTGTTTCAGAGCAGGCCTAACAGGCAGCAGCAGCATCATTTTCCTGTATCTTCTCTTCTCTCACCTGCTCTCTTTGTTCTGTAGTTCTGGACCAACATTTGAGTTCAACTTGTTTCTCTGTTTGAGCAGCAGAACTGTGGGTTGGAGAAACTCTTTATGGGTGGGGCCCGACAGGTCTCCTTTTTCTCAGAAACGGAAGCAGACATAAAGTAAATCTTCATTATTATTGCTGATCAGAGCTTATGCACAGAATCTTCCTTCACATGTTCTCGAGTATTTGCTGCATATTTGTCAATTTTCCCTTTGAAATTAAGAAAAATTCAGATTTGCAGGGAGAACTGTGGTCCTCCTGTGGTTCTGCAGCATCAGTTTAGGCCAGAAGACGACAAAGCAGCTCGGGTGGTTCTTCTAGTCCTGATGTGAAAATGTTAGCTCTGAATCCACCTATTTTTGTTTTTACTATTTTTTTGTATTGTTCACTCTACCCATATTTCTTGTTTCAAACTTGAACATTAAAAAGAAATTACAATGTATTTTCAATGACTTTTTTGTGTGCCTGCTGTCAACCAAAAAGTAGTTGCAGAGTCTTGTTAAAACAGTATTATTGTGAGAAGGACTGATCCAGCTAGTTATTCAGGAGTATAACTCTGACAGTAGCAGGCTGCGTGTTTCACACCGAGGCCTTCACTGTTGTTGTTCTTCCTCTCATTTTTCCTAATACACCTAAAAAGAGGAATGGCGTGACACTATGGTTCCAGAAGACATTTAAACACAATCACATAACAGTGTTTTTTGAAAATGAAATAGAACAGCAGCAAACAACTCCTTAAAGCAACTCCCATCATGCACCTCACCCACTGCTTGCAGTGCAGTAAATGGGTTTATTTCACAGTTTTTTAAGTGTTTCACTAACTTGGATCTACTTCACATTGACTTCTATATCTGTTGTCTCCACTGGTATGCAGAGGACGGCAGCCTGCTCTGCAGATTCTGAAGACCTCCGTCTGATTTCACAGAACACAAGTTAGCTGAAATAGGATTGGATCAAAACGTTGCCATAGTGTAACAGCAACTTAGCAAACTGACATCAAGAGAAAACAGTGGGATGAATCATTTTTATTTGTTTTAAAGAAAATTAAAGTACGTTTTCGTTATTACAGATTTCTGAAAAAAACATCAACACATAAATTGACTTTCCTTTAAAGGTTCAGAGGAGGCCTTACGAGGCCTGATGGCCCACCACAGACAATATTCTACTGAGACAAAATAAAAAGTAATGCTGTTCACCCTTCAGCCTCAATCTCAAATTCTTGAATCAAACTGAAAAAGTAAAAAAAATGTACCCTTTCCATTTAATTCAATAAAAAGTGAGCATCTCTTTATTTTCTGTCGTTCTTGTAACAGTAAGTTCATTCAGATGTGTGGACTATATATATAAATACAACAGAGAATGGGTGAAGGAGGTTCAAATTAGTGAATCTAAAAGGATTGGTGCAGTTTGTTTGGAGTACTATTTTTAATTGAGTAAATGAAACGTCTTTGTACATATCACCCAGAGTGTCATAAAACATGCGTTATTACAATATTAATAACTGACCCATGCATTCAATTGTTTGTTGTTTTCTGTTGTTGCTTCATTAAATATTTTTTTATTTCTTGCAGAAATTATGCTCAGCTTTCTGACAAACTACAGAATTACCAATGACAACCAACCCCCAATGAAGCGCAAAGACAAAAACAGAACACTTACACTTTGTCGTTTAAAGATCCCCAAATATTAATATCATGAAGTTTTGTAAAAGCGCAACAAAACAAATAAAAATATAAAACTGAAATTAAGCTTGGAAACTGAACTAAACGGAACAACACAGCCTCAGTCAACTGCAAGAGTCAGAAAAAAAGAGTCTAGTTATTCAAAGGAATTAGTGTGCCTTAAAAATGATCATTTTTAATGTTAAATAGGAAAAAAATGAATTGCAGGTATCAAATTTACCAGCAGGTGTCGCTGTTTGTGTCCCCAAAAGCAGATGAGTGTCTATCATTGTTGTCAAACTTTTCCTCTCTCAGGTTCTGCAGGAGAGGATGAATCTTCTGAAACCCAAATCCATCACAGAACCTTCGGCCTTAAGGTTTGTTGGTGTTTTTGAATTCACCTGATCACCAGACGTTCCTCACATTTAGTTGAACGTGTGTTGCAGTTGTAAGCAGAACAGTCTGAAGGTTTAGGCCTCCCGTAACAGACCAAAACCTGCAGGATTTTCATCCCTGCTTTCCATCGTTCCGGTTTACGCGCATGCGCGCTTGGACACTCACCTGTTCATGGCGCCGCCGGCTGTTTTCATGCAACGGATTATGAAAATGATTAGCATTTGCTGCAAAAGGAGCAGCGTCGTCCGAATATTCCGTCTGGCTCTTGGTGGATGTTTGATTCCGGCGCGCGAGGCGCGCAGCAGCTGCAGCGGGCGGCGGGGCCTAACTGGACACATTTCTGCCCCCCCTCCCCGTCTCCTCCAGCTTGATTATTTGAGTGATCAACTAGAATTTGATTAATATGCAAATTTCTAAATAAACCGTTCCATTTGGGCCTTCAGCGCAGCCTAATTAATCAACAGTTAAAGGAAATTAATACATACATCAATTCTGTCAGGAACATGCTTAGTTCAATCGCCCGTAAAATTGAAGTTTGAAGTATTAACTGGCTCCACAGGAAGCCTGATGATTACAACTCCACATTTTGTCTCTATTTAGAAATATAGACTGCTTTAACTGCAGGCAAAAGGGGAAAAGATCTCCGTACTTATCCCGCGCTAATAACTGTTCTAATTATTGTTATAAGGGACTGTAATAACAGGGCTGAAGACATGCGCCTTTGCAGCGATTTTTCTTCTTTGCTTGCTTTCTCTGCAGACAAGGTGGAAAACATTGAAGTAATCCATCAAAGTGCAGTTTACTCTTACTCCTGACGCTACTTTGACTCTCTGCTAATGATGAAGGGGGGACAGAGAGCGGCGGGATGAAGAGAGAGCGGTCGCACTATTGTTTCAGCGGGGACTCATGCATCAAACTTCAATTTTCCGGACGATTGAAGTAGTGATTTTTTCCATCTTGGAGTGAAATACTGAAATACACCTAAAGCCTCCATATTAATTACCACGAAGCCTTCCCTCAGACTATAGTATTACTTATCAGCAGGCGCCTGACAAGGCCTCATAAAATAAGCAAGTGGATCCATCATGGTGGACTGCCTTCAGAAAGATGCCAGATTTAGAGCAGGCTCGCGCTCACAAACATCCCGATCTGACGTGAACCTTTTTATTCTCTATAGGTTTTAAGCACCTGACATTCTATTTTCATGGAAACATTTATGCTCTAGAAAAATATTCACCTTTGTGTCGTGATGTCATTTATTTACAGTTTGGATGAAAACATGAACACTTTACTCTGCTAGAAATAAAGTAAAAATAAAAAATTTACAGAAATGTTTTCCTCATAAGGACCAATTAGTAAAAAAAAAAGGAAAAACATAAAATATTTCAACTAGATGTGTTTAAATAGCTTCAAAAGGCAAACACTGTAAAAAAAAAAAAAGAACAGAGAAAAAAGAAACAGCTTAACGGACCCCTTCCTTAAACAAAGAGGGTTAAACGGGAGGTCGTCTTTTCAGGTCTTCTTTTGGACACTCTCTTTCTCCCATCAACATGTTTTCAGCTCCATTAAACCCCTTAAAGACAAAAGAAAAAACCCAAAAAGGGCCAAGATGAGAAGGAGACAAACAAAAGGCTCCCTAAGCAGACTTTGGCAGAAGCGTCAGAGCTCCAACACTTCATGGCTGCTCCACATTGCGCACAACAAAATCCATTTTTTGTTTGGGAAATGTTCTTGGACCGAAGTCAAACATATTATTCGGAAGCTAAAAGGCGGATAAAGACAAGCGGCTCGCAAATAAAGGGCCACTTTCATTGTAATTCATTGACTTGTTCAAAACGCCAGGCAAAGAAAAGGGGGCTAGACATTAACAGGCGCAGATGCCCTCATGAAGGGAGAGTCTATGTAGGCTTTATGGCCTTTGTTCGCGCCCAGTTAAACTGCTTAAAGGGAGGGTTAACTCAATCCATCAAATTGTCTGAAATTGTGAGGAAATTTCAAAAACCATATGGCTTCCAAACGTTTGCGTCCTTTCTGTGCGGTGGGACACACTTGTCTCAGTATTGCTGCCGGCGGGGGACCGGCCCTGCTCCTTTGTGGCGCGTCCCATCAGGGAACGCTGCTCATTTGTCCCCACTTTTCATGCTTTACGCTCAAAATTACGGCCCAGTCCCGCGGAACAAAAAAGCTCTGTAAAGGCCCGGGGAAACTGGCCCAAAAACTCCGCGTTTTTTGTGGCATCCTCCTCTCTTTTTTCCCTCCCCTTCGGCTCCAGATTTGTGTTTCTCACATAAATTTTTAGCACGAATGGAGAAACGTGTCTGAGGGTCAAGAAGCCACGATACGCATTTAGGACGTGAAAGGCGCAGAGATTCCGGGCCACAAAATGTTTGGAGCGTTTGAGGGGAAAGGGACACAAAGGGGGGGCCGTGTAAGAACTGTGAGCGGGCCGCTGCCGAGGGCGGACACGCTGGAAATCTGTGCTTAAAAAGGATTACAACATAGAAAAGGATTCCCAAAAGCAAATTTTATTCCCATAGTAGCCTATGTACATTACAGTCTGTGCATTGGTTTCAAATAATGTCCTGATTTTAGAAAGGCACTTCCAGGTGTACAAAACATTTCTGACTGCAAATCTGTGGTATCCAAACAATAAAAAAGACAAAAAAGAAAAAAAGAAGACAAAAAAAGAAAAAACACTACGGTGGTAGCTGCTGCTTCTCCCCGAAAACGCCTTCACTGTTCGGGTCCAAGGTGGCCTCTTCATCATCAGCACCGTCATCATCTGGGGAGCAGTGGTTTTACTTCCAGAAAAACAATTAAATAAAATGTTTTTTTGTTTGTTTGTTTTAAAGGGGGGAAATAAATAGATAATGGTCACAAATCAAAACATGCATTTTCATGCAAAATGTGTGTGGAAAACAAACAAGCGCGCTCATCTAGGTGCGTGGGTCAGGAGGACAGGTGAGTGTGCACGTGCTGAGAGTACACTGTAAAAGAATCATGACGGTGTTATTTCATATTGCTTTGTCCGACAGAGGAGACCGGTCCTGCCAAGGATCTGCGCGTTTTCATGCGTCACTGTGGATCTGTGTCGATACGAAGTCATTATATTTTGGTACATGTTCGGACTCATGGTTTACATTATAAGCAGTAAGTGTACAAGTCCTCCGGAGGATTGGCGCGCTCCGCCCGGGTCGTCTGTGCAGGTCTGCGCCCCCCCCCGGCTCCGCGCTTTGCCATCAGTCGTCCACATCAATCTCCACGTCCTCGTCCTCTGAGCACTCCTTACTTGTTGTGTGGTCTGAGAAGGGGGACAGCGGCGACGTCCGCAGTTTCTGTGCGAGCTCGTGCTCCTGCTGGCCTCCCCGCGCGGGGGACTCGGCTCGCGGGTGGCCCAGCGTGCCATTGGCGCATTTCTCCAGGTCCGCCAGCTTGGCGAGCTTGTCCAACGGGACCTGGCCGATGGCCTTGGCCGACTCCACGTCGGCCTTCATCTCCTCCAGATCTCGTTTTAACTTCGCCCTCCGGTTCTGAAACCACGTGATGACCTGCGCGTTCGTGAGGCCAAGCTGCTGCGCGATCTGGTCCCGGTCTGCGGGCGACAGGTACTTCTGGTACAGGAAGCGCTTCTCCAACTCATAGATCTGGTGGTTAGTGAAGGCGGTCCGAGACTTCCGGCGCTTCTTCGGTGTGGTTCTCTGGCCAAACAGGGTCATGCCGTCCCGGCCTGCGGGAAGGAGCAGAATCTGCGTCAGAATCGTGAGAGCATGCGCTGAGGAAAATACATAAAACTCCCCGTGACGCAGAAATTAGAGCAAATAAATGAAATAATAATAATAGCAAAAAATGTGAGGAAGTTTGTTCAATTCTACTTAGTATTATTAAATATTAATAATAATAACAACGATAATAATTTCTGAAGGAGGTTTCTGTCTTCAACCTTCTCAAAAAATTGTTGAAATATAATTGAAGTTTAAAAAAAGGATTAAAAAAAGACATTAATACTAAATGTAATGACAATAGGAAGGGGTTTACCTTCTGCCGCCTGTAAAACGCTGACCTCCAGCCCCTTGAAGGTCTTGCTGGCTAACTCCTCCAACGCGCAGAGCGGGGAGGTCTGGGTGAGGAGCGCGCGGCTGGACAGGGGGATGCCGGACGCGCGGTGCTTCTCGGAAGACGAGATGAGATGAGCGGTGCCACAGATGGTGTAACTGCGCTTCACCGACGGTTTGTTGAGGATGTCGTCGATGCTGAAGGGGGTGAGCGGCTTGTTGGAGTTGGCAGGAGGCGGCAAGTGGTCCAGAGGACTTCTCCTCCTGTGCTCCCCCGCATCACATTTGGCCACTTCTTTGGATGTCATCGTCGGTCTCAGGCAGAGGTTAGGGGCGGAAAGACACGCGTGGATGTCGGGAGGAAAGTCACATAACAGTTTGGAGTCGAAGTCAAAGCAGGAAGCCGGAGGTGAGCAGCGCAGAGAGGAAGCGCGAATCTTAATCCGAAGAGTTCGGAGAGCCGGTCCCGGATCCGCGGGTCCGCAGGAGTGAGACGCCTCCCTGAAAATGGCGAGGTCCACAGAGTTGACGAATACTAACAAGTTATCATTGATTGGTAGGTAATCAATTATCTCCAGTGGCACTGTCGCCCTCTTCCCTTTCACTCTTTGACTCTGTTGCAGTCCAGTGCGGGGCTTTTTGCGACTGGGGGTGTCCCATTAATTAGGACGCATGGCTGGAAGGAGGAGGAGCCCGGCGGAATTATAATGCTTTGTGCTCTTATCATCTTTGGTCTAATTTAGTCGTGTGGTGAGATACCAGAATAGGTATGTGGGGTAAATGAGGGGAAGCGGGGAGGGAGGCAGAAGGGAGGGAGGGAGGAGTGAGAGAATCTCATCTGCAGGCAATCGGAGCGTCTTTACGGGTGAAACTTCCCGCAGCCGCAGTTCATTGTGCGGGGGAAAAGTCTGTGGATCATCACGGTGCTTCTGCGACCGCTTAGGAGGCCGCAGCTCTGCGCACAGAGGAGCTGTCCTCGGCCTGAAGCGGGGCTGATCTTTTGTGCCGTAACGCTAACGCAGAGCCGGGCCGTAGATCAGCCCCGACGACGCATCCTCTGGGGCGGGAGGGAGAGGGAGCAGCATGCGCCCCTCTCAACAACGCCAAAGCCGGGCCATAACTCAGGCGAAAGGGCTCCTTTTATTCCATCCGAGGAAGATCTCCTTTCCTCTTCCTCAGACCTGCGAGCATCCTGCAGGGTTGACAGGTTTTTTTTGGCGCGGGAATCCAGCGACGCGACAGGAAAAAGGGGTTCTTCATCACCAAATCAGGTCTCTATTTAAATTAAAGAAAAAAAGTTTTATTTCGCTTTTTTTTGTCTCAAAATGAACGAAAATGCTCTTTTTTGAAGCCCAAACATATTGTTGAACAGGTACATTTAAGATGAGTAAACTAGTTTTATTCTCATTAACAGTTTAATGCAACAGCCTTTATTTCTTCTACAAAAGAGGTCACGACGTAACCAGTGGGTGTCATAATTAATTAGCAAAGGTGAGAAGGTGATTTATTTTTCTGTTTCTGCTTTTTTAGGTTTTTAGAGTCAAATGGGATTAAATTGTGGAATTGGTTCCTTTTGATTTTTTCATCACTTCTGTTTAAATTAAAAAAATATTTTCGTTCTCCCTGAATTTAGGCATAATATTCTTGTTAAGTAAAAAAAAGTTTTTGTTTTATTTTTCAGAGGAAAAAATAAAAAAAAGACTTTTGACTGCTATTAAAAAATATAGAACATTTTATTGTTTTTTTTGTAGATATTTTATAGATTTTTCCCCACATTAATTATGCCAGAATTGTAACAGAAATAAAATGTTAAATGTTTGGAATATTCCGCCTGACAGAACGGCAGAGGGTGTGTTCTTTTTTGTGACCTTTGATGGTCCCATCTGACTGATGCTCTGTCGTGGACACCAGGTGGTTTTCGTTCAAAAGGTGAGGTGTGTTTGCAGTCATCTTGGACCAAACTGGGTCGCCGGTTCGGGTCCGCGGCTCAGTGAGTGACCTCCTGTAGGAGCAGGACCAGCTCCGCTGTGGTCAGCTGCAGGGGAGGCTCCGTCATTTCGTGACTGGCACTCCTGAAGGCCAGTTTTCTCCCATGACACCAGATCCAGAGGAAGGCCGGCTCAGGCCCGACGGAAGCGGCATAAATCAGCCGTCGTTACGCCCGTGGAAATCTTCACGGAGAGCCCCGTCCAGCTGCAGGACGGAGGATTTATCTGCAGGTGAATCTCTGGAGAGACGGTCGTGTTTTAAGTGAGTAGAGATGTAATAACAGGCCGCGGACAAATCCCTGACGGCGGGCCGCTGCCTGCACGGCCGCGCGCGAGCGCAGCTCCATTATCCCGGTGATGAACGCGGACTGCTCAGCCAAGTGTCTCCTCCAGACCCGCGTGGGCCCCCACTCCAACAGCACCATTTAACTGGACGGAGCCGCGCAAAGGAGACCGAACCGAGCAGATGCCAAGGGAAAGAAAATGTCACAGAGATGCAGCATCATCTCCAACTTCACGACCAGAATCAGGGTCCAGTTCAGACAAATCACAGAAACAGAGAGAAGAATCATTGCAAAAAGCAAAAAAAAATTACACAAAAATACAAATACAACAAATAAAAATAAAAAATACGCCCCCTCTCAAGAAAACATTAAAACATGTCACATGTGATTTAAAACCTCATTGACATTCAAGAAATAATTATAAGCCATATACAAAAATGTAAATACATGCTCTTATTAAAACAAAAAGACTTGGGCATTAAATATAACTTGTCACGGTGAGAAATTATTACCTTCAAGCGTTTCTGTTAATTTATTTTTGTCTGCACCCAAAAAGGAATTTATTTAATTCTTTGAAAAAACACAAACTTGTTGAAAAATGTAAATTAACAAAAAATATTTCATTTGTTGTCCTAAATTTGCATCTTTTAAAAATTGTATTTAATAAAAAAAGTAATTACATGTTTATCACGTTACCAATAAAAAAACTGTTTTTTTAATTTATTGTTAGTTATAAAGAACATCACGTGACTGAATGTGATCTCACCGAACAGTATTTTTTTTAGATTAGTCTACACATTTTATTTTGTAGAAATAAAATAACATTTCATGACAACCTTTCATCTGCAGTTTTTCAAACCTTTATAAGCTAAAAACGTTAGTAAACTCCTCAAGTCAGTTTAGAAAAAATAAAAGTAAAAACTCCACAAGTGTGAGAGCCTCGCCCCCCCGCAGAGAGCAGAAAGTGGCGTTTTCCCCTCTTTAAGGAAACCTTTTCACGGCTGTGTGGCTGCACTAATGCAAACTCCACTCACCGCCGTCAGTCAGCAAATAGACTGAGAGGAGCCGCTTCCGTGACTCTAGCAGGAAGCTGCGGGATCAGCTGAGTGCGGCTCACCTGCTGGAGCAGGTGCTGCTCTCACGCCGCGCTGCCAGCGGAAACAGACCGGCTGCCCGCCCTCATCACACTGATGTGCTTTGGGGCCTGTTCACTTGTTGTTGGCGCAGCCTGAACATTCCCAATTTACAGAGGGCGCATTTGAAGCCGCACATATGTGCCGCGGAAAAACACGCTCCTCTCGTGATGGATTCCTGCTGATGAGTCCTCCATGAGCGCGCGCAGCCGCCGCGCTCCGCCTTCCTCATCCACGCTCCTCCATAAAACACGGCGCGCATGATGCTGCTGAATTGTGTTATTTGGAAAGGCCAGGGTGGAAAAGATTATTCAGAGCCTTTGGTAATAAAAACTGCCAGAGGAGAACTGTGGAGAATTATGGCAGCAATCCTTTAGTTTTCATTTGTGGGGGCGGCGGGTTTTTTCCATCCTTCCTTGATGCAAAGGAGGACAAAGAGACCTTGAGGTGGAAAATAACAGAAAATTCAATTTGTCACTTTGGGAAGAGTAAACAGCAGCAGCTCTGGTGTTGATTACACCGAGACTAAATAGATCAAATGGATCTTTAAGATTTTTTATACAGGTTTTTCACATTTGTGGCCTAAAACTACAACATCGAGAGGTGTCCATCATCTGCGGAGCAAGACGCACAGTTACGTAACGCGCACAGCAGCATCGACACGAGCCAGGTGTGTGAGCTGGATGCTCATGTGATCAGCTGCTCTTCCTCCTTCCACTGAGTTGATTTCCTCCCTCCCTCCCTCCCTCCCACACACAAACAAACGCTGCCTCTGAAGGATGGCCTCTGTCTTTCAATTAGCCCGCGATGGCCCTCTTACAAGGCTGGCGTCTGGCGGTCCGGCCTGCAGCAGATGCTGCCGCGCGGATCGTCGGCTGGATTCAAGCGTCATCAGGGTGGAGCTGAAGATCATGCCTCCATCATCTTCTCTTTGCTCTCTGCGGGGCTTTAATTGGGGGGGATCAGCACTAAAATCAGCAGTGATCAAAGTGGTGGGGGTGTATTGTTTTATCAGATCAGAGGATCCCCCATGCACCCCCCACCCTCTGCTGGGCCACGAGCGTTTGATTTGTCAGCTCTCAGTGGGTCCGTTCATGGAGCACCTGGCAACTCTGCGCAGCTAAATATGGAGGCTGCCACGATGGAGCCCCCCAACACACACAACCATATGCCCCCCCATTGTCATTCCAGGCAGCCAGGACAACATTCACCCCCGCGTCCTTTCAGCACACTGCATCAACGCCAGCCCCATGTGGAGGGGCCCGGGTCAAGAGGGAGTCCCACTGCACCCCCCCCCCCCCCCAGGAGCCCCCGTGGGTTGGACTGAGGAAATGTGAATTAGCTTCATCAATGCAGAGGTTAACATTGCGCAAGGATGATGTTAACCCCCTCCCCTTTATTCGTGGCTTGATGTCTTTCTTAGGGGCCAAATTCTTATGAATAAAAGTGAGGAGGGGAGAGGTTGACAAAGGGATTTGTCTGACAAATGCCGAAGGAGAGCCCCTCGGGGAGGGGCTGGTTAGGCCCCCCCGCCCAGTATTATCAATCACGCGGCGGCTCTCACTGCGCTGTTATTGTTTTCACCATAATTGTGTCAGGATGGCTTTCATTTGTCTCTAATGAAAAGTGTCTGCATTTGTCATGCTAATGTGGTGACAGCATAAATATTACACAACATATGTGCTGCCAGTTTGTGACCGCGCGCTGATAAATAATTTATTTTCACTTAAACGTGTAAAAACGAACGCCCCCCCCCCTCCCTAAAACTGTACATCAGCATCGTATGCAGCTGTCACGTGCTTTGCCTTTTCTGAGCCTCTCATCCAGGATCCCTCTGTCTGATCAGTGGAAGTGTGAACACAAAACCTGGACAGTTAGATTAAAAAATAGGAAATCTCTTGGGAAAATGCAAATCTGAATATCCTGAAAAAAATAAATGTGAAGCAAAAAATGATCAAGAAACTCAATAAATCTACAGAAGAAGCAAACCCACTGACAGTTCTTTTCCTCTGAGTCTGAAATAAAGTGAATTATTATTTAGAATTAATTAAAATTTTCTTTAAAAATTCCTATATGTTGGACATCAATCCAGAAGTGATATGTGCAAAACTTCAAAAACTCCTAAAACCACATGGAAAAGACTACAGAGCACTGTTTAACTGCAATGAAGGAACTGTGAAAGAAGTTTCCTGGTGGTAGCGTCTGAATGGAGGGTTGCTGGTTCAATCCCTGCACCAACATGATGATGCGGTGTAAGGAGGATCCAGTGGAGATGTTGAGGAGCTGAATCTGTGAGTGAGAACATTTGAAAACGAAAAATCTTGTTAATTAAGCTCAAAAGACTTACAGTAAAAAATAAAACAAAAATTAGCTGTAAGAACAGAGAGATTTAAAAAGCTTTTAAAAAAGGACAGAAATTATCCGCTGGCTGTCCAGAACACTGAGTTTCAGTCTGAACAAAGTGTCATCAGTCCCAAACCCACAAAAAGGTCCAAAATCTTTGTGAAACATAAATGTAATTAAAAAAATATATCTTAAGTTAAATTTAAAATGAGTAAAAATTAGGGGTGTAAGGATTAATCGATTAATGAATCGATTTCTATTGATCCGACCAGGTCGATCTGTCTGAGGCAAATTACTAATCAAGTCGATCTAAACCATTAAAAACTAGTTTCAAAATGAGATCAATCAATAATCGGCCATGGAAAATACCATGAGACATGGTAAGTTTATTTTATAAGGTAAAAAATGACCAAAAAATTCATTCCAGTCCAATGTGTGGAAACACTTTGAAGTTAGCGAAGTCATGTGACCATACAGTGTTAGAATGTTCCAATAATTTTCCCTTTGGATTATTTTAATGTAGGAAAAAACAGTGGGCTGCACTTTATCAAACTAAATGTGATTAGACATTAATTCTAGTTTATTTGAACATATTTAATTTACACTTGATTATCTTAAAAAAACAAACAAACAAGGAATGTGGACAACTTCCTCTGCACTGTTCAGTAGGTATTTACCTCTGAGTCACACTGGTAGAAGTTTTGGCTAAAGATGTCCTGGATTCATGTTAGGTCAGAGAATTGGATCATTCAAAATGAACCACGATCGACTATGAATCAGATCAGCAATCTCAAATTATGATATGAACTGAATCGTTGTCAAAATGACTCGATGGTACGAATGAAAGAACTCAACAGAAAAAAGTGGGATTTTTTAGAGCTAAAGGTTTGCTGCAGTCTTTGGAGGAACGAGTTTTCTGGGGATTTAAAGGTTTTTCCTTATTGGTAAACAAACGTTTGCATCATAATTTCACATCACAGAAGTGAGCAGCAGGAATCTACTGAAAAAGCCAAACAATGAGGTACCTTCTAGCAGAAGATTTTACACCAAGAAAAATAAAACAGGACCTCAAAAGGTCAAAGTTTCTCAGAGTTCATGCAACACAACTCCTGCAGCTTTATCTCTTTGATGCTGCTTATTAACTTTTATTGGTTTGAAATTAAAGCTACACATTTTATATTATTTTCATCTCTTTCTTGTAAAATAAAAGTCATTTGCATGAATATTCTTCAAATTAAAAGCTATTTTGCCAACAAATGGTTGTCAGCAGTCAGTTGTATTTTGTAAATGTCCCCTTTTTTTGGATAATTTATTGATTTTAACCCTTTAGCAACCCCTCTAAGAAAAAAAATCAATACAAAAATGATATTTCTTTTTGCCCTGCAGTAAAACACACATTCAATTATTTTAAAAACATGTTTCCCAAACCTGCTCTGAGGTGACAGTTTTAAAAGATAATTTCAAAAGATCTGAATCCATGTTTGAGTTTACAACAGTGCTCATCTTTTTTAAACATAATATAATGAGCAAACAGTCAGATTCCTCTGAGCTCAAAGCAACAGAATCAGCAGCAATTTTACAGCCGCCTCAGAGAGGAGCTGAAGGCCCTTCCTCAGATGTGTAGAAGGTAATAAGAACATAAAGAAGAGAGAAACCTGAGGTGGTGGTGGTGGTGGTGGGGGGGACTCCACCTTTAACCCCGCTGTAATTGAGGAGCATGTTTGTGCTGCAAACATTTGTGTCAGGCTGGGACAGTAAATGTCTGCGCCTGACTGCTGAGTGCATGAGTGAGGGCGCCGGCTCCTCTTTGTCTCCACGCGTGTCTTCATATTTTGTGCAAATGAAAGCCTCCCACACACACACACACACTCACACACACTCTGCTCCACGGGGCCCGCGCTCCTCTTTATGGCTTTATTAAAAGCGTCTTGTTTCATATCATGCTCTCCCTGCAAAGAACAACACACCTCATATATCACACTGTTATTGTGGGTAATTAAGAACAAAACTCTGTGTTATATGGAGCCTGTCGTGCATAAGCAAAATTGTCCACTTTAATTGCAGAGAAATATAAATTTGCAGCGTTTTGTCTGCTGAGAATTATTACTCTTCTTAATATTGAAGGAGGAGGAGGTCCTGGGGAAGATGGCACCCGCATTCATTACACTAATACTCCCCTTTGAAAATGAATGATAATGAGACACAGCAGCTATTTACTTTACTTTAATGCTGCGGTGACTACATCCCCCCCCCCCCCCCCATGCATACACAGGACACCTTTTAATGACTTGTTGCACACAAAAATATAATATTACGTTGAAGGTGTGGATGGGGGGGGGGGGGTGGCGTCTGTGTCTCACTGTCACCACCCCCCTTTCCTCTGAACAGATGAGTGTGGCCTGAAGGATGAGGGGGGGGGGGGGCATCCATCCAGATCTGCGCCTGTTCCTGCCGTTTAAACCCGAGCATGCTCCACTAGTGTCCCCGCCTCGCTCCTCCCGGACCCCCCCCCCCCCCCTCTCCCTCCATCCGTCTTCCTCATAGTTTTCTTGTCACCTTCATCTCTTTGTTCCTGCGCTTTTTTTCTCTCTCTCATTCTCCTCCTGTACCTTTCACATTTCTCCTTAGCAATTGCTTTCTCCGCTGCGTTCTTCTGAGGAGGGGCTTAGAGGAGAAGTCGGTGGCGTTGAGCCGAGGAGGACACACTCCACTTAGATAAATATCCCCACCGCTCCGAGCGGAGCCGGGAGATTTATTCATCCTCCGAGCTGGCAGAAAATTGACTTGTTTCATAGGGGCAGGCTGCTGCTGACGCATTGCCACGAGAGGCGAGGAGACAGGGCAGAGGGAGGGGTGGGGGGGGGCACCAAGAGATGAAGAATGATAAAGAGGAATAGAGAGGAAGAAGGGGAAGAAAGGAGAGGAAGAAAGGGTGGAAGGCAATCTAGCAAGAGGGGAGGGAGAAAAACGATAAAGAGGGATGAGAGAGAGTGATGTCCCTCCCCATGTACCAGAGGATAAAGCCAGTGGGGTGGCGAAACAGTGATGAGGGAAATGGTACAGTTGACATTTATATAAGAGGATATTGATGAAGCAGAGACACTAGCAGACTCAATCCCTTCCTCCTCTTCCTCTTTGGTCTCTTTTATCTTGTTTACTACTTTTCACTCTTCCTCTGCTTGTCTTTGCTCCTCTGTCTCCCTCAGCACTCTCTGTCTTCGGACTGACAGAGTGCTCTTATTGGACACTACATCCTCATTGAGGCAAAAGGGCCACAACCTTGGCTGACTTAAGACTGGAGCTGCCAATGCATCACAGTGATAATCTCTTATTTCCAGCCTCCCACCGGCAGCGGAGGCCGCCGTGCCGCAGCGGCTCATCCCTAAGCAGGAAAGCGCGCTTTCTCCACCGCGCTCAACAGCCGGCAGAGAAGAGACGAACGCTGCTGCCTCCCCCTGCTTTTCCGAGGAGGTGTGTGGGTGGGTGTGCGCGCGTGTTTGGTTCCTATGTGTGCGCCTGTAAGTGGGTTTGTGTTTTGGGAGCATTGGAGCGCGGAGGAATTCTGCTTGTATCAGCAGCCGGGCTGCACCAGGAGAGAGGTGTACATGGGAGAAAGATGGGGGAACTGGGAGCCTGCGCATGCGTGTGTGTGCGCCCGCGTCCGCGTGCGCTTACAGCAGAGAATAATTTAGTCGCACTGAAGCTCAAAGCTCATGTCAACCTTGGATAGGAACCCGGGATGATAATTTGAATTGGGAATTAAGTCACCAATCAATGGTTATATTTATGCTGAATCAGAGTTTTATTAGGGGAAGAGAACTCAATCATCTTAATGGGCGTGTACGATCCCAGAAAGGATCCCTAAGAAGATCTCAATCCAAAACACAGTTCCAGAATGAATGAATGACGGAATGAATGATACTCTATTAAAAAACTACACCACTGAACTATCTATCTATCTATCTATCTATCTATCTATCTATCTATCTATCTATCTATCTATCTATCTATCTATCTATCTATCTATCTATCTATCTATCTATCTATCTATCTATCTATCTATCTATCTATCTATCTATCTATCTATCTATCTATCTATCTATCTATCTATCTATCTATCTATCTAAAGCAGATACATGAACCATAACTGGCCTTTTGAGACTGTTTTAAACCATTGATAAAAAAAAGTAATAAAGTTTTACATTTACTACACTTAACATTTACCTCACATGCAGTAAATACAGAGAAACCAGAGAACAGCTCATAGTACAGATCAGCTTGGTTGTAAATATTTCTTGTGTGTTATTTTTAATTATTTGTCCTCCATGAAAGCATCTCCAATAAACAGATAAACAAATCCAACTTTGCCATAGAAAAACAGTAACACAAAGGGAAAAAAAGGTAGGACAATGTCCTGTACAACAGTACAGGCAGTGCAGTAGGTATTGGTGTGGTCTTCCTATACCTCTTGTCGTTCCTGTATGTTAGGCCACAAATTCTCATCCACATCACAGCGAATATAATGGAGATGTATAGAAATATGTTTGTCACATTATGACAACTTGGTCAACCATTTTGCAGTTAATGACTTATACGATGAACTAATGACTAGGTGTTTTTAGGAAGTAAGACTATTGCACAGTGAACTATATAATACATTTTGATCAACATGACATAAACAATTGATAATGTAGCAAAGAGCAGAGAATTATACATAATCATTTGCATGGATGTACCAAAGCAAATGAAACTTGTTCAAAGAAGTGAGAAACTGCTTATATGATGTGCACAAGTGACATCATGATGTGAAGATTGAACAAATAGTTTTGGGAATTTCATTCTGATCTGAGAATTGTACTAAAGCCACTGAGAAAAACTGTAAGACTCCAATCAAGGCAAAAGATTTGAACATGTTTTCAATAAGACAGATTTCTATGGAAGTGCTTCCCAATGTCACGTAAAGTGAAGACAACCTACACCATGCATGGAATTTTGAGAACTAGAATTAGATAAAGGTGAAGACACTGAATATGCACTTTATACTGGTAATGTATATTTGTAACTGTTCACAGCATTGTGCACCTGGAAAAACACGTGTTCAGTACAACAAAAAATAACCCCTTTGAGTAAACCTGACTGTGGCAGTTTTGGAACTAAAACAAATACCGTAAAAATGGAGAATGCTGCAAATCAATCATGGAGAACTACGCTCATGTCTGCCTGGTCACATATTTTCATCTACATCACAGCAAATATCAACTCTGTCAATGCAGAGCGGAAAATATTTTCTTGAGTGCCGAATCCACTCTCTGCAGGACACTGCTGTGATGTCACTACAAGCTGCATCCATGGCTGCTCCCAGGGTCATTCGGGTATGTGGACACCAGTCGCATAACAACTCCTCGGTTGGATTTAGGAATGGAGAGTTGGGAGGAAGGTACCCTAAAAGCATTCTGTCATGTGCAACTAAGCACTGCCCAACCACAGAAGAGCGGTGGAAGATTCACTATCCCAAACTACCACATACTGTACTTTGTTATAGTTGTCACCAGCCTCATCCTTTACTTTCTCAGAGATTGTGTCCCTGTAAAGAGTGTCCACAAAAGTCCATAGGTGTCCTGTATGGTATGTCAAAGACAGGCAATGGGTGTGGACGCTGTTGTCTGATCGCTGCACACATTGTAATATTCCCTCCTCGCTGACCTGTGACATTATTGGTGGCTTTCTCTTTAATCCAGTTCTTCCATGCCATTTGCCTTTTGCCGTCTTGAAATGTTTTTCAAATGGATGTGCTTGACGACATGTTCAACATTTTGTGTGAAGTTACACAAGCAACAAAATGAAGATTATCAGTTGTGTGAACAATGGCAAATCAGCCTGAACACGCATAGTTCATTTTGACAGATTTGATAAAAGCAAGTAAATATTGATGAAAAGCTAGTCAATTTTGCAGATATTTGTTCTTCATGTCCAAAAGAATACATCTTTTGACAAAATGAACAAGAAACTGCCACTAGGTTGTGCACAAAGGACAAAATGTTGTGAAGGGTTGCACTAACTGTTGAGCAAAACTTTAATTCTGGTGTGAGAAATGAACCAAAGCACGCATGTGATGCTGTGTTTTAGAAACAACCAACGATACTGTTTCAAATTCTAGATTCTGTTTTATGGTAACCATGGAAACAAAAGAAACCAAAAAAAAAAAATAGACGAGTCTTTTCTCTGAATTTGGTATGCGTTGATTTGTCTGGTTCCTGAAAAATATGCCACAAAAAAAAGGCATGTCTGAACATTGGAAAGTACTTCTCAGAAAGTATGTTTTCCCACCTTATGGGCAGCCGTGGTGCAGCGAAAGGGCAGTGGACCTCTGATGGCAAGATTGCAGGTTCAATTCACACCCTGCCTGCCCATGTGTCAAAGTGTCCTTGGGCAAGACGCTGAACCTGCCCCTGGTGGTTATAGGGTTGACGCCAGTGTTCGGCAGCAGAGCCCCCATCAGAATGGGTGAATAGGACTGTGACTGGGCCTTCAAGAAAGGTGGAAAAGCGCTATACAAGTATTTACCATCTCCTTAGGCATGAAATCCCAAAGATAATTAAAAAATCTTTTTTTTTATTCAACCCTATAACAGGATGATCTGACTTCTGCATGGTAACGATTGTAAAATGTATTGAAACAAGGTCTTCCAATTCTTTGGTAATCACCCGTCCCCTGTGAAAAACATGTAAAACAACTTATTGTAAGTCCATTTTATTTCATTCTAACTTAGTCCCACCCTGTTGGTAAGCCCTGAAAGTCTTCCTCTTCCACGTTCGCATTCCCCAGTGCTGACATGCTGCCTCTCCCAGGAGTGTTTGGAGTTGTGAATCTGTTCTGTTACCCAAGAGGAGAGACTTGCTGATGTCAAGTAAAACCCCAACAAGATAAACCTTCTCAGTCTGTGGTCTGGCCTCACGCAGTCCTTCATTTTCTTTTGGCTTGGACTCCTGCTGCCATGAGCATCCCTGCACAAGAAAGTAACCCCCCCCCCTGTCATCATCCATATTGTGGTTGGACATAGTATAACTTTCTTCTCTTGTGCAGAGACTGCTGCTCCACCTGCTGGCCTATGACCGTTTTGCTCACAGAGGCTCCTTTTCCTGTCCCACCTGAGTCCCAAAATAAACGATTTTTTGTGCTTTAGCCTGTTAGTTTTCTTGGGGTCCATATCCAAAACCCTGACAGTTACGGGGTTGAGCAAAACTGAGGGATGTGATAAAAATGTTGCCATTAAAACAAAAACATCATTGATTTTCCTTGTATTACTTTGAAGTGAACGTAGAAAGACAAATGATTACATTAGCAATAATTTGTTTAATGTTCAATAAAAAAAGTAACTTTTTTTGGTGGAGCCGCATACTCATTTGGCTGGCCTCTATCCCACAGCTATTCATGAAATCGTTCTAAATATAATTTTCAAATGATGTTTGAGTGCCATAACATAGAGACGCATTACTTGCTTGCTTAAAAATACTTTTTGTGATTTACTTTACTTTGTAATTTACTTTACTTTGTGATTTACTTTAATATGAAGATTAGTGAGGGAAACAAACAGCACTGATTTCAGAGAACTGCTTAGAATTTTTTTTTTCATAATATTTGTTCTGTAGTGAAAACAGACCTAACAGCTGTTTTTCAAGTCATAAACTGGCCAATCAGGTGCTACATTAGAAGTATGAGATCTCACTTTGAACTTCAGAAACTTTCGACAGATTCTCCTGAGCCCGCTTTCAGGGGTGGGGGTGTGGACTTCCAACAAGCCCCCCCCTGATTTGTGAGAGTGCGGTTGCCATAGAAATGTAGACTCAGACCAACTCGCACCGATCGCTGCTGGCTGACCTTGTCTGGCTCCAATGTAGTGACATCAGTATCGTGAAAGGGTGGTAGAGTGGTCGACCTCTGATTGGAAGATTACAGGTTCAGTTCTCGCCATGTGTCGAAGTGTCCTTGTGCAAGACACTGAACCACACCTTCCCTCTGGTGGAAAGTTGGTGCCAGTGTTTGGCAGCAAAGTGTGTGAATGTATGTGAATGGGACTGTGACTGTAAAGCACTTTGGGCCTTTGAGGAAGGTAGAAAAGGGCTACACAAGGATACCCCAATGCCCATTTTTCTTAACAATCTCAACAAAAAAGCAACACAAACTAAGAGGAGGAATCTGTTAGATCCAGCTTTGACTTTCCAGAAATTGAAATTAAAAAAAGCTTATTGTCTTATGATTTGCTTGATTGGTTTTGTTTAAATTTAGTTTTCCAATGTTTGCCTTTTCTTGGATAATGTTAAAAATGGTAAATGGCGTTTCCTTGTGTAGCACTTTCCTACCTTACTTGAAGGCCCAAGGAGCTTCACAGTCACAGTCCCATTGCACAATTTCCACCAGACTTTCCACCAGAGGCAAGGTGGGGTTCAGTGTCTCGCCCAGCTTCAACACATGAGCGAGCAAGGCAGGAATTGAACCTGCAATCTTCCAATCAGAGGTCAACTGCCCTACGGCCGCATCACGGATTTCTGTACAGGCTGGCTGTGACTCCGCCCTCTCACCTGTGGATCCCGTGGAGTTGTCACAGCTTTCCAATTGGTCACTCCACATTTAAGGAACTCTCCCTGAGCTTTCAGTGTTCGGCTGCCCTGTTTCCTGCTTGGTTCTCTGTGGCAAAGGACATTTGGTTGTGTTTTGTTAATTTTGTTAGATCATGGTCACCTACCTGCTTGGTTCATAATCCAAATGCTTTGAGTTAGAAGCATTCAGAAGATGGACAGCACTCCCCTGCATTTTTGTTGATGGTTGATGGTTCTGATGGGCAGACTTTCATGCTTGTGCAAAGAAAAGTGTTGTGTTGTGACATCAGACTTTGGAGATAAAGTGAAATTAATCATTTGCAACATGAATTGAAATAGAAACTGAAATCTCAAACTTTCATTCAGATCCTCTCCATGTTTGATGGGACTTCTGCTGTTTTGTAATTTGTCTTATTTGAAGATGTGTCCGGAGTTCATGTGGAGGGAGGGAAACTCTTGATTGCATGGATGTTTTCGCCTGATGAGCTGCCACTCTGTGCTCCATCCTGACTGAACATGGCGGACTGCGAAACAGCCCGAAACAGCTTATAAACACGGTTTATTAGAGCCACCTTGGGTTTCCTTCAGGGAGTGTGAGGTCTGATTTCTTTTGGCGCGCGTGTTTGTACCTTCGGAGCAGACGTGAGTGGCAGACGTGCCGGAGAGGCCCAGTGACCTTCTCCCTGGACTGTAACTCAATCAGAGCTCAAGGCGTGACACCGTAACCCTGCGTGGCAGGAAGCGGCCTGGCTGCAGCCCTCTGCTAAGTCCTCCACTAACGGCCGTGACCGCGCTGCGCTCATATCCCCCCGGAAAGCAGAGCTGCTCCGCTGCCACTTTCTTACAAATGAGAGATAAGCCCCGTTTTGGTGATTCGATTCAAAATGTGTCCAAGATGACAAGTTCACAGGTTACCAGCTCTCGGGTTTCGTCTTCATTAAGGGAATTAATGAGGCTTCTGTGGTCCCTGGATTAGGAGGGTATCTGCTTTCCTCGCAGTCATGCTCTCCAGAAACCTTTGGAAACAGTGCGTATTAACCACGATTATTTTAAATGGCTTGTAAACGGTCAACCGGCACTTTAAAGAACACGAGTCCGGGTGTTGATTTTTCTCAGGCTATAAGGTGGCATTAGCTTAGCTGTGTAACACTTGTAGATGTTTAGATAAGGGAAGGTGGCTAATGGGATTTGTAGTGGAGTGTCGATGAAGCTGGCTGTGTTTCATCAGCTGCTGGAGTGAGGCACACCACCTCTGCTGCTTCACCTGCACGCTCTCCAGATGGGGGGTGTTAGCTTCAGCTGTGTTAAACAATTCCATGTTATCAGAGCAGCTTCTCAGCTCAAGTTGGTCCTTTTGTTCGTTCTGGGAGCAGAGTTTCTGGGAGTTTTTTTTGTCTGACTCTGTCCAACCCATACAGCTCCTGAAAGAGTCGATCTTTTTTTATATGATTTGAAATTTTTGATTTGAAATGGTTTATTTCAAGCAATTAACTAGAAACAATACACAAAAGCAATATAATCATCAGTTATACATTCATACAGTAACTAATCAAACTTAGGATAGTTAGACATATTAATAAATATTGTTTGAAAAGGAATGGAAGGAAGCGAATTTATATAATTCCACCCATGTTCTAACCATTTTATTACATGATTTATCAATATCCGGTTCCTAGCTTTTATCAGACAGAATTAAGAATCATAAGGTATCGATAAAGCACATGACAAAGATGAATTATTTAATTATTATGTAAAAAATAACTATTTTAGAAATCAACATGGCAAATGCAGATCAGTCATCTAAAATATATGCAGATTATGTTACTTATAAAAGTCATTCATATGATTAAAAAATAATACTATATCAGTAAACTAGACATAACACTGTTTCAGGAATTTTCATAGCAAAATTTCATCAAGTATCAAAAGTTAAAAACATGTGCAAAATTATGCTACATTAGTAAAGATTTTTGAATCAATTTATCAATTTTTCAGCGTAGCTTGAATATCATCAAGAGTCTTTTTGAGGTCTTTGTATTCCTGGGTTTTCTTAGGAGCCATGGTCAGCTCTCTTTTTTGTAGAAAATCAACTTTTTAAGTAATTTGAAGATAGTTGTATTCGCAGAGCGACACGCCACGCGTCCTGCCGTAACCCGGAACTAGTAAAGTATGATCTGAAAAAATGAAAACTTTGACTCAGTCAGGAGAAGACCCTGATTCGGGTCTTGACTGGGTCTGTCTCATGGGGAGTCTGCATGTCCTCAGTGTGCATGTGTGGGTTTTACTTGATTAATCTGTTGTAAAGGGGCTGCATAGATAAAATGTCTTTTTGGTGACTGCAGATGGTGGAGTGTGAGTTCCTGACAGGAGGGGTTTGTGGTCCTGAAGGCCTGAGGGTCAGTGTGATCCTGACTTGGGTACCTGGAATATGCTCCCCTAAGCTCCCACACAGGAAAAGATGGTTTAGAAAATGTATGGATGAGTGGACTGATTATAACCAAATGCAACAGCTGTTGTAGCTGAATAATTCAAATGTACTTTTAAAATGACTTGTGCAAGCACCCATCATGCATCACGTTTAAGAAAACTATAAAAATATATATATTTAGTAGTTTGCAAAGCAGGATGCACATTTTCCTTTAGTTTTACTGTTTTACTTTATCATCCCAAAAACACAAAGTTTGAATGAAAAATGTTACCTGAGGCCTTTTGTTCATGGTGCTGGGATGCGTGCTGGAGAGGGTCACATGACTGACCCTCTCCAGCACATTTTTATTAGAATGACATAAATTCATATTCTTTAACATGAAAAATCATTAATGGATTCAGATCTTCATGTTTTTTTTTCTTTATGAGTTTATACTTCTGATTTCATTGTAAAAACATTTCATTATGGCCCGCAGCAGTCACAACTGCAAGGACCATATTGTAACTGCTACGAGGGTCGAACACTCAAAAAGCCCAAAACGTCAAAAAAACGCGTCAAAACGCCAAAAAATGGGGTCAAAAGTCGCCCAAAGCACAAAAAAAGTCGACAATTGTGTAACGCAACAAAAAAAAACACACACACGCACAACACCAACGCACAAACGACAAAATTGTAGTCGCAAAAATGACGACAAAAACACGAAAAAGCCCCAAAAAGCCCTCAAAGGACGGGTTTAAAGCCCAAAAGACATGCCCAGCCTATAGTAAAAGACAGGCTGCATTGAAATACATAGGAAAGACCCTGGGGAAAAAACTTCTTATTGTTTTTCGAATGTTTCATTATTATTATTATTATGGCCCGCAGCAGTCACAACTGCAAGGACCATATTGTAACTGCTACGAGGGTCGAACACTCAAAAAGCCCCAAAACGTCAAAAAAACGCGTCAAAACGCCAAAAAATGGGGTCAAAAGTCGCCCAAAGCACAAAACAAGTCGACAATTGTGTAACGCAACAAAAAAAAAACACACACACGCACAACACCAACGCACAAACGACAAAATTGTAGTCGCAAAAATGACGACAAAAACACGAAAAAGCCCCAAAAAGCCCTCAAAGGACGGGTTTAAAGCCCAAAAGACATGCCCAGCCTATAGTAAAAGACAGGCTGCATTGAAATACATAGGAAAGACCCTGGGGAAAAAACTTCTTATTGTTTTTCGAATGTTTCATTATTATTATTTTTCTTCTACTTTCTTTCTTCCTCTTTGAGCTCAAATTTGACCCCCGCCACATACTCGAAAACTCACCAAAATTGGCACACACCTAGGATAAATTGAAAATGAATTTTTGGCAAAGAGAACGTCACCCCCCCGAAGTCGATGACATCACAGCGAGCGTTCCCGTAAAAAAAATGAATGGGCCGAAAATCGCTTATGGGGCCAAAAAAAAATATTTTGAAATACAGTTACGAAACCAAAACACACTTGTTGGAGATATCCTAAAGAAGTTATGAAATCATTATGGGATGGCCACACGACCTACGGCTTGGCGGCCATTTTGTGGCGAACTCTGAGAAATGGCGATTTTCGTGTTTTTTGACAATATGGGAAAACGACACTTTTGTTTGAGCGATTTTCACGAAATCGGACACACATGCCACCAGCTAGATTCTACAACTACCAGAGAAGTTTCGTTGACCTTTGACCTTGGGAAGGGGCGGCCATCTTGAATTTTCATAAAAAAGCACCTTTAGTAATGGATACAAACGAAAACTCGTCCTAGGGAATTTTATCGATCTTCTTGAAACTTCTCGGGCATCAGTAGCATCCTACTGTGGACAAAATGTTGGAATTAGAAGTTGTAGATTTTGAACGGCGTGCGCGTGGCGAATTCGCAACCGCCGCCATTTTAGCTAGCTCGCACATATTTTATCGGAATGTCTTGAAATTGAAATATGCGATTCCCTGGCCCACACTGAACAAAACGATGTCACATACGACAAAATCGATAAAGGAATGTGGGCGTGGTATGCAAAAAACGATCGCAAAAAAAAGTGCTGACTCGGCAAAAAAAAAAAATTTCGGATTTTTTTTTAAAGAATCGGCTAACGAAACCCAGATAACTTTGTTGGATATATCCAATCAAACTTTTGAAATCATTACGTGATGGCCACACGACCTATGGTTTGGCGGCCATTTTGTGCCAAAATCGGCCATTTTGAGATTTTCGCTTTTTTACACAATATGGAAAAATGAACTTTTTTTCGAGCGATTTTCACGAAATTTGACTCGCATGTCCCTAGCGTAGGTCTACAATCACCTCTGGAGTTTCGTCGACCTTTGACCTCGGGAAAAGGCCGCCATCTTGAATTTTCTATAAAAAACACCTTTACCATTAGATTCAACCGTAAACTCGTCGTTGGAATTTTCAACGATCATCTCGAAACTTTTTGGGCATCAATGGCAAGCTACTGTGGAAAAAATGTTGGAATTAGAAGTTGTAGATTTTGAACGGCGTGCGCGTGGCGAGCTAGCAAAGTGGCGCACTGTTATAACTCCCATGCCTTTCAATACAATACAGTGAAAATTGAATGCTTTCATTTATGCCTGGATCTGAATACATTGAAAAACACTGGACAAGGACATATAAGGAATGTGGGCGTGGTTAGCATAAAACCACTGTTGCTAAGGACAACAAAAAGTTTACTTTTCCCGATTTGTCCGAAACTGACGTCAATCCGTTCGTCCTCCCGAGGCAAACAAAACATAAAATGGTTGCTATGGAGATAAAATCAACAGAAAAGCGGCCATTTTGAAAAAAAGTGGGTTTTTTGTCAACTCATGACATATAGCTTTCACCAATGGAGCAATGTGTTTTTCTGAGTAAGTTAATGATGCTGATCGCTATGCTAGCAGTTTTAGCCCTGTTAGCATAGCTAGCATAGTTAGCATAATTAGCATCTTAAACAATGTGTTTTTCTGAGTCAGTTGATGATGCTGATCGCTATGCTAGCAATTTTAGCCACATTAGCATAGCTAGCATAGTTAGCATAATTAGCATTTTAGGTAATGTGTTTTTCCGAGCCAGTTGATGATGCTGATCGCTATGCTAGCAATTTTAGCCACATTAGCATAGCTAGCATAGTTAGCATAATTAGCATTTTAGGTAATGTGTTTTTCCGAGCCAGTTGATGATGCTCATCGCAATGCTAGCACTTTTAGCCACATTAGCATAGCTAGCATTGTTAGCATAATTAGCATTTTAGGTAATGTGTTTTTCCGAGCCAGTTGATGATGCTGATCGCAATGCTAGCACTTTTAGCCACATTAGCATAGCTAGCATAGTTAGCATAATTAGCATTTTAGGTAATGTGTTTTTCCGAGCGAGTTGATGATGCTGATCGCTATGCTAGCACTTTTGGCCACATTAGCATAGCTAGCATAGTTAGCATAATTAGCATTTTAGGTTATGTGTTTTTCCGAACGAGTTGATGATGCTGATTGCAATGCTAGCACTTTTAGCCAAATTAGCATAGCTAGCATGATTAGCATAGTAAGCAATATTAGCTTATGCAGCTTTTTCTATCCCTCATCAAAGGTGGGCGGTGAGGGCGGTGAGGGCGGTGAGGGCGGCGGTGGTGCGTAGAGTTGGGCGTGGAAGGCGGGTTGCGTCTGCGGGCCATACAACGCCGCTTGCGGCTTTAATTATTATTCTTCCCGTTTCTAACGGATCCGTAGATCTTAAATTTGACCCCCGCCACATACCCGAAAACTCACCAAAATTGGCACACACCTGGGATAAATGTGAAATGAATTTTTGGCAAAGAGAACTTCACCCCCCCGAAGTCGATGACATCACGGCGAGCGTTCCCGTAAAAAAAATGAATGGGCCCAAAATCGCTTATGGGGCAAAAAAAAAATATTTTGAAATACAGTTACGAAACCTAAACACACGTGTTGGAGATATCCCAAAGAAGTTATGAAATCATTATGGGATGGCCACACGACCTACGGCTTGGCGGCCATTTTGTGGCGAACTCTGAGAAATGGCGATTTTCGTGTTTTTTAACAATATGGGAAAACGACACTTTTGTCTGTGCGATTTTCATGAAATCGGATACAGATGCCAACAGCTTGATTCTACAAATACCGGAGAAATTTCGTTGACCTTTGACCTTGGGAAGGGGCGGCCATCTTGAATTTTCCGAAAAAAGCACCTTTAGTAATGGATACAAACGAAAACTCGTCCTAGGGATTTTTTTCGATCGTCTTGAAACTTCTCGGGCATCAATGGCAAGCTACTGTGGACAAAATGTTGGAATTAGAAGTTGTAGATTTTGAATGGCGTGCGCGTGGCGAATTCGCAACCGTCACGATTTTAGCTAGCTCGCACATATTTTATCGGAATGTTGTGAAAATGAAATATGCGATTCCCTGGCCCACACTGAACAAAACAATGCCACATACGACAAGATCAATAAAGGAATGTGGCCGTGGTAATCAAAAAACGATCGCAAAAAAAAGTGCTGACTCGGCAGAAATTTTTTTTTTCGGATTTTTTTTTAAGAATCGGCTAACGAAACCCAGATAACTTTGTTGGATATATCCAAACAAAGTTTTGAAATCATTACGTGATGGTGACACGACCTATGGTTTGGCGGCCATTTTGTGCCAAAATCGGCCATTTTGAGATTTTCGCGTTTTTACACAATATGGAAAAATGAACTTTTTTTCGAGCGATTTTCACGAAATTTGACTCGCATGTCCCTAGCGTAAGTCTACAATCACCTCTGGAGTTTCGTTGACCTTTGACCTCGGGAAAAGGCCGCCATCTTGAATTTTCTATAAAAAACGCCCTTACCACCAGATTCAAACGTAAACTTGTCGTTGAAATTTTCAACGATCATCTCGAAACTTTTTGGGCATCAATGGCAAGCTACTGTGAAAAAAATGTTGGAATTAGAAGTTGTAGATTTTGAACGGCGTGCGCGTGGCGAGCTAGCAAAGTGGCGCACTGTTATAACTCCCATGCCTTTCAATACAATACAGTGAAAATTGAATGCTTGCATTTATGCCTGGATCTGAATACATTGAAAAACACTGGACAAGGACATATAAGGAATGTGGGCGTGGTTAGCATAAAACCACTGTTGCTAAGGACAACAAAAAGTTTACTTTTCCCGATTTGTCCGAAACTGACGTCAATCCGTTCGTCCTCCCGAGGCAAACAAAACATAAAATGGTTGCTATGGAGATAAAATCAACAGAAAAGCGGCCATTTTGAAAAAAAGTGGGTTTTTTGTCAACTCATGACGTGTAGCTTTCACCAATGGAGCAATGTGTTTTTCTGAGTAAGTTAATGATGCTGATCGCTATGCTAGCAGTTTTAGCCCTGTTAGCATAGCTAGCATAGTTAGCATAATTAGCATCTTAAACAATGTGTTTTTCTGAGTCAGTTGATGATGCTGATCGCTATGCTAGCAATTTTAGCCACATTAGCATAGCTAGCATAGTTAGCATTATTACCATTTTAGGTAATGTGTTTTTCTGAAATAGTTGATGATCCTGATCGCTATGCTAGCTCTTTTAGCCACATTAGCATAGCTAGCATAGTTAGCATAATTAGCTTTTTAGGTAATGTGTTTTTCCGGGCCAGTTGATGATGCTGATCGCTATGCTAGCACTTTTAGCCACATTAGCATAGCTAGCATAGTTAGCATAATTAGCATTTTAGGTAATGTGTTTTTCCGAGCGAGTTGATGATGCTGATCGCTATGCTAGCACTTTTAGCCACATTAGCATAGCTAGCATAGTTAGCATAATTAGCATTTTAGGTAATGTGTTTTTCCGAACGAGTTGATGATGCTTATTGCTATGCTAGCACTTTTAGCCAAATTAGCATAGCTAGCATGATTAGCATAATTAGCATTATTAGCTTATGCAGCTTTTTCTATCCCTCATCAAAGGTGGGCGGTGAGGGCGGTGAGGGCGGTGAGGGCGGTGAGGGCGGCGGTGGTGCGTAGAGTTGGGCGTGGAAGGCGGGTTGCGTCTGCGGGCCATACAACGCCGCTTGCGGCTTTAATTTTTCTTATTATTACATTTCCTTGTTTTAGTTTTTGTGTTTTCTTGAGGAATCGTGTGGAATGAGCAGGAAGGCGAATTTTCTGGTTTGGTTTGCTTTCAATAACACAGTTTGGTTCTCCTCTTCTCTTTGATCTAGGGAAAGTCTATCTCCTTTAATATTGAAGTGAACCGCACAGGAATTCATCTGCAGGAGAACAGAGACCCTCGTTCTCTAAGAGGACCACAGTTCTCTTGCTTGGTCCTGAACTCTGTGGGACTGTAGTGTGAGTTCTTATCCAGTAGACCTCCTCAAACCACCATCATCCTGACAAAGAGATATGACAGAAGAAACCTGAAGCCAAAGAGACCTGATCAACTGAGCAAACATCTGATTACAAACTGAATTTTGCTACGGAGAAAAGTGGAACCTAACCTGTACACATAATCACATATGACTAAATAAAACAAACAAACCAACAAAAAACCTAAGCTTAAATCAGTTTTACATTTATATTTATTAGATCTCTAGTTAACAGTAAGCTAATTAACTAATCCTTAAGCCTTTACCATGAAAGAGGATAGTCAAGCAGTTCTCCAATATTTTTTTTTTATCCACCCAAACAGGCTGTCAGTACCTTTGTTTGTGTCCTTTTGTGTCTGTTTTTGAGAAGTGGGTCCAAAGAGCTGCATGACTTGAGTTAAAGAAAACAGAAGATAGTCCTGATAGTCAGACATCACTGCAGTTCATATAGTTTTCATGTATTGTCATGTTCTGAGTTGAAAGGCCTCTGGAGGGAGAAAACTGCCGTTAGTCTGTCAGATCATGAAGTTTGCTTTTGACTTAAATGACTGATAGTTTCTTTGCCATCAGATGAAAAATGGTCATGCCTGTATGGGGCACGCAGGTGGCCCGTGCAAAATAGACTGCTTAATGACCCTACAGAGCCAAAATCTTCATGCACATTTTTTTTTTTACATATTTCAGAATGTCAGACCTGAAAAAGAAGGTGGGTGGGTGTCCCTGAAAGAGTAATATTTCTATGAAGTTCTTTGTCTTTGTCATTAGTTCAAAGTTGATGCATCTTTCAGCATCTGGTGAGTAAAAAAAAAACCTCCCTGATTTAAGAAGCTCCTTTAGAGTAAATCCAGCTACATTCAGAGTTTTGAAATCTGGAGCTGTTTTCTGTGACAAAAACAAAATTCCCCTGGCATGTTTGTGCCCATGAAAAATAAACTGCATCCACTGCTGCCTCCTATAAACACAAGCACAGCAATCACACTTCTGGGTTTGATTGATCAGACATTTGACTCAGCTGTGTGCTGATTTGCCCCCCGCGGTGTGAGGTTTTCTGACATCTGGGTTTCAGAATAGAAAAGGAACTTAAAACTCAAAGTAAAGTTGTTTTCTATACGACAAAGCTAGCTTCAGCAACATGGAGAAGATTTGACCTTTGAATCATTTGATTAAAACATTGAAAGAGAATCATGACATCACCCCCTTTGATCTTTTTTGTTCACTCATTATTTCACATGTAATAATGGTGAGAAGGATCTGAGTGACGTTTGCCTTACATGCACTGATGGAAACAGCTGATCAACTGGAGAACCAACAAAACAAAACAACAGAAACACACAACAGTAAAGGACTTTCAAACATCAGAAAAACAGTGTAGAAATCAGCATCAGGGACTAAAAATAAAAATATCTCATTTAGTCTGTTGTCACATAGAAACAAATGATCAAGAAAGTGGTGTACGTATGAAAATGTAACCTAAAAATAGAAAACAGATCATACTTGAGTCAGAGTGTTTGAGAAGTCGGTACCTTTTCCGTAAAACTGTGAAATTCTGAGCTCTGCAAGCTTGAAATGGAAACGTAAGGCAGCTTGAACTCCTTTAAGACAAAGTACACAAAACAGGATGGATCAAGACCCTACAGAGCTTGTGTGATGTTTAACGTATGAACTCCTCTAACTTCCCTTTGTTGACGAGTTTCCTGCTTGGAGCTGAGGTAGAGTTAATGTGGGAGGTGTCTGGCCCAAAGACACATCTGTATGCAGTCTGCCAACTCCAGGATTTAAACCAGCATCTGTCCAATTTTTGAAGGACTGTTGTCTCAGGCCATAAAAAGACAGACAACCTGCAGAGTTTCAGAAACTCTGTTTGCTCGGCATAATAAATAAATAAATAAAAATATATAACTAACTTATATAACTCAACGTAAAATCAAAGCTCACAAAAATTTAAAAAAGCATAGCATAAATGAAAAATCGAGATTACATTTTAGAAATCAAAACAAGCTTCTGGGCACAGCCACAGTTGAGTGACTCCTCAATCAACTCTTTTTATTGAAATTTTTGCTCAATCAGTTCTTTTCCACAGTTTAGGTAAAACCTCCCTCCTCTCCTAAAACTAAAACGTCTTCGTCTAATCATAACATCTACCTTTTTCAGTTTCCTATTTAGTTTCCTTTTTTTTTAAACATTTATTTCAGTTTGATTTCTGGAAATTACTTAAACTTTTTTACACTTTGGTCTTTTGGAATTTAGTTTTTTCATTGTTTGCTTTTGCTGTTTTTATTTGTCTTTGTGATCTTTTATCTGTTTTTGTTTTTTTGTGTTGCGTTGTTTGCGCTTCAGGGCCACCACACTTTTGACATTTGATTGTGATTCCAAGAACGTCTTCATAGTTTTACGTTGACGTTTTTCTGAAGGTCACATGTTTTAACAGATGAAGTTTGGAATGAATCCACCTGAAAAACTCCCATAAATGACAGAAACTGTTTAATGCGTTTGTTTATCAGCTGTTTGTGAATTTCTGCACCTCTGTTTGACTGACGCAGACAGCGCACGATTGTGCATGCATGCAACAGGTGCAACGTTTTAAACAGGAGCCGGCGGATCTAAAAACTTCTCGTCCTGTGTGGGAAATCGTGACAGGGGAGGGGGTCATTGCAGCCAGTCCGCCAGGCTTGAAGCAGCTCATAAACGGAGGAGCCAAGGAGGAGGACAAAAATGTCAAAACTTCACGTTTGGAGGTGATGGAGAAGGGCTGCGTGTGGAGGAAGGAAGAGAAAGGCCTCTGAACTATTCCTGTGTATTGTGCAGCCGCCCCGCACAACATGCGGTGGCGTGGGGAAGGGCTGCACGAAGACATGTAAAGTTGCACCCTGATATCCATGTTTATTATGGGGGGGTGTGTTGGAGAAATGGCTTAGCTGTAGGGCAGAGGTCACGGCAGCGGGATTTCATGGTTAACAGAGATCAGGCCACTTGTGGCCCCACAAAGATGCAAAAACAATGAGGTTCCCAGGTGGAGACCCGCATACACGAGGGGGGGCATCTCAGAGAAACGACGAAACAAACCGAGGGAGAAAAAGCGAAAATGTTCTTTACTGTCTTTATTTTCCTCTCCCCCTTAGATTTGCATGTTTGACTTCACCATTTGTCTCTGCTGGTAAACACAATTTAATATTAGAATAAATTAGAAATGGAAGAGTGATGTGTGCGATAGATTTTTCTTGCGGGAAGTTCACACTCCACCAACATTAATGTCCCCTGCCACCGTTGGAGGCATAAATCTCCTTTTCCCTTCTTTTTTGCCTTGAATCATATAGGGATATTGAATTACTCCCCTGCTCCGCACACATAGAGGCATTGTGCATTACATTGACTGATAAGCTGTCACCAGCAGTTTAACTTAGAGACATTCAAAGAGTAATACACCAGTTGAGGATAAACTAACCCCAGTCCCCTTAGAGTAAGCTATGGCGCTGTCAGCCTGAAAAATACGGCGAGGGCATTTCATATAACATGCGGCATCTGGCATCTGAAAAAGGAGGAAAATGCCCTGAACAATGCCTGCTTTATGGCTGCTTTCATAGCTGCTGACGCTTTTAGCCTTGAACATCAGGGAAAGCTTGGATCAGAGCGCCAAACCGGCGGATATACAAGCTTCACTTACTCACATGAATACGCTTTAAACTCAGAACTGGATTTTAGCGCAAACCTGCCTGGGTTTTGTTTGCGAGGCTGTGCGTGCGTTCCTAAGCCTCCTCACCATATTTATGAGAGCAGCTAAAGGGCCTTTTCACGCTACAATCTGGGAACAACCATTAACGCTTGGAGTCGGACCAATGAGAGCGCCCCGCCTTTCCCTCGTCTTGGTTGGCATGAGAGCGGGCCAATCCATCACGGCAGGTTTGGCGGCAGTCAGGCTTGTGGTGCTGATATGCTCCGGCGCTTCAGGGTGGTCTGTCCAATTGAACATCTGCACCAGAGATT
The DNA here is from genome assembly GCA_023969325.1 of Oryzias curvinotus. NCBI lineage: Eukaryota > Metazoa > Chordata > Actinopteri > Beloniformes > Adrianichthyidae > Oryzias > Oryzias curvinotus. The sequence goes on along the minus strand of CM043710.1, from coordinate 6,071,647 downwards.
CCAGCAGAGGAGCTGTGCACGCCGTGTGTGCACGTGCACTGGCAGAGACAGGAGACAATATTGCATCATCAATAAAGCATTTTTCCTATGGTTGGTGAGGGATGTAGCATAAAAAATCCAAACTTCCAGAGGAGAAAGGCTCATCTGACTTTTTAGAGGAGAAATCCAAATAAAAAGCAGAAAACAAGTCAATCTTAGTGGGATGTTTGTTCAACTTCTACAATTAAAATAACTATAGAAGCTGATTTATAGCTGACGTTAGACACATAATAATGTTTCACCCATAAAAACCTCAAACCATCTTAAATTTAGCATCTTTTCTCTTCATTGAAAGTCAAAATGGACATAAACTGAAGTTTCGTTTTCTCTAAAAGGAGTTGATGTGTCAGTAAAAGAGCTCTTTTTCAGGCACGTGTCTCCCCGGGTTGAGTTGGGACAGGAAGATTCAGTGACAGCAGCTTTAAAAAAAACCAAAAGCCTTTGGGGTTTTTGTGATGATCCTTTATGCAAGATGTTTAAACAAATGACAATGGGGGAGGATTTTCCCAGTTTCCCCTTCAAGATTGGGATTTGTTTGTCTTTCCATCCAACCCGGGACCTGAAAAAGAGATGTTTACAGGTAGGACAGCAAAACTTCTGCACAGCGCTGCTGGCCGAAAGGCTGCAGGAGGACATAAACAAGACGGATGCCTGTTCCCTTTAATATGACATAAAAACTGAGCTGCAGAAAATAAAACAGCTCATTGTAATGAAATGCATGGAGCAGAGCCGGGCTTGAAATCAGGCAGGCACGAGCAGAGATGTCAGCAGAGCTCTCCCGTTGAGCCGAGCGGCAGAATGAAGAGGCCTGATATCTAATCCGTTTGCTGTGAAACCGAGGACATCAAAGAGAGTTAAAGGGGTTTGGTGAGAGCGCTTGTAGTGGCAGAGCGGTGAAATATGGCACATTTGCTTTCTTCTCTCCCCCGGCACTAGGCCTTTGGAATAATTAGAGCCTAATTCTGTCTAATTAACGGACTCAATTACTCCTGAAGAAAGCTCATCAAAAAGATGGCGGGAATGGGGAGAGGAGAATGGCAGGGTTTTTTTTCTTTAATTAATGAACTGAGTTGAATAACGGCCATGGAATTAAACATTTCCCCCAATGTGTATGAATTGCAAATTGGAGCATCTTTTTTTTCCCTGTGTTTTCTAAGGCAGGAGCCCGGAGGCTGAGGCTGCTGTCACGCCTCCCTCTAAAAAGTCAAAGCGCCGATGCAGCACTAACAAATTACTTAAGATTGCCATCTTTAGCACATGCAGAGGTCCTAACGAATGGCGATGAATTAATACACCGTCTGTGTTGGAGCTCTCCCATTGGCTGAGAGTTTCCCTGATCCTGTAAGAGCCAATAAAGACGGTGCCAGCGTGAACTTTATGGAATGCTCTTCTTCTTGTACAATTGGATGTCTGTCGATTGCATATTTTACATCCTGGAGACGTTGATATAAGTCTTGTTAAATTACTCAGCTGAGATGGAGCTGTGCACACACCGGTGTTCTGTGGGCTCCAAAACTTTTTATGTGCTATCAGTGTGTGTGTGTGTTTACGGGTGTGTGTGTGCGGAAGGCTGTGCTGTGCTCAGCAGCTTTACAGGCCCAGGGGTCGGCTAAGCTAACTCCTGCCTCAGCACTCTTCAGTGCAGCTTCTCAAACATTCGCTGAGGTGCTGGGAAACCAACTCCAGGCCTGATAATATCACCCATATGCAGACAAGGAGAGCAGCACAACAACACAGGAGACATTCACGCCTTTCCACTCAACGTGTAGGCGGGGGTGGGGGGGTGGGGGGGGGTGCACGTCTCAGCCATGTTTGCCCAAGTTTGAATGCCCACTTTCAGTTTGACGTTCCCATTAAAAACTGCTTCATCATTTATGGTCTGCAGATTTCTGCAACACTTCAGGACTTGACGGAAAGGCAGGTTCGTCTGTGAAGAACAAACGCAAATGATGAGAAAAACAGAGAGAAAAATGCATCCAATGACTTTGACACTGAGTTGAATAAAACTCAGTTGTTGATTTAAACTAAAATATTAAAGATTATATAAAAAATGATGCTAAATTAAAAAAAGATGCATAATTTAAAGCTACTTTAAAATGTAGCAACAAGCACTTTATTATGGGCAAACGCTTTCCAGATCAATCTCTGACTCTGGGCTAAAGAAGCTCAAATAGAAAAATATTTCTTATTAGTTGACGCAAAAATGTGAGGAGAAACTTTTGGAACCAACAGAAAACAGTTTTTTCATTCAGAAATACATGTAAATTTAGGATGGAAATGTATAACAATAAATAAAACCCCGAAAAATTATAAAAGCAGGAAGCTTTAGAAACACCTCTTTCCACCTTCACTAGGTAAACTTGAAATGAATTCATGTTTTCTTTATTTCTTCTACTTATATTTATTTCAACATTGATATAAATAAAAACATTAACATCAAATCAAATTATCATGAACATAGAAAATAAGGAAAAACTATTTACCGAAAGATTTGATGAATTTTACATTAGAAAAGCACAAATATAATAATATTTATTGGAGAAATGAGTGAAAACGTGTGGAATCAGGAATCTATTGCTGTGTGTTTGATCAAATATTGCTCAAATTGAAACATAAAACAGCAATGAACTGAAGATGGAATGTGATGGTTGATGTCTGTGTTCCTCTTTTTGTTATGATGTTTTTTTACATCTTTGTTATAAAAATTTTTTGATTCTCTGTACTGATGGTTAATATCATTTTGTTAGTAAAGTGGAAGAATAGAAATCAGTCTTAACACAGCTGAGGTTAGGCTCCGCCTCTTCCTGACTGTTTTCAGATGAACAATACTGAAGGATTTATGGTTGTTTTCTATCACATAATGTAAATGTCAGACTATAACTGTAACTGTAGAGTTTCGGTCTGTGGAAATCACTGGACTGAAGTGGATTATTGTCAAAGGGATTCAAATTGGATTGCATCAAAACAAACAAATGGTTGATGCAGATCCTCTTTGTCTGCCTTTTTTTCTTATATATAAAGATTCTATCAACAGCTAGAAAACAATAAATTACAGTACTATAGAGCTAAAACTGTGCGGAAGATGTGATTTTTATTTTGGTTCCGTCCCAATTCAAGAGGCTGGATGGGGGTGGGGGGGGGGGGCACTTTAATGCATGAAAAAGTTGGAAAAGCAGAAAACAGGAAAACAAACTGAAGTGAAAAACCTCTGAGAGGCGACGTGAGAAGGGCTTTTTTTTTCATTTGGTGTTAGATGTGCCATGACATGCCTTGTTTACATTTTGAATTGGGGAGGAAAAGGACTTCCAGATCATCCAATTAAAGTTGTACCCCCCTAGAGACCCAATGCCCTTCCTCTGCTCAGCTTATTGGGTAGCACCCACTGCGAAAAAGCATTTGACTGCATTAACAGCAAATGAGGCCGACTTCATTTTCTTCATTAAAGCGTCGTTCTGAAGATTAAAAAAAAGATGGTCGTCGTCGGAGGCGTGCTCTTCCAAATTGGCTCTGCTAATTTGACATTCTTCATATTCTAGAGGACCGGCGGTGGTTATTGACTACATTTATAAAAACAAAAATAGATATTGTTACGGTTCGAATAGCAATATAAAAAAGATACACGATATCCTGCTATTTGCACACCGTCTCCAACGATCATCGATTAGGAGCACCTACTGTGTTTTTAATATCCTGCAAATCTAATTAAGAGGCAGTGCTGTGGTTTTGAGGTTGGGAGGAAACATGCACCGGCCCGCCACACGCCAGAGAACCAGGACATTCAAATCACAGCAAGCACAACTAAGATCCTCCTCAAACCCTGAAGATGGTTTCATGAAGGATTCTTTTGAAATATAAAACCTAGAGGAGCGGTTGTTGAAGTCAGCAAAATCCCTCCTCCTAGTTCTCAGATTCAAACCCCACTTCAGGAGAAAACGGGACTCATCTGGCGAGGACAGGTCTCAATCCAGAGGGTGGACTCTCTGTTAAACAGAATAGCAGAAGGCAGCACACAAACAGGATCCCGTCCTGTAAAAGGTTCTACTGCTGTCACCGTTTGCATTTAGAAAACACAGACAGACGGTGGTGAGCCGTTCTCTCATTACGGCCTACGAGAAGCTGCCCCTTTGTCACGACACTTGAAAAAGTTTAAGATGATTCTGGTAGAAGAGGAGGAACACAAGGAGAACGCAGCCAAAACGAGGGACGGTTCCACTGGGGGACATCCATCTTATGGTAAGCACAGCTGAACCATTAACCTCATTAGTATGGCGGTCACACATGAGTGGAATGCAGCCTCCATGCTCCGTGATGGCAAATTGATGCTGATTCACTCCTAATGTTGCTCTGATAAATACAGACAGGAACAGGATCTGTTGCCCGTCATCTGGAATGGAAAAGTGGGATGTGCTGATGGACGGCAGAAGAGCCACAAACTGTCACGTTGAAGTTCATTTGTGTAGAAAGCAAAAGCTTAGCTTAGATAATAATAAATCAAAGTTCAAGGATTTCTCTTTTCACTTCTAGAAAATATTTCAATGAAAGCAAAACAAAGATTTTATCTTTGATTCTATTGATCCACTAATCTGGAGGAAAGATTGAAGCGAATTTCATTTTGGATGTGAATTTGGAAGATTGATTCAAATGGAATTTAGTCCAACTAACTTAAATCAAATTGAATTCATAAATCTGAATCTGTAAGTCTATAAACTGCGAAAACCAGCCTTCACATTTATATGTAAAGTGTGTTAAAAGCAAAAACATAAAAGCAGTTTGGGAACCATCTTTATCCAGATGTATCTAATGAAGAACTGACCCGTGATGATGACAACTTCTACGAATAGAACCAAACGCTTACATTTATAGCAGCTTCCATAACAACATGAAAAAAACACTTATTTATGGTCAAAGATGAAAACAATAAAAAGTAGCTAAAAGTTTTTTGTTTATGTCTTTTCTGTTTTCTCCCTTCACAGGATGAACTGAGCTAAGGGTTCAAATCTAGAACCTTCACTGTCACAGCCTGCAGGTTTTCATCCAGAGTTTATTCATTTAAGTTATGTCAAATGCATAGAGCCAATCTGTACTTAACCCCTTTATGCCTTAGTTTGCTTCCAGCTAATAAAAAATAAAACGGTTAAAACTGCTAAAGTAGTCATTTTGGTGCTAAAAGTGGTTTGATGCATATTTGCATCAATAGGCAAGAGTTAAAAGGGTTAAAACAGCAACTTGATTTTGAAACTACACTATCTATTTTAAGGTAGAAAAAGTATAAAATGAATGGAGGGTTAAAAATCTGAGAAAGTGTGTGAATTTGTGGTTCTAGATGACAGATTTCAGGGGCGAGCCATTTCCTTTTGCCCATCTAGATGCGTGTTTGTGCTGCACGCTTGGAAACAGGAATAGAATTTGCTTGACAGTCGCATTTGTACAAGTGAGTAAAGTTAAAGTACCATCAACAATCACAGGTATACAAAAGTGACCTGAAAATCCTTTAAACCCACACAGATTATTTGCGGCATCTGTAGCCTTTTGAATTCACCCTCGGTTCAGCACATTAAGTCCAGCCGAGAACCTCTGAGAGACAGTCAATGTGTCCACGGCACAGTGCGCGAACCGTCTGCCGTGACGGCAAGCGTGTGGCTCAGACTGCATCCCGGTGTCTTGCAAGGAACCCTGTTAAAAATGTCACTGCAGGGAGCGAAATGGCCGCCCCGGGGCATCACGGCCCCCTTTTTTCCACGGAGATAGAACACAAATTGCATCCTGGCAGTCACGGCGACTCTCCAAATGTTAGCTCTCAGTATCATTTTCCAGGCGCAGTGGCCTCAGAGAAAATAAATAAAGAATATGTTTGTAAATACATTCAGAGGCGGCAAAACGTATCCGATAGGGCAGTAAATGATAACGCGGCGGGGAGCTGTGAGGAATGTGTGTTTATCCCTTTGGAAGGCAATGACCTCTATCCCTCCTGACATTTACCCGCCGCCCATCCCCAGTCCACACCGGCAGGGCTGGTCTGTGTGTGTCGCACCACTTTAAAAGAAGCAAAGTGCCCCCAACAAGAGTCCCCCCCCCCCCCACTCCAGCTACAACCATAAACTCCTCCGGCTTCAGCAGACCCTGGGATCATTCAGGATGAAACATCTGCATGAAGTGCTCTGATAAATCACTTTCATGAGGAATGCTTGGGAACCGGGGATAAACTGCAGTGGGCAATGGCAAGTGAATTGAAAGAGAAAAATGTCTCCCCCCTATTTGGAAAGACATGTTCATTAGTCTTGTTTACTAACATATGGCAGGGGGATGAAACAGAGCGGCTGCTCTGATAAAACGTGGAGCTTAAAGACGCTCCGGCATCCCAGTTCAGGGCGCGAAACAAAGAACCAAATGTGAGACGACAACATGAGCGAGCGCAGAGAAAGGTTAGCTACAGGAAGTTGTTACGGGCTCCTCTGATTTGGCCTCTTTCCAAGGCTGCAGTTCGCCGTTGGATCCCTGAAGCATTAGCATCACACTTTCAAGCTGTTCCAACAGCCTGAGCGCTAACGGGCTAATGGGCTAATGGCTAATGGAAAGTCTGCATCACAGCAACAAACGTCCGCGATGCCACAAACACAACAATGTGGCGACAGAAATCTGATCTGTCAGTAATGAACCTCTGAGAGGACCGCAGTTTGATGTGGCCCATAAAAACGCTTTGCTAGCATCTGCGTGACCATTTTAGTTTGGGTATTAAGTTCATCCAAAAACTGCGTCACTGGGTTTGTTTGACCCATTTCCTGTTTTTAATGTCGCTTGAATTTATTTATGGCAAGGCAAGTTTATTTGTATAGCACAGTTCCTGCACAAAGTAATTCAAGGTGCTTCACAAAACAGGAAAATGCATTAAAATCACAATACATAACAGTAGAAAAAACATACATAATCATTATAAAATTTACTTTAAAAGAAAGCAAAGAGAAAAGAATGTGAACAGAGGTGTGGATAAGGACCCTTTAGTTATAAACACGGCTAAACAGGAATGTTTTGAACGTTAACACAGTAGAGGCCTGTCTCACAACCTCGGGGTGACTGTTTCAGCGTTTAGCTGCTTAAGACTGAAACGCTGATTCCCCTTGCTTAGTCCTGACTCTACGCACCCGCAGGAGGCCGGTCAGTGAGGTCCTCAGTGTCCGAGATGGTTCAAAAGCTAAAAGAGAGAAAAGAGAGTCCAGGAAAAATGAAGGTTTTACAGCATAAACTCTAATACTTTCTTGCTAGCACGCACAAGCAAGTCTCTCACAATGCTTTTTTAACAGAAAAATGTGAATCTCTCTGTATTTTTCTCAAAGATGACATCTGTTAACACTTGTCAGAATAAGCTGTAGAAACCATTGTTTTCAGTGCTGCAGCTTTTTTGTTTAATCAAAATCTGCAATTGTTGACCCGAGACATATTAAAGTATTTCTCCAGGAATTAATCACACCTCTTTTTAACCAGATGTTTGACGGGAAATCAGAAAGGATTATTCTGCAGACCGGTCCTTAAAGGGGTTAGGGCTGGGTCATATTGTTCTTTTTGAACGTGGCTGTTATTGTATAGAAGCTTTGCTCACAGATGAATGCATCAAATTGCCTAAAAGTATTTGACTCATCTGCTGGAGGGAAGGTGCTGACACACACAGAGCTGGAGCTGTGTTTAACTCCTCTTTTCTTCCCTGGGTTGTTTAATCTGTGGCAGCTCTGCAGCCTCGGAGCTGCTGCCTGAGCTGTCAGCGGTGTAAACTACTGCTATCTAGTGGCGTGAGAATCCATTACACTGCAGGCAGACGTAGTTTTGCAGACTGATGACAAACAAGAGAAGCAAAATACAAGATGCAGAAACATTTGTAGGAAAACTGTGACACAAACAAATCAAATCTTCTTTGGTCACAGAGTTGTACTCCATTAATGTTGCAGCAACACAAAGCAGACAAGAGGCAGAAGTCAGAGGAGAACCACTGAAAAGGGTCTTATTTTTCTGCAGCTCTGCAGGAGGATTGAAGTCATTTTGGTGAAGATGTTTACGGTTTGAGTGGTGAGTCCAGCTTCAGTGGCCGTGAGACGAACAGGAACCAGCATCAGCAGCAGAAAAACAAACTTCTGCCGCCTCCCCATCACTGACACACTCACATCAGGGCACCCCCCCCCCCCGCTGTGGCCTCCTCACCGCCCCGCCCTTCACTCTCTAACTGAAGTGTGGCGGCGATGAGTGATGAGCCCGTGTTTGGACTAACGACAGAGATGGGGTGTTAAACCTGAAGTGTTTAATTAACCCCACAATGGGCTGGCCTGTCAGCCCGGCCCATTCTCCCCTGATTGAGACTTCAGCTCTCACACACACAAAACCAGGGGCGTGTGTGCACGATTTCACATTCAGGCACGCACGCACACGCACCAGACTGGGAGGGGGAGGACGAGGGGAGGGGAGTAAAGTGATAATACTCCGCCACAAACGCAAGATTGCTTTTTTCCCTCCCTCTCCTTCTCTAAAGTCCATTTTCTGGGTCACTGCGTTGCATTCATTACTGTCTTTGAAGACACTGGGCTGAGGACGAATAATGCTCCCCTTTCAGAGGGAGCGGGGAGCTGTGAGCACCGGAGTCAGGGCCAGGGGCCTGCCAGGGAGGTGGGGGAGCAGGGCGGGGACCTGGTAATATGTGACATCTTTATCTGGTTTTAATTCCAGTCATAAATATTGAATGCTTTATTTGCTCATCTGCAGTTGACTCGACTCGCTCAGGGTTTGTGTCTTTACTTCATTTATTTTTTTATTTCCTGCTCCGCCAGCACACGCCAGCGTTCCTTATGTTGTAGCTGGGGGGCCAAAGCAATTGGATTAGGTAACGATTTTTCCATTTTCAAATGAACTCTAAAATGGACTTGAGCCGATTGAAACACTAAAAAGCCAGCCTGCAGACGGACTGAATATGAATAAAGCGTGATTTAAAGCAGTCTCAGATCTGCATCAGCAGACAGGAGGATGGAGGCCGTCGGCCGCTCTCCGAGACGCTGACACTGACATACAGAGCTTTTTGGGAGTCATCTCTTCCCCTGGGTGAATCAATAGGTACCAGATGACAGAGGCTCACACATCAAGTGGCGCAGTGACTGGGGGTGCTGCTGGAAATTTGCTTAAAGCCTACACCAATTAACTTCAACATGACAGATGCAGGCAGCCAATGAGCGAGGGGCTCTGCATCCTGCCCGACTCTGTGGGCGCAGAAGGAAACTCAGCTGTTAGACGGATGGCGAGCCCCTTTGTGGGTGTGTGTGTGTGTGTGTGTGAACACGCCAGGCCGGGGAGCGTGTGAGGAGGAGGGTGTGACGGCAGTGGCAGGGAGTAAATCTGCAGTGATTCAGGCCCTGTTCTCGCTCCTTAATGATGATGTCAATCTGTGGAAACGCACGCACACATTGGAGCTGTCAGGGCCTCATCAATCAGAGAGGGGTTTGTCAAAGCAGCCCAGGCCCAGATTAACGAGGCGGGGACAATGATGGCGCTGCATTTGCATAGAGAATTACCCTCATCTCAGGGAAAGTGATAGAGGCAGGAAACGGAGGCTGACAACGGGGATGTTAGCAGGCGTGTTGCTGCAGTTATCCAAGAAAGAAGCGTTCTGATCCATACTGCTGTATTTAACTTGACAGCAGACTCATAATTAGTGCACAAACTTGAATGTGCTTTATGACATTTACCACTGCGGTACAAACAACCAACTCTTTCTCATACTGAAGCTTTGAAGGGAGGACCCACACACAGGCTTTTTTCCACTTGTAGCACCGACTGTCATACAACACTGTCCCAAATGAGACAGTGATGAATCAAGTGGCTCTTTACTCACTTTTTATGAACTCATCCAAGAATACGTTCAGTCTGTCTTCACCTCCGGCGAGTGCCCCCCCCAGCTCCATTGTCAGGCAGATCACACAATGGTTAAAGCTACATATTAACTGGGTCTGTCGGTTTTCCTGCCATCTGGCTGAAGGGCAGCCCCCCCTCTCTGACAGGCAGGACAGTGCGGGTCGGGTCACCTGCCGGGACGGGCCAGAGTACATTAAGCCTCAAAGGTTGAACTCCTTGGTGTTAGTGTGTGTGTGTGGGAAGGAGGGCTTCAAAAGGAGGATTGTTGGCCGTCAGCAAAGGACATATATCTGCCCTGGCAGCTGTGCGGGACAAGAGAGCGCCCGGCCGCGGTTCCTGTCTTTGTGTTTTTTATTTGTGCCCCCTCGTGTGAGAGAGAGTGGGGTTTAGTGCATGTGTGCCGGCAGGGGGCCGTCCTCGCTGAGCGGCCGCACATTTAAGGTGTCACCCGCGTGATAGAGAGGCTCCTCCTTCGCGGGAGGCCAGCAGCTGCCAGGTTTTCAGCAGCTTGTGTAGAAGACTCCACATCAGTTTGTGGTCAGAGTTTGGCTGAACGTGTGAGGAGAACCTCAGGATTTACAGCAGAGGTCAGAGGTCAGAGGTCGGAGCATGGAGAGTTGCGAGATGTGTCCTCCTGCATGGACGCAAGCTCGTGTGTAGGAAGGCAATCAACGTTACATTAAAGACACATTTTTAAACAAACATCTCCAAAAGTTCCTCCTCTGTGTTCTTAGTGAAGGTTTTGCTAAAGGTGACACTCAATCCTTCAACACTAGTTCTGCAGCATGTCTGAAGAAAAGGTAAAAAAGATCCTGTGGTTCAACAAATAAATGTGAATTTTACGATCCAAACCTCGAAATAAATGAATCTAAACCAAAATGACCAAGATTTAAATTTCTGAATGATTTACTAATCCTTTACTGATGATCCTTGAATTCCTTTTATCTTTATGTCACTTAGTCAATATAAGAAACGTTTTCTAGAATTGTTGTTTTTTACTTTATTTTAAAGCATTGTGTTCTAATTTCAAAATATTCAGAACAAAAGAAAAACATTTTTTAATAATCTATTAAGGATTTCACATGATGTTTTTGGTCATTTTAAATTCTAATTTAAAATAATGCAACAAAGAAACAAAAAGAAATCCCAGAGAATCTATTTTTTTATTCGTTTTTTCTGAGCCAATAATTGATCACATTTTTTCATTTGGTGCAAACACGTTTTTGATTTTTGATTTTGAAAAAAATCTAATTTGTTTAAAAAGACAAAGAGGCTGAAATCCAACAGTTTCTAAATGTTTACAAATATACGTGAAAATAATAAGAATTCACAAATGTAATGATGAACATCAATACGTATAAACACACCGTAACAAAAATACATCATTAACAATACCAACTTAAAATTCCGGTATGTTTTCTGGAGAAGTTGCCAGATCTGCTGAAAGTGGTCAGTATTTTTTCATTTTTGCACATTTCTCAGCGGTTAATAAAATAATGGATTTCATTTTTATGTCTACTTTAATCTTATGTAATGCTTATTTTAAGGAAACGGTCATTTAATTCCTTCTGTTTATTTTGTGCTTTGCATTAAACTCAAAAAACAAAATAAAGTGCATTAAAAAAACGACTGCAACATTAGCCTTGGAGCCTCAGAGCATTTTCTTTCAGAAGAACAAGAACATTTGAATCAATTTAAGATGAATCAAATAAATTAAAGTCTTTTCATCACTGAAAAATGACGATTGTGTTTTTCTCTCATTTTTTTTAAAGTGGACATTAGGTTCATGTTTATTTTACTATCCAGACAAAAAAAAAAGATCTTATCCTGTGATATTTTTAAAATGTCTGAATTTGCCTTTGAGGTAGATAAATAAATGAATAATTCATGGCTGCTTTTATTCCATCCAGAGGACAGTGTTTGAAAACGTATCCACTGAAAAGCTGGCCCTCACACCTTTGACCCCGCATGAAGTTGGAGGAGCGGAATGGGAACCTAACAGTTCTAGATTTTAAAAAAGCGGACTGAGGAGAAAACATCCGCATTTCTAAATAAAGGGGCTGAATCATCCAAAGCATAAGCAGCATCAAAGCTGGTATTTTGGGTCAAACTGTTGTTTGGATGTTTTTCCTGAATTGACCTTTAAATCTACTTAGAGAACAGCCTCTCCACAAACTGTATTTAAGGCCAGTAAATAAATAATAGTCTCATTAATCACCTGCAGATCAGAGCAGACACTCCAGCTTCATGACAGCCCCCCCCCCCCCTTTTCTTATTACACCGTCATGGACCAATGAACTCCCTCTCCCGTGCCACTCCACCAATCAAACATCTGGCATCTGCTGGTGGTTCGGGGCGACGACCAATCAGATCCCTCCCTGACGGGTAGGAAGGGGGATCGGCTCCGTGCCCGGATCCTCCTAATCTCACCAATGGGAGCGCAGCGCTCCTTGTAATCCAATTAAAGGAGCGTAAGCGGTTTGTTAGACACTGGGTGTTAATGTAAGCACTTTCCAATATAGTGTGGGCTGATGGGAGCCGGGCTGGGGAGGCGGTTGGTGTGTGGAGCCGCATACAGCTGGAGGGGCTGCGGCGCTAATGTCAGGATCAGCAGATTCTGATGGTATTTGCTCTGGCCTTTTGGAGTCTCATTTGTACCATCTCAAATCAGGCTTGTGAAGGGGGTGGGGGTCCCTTAAGCGCCCACAGTGGTAATTCTGCTTATCTCTGGTTGTTCTGCATCAGACGGTGATGATGGAGATGCTCGAGCCAGGAGGTCAGCGGCAGGGCCGTGACGTGAGGCCTGCGTGCAGGCGCTTCAGCTGCCTCACGCACGCGGGACCTGTGTCCTCTAATTGTCATTCAACGCCGCTCCGTCTGCACTTCACGCAGAGGCTGCATGATCCTGCAGCTTTCATTAAGCGTGCAGTGTGCAGGCGGACCTACAGACCATCCAGCAGCTGCACGTGAACACGCTGCATCTGACACGAGGAACTTAATCACATCTCCTTTTTCCTCTTTCGCAGATGCACCGAATTGAACCTAATTAGATGCTACATCACCTCAGTGAGAGGCTGCGCGGCAAATCTTATTAAGAAAAAGCAGTGTGTTTCTCCAGCGCAGGCTGATTCCTTCACATGCTGGCGTCCGTGGGAGAAAGCCCCACTGAGGCGTATTCTCCTGCCCCTGTAACTAATGACACCGCTGCCCAGATCTGACAGTGAGCTGTGTCTGTATATTGTGCTTAATATCATAATAATAATGAGAGCAAATTAGAACAATCAATTTCCATGACCGGTTGTTGATTGGAGGAGGAGGTGGAAGTGACAGGAGGTGATCCATCATCCTCGGCGAGTCACATTAAGGAGAGCGCCACGGAGCAGGTGGGCCGGGCTGGGGGCCAGCCACAGCCAATGAGGACAGGCTGGAAGGAGGGGGGGGGGTCCATTACCCCCAAATCAAGTGCTAATGTAGCAGTGAGGAGGTTCAGAGCAGACGAGGACGAGGAGGAGGGAGGGAAGCCACATCAGAACATGCATGCTTTGAAGAAGGCTGCATGCTGCTGCTTTCCCTGAAGTCCCCCCCTTAACTGCTGCCGCTCACCTGGATCAGGTGTGTTGGGGTTAATCAGAAAAACATTTGGACTGCAGTTTGACATCAGTGTTACAGCTTCCAGAGAAACACCAGGACCATCAGACTCTTTTTGCAGACCACAAATCAACCCTGAGCTCTGCCTCCTACTCCACAAGGGGTCAGTAAAGCCTCCCAGAGCCGCCTGTGAAGCATCCATCAGCACAGAGAGGCGTTTGTCCCACAGTCACGAGGCTACAGAGCCGGAATAATGGATCATCAGCGGCTGACCTCTCCACCAACACAAGGTTGATAGTTGTGACCAGGATTGTGGAAATAATTATAGTGATGACAGTCAGTCCCCTTCATGGCTTTTAAATGAATCCAGCGCTCCTTGTGACCTCACAAACTCACACTTCATCTCTCCGGCTGCTGGCTTCCACCTCCATTTCCAGACCTCTCATCTAAAACTCCTCACTTTTAAAAAGTGCTTTAAGTCCATTTCCACCTTTTATCAGCTTGTGTCAGAGTCTTCCTCTCTAATCCTATTTCTGCTAAACGATGGCATGGGGCGAGCATATTAGATTCCATCAGCAGCCATCAATCACAGCCGCACTTAACACGATCTGCTCCCCAGTTTATTCAGAGTGAACAATGGGGGACAGACACGGCCCGCCTGCAACACAGCAAATGAGGAATTTAAATACTGCACAAGAGACTGCACAGGCTCGGCGAGGGGGGGGGGGGGGGGTTGATTAAAGGCCACAATATCTGCTTTTCTGGACAGATGATCTGTCATTCTGCTGCAAGAACACGGTTATGGAAATAATGGTCTGCTAATGTGGACTTATTCTGACCCAGCAGAACACACACACTCTGTGCATGTACACCCACACACACACTGTACAAAAACACACTACACTCACACACACACACTCTATGCATGTACACACACTGTACATACACACACTACACTCACACACACACTCTATGCATGTACACACACTGTACATACACACACTACACTCACACACACACTCTATGCATGTACACACACTGTACATACACACACTACACTCAAACACACTGTACATACACACACTACACTCACACACACTGTACATACACACACTACACTCACACACTGTGCATGTACACACACTAAACCCACACACACACTGTACATACACACTACACTCACACACACACACACTGTACATACACACACTACATTCACACACACACACACACACACACACACTGTGCATGTACATACATTGTAAATACACACACTACACTCACACACACACACTCTATGCATGTACACCCACACATACACACTGCACGCACACACACACACACACACACACACACTGTACATACACACCCTACACTCACACATTGTGCAAATACACACACTACACTCACACCCAGACTGTGCATGTACACCCACACACTGTATACACATACTTTATACACAAACACACTGCGTACACACTGTATACACAGAGACTCGCACATTTGTACATAAACACACTGTGCCCATACACATACACCCTTTGCACTCAGACACACACACACATTGTGCACAAATCCACACTGTGCACACATACACACAGTGCACACAGACTGATCACACCCTTCTGTGCAGTATTGATGGGTAATTTATCAAATGGTCCTTCATTCACCGCTGAGATGAAATTAAATCATGTGGTTCCAGATCCTGATTGTGGTCCTGAGATTTCCCTCTTGTAAATTATGTAAATGAGGAGTTCAGATCTCACATTTGTCTGCACAGCTTCCCCTGCCGCTCCGGGTTTTCCTGATTACCCGCTGAAGATTGAAGAGGATGCTGGGAGAAATCTGCGTGATGGAAAGGTCACAGCGTCAGAAGAGACAAACGGAAGCATGTCTTCCTCCTCTGATCCCTCAAACCAGAAAAGCCTGTCATGTTTACTGTGGAAAAGTCATGAAGGAGTGTCAAAGAGTGATGGGAGACTCCTCTGGATGTTTGATCATCAGTGGAAGAAGATCACACTGCATACACACTCTGCAGTTCAGCTGAAGTCAACTCTGCTCATCAGACAGAAGAAGAATCGTGTTTTCATGTTTTCTATGAGTCCAGACGAGAATAATGATTTTTCTGAATAATAACTCCTAATCTGTAATTATGCTTTTCTTCACGTTGACGTTTATCATTAAGTTGAAACAGAAGCTCTTGATGAAAATGTCATCCAGCCTGCAACGCAAACCTTTGGGTGACAGTTCATCTCTGCTTCTGCTTCCGTCTTCACAGCAGGTCGATGTTTCCATAATAAACAGGAGCTTGATTCATTATCTTCGTGTGAAAGGGGCTGCTTGTATTGATCACCCCACAGTTAATTATTACTCAATAGTTCATCTAAACCCTGCACAGCTGCTCTGCGTCTTCCTCATCCTCCTGCTCTTCATCATCATCAGGATGATTCCAGCAGAAAACAGACGTGCACCTTCTTTCTATCAGGACGATCTCCATCGGGACCATTTACAGCTGATTTCAAGAACAGAATCCAGGAAGTGTCAGCATGGGACCAAAGGATTCAGACCAACGGGGACCCCACCCCCCACCAAACAAATCCACCTGTCTGTCTCATGCTCGTCTTTTCTCTCTTTTCTCATCTACAGACATAACAAACACCTGCAAGAATAGATTAGGCAGGAATGAAACCACCAACCCTTCTGCTCTCATGAGCCATTGCTCAGACTGTCAGTTCCGGAAAGGAAAAAAATAATAAAAATAATACAAGTACATAAATTGATGAAAGGTTTTTAAAGTAAAAAAAGTGATGAGTCTTTGTTTGGAATTGATTCATGTTTGATGATGTTACTTCTGTAAACCATGACTCATCTCTGCCCTTTCATTCACTTTCAGACCATTTTTTGGGGCTGTGTAGCGGCAAGAGTCTGGCGATGCGATACGCTTCATGATGCACATGTCAAGCTACGAGATATCCCAAGACTGGAACAGACGCAATATCACAACTTTTAAAAATAGTCTAACTTTAAAAGCTTTGTCTGAATGCTAGTACACCTTTCACATAAACCAGGATGTATAGAATAACTATATTTAATCATCATAACTTTAAGCACTGTAAGTGGATTCAACAAACAAGTTGTTTCTACCCAAACAAACTCAAAGTGCTTTTATTTTGATAAATTATTAAAAATATTTTCAATACTAAACTTTTCTGGTTTCCCCAACAAAATCTTTTTCAGTATAAAAAATAAAGTTTAAATGTGTCCTAATTAATTTGGTTGTTAAGTATGATTAAGAAAAAGGGCCTTGTATTTCCATTACTGCTTAAATGTAGTTTTAGGGGTACCAAATGTCTGCTGGATAAAAACAACCAAAGAAACAATGAGCTATCTCCAACTGTCACAAGAACAGGCAGACAGCAGCGGGTTTATTAGCTCAGCTAAAAGTCCACAAAGCTAAATCAGGGTCAGGCAGGCAGGATAACAGGCTGGAGATCATCAGAGGAGAGACGGGGTACTCAGGTGTGCGGCATCCAGGAAGTGTGCGCTGGGGTTACTGGGAGATGTAGTGCGTCTAGAACTCTGGGGACGGCTCCCGCCGGTGACCAGAGGGGGAGACAGAGGTCTGACCTCTGACACCAACATGGCAATGTGCCTATTTCAGCTAAAACTGAGTTGCGTGCGTGAGTCATTGAGTTGTGTAACGACTACTACGAGCCTAATGAATGAACATTCACTGCCGGATGGTTCTTGAGCAAGATTTTCTTTTGTTCTTGTTTAGGAGCAGAGCTGCTGAAAGAGTTTTAGTGCGCTGCCATCTAGTGGTTGGGGGTTTAAGAGGAACAAAGACGTGAGATGCATTTACACAAACATTTAAAATTGATATCTGTATTGCCAAATAAAAATATTGTGATATTTCACATAAGTTTTTTTTTTTTCATACACTTCTACTTTTCATAACTTCAGGTTTCAGCAATGAATTACAAGATTTGATCAAACCATGTCTTCTTCGTATTGCTGCAATGATTAATCGGTCAGTCGATGAATTCATTTCAACTCAAACGCTCCAACAACACCTATCTGTCTGAGGCAAATTGGTAAAGGGCCTATACCATGCAAAATCAACGTATTGAGCTTTTAAGTGTATTATTATGTTAATTCCTTACTGTAAACAACCTGAAAGCGGTATTTTGATCCATTCACGCACTGAGTATTCCTTTTAAAACACGCACTCTAAACACCAGCCGCTCATGTTTCATTGAAATTGTTCTTTCGTGTGCCAAAAGTAATATATCATCATATGGATATTATTCTGAAATGCTTAAGAAAGAAATGATTTAGGCCCTTCGATCAAATCAAATCGAATCAACCAATACCGTTTAAAAATTATTCAAAAAGAAGATAAATCGATAATTGAAATAGGAAAATACCCTTTGGATTGAGGCATGGTATAGGTTTATTTTACTACAAGGTAAAAACAAGCAAGCGCATCACAGCGGATGATCAAGCTATCAGCCGAAGGCCTAGGAGGCAGAGAAGATCCTACAGGATGCTGCAGACACAGAAGCTCTGTCTCTTTCATGGAATCAGCTCAGGGATTTCTCCTCAGCAGAATTCATTTCCCAAGCATGACAGCGCAGACTGTCACAGTCACATGACACAAAGCGTTTCAGCTGCAGCATCAGGAGCAGCATCGAGACAAGCTCGCATGTGTGACTGGTCCTGTCATGTGTGAGGAAGTGAGGGATAGATGTTGAGAATTTGTCAAACTCATCAGAGACTTATTGATGTGTTGTGAGAATCAGCCGACAAACCCAAGGAAGAAATTCAAACATGTGACTTAAATGACAGCAAATTTCTCTTCTCGCCACAAACAGAATTTCCTGCTCCTGAAACAAGTGCTGGAGCTGCGCTTTGACGTTGACTGTTTTTCTTTCAGGCTTCCCTTTCGTATTTTCATTGGTTTCACTCTTTTTCTCTTTCAATGGTTCATCTTTCAAATTGTTCACCTAAAAATGTGTATGAAGTAATGTTTCTGTCACTAAAATGTAGTAATCAGTCCATTTGCTATTCCATCATCTGTAGATCATGTCTGAGTGCTTCATGATCCAATGTGACAATCCATCCAAACACCAAAGACGAGCTCTGACAACTGTTTGGTTCAGGTTGGTCGCCATGGTTACAAGCAAAGACATTCAGTTCAGACAAATTGAGTTTACCTTTTTTTCTGACAAACAAGAACAAAAAATAAAAACAGAGAAAATATTTAACTGGCTATTTCTGTTTTAACTTTGAAAATCAAATAAAGCATTTCCTTTATTTGGTTTTATTTTGTAAAAGGACACTTATATGACAGAATATGTGTGCCGCTACAATGAGATCAAAAGTCACTAAATTAAAAAGGGATATTTGTACATTTGGTGTTCATCCATCCAAATGATTTTCAGAACCTGCGGGATGCCTCTCAGGGTCGGGGGCTGCTGGAGCCTATCCCAGCTATGTTGGGTGAAGGTGGTTCTTTAGACTCCTATTGAGAAACAAACATTTATTACTCCGTCACTCCATTGGTCAGAATAACAATTCTTGCTGTGATACCTTTTTCTTAACATCTTCTTGCTAATCCAAACTTTTTTTTTTCGCACTTTGTTTTCTGCATTGCAACTTTTTAAAGTTATAAACTGATCAATCAAAGGCCTCAGTAAAAGCACGTGGTGCCTGCTGGCCCCCACCTTGAACATCAGATTTCCCTGGGCCACTTTCAGTGGAAGGGGTGTGGGGGGTTCAAACAAGGTTACTGATGATAATTGACAGTGGTTGTCATAGAAACGTTCTCAGACCAATCATCTGGCTCCAAGATGGCGACGTCCATATTGTGGAAAAATGGTGACTGAATTGGCTTCATTTTGCTGGAGCTGGAGGTAAGGCGTTTCTTTTGGGTGATGTCACACCCGCTCTGTCCAGTTCTATGTATCCAGTCAATGATCACCACATGTTTATTTTCTTCAAGTGCAAACACTCAGATGGATGAGAGAAATCAATGGCACAAGATTTCCTTAAGCAAAAGTTTAGCAGGTTCAGTTAAACCTTACCGATCAACGCTAGCTCCTTGCAGAAAGTGTATGCATGTGTGTGTGTGTGTGTGTGTGTGTGTGTGTGTGCGTTAGTCTGGGGGCGGTGCTGGCAGCGCAAAGACTTTTTCTTGAAGGGGTTGTTCTTCATTTATCTATGCCACTATGTGAGGACCCCCTCATTTTCGTGTGTTAGGAGGGGGCTGGTGATCAGAGAGCAGGTTTTTAGAAGAATACTCAGAAATGTGTGAACAGATCAAAATACCCTTTTGGGGTAGTTTTTTTGGTGAGGAATTAACACTGTAATACACTTAAAAGATCGTAAAGTTGATTTAGCATGACATAGGCCCTTAAGACCAGCCATCTAAATAAAGTGACAAATGTCCTGCAAAGTACTGAACCCTCAAAAATGTGACTGGTATCATTTTATTCAGCATAACTTCATCCATGTCACTTCATTGTGTTTTTGTTCTTATGAATACCTAAAATCAATCAAAAATATTGAGGAACAGGTTTTTTTTTTTACTGTGGATATCCAACAAGTAGACTGAATTAAGTTATTTTAAATAAAATTAAATTAAATTAAAGTGATTGAATCACACAAGAAATGTTTTATCCCCCAAAATGAAAATGTATAGTGTAACCATGTTTTCTAAAATTTGTAAAACAACAAAGTTCAGAGCAACCTTTTAGATTAAAATGCACTGACATCTCAGGTGTTTTTGTGTTAGTGTTCTCAAAACAGGTTTCAAAATAAGAGAGACCCAAATCACTGATCATCATCCCAAAAACATTTATTCCCACAACACACCTAACCTCTTCACACATGCTGACTGGGAGGGACCACAGAGGAAAAAGAGGACATCCCAAAATTCATCAGAAATTGAAAGTTTGCTTTGTTTTTTTTTTAAGTTAGAATATTTACAAGCTATTAAACGAGAAACAGAAATGACCAGCAGCCACACCACAGGATCATAAACAGTCAGGACCATAAATATTTGGACAGAGACATTTCTCATTTTGTTTCTGTACATTATCACAGTAAATTAAAAAAACAAAACAAAAAAAACTCGGATGCCATTGAAGTGCAGACTTTCAGCTTTTATCCAATGGTAGCTTTGGCAGGGGGTGCATCCAAGTTTACCTCTTCACTTATCCCATAGGGATCCATGAATCAGCCCCTCCCCCAGGACAGACACTACTGTATTGTTTCAGTTTGGAACTTGGTATTGTTGTTCCTTAAAATGGATAAAAATGGACATTAGAACTCGACTAAAAAAAGAGAGCAAGGAATGCACAAGTAGTGATGAAACTACTGAAACCACTTCAGCACCAGCGAGGCAAATGTAGCCAAACGCTGCGGCGACGAGCTCATCAGCTCCGCCTCTCCTGCTGTTTTTGGAGCACCCCACCATATGATACGTATCCCGATATTTTATTGTACCGGAACCCTTTTTCTTTCTTTCTTTTGAACATGACTTTTTACATTGTAATAAAATAGAGCGCTAAAAATAAGTAAAACAACCCAAACTTAGCGTGCTAGTGGTGAGTTCAAGCACCCTCAGACAGACTAATACTCTGGTGCAAATGTACGCAAACAACAATTTACTATATTTGTTTGAATTATACTAATATAAATTTAACACTTGTTACACAACAAAAACTGCCTTCAGCATCATCTTGACAACATCATCATCCTGTGTTTTAAATCTCAGGTCAAGACGTTTTTATTTAGGAGAGCTTTTAGTTGATTTAGTCCTAGTTGTACCACGTTTTACTGTGTTTTGTTTTACTGTTATTATTATTGTATTTTATTACTTTTTTGTGTGTTGATATGATTTTATGCTCTTTGCAAAGCACTTTGTGACTTGCTCTGAGAAAAGTGCTATAGAAATAAAGATATTCTATTCTATTCTATTCTATTCTATTCTATCTTTACACCTTTAAAGGGTTGTTTTATTTCTGGTTTGATGCCAAACAGCAACAGCTCCATCAGTGATGCCAACTCATGCAAAGCAGAAAATCCTCTTCAGATCAATTATTCAACAATCAATCATTGCATTTTAACCTTTGTTTATCAGACGTATTGCTTGAATTTTCTCCCTTTCCGCTTTTCATTTGATTTTCTTGTCCCCTCGTGCGTTAAGCTCATGCGCTTCTGACGCCCGCGCGCTGGCTGCACCCAGAAGCTCCGCCCACCTCCTCTCCACCCCGCGCGCGCCGCAAGCCTCAAATGGGAAGAAGAGTTTTCCAAAGTCGCGCAGATGAGTTTAAGATCTTTGAGCAGCAGATCAGGACTGGATCGGTTATTGATGACGTAAATGGCGGAAGAATTGATCTCAGCAAATGCTGGAAAAACCAGCGGGGTGAGTTGGGTTTTGATTTTCTGTCAGAAATGCTTTCAGTGTGTCTGTCATCAGGGCAGGTGGGGGTCCGTCAGAAACCTTTATCTGTCCTCAGTCCATGAAAAATAAGTCAAGGGCTTTCCAAGCCTGCTAAGAAGTTTGAGGAAAACGATGCAAAAACCAAGACTTGAACATCTGACTTGTAATCTGAGCAAATTGAGGCTGACTGGCCAGCTTTGTCTCCTCTGAGCTATTTTCACCTCCCTGACTCCTTCAAGCCTCCATCATGTCATTAGGAGCTAAATCAAGTTACTCGGAGGAACTGTGCAGCTACTGTTCAGCTCCCTGTCCTGCTTCACTCAAACCGCTGAAGACCATCAGCGTTTCACCACAGAGCTGGAAGGTCTAAAGGTGCAAAACTGCAGAAAGTCCTTCAGCTGCACAACTTTCTCCATGACTTTGGAAATGAACGGATGGATGGATGCCAGATCAAAGGGGTCCAGGCTTTCTCTTGTGGCTTTTGAAAAGCCTGCAGAGCTTTACATGTCAGGATGTGAGGGATTCCGGTGGGAGGGAAACTCAAAGAGGACTCATGTGATGTTTTACTGTGCGCCACAAGATAATAACGATCCAACGCTAACCCTCTTTTCCAGACATCTTCTCCTGAAGGTTTCTGGAATGGTCGTAAAGTTTTCCTCTTTTGTTGCTCTCCCCGCAGCATCTCACCAAGTCTCTGCTGGCGGTGGCTCTCCTGTCCTCGTTTGGCAGCTCCATGCTCTACGGCTACAACCTGGCAGTCGTCAACTCACCTGCACAGGTTTGTGCGCTAAAGCACCCTCCCCACCTGCTCCACCGGCTTTCACGTCTCCTTCCGGCGGTGTTCTGTTGGGCCCTCTGTTCTCGCCGTCACGCGGCTTCCACTGGAGTCATGCGGGCCCCGGCGTCACTTCCAGCGTGTCATCGATGATCTGCGGTTTGAATCCATCACGAGCTCCGCTCTGCTGCTTTCATGCTGAACTTTCCTGTTTGGACATGCATGCAGGATCTGCTGATGTTTTCATGCCGCTATATAGCAGCTCCTCATCAACCATTTCTTCACTTACAACTTTGTTCGAAAATATTTCCATTTATTTCCAATTTTTTGCTACAGAATTCATACGTTTATACATTTATACAGACAGAAAATGTTGATTCCGTCCAGAGTTCAAACAAGTCTGTTCTAAAAGTATTTACTTAACCATTAAATTAGATGTAATATTTCAGACAGCTGTAAGGGGGGTGAAACTCCTCCTTAAAAGTCCTCTTTATCTTCCTCGCCACCAGAGTCATCCTCACACCACCATTTGATGCTGTCTGACTCTTCAGCAGATCTCTTTAGGTTACATCATCAGCCTGTGTTCTCCTCCTTCCATTCTCGTGTCTCCCTATACTCCTCTCCTTTCTGGAAAATTGTCTCCACTAAAATTTCCGTTCGTGTAGCAGAACTCACCGCCATCTGTCCTTCTACTTTTCCTGAACATCAAACCTCTCCATCACTTCGTCATCATCTGTTTCCTTCACTCTCGTGTCAGTTAGTCTGCTCCGATCAACACTTTCTCCCCTCTAGATATGCCCTGGATCTCCTCATCCATCTCCCCCCAGATTTTCTCCTTCTCCTCAGCTTCCGACTCATCCCCCTTTCTCACCTTCTCTTCATCTCCAGAACATTCTTATCAAACTCCTCCTTCAGGATCTTTCCTCCTATGATCCTCTTTCCATCAGCAAACAGCTTGAAGCTGCTTCCAACCTATAAGCTTTCCTGTCCTTCATCCTTCATTCTTCCTTTAATTCTCCTCCATCTGGTCTCTTGAACACACAGGAGATCCACCTTTCTTCTTTCCATCATGTCCACTAACGCTTTAGGTTTCAAAGTTCTCACTCCAAGGCCTTCACTCCTGTCTTTCCCTCTCTCTGTTGAAGAGCACTCCTTCCTCCTCTCTTTCTTCTACCAACAGTAGTTCAGTTTCCAGTGTTGCCACAAGCTTACAACAATTTAAAACGTGATTTAGCAAACTATAAAAAATAATTCGTACACAGTTTTTAGTTAACGCTAGAGCCGTGTATGATTGATTTTATGAAAGAGCCTGCAGGCCGCTTGAAATTTGCTGCACTTTGGACATGCCTGCTGTAAATCAACATTACCAGTGGGAGTTCTGGTAACCTGGACCGCATTAATGAATCACTTGATTCATTAAGGTTTGGCTTTAAGTTGCATTCCCATCATAACTGAGCACTCTGCATTTCCCCTGACTTATGACAGGCACGCATTGAATTGTGCCCCTGGTGGTTGTCCCAACATGGAGATTCTTTTTAGAATGTTGTTTTATTCACTTCAAAAGCCCCACCCAATCCCCTGGTTCAGTTTTGGTGTTTTTCCCCACTTCCAGTCTCTGACTTCCATAGTTATCAGTAAAACATTAAAATAGCATTCATGTATAAAGAAAATATTAAAAGGGCCCATTCATGCTCCAATTACAAAAATCTACAAAAAAACCAAAATTTTTTTAAAACATTGCTTTTCCCAAATTTTAGATTTTCAAAGTAAAAGTATAGCTGTTTGTTGTAAAAGCTAATGTTTGAATCAGTCAGCTACTGGCTGCCTAGTCATTACGTTTTCATAACTTAGTGTGTAGTGATAATATTGATTACTTTTTTATTTGCAGTTACAAACGACACAGAAAAACCAGACAAACAAGAAGAGCTTCCCTCTGGTCCCTGAAACCTTAATGCTGTTTTCTAGATCCTTATTTGTATTGTAGTCGCAAAAGAAAAGAAGAATTGTTTATGTTGAACATCTTCATCCAGAGTCTTCATCAGTGTTTAAAGTTTGAATCTACAGCTGCACTGTGAATGTTGCTCCTTGTTTCTTTCAGCAAAGGCAATTTCCTCTGATAATCCTCATCAATGACTTTGATCGGCTTTTACATCATTTCCTATGGCAGCTGTTCACGACCTGTGCTGTTGTGTGTACAGTGAACCTTTTGTGTAGCAGCATGTTTAACTCATGACTATTAACACTGTTCCAGAGCGAGCACTGCTGAAGGAAAGACAGCGAAAAAGATGCTGAGCAGAAAACCCCCAAAAACAAATAAAGAAATGACATTACACAAAGTCACACAAAGTAAACATAAACAACTCTATCAACTGAATCCTAAAAATCACTCAAAGTGTAAAGCTACAGACACACTGGGTATGTGACGCACATTCGAGAACAGACTAAACGTTCTAGAAGATGCTAAACATGCCTCCTTGGTTTGGCCCATGATGTTCACACTGGACAAGCAGGGAGGGGCTTCTTCGTCCTTTTTTCATTTCTACTGTTTACTAGTGCTTGTCCGTCACCTACACTTGAAAGAAGCTTGGTGTGAAATGCCACAGCGGTGCAAATCAATCTTACTCCAGGGTGTTTTCCTTCACACCTATATTCCGGTACATGACAGAGTTGGCGTCATAGAATTCCAGCCGCGCACAAACCGCAACTGTTCATTTTTCCTCCACCATCAATCAGGAGGCCCGAGTGTGAAAATAAAATTCCAAAAAGTTTGAGATCACCTCTTGTTTTTAAGAAAAGTTCAGAATAAAATTAGGGCATTTGATTCTATTGCAAATACACAGAAGCATAAAATTAAACACAAAAAACTATCTTCTTCAGACATTGCTGTGATGTCGGTAATTTCACGTCAGCTGGTTCACTGCAGTCAGCATGTTTTCATGATCGCACCACAGACTGACTGCAGTAAGTCTCTCCAGGTTACACAAATTACTTCAACAAAAAAGTTCTGTATATATTAGAATGTATTAGAATGTTGCTATCTGATTGGCTGCTGACAGGAGAAAGACGCTGACTGGTTGATCACTTCAGAGGAACTGTTTGTGTTAAAATCTGAGGCTGACATTGCGATTTGTGTCTGTGTGTGCACTGGTAGAAAAATGTTCTTGTTCAAGATAAGGTGCTGTTTTAAAGACCTGAAAACATTTCTGAACATAGATACCTATGTATAAAATATGAGAGAAAATTGGTTTTACAAAAAGTAGGAAATTGTTCTGTTCTTGCAGTTTTTTTAGAGTTGCACCAATGTGGGTAATGCAATACCTAGTTACATGTTTGTGCATCATTATGTAACTGCAAAATACCTTTGGCATGAATGTTACTCCATAGATTCAGAGCCCGGGGATTCCTTTCAGTCAGAGTTTGATGTGAAAAAAGATGTCAGTAACTATGAAAGTTGTGAGGTTGGTCTGCTGCCTGCTTGATTAAACACTTGCCATTCTTTTCAGTACATCAAAGCGTTCTACAACGAAACATTACTCGAGCGCCATGACCGGACTCCAGACGATCATCTTCTCACAGTGCTGTACTCCATCACCGTGTCCATCTTTGCCATCGGCGGGATGACCGGAGCTCTGCTGGTGGGCAGACTCGTCACCAAATACGGGAGGTCAGTAGGAGTGAAGGAGCCTCTGGTCCTGGATTTCCTGGATTGAGGGAACTAACAGAGGCTCTGTTGAACCAGGAAAGGGACGCTGGTGAGATCCACCATGCTGGTGTTTGTTGGAGGTGCTCTGATGGGCTTTAGCAGGTGGTTCAGGAATCCTGCCATGGTCATCGCAGGTCGCTTCATCACAGGAGTGCACTCAGGTACGTCTGCTCTCTTCCTCAGGGTCACCAATCGAGCTCAGATCTTTCAGATGTTTCTGAAACTTTCCTGGACTCAGCATGTGCCAATTTGAATTCAATCAACTGATTTTCTTAATCCGAGGCCACAAAATCAAAAAAGCCACTTCAGCTTCAAAAGCACCCTGATGTTTCCATCACAAGTGTGTGATGATTGGAGACCATTGTGGTTCTTCTCCCATATGCTTTGACCCACTTTGACCATCATTTGATCCATTGATCAAGCATTGTAAAAGTGGTCTTTTACTTATGATTTAGCCATTTTTGGCCAAAATCTAAAAAAAAACCATGTCATTTTCTAGACATAGTTTCTGCAGAGCAGCAGTGGTTACAGCCCCTCACACCCCCAACTTAAAATTGCCGTTGCAACAAAAATGGCAAGCAATATTGAAGCCATGCAGCTCAGATGAGGAAAACAAAGACATACATGGATGTAGTCGTCAAGTGAATGCATCAGGATGGAGAAGAGCAGGGAGCTTGTGGCCCACCCAGCATTGTAAAACCTCTCAGTGGCCTTGTGAGAGAGTGTCTGCCCTGTGACTTGAAGGTCGTGAGTTCAAATCCAGGCCGAATCATACCAAAGACTCTAAAAATGGGACCCAATGCTTGGCACTCAGCATCAAGGGGTTGGATTGGGGGGTCAAACCACCAAATGGTTCCAGAGCGTGGCTGTCTGCAGCTCACTGCTCCCCCAGGGGATGGGTCAAATGCAGAGAACAAGTTTCACACACCTAGGTGTGTGACAGCTAATGGTATTTTAATCTTCTATGTCACAAATAATCTCTTTTTCAAACTGCTTTTTTCATCCACTCCTGATTCACATCCATTTGAATAAAGAAATACTCAGAAATGCAATTTTGAGCTGAACTTTCTTTACGTCCTTCATCATCTATAAGAACGTGTTAAAAATCCCAAATTTTCTTTGGCGTGGGTCTTTAATTTGGATATTTTGCTTTTTTTAAGACCCAAATTGATTGTGCAGTAACTCGAATTCCATTGTATAGACAAGTGTTTCTTTTCCTATACAATAAGAGTCCTTAATAGACTATTTATAAGACATTACCAAGTCCTTAAAAAAATATTTATAAGACATTAACAAGCACTAGTGATGTTCTAGTAAATTGCTTATAAGTACATTAATTAGCATTTGCAAATGTCTTACAACTAACTTACAAGTTTAATTAGGCTGTTTATAAATACATTAACATATTCCTTAATAAGCCATTTATCAGACATTAACAAGCATGAGTTATGTGGTATAAAGCTGCTTATAAAGACATTTATTAGCATTTGTTATTCACATGCCATTTATAAATTGCTTGTATGGGATTAATAAATAAATTAACAATGTTGTTATTAACAATTTATTGAGTGTTTTGCAGCCCCCCCCCCCCCCCAATCTAAAGCATGACCAAATAGGGGGTGATCTTTACAAGCCATTTATAAATTGCTAGTTTGAGATTAATAAAAATATTAACCGTCCCCATGTCAGGCTGGACTTACATTTTTTAAGTCCAGCTGATGTGACTCTACCTCAACACTACACCACCTGGATGAACGAGATCCTGCATTGACAGTTTGAGTGTTTTGCACCCTCCTAAAGTATGGGATATGTTCTGCCACAAAGAACCACAAAGTACAGAATATGAAAAATGACCTTTATAACATTAACCACGGCACAGCCACAAACATATAACAACGCTTCCAACACATAAAGCTTCAACACATCACAACCACATTACAGATTGCGCCTTATATAACATTTAGAACTAAACAACTTACAATACACTTATGTTTAAACTGAGAAGCTGCCCTTTCCAAGGGGCAGAAACTTAGAGCCCTGCGCGGGACTATTTTCTTCATCCCGCTCCCGCCCGCCGAATTTCTGACCATTCCCGCACGCACCTGCAAAACTCTGAGAATTTATTCCCGCACAATAATAGAGATGCATTGATTTTGTGTCTTCTCCCTTCCCGCAGGAAATAAAACACGTATTTGTGTTGATATTATTTAAAGAGCTCAGAGGGATGGGATTCTGCTTCTTGCTGTAAAATGTGACAGTCTTTAAAAATGATCCTCCCGTGTGTGCGCGTGTCTGCGCGCAGACAGACGGCCTGAAGCGCGCTGAACCAGCTGGTAAAGATGCAGGTCAAAGTCACAGACACACAGACAATTACTTTAGCTGGTAGCTCCGCCCACACGCAGCCGTGGCATCAATCTTTAAAGAACACAATTTCTAAGAGGTGGGGCAGGGCGTTGCATACCTCCAACAACAGGTTAGATGACAGAGGCCAGTAGGCGTCTCTACCTGGTGCGTTCACTGAGCTCCAGTGCATAAGACTCCAACAGCCGCACGGCCTAACGTAGTCCGCTACACTGATCCAGCTGGGGGTTTTTTTGCCGCCCGCTCCCGCCCGCAGCAAAATTCAAACCGCCTGCTCCCACGAGATTTGCGTTGGGTCCCGCTGGATCCCAATGCAGCCTCTACAGTAACTGTCCACTCATGCTGAACATTTTGTGAACATTAAAAAAAAACATTAAGTGCATCAATTGTACTTTTTCTTTATGTCATGTTGTTAATGTTTTGTAAATAGTTTATTAAGGACTTGGTAGTGTCTTATAAATAGTCTATTTAGGACTCTTATTATAAAGCGTTACCGCAGTTTTTTTTTGGATAAATTAAAAATAATTTTTTCTGTATTAAAAAAAATTGACATGTTTTTACAGTGAAGAGACGACTCTTGAGGCATCGGTGTGTGCATCCGCCAGGCCTTTACTGTAGGGTCATTAGACAGAAGCAGCTCCCCCCTGAAACATGAGCTGCTGAGAATTCTGGAGGTCTTGGTCTTAAAATAAAGCTATTAGTTTTTAAAAACAATAATAATCTAACATGAGACGAAAAGCCCTCAGACTTTCAGGAAACACGAGAACGTGTAAACGTAAGCAAGACTAACATGATCAAAGAAAAGAGCAAGGGACACAGAATCATGGAGAAAGAAAAGCCACATGAAACAGAAGAACTGCAAATATCCTGAGTACTAAAACTTCATCCAGGTGTGCTCATGGGCAGAGGCAGGAAACCAAACCTACCAGAAAGAATGAACGTTAAACAAGAGCAAGAAAACTGAGCAAAGATGCTGTCAGTCCTCACATGGATGTCCTCATCTTCTGCGCCGCTTACACTTTTCACCACTTTCAAGCTCACACAACACGTTTTGATCAAACCAAGGTCACCTGTGGCCTGTTTGTCCTCAGGGATCTGTCTCAGTGTGGTGCCCATGTATCTGGGTGAAATCGCCCCCAAAAACCTACGGGGATTCCTGGGGCTGGTTCCTAGCATCCACATCTGCCTCGGAGTCTTCATCGCTCAGGTGCTGGGACTCTCCGAACTGCTGGGAAAGGTACCAACTTTACATGAGCACATGAATGGATGGGTGGAAGTTCACTTTGTTCAGAACAGAGGACGTACAGTATAAAGTCAGAGCGACTTCTGTTTCTAACACAGGAGGAGCACTGGCCTTTGCTCCTTGCCCTTGTAGTGTTTCCTACTGCGGTCCAGCTGATGCTGTTGCCATGGTTTCCAGAGAGTCCACGGTACCTACTGATCGAGAAGGGAAACATTCATGCAACCATTGCAGGTCTGAAGCTGCATCCTCACATTTGACCCCCTGAAACATCAGGATTTCGGTCATTCCTGCTCCTTTCTGGTCTTCAGCGCTGAAGTGGTTTCGCAGCAAAGGAGACATCCAGGCAGAGATTGAGGAGATGCAGGAGGAGCAGCGCTCGCTATCCTCCATCCAGACGCTGTCTGTGGGCCGCTTGCTCATGGACAGCTGTGTGCGCTGGCAGGTGATCACCATCGTGGTGGTCAACATCGGCATGCAGCTGTCTGGCATTGATGCGGTGAGTGTGTTGTTAGAATGGGAAACAACTGTGTTGGTAATGTGAGCATGAGAGCGACTGCGGCGAAGCTCCCAGCTGTGCTTTTTCCATCCTGACCAAACATTACAGCCTCACCTGCAGCACAGAGGCCACGCCTCATTGTTCTCTGGTCATATCCTCACCTAACAAGGTCATCTCTGCTCTCATTGTTTTGTATGGATGGACGCTTCAGGCAACTTCTCTCATATGTTGGTATCATTTCTCAGTAGGGGGGCATCCTGCAGAGTTGCTGCACACACACACCCCCACCCTTACTGTCGCACACAGGAACACTTAGGGCTTCACACATGCAGATGAACTCAGGCACACAGAACCCAGAGAATGTATTTGTCTTTTGCTGAGTTTGTTTTTTTGTTGTTGTTGTTTTTTAGAAGACCTTGGGGGGTCGGGGACCCAAATGATGCGGCCAACACTTTGTAGAACACTCCCAAAAAAACTTCCTGACCCAAAGTAAAAGAAAAGTAATGGCCTCTTTAAATTCTTTCAGAACAGCATCTGAAAGATTTCAGCCCAGACTTTAGCACAAACCATCATTCTCAGTCACAGGTGGACCTAGTTCTGTGTTTGGAGGACCTGTTCCTCCTTTTTGGACCTCCCGCTATGTTTGGGGAACTTGTCGTGTTTGGAAATCTGTTGGTCTGTTTAGTCCCCCTACCGGTCTGTTAGCTGGACTCACTGTTCTATTAGGTTGACCTGCTGCTCTGCTTGGTGGAGCTGAGGCTTTGCGGGATGGGCCTGTGGCTCTATTTGGACATGTTGCACAGAAGCTGAGCTCATGAACTGATGGAAGATATTCTCCTTTTGGGATTTTGGCATACTTTATGATTCCAGTAAAGTAAATCATCACGGTTCTGACTCTGAAAAACAGCTCCAAAGCACTAAACGTCCATCACCTCTATGTTTGATGTCTGCCATTTTGGAAGAAAATGGAAAAATACAAATATAATCCAAAGCCTGTGTTTTATGTTTGGATATTTATTAACTATTTCATACTATCTTCATATTTTTATTTAAAAAGATTCTTCTTATCTAATGAAAACAATTTAGGATCTGAAAACTTAGGAGTTAAAAATATGTCCAAGGATAAACAATCAGAAAGGAGGCAAATACTTTAAAAACAGGTTTAATAATCACCACACAGAATAATTACAATGAGAGAACTTTCTGAGGAGGGGCTTTGATTGAACGTCGACAAGGATTTGGTCAGAATAGTGGTGGGAGACGAGGAGCAAGTGAGACGACACACAAACAGGAAGGGAAGCTGAAGAACTGCATGATTATTTCAGAATAAAGCAGCACCTTAAAAAAGTTCACTCAAATCCACAGGATATGACCAAAGTCATATCACACAG
Organism: Oryzias curvinotus; assembly: GCA_023969325.1. NCBI lineage: Eukaryota > Metazoa > Chordata > Actinopteri > Beloniformes > Adrianichthyidae > Oryzias > Oryzias curvinotus. The sequence goes on along the minus strand of CM043710.1, from coordinate 6,039,720 downwards.
GATCAAACGCCAACATTAGTAAGAATGACCCACTATTGCAGGTTAAGAACCACACACGTTTTAGGAAAAGTTAACTTGTTTTTTTGTTAAAAGTCCTAAAAAACAAGACAGTTAAAAACAGCAGTAATATAAATATGTATGAATGAATAAAGGTGCAATGGAAAAACGGATTTCTAGCATGTTCCTGTTTAAAGCACAATATGAAATCTCCACCCTGAGACTCTCACATTGACTGCTGGCTCATGAGCAGCATTCTGTAACGGAAGCGTTTCTGTAGCATAATTTAAAATAAAAGTCAAAATCAGAAATGCTTTTTCATTTTCAAAATGAAGCTGCATTTTTTGACTCAAAATGAAAATGAAAATGGTATTTGACATTTCATTTTCAAGAAGTTCTCTGGTAAATGTGTAGCATAATCATTTAGAAATGTCTAATTTGACAATTAAAATGGATTAATAGAAATGCTTTTTCATTTTCAAAATGAAGCTGCATTTTTTGACTCAAAATTAAAATGAAAAAGCAATACTTCAAAATACTTTTTCATTTTTACTCTTAATTTTCTTCAACAGAGCTTTTTCTATCAATTAAAATGATAATGAAAATGGTATTTGACATTTCATTTTAAAAATGGTCCCTGGTAAATGTGTGGCATAATTCATTTAGAAATGTCTAATTTGACTATTAAAATGCATTAACAGAAATGCTTTTTCATTTTCAAAATATAACTGCATCAAATGACTCAAAATTAAAATGAAAAAGCAATATTTCAAAATGCTTTTTCATTTTATACTTAAAAACCGCTTATTCTGTGTCATAATTAAAATTAAAATGCAAAGAGGGGATTGCATTTGCATTTTAACATCCACCCTGCGAATCTTGTCTCAATAATCATTTCTAAAAAGCATTTCCAGAGGGAAGGCGGGGCGATGACATCACCGCTTTCTCTGTGTGTCCGGCTGCTAAGAGACAGACAGACTAGGAGCAGTGGAGCTTTCTGTTAGCAGCAGAGAAGACGGCTTTGAGTTGGTTGTGAACTTCTGATGAGTTTACACAGCTTCTCAGGACTACATAGCAGCATGTCCGCCTTTTGCGGTCCTCCTTTGGACGCACCGCGGACAAGCTTTTTTTCTTCGGACCGCCAGCTGCCTTCGCATAGCGGAGCTCGAATCTCCCGATCATGATCGCTGAAGGCGGAAATGCTGCTACGATCTGAGAAACCATCAAATTTCAAATTCAAATTCAAATTCAAATTTTATTTGTCACACACACAATCATACAGCGTACAATGTGCAGTGAAATGCTTAGGCGACCGTCCGCGACCTCAAACAAGAAAGAATAACAATAGGAATAGGGAAATAGATATAAAATATAGGAATATACAAATATAAAAACATTAAAAAAACAGAGTGACCGAATGTGTGCAAATATGCTCTAAAAGTGACATGTGAAAGTGGCTTGTGATTATAATGTCCATGATTACTGGTTAAGAGTCCGTATCGCCTGCGGGAAGAAGCTCCTCCTCAGTCTCTCTGTGTTGGCCTTCAGAGAGCGGAATCGCTTTCCTGACCGCAACAGCGAGAACAGTCCGTTGTCGGGGTGGCTGAGGTCCTTTGTTATCTTCCTGGCCCTGTTCCAGCACCGCCTGCTGTAGATTGAGTGTAGGTCAGGGAGCTCGGTGTGGATGATGCGCTCAGCTGAACGCACCACCCTTTGGAGAGCTCGTCTGTCCCGCATGGTGCTGTTCCCGAACCAGGTTGTGATGTTTCCCGTCAGGATGCTCTCTATGGTGCAAGAGTAAAAGTTCCTAAGCACCACAGAGGGCAGTCTAAAGTCTCTCAGGCGTCTAAGGTGGTAAAGACGCTGCCGGGCCTTTTTCACTATGGTGTTGATGTGACAGGACCATGACAGGTCCTGCGTGATGTGGACACCGAGGTATCGGAAGCTGTTCACTCTCTCCACTGGGCTCTTGTCGATGACGGGGGTCTGATAGTTCCTCTTCTGCTTTGTGGCGAAGTCCACTATCAACTCCTTTGTCTTGCTGACGTTTAGGAGGAGATTGTTCCTCTCACACCAGTCTTCCAGATGTCCAATCTCCTTCAGGTAGGCCGTCTCATCATTATCAGTGATCAGGCCCACCACGACGGTGTCGTCAGCGAATTTGATGATGGTGGTGGAGTTGGTGGAGGCCACGCAGTCGTACGTGTACAGTGAGTACAGCAGAGGGCTCAGAACACAACCCTGGGGGGCTCCAGTGTTGAGAGTGATGGAAGCTGAGACATATCTGCCCATCCTTACGGCCTGTGGTCTGCCAGTTAGGAAATTGGAGATCCACTGACACAGAGATGGGCTGAGTCCCAGGTGCTCCAACTTGGTGGTGAGTGTGGAGGGAATTATGGTGTTAAATGCTGAGCTGTAATCGACAAAGAGCATTTTAACATAATTTCCCCTTCTAGTGTCCAGGTGAGTGAGAGAAGTATGAAGTAGATGAGAGATAGCGTCATCCGTTGAGCGGTTCGAACGGTAAGCAAACTGTAGTGGATCCAGTGAGTCAGGTAGTGAGGAGATAATTAAGTCTTTGATCAGTCGCTCAAAGCACTTCATTACTACTGAGGTGAGGGCTACAGGTCGGTAGTCGTTGAGGGAAGTAGGGTGGGGTTTCTTTGGGACTGGAACAATAACAGACTCCTTAAAGCATGTAGGGATCACCGACTGAGATAAAGAAGTGTTGAATATCTCTGTGAACACAGGTGCTAGCTGGTCTGCGCAGGCTCTGAGGACTCTACCTGAGATGCCATCTGGACCTGCTGCTTTCCTGGTGTTTACTCTCCTGAAGGCTCTCCTCACGTCATGCTCGGAGATGATAAACTCGTTACTGGTACTGGTAGTGACTTCCTGTCTGCAGCCGTTAGTTCCGCTAGCATTAGTGACGCTAGCATTAGCATCGCTAGCATTAGCATCGCTAGCATTAGCATCGCTAGCGTCCTTGGCTGCAGCCTCGAAGCGAGCATAGAAGGTGTTCAGATCGTCTGCCAGAGTCCTGTCCGCGCTCGTCACCCCGGATGTTGGTGCTCTATAGTCCGTTATTGTTCTTAGTCCCTGCCACAGGCTCCTGGAGTCACTCTGTTGGAGTTGTGACTCTAGTTTCCTCCCGTAGCGCTTCTTCGCCTCTTTCACCGCCTTCCGGACATTGTATGACGCAGCCTTATACAGCTCCATGTCCCTGGACTTGAGTCCCGCGTTATAGGCAGCGGTGCGAGATCTCAGAGCGTCACGGATGGTTTTATCCACCCACGGCTTCTGATTGGGAAACGTTCTGATTTTAGTTTTCTGTACGGTGTCGTCCGCTAGTTTCCCCACAAATCCCACAACCGCTTCCGTAAACACGTTGATGTCATCGGAGCTGTTTCTAAACATGCCCCAATCAGCGTCCTCGAGTGCGTCCTGTAAGGCGGCCACCGATTGGCCTGTCCAGCGCGCGACCTCTCTCTGAACCGGAACTTCCTGTTTGAGCCTTTGTTTATATTTTGGCATGAGGAAGATGGCGGCGTGGTCAGATTTCCCAAACGGTGGATGAGATTGTGCCTTGTAGCCATCCTTAACTGTTGTGTAACAGTGGTCCAGTGTCCTTTTGCCCCTGGTCGGGCAGGTGATGTGCTGGTAGAAGTTCGGTGCTGCGCGTTTGAGGTTGGCACTGTTAAAGTCCCCTGCCACAATAAGCACAGCATCCCGGTGTTGAGTCTGGTGCTGTGTGAGTGCCTCATGCAACTCGCATAGGGCAGCGTCCGTGTCCGCTTGTGGTGGAATATAAACGGCGCTGATTATGACCGATGTAAACTCCCGGGGGAGATAAAAAGGACGACATTTGATGGTCAATAGTTCCAGGTTGGGTGTGCAGGAGCGTGTAAGAGGAACAACACTTGCGCTGTTGCACCAGCTGCTATTCACCATTAGACACACTCCACCTCCCCTTGTCTTCCCCGAGTCGAGTGTCCTGTCCACTCGGTGAACCGAGAAAAACTCGGCCGGCTGTATGGCGTAGTCCGGCACCGCTGGATTCAACCATGTCTCGGTGAAGCAGAGGAGATTGCAGTCCCGAATGTCTCTCTGGAACTTTACCCTGGCCCTGAGGTCGTCAAGCTTGTTCTCCAGTGACTGGACGTTGGCGAGCAGGATGCTGGGCAGAGGTGTGCGGTGTGCACGGGCTCTCAGCCTGTTCCTGACGCCGGCTCGTTTCCCTCGGGGCCGCCGCTTCGGGTCGCGTCCTTTGTTCTCTCTCAGGATCTCTCTCGGCCAACTCGGATCCGGAGTTAGAAGCGTCGAAACGTGAGTACTTTGTGAAGCAAGAGAAATGAGAGCATTTCGATCATACCTAATGCATCCCATGGTGATGTAATAGCCGGTTTAGAATTAACTTAAAAAACCAAAAAAGGAGGTAAAATAGGTAAAATAGGTCGGAGCAGTCGCGACGGCTGCCGACCTCACCGGCGCCAACCGCGCATCATATGAATTTGTGTTTCCAGTGGTGTCCAGAACAAAAAAAAAGACTGATGTAGTTCCCACATATTTACAAATTTATTTGCAGCTTCGCGCTGATTTTGCTGTTCGATGACAGCTGGAGCCCCATCAACAGATAGCAGATTTCACCATGCTAAATGTTGCTGGTTGGACCAACACTCACTCAGTGCGAAGCTGCAGGAGACTATCTTCTAAATGTGCTATTATTACAGTTATGATTATATTTAAGGGCCTGCTCTGCTCGATCATATGTTTTTAAAGCTGAAGTTGGCTTGCGATTCACAGCTTCTGATTTGCGAGGGCACAAAAGGAACATTCCGCTGCATTTTTCGCATTAAGATCACCTAAAACCGGGTCCTGTTCACATGCGAAAAATGCAGTGGAATGTTCCTTTAGTGCCCTCGCAAATCAGAAGCTGTGAATCGCAAGCCAACTTCAGCAGCCGGACACACGGAGAAAGCGGTGACGTCATCGCCCCACCTTCCCTCTGGAAATGCTTTTTAGAAATGATTATTGAGACAAGATTTGCAGGGTGGATGTTAAAATGCAAATGCAATCCCCTCTTTGCATTTGCATTTTAATTATGACACAGAATAAGCTGTGTTTAAGTATAAAATGAAAAAGCATTTTGAAGTATTGCTTTTTCATTTTAATTTTGAGTCAAAAAATGCAGCTTCATTTTGAAAATGAAAAAGCATTTCTGGTTTTGCCTTTTCTTTTTAATTATGCTACAGAAACGCTTCCATACTTTAACATTGGGAGTTGGGTCATCTAGACCCATTAGACAGTGCGCGTAACCTTTTGTTTTCAATGATTTGTGATCTTCACTGTTGTCCATGGATTACATGAAATCTTTCCATCTTTATCCACCTTTGTCATGGTAGGGAGAACACGTCAATATAAGGGTGGGGTCATCTAAGATAGCACAAGGGATAATCTAACATGAGCTGACTAGAGAAATGTTCCTTTGTGAGGTTTAAGGTTTAGCGACATCTAGTGGCGGAAACAACAGATCAACACCAACTGATTTCTGATGTTTCACATCAGAAATATGGCAACAAGTTAATGAAAGAGATGCTTGAACAGTTACTATGACTTCACTGATGAAAATACATCTTTAGCTCTCCATACAGTGACATTATTTTCAAACTTCCAATCCAATCCAATCCAATCCACTTTATTTATATAGCACATTTCTCAAACAGGCAGTTTCCAAAGTGCTGTACAGTGACCAAAAAACCGGACAAAAGATTGTCAAACAAAATAAAAAAAAAAATAAAAAAAACTTACTCATATCATAAAGACAAAACAGTGATTTGGCTTTTTTTTTTAAACAAATATGTTTAATTTAACGTAATTAACTTCCTGTAACCTGCAGTGTGAGGAAAGTAAATGTGTCGTTGTTTCTAACACAGTGGTCCCCAACCACCGGGACACTTGGCACCGGGCCGCGGGAAATTTTTGCACCGGGACGCACAGAAAGAAAAAATAATATCCATTTTATTGTTTTTTTTTCGACAAAAACGTTTTATTTTGAAAAGTGACCGGATTCTCTCTGTTACATCTGTCACACTTAACGCACGTCAAAGTCACGACACCAAACATCAGGTGATAAACCCCACTAAAATTAAACCCAAACAACCAAAATGAGCAAAAAACAAACTTCTTTAGAAAGTTGCTTTGACAAGGGGAAAATTATTATTATTATTGTTATTATCATTACTAAAGAGAAAATACCACCCCCGGTCCACGTTAAATCTGTCTTGCATTGCACCTCAAACCCCCCCCCCCGGTCCGCGGTTGGGGACCACTGTTCTAACATACAGGGCAGCTCAACAGGTTTCAGATGCTCTCTCTGCTGCATTAGCCTGAAAGTACATAATCTGGAAAAGCAACGCTGGCTTTTTTTTTTATCTACTTTACTCTGAAGCTCTAAACTTAACATAAATTACCAGGATGATCCCGACAGGTTAAAAGAAGGCGACCTTCATGGCTCTGGATTCTGTGGCTTTAGGCTCCACGTTTGGCTGACTCGTTTATCTTCCTCTGAAGCATGCCCCTGTGGTTTCCAAGCCGCTCGTGTGCACAAGAGCCTGAGAAATCCTCCAAACATTTCAGAGTTCAGCTCCAAAAAGTTTTAGAAATGCTCTTCAGGTTCCCTGTCCAATAGTCCATCAAAAGGCTTGTTTTTCTTCTGAAATTGCAAAGGACCCTGGTCAAATGCGTCCTGAAGGTCAGAGAGTAGCTCGACCTCTGCTGTGATGCGGCATGTTTCTCTCTGCAGTGGTGATGAGTTCACGGTTAGCGGATCAGGAGAGCAGGGGGGTATTCCAGGAAGCATGTTTAAACAAGCCTGACTTTAAGCCTGAACTCTGGCTGAAATCCGCCTGAACTTGCTTACTCTGGGTATGTCGGTTCCAAAAGACCGGATATGAGTCGGCGTAATTACGCTCGACTTGGTAACCCTGGGTTAACGCACGTGCACGTCGTGTACATAAAGACATTCTCAATAGATCGCCGATTTCTGGAGTCACCATAGAAACGCGTGGAGAAAAAAAAAAGAAAGCGCGACACTTGAGACGGAAGTGAGACGGAGTCTGAGATTATAATGAGGGCGTATGAAGATTATACGTCCAACAAAAAAGTAACACGACTGCATCATCAAAAAAAAGAATTTCTGCTTGGAGAAAATCAACAGACAAAGTAAAGGCACGAGTTTCTGATCTTGTTTCCATTTTCCTTGTGACGCATATATATATATATATATATATATATATATATATATATATATATATATATATATATATATATTGAACTCTCATTTGTACAAGTTTGAGCCGGTGAATATGCTAATTTTTATAACAATAAAAAGGACGGTAAAAAATGCACGGAGTGCAAAAATTAATTAAAGAATTTCCCATCAATATTCTTGCAGAATTAGAGTGTAGGGGTGCTATAAAAACTCATCGTCCTCTCCTTCGCCCTCACTCGTGGTGCTGAGTCGTAAGCATAGTAGGACAAAATAACTTGGCAAAACACAGTAAAACAGCTAAACAACTAAACATATTTAGTCAAAAAGCCACACTTCAACACAAATCCCTCCAGACAGGCAAAGGGAATGATATCCCAGAATCCCTTGCGGTGCCGATCTAACAGCAGCACCAAAGTTACACCTACTTAATTGAATTAATTTGAATGAAAGGAAAATAACTGTCTGAAAACTGTGTGTTATTTTTAAGGTGACTTAACAAAAAAATGATTTCTCTTAACTGAAGCAAATAATTAAGTTAGATCAAAGTAAACAAGTTTAATTTTCCAACATCCATATGTGGTCCTATCACCCTCTCACTGTGGAAAAAGTATTATCTGAGCTTCTTCATCCACTAAATCATCTTCAAATGGACACGCCATGCTGCTTCACCTCTCTGAAAACAAACTAACCTTCAACTAAACCTGCTCCGGACCAGGTTATGTTCAGAGCATGAGTTGCCATGGCAACTTGACCTACCCTGAGACATACCTCCATTTCTGGAACCGAAAGCTGAGGTTATCAACTTCCTTAGCCTCAAACTTACCGTGGGAGCTAGCATAACCTGCTTTCTGGAATACCCCCCAGGAGTGAGACCAGGCCCCGGCCTCAGATTATGATACATGAATCAGGCTTAAGCTATGTTCACCCTCGACAACTGTTGCAGGTTGTTTAACCTAACATTACTTTTGTAATTACCTTGACAAAGTGGACAACAAGTTGATTTGTTGCATCAACCTGCAACCTGATGTTGCAGGTTGTTTTAACCCAACAACAACACTCATTCAAGCAACCACTTCCAATGAAAAATCCATACAAACATGCGTTTTGGGCTTCCGTGTTCGAAATGCGTGCTGAAAGTTAAACCAGGTTGAACGTTCACAAATCGGGGACTCAGATTTGGTAGTGACAAATGGATGGCATCTCTTATCATTTCTTTTCATTCATGGAGGTGCCAACCGTTGGAAAGTTGATCACGAGGAGAAATAAATAATTGTGGGTTGCGCCTTGCACAAATGATATCTTTCACATTTCGGAAGTGAGCCATGTAAGGAAAAGCCTGGAGCAAGATTTGCACTGCTTCAACGATTCGCAACAGGCCTCTTCTAACTGTAGGTGGCGGATATGCACTTTGAAAAAGAAAAAGAAGAAGGAGCCCCTCCCAGCTTGTCTAGTATGAAGACTATGGGTTAAATGCTCATTTGGTGCGTTCCTCTGTGTGTCTGTAGCTTCATGGTGAAAGCTTGCGTCAGAGAAACACACCTGGACCGAACCAGGAGCACTCGGCCTGATACAAAAAAACTCGTTTCCTTCAATGTCTACGTCTCTGTGATTCCAGATCTGGTTCTACACAAATGACATTTTCAGGAACGCTGGGATCCCAGAACCTCACATTCAGTACACAACGGTGGGGACCGGCGCCATTGAGGTCATCGCAGGGATGCTGGGGGTGAGTGAACACCAGACACTCCTCACCCACTCCCAGTGAATCCACTCACACAGCTCACTCCTATTCCTCAGTGCTTCACCATTGAGCGCGTGGGCAGGAGGCCTCTGATCATCGGCGGCTTCCTCTTCATGGGAATCTGTTGTGCAGGGATCACCGTGTCCGTCCTCCACCAGGTACCCGCCCTCTCAAGTCACGCAGAGCATTTCTCTGGCTTTAAACTTTTCCGCAGCACTTTGAGAAGTGTCTGACGCTCTGATGCTCCTGATGTGGTCTTGTTGGAGTGAATAACCTTAAAACCTGTTGGCAGGCGCAGATTCCCTTCATGAGCTACATCAGTGTGGGCTGCGTTATTGGGATAATTGCTGGCTTCTGCATAGGTCCAGGTAAGGCTTCACTGATGGCTCCATCTCTGAGCGGGTGTCCTGTATTTGAGATCACACTGCTCCCTGCTGGACGCTCGTACAACTGCAGGCACTGCAGAGCTGTCCTCCAGTCAGGAGATCTTACTCTCTTTTTTCGGAAATCTGCATCCATGCCCATCGCAGGAGATGAGAGAGGAGAATTAGGATGTGATGGTTTATGACACAAGCCTGCAAGAATGATAAATTCAGTTGCATCTGGTTTTTGTCAATATGGCAGCAATAAAATCTTTACCGGAGTGTGTGGACGAGGATTTCTGCTCCCCTGGTAATGGCTCATTGTTCATTAGTCTGCTGTGATAAATACGGTTTCCTTCAGATGAAACTTGCTTTCACGCTGACGCCCATGTTGACAAATTATGACCCACTTATTGGTCTGACAATATTAGTCCGTCCTGTCTGCAGTTAGCGAGCGCAGATAATGAACACATCATTCTGGGAGCGGATCATTGCAGCTTTTGCTAATGCATATTTCTCCTTCACATCATTCACTTCTAACAATGACGAATGAGAGCAGAACCTGCTGGTCAAAGCGCTGTGGGGAGGGGTGGTTGTAGGTCCGCTTCTCCCTCAGACCAAACTCCTCCTCTCATCAGTTTGTGATTAATACCAAAGTCGTAATGAAATACATGAAAACAGAGGAGCAGCTTTATAGCTCCTCTGCTTGTTTCCTCCTCTATTCATTGTGAATGAGGGCCAGTGAGAAGGCTAAGCTAGCTGATGAATGAAGCTGCCGCTGTTTATCTCACCACAGCAGCAGGTAATTAAATGTGATTTACACTCTGACCAGATGGCTAGCTGCATCGAACCCATAACTTTAATTATCTTAATGTGGATTAGCAGAGAAGAGGAATGATAGTATAAAACAAGCTAATCGTGGTTTTGTTTCTGCAGCCGGCGTGCCTTTCCTGATCACCGCAGAGCTCTTCAAGCAATCTCACCGGCCGTCTGCCTACACTGTCGCCGGATGCCTCAACTGGCTGTCCAACTTCACCATCGGTTTTGTGTTTCCCTTCCTGCAGGTCAGAGCAAAGTCACGTCTGCAAAGCACAGTTCAGACACGAGCGAGGCCTGAAGAGTCTGGGATTCACGTTATCAGCCGTTTGTTCCTCACAACAAAGCAGACACTGAGGTCACCCAGGAAACAATTGTTCTCATTGTTCCAATAAATAATTTCTGATACAAAGAGATTTGGGAAAGTTCACAAGCTCTAGTCACGTGCACCTGTACATGGTTGACCTGTTTTTGGAGCCCATGGAGGCTCATAGACAGGAGGGGCCGCATCTCAAAGGGAGTTTGTCTTGCAGTTTCCTTGAAGCTCATATAGCCACCTTAAGGATCGTCAGGAAAATGCAGCGCATGATTGTCATGCGTGTGGTAAGTGAGAATTGTGTAAAAGTGTATGCAGACTGGAAAAATCTTTGTTCCGGATCAAGTCTGCTTAATTTGTTCTGGATCGGGTCCTGAACCTTGCTTTTGGTCTTTATTCAGACTGGCATCTAGAGGACCATTCTGTTACGGGCCAAAGCTCGTAAACAAAACCACAAAAGATCTCAGTCATTAGCCAGGAACTATGAGGGCGGGTCAAAACAACAAGAGAAAGATAGACGTGCTGCACTTTACAATCCTTGCTGAGAGAGTTAACTTATTAAAAATGTATATGTCAATTTTTAGTTTTGAGTTCGGGAACAACACTTTTACTTGTTACTTTGATACAGCAGAGGCACGCTGCAAAGGTGCTGGTAAGGTGACGTGCCGTGTGTGCTTTAACGCAGAGGATGCAAGCAGTGATGGGCAGACGTCTGGTATGAGAAGAGGGTCTGCTGCTAAGTGTCTATGACAACAAACAGTGTGAGAAACAGCGTGCGTCACTTTAAAAGTTGTTTTAATAAGCCTGAATTCAACTAACCACATTTCAATGAGTTGCTGTGTCATCGTTGTGGTGCTTTACGATTGTTGTGGTGCCGTCTCAGCAGTGCAGCATGAGCGCCGCGTGACGAGACACAGGAAATCATGTAAGAAGCATTTTCCGCGATGTTAAACTAAACGTTCTAACAAATAAAACTGTTGGACCTTTTTTTCTGTTTAATAACACAACAATCGTTGCTTTATATTTGTCTGCGGCTCGATGGTTGCTATATTCCTAATCCGTTGAGTTGTTCCGCTCCAGGAACGGATTGTTTTCAGAATGAGGAACCTCCGATTGGAAACGAACCGAGACCACATGCAAAGATGGGTTCCTGGTCCAGGGTCTGCTTGAGTGTATTCAGACTGAATATTTGTTCAGGATTATCAGAGAAAATGAACTCTGGTTTACTTAGAGTAAACCAAAAATGTGTCCAGTCTGATGAAAACAGCCTAAGTTACACGCACTTATGATGTACAGGTGATGCTGTTGTACGGTCTCCTTACGCTACACTCTAGTAGTTAGTAAGATGTGAGTATTGGCTCCTCACTGACGGCACGCAAATGTTTGCAGGTGTGGGATGTGCTCATGATATGCAAGTGCTCGTAGGACGCCCACAATAAATTTGCTCTGATTGTCCAATTTCCTCATTTCTAACATTCAGGCCAGCAAGGAGTGAGCTGTTTTACATGAGCGGCCTCCTTGGGTAGTGTGCATAATTTGTGGGGTTGAAAAATATGAAAAATCTGCGTCTCACCTAACCCCCCCCCCCATATTTCCCTTTATGTTTTGTATAAGCGCACGCTACAACCCATCGCCTACAGCCTTCGGGCATGAATGTGCATGAACATTTTTGCTCTACAGGCTAACTGAGCGGTCTACGACCTTGATGTTTCATTTGGGCCACCTGTCTGTCCCGCACAGGTTTGCCCATTTTTCACCAGCAGCCAGCCTGTAGCCACCCATAAGGGCAGCTGGGACTGAGGCGTTAGTGGGAACAGTTTCGGAGCTGCTCCTTCCTGTTCCAACGTGGCTGCAAGCCTAAGCGCAAATAAGGTTCACGAAGACGCAGACGATCCAGTTTAATAAGGAAGAATCTGACACTGGTGCTGACACAGAGTCCTGACCTGAGTTATCAGGGTAAAGGCTGAGAGTTAGACCTTCTGCCCAACATCAATCTGCATAATGCTCGCACGATCCTATAAACCATGGGAACCTGTGGAAAGACCTCCTGAAGCTGTTAGAGCTGGAAGGGGAGCTCACCATAATAAACCCCATAAATTATAAACAGGGCGTCGCTTAAGCTGACAAGAATATTCAAAAGGACATAAAACTGCTGCTCTAGACAGGCTCATCTGAAGTTGGATTTATGCGTCATCTGTTAAAAAAGGTGAATGGATGAAAATGGTGGAAATTTACTTTTTAAAACCTCAATTTTTCACTGGGTTTCAGTTTTTACGTCTGTCAGCCATTTTTCTGCTCACTTCAGCGTCTGTGTTGTTTCATTCTCTCCCCAGGAAGCCACAGGTCCCTATTGTTACCTGATCTTTTGCACCATCTGCTTGGGAGTGGCCGTTTACGCCATCTTCATCATTCCTGAGACCAAGAACAAAACCTTTCTGGAGATCAGCCAGATGTTTGCGTCCAGGAACAAGATCCCCAGTGAAGAGCTGGCCTCCAACGGTCATTTGAAAATGGCCCTGATGAACGGATATGGAACTCTTGGTATCCGCGAGGAAAAATGAGATGAGCTTCACAGATGAAGATGATGAAGAAGGGCATAAGGACAAACTTTGGCGATGAGACCTGCTGCTTCTTTTCCTAGATCTTCCTTAACCCTTGTGCTATCCTATGACCCCACCCTTACATTGACATGTTCTCCCTAGCATGACAAAGGTGGATAAAGGTGGAGAGGATTTCATGTAATCCATGGACACCAGTGAAGATCACAAATCATTGAAAACAAAAGGTTCAGCGCACTGTCTAGTGGGTCTAGATGACCCAACTCCCAATGTCAAAGTGCCTAGGATAGCACAAGGGTTAAAGGTTAAGGCTCAACTGTGAGAGGAGTTGATTCCTCCTTCACAATTTACAGCTGACTCCTGTGACCCCCCCCCCCCCTCTCCCCTCCTGTAGACCTCAGAATGAACATTTACAATGCAATGTGCTAAAACCTCAGCAAAGCTTCCATCCGATTCCAGGAGACACCAGAACACGCATAGAGGTTACATGAAATGTAAAGAACATCTTTTATCACCGTTTGTCATTGTAAGTTTAGAAAGCATCTTCTCACGCTGGAATTGTGCTCAAACACTGAAGAAAATCACTCTGCTTCTCCGCTTTGCTGCTGTTTCTTGCTGTATCTCTCCCACACTGACCAAACAGGGGCGCTGTTGCACTGCTCCCCCCTTATGGACTCTGAGGATGAGGAAACAAACCCATCCTTGCACTGTGATAGCCATTTTTTTTTAATCATTTTAAGTTTTTAAACACACAGAAAAATGAAAAACAGTGTTCTCCGAAGGCCGGATTTTGGGCTTCTGCAAACTGTGGAACAGTGGAGAACAGATCGCTCTTCAGGTTAGGAACCCTGCTGTGAAGCATGGCAGTGGAAGTGTCATCATCATCTGACTGGGCTACTGATCAAAAGCAGCGGGAGGTCACGTTAAAACACCAGAAACAGAATTTTACCTGGACTTTCCCCCAGGGTGAATGAACAGATGTAGCCACAAGCCAGAGTGAGAAGATCTGTGGGTTCTAAGAGGAGAGTGGAGAATTTTAAACAAAAAAGTGAGCAACGTATTTTCCCTGAAAATTCTAAATTTCAGAGACTATTATAAACATTTTTCTGTATTGTTCAGGTAAAAATCAAAAGCTCTTTGTCAAAAAACTGCTTCTTGATTAAAGAAAATTTACATAATTGTCTTCATTTGAGTTTTTCAGCAGGTTGAATGTGAAATTTGTCATGCAAAAATTTCTAAAAAAAATTGACAGTATTTTCTCCAGGAACTTGCACATCCTGGGTCCAGCTGACTCTTCAGCTCTTCCAGACCTTTAGGTTCCTCAGATTCAAGCTCAGAAAACGGCTGCTGTTGGCTGCCTTTTTGGATTTTTCTCCTGGTAAATTTCTGAAAGAGGTGATTCTAGGCTACATCCATGCCAAACTGGGTGCTTGTACCAAAATCAACCAAACCGGCTCTGCTTTAACACTGGCTGCTTCACACTAACCTCTGATAGACTCATCAAGACTCAGACCATCAGAATTCTGCCTTTTTCGCCCTTCAGCTTCCACAGCAGAACGAAGGAGAAGCTTCCAGAGATGCAATATGTTTACATGTGACAACTGAAGCATAAACAAGGACTCATTTAAAAGAACAGCTGAAAGAAATACTTCCTTTATCCTCAACAAAGGTGCTGCACTTTAATCGTGACGGGCCGAACATGTCGCTGGAGTTAAACGGATTCAAATACACAAAAAGTTCAAAGAGTTACAGACTAAAGTTCTCTAAGAGCCTAAATCCCCAGATTAGTTTCCAAACATTCAGTGCAGCAATCACCTCTAGCTTCCATTCAGGTAATATTTCTGTGGAACCTGCCGGTTCCTCTTAGCTCACGCAGGCGTTCCAACAGAAGTGACAGACCCCTGGGCCCCCCCCCCCATGAAGTGCTCTCAGACTCTAGGCCTCTCAGAGTTTTTTCTCTACTGTTTTTTTAGCAAAATCCTGCTGCTGATTACCTGGATCAGGTGTGTTTAACCAATAAGAAGCCTAAATGGCAGCTTCATTTGGCAGTAAGGCCAAGGTCCGCTAGCTTGATGCTAACTTCTAATGGAATTTTCCATTGGACGGCTAATTCTAACGCTTGTTCGATCTAAACATACACTGCTGAATATACTCCCCGGCATGAATTTACCAAACTCTTTTAAGGAAACTTTTTTAGGTAAACAATTTTGGTCTAAAGCACCGTTTTTGTTCAAATCTTCTGGAATAAAGTGCAATGCAATAACGCGAGCTCCCCGTGGTCGGACTAAGACGCCATCCAGGAGAGGCAGAACATAATGATCTGCACATTTTTGTTGGAGCTTCTCCATTTGAGAAATCCTGTAACACTGTATGGTGTTAACAACCTCTTTGGTTTATTATTTCACTAATACATTTTACAGTATGTATGCTGTATCAGATTATTATGAATATCTTCAAGACATTTATAGATGATTAAAATATTTCTATAAAAAATCATGTCCGACTGTGTAAACCATCTAAATTCAAAATTGAATTAAGTGCTGAAAGAATTGAAAAAAGGAATCGAATCGATCCAAGCTCTGGTGAATTGAATCGAATCGATTCTGGAAATTATTGGTGATACCCAGTCCTATTAATAACCCTAAAATATAACATTGGGTCAGGATAAACCATACATGGGGATATCAGTGTTGTCCTGTTTTAAGTTACAAAGATTGCAAATACCAAAATAGGTGACAAGCCCCTGGCTGCAGTGTGCAGACCGAGTCGTGCCTCAGTGTGGGTGGAGTTAAAGGTGTGCAAGAACTGCGATGAACTTCTGACCGGCGTTTCTACTTTTCAAACAACGCGATCGTCTCCGGGGTTTATTTATAACATGAAAGACATCCTGATCATTGATTCGCTGCGTCTGCGAATCCGCTGAGGAAGAAGAGGGTTGTGTTTTCATCCACTGAGCAGAAGCAGGGAACACAGAGGCGGGAAAAAGCAGAGAATTGCATCGTCTAGTCTAGTGCAAAATATGACATATTTATACGAGGTAAGAGCCGTTTTGTTGGAGACCAACACATCACAGTTTTGTTCAGTCTGGCTCTCTTATTCCTGTAGCCATAAATAAAATAGGGCTGCTTTTTTTTTTACTCTGAAAGCAGGAGTGCACATATTCTAAAATCAAAATAACGAATCTTTTCCTGAATTAAAAAAATGTACATAATGAGCCTTAATTTAATTATCTTAGGATAAATTCTTGAATCCGGTAGGTGGCAATATTGCAAGTGGAAAATTGTTAAATGCTAACAAAAATACTGTGATGGGAGTGGTCGCTCCGCCATGGAGGGGCAGGGAGAGACACATCACAATACTGTAATTGAGGTGATGAAGAAGAATCCCATTCAGTGGGCGGAGCGCAACGCGTTTAACCCCGCCTACATTGAGGCACGCCTCGGTCTGCAGACTGCAGCCAGGGATAGTTGGAACCTTTTTCTACTTATTATTGAACATTTCTGTTGGGGTTTGGTTTGGTGACGTCATCTTGTGGGTGGAGTCACAGAGCCGTCAGGCTCCACCTGTTCTCCTCCGGTGCTTTAAAACCCTCATCACTTCTTCTCACAGAGACAAAAGTGCCAAACAAATTATCACTGTGGCAAATGTGAGAGTGATACACAGTAGGTTGAACGATGGGTGGGGCTGCATGCCTTTAGGCTGCCTGATCCATCTGTCAGGGCCCGCAGAGGGGCCCCTGCACCCCTCCCTGACCGAGGAGCATCACGCGTCCTCGTGTCCCAGGATCACTGCAGGAGCAGGAAGGAGACCGACAGGATGTCCGGGTTTGAGCTTCGAATGGGGGGGGGGGGGGGGGTCTGCCTCTGCTGCGGCCCCACCCCTTCACGGGGGACAGCGGTCTGTCTCGCGCAAAAGTCTTTGTCACGGAGGCTGGCGTTAAGCTCTGTGGATAATGCGTCGCGCCTCCGGCTGGCAGAGGCCATAAATCAAACAAATAGCATCACAGCCTGACGGAGGAGCCCCCCCGCAGATGCTGCGCCCCCACACTACAAAGCCGCGCTCACTGCGTAATTAATTGCAACAAATTACCTACCCCTGTCGGCCCCCACCACGCCTCTCCCACGCGCTCTGTGTGCGTACGCGCACCCGGGCGCGCACGCTGACGCGCGCGCTCGGCCTGCACCCTCCATGAGTGCTTTAATGTGGCTTATTGCGGCGCGGTCCCCTTAGCCGTGGAAATATTCGCTTGACGGATGTGCTTTGTCGCCGGCGCGCCCCGGCGGAGGGCGGCTGTCAGGGAGGAGATGATAACATTAACAGGGAGGCGCGGCGATGACAAATGCCCGTTATCAGCGAACGAGGCCGGTGACAAATCGAACGGCAGCGCGCAGGCAGCCCCGGCGCGGCGTAATAAAAAAGAAGATGGATGGCACACCCAGGCGGGGCCCGCGTTAATGCGATTTCCACTGCTCTTCCTGACTCCCAATTAAGGCTGGAGGGTGAGGGGGGCGTCAGTGAGGAAGCAGAGACTGTGCCGGTGTGCGCGAGCAGTAAGGGTGGAGGGGAAGGGAGGGGGGAGCCGAGAGCAGGAAGAAAAGAGAGGTGGAAATGGAGTAGAACTGAGAGGGCAAGGAGGATGTGAGGAGCGACATCTTCTCTATCAAAGCCCCCACCCCACCCCGCAAACAGTGTGAGGGCAGCTCCTCTTTCTGGGGGAATTCTTGCTGCACGCGCTCTGGAACGGTTGTCACTCATCGTCTTGGAGACCAAAGCCTCAGATGATCTTCTCTTTCCTGAAGGTTCAGAGGCGGATATTGAGGAAGTGGCCGCGCATAAAAGGGACGCCCGAACACCCGAGGGCCGCAGTTTTGTCACTCTGACAGTGTTTTATAGAAGATTGAAGCAGCTCAGAGGCCTGCAGTGCCATATATCTCCCACTATTACACCAGGCCACAAAGAGAGAGTTGAAATGACAGTGAAATATAGCCATGGCTCCAAGGGAGAGATAGAACAGGGTCTAAAGAGGGACAGCTGAGTCTCCCCAGGAGCCTGCAGGGGCCGGCTCCAAATCCAAGACAGATGCTCCGCAGTCCCAGCCCAGCCAGCCCAGCGCTGCTCAGAAGCTCACAGATATGTGGCTCGGAGAAGGGGGTCCTGGGAGAGGAAAGCCTCTCGCTGCCCTCTGTGATATTACTCTGAGAGAACAAGGAGAAATTAGAGCCCTGCAGCAGGGGGGAGAGTTGTGCAAACTCTGCAAGGACCCTGCATCATTAAGTTGTCAAGTGGACGGGGCCTCGAAATATGACTTGGAGTTATTGCCGGGGCCAGGCCTGATGATATAAGAATTACAGTACATGGATCATAGCCGGATCGATAGGTAGACAAAGTCATTATGGAGGGGCTAGAGTTCAATGCCTCCCCTGGGCAGCACAGGGAGACTCATATTTATCACCATGGCGATGTGTAGCACCCTCCACACACAGGTGCGTAACTGTGTGCTCATATTCTGCTTGTTGCTCTGAAGCCATCTGTTTCAGTCGCTTCGATGGTCGACGTCTGCGTGCTTCTCTGAAGGATCTCAGGTGAACCCCTCATGCGTGAACATCCGTCAGCAGTTCGTCCTTCTGCGTGTCCGTGTCTGCAGGAGTGGAGGGGCAGAGAGCAGCAGCGGGGCAGCATCGATCCTCTCTACTGAGGGAAATTAGGCATGAAATTAAAGCTCCCATCAAAGGCCAGGCCGGCACCTGATCCAGCTCTATTTATACTCACAGAGATGACGATGTCGTCTCCATCACACTGATGATAACAGGACAGGGAGAGGAGGCAGAGTCTCCCCCTCCATCCACAGTGCCACTGACCCTTCATCATTTATGCTGCCAGGCTCAAGTGCGAGGTTAGCGGCAGCCCGAGCCCCCATAAATCACTGCTCTGCTGGACGGAGAGAAGCCGAGGTCGATGGCTCCTGCTTCCAGCCTCTGCTGACCATGGAGTATTTATAGGGGTACGGGAGGGGGCGAGGAAAAGGAAGGGTCAGATGAGATGTTGAGGATCTCCCGTCTGAGGAGATCCAGGGACTCAGCATAGCTGCTCCTCAGCAGGGATGTGGAGCCAGTGGGAGAAAATAGACATGCGAAGAAGCTGGGAAACAGCAGGGGGAGTCCATCAACCACACACTGCAGCTGGTGCTGCCCCCCCCCCCCCCCTCACACCCCCAACACAGGGAGAGTGGAGTTGAGCTTCAGTCCTGTTCTATCCTCAGGAGGCGCTTAAACAGACACAGCGGTTGGAAGAGGTCTTCTGGGTCGGCGGTGTGGTCGTGACAGCAGTACAGCAGGTCCAGCATGGTGCTGGAATGACCTGTGAGCCGCTAAACACGGGGTACGCTCATCCACAGGATAACTGAGGTGCATTTTCTTTTCTCTGCTGCTGCAGAGAAGCATGGAGTCTGCACAAAAACAAACGCTGACTCGGTGCCAGACTTTGAAGAAAGACTCAGAAGAAGAGTTGAAGGATTGTGTGTTAAAATGAGGGTTTTCCCATGTCACAGAACTGAACAGTGATCTTTATAACGGAGCAATGCTTTTGAAATCCATTTGCAGGATCATTAAATATTACATGTGGCCCACAGTAAGGTTTATTTCTAACAAATTATTTTAGAAGTTGTATTTGTATGCTTCTGTTTTTGTGAAATCTTTCTTTTGCTAACTTTTTTAGTCTCACATTTTCAATCTTAATTTTTCAAAGACAACGCACGGTATTTGATAGTAATTTTAGTAGTAGGGATGCTATGAAAATATATTTTAGATGTCCCCACCTCAGAGGTCATGTCTGGAGTTTTAGCTGAGACAACATGATGATGGTCAACTATCCCTTGTGCTATCCTAGACACTTTAACATCGGGAGTGGGGTCATCTGGACCCCACAAGACAGTGCACTGAACCTTTTTTCTTCAATGATTTTTGATCTGGATTACATGAAATCCTCTCCACCTTTATCCACCTTGGTCATGGTAGAGAGAATACTTCAATGTAAGAGTGGGGTCCTTTTGACCCCACAAGACAGCACAAGAGTTACGGAAAAGGCAAAAACAAAACAAAGTTGAAGCGTAAACTTTAGTTCATATTTTAACATTTAATCTTTAGTGTTCATGTTTAACATTTCAGTTGAATCTTTTTTCTACAAATAGTATAATTTGTGTTTATGTATTAGCCATGTGTCGTCATGTCGCCACAGGGGAACCCGAGTCTCTGTCATCCTGTGCCTGTCCCCAGCGGCAGCCCGGATAAAATACAGGGTTGCGTTAGGAATGACATCCATTGTAAAAATCTCCGCCAAACCACGGGTGCAAATCATTGAAAACTGACTCTCTGTGGCCAAAAGGTGAACAACAACATCTCAGTCATGTGTCGCGTGTTTTAGCTTTGAAGTTCATGTCATCTCTTGATTTTTATTACTGTCATCAGAGTTCAGTTTGCAGCTGAGGACCTCTGACTTTGACGGATCACAGCAGCTTCAGTTTCATCCTCACCACTTTCAGTTTGCAGGCCTTTTCGTCAAGCTGCTGTTGTTGCTCTCCACAGTGTATTGATGGACAGATTTCTTCCACTTATCTTAGAGTCAGAATTTCACTCTTGGATGTAACATTTGCCTTTCCAGCAGATCTAGCATAAATGTTATGAAGCTTAAAATCATAAACTACTCAAATTAGCCACTTGGCACTTGTATCCCCTTACTTTCTCCCCCTCTGTCTTCTACCCCCCTTCTGTTTTTCTTTTTTACACTTTTCCCGTCTCTCTTCCCTCTGTAGTCAAAGAAAATATATATTTAAACCATAAAAACGTAATAAATAAATAAAAAACATTGAAAAAACACAAATAGGTTTACACAAATATACCTTGACTATCAGAAAATGCATAACCCCTTATTGTTATAGTAAAACCTGTCCAACATGAAAGGGTTTCAGCTCTCATCTGTTTGCTCAGTTGTTGGACAGGACAAGTAAAAAAAAGAACTTTTATTGAACTTTGATTTTTTTAATTCAATGAATGTTGAAGCATGTGTGAATAAAGTTCTCCCGTTTTAGATCCTCAGAAACACCATAGTCTCATCTTAAAGGGAAAACATAATCAAACTCATTAAAACACAATTGGTATGGGATTGGGCTCTACAGATGCACTTTCGTCCCACAGTGAGAAGGTCGTGGTTCAAATCCCAGCTGGGTTCTTACTGTGTAGACTTTGCATGTTGTCCCCGTGCATGCGAGGGTTTTCTCCGGGGACTCCGGCTTCCTCCCACCATCCAAAAACATGCTTCATAGGTTAACTCATCACTCCAAATTGTCCTTAGGTGTGACTGTGAGTGTGTGTGGGTGTGCGATTGTGTGGCCCTGCAACAAACTGGCGACCTGTCCATGGTCTACCCCACCTTCCCCCAACAGTAGCCGGGTTTGAACCTGTGACCCCGAGTGGAATACAGCGGGTTAAGAAAACGGATGGATGGTCTGTTGCTGTAGAGAATGAGCCAAAATCTAATATAATCAACAAAACTGAGGACAAATAAACGTAATTGGTATAAAGAACGTCTGCAGGATGGTGTAGTGGTTAGTACTCTTACTGAGAAGGGTTCAAATCCCAGGTGCGTTCTTTCTGTTCTGTTTACATGTTCTTGTGCATGCTCAGCCTCCTCTATGTGCTTCATGAATTAACTCGTCCCTTAAAGTGTGCCTGTGAGTGTGTGGCTGTGTGTAGAACCCTCTAGGGTGCTCCTTAATTTAACCCTACAGCAGCTGAGATAGGCTCCAGCAGCCAAGTGACCCCAAACAGGATTTGGAAAATGGATGGATGCTGTAAAGAAACATAAATGGACTTTTAATAAAAAAATATTGGAACTGGAGATGAAACGTTTTAAGGAGCTCAGGGAATTTTTGTCTGTCTGTTTGTAGATTTTTGGCTTATTGTAGCACAATGCGGTGCTGTGTTTCTGTGAAAACTGTTGTATTTCACAATAACTTTGCTTGTGTAGAATGTTGCATTTCGTTAATTGGTGGACTTTTTTGTGTTACCTTGCTAGTACCGGTTTGGACCCCCTTTGTCTTCAGAACTGCCTAAATCCTTGGTGGTACAGATTCACCAAGGTACTGGAAACATTCCTGGGAGTTTGGTCAATATTGACATGACAGGATCACACAGTTCCTGCAGATTTGTCAGCTGCACATCCAGGATGCAAATCTCCCGTTGCACCACATCCCAAAGGTGATCTATTGGGTTGAGATCTAGTGACTATGGAGGCCATTTGAGTCTGGTGATCTCATTGTCATGTTCAAGAAACCAGTGTGAGATCATTCCAGCTTTATGACATGACTGGTTCTGTGGTCATAAAGGGAAGGACATGGTCAGCAACAATACTCAGATAGGCTTTGGTGTTGGAACCATGCTCAGTTGGTACTAAGGTGTCCAAAGTGTGTCAAAAATTGATACAATGCAGGATGGGTCCATGCTTTCATGATGTTGACGCCAAATTCTGACCCTATCATGGTTCAGATTGTTGTGTAAATTGTTGACTCTTTGCTTTCTGCTGGAAACTTCAGGTTGTCCTCCACAGTTAAGTATTCAGACATTAGACCATAAGATGCAAAATCTTTTTTGTGTCAAACCCTCAAAACATTGTAAAGTTTGACCCTGAAGAACAGAGGTTTCCTCCCAGAAGCATCAGCGCAGCTTTTGTTGCTCATTTTATCATTTTAACGTAATGCCTTTTCATGTTTGAGCTCATTTTACAGACTTTTCATTCAGAAAACTCTTTTTGTAAAGAACAGACTGGATTTTACTGCTGTCTCTGTATCACGTTGAAAGCAGGAAGGTTTGACATTAACTTCAGCATGCAGCAGCGCTGAACTCCTCGCTTGCTGCGGTTTCTGGGGTTTGTTCTTCCAAACTCAGCTGTAAATTCTTGCTTTAGAGAAATGTAAATACAGCAACTGTGAAAGTCTTAAATCATTTAATAATAGTTTCTGTCTCATTAAAACTGTCACAGCCTTTTGCAGCAGCAATCAACAAGTTGACACAGCACTTTTTTTAAATTTTGGGAAAGTAGCTTGCACTAAAACACACTTACTGTTTAATCTGGATTTGAAACCACAACAAAACATTGTCAGACAATCTGAATGACTGTAATCTCTGCTTCTTCAAAAAAATCCCTCCATGTGAAAGGTGTTATTCCCACTTATTCTGATTTTATCCCAATTTGTTGACCGTGTCTAACAAAAATGGCACAAAATCCGTCACAGGAGATTAAACTTTGACTTTCAGCCTCTACTGCATATATGCTCTGCTTTCCTAAAAACTATAGACGTTGGTCAAACTGGCAGCTTTCCTTTTTCAGATCACAATTTTGTACTTAAATCTTCTCTTAATGTTTCTTGAAGTGTTTCAATATAATGTTTTGTTTTGTGGTTTATCCTTTAAACCATATAAAAGAGCCATAGGTTTGAAACATTTGTTCTCTCTAGTCTTTGACTTCATGATTGAGATGTTTTCCAGCGAGTTTTCCGTCACGGGCAGAGAGCGCCCCACACCGCGCCTCCTGTTACTGTCTCCCAGCAGAGCAGCCCTCCTCGGGACATGAAGGTCAGCGTGGCAGATAGGAGGGGTGTTTGATCGATAAGCATCCCCACCACCCCCACCACCACCCCTGGGCTCACTGACAGCTCCTGTCAAGTATCCAGCAGGACTCCTATCAAATGGATCAACTCTTTCCCCCAGCAACCCCCTCCCCACTGTCGCCCACCCCCTTGCTTTAAAGGAGAACTGTCACTAACTGCCACTGTCACATACCAGGCAGGTGCTTTCAACGCTCTGATAACACGCAGAGGAATTCCAGCAGCGCCCAGAGTGTGTGCAGCAGTGGGAGGGGGGGGGGTTGTTGAAAGATGGCGTGAGAGCGTGTGACCTCTCTCGCCCAAACCGCCGCTTATCATTTCAGATCAAGCAGCAGAAAGAGACGGCTTCGGCCCAAAGCTTTGGATGAGTTTACAGTGAAAAAGTGGCTTCTTTGATAAGAAGGAGGGGAGTCAAGAGGTCGTCCAGCAGAGAGAAAAATCTGGAGACACGCACTTTCATCTGTTTTCCTGAGCGCTTCTGCCTGTGTTGCCAAAGCAGAGGCGCTCCTCAGTGACCCTCGACGCAGATGTTGGAGATGGAGGAGACCTCTGTGTGTTTGTGTGTGTCCTGCAACCGTCACGCGGCCTGCATTCCTCCACTCCCACGGCTGTGTCCTCCAGCGGAGCTGCAGTGCCGCCAGCTGCCTGCACGTTTGTGTGTCTTGGAGGTGGGTAAGGGGGCTAGGGTGACAAGGAGATAGTGTCGGTGATTGACATGTGAAGAGCGACTAAAAAACGCTTCCCTTTGGAATGCGACAATCTCCCGGCGTTCCATGTTGCTCTACGTCTGACAGCAAATTGTTAAAAGCATTCCTGGCAGTCGGGGTGAGGGTGAAAAGAGGGTGAAAGGAGATGGTCCGCTGCTAAAAGAGGAGTCTGTTTACACCCATTGCGAATGATCTTTCTATGCTGCCCTGCAACACAATGAGCCCAAATGAGAGCAGGACGCTTTCGTGTCTCTTCATCCCAGCAGAACTCCACGTTTTTCCTCAGAGCAGGGAGAGACAAGAAGCTTGGTGGTCCCTCATCTCCTACAGTGACATACAACCCCCTCAAACCCACCCACCGGGACAGGCGAGGTGGTGGTCACGCTCTGAGGAAAGGTCCTCATGGAGCAGCAGGTTAAACCGACCACACGACAGGGGCAAAAGGCCCCCGCTTACAAGCTCTAATTGGTTCCACAGGTTGCAGACTAAAGGCCAAAGACAGTGGGGAGGGGGGCAGGGTGGGTGCAGAAGAGGGAGAAAAGGAGATGGAAGGAGGAAGAGGGCAGAAAAGAGACAGCATCACAATAAGAGGCAAAGGTGGAAAGGTGAAATCAGGGGATGGGGGGTGGCTCCTCTTTCCACAGTGCGGTTTTTACGACCACTTTTACTGCAGAGCTGAGGCAGATTTAATCAGTGGATCACCACGCTTGCCTTCAGTCCCAGATGTGTCACTAAAACAACGGTCACTCCGAAATTCAAGGCATCTGCTAAAGGAGCAACATGTGAGAGACCTGCTGGATGAGATCATCCAGAGACCTGCAGCATCTCACTGTCAGACTCAGGTCTAGGCCGGCCCGGGTCACCTCAGGTCCGATCGTTCAAACTGCATTAAGAAAATCTCTTCACCTCCAACTTGAACTCTTTTTGTGCATAAAAGTGTGAAACCAACATGTATCTGTCTTCTGTTGAGAGTCATAACTAACTGGTGCTGGGAAGCTCTTTGTTTTTATTTTATGTTTTGAAAAGCATCTGAACTCCATAGTTCAGATCCTGGTTCACCATCTTCCACCTGCAAACATGTATGACTCTGATGAAGAACGACTTCCTGGAAGAAGACAACTCCAACAAGAGCCTGACTTCTGAGCAGAAACAAACACGTGGGTTCCTCTCTATCTCCTGTCGGTCCCACATCGAAAGGCTGAGAAAATCAGCAACAAAGAAAGTCAGAATTCTAACAATCCTGAGGCAGATGAGAAACAGGACTCTACTGTTGTCTCACAGCTCAAATGTTCCTGTTTCCAACACGTCGCACAAACCCAGTCTTGTCTTTGAGACTCAACTGTTGTCAGACTTGTCAAACATTTTAAAGTATCTGATTTGAACAGCCTCGATTCAACCATTGTCTGTGATCACGCTTTCTTGCTTTATTTCTTGCAAAGATCAGCCCACTGTTATTTTTCCACATAAAAATAATCCAAAGGCAACACTAATAAAACATTTTACTGCACTGTATGGTCACATTACTTCGCTAAATTCAAAGTGTTTCCACACATTGAACTGGAAGGATGGTTTGATCATTGCTGCCACCACAGGTGGGTTGTCCGCTGTAATGCTTGGTCGTTTTTACATTATAATAAAATAAATTTACTGTACCTCAATCCGAATGGTATTTTCCTCCATCATTATAATAGATTTAATTCATTTGAGAGGATGTTATAAATGTATAGGTTGGCATGTTAACAACATGCCTCAGGCGGATCGATCTGGTTGGATTGTAGGAATCAAATTAAGTTGATTAATAATTACACCCCTAGCCTGTGTGCATCAGTGTCCTGGCTTTAGTTTTCTAAATATTAGTTTGGGATTCTATATTCCTCTGATACAGGCCTAAAGTAAAAGCTGAAACATAAGGCAAGGCCTCATTCAGTTTTTATGGACCTGGCCTGGAACAGCCTCCCAGAGAGCCTCAGGGCCGCAGACACTGTTTAAAGGAAGGCTCAAGACCCACCTTTTTAATCTGGCTTTCAGATGGAATCTAGGAACTTATTTGATATTTTAATTATTTTATGTTCTCTTTTTACTAATTTAATATGTATGTAAATGTCTAAAATTATATAGCTGTCTACTAAGGTTTATTCATGCACTTGTGGCAGCATGAGCTAATTGAGCTGCAGGTGTGGCCACTCATCTTGGCTCTGCTAATGAGCACCTGGCCAGCTACAAAAGAGGACTGAGCTGGCTCTCTCTCAGTTCCTGCTGAGACTGCCTCCTGTTCTCTGGGTTCCTGCTCCTTTGTCAGTGCAGGTATGGTGGCCGGGGCTTGCTGCGTGCACATTCTCCCTGTCGGTTGCTGCAATTGTGGTGTCCTGTGTTCTTTTATTCTATTGCAGTGAGTATCATAACCCCTCATCACACAGCATACCTGTGGGTGACAGGAAAGGGCAAAGTGAACGGAGCGCATCGCTCCCTGCCCCTCCCTTTAGGTGTGATCAGCGCTGATCGGTATGTGTGTGAAGTGTGCCTCTTCGCCCTGCATGTCCTCTGGTCGCGGAGGTAATGCCCTGCTGCCTGTTTTCTGGTTTGCCTCCACAGGGTGTTTGGTGGAACCCGCTGCTGCTGCTATACAAAGTTTTAGTTCTTTTAGCGTTTTTTATAGGTGTTCTCTACCCGGCCTCCCCCCTCCACTTTGGCGGTCTGACAAGGGAGTCGCTGACAGCGGCGTCTGCTCCCCCCCCCCCCCCTCCCACTTCGTATACGGCCGACCACGTGGATGTGCAGGGGCTCCTGGGAGTTGGAGGCTGGTAGTGACGTGTGTGTGTGTGTGTGTGTGTGTGTGCACCTACCGCTTCCTGACCACCTGTAACCAAAGAACCTGGGTACACAGACCCTGCTGGACTTCACTGGTTTGCTGTGTTTGTGTGTTTGCACCTTATACCCCTGCATGCTACAGGGTATTGTTTGTTTGGTTCCAGTGTTGCTTGTGTACCCCTGCTATAAACAGGTGGCTTGAGGCTCTTGTTTGTTTTTTACTCTGTTTTAATTATTTTTTTTATGAGGTTCTTACTGTTTTTATCTGGTTTTATTCTTTTATCATTATCTGGTTTTACCCTGGTTTTAATTGTTATTAAAACCATTCTTACGCCAGAACCACGTCTCCACTTGGTTGAGTCCTTAATTTTTGTTTGTGTCCTGAACCGCTCGTGTTGCCACACACTCATTCATTCATTTTTTTTAAAACCGTTGTATCCCTTTTGGGGTCATGGGGCTGCTGGAGCCTATCCCGGCCACTTGCGGGCAAAGGCAGAGGACATCCTGGACAGGTCGCCAGTCTGTCACAGGGCCACATATCACACATCCATGCACTCTTACATTCATACCTAGGGGCAATGTAAAGTAACCATTTAACCTATGAATATTTATGTACAATTTTGGTTATTTATCTATTTTTATTTTTATTGTATTACTTGTACATTTTATTTGTAACTCCAGTGCTCGGCGTCTAATCATGAAGTCAAAACCAGTCTCCTCAGAAGGATCCTCCACATCAGTGACTGACCCTTCTCGGTGAATGGGGTCACTGCAGTGGGATCTTCCAGGACTGGCTCTTTGTTTAACTCTCGGGGGGGGGCTGTAGTAGTGTATTTTGTGAACTTGAGGGGAGTGACAGAGCAGAAAGCTGCTGATTCTGGTCATGCTGTTGCTTTATCTCCTTCAAGCAGAGGTCTAAGCATCTGCAGCTGCTGAGGAGACAAACTGAACCTGAACTGAGACAGAATCTTCCACCTGCTACATCTCTGTTCACATATGTTCTCTAACACTTCCAAAGTTCTCTCTAATCCGCCATGAGCCAACTCATCTGGACGAAAACTCAACAATCCTGCTGAACACAACCAGTGATGCAACATCAATCCAAGTCACGAGACCAACCAGTGACATTGTCATGTGACGTGACTGAAGTCCAGAAACACCAGAATGGCAGAAACCGTTTCTCTGTCTAAAAACAAACTTTGCAGCTGCAGAACTCTTCCAGAACCTTCAAGCAGCCAAGTTCCTGCAGAGACATGTGACAGGTAGAGATGCCCTGAAAACGCCAGACGGAGCCAACACTTCAGGTAGGGGTTAACCGCCAATCCTAATCGCCATCATGGCAAACATTTTAGTCAAGACTGTGTGCGAACCAAATATTTCCTGTATTAGTAAAAAAAAAGAAAAGTCAAATTTAAATGGATCCTGTTTCAAACTGACCCCCCTCCAAAAAAAAGCCAATTGGTTTTTTCTTTCTTACTGT
Source organism: Oryzias curvinotus (assembly GCA_023969325.1). Lineage (NCBI taxonomy): Eukaryota > Metazoa > Chordata > Actinopteri > Beloniformes > Adrianichthyidae > Oryzias > Oryzias curvinotus. The sequence continues at coordinate 6,011,008 of CM043710.1, read as the reverse complement.
GATTTTAGAAAGTTGAGTGAATTCCTGAAGTTACATCATTTTTCTGTTGCTGTCAGAGAACATGGGGAGGAACGCAGCATGGTTTACCTGCTTATCCTTCCAGGAAAAACCACAACCTGCACATTTTCTCAAACGGAGAATAACCTTCTATCAAATAAGGAAAAAAAAAGCATGGCTTGTAGTTTGTTTTTGCCATGTGCTGTTGTCTTCAGTCACATGCACCTTCACAGGAGCTGCAAGTTTTGAGGGTTGTATTGGGCCATGGAGGGTCATACGGAGGATCAGCCACATTTTAAGGTGAACTTAGGTGTGTATAGTTCCCTAGAGGCTCATATGGTCACATCAAGGGACATCATGAAAATGGAATGCACCAATGTTGTGCATGTGTTAAGTGTATGTTGAAGTATTTGTAAGGATAGGGTAAGTTACACGCTCTTATGGATGATGCTGTCGTACACTGCCTGACTACATAATGCTCATAGGATGCCCACAAAACTCTGGCTGCCTGCAAGGAGCTCACCAGGAGTCCATACTTATCATGTGAACAGCACTGATGGGCGTCTTGCTCAGGATTTGGGGAGGTTGATAAACTGTATAATCTGTACAGTATGCCTGCGTCTCACCTTAGAGATACTTTAAAACTTTAGTAGTTCTTATGCTACTCGCCGTTTTTGTTGCACCGGTAATGCTATGTTGGGGATGGGAAGGGCAGTAAGATAGCAGGGAGAGCGTGTAAACAGAAGGAGGGCAGAAAGTAGGGACGGGCTTTCTCTGCACAAACAGTCCCACCCACAACTTAGAGGCTAATTTCTAATTAACTACTGCTGTTCTGCAGAACAGAATCCTAGAAAACTACAGGAATTTTAAATTAAAAAAACAAAACAAAAACGACATACCGATAATTAAAATATCAGTGGGAACTCTTTTAAAATAGACCAAAAGATGACTGAAGTGGGACTTTGAAACATGGTTTGAGCAGAGCTGCCCATGCCTGATCTTTATAACCTACCACCCTGCCAGTTTTCACGGTCTTTTTCACTGTATATGCATGCCTATCATCTGGATCAGGTGTCCATCCCAATGAGGAGGCACCAGCGTCAGCCAACAGCAGACAGGACTGTGAAACAAGCACAGTGGTAGATCTCCAGGACCTGGGTTGGGCAGCTTCCTTCATGAACAGTTATTCTTACAACTCCTTTAAAATATGGTCCGTCTGCCATTTGACAGAATCACTGGCATTTTTCTGCAAACAGAGGGGTTTCAGTTTGACTGCTTTTCAAGGATCATGTAATGACATTTGCTGAGTCTTCAACACCAGGATGCTCTGGAGTGCAGCAGCTGATCGGCAGCCCCTCATCATCGTCTATGGAGCAGTAAAGGCTGATATGTTGGTTTTTTCCATCATGAATTCTGTCATTGGGTTTAGTTGAACATGGTGAATGTGTCACACGCTCTGTTCCTCATTCCAGGTCGTGTTTACAGAACTCTGCAAAGATCAAACCCTTTCTGAACGTCCTGACATGAAAAGGCGAAGAATTGAAAGAGGGTGTACCTTCTCTCTCACAGCTGTGGATTATCTGATAATTTACATTCCTCGTGACAATGAACACGTCAGCTGCAGCGCTCCAACCGCTGCACAAAGACCCAAAACTGTGACGCCATTAGGAGCTGGAATCTGGAACTGTTTAGCAGATCAAGGAGTGACTTTCTGAGCCCTAAGAGTATTTATTTCTTTTTATACCTCTACAAGCTTTACTCTGTATTATTGGTAGTTATGGAGCAGAAAATGGAATTCCCAGAAAAATAAGCCTGGGTGCTGTCAGAGTGCAGGTAACCTTACAAGTCATTTAATCTCGTTTAGACTCCAAAAAGGTTATTTTTCTTACAAAGCCAGAAGAAAAATGTTGGACACTTGGGAAAAGTTATCTAATATATTTATATAGAGCAAAATACAAACACTTTTTTTTATTTGGTGTTGTTAAACTGATGGGATCCTTTCACCACCCGGACCTGTTGAGACTCTTCTAGTTTCTGTTTCTGACTTTTACTGAATCCAAAAAAGTCAAAGCATTCCATTTCTATAGATTGTATTTCCTTGTAAAGATCTGAACTTCTTTTATGACATCTTGACACCTTTACCATCTTGAAAAGTTCATTTCTTCTATGGGGCGGGACCAGTTTGTCCGCCCTGCGACATCTGTCCAGCCAGTCTGGACCAGAGCGAAAACACATAAATTCCTGCGCAGAGTGGCATTCCCATTTGACGTAAAGCGATCTGCTGTTTGCCCGCCAAAACTGAGCGAACAAGATCACTGGCATTTCTGTTGCACTTTTTTTTTTTTTCGAAGGAGTCTGTAAGGCAAAATTCACTTAATCCCAGTGCTTTTGTTCCTGCCACTGCAGCTGTAAAAACTGAGAGAGGAGCGCTGAGGCCTGTGAAGATCCCAGCTTCCATCTAGACTTTGTGCTTCTGTCACCTTCATCCTGTGAAATCTATATTTTTCCTCACAATCATCCCTCAGCTGAGCCACAGCTGTCACGATTTAACTCTTGTCCTATAGATGGACTGAGGCATGCCTCACAGATGTCCAAGACATGTTCATAGATCTGTTATGAATGCGTCAAAAGTCCAGTAAACTGAAGCTTTTACCACCACTCACTAATGAAATTAATGGAACAAAGTCGATTCTGGTTTCTCTGCCATGGGGGCGATTATTAAAGCTCTTATTGGACTGGTTTGTAAAGACGACTAAGGACCATAGCCAGTTAGCTTGAAGACAAAAACAGGGATGGACGGCGGCTCTTGAGGGGTTAGACGGAAAGGGTTTGCACACCAGCGCCCCCTGAAAAGTCAGAATGATCTTTGTTTGCTAAAGTGATGGAGTTTTTCAACTAATGGTGTTTATTATTGGTTTCACGTGACAACCTATTATTCTTTTTAAAAAAATCAATACATTCATTTTATTTCAATAGCATTTGTTTTATTGTCATGCTACAATTCAATATACAATAGGAGCCGGTTTAGCTCGTGCTGGTTTGCGGTGCCTTCCCTCCGTGAATCCCTGGTTCAAGTCTGAGCTGCTCCCTGTTTCCTTCTCTACCTCTGTGCCGGTCCGGAGCCCGGTTGCCTTGAGAGAGTTGCGTCAGGAAGGGCATCCAGCGTAAAACATTGCCAAGTTTACCATGCGACACGTTCGCTGTGGCGACCCCTGATGGGAAAAGCCGAAAGTGAAACAACTACAATTCAATGTACAAAATGACAACAATGTTTGAGATAACGCCACATTTAATGGGTTTTTGGTGGGACTTTGTCCTGAGGAAGCAAAGGGGGACAGTGGAGAAGAAAACTCCTTCTAGAAGGCAGAAACCTGAAGCAGACTCAGGTGAGGTGGGCTGGGGGGGTCTGCTGTGAGTTGTTGGAGGAAAGAGAAGAACACAAAAACACTGGAATCACACAGTTTGTTATGGTTTTTGACAGCCCCACTGGAATTATCCATATTATGTAAGCTAATAATAATGTAGGCTAGCTAGCAGACGTGAGTCCAGACTGCAGGACTAACGATGTGATCTACTTTCAATCCCATACGCATAAAGCTCTGCTGATGTCTGTGACTTTTGTTCACAAATGATTCAAAATGTGAGTCTCTGAAGCTACGTACATACCGGGCATGTTTGGTGCATTCAAGAACGTGTTGAAACTGCAATCATTAATTTCTCCTCAGTGATAAAATTTAAACATTTAGCAGTTTGTGAATTAAAAGGGACGCCATCTATACCTCGCTACCATCTCCAAGTCCCTGATTGGTCAAGGTTCAACCTGGTTTAACTGGCAACGCGTGTTTAATTGTTGCATGTTTTATACATAGAGTCCATAAATAAACGTAAAAGCTTGTGTACCGACACATGAAGAGTTGAAAAAAGACAACTTTTCCTCCAGAAAGGGTTAAAGATTCAAAAACCACTGACTGTCTGCCTCCAGTGGCATGAAAACAGAAGAAGTGAGTCAAAAATTAAAGCTGCTCTCCCTCACAGAAAAATCCACCACTATAACACAGTTTTAGCCTATTTATGCAATATAAACTTTCCTCTAAACATCTGAAGGTTCACTAAATGGTGCAGATTGAGTTTTGAAAGCGGGAGCCCGCTGTGTAAATGCCTGCATTTACATAGACATTTCATTGGAAGCAGTCACTTTCTGAACCTGTTGAGAACGCAGCATCACTGGTTTTTTTTGGGCATCCCTGTGAAATGGGATATCATCCACTCAGTAATACTATGAAAAAGGTGTTCAGTGAGGCCGTGGTAGAGGCGTGAGATAAGATGTCCTGTCAATCAAAAGGTTACACTAAGCTTCTGCCCAGCTTCACTGTCTAAAAGATGAAGTCGATAAAAGTTCATCTCCATGTTGGAAGGAATCAGTGTTACTGAGGAGGTAAGAAAAGGTTTGGAACCAGCCTGTGATTATGTTTGCTTTCATTATTGTAAAGTCAGACTGAATGGGGACTGAGCTGGTTGTGTAACAAGCCTCTGCATGACAATCACTGTGTGAACTGACCTGCTTCCAAACAGTTTACTACCAGCTTTAATCCACAGGCCAAAGTGTTTCCCTCCAGGTTCTAAAACACGCCATCAGATCGCTGAGAGTGACGCTCTGCACTTCGCTAAATGCCACAAATGTTTTTCCTCCATAAGATCAGACAACTGTCCTTACCATGCTGTGCCACACAAATGAGAACCAGATTAAGAGGACTTTGCTTGTTCCTTCAGAACTGAGTTTTTATTATAAATAAGAAAGAAAAAACCCAAATCTGCTTTTTGAAAAGCAAGAGTTTAATTTTATAACTGTCACATTCCTGCCCCTTTCTTACCTTAAGTTGGTGTGATCTTCCATCTGCAGAAACCAAACTTGATTATAAGATTATTGTTTAAACCTTTTACTTTAAAAGCTCTAACCAACTGGAGACTAATGAGCTAATAATCACATATCTTTGACTACAGTCCCTAATTTAAGTTGTCTTCCATCAAGCCAGAACACAACTGTTAATTTTTTCAGTTGCTGTCATGTCTACGTCTCAAAAACCCTTAAACAGGATTCTTCTGAGGGTTTTGGAGGGTCTGGAGTTCAGGAGATGCAAATGTCAGAGCAGGAACGCAAGTCAGTTAATCGGCGACAACTTAGAGATATCAAAAAAAGAAAGAAGACGTTCACTTGTTTTCCTTTGACATCCTGGTTCAGTGGAATCTCTCTGACATTTCTTAGAGCTGTGGGGTTAAGCCCTCAGTGGCGAGAGCCGCCGTGAATCATGCAGTCTCTGCAGGCTCAGCATGGTAAAACAATTAAGCTTTCCTTTGAAGAAGGCTAAACAAACAGGACAGCACTCAACACCAGCCTTGTCCTCTCCCTTCACTCTGTTACTCCTGTTCTTGAAGTGGCCTTTTCTGTAACGGCACCCTGTCCGCCCCTCGCTCCGTGCTCCTAGGGAGAAGCTCCACCCTCCCGCGGCGCTCAACAGGAAAAAGCCGGTGCAGAAAATTGATAGATTGATTGTTGGATGGATGCATGGATGAAAAGGTCTTTTCCTTTAGTGCTTTCTGACTCTTATACCTGCAACTCAAGCTCCCCCCATGTCAACCAGTCAACCTCCATTCCATTTTTCCCTTCATCCTTCTGTGATTGAGCATTCTTAGTCAGCGCTGACTCTTCTGGGAATGAGGAGCAGAGAGGATGGAGGAGAATGGAGGCCCAAGTGTTTGACAGGCAGGCTGGTTTTCCACTTTTGAATTAAGATGTTGGAATTTTTGAGTGAAAGGCTCTAAGTGGTGTAAAACTTTCTTTTTTTAGGTTGGAAATATAAATATTTTTGTGGCATTACAGGATCGATGTCTGGACTTTGATGTAGAAACGTTCTGCGTGGTTGAGATTCTTGCAGACTCATTCACCCCAAATAGTTTAAGTCAGGAAAGGAATCAAACTTTGAGCAGTGTCTTTTCATGGTGACAACAGCTGTGGAAGCTGGAAACCTGGAGCTAAATCTGACTGTGGATATTAAAATGACAACTTCAAATCCGGGGGTTTTAGTTTGCTTCCAAAGATCTCTCTGGGACAGTCAAAATTACAAAAATGCTGTGTACTCTGCCAAACAATGTTTCAGAAAATGAAAAATTTTCAGACAAATCAGAAAAAGTTAAGTTTGAATCACTCTTAGGCCCACCCATCTGCCGGACAAAACACCACAGTCCCATGTACGCCTAAATTTGATCAAATAAAAATGTCCGATTTGAAAGAATGCCGGCCCACAGTTATTAAAAAAAAGCAAAATATACTCTAAAATCAAATTATCCTTGAAACCAAACTTTACTTGGATGTATTTAATTGCAAAATGTGCTTTTTTAGCATGAGTTCAGGAAAAGTGATTCCCTTTGCAACCTGCCTCCAGTGGTATTTAGTGGAACTGCAATATTTGCGTCTTCCTAAAATGGATTAAACTTGAAAACGGAAGGTGAGGGCGTGGCTTTTACACTCTGCCCTCTAAAGAGAGAGCCAGAGACTGAACAGAACAAACCCCACAAAAAAATCAGCTGCCGCCCTTTTGGGGGCGCTGTAATCTAAAATGACTCCAACTCCTGGCATGAAGAAGAAAAAGTGTCTTCTGTTTCTTATCTCTGAAGAAGCTCCTAACTACACCACCTTTATCCAGCAGTCTTTTCCAAAATGCTTTATGATTCCTGCTTATTCTGATTCACACTGTGGCTGTTATATTTCTCCTCCAAACACACAGCGCTTACAGGATTTCCTCTCTTCAGATCCCCTCCTCTGTTTGGTCCAGGGAATTCATTGACTGTATAGGAGAACTGGACTGAGCAAGTGTGACGTCATCCATGGAAAATGCCTAACTTCTGGCTCCAGCAAAGTGAAGCCAATTCAGTTGCCGTTTTTCCACAATGCGGACATCGCCATGTTGGAGCCAGACAGCAGTAATTGGTCCATGTGGGTCTGAATCAACGTTTCTATGGCAACTACTGTTGCCAATCATGAGTAAGCTTGTTGGAAGTCCACATCTTTCCACTGAAAGTGGGCTCAGGAGAATCTGTCAGTCAAACATTGGGGGTCAGGGCCAACGGGCACCACATGCTTTTACTACAGCATCTGATTGGTCAGTTTATAACTTGAATAACTTGCGTTAAAAATATTTATATATATATAATGAAAAAACAAATAGATATTAGCAAAAAGATGTTTAGAAAAAGATGTCAGAACAAGAATTGGTATTCTGACAAATAGAATTTTGGCTTCTTGGAGCCACCAGGTACTTCCTGTTTGGATGGGGGGGGGTTGTTGTTGCTCAGTCTACTTCTCATATACCAGGCATGTCCAAAGTCTGATCCACTGGCCAAATCTGGCCCGTGAGCTCATGTCATAAAATTAATAATGTGCAACTCCCAGCACTTTCTAAAAACTGTGTACAATTGCTTGATTATGATTGGCTGAAAACGAGGGCCGCTGCCTCCAGTACAAGTGTCAATTAGAATATTATTTTATTGAAACGACTGTGTCTGGCTAATATGCCAAGAGACAGTGGCTGTTTTTGAAGAATTTAAGATCAAGAGCATTACCAAACAAGACATGCTAACTTTGACGAATTGGGATGGTGTGAAAAATTAAAGCAACGGGAAGTTGTTTTAACAGCACAACAGTGTTTGTTTTGTTTTGTTTTTTACAAGAAACGCACAAATTAAATGAAGATGCCTCAAAAGTAAGCTACGAGACAGAGGCACTGATTGCAAAGCACTGCAAACCTTTTACCATTGGGGAATTACATTTATATGACATATACAGTCAATGGTCTGCACTAGAGCTCTCTCGTTTGGTCCAAACCAGAGCTCAGGTGAGCTGTCACACCTGCAGAACCATGAGGACCAGCAGAGGAAACCAGATCTGGACCAGACCAGGACCAGACCTGCCAAAATCAAAGGGCTGTTGTGTCAAAGGGGCAGGTTGATAGAGGTAAGATATCCTAACCATAGTAAAAGATTCAAATGCAGTGCTTGCACGTAGATGACACAGAAGAGTACAAGCTGCTGAAACGTTCGCAAACAATGGGACATAAGACTCTCACACAATAAAAAGGCTGTGGGTGATGCCTGTGTTATCACATTGGAACCTTTCTTTGAGAGGATATTTCCTGTTCTTCAGTAAAGGGACTGAGTTGTGACCAACAGGAGGTAACCTTTAAAAAAACAAGCTTGATTGGGATGCTGTGTTCTGGCTTTCATTTTTATCCGTCACCACAGCTGTTTCTGCTTTGCTAGTTTTCGTGCATGCTTTCTGCTGCTTATTGTCAGATCCCTGCATGTCACTTCTGGTTTGAGTCGCACCGAGGCTTCAGTCTGTTAGAGTGTCGTCATGCTTCACTTTTTCATGTTTTGGTTCAGTTTTTGGGTGGGGGGCTTTGCTCATTTGTTTCTGTTTTCAGCATCGGCAGAGTACTCCACCTCCTCCGCCGCTTTGGGTCTCACAACCATCATTTCTGACAGGGAATCAAAGTGGTTTTTCCTTAATCCTTTACAACCTTCAGTCCTTGTTACTGGTCTGGAATGTGAGCCCTTCTTGAAATTAATACGAATGAAAAGAAAGAAAAGAAGAATATTCAAGTAACTACACCTTTTAAGAAATAAATTGAGATGGATGTAACAAAACAAAGGTATCACATCTAAGTTTACTGCAGTAACGTGTTCATAGCATGAGTGGAAACCTGTTATGTAATGGGAACCATCAGATTGTAGCATCACGACCGTAGCCCAAAGGTTGGCCTGTGAGGCTGCACACAGGTTTCTCTTTCCAAATGGTTGCTTTGGCATGTCCGTGCCATTTGAGCTTTCTCAGTAGCAAAGCCACAAATCTTGTTTTATTTGATGCGTTTGTCACTATAGGCATTCGCTCCATTTGTTCCCCTGTTGCCCCCTGCCCCGTCCCCCAATTACACGGCTCCTGTGTGGCTCCTCTGTGCATGATAAGCAGCTGTACAGCAGGTGATGCAGACTGGGGAATCTTGGAAACTCACTGGTCAATTTGGATGGACCAACATCTCTGTGGATTTCTCACAGGCAGCAGTTTGGCCTGAAGCAGCAACAAGCAATGTTTTTCCAGATCAAAGTTCATGAATCAAGTGGAGTTTGGCTCAAAAGGCTGATAAATGATGAAAGGTCACCAAAGAACGTGAAGAAGATCTTTTTTCAGCTGTTGGCTTAGTGAGGTTTCAGCATAGAGGACGCCATGTCAATCAAATAGTTTAATCATGCCCCTGTCAAAATAAAGCTTCCTTCTCTATCCATCTGGATGAGGATTTTGATTTGTAGACAAGTCTCTGTAATCAGGGGTCATTTGAGAATGAATTATTATTTTGAGAATGAATAAAACAGAAATTAGAGAGACTAAAGGAAATAGGGGGAAATTGGTAGAATTCCATTTGATGAATACAGGTTATGGGGTGCTTTAAATAAACAAACTGAGAATTTATAAGAACAGTTGAAGCTATTCATTAAAATACTTTTTTTTCTGATTGTTTGGAATAATTCCAAGAAAATGTCAAATATTTATCATTTTTGTTATTTTGCTAAATTTCTCAAATTTGCCATCGGTTTTATCTTTTTTTTTTTTTTTTAAATATAGTCCTACTCCAGGTAGTGGGACAAAAACATCAAGCTTAATGGGCTGGAAAACCCAAAATGGAGCACAAGGAGTTAAGAAGGGAGGAGGAGCAAGGAGGGAATGAGAAAAAGAGCATAGGGAGGTACGATTCCCAGAGGACTGCTGAAGTTTCCCTCTTTCTTCTCTGCCTTTTGCATGGTCCTCTCACTCCCAGGTCTGCACAGCTGTTTCAGAGCCGGGGGCTGGTTTCTCCAGAGCCCAGATGAAAGAGCCGCCCTGAGCAGCCCTGCAGGTAGGTCTGCTAAAGCCATTGCTCTGGCTGTCCAGCACATGGAACAAAAACGGGAGAAGGCGTTCAGGAAAAAAAGAGCGAGGGGGGAAAAGATGATGGAATGAAAACAGCAAAGAAGTAGAAAAATAACAGAAGACATGGAGAGTGACAAGGTGTAAAGATCTGGGGGCAGAGTGGGGGGGGGGGAGGCAAAGGAGCCATGGCCGTCCTCCGCCACCCGACGGAACAATGTCTGCTTTTATTGACTTTGTTAAACAGTTTTCAGTGGAAGCTCCGATGTGTTTACAAGACTGTAAATCACACTCTTCTCAGGGCGGGGGGTCACGGAGTGAAGGACAACCGAGGCTTCGAAGATGCTTGGAGCACAGGAGGACTGAGTGAGCCATCCGCATCTTTGCAGCTTCCTGCTGTATCACTGGGGGGGGGGCACTAAAAAGAGCAAAAGAAGCTGTTTCAGACCCATAGCTGTGAAGGAAGAAGGAAATAAATCAGCGCGACTCAGAAACAGTTAAAGTGTCAGCAGAGAACTCCCTTCCATATCTGTGAGAACATCATCACACACAAAACTGCCCCCCACACCATCACTTTTGCACACGGGGGCCGCCCCTGGACCGTCGCTTCGCCCACTCAAAGACTCGCTCAGCTCCGTTAACATGACTCGCTGCTTCACATGTCACTGGTTTCCACAAAGTGACACAAACACACACTCACCCACAAAGACACACGTACACAAATGTGCACACATGAAAAACAAACAACACAACACAACTACACACACAAACACATGTAACTACGCACAAAAGCATACACAAACACTCGTACATACTGATACACACATGTGCACAACAACATCAACACACATACGTATAAACGCGCACACAAAAAAGTATACACAAACAAAAACACACAATCCTCTACAAATCCTCACAAAAATACAGACGCACATGTGTTCTGCCAATCATCTGCTGTGAAGCTGAAATTGCCCCCACACACACATTTTGGCTGCCCACCCCTTCTGTGTCGGTTTAATGTCACATTACAGAACAATACCTGGACTCAGAGGCCGTCTGTCCCACACAGAAAAGGTTCATAATGACATCAGAGACTGGGGATGTCCTGATTTTTTGAGTATCTACCGATACCGAGTCCCGATCCCATATTTTTGTAACACATTGGAAAAAAAGAATAAATGTAAAATCAGCAGATCTAGGTTTTCCATTATTTTTAATTTATTTACATTCTTTGTTCAGGGCAATTCTGTGTAGTAGTTTGAGCAAGCAAGTAAAAAAGTGTACAACTATCAACAAGAATAAATAGTTAACTTCTAACCATAAAAAATAGGTCATAATTAGTCACGTGAGAACGTTTGGCGCAGAGTTTTAGTATTTCCAGAACTATTGAACATTTTTGATCAGATGGAATTCATATCTCCATTAGAAACTAACAACAATCAAAAACAAGGACTTGGTTCCAAAATTATGTATAAATATGATGATGACAGTGCTCCATATTCTTCTGCACGTTGTAATTCATTCATATGAAGATTTCTACTAGAGTATTTATCTGTAATAATAAGCTTGAAATATATAGTGCTGATCAAAATAAAAATAAATTTTCGATCCCTGATCGGAATGCAACATCTGAAACAGATCTGACACTATGTGATCGAGCTCGATATCTGATCACATGATCGGATCGGGACATCCCTAATAAAGACATTCTGGGAAATGACCAGGATGGAAGAAAGGAGGAAGAAGAACAGCAGCTAGTTCCTCTTGTCTGACTGCTATCTCTGATGAAGCTCTTGCAGTTTCTCACTCTATTACGTTTACCCAGCAGACATTTCCAAAGTTCTTCATTATTCCTGCTTCTTCAGATTTATGATGTGGGTGCTTCTCTCTCCTCCAAGCACAGAGCTTACAGCATCTCCTCCCTTCTTTGAACCGTGGAAAGTCTGTTTGCTTTCACACTGAAGTGAACCGCACCAGAGTTCATCTGCAAGAGACCAACAACCCTTACTCTCTACAGCATGGTGTCCAACCTTTTTCAGACCACACACCGGTTTACTGTCAGACAACATTTTCATAGACCGGTCTGAACAGGGCCAAAGATGGCATTTAATATTTTTAAGTTTCTGGTTTCTGAAAAAAAAAAAAATTAATTAAAATGCTACTACAAGAAATGTTTAAAAAAAAACTGAAAATCTTAGTAGATTTTTTTTGTTTACAGATAAGGAAGATTCAATAAAACAAAGTTGTTGATTTGTAGAAGTTGTTTCTGCTTTGTGAATAATTCAATAAAAGCAACTTTACAGTTTTATTTTATTTTCATTTTTTTTTTATATAGAACAACCATTATAACCATTATTCTATGAGACTGTCGTTGCATCAGCAACTTTCTATGCTGTGGTCTGCTGGTGTGGAGGCATCAGTGAAAGGGACAAAAAGAAACTGGACAAGCTGGTCAGGAGAGCTAGCTCTGTCCTGGGCTGTCCCCTGGACTCAGTAGACTCTGTTGGTGAGAGGAGGATGCTGACCAAGCTGTCCAGCATCCGGAACAACCCCTCCCACCCCCTGTATGCAACGGTGAGGACTATGAGGAGCTCATTCAGTCAGAGGCTGCTGCACCCACAGTGCAAAAAAGAGCGTTACCGGAGGTCCTTCATTCCAACAGCAGTCAGACTATACAATAACACAGTCTAGGACTGTTGAAAACCGCTGCTGCTATTTATTGCCTTATTTAATCTGTTATTTATAACCTGTACTTTTGCTTCCACCTTGCATTATTTTTTATTCTTACTCATTGCTACTTTGTTTTTTGAGCTTTCCAACTGCTATTTCTTCTTGTTTTTGGCTGCTGTGACGACCCAATTTCCCCCCAGGGATCAATAATGTCCTATCTTATCTTATCTTATCTTATCTTATAACACTGAGAACTCAACCAAGTCTCAGATCATCTCTCAGGGCAGAAACCTTTATCTTTTTATTGTTTTTTTTTTTTTTTTACATAAATCATGATTAACTTTCTTTTTTTTAACACAGAGGAACATTTTCTGTGCTTAAGTTTCTTGACAGATGCCTGCCTACGGTAATTCTTCCTTGCTGTAGGAAAATTCATAAATGTCCCTTTTACAACTTTATGCAACTTTGGATTTCCGTGCATCTTCTTCCATTTTATCCCTTTTGGGGTCACGGGGCTGTCAGAGCCTATCCCGGCCACTTATGGCCAAAGGCAGGGGACACCTAGGACAGGTCACCAGTCTGTCGCAGGGTCACATATATCACACACCCATACACACCTATGGGGCGACAGTGGCTCAGGCAGCTGAGGGGGTCGTCCAATGATCGAAGGGTTCGATTCCCGCTCCCACCAGCCAAAATGTCGTTGTGTCCTTGGCCAAGACACTTCACCCTCCTTGCCTCCAGTGTGGCTCCATTGGTGTGTGAATGTGCATGGATGATCCCAGTGATGGTCAGAGGGGCCGTAGGCGCAAAATGGCAGCCACGCCTCTGTCAGTCTGCCCCAGGGCAGCTGTGGCTACACCAGTAGCTTACCATCACCAAGCATGAATGAGGAGTGAATGAATAATGGACACAAGCGCTTTGAGTGTCTGGAAAAGCGCAGAAAAATCCAATCCATTATTATTATTATTATTATTATGGACAACTTTGAACGAATTAACCTAGGAGGCATGTTTTTGGACGGTGGAAGGAAGCCAGAGTCCCAGATAAAACCTATGCATGCATCGGGAGAACATACAAACTCCACACAGAAATTGATGCTCTGTTTCAGGTCCCCCAGCCGAGACTTGAACCAGGGGCCTGCTTGCTGAGGCAAGAGCGCTAACCACCGCGCCACCGTGCAGCATTTTCCTTCTCTGTAAAATGTTAAAACTTAAACTTTATGATGAAGATTTTCCCTTTATCATCAAAGTGGATGCCAAAAACTGGACACTGACTTCAGTTGTGTCTGACTTTTATAGTGTGATGGATAAATAAAGCAAAATAAAATGACACAAATGTTGTTAAACTGGTATTTTCTAAATATAATGATAAATGTGAATCCACCGTGTCTGCAACTTTATGATCAGCATGTGTGAAAGATTCAAAAGTCAGTTTCTGCCTATCAGGCAGTGCGAGCAGATTCAGGTCCGTGAGAACAGCTGTCTCCAAAAATCAGCTATCAATGCTGGCCAACTTTGTCGCCCAAGCAGCTGCTTAAAGTCTCGTGACACATCAAGACAGACAGATGTGGCGAACGGAATCCGGTGGTTTTTCACACTTTCATCAGTATCAGAAAATAAACACAAAGAAAATAATCAAAGTTAGTCAGTATTTTCTATCTGTCCCTGCTGACCGGTACCAGTCTGCGCCCCCAAGGGTTGGCGACCACTGCTCTGCAGGACCAGAACTCTCTTGTTTGATCTAAACCACAGTTCAGGTGAGCTTTATGCAGAACCAAGAGGACCATCAGAGGAAACCAGATCTGGACCAAACCAAGACCATTCCTATCCATCAGAGGAGCACATGAGTAAGAGCTGATGGGCTCTCATGTTGGACCCGTTTTACTGTTACAATAGGGGTCTATGAATCTTTGGAGCCACGAGGTACACATTTATGTAAACCTCTTTTGTATTTGACTCTATTTTTCTTGTTGGACCGGACGGAAAAGAGAAAGGTGGGAGAGACAGTGGGGCATTAGAGATGCTAAACATACAAAGATGGGGGGAAGGGGGGGAGAAAGGGGGGGGGGGTGAAGAAGTTGGAGGATGATTAAAAACTAGGAGGGGTAGAATAACAAAAAGAGGCAACAAGTTGCTCTAGGTTCATTACTGTCAACTGTAGATTTTTATCAAAAGGGTTGGGCCTGACCACAGCCGCACTCATCTACACACATTTACCTGTTGGCTCCAAAAACCTTCGCACACATAAATATTAGCAAACACCATAGAGTTAGCAATCATACTTATGCATACAACAAACACATGTCGGGGGTGTTGCCAAGTAGCCCAACCCCCAAGGTGCTTTGCAGATTGATCCCCCCTGACCCCCCAATGAGTTGTCATGTGAGGTAGGAGGGCAGTTCAGGGACAGCTTTCAGACTTAATTTGAAACAACCTCCCGTTCAGTGTCTGGCCCTATCTCCCCAGGCTGAAGGTTGCACCGGAAGGAATACCGACTCGCCAGACCTGATGCCACTCCCTCAGTGCACCCAAAAAGACCAGCCTCTACTCACTTTGTCCTTAGACTCACAGAAGGAGGTGGTGTCTGTTCCAGCTCTCTATGGGTGAAACAATTAATTGACTGAATTGAGTGATTGATTTCTATTCCTACGATCCAACCAGATCAATCTGTCTGTTGCAAGTTGTTAATCAAATTGAGCAACCTATACCATCATAAAATTGTTTAAAAAAGAAATAAACTGGTTATTTGGATCTCGGTTAATAGCATTGTTAATTGAGGTACATTAGGATTATTTTACTATAAAGTAAAAATGAGCAAGTACATCACAGCAGACATCAGCAAAAAACAAAACAGCAAAAAATGATCAGTCCATAATTCCAGTCCAATGTGTGGAAACACTTCGAATTTAGCAAAGTTACATGACAGTGTGCTAAAATGTTCTAATAATGTTCCCTTTGGAATATTGTGGTAACTTGTGCTGAACTTCATAAAGCTCAAATGTGAATGAATTTTCCATTAATTCTTGCTTGGATGTTTGTTTGTACACATATTTAATGAGCCACACACACACATAAACAAATACATACACATACATACACACATACATGGACAATCACATAGAAATATACATGCACACAAAAACACATATTACTGAAATTTCCCATGAAAGTTTCCATGAATCATGTTTTGAGAAGGCTGCAGTATCTGGAGAATAGACTCCACACAGAAAAAAACTCAAACCAGGAACTTCTTTCTGACGTGGTGCTGACCTCATCACTGCTGTGCAGCTCAGTTTCAAACCAGTTAAAAACCATAAATTTAATTTCACAAGTCCTTGGTTAGATAAAGATGGCAAAGCTCATTGTCAAACTAGATGAAACAGAAATAATGTGTAAAAGTGTATTTTTACTTCAACCACCTAGCAAGTGTGCCCTGGTGTGGTTCTGTTCTGATCCAGAGCTCGTTTCTTCTGACGGTCTTCATGATTCTGGAGGTGTGAAAGCTCACCTGATTTGGGCCAAGCGTGAGAACTCTCTCTTGCAAATGAACTCTGGCGTATTTCACTTCAGAGTGAATGGAGACAGACTTTCCACAGACCAGAGAGAGGAGGACAACCAACAGGAGGACATTATTATCCACTTAATTAGCTGACCCTGTTTTGTAGCAATTTGATGACCAACTAAACCAATCCATATCATAAAACTGCCACCACAGGCTCAACCCATTGACTGTATAATATAAAACTGGACGGATCGTGTGTGACGTCACCCATAGAAAATGCCTTGCTTCCGGTTCCAACCAGTTAAAGTCAAGTCAGTCGCCATTTTTCCATGATATGTGCATCGCCATGTTGGAACCAGGCATCCTCAGTAAGCTGTGATTGGTCCATTTGCAAAATTTCTAAGGCAACGACTCTCACCAATCAGGAGTGAGCATGTTAGAAGGCCACACCCCTTCCACTGGAAGCAGGCTCTGGAAAACCTGTCAATCAAACGCTTCAAACATTCGACGCCAGGCCACCTACTTTTATTTCGGCATCTGATTGGTCAGTTTATAACTTGAATAACTTATGCAACAGCAAAAATATGACAAAAAATGGGATTAGCAAGAACATTTTGATAAAAGGTATCAGAGCAAGAATGGTTATTCTGACAAACAGATGTTTGTTTCTATAGATGTCAATGGGATTTTGGCTTTTTGGAAACAGAAGGTAATTCCTATTTGGAGCGTGGGGGGGGGGGGGGCTGTTTATTCTAGTTCACATAACTGTCAATGGCTGAACCATCAGAAGAGCTCTGAAGGAAAACTGACACCTCCTTTGGTGTCTGAATCTCCTCCTTGCTCATCCTCTCTCACTGCTGTTTTGTGCTGGGACTGTGGAGAAGTTATTTATGAAACAAAATCTTCTTCCTTTTCTAACAAGTCTTGTTACTTTTGCAAACCAAGCAGACTTTTGCAGGTGACTCTCCAGAGACCCAACCAGTGGCATCCAAGGCCAAAAAGTGAACCTGAAGTCAAAGCCAAGACTCCAGGATGAAAGCCTTGCATCAATCGTCTCTCTGATTGTCTGCATGTTTAGCTGTCAGATCATTTGCCGTAAAGCTGAGCATGTTTCCAGAAATGCTGCGTTTCCCTTTAGTGAGACGCTTCTTCAGGGTTCACCAAGAATCTGTCAGTGAGAACCAGAGACTATAGTGCCTGTTCTGAGTTCAGATGTTTAAATGGAATGTTAGGCAGCATAAAGTCTTCCTACAGCTGGTTCTTCAGCTACGATGAGAAGGAAGAGCCTCACTGCCTGTTTTGGGTTAACATTGTTGCAACTCAGCAGCAGTGCATAATTACAACAGGTGGTTGAAAAGTTTTTTCTCCCGAAAGCCGCAGAGGTTTGGACTCTCCACACTAACACCCTCTCTGCTCTGCTTTTTCTGCACCTTTCCAGCTCCTGACCAGGACCGAGTGTTTTCATCAAAGAGCAGGACCTCTGCATAAATGCTCATCTGTTCAGGTATTCGGTCATTTCTTTTCTAAAAATAACCACTGTGCATCCTTGCCAAAAGGTCTCCTTTGTGCTCCGCTCTCCTCTCCAGCGTGTCCAGAGAAGGTTTGCAGCTCGCGCTCTGATACCAGAGCTCTCTATCAGCAAACTGGGATTCAGATGAGAAAAACAGCCTTGGAGGCTAATAGAAGAGGAAGGAGTGGAGGTAAAACTTGGAACCGCGTCAAGTCTTCTCAAAAATCGTTAAAAAGGCCGGAAAAGCAGCTCACTGGAGAATTCAGGAGGTGAGGCAGCCGACAGTTTGGTATGTAACAAAGTGCAGTTAAAAAAAGGAGCTTTTGATCCCATTTCAGAGGCAGACCTTTCATGTTCACTCTGGAGAGTTTGAGCCAAACCTCCCTGACGGGTCACTTTGAGCAAATGTCGTTTGTGTTTGCAGAGACAGCCGTGCCTCTGAGTGGTGAGTGGCTGCATCAAATGTTTCCCTCGGCTCCTGAAGCCGTGGATTAGGGTCTGAGGAGTCTGAACACTGCAGGAGGTGAAACACGGCGAGAGCTTGAACCGGCCTGCGACACCCAGCTCTGAAATACAGTTTAGGTGGGGGGATTGAAATCACATGAATTCAAGTCATGGATTCACTGGAAACTCAACCATCAAAGCCCAGATGAGGCGAGCACGCCTATGTTGATACAAACCAAACAACAATGTGTTGTGGGCAAACCCGATGAAACAACAGCCCAACACACACACATTCACACATTTAGGGGGGGGGAGAAAACGACAGATCAAAACCAACTCTGGAAAACTTCCAGAACCCAAAGGCTTTAGCTTCTGCATCAGTGTCTTAACTGAAGCTGTCACTGATTCCTGACACATTTGTTCACTGAGCAGCAAACGCGGTAGGCAGACAAAAAGAGTCTATGGTGCCATGGTTTTCTTAAAGGTAATAAAACCACAGAAGCTACTGAAGATATGAACTTTGCATCTTAAGTAGAAATTCTCAAACAGTTTTTGCCCGCAGTCACGAGTTTGTAAAATTTTCAGAAAAGAGATTAATTTAAGAAACCAAACAAGTCTAATTTCATCTCCTGAAAGTTTGGCTATAAAACCATTTTAGCTTTTTGTCCCTTTCTGACTCATTCTGAGACTGTGCACAAAAAGCTTTGTCTAAATTTCATGTTGTAAATCACCAATAAAAGAAAACTTATTTTTATTTCAAGCAAAAAAAACTACAGAAATCTGGACATAGTCTGGTTATGGGAACACAAATTCTCCTGACTCCAGTTGTACTTTAAACAAACCTGTCATTTTTCATTTCACTGACTAAATGTAACCGTTATTCTCTTTACAGATTGTTTTATTGATGTTGAGTGAGGTTGTTTTGCAGAGTAACATTTAAGCAGAAGTCACCATATCTTTTAACTGTAATTAATTGTACCATTGTAATTGCTTCATAAAAAGGTTTTCTGAAATGTTCTGCCTTATTTTAACCTTTTATGTTCAAACATGGAATTTCAGCCCTGCCCCTTGTTTAGACAGTATTTAAATTCTCAGAGCTTTCACATTTTGGTTTGTTAATATTCTAAAACTGAGTCCAAACCTGTTGAAGTTTGAGCTGATAACCTCACAGATGTTCCTCCAGGTCCAGAAGACTGTAAAAAGCTCTGTATGAAAATACTGAACATTTGAATTTAAACTATTGATCGTTTTTTTTTTTACTCTGCAAAAAAAATATCTGAAATCCAAAAACCATTACAGATAGATAGATATATACATTGCTGTAGAGAAAAAAAATACATATTTAAACTAATTTAATCGGAAAAAATGCAAGAAACATTTCTAGAAAACCTAAAGGTACAGGAAACAGAGTTTTTCTGTCAAAACTGTTGTCATATTGTGACTGAAAGGTCACCAAAGCTCGCAGCTAAAATGAGGGACACACAGCAGAAACAGGAGCTGACCAGCCGTCGTGCTTGAGGAGGACAAACCGCGTTGCCATGACGATGAGGTCCGTTCGGGATGCGGAACGACAGGAGAGTCTCTGGGAAATGGACCGAAAACTGAACTTTTGACCTAAAAAAAGGTTTTCTTACATTTCGAACGAATGATTTCACGTTCGATGGAAGCTGAATTATATTCCCGTTTTTGGTAGTCATATTCCCACGGGAAATGTGAAAAGAACATTTACCTTTAGCTCTGAACAACCATCGTCTGCTAAGCCTTTGACAAAGTCTCCTGATCAGTGATTGTGTGGTCTAATTTGATTATCATACATGTGGATTTCATATTTGTTCAACTGTTGCTTCATATGAGTCAAAAAGTGACAGAATTAGGGGCTGAACTGTTCCAGGTGGCAAAATCCCCCGTTCCCGCGTCCCCCTGGAACTAATAAGGCAGTCCATTTTCACCCTTTGAGTCCCTGCATCGGCTGGAATGACTGATTTACGGCTGAGACGCAGCCCAAACTCAAACAATTATACATGTGCTGTATTTCACTCTCATATAGCTGCTCTGTGTGAACACTTTCCCATCGTGTTCGCACTGGCCCGCGTTCCTTGAGCCTCTCAGAGTGAGTCCAGAAATCTGTTCTGCCTCATTAGGACAATAATCTGATTTGAGGCTGGGAGAGTGTAAACCTAGACCGCTTAGAGTTCTGATCTCATTTGAAGCCTCGGCACAGCCAAAGAAATGCCGCCGAGGTCCTGCACGGGGACTCGAATTCAGGTCGGTTTTTTTTTTTTTTGGGGGGGGGGGGGGGGGGTACAGTCTGGTTGAGGCAAAAGGGACATTTGTCTCAGAGGTTGACACCTAGAGTTGGATGATCACCTCAGATGGACTCACGTGATGCACGTGCGTTTCTGATTAGAACAGGACAAATACGCTTATTAGCATTTCTTCCTCAAAGAGATTAAAAAGTCATCTTTAGTCAATTTAAGCGACATGAAAAAGACAAATTAAATGTTGTTTTTGTGTGTTCAATGTAAAACAGCGTCACGGTGCAGATATCATTCATGAAGGCGCAGAACTGCTGCTCCAAACCAGAAGAGAGGCGCGCGACGGCGGCGCAGCGCAGGCCCAGAAATCTCTTCCCAGGCTGGGAAGAGGGCTGTAGTCCGTGGCGCAGCCCTCACATGTTATGAGAAAACCATAGTGCGTTCACGTGGAATCCACATTACTCACAGAGGCAGGGTAAGAAAGCACATCCAGGTTTCTGCTGCGCTCCGCGGGGACACCAAACAACCTCAGAGCTGAAGTCGAGAAAGAACCACGAAGAGTTTCCTAAATTTACGCATCACGTTTTTCAATGCAAACATTTCTGCTTAAATTGGGGGAGAGTGTCCTGCCATATCTTTGAACTCTCTCAAGAAAAAGAATATAATTAGAAGCTTTACATGAATTAGACATCATTAATGAAGTTCTCGTGCTGATTAGCAGGAAAGCTCCGCGTCTTCATGACAGCAGCAGCAGCTCCGCGCAGCTTGAAGCTTTGGGGTGAATGTTTATGGATTTACAGGCGGACAGTTTCAGGTTGAGCACTTCAATCAGTGTTGCGTTTCATCTTGGCTGCAGCCTGCACGCTCCGCCTGCTCCCACCAAAGAAAACCGACTTTCCCGTAAGTTGGAGTCTTTAAATGTGGACGCGCAGATGCTGTTTGCTCTCAGGACGCACCACAAGGATCAGTCGGAGTGTGCTGGAGCTCCACCGAGACAGACAGCTGCTGGGGCGAAGTAACCGGACGCGCTTCAGCCTGGAAGTCTCGCGCTCTGTCAAAGCGGCCAAAGAGGAAGGTTCCTGTCAGAAAGCATCACGGAGTGGCACAAAGAGGATGTGATGGTTCGGTGACGGCGACGCGCTCCTCGGAGTTTGAACGCATCCAAGACTTTGTGAACTTGTTCAGTCTGCGCGCAGAGCGGCTGCGGATCGCGCGCCTAAACCCGCGACGCGTTTGGATATCTTAATTGCCGCGGGTCTCCTTGTTCGTAGGTGCCCAGGGCGCTGAAGGTCAGCTCAAAGCGCATCAGGAGAAGCTTTCTTTCCAGTTTCAGCACTGGATGAGCGGAATATTCATGAAGCAGTATCTGAACTTTTGCAGGATGAGGCTGAGAGCATCGAGGTTAGGTTATCTGTAAGTAAAGGCGCCAAAGTTGGTGAGTTTTTATTAAAATAAAACTATTTATTTTGAAGCCACTTTTGTGTTTTCTGCTGTACCACAGGTTCCTTCAGTTGGCGGCGCTTTGCTTTTACGCACAGGTAACCCCCGCTTTTACCTCCATTAACTCGGAAGAATTCAAATGTCTTTATTCATATGAGAAAAACTGCGAAAACGTCTCATTAAGAGCGACTGGCATCAATTCAAACATCTTGAAAAATGCAGAGCTGCGCTCTGAAAGGTGATCGTTAAAACACATGTGGACGGGGGCGGGGGAGTCACGGCGGGGTGAAAGATCAGCGGCGCTCAAATCAAGAGTGACATGAAAGCGTCTCCGTGCGGCCCACCAGCCCGGGTTCGGCCCGCCAGCCGGGGGCTCGGCCCGCCTGACTGACACCGTCACGCAGCTGCGTCTCCTCTGCTGTCCCGCAGAACTCCGTGCAGTCTCCTCCGAACTTCAAGCAGCATGTGACGGAGCAGAGCCGGCTGTCGGACCGCATGAGCCGCAGGCTGACCCGAACCTACCAGCTGTACAGCAGAACCAGCGGGAAACACGTCCAGGTTCTGGCCAACAGGAGGGTCAACGCCAACGGGGACGACGGCGCAGCTCACGGTAGGATGAAAACTTTATTCTGTGTGTGTGTGTGGGGGGGGGGGGGGGGTGAAGCAGCTTTTGGTGTTTTCCTAACATCTGTCTGTGCACACTCATCTCTGTCCACCAACCTGCTGTCCTCTTAAACGGCTCTCACTCCTGGTTTTTGTGCTCCTGGGTTTCCAGACCTTCACGCCCCCCCCCCCCTTTATACTTGAGACAGTGAAACCCCTAAAGCTGCTCAGGCCTCAGCAACAATCAGGCCATGCAGGCGATAGGGGGTCCCTCATGTCAGTGTCAGGACTCGGTGGTTCTCCAACATCCATGAATGTCCCCGTTTCCTGATGAGGAGGTGCGTCTCTGAATCATCTGCCCCCCTGTTGTCGTTACAGCAAAGCTGGAGGTGGAGACGGACTCCTTTGGAAGTCGTGTTCGCATTAAAGGAATGAAGACGGGATACTACATCTGCATGAACAAGAAAGGGAAGCTGATTGGAAAGGTAATCTGAATTTTGACAGTTGTTGACCCTCCAGATCCGCTGCTCATGTCAGACACCAACATTTGATTTGAAGGAATTTTCTCAGCACCTCTGAAGGTTTCCCTGAACATTTGATGGTCTGAATAAAAGAGTGGTGTTTTTCTGACACATCTGAGCCCCCCTCCCTCCCCCCGCTTTTGTCCTCTCTGCAGAGGAAAGGACGAGGCAAAGACTGCATCTTCACCGAGATTGTTCTGGAGAACAACTACACGGCACTCCAGAACGCCAAGTACGAGGGCTGGTACATGGCTTTCACGCGCAAGGGCCGCCCAAGGAAGGCCTCCAAGACCAAGCAGCACCAGAGGGAGGCCCACTTCATGAAGCGTCTCCCGAGGGGGCACCTGCTGAGTGAAAGGAGGCCGTTTGATACGCTTCCTCTGCCCGTCCCGGTTCAGCCTTTCAGCAAGCGGACTAAGCACTCCCATCAGCTGCGCTCGGAGGGTCGCTGAGGGACAAGCGGCACAGCAGAGGCGCCGCCAGACAGCTCCAGACTGGAGGGAAACCTGCATGTGCGCTTGAGTGCCCGAAGGCCTCGTTTGTGGATTTACTGAGTAATTCTTGGTACTGAATTGTAGATAAACTATCTAATCTGCTAGTTATTTCCAATTCAGATGAGGGGAGGGGGGGGGGGGGGGTTGGGAGTTCTCCTCAACACAACTGTCCTGGATGAGAGTTTGGGGTCAGAAAACTGCACCAGAGAATGTTTGAAAGGAGTGAAGTAGACGTGGCAGCTATCTGTGCTTCCAGCATCTGAGTCCCGCCTCACCTGTGGGACACGTAACCTGTTCTTTTCTACATATATGAATATATTTTTACTGTAAAAATGTAAATCAAATATTTATTGTAGAGTGTATATTAAAACCACTAAAGAAAAGTTCCAGGCCGAGCTCTGGTGTTCTGGAAAGTCACCCCCCCCCTCCCCAAAAAATAGCTTCTTTTTTTTCCTGGTCTTCTTCGCACCGAAGACCCAGATAACTGAGGGGCAATATCTGTGACAGGCTGCTGAATTCAATGTGCTCAGCAAGTGAGACCCGGGCCTGAATGGCCCGAGCTATGCATTAAAAGCGATGAGGTCAGCCCACCATTTCGGCTCAAACAAAGGTTACCACCATGTAGTTGCATTTCTCACGATCGCACACCGTAACCCTCAGATCAAATGAGCCCTTTGTGGAACCTCATATAAAAGGGCATGTTATACAATAGTGGGTTCGAATAATAACACGAGGAGGGGTCAGTTATCAAAAAGAAGCCAGTCACACAGGGAGGGGCGAGGGGGGGTTACAGCTTGCAGAGAAAGCATCGGGCCTGTGTGGCAAAATGTGGCATCGACTGAAAGAGGGGGAATGGCTGGGAAGAGGCATTCGGGAATGAAAGGGAGGCAGAAAGGAAGCCCTCTTCCCAGAAGCAGCTGAGCATGACCGTCGGAGGCCAAACGACAGGGGAGGAGGACGATCCGGAGCGCAGCCGCTCCCTGCCTGCCCGTCCGTCTGCTGCAGTCGAAAAAATGACAGATTTCATGTTCCTGGTAGAAGAAAACATCAAATCCCTCCAAATAATCTGGACAACAGAAGCACAGAGTGCCTCAAATGTTTTTGTCTTGCATCTGCAAGAAGACAAAGCACAGTGACCTGTGGTTTGGTCTCTGCGAGCTGCACTTGCTTTCTGGGTTTGGACAAGCAGAAAAAAATGCTAGGAATCATAAGCTGTACTTAAATACAAGAGTCTCACTCGAAGGCCCTCTTCAGGCTGCCTTCAGGTTTTTCTTGAACTGAATCAGACTAAAAAAAAAGTGCAGCTTGAACGCCTGTTTCTTCATGCTGCAAACATGCGAGGATGCTGGGCGAAGGTGCCTCTGACGTCTGCTGTCAGCTGCCAACGTCGCTCAGCGTCTCTGGGAAATGATCACATTTGTATCAACCTAATGCAAATGTCAAAC
The DNA here is from genome assembly GCA_023969325.1 of Oryzias curvinotus. Classification (NCBI taxonomy): domain Eukaryota; kingdom Metazoa; phylum Chordata; class Actinopteri; order Beloniformes; family Adrianichthyidae; genus Oryzias; species Oryzias curvinotus. Next base: position 5,986,170 of record CM043710.1, on the reverse strand, counting down.
CATCAGGAGCAAGAGAACAAAACGTGTGAACATCCTTCAACATGAAACTGACTCTGGAGGGATCAAAATGCTTTGTTTGGAAAACGTAAAGATGTGGGAGATCACTTTCTGACAAGTTCTGAAACTCCTACATTTAGGAACGTGGAGGTATTTTGCAGTTAATGTCCAGATTACAATCAAACAGAAGCAGGGGAAAAAGCTGAGGTGGTTTCTGCAGGCGTGTGAACAAAAGCTCTGGAGGAAATGAGGCTGTGAGGCTGTGAATGCAGCCCCCGCTCTCAGCCAGAGCTCACTGGGCTTTGCAGTCCCCCTCAGCCGTCCCCCTCAGCTCCTTCAGCTCCTTCAGCAGTTCCTGCTCCCCCGTCAGGATCTCTTTTGGCTTCTTGTACTGGAAAAGAAGAAGACATTTCTCATTATCATACATCTCTGGCGGCTCCAAAACAATCCGTGAAACACAGAGAAGAGGTGACACATTCAACATCAGGAAAAAGCTCTGGTTGGAAGGACATCAGTCTAAAAAAAGTACATGAAATTAAGGAGACTCGATGTTTTTTTTTGTTTTTTTTATGGATTAAAAAGCAAACTGTGAGAAACTCACACTGACGATCAGCGTGTTGTTGGCGTGTGTGAAGCTGAGGGCGGCGCTCTCCAGAGGCAGCCCACACCGATCAAGATCAGGAATACAGAACTTTTTAAAATACCTGCAAAGACACAAGCAGGATTACAAACGCACGGTGCGCCGGCAGCAACGCGGATGGTTTGTCTACAGCGCCATCTATAGGGAGAGTCTGGACATTGCATGCAACAAGTGTGCAGCGCAGGAAGGTACTTTTTGTTTGAGGTCTTTATGATGACACATCTTTCAGACGGCTCCACAAAAACACTGAAGACATCTTTCTGGTAGGCGAGGTTCCGGATTCTCCACTGAAAACTGGTCTTGGTGTCTTTTCTGGTGAACACAGGCTGTGGAAACCAGAGAAAACGCTGCTGAGCTCTGCAAACCCAATCATTACTAAGCTGAGGTCAGGTCAACATAAAAGCAGAGAAAAACAAAACCCACATTGGAGCAGCTCTCTCTGATTATGTCCGAGTCCTGAGATCCCAAGGTGTTGACCAGCGGCTCCCCAACCTCCACCTGCCAGGGGCTTTGAACTCCCAGTGGGCTTTTATGGCGCCATTTCCGCACTGAAACACATTCAGAAGACTCAAGCTCATCCTGACTCTGCCGCCGGCGCCAGTACCTTCATGCTGCAGAAAAGCTACATTTGATCCTTACTAATAAGTTCATCCGTCTTCAGGTCGTATTCTTCTGCCATCTCTTTCCCATCAGAGAAGAGATAGTGGATCTTCCGCTTACCTGCAGGTAGAATCAAAAGTGTTCACGAGAAAAAAGAAATAAAAATCTCAAGCTTAATGAGCTTAATGTAAGTTATGTTTATCACAAAGTGTGGAGTTAGGGAGGAGATGTCCGGGTAGAAAGGTTCTAAAAACCCAATACAACTGCGGAGAGCCCCCCACCCCGCTGTACAACTGACCACCACTAACAACTGATTTAGATTTGATTTTCAAAGGGTTTTTTTTTATTTATCACTTGAAGCTGAAACTTGTTAAAGCCTCAGTTCAAACAATAAGTGGAAAGAGGCATTTGCCTATAAAAAAAATAGAAACTCTTCTACTTTTAAATTGAAGATTAGCAGATAAATGCAAGGTAAGAATCTTCATCATTAGCACCCTAAAATAAAAAAATTAGAAGGCAAAACACACAGTGAAAATAATTAATATACATAGTTTATCTGTATTGGAATTTCTGATTCATCCCAGCTGTATGTAACATAACGGAAATTTGAAGGAACGTGTACAGTATTTGCCCTAAAGACCTTTGCAACAATAAAAGCCAGTGAAAACAATGGAATGGTCTATGGCACAGAGGGATTCCTGATTAGAATTTGTGTGGGTTCATAATTAAAATGCACCTTCATTGTTTGGTACAAATACTTTAGATTAGGGTCCCCATCCAATCAGCTCATCTGTTGTCCAGATACTTCTTTCTCAAACTCCCCCCATTTAATTACTAATCGTAGATTTGATTTGGGTCTGTTCATAAACAATGCAGTTTTGGTTTATAATCAAAGTAAACAATACTAACTTTGGTCGAAAGATGCTTTATTTTTGATGTTTCATTTCAATCGCCAACTCAAAGAGCTTTAATGTTCTTGTGAAGAAAAAACATTATTAGCAAACAGGAGCATCTTCATGGTCAGGTTGAGTGGTATGAGACTCAGGAATCACTGACACTCGTGCAGCTGTGACTCGTTCTTCTCATATATTATTTTCTAGCTTGCTGTTGCTATTTTAATAGATTCAGAGTTTCTAATGTAATGTGGAGCATCAAATTGAATATCTAAATTATTGTTACTGTTAGTATTTTGTAAATACGCACGCATTCGCTTTGAGTCTGTATTTTTGAGACTCTGGTGGTATTATTACCGTGGATGAAACTGCTAGCTTGTTGTTGCCTAGCAACATTAGCTATGAAGTTAAGTCCAACTTTAAGAACGGCAATTATGTCAGGTTAATACAGTTTGAAATGTTTTTATTTATTTAAAGAGTTTCGTATCTTTTTAACTTACCACCCTGTATGAGCGCAGTTTTTCTCGATGACTTCAGAACTTCTGTCCAGCTTTGCAGCTCTGCCATTTTACACTTCCGTCTCAGGCGGTTACCACGGAAACAATGGCGCGAAAACGTCATTGTGTAGTTTAATTTTGAACGATAAAACGAAAATTTAGTATTGTCTTATATGAAATATAAGATAATAATTAACATTATTAGTGAAATACAAAGAAGTAAAAAAAAAAAAAAAAAAAAACATTTTTTTTGTTGTGACCTCAGCCCGGAAATGAAGCATTCATAGAAGAGACAACTTCCGCTTCAGGAGACCCGTGTTTGTAACAGGGTAAGAGCTAAGATTTTATAGTACAGTTGTTTTAAGCAACAAATGTTCGGCTTTATTTCTACAAAATGTAGAAATAATTCAATTTGCATCAAGCTGCAGATAAAACAGAAAGGGATCGAATTAGAACTGGTTTCTGTTTTCATCGGTGTGAATGAGCTAGCCATGTTTACTAAAAGCGGAGGAATATAGCTTCACCATTCTAACTGGATATTTACAAAAATATTAACCAAAGGTTTTAAAGGAACACACTATAATACATTTTTGAAATGAAGCTGTTTAAACAATAGTATGTTGTGCCAGGCCTTGAATATTGTCTAACACAGAGAAAAAATGCTATTCTCCCCTAGTTTTCAATAAATTTAAACAGCGATCGTCTTTTTTATGTTTTATTTGTCTACATTCAAAATATTAACTTCTTTTAAACCGTAATTTAGCAAGTTCATCATTTTCTTCTGTACTTTAATTTGATTTTTCCTCTTTAGAAAGAATATTTTTTCAAACCGAGTTTCTAATTCTATTGTGCTTCTTGAAATGGCAAATCTCGTCTTTGTTCTTCCAGTATGTTGAGTCCTAAAATAAAGTTGTTCTTTTACGTTTTCACCAACTCAAAAAGTCGCTAAACATTTTTCTTTCCTGGCTATGCCCTCAAATGAACATAAACAGGATGTAAAGTGAATTGCTCTAAAAACTCAAAAACTTCTGGAGTATTTTGAAGGACAATGCTTTACGCAGACCTTCCAGCTCATTTACTATTACACTGATATATTTATTCTAACTTCATATTGCAGCTCTTTACCTCCACCTGCCGTGGTGCTATCACACACAGTCTGTGTCAGGAAAACATGTTCCTGTCCATCTAAGTTCTCCCTTTTCTGTATTTTGAGTTTAGTGTTCAAAAGTTGCTCGATGAGAAACCAACCCATTTATTTATCTTTGGCTCTGTCGTCTTCTTGTCTGTGTGCAGGCCAGCAGTCCCTCTTCTCAGATGGAGAGATGGAGCCCCATCATGGGATTATGAAGGCTTTCCCCAAAGTTAAAAGAGCCAAAGTGCTACAGGGACAGGATGCCCCTCCGATGAAGAAGAAACCTGACGAAATAGAGGTTAAGGGCGGAAACCCTTTTAGCGGAGTGACAGTGTACCTTCTGCCTGCTGGAATTGGAAATGCGAGGTGCCAGATCTTCCAGAGACAAATTCAGCAGATGGGAGGACAGTTGGAGAGGTCACTGTGTGCCGCTGTCACTCATGTTGTGGTGGATGACAGCATGGATGGAGACAGGGCTCTGCGCTTGCTAAAAGTGGATGGCCTGCTCTCTGGTGTTCATCTGGTGAAATGCAGCTGGCTGAGCAAGTGCATTAGTGAGCGGAAACTCCTGGATATAGATGGATACAGCCTTCTTTTACCCAAGAGGTTCATGATCATCTTTACATTTTCTTTTGGAGTCTTTGTCGCAGATCAGGTTTTTTCTATATTCTTTTAAACCTATAGTGTTCATAGTTGAAGATGTTTCTTTCATGCATGTCAAAACACATGATTTGATACATAAATGAAAGATTGGTATATGCATTACATCTATTAAATTTATTGTCCACCCAGGAGCTCCGAATCAAAGCAGGAACGTGTGAGTGAAAAACAAGCAGATTTAAAATCGATTACAGAAAACCGCCCCGATCCAGAGACTCTTCAAACCAAGCAGGAGGAAACTGCACTCACGGTCTGTTTCCAGGTCGCAGCATTCTGAGATGAACCTGTCAAAGATAAGCTTTTCATCACGATTTATCTTCACACCTCTCTAGCAGACAAACCCAGACACTAAAGAGGAGGTGGGTGGGGAGGAAGACTGCGTCTCTCAGAGCGACCTGGAAGCTCTCATCACTGGTCAGCACCCCGAAGAAGAGAGCCCAGGCGCAGGTGGAAACCCTGATCCAGAGGCTGTCGTGGAGAAAACGGTCCCAGGGAAGTGGGTCTGTGCTCAGTCTTCCAAGTCAAAGACTAATAACTTTAATAAGCACCTCACAGACAAGCTGGAGTTACTGGCTAAGGCTTACACACATCAGGGGGACAAGTGGAGGGCACTGGGGTACTCCAAGGCTGTCAACGCACTGAAAAGCTACCACAAGCCAGTGACTTCATATCAGGTAGAACTTGCTTTAAGAGCTGCTGGTTCCTCTGGTTTTTAGCATTTAATCAACTCAGGGTTATCTGTCTCATTTTCTCCTTTCAAATTACTTTCTCTAGGAAGCATGCCAGATTCCGGGAATTGGAAAGCGCATGGCCGACAAGATCGATGAGATCATGGAGAGCGGCCACTTGCGTAAGCTGGATCACATCGGGGAGGCAGTGCCAGTGTTGGAGATTTTCACCAACATTTGGGGGGCAGGAGCCAAAACTGCACAGCTGTGGTACCAACAGGTGAAAACACAGCCAAATGCCTCTGCCATGTCTCTCCTCTGTAATACTAACGGAGGCTGTTTCATCCCAAACTTTGGGATTTATGGAGCTGCTCCAGTTCCAGCTGGGAAACAGGATATTTAGCTGTTGGTTTTGAAGACCTGTGAAATGTTTTTTTTTAAACTCAGAGAAACTGCGTTTTTTTGTCATTATTTTTTCTTGTTGAATTCCAGATCAAATAAGTGTCTTTTTTTCTGTCAGGGATTTCGCACCCTGGAGGACATCCGCACCAGAGCTCACCTGAGCGCCACTCAGAAAATTGGCCTGAAGCACTACAATGACTTTCTAGAGCGAATGCCCAGAGAGGAGGCAGCAGCTATCGAAAAAGTGGTAATAAATCTTCATTTGACCCATCAAATGCTTGCTTTGTTCTGCGATGATGACTGAAACATTGACTCCTACAAATATTAGGCTGCATTCCTATGCAGGTGATGGGATCCTCCTTTGAACAATCAGCCATTTGTGAATTGAAGCCCTGAGGTTGGAAAATGTTTGCTGTAGCTTTGCTGCACGATGATGTAAAAAACAGAGAGCAGCGTCCCAAAGGGGAAAAGGAAACTCCAAACCCCGACTGCTCTGAAGTTGGCCAGATAACTGCTGGTTTCTCTGTCAAAGAGCCGCTGACCGGGATTTTCACTTTCCATCAAAGCTGCCAGTGAGAGATTAGACACGAAGAAGATGACAAAAGCATGTGTGTGTCCTTGGTCTGTCAAAATAATGTGCTTTGCATTTATGCCTCCAAATTTAAGGGGGAAAAGTTCAGCATTTGCTTGTGGGGGGCACCAGAGGAAGACTCCAAAAGCACAGGGTCTCTGTTGTTTTCAGAGCGTTTCATGTAAAGAAACTATCACTTTTCAGCCCTGAAGAAATAAAAGGCTGGAGTCTACTCACAGACATTTCTGGAAGATTCATGGAGTTTTCAGGAATGTCAAGTCTTTACTCCTGATGCACAGATTTCTCTGGAAGTTGTTTATGATATTCTGCTCTGGAGAGAAGATTTTCACTTCTCATTTTTACTTTTATGTTGTGGAACATTTCTGGAAAAAAATTCTCAATCTTTGTATGTTTATCAAAGGGCCTCTGTCTTTCTTGTCTCTATAAGAAAACCCAGTAAAGATGATCATGGAGCAGACCTGACAATCAACTTTATTACTTGAGAAGTTCTCCAAGCCCAATTCTTTCATTTCCTGCTTCTTTAGTCATTTCTTGCCTATGAAACCTGCAGCAGCCTTACATTTGAAATGAGCTCATTTAGTTGACCAAAGTCAGATTCCTCAGTTTAAACATTCATCTTGTTCATGTTGTGAATAGAACATTGGTTTAGAAAGAATCTGAAAATCTTGTTAGTTGTGGTCAAAAGGCCCAGAACTTTGGTCATGTAACGGCTTCTTCTGTGCAGGTGAGGGAAGCTGTGAGAACCTTGGATCCGGGACTCGAGGCTGTCGCCTGTGGGTCCTACCGTCGGGGGAAGGCGACGTGTGGAGACGTGGACATACTTATCACTCACCCTGATGGCAAGTCCCACAGAGGCGTCTTCAGCAGGGTGTTACAAATCCTCCATGATGATGGTAATCTTGTTCATTTTCAAGCAGTGTTTTTGGATTTTTCATTTAGGAGAGGCTGACAAAGTTTTTCCATTTTAGGGTTTTTGACAGACGATTTGGTGAGCCATGAGGAGAATGGAGAGCAGAAAAAATACATGGGTGTGTGCCGGTTGCCGGGCCACCGCCATCGCAGGTTGGACATCATCATAGTGCCTTACAACGAGTTTGCCTGCGCACTTCTGTATTTCACCGGATCCGCGCACTTCAACCGCTCGATGAGAGCCCTGGCAAAAACAAAACACATGAGCTTGTCGGAGCATTCCCTGAACAAAGACGTGGTCCGCCAGGGCACCTCTAAAGTCTGCGCTGGAATCCCAGTTCCCACACAGACGGAGAAGGATGTTTTTAGTCTTCTGGGGATACCATACAGGGAGCCGCATGAAAGGGATTGGTGATTATTGCGATCCTTTGCAAATACTTTATATCATGGCTTTCAATTCTTTAATAATTGTATAGAATATTAGGAGGAGCTCATTTAAACCTAAAGTAGACACTTTCCAAATTTGAAGTAAAACCAGGAAGTACCAGATGTTGCAGTTCTAAAAAAAGGCCACTTGATGTTGGTCACAGATAGGAGTGATTTCCAATCAAGTCTGATTTCACACCAATAATAAAAGCATTCAGCAGTGTATCGAAAACCTTTTTGATGTTTATGACTTTTTTTTTTTTTTTCCAATTTATGAAAAGTCTTTGGGGTGGCGGGGGAAGCAACAAAAGTGTCTGTGACCTTTTTTCTTTATTGGCAGGTTGGTACACCTAACAGTTTTAAACTTTATTTTGTCCCAGCCTAATTGCAGTCTTCTGATGGTCGTGGAGATGGAAGGAGCAAACGACAGTCAGTGCCCCCTCCTGCTTAAACTCAAAGCTGCTATGACAAAAGTTGGCTGCAAACGTGGCAGGAAGATTTTAAAGGGTCCTACGGAGATGCTGCCAGGAAGTTAAAGTGTTCCCATAGAGTGTTTGATCTACAAAGTACTATTTTAATTAAATAATGTGGGTCATGGTGGAGAGGTAGAGTGGTCGACCTCTGATTGGAAGGTTGCAGATTCGGTTCCTGCTCTGCACGCAAATGTGTCGAAGTGTTCTTAGGCAGGACACTGAACCCCACGTCTCTCCAGGTGGTGTGATTGTGTGGGTGAATAGGACTGTGGCTGTAAAGTGCTTTGGACCTTCTAAGAAGGCAGTAAAACGCTAAATAACCATTTATCTGAAGGTGGACTGGCTGTGAAGCCGGTTGACCAGAGGTTCAACATCCTGTCCTGAACCCGCACAGACAATTTAGAACAAAAATGATTTCCTTTATTATCCAAGCTGTGTTTTTGTTCACCTGACTGCCTAAAGAAGAAGAAAAAACACGCTCATAAATGGACATGAGAAAAAAAGGCCTGGTGCTCACGCGGACTGCTCGATGATTGGTCAATAAATCTGCAGCTGGTTGGAGCTGACCAACCACGTTCCAGTCCGCAAAACAACTTCTGCTCCGCGGTGCGGTCCGCCCGTCACGTTGCGCACATGGATCCGGGCTCGGTGACCACACCACACCCAGCTGACCGGAGCGGAGAGTCCTCTCCGGGGAACGCCTCGTGCAACAGCTGCATCCGGAGCGCCGACGCGCCGGCTGCGCACAGAGGAGGCGGCGCTTGCGGCGGCCTCTCGACACGACGCGAGCCAGCCCGGAGCCCGATGTTTTCCCTGTAGAAAACTGTTCGAGAGTCGGCCTGCTCATGACTCCGCGCTTCCGCTTTCTCCTGGATTGAATGTTTTTCTCCTAAAGAAAATGGGATTATTTTTACAAGCTGCTGTCGCCTCCGCCTCTCCCACGGAGTCAGCGGCGGAGGAGGTAAGTTGAGCCCCACATACAAAGCGAGCTGTCAGCGGACCCCCAGCTGAGTTACTTAGAGTCCGAGCGAGCTCGGAGAATGTTGTTTTCTGACAGCTCGTGTCGCCTATAGCCGAGTGAAGAAGAGAGGTTCTCCGGGTGAGCAGCCTGTTAGCTTCCGTGGCTAACACAGTTAGCATGGCTAAGGTGTTTTTTTTCCGGAGTCTGCGTGTCTGCTGCGGACTCCTCACCTTATCTCAGGTTACCAAAGTTCTTTAAGAAGATTTTCCTTCACATTCGAGCGACCTTCCCGACAAACAACACCCGCGTTCACGTTACAGGCCCAGCAACGCTGCACCACTAGCTAGAAAAACTTAGCAGGCTAACATTTCTGTTAAAGTTTGTGTCAGGTTATATTAGATATCAGGGTTTGACTTGTTATCACTAAAGATAGAGACAAACTCTTTCTTTTTTTGGAAAGCGTTTGGTCTTGCTTTTGGTTATTACGAACATTGAAAATGTTATAGTATAGATCACTTTGTGATACACATTTCTGAAAAGGACTTTATAAATAAAGTTTGATTTGATTCTTTAAAGTCTCGCGATTCTTCATGAGTAATCCCAGGAACAGAACAGAAGGTGTTTTTAAACTGAAGACAGCTCTGGCCTTCACCCACTTTCATGCTTTAGAAGTCCTGTGACATAATCCTTGGCATTCTGTGTCCACTTTAATGTCTGCATTAATGCTGTGTGTGAGGTTCACCTGCAGCTCCGCCTCTCGCTGCTCCAGGTGTAGACAGATCCACATTCTGGTTGTGACTGCTGGTTTCACATTGAGAGGTCAGCTGTTACAAAGACACATCACTGCAGAGCGACAGTTGCTCTCAGAACGTCAGCCTTTTTAGTTTATTTTTTAAGGCGATAAACATACTAACAATATAAATGTTCTTACTTTAGTTGCTGTTCACCTTTCTGCATATCCCTTCAGGGGTGGCCACAGCACAAAACCGGCGTTCACTAATTAGCTCAGCTGGTTTGGCAGAGATTTTTGAGTCCTTCCTGACACAACCCTGTATTTTATCCGTGCTTGGGACCGGCACAGGGGGCCCTAGTCTAGGGGTCTTTTGTGGTTACATACCTGGACAGTAGCATAAGGGGACCTTCCGAAGGACCCACACTGGATGAGGATCATCGCGCCCCCTGGGGCAACCAACAAACCCTGGGTTCCCATGCTCGCTCAATCAATCAATCAATCAATCAATCAATCAATCAATCAATCAACAAATCAGAACTTTATTTATAAAGTACTTTTCATATAAAAATATAGCACAAAGTACTTTACATTAAAACACAACAAAATATAAAAACGAGCATGACGATTAAAATGAACAAGCACAAAAATTAAAAATTAGGGCCCCCCTCCCCGTCCCTAGCCCCCCACTCCTTTCACACCTCCCACCCCCTAAATGATGGGGAAAGACGATGAGAAATAGGCTGAGCACGAAAACAACACACGGCCAATTGAGACACCCAGCCACCAGCAAACATACTCACTTTAGTAACTTAAACATTTTTGTTTTAAAAGCATTTTTTTGTTAAAATATTTTTCCTTAACATGTTTGAAACAAGTAGGGAAACGAAGATTAAACAATAAATCAGCTGTAAATGTGTTACTAAGAACTTCTTACCTGTTTTATAAGTCATTGTTAGGTTCCTTAAATAATGCTGTTTTAGAAGTAATTCTACTTCTACTTGACTGCAGCCTGTGGCTCATCTGGCTGCTGTCAATGTCAGTGCAGATGCACATCCTCAGCTACAGCCACACACACGCAGTCTGGTTGAATCGAAAAGTGAAAGAAACCTCAGGAGAGTGGCAACAGTCCAACTTTAAACATGAAAGGTAACGGGTATCAGTGTTGTTGCAGTTCTCTTTTGAAAGTGGCAGCAGGTTACTGGCTGGTTAACACCTTGCGTGCAGAATGTGTCATGGTAGCTTTTCTGTGCTAAATGAAGTAGAGGGAGCCTTTTTATAGACTGATTGTCCAGTGTCTGATGTTATTCACACTGTTACAACCTGATCAATGAGCTGAGAAGTGATCAGATATCAGGTCTGGAGCTCAGCCCTTTCTAATGAGGATGGCGTGTTTGGTCACAGAGGACAGCTGGTCTTCTCTGAAGGTGTTCTAGAAAAATGGCAGACCAGAGTAGTCAGTGGAAGTGGTTTGGGTAATTTGGGATGAGGTAGTGGTGTGTGTGTGTGTGTTATAAAAAAATATGACAACAGAGATCTAAGTTGAAACCTTTTCAAACGAAGATGCTCATCATTTGTATCAAACTGCACGGCTGTTAGTGAAGGAGTTGCTTGAATGCATTTGTTTTCTATCAGTTGTCATAAATGAATCACTTTCTAAAATAATTGAGCCATTTTTCCTTTTTTTGTTTTTGTTTGTTTTAGGGGGACCAGAACCCAACCAAGCAAATGTGGGAGCATAGATTTATGTGGGACAGTGCGGGTCACAGAGAGGTACTGTAGTCCTGACTTAGGCATGTTGTTGATTTGTCTGACATGGAAATTAGTATGGGGGCTCCCTGCTGAAGCACGTGTTTCACATTTGACGTTATTGTTGTGCTGTTTTTGCTAAATGCGTGTGTGTAAAAGACTTTAGCGCAGTGCAAGAGGGACACGTGGTCACTTGTACATTTGGATTTTTACAGCCGAAATTCAATTTTTGACACGAACCGAAGTTTGAGTCCAATAAATGCACCTTTTTCAGACACAAAAAGTAACCAGTCAAAGACTTTTTTTTTTCACTGCCTTTAAAGTACTTTTTAAGAGGGTGTTGTAACAAGATCTCATGTGCACACAGACTACCTTCACTTGTCCCTCCTGCACAGGATGCACAACTTTGGCCCCCCAAGTCCAGCTCTTACCGTTCAGGCGTCCCAGCAGTGGTTGATGTTTTTTTTGACAGGAAACACAGTAGTTTCTTGAGCGATCCCTCCAGCTCCTCAGATGTTGGGTTTCAAAGGGTTCCACAGACGCATCAGTGTCAGCGCTGTGCCTCATTTTGATCAGAGATACTTTTGGTGGCTCAGCGCAAGAATATTGAAGAGGGGGTGTGGGCAGGACTGTGAGGTGAATCAGGTCTATGGCCAAGGACCTAAAGAAGTTCACGTCCTGATTTTCAACTCTTTTCAGCAGCTTCTTATTAAGGCATATTATGTTGCAGCGCTGCAGTCGCTTCAGTAACCAGATCTGTCTTTAATCGGCGTTTCAGCATGAGAGAGGAGGATTGTTTGGTTGTTGCATACTCAAATGGGAGATGGGAATCTGGTCTTTGCAGATTCTTTGCTCAGTCGGTTGTTTGCCAAGACAAGCTGAGATTGTTTTGTTTAGAGCAGACGTTTTTGTTTCCCTTGGTTATTGTGTGTGTTTGCTCTGTGAATCCTCTGCTCCTGCGCCGTCCCGCACAGAGCGTCCTGTCTGGCAGGCAGATGTGAGGAAAACAAGTCTCACCGAGATGCAAAAACAGGAGATGCCGTGAAATCGTCCTGTGCCCAGCTGGCTTTTCAGGAATGTCGTGTTGATAAACAGGCCTGCACTTCTCCCCGTCAGCGTTTTCTGATGTTCGGTCTGGTGTGTCACTGATCTGTGTTTCTGCCTCTCGCTTTCTCACTGCCTTATCATCATGCATAGGAGTAGCTTGGAGCTCTGCTGGAGCTTGGAAATTTCCGTAAAGCAATCCGTGTCCAGTGTTTGGACTGCGTTGGTGTGTGGGTAGGGTCAAGAAGCAAAGAAACAGACGGGCTCAGCATTTGCTTCCAGTTTCTGGATCAGGACTCGTCATGTCCCTGAATGCAGGAGCTCCGCCGGTAACGTAAACCCCACTTTCTCCTCCTCTTCTTCTGCACTCTGAGGTGACTGAACAGATCCGTCAGGAGTTTTTGAACAACTTTTCTGCCCTTCCCATTGACCATCGACCCTGTGTTCTTCCACCTGTTGGCTTTTCACAGTGTGGACGGCTGGTTTTGATTGTCCATGCTGCTTGTTTGCTTTATTGACCGTTGACACAAGACAACGGGTTGTATGAGTGCAGACAGTCGACTTCTGTTGGGGTTTGTTCGGTCTTCTGATCCGCTTTTATTCTGAATTATTTCATGCATTGAAACAAGGCGGATTTTGGATGTTGACACGTCTGAAAGCGGCGCTCTCACATGACTGAGGTACTTCAGACTTGCAGGTATATTTCTAGAAACAAATGAACCCCAGTTTCCCATTGGTGGAGTAAGGCGAGTTATATCTCTAATGAATCTGCAAAGTATGAAGGATTATTTTCAGCATCTTAGTTTCCCTTAAAACTTCTGGGATGCTTTGATTTTTTTCCCTTTCTTTTTTACCTAAGGGCACAAAATGACAACTGAGTCTGCAGACAATAGTTATTTAAAATTAAAATAAAAACTGTCATTGACATTTCTAAGGGCTCGTCGGGGGATGCATTTAAGGCTGTATCATTGCTAAATTGATGGATTGAAAGCATAACTCTGAATAAGTGGCACTGGCATCAGCAGCTCCTTCATGAAGCTGCACCATGTTTTGTTTTTGTTTCCATTTTTTCATATGAAGAACACAGAGTTAAACAAAATAAAATCAATTACAACAAATTATTATTGAACCTAGATAAAACCAAAGGGATGTTTTTTGGTAACAGCTATGCCAACACCGAGCTCTCAATTAAAATAAATAAATGTCTCAATTGAAAGTGTCACAGAAATCAAATTCTTAGGGGTTTTTATTGATGGCAAACTAGGTTGGAACAACACATAAAGTCTCAAAGTATTTCAATCATAAATAAATCTAAACATATATTAGAATACAACAGTAGATATTTATTGTATTTTTCTTAATATTACCATATTTCACCTACTGTATAAAAATTTGGGGGAATTACATCTTCTCTTTTTACTTAAAAAAGAGTCATCAGAAATGTACATGAAGCCAGATATGTTGATCATACAAACAATGTATTTGATCAATCCAGACTTTTGAAACTTTATGACCTTGTTGATTTTCACACTATGCAACTTCTATATAGAGCTAGGGGGAAATCGTTACCATTCAACATCCAAAAACAGTTCTTAGAAAATGAAGGAGCTACTAACTGAGGGGATGTAGGAACTTCAGCAACAAACTGATAAGAACCACAAAGAAAAGTTTCTGTGTCGCTATGTGGCACTAAACTTTGGAACGAGTTAAGTAATGAGCTGAAACAATATTCAAATATCCACATATTCAAGAAAATGTATAAAGAAACTCTGATTTCACAATATAAAGATAAGAGGAGTTAAGGATCAAAGGGTGTTTGAATAATTCCAAATACATGTGTGAACTTGATTGTGATGAAATAATCCAAGATCTTTTCATTACAATCAATGAGTTTTACATTGTAATGTGCAATAATGATTACTGAAATATTTTCAATTAGAATGTATAAACTATTGATTTTCTTTACTTGATCTCCAATGTGCAGCAATGATTACTGGTTTAATGTGATAATGTGTTCTAATAATAATCAATGGTTATTACATATTTGTTACCTAGAGTGTGAATCATTAATGTTTACTGATAAGATGTAAGAATTCTATTCTTTTCATTTGGTCAGATGAGACCAAAATGAAAGATGAGGATTAATATGAAATTGTATTCTGATTATAATCAATGAGTATTACATATCTGTGACATGTTTCATTTGTGTTACTGTTTACTGGAATCATGAAAAAATGTTTTCAGATGATAATCAATATGCACTGGATTTTGTAACTTGAAAATAATCTATTTGATCAGAAAACGGATTACGAAAACTATGCACAACTATCAAATAAATCAACTCAGTAGGGGTGGGGTTATATCTACTTGCTTCTTCCCAGTAAGATCAGCATGTCTTTAGTTAATGGTCACTATATTTAACTAAGCGAATGTAACTTAGTGTATCTTTGTTTTTGTCTCTTTTTTTTTTTAAACTATGCATTTCATAAATTTCTTGACATGCATATTTAGTGGCTTATTTCATGCGATTCTGTAACAAGTTTGATAAATCTGTATGAATTTTTTTGTATTGACTACGGTTAATATTTGAAATATAAATAAATCAAATAAAATCCAAAACAGTCCAAAAATAAACCAAACGCCGCACAGTAATGAATAAAGTAGGTTTGTGTTGCAGTCTGGCCTGTTGCATGTTACTCATAAGGTGTTGCTCAGGACTGCTTTGAACAGTGATGAACGTAATGATTTTCACGTCAACAAAAGCAAGATGATTCATAAAAACGGTCATTTTTGGGGAGAAATGTTTGTTTGTCTGTTTTTTTTCCAACGAAAGAATTCAGTTTTATTCAATAAAGTTGAAACAAACAGTTACGTAGAATCTGGTTTTCATGAGTAAATTGATCTCGGCTTGGATATTTGACAAACTAATGTAGAATTCAAATCTTAACCCTATGAACTGACATGGAGTCAGTATTTTAGAAGTTAAACTAGCTCCCTGTAACTCTGCACACAGCTGAAGGTTTGAAGGTCTGGAAGTGATATGACCTTAATTTAATAATTTTCGCCATTTCTGTAAAGGGCTGATTTTACACAATATAGGCCCTTTAAACAGTCAAACTGTTTCAACACATTTTGTTATCAAGTTCTTCTCTTTAGTCTTGTTAATAAATGCAGTACGCTGTTTTATTTGATGCAGTAGAACATTAATAGCCTCAGAGATTTGTCCTCGTCCCTCTGCTTTACTGAGCTTTCATTTTTATGTAGATTCTGTCTCTGCAGCCGACCGGTTTCTGGATCGGAACTTTTGGAAGTGTGTTTGTAAGAGAACCTGCCTGAACACCTGAGCCTCTTGAAATGCCGTACTAAAACAGCACAGGCTGTGTTCTGCTCTACAAAACCAAAGTCGCTCATTGATCAGTGCGTTCTTCTCATTTTGGAGGACGCTTTGGGAATGGTAGGATGGGATTTAATTAGACCTGGTCAGTATCGGGACACTCATGAAACCGCCGTGGATCAGCTGTCAGCACCTGCTGGCCTTCATCCTAAGACTTCACCGAAATATGAGAGGGTGAAATGACCAAGTGATGACATTTTTGTCTGAAGAGTCACCTTCGCTGTGTTGTCAGTCTAGACTACAAAACAAGTGGCGGGCAGAACTCTGACACCAGAGAGGTGAAAGATGTGTACTGTAAACAACAATCAAGCAGGAACTCTGCTTATTGCCGTGCGCATCCAGCTGCAAGCACAAAAGGCCAAAGTACAGTGCTGCTTTAAACATAGTTTTCATTTCAGGTTTTGATTTATAGTCTACTTGAAGTGACCGTGTTTCTTCTCCTCCTTTTGCAGAACCTGCTTCGCTGTGAGGGCGTGAACAACCAGACCTACTTCTGTGAGGCTGGACACTGCTGTGGAGAATCCCAGTGCTGTAGTTACTATTATGAGCTGTGGTGTAAGTCTTTGTCCATGTTTCTAGTTTCCTACCTAACCCCCTCTGTTTTCACATCCTTTTTTTTCTAAATAAGATTTTCACTGACGTGAACCTCCTCAATGAGTCTGAGCTGCATGGCAGGTTTTTTTTTTTAAGGTCACAGTTTTTCTTCTCATAAGAAAAAAAAACCCTTCGGAACCTTCTGTTCAAACGCAATCTTCTCTTGGATGGTCCTCCTGGTTCTGCAGGTGTGAAAGCTCACCTGAACTTTAGACCGAACGACAGACCTCTGGTCGTTCTCTAGAACGAGAGTCTCTGTACTCTTGCACATGAACTCTGGTGCAGTGTACTTCAGTGTGAATGCAGACGGACTACCTTGCGAAGCAAAAACAGTAAATGATTTAGGCGCCACCCACTTGGAGTGGAAAAGAACTAAATGTTGGTCACAGGGCAGATGAGGCAAAAGCTTTGAACCCACAAACAGTGGAAAAAGTCCAAAGTTGAAAGGTGTTCCTCTTCATGGTTGAGAGGTCTGTAATGTTCTTCATAGGTACACTTCACAAATGAATCCAGGAAATCATGTTTGATTCTTAAAGAATTTATTTGTATGATGGTGCAAAAAAAATCAGTATTTGGTCAATAACAAATATTCACCTCAATATTTTTTGATTTAACCCTGGTTTCAGTGACAGAGGTCAAAGGTTTCCTGTCCACCAGGCCTGGACACATTGTAGCAGCTATTCTGGTCTGTTTTTCCATGAAGATCTTCTCAAAAGCTGTGATGTTTTGGGGGCTGTTTCTGGGCTTTCTCATTCTCTAGCTAGATCAATTCAGAACCTTGAAGAACTTTTTACGTAGCCCCTCCTTTCGGTTCGGATCTGAATTTCATAGGGCTCGGTTCTGTACATTTCGGGTCGGTACTGCTGTTTAACAAATCTGCCTGATATGAACTAATATTTTATGAACTATTATTTTATTGTTATTTGTCTGTTTTGCTTCCAGACACCTGAATTTCTCCCTTGGGAGATTAATAAAGTTTTTAACTATGTATCTATTTTCTGTATTTTTCGGTACAAAAAACGAAGGCAGAAAAAAATTACTATAAATGCATTTCTTTGTTTTACATAACAATAAATAAAATTGACCTATGTATGTGATCTGCTTGATAAAATAAGAAAAACATTTAGCTGCCAGCAACCAAAAACTGTGGATAATTAACACTGGCCTGATAAACAGCATTTGAACTTGCACATTTCTTTTCTTGTAGACCTGATTGTTACAGTCGGTTGATGCTGTTTTAAGTTTGTTCACAGATTGGATGTGTTACTGTGGCACACGCTATCTTTGTGTAACAATGTCAACACACAGCATTCGACTCATCCAATTGTCTTTTCCCTTCATGGATGCTGACAACAAAGCCGAAGTGTTCCCACACAGGAGAGCGTATGGGGGTGGGGGGTGGGGCATTAGCCACATGTTGACATGCTAACTGTCCGTCACCTAATAGCGTCTCATAGGAAACTCACGGCTAACATTACTTCCGTTAGTTAATGCGGTGGCGACCTGGAGGTTAGCCCCGCCTATAGCCACTAAGACTCATGGGAAATGTTAAATCTTGTGTGTGTTGAATCCTTCACCATCACGGAGAGAGCTGTGAAGAGAAGTGACGTTCATGTTGTTACGCTGTTCATGTGTGTTCATAACAAATGAGTTTTAATGCCGGACAGGAGATGGAGCATCTATTTCTCTGTCTTCTCTCTCTGAGACTGTTTGAGGGCGAGTGGAGTATGAGGCAAGGACAGTCATCGCAGCTAGTTCATTAGCAGCTCGGCTCTCATTTCCTCGCTACCAGTGACAAAGCAGCTGGATCGTTACAATGCATATGCGGATAAAAAAGAAAGATAAAAAAGGTACAGAAGTGAGCCGAGCCGAAAATGCCGTACCAAAATGGTTCGGTTCAACTGCGTTTATCGTTACACCCCTAGTTTTTGAGATCATTGTCCTAAAGGATGATCCAGATGCGTTTCATCCTCAATGTGTTTACTGATGGAAGGAGCTTTTTGTCCAAAATCTCCCCATACATGGATCCATTCACCCTTTCCTTGATATGGATCAGTCGTCATGTTCCCTTTGAGGAGAAGCAGCCCCAAAGCATGACGTTTCCACTCCCATGCTTCACAGTGGGTATGGTGTTCTTGGATGCATCCAGCCATTCTTCTTCCTTCAAACTCAGCAAGTGGCATTAATTCCAGAGTTTGATTTTGGTCTCATCTGACCAAATGACATTCTATCCATCCTCCTCTAGATCTTCCAGATGATCTCCAGAGAACTTTAGATGTGGACAAGTGCTGACTTGAGCAGGGGGACCTTTGAAGCACTGCAGGATTTGATTATGTCGCGTGTTACAATAGAAGAGCTTCTTAAAGAAGCAACAGGTCTGAGACCTGGGAATTATTTAGGAACTAAATACTTATTTTCTGCTACTACAACACAGGTGGTGTGATGCCTCATTTTATTGCGCCATTCATGACTGTTGACCTTCTGATTTGAAATCACTGATATTGTTGGTGAAAGCAGAACTGTTGTACGGTTCCTTTACAGAGAGCAGCAGCAGGAGTCTGATAAGCTGCTATCTCTAACCCCCCCCCCTCCCCAAACCTAGCTAAATCAGCAGTTAGCAAGCTGCTGCCTAAGTGACAGCAGTTTCCTGTTTAAAAAGAAAAAACGGTTGGACATTAGTTGATTTGCAGCTCAGCTTGTTTTTAGAATATTATGGATTTTTTGCATTTAAATGATCCTCACAAAGTGAAGCCAAACTTTCTGTCCTGCTGATGTTTACTCCAAATGTTCTACTTTAAAGCAAGAGTCCAGCTGTTCCGAGCTTTGGGCTGGAGATGTGGTTGCTGTGGTTGCGTCTCCTGTTGTGTGCATGTTGATGCACAGAAAGAGCTATTTGAAAAAGTGGGGGGTAAAAAAAACCTCTGCTGCTCTTCCTCAGGGTTTTGGCTGGTGTGGGCCATCATCTTCATTTTAAGCTGCTGCTGCGTGTGTCACCATCGCCGCACCAAACACCGGCTGCAGCAGCAACAACGGCAGCACGAGATCAACCTCATCGCCTACCGGGAGGCTCACAACTACCCGTCCGTGCCCTTCTACTTCAGTAAGAGTCGCCTCCGTCACGCAGCATGCGTCAAAGATCTCTGTGATCCAGATCCCAAAAAGGTGGCAGAAATGTCAAAACTCTGGGTTGTGTATGGAAAGCAGCAGAGTTGTTGTCTCTCTGACCTTTGCTGGTGGTTTCCATTAAAGCAGGGGTGTCTAACTCCAGGCGATCAGGGCCGGCGTAGGTATCAAAACTGTTGGGCCTGCATAAGTGTTCTGGGGCCTGGCACTAATGATGACGTCACACTACGGTAACCCCACTTGGACAAACTGCTCGGGCTCTACATATTTTCATTTCAGGTTTCCTTTTGTAACCTACAGTTTTCCTTCATATTTTGTAGCTGACATTATTCTTTGTAATGTTAATATTTTGCCAACACCTATTGTGCCAAAAGATCTGTGGCTGCTAGAATGAAGCTGCTGCTCCACACGAGCAAACCGTGTCTCTGAGCAGAGCAGCCGGAGTCTCGTAGCTTCCTGTTAGCAGGCGGGTGTGTGTGCGCGTGTGTGTGTGTGCTTTGTTACGGTGTGCGGTCCAGAGAAGTCTGCAGTCCGTCTGCAGACCGCAGTCCGTTGGGCTGTCGGACTCGGGAGAACCGTGTCTCCCGGGAGATTTGTCTCCCCAAGCAGAGAAGCGACTTTGGGACGGGCGGAGGCGGCTTTTGAATGAACAGTACTGGAAAAAAAAAACGTGCGAACAGTTGTACCAATTCACTAGGATAACTATTCCCGTTACTAAAAAATAAATGCATGAAAAGGGGTTAAACACAAAAGAGTGTCTTAATGCAGAAAAAACAATTTGCAGATAAATACAACAGAAATATTCAGACACAACCCGCGCATAAATCCACATCTTAAATGAGAGTAGAGTTCAAACAAAATGATCTTTGATAGTTCAGTTCAAGAACAAACATTTAGATGAGGCGTGTTCAGCCTTTAGTCGTCCAATTCCATCCAGATACTAAGTTATTCCACAAAAATAGGAAAGTCAAAATAGAAAAGAAAACATAGCCCTAAAGCCATCGCTATGTTCTGGTATACCAGTAACTAAAAAATATGGTTGGATCTCACCAGCGTTAAATCCAGGATCTCTGACGCGGCCTCTCGCAGCAAACCCTCCTGCTCCCAATCACAAAGCACGTCTTGCCGTGGGAATCGCGCCTCCCGGTAAAGCTTCCTCCGTCGATCTAACGACCCGGCTGTGGTGGATTTCTTCCTTTTCCATTAACGCCTTCAGCGTTCGAAAAAGTCAGTGAACTCACTCCATTCATCCACCTGTGGAGCCGTCATTCGCGGCCTGCAGGTGTGACAGGGGAAAACCTCGCACCACACCCCTCACCAGCGTTTCCGAGGAAGTCAGCTGGCCCCCGCTGTCTCGTCTCCACCCCCTTATGAAGTCTTTTGATGAAGTTCCCCAATTATTTAGTTTGGATTCTTTTTCATTTGAAGAGTAATTTACATGGAAAAAAAACAGGCGACCACTTTTTTCCACAGCAGGAATACATACATACATTTTTTTTATAAAAAACATAAATTCCTGACGGTACCATGTCTAAAGAATTTTCCTCAACTATGTTTTGCACACATCAGTGTAATGTGACATTGTCACACAATCATGTGAACCTACAGACAAACCTACAGACAAAGAAAGGCTGATGGTTATTCCAGTTGAAGTTCATCCATGGCTAAATGTTGTTAGCACGTATTAACATAATCCTAACCCTTCTTCCGGCCGGGTCAGTTCTGCCAATAATAAAGCACTGGCCACACAGTTTTAAAAAGCTTTAAGCAAACATGCACTTAATAACAATCGTAACGATAATAAAAACCCATTTAGAAGACCATCTCGCTCTGTGTCGGAGCTTTGTTTGTTTACAACGGAACTCATAACTTCTGCTTCTACAATTGTACCGTAATTTGTCCGGACCAATCACTATCTTACACGTCATCAGACCTACGTACAACCAATCAAATAGTGTGACGTCATCATAAGTCGCAGGCCCCCGAACACTTATTGCAGGGCGAACAGTTTTGGTACCTACACCAGCCTCCTGCTGGTTTACAGAATTCCTGGATCAGGTGTGATTAGCCAATAAGGAGCTTTAATGGCAGGTTGACCCTGGGCCTCGAGGCCTGGGTTCTGACCCCCCCCTGCATTCAGCAGCGTGACCCACATTCTGCTCTCTGCTGTTCCACAGTGACTTCAGCTGAATCCTGATAGTCTTTTTTTTTTTACCTCCTCAGGGTTTCTGCCCAACTACCTCCTTCCCGACTATGAGGAGGTGGTTAACCGGCCGCCGACTCCGCCCCCGCCTTACACCGCCTTACTGACAGGACCGTCCTCGGTGGCTTCCAGCCCCCTAAATCCTGAGCAGCAGGACGGACACTGTTCCACCGTCCAGCCCCCCCCAGGCCCTCCCACCTCGGACAGCCTGTGTTGCAGACCCACAGAGGAGCCGCCCCCCGTCTCTTTGGACTTCACGCCGAAGGCTGAAGGGAAACGCGCACAGACCGCAGAAGATGCAGACACGATACTACGAGGGGGGGGGCTCGGCACAGAGCGGCTGTCCAGCCACGGGGTGAAGGGGGACAGCGAGGAAGACTGCCGGGACCCGCTGATGAAGGACTTCAGTCTCTCAGAGGACAAGGAGCGCCTCCCCAACGGCAGGAGGAGGCGCTTCACAGGGGACTCCGGGATTGAGGTGTGCGTGTGCGGCACGCGCGGAAGCGGCGTCTGCGGGGGGGCCGGAGGGACTGGCCAGGAATGCAAGGAGTTGAGGGAGCTGGAGAGCCTGCTGGGACAGGACGAAGGGGACGATGGGGAGGAGGGGGAGGGGTCCGGGGACTTCTGCGACAGCTGTGGTCACGGAGCTTCGCTCATGGGGGAGGACGACCCGCAGCCTGGGGCTGCCGACAGAAGGGCTGGGAGGGGCCCGACGGGCTCTCCGTCGCCACCTCACCACCCAGGTGGGAGTCCGCTCCAGGAACCCGTGTGCCTCCTCCTGCACACCATCAACGAGCAGGAGGGGGGGGCCCCCAGCAGCACCTTGGAGGGCTGAAGGGCCCCCCTGTCTGAGGGACTTATTTACTGTTTAATGAGTATGCCCCCCCAACACACACCGCAGCAGTGGCCTTAATCTGTGTAGTTCTGCTTCATTTGGGGGGAGCGTGGCGCTTACCCCCGCCGCACACTCGCAGATCTGCATCAGTGTAGTCATTTACCACAAGCAGCAGTCCAGACTTCAGTCCTGGGGGGGGCAGTAGCCCTCAAAGGCTGTTCCTCGCTGCCACTGAATTGTTGAAGATCATGCACAGCAGGATCATTTTGGGAGGGGGGGGGTGGGGGGTGCAGCATGGAGCTCCTCTGTGTTCATGTGACTGATACTGTACTAGATGTGCAAGGACATCATGCGGGGGGGGGGGGGGGGGCACATGCTTGTAAAGTGCTTTTCAGTGATAAAGGCCGCTCTGCCTGGAGGTTCCCATCCTTTGACGAGCCGGAGCGCGAGCACTTCCTGTTTGCACAGTTTCTGTAGACGTTGTAGCAGAAAAACCCCAACTGTCTTTCATCTGGTCCAGAGTCATCAGGACCGTCGGAGCATCAGCCAGTGAGGCTCGCACATCCTGAGATTTTGACCCTGATGTGATGATTGTAGCTCATGCCTGAAAAACCAGACTGTGGTGGAACAATCAGTGAAACGGAAAAAGCAGCTGCCAAAAACAGGAATGTTAATCTTCTTAGAGATTAAACGGAAAAGGGCGACTTCAGACCTCGTACTTGCGTGTCAGTCTCTTTCAGCAGGTTTCCACGCTCACCAGCTCTTACTTGACTTGAGACCATCTTTACTCGCAGTTTTCCCATGAACCTCCTTTACTTGCTGCCTTACAATAGACCAGTGAGCGACGCTGAAATGTAGCTCAACTGGTTTTAAGGAAAGTTCTAGTTTTTTTCAGCTCTTCATGTTCAGTTAAAACAGAGCAACGTTGTAGAGGACTAAAACGAAAACATGGTTTCCCGTTAATCCTCACTTACTCCAGCACAGCGACAAGCATCCAAGAGGGCAATCTGCTAAAGATGCAAATGTTTGGGGGTTCACATTTGACCGACTTCTTTTGTTTGCACTGCAGAAGATTAGAATTCTTCAAAAAAAAATGGAAAAATGTGCCAATGTTTGGTGCAAATTGAGATTAAAACTATGTGATAAATAATCTTAATCAATTTTCTGCATTGAAACTGTGGAGAGAAGCTTCAGACATGAGGCTTTCTGGAGGCTCGTGAATTTTGACTCCACATCCAATGTTTCTGAGCTGGTCTTAATGCATCGCAGATGCGTCCTGGTGTCAGTCATTTAGATTTCCAATTGGAAACCCCCCCCCCCCCCCCCAGCCGTGTGCACACGCAGCCTTTGCTGGAGTTTTTCTCCTGAGTCAAACGGGTTAAATGGATTTCTGCTCGGATTCCCTGAAGAACATCTCTTAACTCCTCTTAAGTCTAGATTTCAGCTTCCTCTTGGAAAAGTGAGCTGCTTGGTTACTAGAGTTTTCATCCATTATGGCCTAAATACACTCTGAAGTGCTTTAGATAGAAATGCTTTTGTAAACTCAAAAAAGTGTACTTGGAAACTTTTAGTTAAGGAGCTCTTTTTCATATCATTCATTTTAAATTTGAAAGGGTTCATATAAAGAATGAAGAAACCACTTTATATTTGGAAGTTCTGTACGATATTCTGTAGCTTTATTCTGAACCAAAATGTGTTTTTCATCTCTTTTTAAAGGAAATCATTAGCTATATTATTATGAACCGTTTGGGGTATTAAGTTCTACTTTTGAGGAAAGAGTTAAACTTGTGTTAAGATTTTAATCTGAGGTTGTTTGAAGGGTTAATCCTACTAACTGTATACGTTTGTAAAGATATTGGCTGATTTTGCCAAAGACACTTTGTTATGGTTTGTGCTTTTGCACATACTTGTTTGAATGTTTCGATCATAAGCCATTCATTGTAAGATGGATGTATGTTCAATAAACATCGAATTTACACAAACCGATGTCTCCCACATCTCATGTGTTTGTGGTGTGCATTTACTCTGTGGCTACTTTATTATCTGGCAGTTATCTACACCCTTGCAGAATGAATGAGCACATCCTGAAATTCAACATTTCCACACAGAAAAAGTCAAACTTTCACACCTTCGGTTCAGCATTTACTAAATAGTTTTATTTTCTAAAAGACCATAGAGGGAAATCCTGCTATGGATTGAGTGAAAGGAAACACTGCCGTTGAATAGAAATAAAAACATACAGATACGTTTATCGAGAGCAAAAATGAAAGCATTAATTCTAAATGTAAACGTGGAATTTGTTCAAGCTTTATTTTATGTCATCTGGTTCTTGATGAAAATGTTTACAACCTTTAACCTTTGTCCTTTTATTGTGTTGGAAGTTTTCGATCTGTTATTTTCCAGCTGCTGGTTCACGAATGCCCCACCCGCTCAAAAGATTTAAATGTTAAATTTGAACAAAAGTATAAATATTAAGGTCAATATATAACTGGAGGACATTTTGGCTTCAAAATTCTTGAAAAACAAACTTTCCCGTTTCTGATGTTCTGCTACATATTTATCGACAAGGTAATAAACTATTAAAAGCTTGAGCAGCTCAGTCAACAAATCAAAGTTCTTTTTTACATGATTTATGTGATGTTTACAACACCTTTTCCATTAAGTTAATGGAATAACATTCTGTCTGAATAACCATTTAACGTCACGTATGACTTGATTTAAATTATTTTATCAACTTTCAAAATCTCTCTCCACCAACCTTTCAAAACTGGCCAGTTTCAGTATTTATTGTACAATATTTATTCAAACACATTTTGCAAATATGATTGCATAAACTCTTTAAAGAAACATGGGTCTAACCCTTATAAGCCAAGAAATATTTAGCATCTTTTCCAATTAAAATGATGTGGCGACAGGGTTGCACAAAGTATAATGGATGCAATATTTTGGTTATAAATCATCATTTAAAAGTGGCAAATAAATGACCAAGACAACAAAGTGAATAACTTTTAATGGGATCTTCTGCAAGTTTTTTCAAATAACGCCCCAAAAATTGAAGAAATAACTTTTTTTTTTCATTTCCCTCTTTCTTTGAGTAAGTACTCTTGTCTCCTCTATACTCTCTAAATCACACTTGGCTCAGTAGCATCTCTGCTTTTCTGCAGCACTCAGTGGTGCTGCTATGTTAAATGAATAATCCTTTCAAGGTAGTTGCTGCAACTAGTACCCATAGGACTACTATAACAAATAAAAGCAAACTATTCAGTGTTTAAAATTCATAAATGTGTTTACAGCAGTACATTTTAAATAAGGGTGGGATCTGTATCTATTACTCATTTTATTTTTTTAAATGTTTTATTTTATTTTGAAATTTTCGGAAATGATTGTGAGCTTCAACAGGAAGTGACGCATCACCTGAACTTTGAACGCACCAAACTTTTCACGGTCTAGAGTCGATGGATGAAGACAGCAGGTATGACGAGCTCTGGTTTCTTCTTTTTCGTCTCGCAGATTACAGTAATCCGGGCGCGCGCGTTGCTCGCGTGACCGAAGCGTGACACATCCGTGATACTAAATGCTAGATTCTTGCTTCTTCTTCTCCAAGCGCGCGCGGAAGCGGATTCTCTGACAGCTCCACCCACGTGGACGTGAAGGTAAATAGCTTTTTTTTTTAAAAAACTTTATTGAGCATAAACGCAATTACAAAACACAAGAAGACATGCATCGGAAACAATGACTATAACATTTTAATACAAAAGAATTAAGCAAGGGGCATGTGATTAGGAAATTCTAAGTTAACAAATCTTAACCAAAAAATAGTAAAAATGAAACGAGAAAAATAAGAGACTCGTCAAAACAGGGAAGTACGGAGTTCAACTATATGGTAACGCTGTGAGTATTGATATTTTTGGGGGGTGTTGTAATATAAAGTTGATGAAATTCAGTAATAAAGCCAAAAAATTTGGAGAAATCTTTCTCACTCTGCATTATGTAAATAAACATTTATAATATAATATATAATAATAAATAAATACATCTAATAATAATAATAATAAAAATAAATATTAACAGTATTTGTTCAAAATGTATCATACAATTAATTTTTAATTTGTTGTATTTGAATCACTACAACGGGTTCTGGAGCTCACACGAAAGTGTGCAATTATTGAAAAGGTGAAGTATAGATTCAGGGGAATTATTGCAACAACGATCAATATCTGAAAAATTGGCATTGCACATATTTGCTGGATAATTATCATGTAAGAGTTTTGTATGTATATATGACTTTATTATTAATGCAATTTTTTCTGATAATAACCACTCTTTATTCCAGTTAATATTTCTAAGACTACATTCACAGATGACAAAAAGCCACCAATGCAGCGATCTAAATGCAAGTTTTCAGCTAAATTGGCAGGTGGGGTGGCTGCCCCGTGGCGTTTTCTAATTGGGCAGCAGCAGTCGCATTCTCACATGCTGCGCCGGGGAAGCCAAACTTATAAGAAAAAATTCAAATGTAGGTCCCCGGCCGATTCAGACTGCCACCCTCCAGCCACCCCCCGGCCCTGTGCTGACGTCCCACTGCAAACGTCAGATTGTTAGAAATCATACAGTAGCAATGATCGGACATCCATCTGGTGATCCCAGCCACTGAGCGAATATGTGTAGTATTGCATTTTTTATTTAGGATTTCAACTCCATTAATTGTCTCAGAAGAGTGTATTTTAATTCAAACTTGCTAACGCAGATGACAGGGGAAGTAAATGTGATCTGATGGCTTTCAAAATACTATTTGAATCCTTTGTTTGTTACTAGTAAAGATTAAATGTACAAAAACCTTTCATCGTGAAATGGGTTCCCATTCATATGGGAAAGATCAGAAAAATAAATGAATCCTTTCTATCCAATTTGGTCTAAATATAGATTTGTTCTTCGTGGTTTTATCTTTGGTGTTCCAAATTATAGATTTATGTGGGGGGAAAGTTATACAAGAACGTCCAAGCAAATGAGGCTTGTTGGTAAACGTTGGAGAGTTTTGCAGGAATCTTTTTGATATTGTACTGAAGGTAAAGTGCTGCAAGTTGTGGATTCACCGTGGTAACGTATGAACATGTGAGAGAATAAACACTGTTTGTGTTTACTTTTTTTTTTTTTTCAGAACATTTAGAACATTATTGGCAGTGTAAACTACAGTCAGCCTGCTGTTTTTCTGGCTATCACTCGATTTGTTCTTAGCTGTCTGCTGCTTTCTTTCAGGAACAAACTAAGGCTAGCAGCAAGATTGCAAAATACACAAGTGAATGCGCTGGAAATAAACGGCTAAATCATAATCCAATCAATTAGTCAAAAAAACAACAAGAACTATAGTTCCATTAGAAGCCTAGCCGCCTCTTGAAATTACATTTAAACCCGTTAGTCAACTTTAAAGAAATGCATCAGGCTCTGCTGTCACACATCTGTCAGTCTCTCTTTACATCTAAACAACACTATGGTTCCTTTATTACACATGTGTCAAACTCAACGCCTGCGAGACCATAAAAGTTTTTAATTTCTTATAATAAAAAAATTATTAATTGGCGTGTATTTATTCATATCTAGGGGGAGAAATATGGGATTGGGCAGCTATGCATTGTGACTTAAACACTGTCCATATAACCTGAACTGACAGAATCAAAAGTAAAAGGATTTATGCTAGAGTAACAAGCAAACATATGTTTTCTATGTAACTGTCATTGTCACTTTGAAAAATTGTAATAAATGAGTAATTTAACATTAAGGAGTAGTTACATTTATTTTGCATTACATTTGGTAACATGTATAAGTTATATCTGGCCCTTTGAGGACAGCCACTGATGTGGCCCTCAGTGAAAATGAGTTGGACACCCCTGCTTTATTATTTATAGAAATGCAATGTAGACCAAAAATCTTTATTCAACCCATCATTATTTCCAGATATAAGACTGAACCTCTCATCTACAGTGAAATAAGATTTGCTGATGACATGAGAAAGTCCTGTTGGTTATTTTTTGTTTTCAATTCTAAAGTTCTGCCAAGTGGAACTAAATACTACCAAGCTCCAGAGGAAGACATGGAACCAGAAACTGGATTTGGGTTTGAGTTTTGATTCTACGCCTTTGGTTTTAGACTTTAAAGTCCAACTTCCGATCATCTTTAGATCTGGTGTAAAAGTGTTCCCACTGGTCTTTTAATTACGATTTATAACGTTTTTAGTAACGTAACGTAACGTTTAAAGTAAGCATCCGTTTATCAAGTGGCTGACTTGGAAAGGAGCAGATCATTGAGACTTGACCCGCCCATCGGAGTTTCTACGTCACAAACAAGCTTTTTCCAACGGCATTTTTTCATCTGCTCCTGATTCACAGCTATTTAAAAAAAAAAAAGAAATACTCAGAAACACAGTTTTAATCCTACGTTCTTTTATATTTGTCCTCCATAATGTGAGAAATGCTACAAGAACATTTAAAAAAAAAACAGAACAACAGCAGAGCATCGATGAGTGGCTGAGGCTGAGCCCACACAACCAGTCAGAGGTGGGACCTGATGGCGCTGAACGCTCAGGTTAACTGTGAGAACCGACAATGAATGTGCTCAAAAAGTTGATCTTAAACATCGTAAAATACGTTCATTTATTTTATGGCTGAAGCCTCATTGTAAACGGACACCTCTGCTTCATCTTCCGGTAGCAGCTGTTTAGGTTGGCTTCAGTTGTTATCAAAATGGACCAAAGGGAAACAGTTTGGTGTCTATTACATACTTGCGGAACTTTTTGACTTTCTGGTTTAACTTTGCTTATTGTGCAGAAATCTCTCTGAACCTAACAGCTTTAGATCCTGCTAGCTTCTCATCTTAAAGTCAGTGTTTTACAGTGTACCACCAGCAGAGTGGCCTGTTGTGGTCATGAGTCTCTCCAGGAAGACGTCTGGTTAGTGGCAGCTCCTTGATGAGGGGCGTTTCTTTTAACAGGAGTATTATGGGAGGAAGCTGAAAACAACCTCAGATCTGCAGAGTAATGCATGCATGACTCCACGGCAGCCAAGCCCCGCCTTCATCCGCGAGGCTTTGAGGAAAGTCCACCCTGAAGTCGTCGCACGGTCAGTGCAGCACTTCCTGCCTTCTCACCTGCTCCTCGCGCAGCTCGGACATTCACGTTTCTGTGACCTCACAGGTACTACGGCTGCGGTCTGCTGGTGCCGGAGAGCTTGGAGGGCTGCTCCATCCTGGACCTGGGCAGCGGCAGTGGGAGGGACTGCTACATGCTGAGTCAGCTGGTGGGCGAGAAGGGTCGTGTCACTGGCATTGACATGACTGAGGCCCAGGTACCTGCACCACAGAAGACCCGTTACCTGTTGGCTGCATGAACAGCCAGCATTTTTAAAGATGCAAAGAGATGCTCCTTCACAGTCGTGAAGTGAAGAGACCTCCAGGTTTAGGTTTTTCCATCCATCCATCCATCATCTGCTGCCTAAGCCTTAATTACAAAAGCCCTTATGGCTAGAGACAGGTTGTCTGCTGGCGAAAGAGGGGCAAACCTGTAAGAAATAGCAAGGTCGTAGACCGCTCTGTGAGGCTGTACAGAGAAAATGTTCATGCATATTCTTTTCTGCTGACAGCGACATGTAGTTGCCAACACTTAGACAACATGCAATGGTGTAGTGGGTGAGATGCAGGTGTGTCGTACAGATTTTCCATCTTTCTAAACTCCCCAAATCCTGCAGACTGCACAAGATGAGTGTGTGCTCTTTGTGTGCTGCCTGACTTTGAAATAAGGAAATAAGACAGTCGGAGCACAGATTGTGTGGACACCCTACAGGCATTGGAGTATCATCTGTGCACCCCATGTGTGCAGCCTTTGCATGTGGTCAGTAGTGGGTTAACAACAACTAGAATGCAGCGTTAGGGTGACCGCGCGGCATCACCTGCAGGTCATAATGGCATACAACTTACATTATCCTCATGAATAATTGAACAATACTCTTTTCGCATGCATGACAATCGTATGTTCCATTTTTTCGACGTCCCTTGAGGTGGCCATCTAAGCCTCAAGGGAACAGCAAGACTCACTTCCCTTAAAGTCCCACTCCAGTCTTATTGTGATCTATTGTAAGGGCGTTCCCAGTAGTCTTTTAATTAGGATTATGCTGTTTTAGCTTCTGCAGAGCAGCAGGAGTTCAATAGAAATTCGCCTCTGAGTTGTAAGTGAGAATGTTGGCGTGGAGTTAACCCATCCCCTTCCCATCATCCATCTGTTGAAAATCTCTTGATAGTTTTGGCGCTATCCAGCTGCACAGTTTTCAGCCAGATGTCAACTCGGACGGGGAAAATGAAGACGATCATGGATCTAGTCGTCTACAAGTGGATGCATCAGAATGGAGCGGAGCAGTGAGCTCACCATTATGTCAGGAAATGTTTCCTGAAAACGAACTGTCAAGAAATGCTGTTAGTCTAAAAACCCAATTTTCCAGACATACAAAAAGATTCAATAAGAGTCAAAAACGTATCCTTTGAAGCAGCCTTTCCAGGGAGGTGAAGTCAGAGCTGGGGTGGTTTGAAGCTGCTGCTTGTGGGTGCAGACAAATGTCTGTGTGTGTGGGTGCCATTTATTAAAAACAAAAGAATATAGCGTAACAATAGAACAGGGGTGGCGAACAAGTTTGACACCAAGAGCCGAATTTTTTTATCTGTGAGAGTCAAAGAGCCACACCACACCCTGACCAGCCAAAACGAACACACAAACACGCAATGAAAGCCGTATTACTTTCCATAACACACTCCTCTCCCTACACCAGAACAGCAAGTATTGTACTTGTGTTTATTTCAAGGAAAGTGTCCACCCTCAATACACACATCAATGCAGCTAAACCAGAGTTAACACAGAGACTACCCTGGAGGTCAGAGACCCACTCCACACACTCACTCTCTCTCTCTCATTTCTCACACACACACACACACACACACTCTCACTCTCTCTCTCTCTTTATCTCACTCTTTTGTCTGCCTCTCTCTGACACACACAACCACTCAGTGACGTCAGTGGCGGTTCTACCCTGAATTACTCCCCGGGCGAGATCCTGCCCAGACGCCCCCCCCCCATAGAGTCACTTTGTCCGTGTCAACAGACATGTTTTATTGTCATTGAAATTAAGGAATTGATTTAAAAAAATCCGTTTATCAGAATTCTGCACTGCTTTATAACAGTTATCAATTTCCATGCGGGAACCTCCCAATGGATGAATAAAGTTGTCTATCTATCAGAACATAAAATTAAAAGGCCATAAACATGGCAAAAACACAGCTAGGTAGGAAAATATTTAATCAAACACAATATTGAATACATAATATAAAATAAATATTATAAAGTACAAAGCTTCTATCACTTAAATAACACGCTAAAATAAATATAACTGCAGCACCAATACACTAAGAACAGAAAGACTAACTAAAACCTAACCTTTCTAGTCTTCCTTGATGCAAACTCGTCAATAACATCATCATATGAAATCTGCTCCCCTGAATGATTGATACTAACAACAGCAGGTTAGTGAGTCACTCCTGAGACGTTGGTGACCTCAGGTATGACCTGATCAACTGGAGTTTGGAAATTTAGGAAATTTAAATAGTCATGCTCTATATCAATCTCTACTTCAGAGAAGAAAAATGAGCTCATGTTTGCTGTCTTCAATCCTTTGTCTGGTACATTTTTAGTTATGACCTGTTACATTATGTTTTGTCACCATAGAGTTGTAGTAAATAAAAATTCATTTTTAAAACTACCTACAGATTTATGTAAATTCTATTGACTTATATTATAACCCAACATTCGTTAATAAATAATAAATAAACCTCATACATGCAGGCTCAAAATTAACTCCTAAATCCCTAGTTAAAAAACACTGTGAAAACGTTTGAGCTGCCACAAATGATTATTACAGTAATGGCCAATCTACAGCTATTTGTCCCATAAGCATGTTATAGCAGCAACAGCAGCAGAACAGCAGCAGCAGCCACCAAGACAGCTTATTTAACATTATGAACTAATATACAACAGCAAAACACAACAAAACCTTTGTGTTACAGCAGAGCAGACAGACACATGAATCATAACTAATGTTACAAGTTAAACCAGAGCAAAAGTTAAAGAAGAAAATCTTAAACATGATGTTATTTGTAACATTTGGGCTTACTTTAGTTTTGGTCATCGACCATAAAAAAGTTTTCATCGACAACGTTGTTGTTGCAGGGCAGGTAGCATTAGAATCTAGAAAACATGCATCTTGCTGTGAGGACAAACCCTTTTCTTTGTCTCTTTTCTCCTTCTCTTTTTTTCTTTCCTTTCTTCAGGCACCAGATGGCTTTGACCTTTTTTTTTGTCCATATTTCAGATGTTTTTGGCATTTAGCACAAATGTCCTCCCGAAGGCATCAAGTCCGTCGACTAAACCAACTGTCACCTTAGTGACAACAATGTTTAGTTTTCCCATTTTTTATTTGGACATTTAACACAAAATTAACCCAAAAAAGCATGACTCTTTATACCTATATACAAAATTTAGGTTATAGAATGTCACTGTGTGACTGACTTAAAAAAGTTTTATAAAGTAGATTCCACCCCCACGCCCTCGTCCCCCACCTGGCCAATTCATTTGGAAGCGACTCACAGGTGAACTGATCCCCCCCCCCCCCCTTCACATATTTCCAGCAGGAGCGCGTGCTGCTGCACCTAGCGGCGCCAAGTCGCTACACGGCGGCGCTGTCGCTGTTTTTATTTCTCTTTTCATCGAGCACTGAGCCGCGACTGCCCCCCCCCCCCCCCCCCCCCCAAGACGATCCAGCCAGGTTTGGCGCATGCGCATGCGCCAAACTTCGTGCTCACCTCTCAGGCGGCACCCTTCACCCCGCGCCCCCTCCCTTCTCCTTCTTCACACACATTTGCGTCTACTTCTCAAAGACAGGAGAGAGAGAGCTGCGGGGCAGGAGCGCCGCCAGGTTTCAGGCTGTGAGAATCTCTGGGACATAAGCAAACCAATAGTGGTGCATACATTATTTTACAGGGCTGAGCCGCCGGCACCGCCCCCATTTCATTTTTGCGCCCCAGGCAACCGCCCGTATCGCCCGTGCCTAAAACCGCTACTGAGTGACGTGCAGTGAGGTTGATGCTGGAGAGGCACTGACTCCTCTGAAGTCAGATTTATGATGATAAAAACAGAATATTTCACCATTCATCCATCAGTATTTAACTGGTAATTCTTTGTAACTCAACATTCCTCTTTCAATGACCCTTACACCAACAAATACACAAACATCTGGACAGAGCATCCTTCTGGTGTCTAAGGGATTCATATTCACAATAAACACATTAAATACATTACATTTCAGTTGTGTGCAACTTAAATTAATTTTGACCTTCATTAGAATATCTTGCTTTTATGTGTTTTTTTTTTATTTAAAATTGAATGACTGACATCTGCATCAAAGGCAAATAATCTATTTAATATTAATACATTGCAATGAGTCAGTTCATACTTAGGAGTATTAATCCAACAAGTGCTGAGTTTAAATTTAACTGGCTGCGATATTCACCCCCCCCCTTCCTGCTCATTTTTGGGAACCCGGTAACTTCAATTCACACTCATTAAGCCAAACGGCATGCAGGTCAAATCTGCCAACAGCTACCTGGCTCACAGTTTTACACTGAAAATTCCCCACTTCCCATGACTCTTAGGGGCTGAAGACGGGGCTAACCCCCAGATCCCCACACTATACATATGTGTGCGGGGTGGGCGGATTGGGCGGTTTTTCGCTGGGTCTGGCAGTTTTCTCATGACTTTTGGGCTGGAAAACGGTGTCACTATCTGGCAACACTGATCAGCTCCTTTACGTGAGTGTCGTTCAGAACGGACCGAGGTCTGTTCTCCACATTATAACAGGGCTTCTTCCAGAGAGATTTCTGCTCATTTATCTCTGGTTCTCTCGCTGCCTCATCAGTGACCAGCAGGGATCTCATCAGTCAGTCTCTGCATTAAAGGATCCATGAGAAAAGTGATCTGCGGTCGTTTCCGTTCAGTTGCGCTAGCAGCGTCACGTTCTGCACTTCATTCATTTGGATTGAAGCTTCTGCTGTGAGCTGCGCAAAGAAGGAACGTGGGATGATTGCCGTTTTGAATGTGCGCTTAGAAAAGCTTCAACTTGTTAATAAAGGAGACAATTTGTGTCAGATGATCAGGAAGAGTTTTTAATTTTCTCCGGGATACGTTTTGTTCTTTTCTGCCATGAACTATTTCACTGCTTCCAGAAGCTCATAATGATAAACATAGTGACGCCATTCCGTTCACTAAAAAAGTAAGAATCTTCCCAATCTTCCAGAAACGTCCTGTGTTTATCTTTATACTCTGAATTTCACCATTTTGACCATGAGGGTAACAGTCTGCACGCACATCAAATCTTTATCTATGTGTTCCGATAGTGGGCGTAACCCGCGCAGATGATTGGCGGTCACGTATGTGTCGGGAGCAGCATTGAACACACACACACACACACACTGCCAAATCACTTTTATTATTATTTATTTTTAATACCCTCTGATGGTTTGAGTGTGGTTTAAGAGGGAAAAAAATATGAAATGAGGCAAAGTATATAGAAAATATGATGAGACTCAAAGAGCCACACGCTCATTGGCCAAGAGCCGCATGCGGCTCGCGAGCCGTGTGTTCGCCACCCCTGGAATAGAACATAGCGTAACAATTTTATAAATGGCTGCCCAGTGGCGCAGTGGTTAGCGCTCTTGCCTCACAGCAAGAAGGCCCCCGGTTCAAGTCCTGACTGTGGGACCTGTAACAGAACATCAATGGGGGACCTTTCTGTGTGGAGTTTGCATGTTCTCCCCGTGCATGTGTGGGTTCTCTCCTGAGTCTCCGGCTTCCTCCCACTGTCCACATGCTTCATAGGTTAATTGGTTGCTCTAAATTGTCCTTAGGTGTGAATGTGAGTGTGCATGGGTGTGTGATTGTGGCCTTGCGACAGACTGGCGACCAGTTCAGGATGTCCTTTGCCTTCGCCCATAAGTGGCCGGGATAGGCTCCAGCAGCCCCGTGACCCAGAAAGAGAACAAAAGGAAGAAAATGAATGAATGAATGAATTTTATGAACTGAAAGATTAAATACAACCATGTTAAATTAGGTTAATACGAATAAAAGAAAAACATCATAGAAAGTCAGCATGAATTATGATTTGGTATGATGACAGGATTTAAACTAATAAACTCTAAGATTTTGACCGAATAAATAGAAAATAATGGGTGTGGAAATACATTTTGTTTGTCTGATGTCATGCTAAAATTCAATTTAGAAACGCAAAATCAAAGATGGGGAGAAAGTGAGATGAGACACTACGCGTGGAAATATTTG
Organism: Oryzias curvinotus; assembly: GCA_023969325.1. Lineage (NCBI taxonomy): Eukaryota > Metazoa > Chordata > Actinopteri > Beloniformes > Adrianichthyidae > Oryzias > Oryzias curvinotus. Next base: position 5,950,228 of record CM043710.1, on the reverse strand, counting down.
TGTTACAAATGCAAAAAAATATTTTTTGAAAAGCATAAAAAACAGTTTTTGAAAGCAGATATCTAATATTTTGATTGGCTACTTATAAAGTTGCTTATAAAGTTTTGGTTGCAATGTGTTGGCACATACAGTGAGGTCAATCAGTATTTGATCACCCTGTGATTTAGTAAGTTCTCCCACTTAGAAAACATGAAGGGATCTTAAAGTTTCATCATAGGTGCATTTCCACAGTGAGAGACAGAATCTGAAGAAACATTCAGAAATCACCTTGTACGATTTTTTAAAACAATTTATTTGTATATTACTGTGACAAATAAGTATTTGATCACTTGAGTTAAACAACTTTAATATTAGGTACAGAAGCCTTTGTTAACAATTACAGAGGTCCAACGGTTCCTGTAGTTCTTCACTAGGTTTGTACACACTGCAGCAGGGATTTTGGCCCACTCTTCCATACAGATCTTCTCTAGATCTGTCAGGGTTCGAGGCTGTTGCTGACTAACACGGAGTTTCAGCTCCCTCCGAAGATTCTCTATTGGATTTAGGTCTGGAGACTGGCTAGGCCACTCCAGAACCTTGATATGCTTCTTACGGAGCCATTCCATGGTTTTCTTGGCTGTGTGCTTCAGGTCATTGTCATGCTGGAAGATGCAGCCACAACGCTCTGACTGAGGTAAGGAGGATTTGCCCAATATCTCACAATACAGAGCCCCGTTCATCCTCTCCTTAATACAGTCCAGTCGTCCTGTCCCCTGTGCAGAAAAACACCCCCATAGCATGATGCTTCCACCCCCGTGCTTCACTGTATGTATGGTGTTCTTGGGATGATGCTCCTCCTTCAAACACGCCGAATGGAATTAAGACCAAAAAGTTCTATTTTGGTCTCATCTAACCACAAGACTTTCTCCCATGACTCCTCTGGATCATCAAGATGGTCATTGGCAAACTTCCGACGGGCCTTGACATGGGCTGACCTCAGCAGGGGAACCTTCTGTGTGATACATGATTTTAAACCATGACATTTTAATGTATTACTTATAGTAGCCTTGGAAACGATGGTCCCAGCTCTCTTCAGGTCATTGACCAGCTCCTCCCGTGTAGTCCTGGGCTGATTCTTCACCTTCCTGAGCATCATCGATACCCCACGAGGTGAGATCTTGCGAGGGCCCCCAGTCCAAGGGACATTGACAGTCATCATTAGCCTCTTCCATTTTCTGACAATTGCTCCAACAGTTGTTCTTTTCTCACCAAGCTGCTTGACAATTGCCCCGTAGCCACTTCCAGCTTTGTGAAGGTCTACAATTTTGTCTCTTGTGTCTTTTGACAGCTCTTTGGTTTTGCCTATGTTGGTAGTTAGACTTCTGACTGATTGGGGGGGGGCACAGGTGCCTTCATGTAAGCTAACGACCTCAAACAGGTGCCACTAATTTCAAATCATGAGCAGAGTGGAGTTGGACTATTGAAAAGCAGAACAGCAGGTCTTTGCTGGTCAGAAATCTATCAGATAATCAAGTGATCAAATACTTATTTGTCACAGTAATATACAAATAAATTGTTTAAAAAAATCGTACAAGGTGATTTCTGAATGTTTCTTCTGATTCTGTCTCTCACTGTGGAAATGCACCTATGATGAAACTTTTAGACCCCTCCATGTTTTCTAAGTGGGAGAACTTGCTAAATCACAGGGTGATCAAATACTGATTGTCCTCACTGTGTGTATCACTTCATTTAGCTCTGCTGAAGTAGCAAAAGCAGGCCATGTCCTCAAGGCTGGGCAGAGAGCAGTCTGTGATGTTTTGGGCTGACAGATAAACTGCTGAATCAATGTCTTTAAAACACTACAGCATAGATTGAACAAATTGTAGTTCCTGTTTTAATCACTAAATGACACAAATGCCAAAGTGTCTCATAGTCAGAAACTCTAAATAGATTTGAAGATGTTTATAATCCTCCCTGCATGATAAAAATACAATCTCTGCTTCTTAGCAAACTGCTTGTTAGCCAAATGTTGGTCCCCGGCATGCGATATGTGGCCAATGCATTTGTGCAAACCACAGGTTATTAGGATGCTACAGGAAGTTTCTACCGCGCCACACACTGGCATGCATTCAAAAATATGACTTAAACAACGGGGCATTAGGCTAATGAAAAGCTGTTGATCCAGTATTGAATTCAATCACTTGGGTAAACCGAGCTCTAAAGTCCTGCAGGTCTTCATTCCCTCTTGACCTGCAGGCAATCGCTTATAATCCCGGGGTTGTTCCACAGACTGTCATCTACTCTTGAATTGTTAAATTTTCTAATGTTTCCACTAGAGTCAAAACTTTTTACCCCTCGTCTGTCGGCAGAAGAAGCTACATCAGGTGCAGCAGCCTGGTGAGCTGGAATGGGAGAAAGTGGGTGCTGAGGTGTAGTCTGAAGATGGCCTTAAAGAATCATTCCCAGGCACAAAGTTAGAGGTTGCAACTACCATTCCTGGTTAGTGGGAAGAAGGGATCTTGAAGATTCATTGTAAGAGATGTTAGAGACTTTGGACCAAAGAGGTTTGAGGCATTGGGCATTTTGCAATGACATTATTCCCATGCATGTTGGTGTATTTGCATCTGCCTGTTTCATCTACTTTTTTTGCAGGCACTCTTATTACTCCTAAGGTGCCTAAAAGCATCTTAGCTCTAATGTACTCAAATCCATAGTGTTGCTCTAAGTTTTCGTCATATTGTCTTTCGTACCTTATGCAATACTTTTTGTTCCTTTTCAGGAACTTCTTTACTCCGTTTTTCCCCCCATAACATGCGTCTGCTGCTACTTCACAATGTATTTGAATAAAGAAATACTTAGAAATGCAATTTTAAGCCTAATTTCCTTTTGGGTATTCTCCATTATGAGAAAAATGCCACAAGAACATGTTAGAATTACCCAAACATCGGTCTTTAAAGTGTGGCCTATTTTTCACCTCCTATCAATCAGAGTTTGGATGTAATTTCAGCTGCTTCTCCGTCAATTCCAGAGTAAGATGGAGGTCATGGTTTGATGTGGCCAGAAGGAGCACATCATCTACAAACGGCAGAGACGGGGTCCTAAAACTCCCAAACTTAAACCTCTTCAGCATTTGGCTGCACTGAGAACTGTTGTCCATCTAAGGTGTGAGATGGAGAAAGGACTGATGTGGCAGAATCCAACACTCACCTAAAAGTGACTGACTGCTGATTATGAAAACTAAGTTTTTAAAGGGACTTTTGAACCTCTTATTACAGTTTGAAATTATTTACAGTTTCTATTTGGAAAAACCTGATTCGTGATTTCTTCTTGTGGTCAAATTGTTCTGCACTTTCCTGATTGTTTCTGCAGCTCCTCAGGGTTAGTCACAGCAAAAGCTGCTGGTCATCAGTGACCACATTTACATGCACATGTTCTGGATAAAGAGCCAAAGGTTTTAGAGGAAACACTTCACAGTACGTGCAAAGCACATTGGTGAGGGCTTGTTCTACAGGACCAGAGTCACTGAGTGAAAACTTTTTAACAGATCATTCTTGAGTCAAATGTCCAGTCACAGCTTGACTGAAACCACAGAGAAAGGTTCAGAAGAAACCAGCTGTGAAGGGGAACTTGGATGAAATTCATATCCTAAAACCTGGATGAAGTTAAACTGTATCAAGGATCAGACCACAGTTTCTCTACAATAAGACTCAAGAAACTGTAAATTCTAACTGATTTCTGCTGAAAATGTATTACTGGATTAAAACAAATAGAGCAGCTAAAGTCACTAAAACACAGCATGACATCACCGTTTCTTTCCAGCTAGATGTGGCCAGAAAATACTTGGATTATCACATGACCGAGTTTGGCTTCCAGAAGCCAAATGTCAGTTTTGTGCAGGGATACATCGAGGCTTTGACTGAGGCGGGCCTGCAGAAGAACTCTTTTGATGTCATCATGTAAGATCTCCGACCTTCCCCTGCTGTCTCTACCTAACGGGTCAGGTCTTTTGAACCCTTTATTTTGTTTTTGTTTTCTAGCTCCAACTGCGTGGTCAATCTCTCCCCAGACAAGAGGCGGGTACTGTCTGAAGCTTACGCCGTGCTCAAGGTTCAGGCTGTCGTAAAACTCGCACACATGAAGAGCTCTGTGCAGAATTCCCGTCTTTATCACAAACGCTGTTCTTCCTGCTCATCAGGATGGGGGAGAGCTTTACTTCAGTGACATCTACTCCAGTGGAAGACTGCCAGAGCAAATCAGAAACCATAAAGTGTTGTGGGGTAAGGTGGAACAAAATCCTCCTGACACAAAATCAGAGGCGGCGAGAAAGACAGAATGATGTGTGCGCTCATCTAGATGGCGATCCAAGATGGTGGCTCAAGTGAATTTCAGTCTCTTCCATTAAATATATATAAGGCACTGGTCTGAGTGACCCCTTCCTCCTGGCTGTCCAAATTGGAAGTGCTCATTGGCTCCAAAAAGCCAAAATCCCAAAGACTTCTATAGATACATAAACTGCTATTTCTCAGTCATTCTATTGGTCAGAATAACCTTTTTTTTTCAGTGTTTTTTATAAAAAAATTTTTTTCTGTAGTGCAAGGTATTTAAGTTATAAACCGACCAATCAGATGCCTCAGTAACAGAATGTGGTGCCTCCTTGCATGTGGATCGTTTGAAAGGTTTGAGCCATTCTGCCAAGCCCGCTTTCAGCCCAGCTTCTGTTTCTTATGAACTGCTTTTGATAGTTCATTAAGGGTCATGGTCTAGAAGTCCTTTCTGTGTAATTCTGAAATCTTTACAAAAACTTTCTTAGCTGTTCATTGGACTCTACCTCTTGGAACTGGGAGAAAACAGAGGTGGCGTAAAACTTCTGTTCAGTAGTGTATGAATAACTGCCAGGCAACAGGAAAATGTATACTTTTTGCTCACATTTATGTTTGTCAGTATGTGTCCGGAAGTTGCTGAAATATGTCCTCTGGTTGGTGTTCCTCATGTTGGACGTGGTTTAGGAGCCTCCAGACTGCGTATGCACCCAGCGGTTTTCTGTCAGAAGTGTGACACGTTGGTCTTGCTTGGTCCGTCAGGTGAGTGCCTCGGTGGTGCGCTCTGGTGGAAGGATCTCCTGCAGATGGCTGAAGCGACAGGCTTTAGTTTCCCACGGCTGGTGGCAGCCACCCCCGTCACGGTGGACAACAAGGAGCTGCTGGACATCCTGGGTTTGAAATCTCTTTCTTCAGTATTAATACTGAAAACTGTTGATTTGTATCTATCAAATGTCAGTTTTCCATCAAGGATCTTCATGAATCCCATACTACTACAACTCCTTTGACATCCAAGCAGCGTTTGATGGAATACCCCCTAATTGGGCTTTTATAGAACTTTGAGAAGGTTGATTACATTTGACCAATTAAAAAAAAAAAAAAAACTTTTTATGATTTTTAAAATATCTGTTGTGTCCCTTTAGATGAAAAAAAAATCAGAATAGGTGAGAATTCAGAATAAATGTAGAAAATCTGAAAAGTTTGATAGTCTACTGCTGTTTATGCGACATACGCATTGGGCATGTGCGATTAAGAACGCTGTCACAATGCAGTGTGACCGGAGAGGCCTGGTTAACATAGGAGGCAGATGTCCAGAAAGGTCAGGAACTGGTGGTGGAGGACCCAAAATGCAGGAGACTAGGCTTGGTGACAGGAAATAAAACATTGAATAAACAAACTGAAACATGACAAAACTATGGGGGAGAACCAAACTGGTGACACAGCAGAGCAGATGACCTGACAAGGATGAACAGAAACCGAGACACTTAAATAGGCTGAGTGTTATTACGGTAAGTGGACTGAAGACAGCTGTGGATCATGAACCTTAAAGTGGAGTCACTGGCAAAAAGCAAAAAATATGACCAAGAACCAAACCAAACCACTGAATCCTTACACAGAGTTCTTTATTTTATTTGACAGAAAACCCAAAATGGCTGCACAGCTCACAGTTGCTCTTTACCCCCTCAGCCTCCCCATTACACTGAGCTGCTCCCCCTTTAATGGGCTCCAGTTTATTGGCTGGCCATTCCCATGAAAGAAGCCACTTTAACCAAACGATACAAAATAGACAACAAAAGATATAGGGCTCTCGTAACTAAACATTTAAAGTCCTGTAAACAAAACACAACAGGTATAATTAGATACACAACTCCAATCATTGCAAACTAAAAAGGTAATCAAACAAATCCAAGCCCCTTCCCCTGCTACTTCCTATGCCTAACCCTCAAACAGGAAGTTAAGTCCTTGGCACCAGGAAGAAGAGGTGAGAAATAAAACAAAAAAAGCAATAAACAAATGTATACCTGTGGTGTATCTTGTTCTTGTATTACATTATGTCTAAAAGTGATGAATTTTGACACAGCTGAGAAGTAGACAGCACTACTGTGTCACAATAGCATTGAACACCGGTCCTTTAACACGCTCTTAGAATATGGTGTTCACACTGGACTGTCGCATCCCGATACTAGCCCATGTACTCAGTTAGAAAAGGCTTAGTGTGACATGTTGAAGCGGTGCATATCTCATGAATCTTGCTCCAGGCCTTTTTCTTTTACAGCTCTGTTCCAATATGTGAAATATCTGGTGTAATATTATTCCAGCCGTTTGTTTGGTTCATCTTCCTCCAAACTGACTTTTGTTTTGGGATCCTGGAGAGGCTGGGGCTCAATGTTGAAGAACTAGTTTCCAGGACCGCCTCCTTTGATTCCCGAAGAGGCACTCTGTATACACTCCTCATTCACAGCTGTGATGATTGTCAGTCTGCAGAGAACCATCAGAAATCAAAGCCCCGCCCTCCTGTGCTGGGAACTCTGAACAGGAAGGAATGTTCTCAGGCAGCTGCTTTAGTTTCTTCATTTGTTCTCATCGATCCACTTAAGTGTGTTTATCATCCAGGAAGTTTCCTCAGACATCAATGCTGCTCACCAGGAGCAGGTCCGATTCTCCTACCTGCTTCTGTCACACAGGTGATTTCAGATTTGTCTCTGCCACATACCGCCTGTTCAAGCTCCCCAGGGGTCAGTCCAAGGCCTGTCGGGTGATGTACAATGGAGAGATTCCAGGGTCAGAAACCGTCCTCCGCTTTGACTGTTGCTACACCTTTAAGGTCTGTGCGTCCGTCCTGCAGAAACCAGGTTTTGTGTACGCAAATGTTTTAACTGATGGTAATATCTGCAGGCCAATGAGCCAGTGGAGGTGGACCAGGAGCTGGCCAGCATCCTGAAACATTCCAGGTTTGCAGACGACTTCACTTTCCAGCCACCAGGGGGCTCCTGCGAGCCCCGCGGCGTCCCAGCTGAGGTCAGTGTTTCCCAGACAGTCTGAGGAATGAAGTTTTCTGCTGTGCGCCTTTGTCACAGTGGAGATGAGTGTGTTTCTGATACCAGCTGGAAGAGCGTGACACACCCACGGCCGCACACGTGCACACGCGCTGCATGCTCTGTGCCTCACACACTGCAATACACACACTCAGAGGGTTGAGCAGCTGCTTGCAGACATAATCGGACTGGAGTCGTGCTGGGAACCTTGAGCAGCAAGGAATGTTCTCTTCTTTTGCAGTGACATCTTATCAGCTCCTGGTGTCAGACGTGCACAGGCACATGCACACATTTGTCAATATTGCTGGACTGTTTTACAAAGCTCTCGTACTCATGAATAACCGCTTTTTTTTTTGCTTCTGCTGAAGCCTTTATGCGTGGAAAGTACTTTAGAAGTGATTCATTACTGTCAGTTTATCATTTACCTTTGACCCTCCTCCCCCAAACCACCACCACGCCCACCTCCTGAAGGAATCAAGGAGGTATATAGTTTGCCTAACCCACACAGGTCTTAGCTGATAGGACCACCTTTATTCGTTCCTGTAAAACTGCTGCAACAAGTACTGAAAACATTTCGGTCCACCACAAAAGACAAAAAAATCCTGCGCTGTCAAGCATGATGGGCGGTGCTTTGATTTCTGATGGCACTCAACTTTCCTGCACGAAGCCAGATAACATCTCTGCTCTCAGCTCCTAACGCTGAATTATTGATGCAGGCGAACGCCGCGGATCCCTTCGAGCTGGCCTTCAAGTCCGGCGAGCAGGGCCTGGTCTCGGCCACAGGAGGGGGGTGCTGCAGCACTCGATCTGCTGACTGCTGCAAGTGATGATGGGAAGACCACAGGAAGGCCAATACTGCACCGCTCCGTCAGCATACAGGACCTTTTCAGAAGCGGTGTCCTGCCTGTGACTTTCTGTTTCCCTCTTTTTGTGCTCCAGTCTATAAATCTGTAAGGAGAAAGAAAGAAAGAAACTGATTTATTTTAGTTCTAATCTTTCAAAATGAGAAATATTTTTAAATGGAAACCCAGAGAATGAGTTAAAACATTAATAGCAGTATAGGAAGGTAAATGATCATATCCATTCAGAAATGGCCTTAAAGACAATGTATGCCCGTTCATTAAAGCTCTTATTTCCACATTAAAGTTGTCTTTTTGACCTTTTTTCATTTACGTTTTGCACACAAATCATCTTTTATAGTGTTCTAATGTTCTGCGTCGTGAGTCTCTAGCTATAAAAATAGTCACACATTGAATCTTTTGTTTTTACTCCTTATATCAACCAGCAGAGGGTAAAAAGTTTTTTTTTTTTGTCAGAGGTTGGAGAGGTTTGCATCTAATCAGGACCCCCCCCCCACACACACACACAGACACACACACCCCTACCCCACTGTCCAGGAGTTAAACAAATGTTTGACCCTGTGATGTAGATTTAAAGAATGCAGACTTGAGAGCAAATATTTAGGGAATCCCTGAAGTTTAAAAGGATGATGTCCCTGAAAAGAAACTGCTTTGCATCTTGTTGCCTGGTCAAATCTGCTCTGTTGCTTTGAGGAATCGAACAGGTGTGGCTTTTGGGAGGCCCGTTTGCGCACAGCTCTGTCACTCCACGCGGTCACGGAGCGTGAAAGTGTCTGTCATCTCCTCACGCTCAGCCAGGCTTCTTCACATGAGGTGCACTTGTTTGGGAATTTCATTCGCCGAGGAAGCTGCGCAGGCCCCGCCCCCTGGCCGAGTGCGCCCCCTGATTGGTCGCCGCCGTCGCCTGTCTCGGGGACATCAGGCGAGGCGTGAGTGGCCCCAAAGCCTGAGCTCAGTGTCGGACACGTCGTGGGAACGAGCGGGTCCCGATGCACCAGTCCCGGCCGCCGTGCGCGGAGATGAAGGCGGACTCGGACGGACTCTGATCCACAGCGCCTCTCATTCAGGAGGTCGACTTCTACTGCTGATCGATATGGCAGATCCGTCATCCCAGACAGAAACCGCCGCAAACATGGCGTCACTGAACCGGGTTCGAGCTCTGGCGATGATTCTCTTGACTGTCACGGGCTGCTGCGGCACCCCGACGAGCAGCGCGGAGGGCTCCGAGGAGACCGTCATAATCGGGCTGCGGCTGGAAGACACGGACGACATTTCCTTCATGGACAAGGGCTTCCTCCGGGTGAGCGAGCGCTCCCGCGTCCGCCTGCGGGTGTACGGGCAGAACATCAACAACGAGACCTGGTCCAAGATCGCCTTCACGGAGCACGAGCGCAGCCGCGCGGCGCGCGCCTATGACAGCTCCTCCGCCTGGGATGAGCAGGACTCGGATGACTGGTCCGGCTCGCATCCCTGCGGGATCAGGACTTCGGACATCATCATCCTCCCCAACATCATCCTGAACCGAAAGACCTCCGGAATTGTGGAGATCGACGTGAAACCTCTGCGGAAGACCGAGAGGAGTAAAGCCTACTACCTTTGCATCGCCACCTCCGCGAGTGCCGCGGCAGGGACGCACGACCCGTGGACCGAGAACACCTGGATCTACCACGATGGGGAGGACACCAAAGTGATCGTGGTGGAGGAGAAGAAGTTCCTGTTGCCCTTCTGGCTCCAGGTCATCTTCATCTCCATGCTGCTGTGCCTGTCCGGCATGTTCAGCGGCTTGAACCTGGGGCTCATGGCTCTGGACCCCATGGAGCTCCAGATCGTCCAGAACTGCGGCACAGAGAGGGAGAAGAACTACGCCAAGAAGATCGAGCCGGTCCGGAGCCAGGGCAACTACCTGCTGTGCTCGCTCCTGCTGGGGAACGTGCTGGTGAACACCACGCTGACCATCCTGCTGGACGACATCGCCGGCTCCGGCCTCATTGCGGTGGTCATGTCCACCATCGGCATCGTCATTTTCGGGGAGATCGTGCCCCAGGCCATCTGCTCCAGACACGGCCTGGCTGTGGGCGCCAACACCATCTTCCTCACCAAGTTCTTCATGCTGCTCACCTTTCCCGCCTCCTACCCGGTGAGCAAGCTGCTGGACTACCTTCTCGGACAGGAGATCGGAACCGTGTACAACCGGGAGAAGCTCCTGGAGATGCTGCGCGTCACGGACCCCTACAACGACTTGGTGAAGGAGGAGCTGAACATCATCCAGGGCGCGCTGGAGCTCAGGACTAAGACGGTGGAGGACGTGATGACCCCGCTGCGAGATTGCTTCATGATCCCCGGGGACACCACCCTGGACTTCAACACCATGTCCGAGATCATGAAGAGCGGCTACACGCGCATCCCCGTTTTCGAGGGCGAGAAGTCCAACATCGTGGACCTGCTCCTCGTCAAGGACCTGGCCTTTGTGGACCCGGACGATTGCACGCCGCTCAAAACCATCACCAAGTTTTACAGCCATCCTCTGCATTTTGTCTTTAACGACACCAAGCTGGACACCATGCTGGAGGAGTTCAAGAAAGGTGAGTTTACTCCTCCGCTGACAGGCTGCAGCTGGTGGAGGCACCTGTCGCAGGTGACTCAAGTAGCAACCTGCGCAACATCCAGCGCGCAGCTGGATATGCAGACGCAGCGCAGCAGCTGCGCTGCGTCTGCATATCCAGCTGCGCGCTCACCTGCAGACATGATTGGGAACTTCTCTCTCTCAGTCGTACCTGTACAGAGGGAGTGTAAAGGCTTATTTATTTATCCAGTCCCTTATCAGGTGGGGGAATCTGGGTTTGGGAACCTGCTTGAGTCCACCTCTGCTGGAATGCAGTGGTGTGGACAATGAATAACACTCTGGAAGCGGACTCCCATCTGCACATTTCTCTTGCCCGGCGCTTCTTCCTAGAAGAACCCTTATTTTGGACAATCTTGGGCCTTCTCTGAAGTAGGGCACACCTGAACGCACACCTGTATGTGTGCTAACGCGGATGTGAGCGCCTGCTGCCTTTTGTGCTCATTAGAAGTGGATAAACATGCAGCAAATCTATCAGCTCTGTTACCAGAGATTAACTCTCAGGGCCAAATTAGCATTACATAAGAGACTGTTTGGGGATGGGGGGCCAGTTATAGTTATTTCCAGTTTACAGGTGTATACCGAGGTCCACACATGAAACCAAGTTTTACATAAACAATGTTTAGAAAGCTTGTTTAAAAAAAATCAATTGCAGAATAATGGTTTTGTTAAAAACCTATTTAAAACGTTCATAACGGCTCAAAAATGCACACACACGCACACATTTGTAGTCACAAACTTTTGATACCAATATTCTTCTTAACTCATCGACCATTCTGAACTGTTCCCCTGTCAAGCAGCCAATCCGAGTGCAGTCTCTCACTAGTCAACCAGATTGCAAACTCATCATTCATTCGTTTTCTATTCCGCCTTTCCCTTTTCGGGGTCACGGGGCTGCCGGAGCCTATCCCGGCCACTTGTGGGCGAAGGCAGGGGGTGCCCTGGACAGGTCGCCAGTCTGTCGTTGCAAACTATCGATGATTAATGCAAAAAAAAAAAAAAGGACACTTCATACTGTTACCTACCATCATAAGAAACACCAGAAAAACAATCTCCTTTTCCAACTGTGTATTAGAAGGTGTAGAATATTTGTCAAAACACGTATTTGTGTTACAGTTATTTATTTATTCCTCAGTTGCCTTGGTGCATTTCTCACAACTTCAACTTTGCTGAACAGTTAGTGCAACCTCCACAACCTTTAGTGGTAGTTTCCTGTTCAATTCGTCCCATAGCATACGTTTTTGGAAACATAGCAGTTGATTGAATACAAATCTCTGCAAAACGATCACTTTAGACTTGCTTTTGATCATTATTAGTTTGTTTTTATCATGTCTCTCAAAATTATCCATATGTGCACAGGCTGAATAATCATTTTATCCACACAAAAAAGCATCATCTTCCCTTTATTGCTTGTGTGATTGCACACAAACTTGTTAAACATGTTGTCAGACATTTGGTAAATTTGTTTTAAAACCTTTTTATTGATTTTTTTTATGAAAATGTCCATAAATAACCTTTCAAAGGTGAACCTCACACTGATGAAAAGGAAGTGTGAGCTATTAATAATAATGGATTGGATTTATCAGCGCTTTTCCAGAGGTCAAAGCACTTACAATGTATGTCTATTATTCATTCACCTCTCATTCATACTTGGTGATGGTAACTACTGATGATGGTAACCACATAGACAGGGAAACACTTGTGGTAAATGATGGCGTCACAATGGCTGTGGCTGGATGGCTGGTCAAAGAGTGCAGCGAAATGTTGGGAGAACCATCAGTTCAATTATTAAGACATTTCATTGAGAGACTAGGTGATCAAACTGTAATAAATGTCAGCACAAACTGATTTGCTCTGCTTTATCATAGGCATACAAGAGACCTTGTCACCTTTTATAGACTTACAGTTTACTACAACTGTAGCTCAGATTTTGTGGCATAGTGTGCTGCAGTGTAATAGTAAAGAAAATAGTATTCTATCAAAGTACTGTAAAAATGTAGCATGTTTACATTTGTTTTTACTTTTTTCTTCAGGTCAAAAAGGATTGCAATACAATCTAGAAGAGGCGGAAGAGACTCTGTAGCTAAAGTGCATATTCAGTGTCTTCATTTTTATTGATTTCTAGTTTTCAAATTGTCGTACGTGGCTGTCTTCACTTTACGTGACATTTGGAAGCACTTCCAGAGAAATCTGTCCCAATAAACACACGTTCACACCATTTGACTTGATTGGAGTCAGAACTTGTCATTTTGACGACACTGACACTTTCACTGACATCAAAACTTGCTTTTAACCCTTGTGCTGTCTTGGAAGACCCCACCCTTACTTTGACATGTTCTCCCTACCATGACAAAGGTGGATAAAGGTGGAAAAATGTCATGTAATCCATGGACACCAGTGAAGATCACAAAAAATTGAAAAAAAAGGTCAGAGCTCTGTCTAGTGGGTCTAGATGACCCAACTCCCAACGGTAAAGTGCCTAGGATAGCACAAGGGTTACAGATGAAATGATCTATTTTGATAAAGGCACTTGCTTTTAAGCCATTGACTTGCTTTTGTTTAATTGACCTTCCATTTTGAGAAAGAGACTAACGTTTGCAGGTTATCTACCATGGTTTGCAGTTTGCACTAATTGTGGCACAAACTTTAATACTTTAGTGAGAAATGCAGCAAAGCGACTGAGAAAAACTGGGAATGTGCTGTGTAAAGAGTGCAAAACAAGACAACCTAGTTTTACAAAAGCAGAGAATTATTCTGCACAGGCGATTGTTTTTCACAGATGCATAGATGTTGTTTACAAATGCAATGCTAATTGACATGGGTGAACATCATTTTACAAGTGCAAAGTCTTGCTGACATGAATATATTCGTCCACAGCAGACTCACTACAGGCAAGCAGGAGGTTCCTTAAAAACAGAGATGCACTTTGCTGTGGGACTTCTCCTGTGACCAGCATGTAAATATATTGTTAAGTCATTACTTGGACTATAATCTGTTTTCTTATTTTGTAAATTTAGTGTAATTTAGAAAACAAAATCCATTTATGTTCTAAAAAAAATTTTTCTAATTTTTATATCCAGGTTTAGTTTAAAGAAATGATGACTGAGCTCATATAAACATTTGAAACACAAATGTCATTTATAAATCCTCTTTTATTATGTTTGGAATTAAATGAAGTCGATCATGCTGCGGCAGGTCAGAAATTAATTGATTTGGAAAAATACAATCATTGAAAATACTACTTGGACTGAAGTTCTCATGAAGAATCAATTTTTCATCAGAGATGTAAATTCACACATCAGCTGTTTACCTTCAAGGATTCTCTACAGCAAAAGCAAATGCATAACAGAGACAAAGGTGAAATAACACCTGTCAAAGACCACAGTACGATACAAAGCCTTAAGACCCCAGCAGATTACCTATATGTACAAACTTACTTCAATGTATTAAACAACCACCTTCATAAAAAGAAAACAAAAATCCCAAATTTTCTTTATAGTTGCTCTCTGGTGAAACAAAGTGTCATTTTATGTTTTTCAGAAATTCCTTTGGGATCATTCATGAGCTTAGACCCCCAGTTTTTAGGACCAGGGTTTAGTGTTTAAGCGAATTGGTTCCTCCCATACAGCAGGAGGCAGTGTGCTCTCTTTTTATTGGTTTACCATCCACCACTAAATGATTGAGAAATGACTTTTGTGCATGAAGAAAAGGTCTTATAGGATGGAATAATTGCCTTCTCTCATTTCCCATCATCCTTTTTGTTTACACTTTCTCCCACTATCTTACAGCCCCTCACAAACCCAACCTGACATTACTGGTGAAAGGAAAATGGTGAGCAATATTTAAGTTATCCATACAGTTTTGAGCCAGATACCAGTTCAGACGAGCAAAACAAAGACACACATGGATCTACTTGTTAACAAGTGGATGTATCAGAATGGAGTGGAGCAGAAAGCTTATGGTCTGTAGCACCTACATCACAGCTACAAGCCTTTTCCAACCGGATTCTTTTTGCCTAATCCTGATTCTCAGCAATTTGATTAAATAAATAATCAGAGATGCAAATGTTATCTTACGTTTTTATTAAAGATGTCCTCTATCATGAGAAAAATGCTACAGGAACATGCTAAAAAATATCCAAAACACAGTTTTCAGTGAATCCTACCTAATATACCCAGCAGAAATCAATTTAGTTCCAACATTTATGGCATGATAAGCCTGACGCTGATGAAACAGTCGGTTCTGTAGCCTTTACCAGTACCCGCTTGTGTGTTTGTTGGCTTACGAGGTCGGTTAGGTCTGAGGCAGCAAAGGCTGAGAGATCGATGCTTTTGCTTCTGCTCTGGAGTGATTAGTTAGTGGCTGACTCTGCTTTCACATGTTTGCTTGAACAGAGTAAATGAAACTGAGGTATGGTTGAGTATTGATAGAATTATGAACACATTAGCCGGTAGACTGAGCACGTCTCCAGTTCTGTGAGACACTTAGTTCCTTGAAGATAACATTTTGTGGGATGCTGAAGCCTCTTAAATGTCCTAAGGAAACATGTCAGAAACTGGAGGAGCAGCTATGATGCACATTTTCTCGGCAGATTCCTTCTTACAGATAACTCCTGCTTCTTTAAAAGGCCCCCTGTCGAAGAGGTTAATTACTGTTGCTGTAATTTTGGTTTGCACCCACCCAAACGAGTCTGCAGCGTGTTCCTGTCATACCGTGCTGTGTTGGAGTCATCATGCACTCTTGGCTCAGCTCGGGTGTTCAGCGGCTGAGGCGGAGCGTTCCCGCTCCTGGCCGCGCACCAGAGGGAATTTGCCTACAGCCCCTCCATGGAAGTCATAAGCCATTGTTGTAAAATGGGCACTGGAGTTAAAGTTTCCAGTCTATCTGGCTCTGTGGTCTCTGTGAACCTGCAGTTCAAAGTGATTTGTATTGTAAGTCATTGTTAATTAATTTGATGTCACTTGCAGAGCTGCATAGTTGTCTGGAGGAAACAGAGGTCAAGGAAAATCGCAGGAGTGCTGTACAGCTTCCAAAGCCAAGCCGTTTGTTCACACATGGCGGAGATGTTTCAGATAATTTCACAGCTAAAGTCCATTGCCTGTAACAAACAAGTGAAACCGTATAGAAGTGAAAATAATCTCATTGTGATTCATTTTGTGAGACTGATGTACTGGAAGCCGGTTTAGTGCAGGTCTTACAGGTCAGGGGTTACAGTCAGATTCATGCTGAAGTCTTTAATGCACACAGACATGCTTCTGGAAACTTCTGGCCCCAGCTCTAATTGCTCTCTGCCCCAAAACCCCAATCATTACTGTCATGCAGGAGCTGTTTTTCAAGCTGCAGGTTTACCGGTTAATGACTGGGTCACTCTGTGCCATTTGGGACCTAACCAAGCAGCTGAAGCAAAAACAAGAATTTGGCTGCTTTCCTAACGTGAAGTTATGTGTGATATTCCTGAAAGTCAGAGTTACTCAATCACTCACCGGCTTTGTGAGGGGGGGTTGTACTCCTGCAGAAGCACTCCTACTGGGTTACAAGAGCGTTTCTGTCGCTGCATCTCAGCAACTCAAGTGTGTGCATATATTTAATTGGCTAATCATTTAAAGATATTGGTGTTCCTTTACAAAAATCCCCTGAGGAGATACTTGTTTAAGAGCAGGTTCTCCTGTGTGACAGAGCCTGTTTGAGGTCTGGTACCTCTTGAACTAGTTTTCTTGCTGCTGCAATATAGGCCAATCTATGCTTAATTCAGATTCAGCAGCTGCTGTGCACTGCACTTTGTGTCAAAGTGAACTCCCTTTTCTGCAAATTGTTGAATAGCTGACAGGATTTCAGCGTTTCCCTTTGAGTGGTTTCATTCTTTTTTACTGGTTTGTGTGAAGCATACCATCTAAAAGCAGATATAGTGTTTTCCCAGTAACTTTTGGTGCTGCAAGCGCTGGCATTAAATGAAGTGTTGGTAAGAACACTTAATGTTTTCTGATGAGGGACACCCCTTTGGAATCAGCAGGACTTCACCATCCAGCAGCTCACTTTATCAGAACTAATTACCTTGATTCAATGGCTGTCTGGAATAATATGCCTGCTGTTTAAGCGGAGTGCACGAGGAGATTTTCTCCTGTTTAGAATCAAATTTCTTTGGAATGTAGCACTTCAATCTATGCACCAAAAATATATATTTAACGAAAAGATGGAAGCATCTTTATAGCAATTGTAACATTCCTTTTACACTTTCTAAACATTTCTAAACAATTATTTTTGCAGAAATCATGGACACATGACCTTTTCCTAACTATTCTATACTTATGGTTTAATGGCCGACGAAGTGTGCGTTATCAGAAATTAACGCACGACGTGGAAGCCTGAACTGTCCGTAGAGGACGGTTGCTTCTGCAAAGTGTGTTATGCTGATAATGCCCACTTTGAAGGCCGTTAACCCGCTTATACCATGGTCACTTACAAAAGAAAGAAATATTCAACCAGTTTTTAGTACTTTATTCTTGTTATTTTTTCGGTTTGGATCGATTTTTTTTACAAGAAACGAACTATTTGTGGCGTGGTGCGGCAGATGTTTCCGTGACAACGCGCTCCGCCCCTCTGACCTCTGATCTCTACTCCAGTTGCAAAGGAAAGCGATACATATGCTAATTGACACGATGGGTTAAATAAAGCATCAGCTCAGAGAGAAAGTTGACCTCTTACCGCTTGTTTTTTGTCCAGATGATGAAGCAAAAGTTTGTTTTAAAGAAGCCGACGCAGTGATACAGAAGATTGGAGATAGGTGACCAGAACATCTCTGTTAAGTGTGCGGTTATCACTCTGTGTTATCACTTTTTAATGCACACCCAGCAGCCAATCAAAATCGAGTATTTACCCGGACCATGGTATAAAGGACAGTATGGTGCAGTCAAAGCATGTTGAACTAAAACCTTACAACAACAAAAGCAATACTTCAAGACAAGGTCAATTTACTATTGACTCCCATACTTCCCAAAAGTAATCACATGTACCACCAGTCAACGTACCTGTCCCCCTTTAGCTCTATTTTTGCTATTTGCAATCCAATTGATGCTGTAAGAGTTTATTGGCCAACTGTTTAAGTGAGAAGCTAGAAATGGGCAGAAAAAGCATTAGTCAACATATGACACACAAATGCAACCAATTACAAAAATATAATTAAGAGGCATGTAAGGTCCATCACGGACAAGCCCCCTATAAATGCTATGGCATGATACAAAGTACAAAATATATTTAATGAGACATGAGAGCATGTGGGCATAAAAGGTGGCACCACGTAGCTCTGCTCAAACACACAACAACTCGCAACCAAAACCTGCATGAAAAAAAGCAGATAACGCAAAGAATAGGCTCAACCATGGCAAGAATTTGGAAAAAAAGGTAGGTTTAAGAAGCAGCAACAAAAAGGATAATTGTCTTTGTTTTTGGTTTCTAAGGAAAGATAAAAGCTGGTGCTGATTGGCAACACTCTTGTAATCCCTACTTGACAGCACTCATAAGGTGTTCTGTGTAAAACTAACATAACCTTCAGGCAAAAATTCGGGCTTTATTAATTTTTCCAGTTCATTTTTCAGTGTTAATTTATTTGCCTTCAGAAACAACCCAGAAAAATATTTTCAAGTAATATTGTGACTGCACATTCTCCTTTTTTCATTATTATTTGGATTCTTGTGCCACATAAGCCTCCTTCACTCCGCGGTCCACCTCTGACTGGCAGCAGCTGTGTTGGTGTCATGAACCACTTCAGGTTTAGGTGGAGATCCCCACATGATGTTTGTTTCCAGAGAATTCCCAAACGTTTGAAGCTTGACTCTGTCTTTTTGAGGGCAGGTTGTCTTCCAGTTTGGGTTGAACCAGGGCTCAGCATTACTGTTGATGTCACTAGGAAGCCAAAACGCTCAGATGTCATCACTGTCCTGTCACATGACCTATTTTCCGATCAAATGATGCAGTTTCAGTTGCCTGACAGTGGATATGGTTACACTTGACTGTAAAGCTTTCATACAGAAGGCTAAACACAACATCTTATGTAATATGCTTGTAAGACGAGCCCCTACTTCCACCACTGTGCATAAAATGAGAATAAAATCAAATAAAATTTTATGTTCATGTGACTTTTGCTAAATGCGATGTTACAAAACAGCTCAAAGTGGCCTTCACATTTACAACCTCATTCTCTCGTATCTGAACCTGGTACATTGATGTAATGACAGCACAACTGACAGAATGGTGAGATGATTCTGTGTGGTGCATCCATCCATCCATCCATCCATCCATCCATCCATCCATCCTCTGTCCATCTGACCACGGCACACCCTCTGTCCAGAGATGAACAATGAATTTTTTCAAACCCAATGACCATCAGATAAGATAGTATTTTCTTTTTATAAAAACAGCTCAAACATAAAGACATTGCGTTTGAAGGTCTTCACTATTAGTGAAGAACAGGTGATTTTTTTTTCTATGTGAAATAAACATAAATAATGAAAGCTTTCTAAGTCTGTTAACCATCATAACAGGAACTATTCAAAATATTTAGCAAATAAACAGAAAAAAGAACATAGTGATTTCAATGTGCAAAAAAGAAAAGGAGCCTTCCATTACATTTCTACCACACCAGTGATGTGTCTCACAGGTGCTGCCTCTCAATTTCTAAGCTTTTGTTAGTGTTCATCTGCTTCATAAACGTAAAATCCTCAGCATGTAGCAGAAATAACATCTTTAAGAGCTAAAACTGAGTTACAACTGCCCAACCCGTCACTAAAACTAGAGACTGAAGAGGATGCTTCTTCTTTGACGAAGCAAATATAATAAGAGACATTCAGAGTTTATTCCTGATCAATTTGGGTGAAAAGAAAGGGAGCGAGGGGATGATCAGACTAAATTTAGGTGAAAAATGATTGCAGCTGTTTTTGAGGACACTGAGTCTTCTCTACTTATGCTTAAAACCCAAACTGTAGAATAGATGCTAAGAAGCTGTCATGCTTGACAGCTCTGTCATCAGCTGTTTCCCTCAAACCCTAGCAGTGCAGCGTTCGCCTCTTCTTAAAGTTACTCCATAGGATTTCTCTCAACAGTGACGATACGTGTAGTCATGCAGCATCTGGGATTATTTCACTTTTAAATGTCTGAAACATCAGCTATTCTACTTCTGATCTTCAGTGAATGAGTCCAGTTCTTCTCTGTCTGCAAAGTCTGGCAGACATCATAGAGGACTCCATTTATTAGCGTGTTTTACTGTTAAAGACAAGCAATAATTCTAAGTAAACATTCTTCTTATGGGTGTTTTAGAGAGAGTCGTGTGTCTGCTGGGATCAGTGTCGTACATTTGAATTGGAATACTGAGCTATTAGTGAAGAAGAGTCACTTCTGAGGAGCTGCTGTCTCAGGTTTTGATGAATGCTTCTTGGACCTTTGATATTTTCCCTGTTGACTGGAGTGAACCGTTGGGATTGTTCTGTGGCAGGACCGACTTTGGCCTACATTCTTCAGATTCTGGTGCAACATTGAGTAGGCTTTTAAGACCCGATTAGCACAGCAGTTGAGGAGTGTGAATCAAAAGGAGGTGCACTCCCAAAGCCAGTCTGATCTGGCATTATGACTTTTTTTGCTATTACTTTTCGGATGGGAAAAACCATATGTATTCCCCTGAAACCCAACCCAAGCAAACAGCTTTTTCACTATCAGCTGGCAAGAAGAAGCCCACAACAAAGCTGCTGTTGAATTGAAGGTTTTGAAGTGGAGAAGCCTTTTTCCCTAAACCTCTCTGGCCTGAGCCTTTCTGTTGTAAATGTCAGTCTAAGAGTGAGCCTGAAGAATCAATCTGCAGAGTGACAGCAGTCATCTGCGAACAAATCCCACATTGTGCTGGGGGAGCAGTCTATTCCTCCTGAAACAGTAACGTTTTATTATTTCAAATGTGCTGGGATTTCTTCAATCAGCTTTACATCTTGTCCCCTCAAAGACAACCTCTGACTTGCCAGAACCCACCTGATTTGATGGCCGTTTCTGTGGAGCGTCTGTACTTCTGTGTTGTTCAGGAGTCGGCTTCCAGCACGCATTGCCAAGGATCTGTCGCCATGCGCTCCTGAGGAAAATTTGTTATTATGCAATGCAGAATGCAGCCACCCCCACATTGCTTTGAATAAGCTGTTTCCCAAAACAGAGATCACACCAGGCCACTGCCTTTTTCCTCTGACAGATTATTTTGGCTTCACACTCTTGACGCGCTCGCTGAGGTGGTACCGACCTGTAAGAACCTGACTGGAAAAGAACCACGAGAGTTTAAAACTCTGCTGGACTCCAGTAAAAAACAAAGTTCAGAGTTGTCATGTTCTTCAACATGTTCTAAAATCTTTGCCTAAGTATTTTTTGAGCACGAAAAGGATGAAAGACTGTTCAGGTGAGATGTTGAATTAAAATACAATATAACCAATTGCTTTATTCCTTAGATTTAAAGGTGCTCCTTTAAATTAAAGTGTGGCACTCTGAAAAATGGTAATTAATCTGGGTGGGATTGTGATATTTCTCATAGTTTGAGAAGACATAAAGTAGATGACTTGGCCTTGTGTTGAGAGGAAATGCTTGTTTTGTCTGCAGTTCTGTCTTCCAGATGTTATCGGGGTCATCTGGGTGTTGTACTCATATCAAATGAACGGAAATTGCAGCTATTAGTGTCACTGTGTGTTGATTAAAAGAGGGAGAAGAATGATTCAGATTATTGGGTTTTAACAACAGAACAGGGAAAGTTTGCCGCTGGTTTGAATCCACCACATTTCTGGCATTGTGGGAAATTCTTCTGGTCCTCCAGGCAAATCATTTATAATGAATTGTGATAACAATCAATCAGAGTCTGCTGAATGCACCAATAATATGTTTTTCAAAAACAAAGACATTTTCATGATGTGTTTTTGTTAAAAGGTGAAACCCAATAGTAGATGATTAAACATTAATCTTAATTATTGTTTGAATCGGTGGTTCAATTTTTAAATTCAAGCAACAAATTCCATCTTCAGTGATGACTAACAAAACATTAGCTAGCTGGCTAAGAAGTTATTTCCTGTAGACCAGGGGTCCCCAACCAAAACCCGCGGGCCGAATCCGGCCCGCCCACCCATTTGACCCGGCCCCCTGAACAATACCAGAGAGACTTTTTTTTTTTGCATTATTATTTTTTTAGGCTGGCCACGTGATCAAGACTCATGAAAGCATGGAAAACAGAATCCCTGGTATTGTTTCCTCACGTCAGTAAAGCTTATTTGATCATAGTAGTAGGTTTAAAGGTCGTCATCTGGACTCCTCCCCCATGAGCACATATAAACCAGCTCTTTTACCAGCCATTTCAGAATGGACAAAGCCTTTTTGATAAGAGGTGAAACGTCTTCAACTTTAAAAACCAAGCCCAGATGACAGCCTTCAAACCTACGACTATGATGGAATCAACCTGGTTGAATGAGAGTCTTCATAGACAAGGCTTATTTGAATTCAAATGTGAGCCAAGATAAAAATGTTGCTACTGCAACCTCACTTTGCCCCTGTCTTAGAACTTGAACGTCACCCCGTCCCCCCCATCAGAACGGAAAAATGACAAAAAGGTTAGGTAAGGGAAACTTTGATCCAGAATGCAGGGTATTTAACCTAGGAAGTTGATCAGAGAGAGCAAACAGTGGTTTCTACTAGGCTAGCCTCCTTAAAACCCCCAAACCTGGATTATAAGGAAATAACACAAAAACCTCAAGAGACTGCTCATATGAGTTATATAACCTTTGTGCTGTCTTAGATGACCCCACCCTTACATTGACATGTTCTCCCTACCATGACAAAGGTGGATAAAGGTGAAAGGATTTCATGTAATCTATGGACACCAGTGAAGATCACAAATCATTGACGAAAAAAGGTTCAGCGCACGGTCTAGTGGGGGTCTAGATGACCCCCATTCCCACTGTTAAAGTGCCTAGGATAGCACAAGGGTTATGAGATTCTGCTCTACAACTGAAGTTGAACATTAACCTAAGCTTGTGCATGGACAGCAGATGATTTATTTCTGTGAAAAACCCACAGAGATTTATTTGGTTATTTATTTTCTAAAATCTAAAATACTGTTACTGTATATTTCCTGACTTTTTATGTAAAGAACCCAGAGAAGGTTATTTGTTTTTTACTGATTTCATAAAGAGTGTTATTATATAGTTGCTGATTATCTTAATTTTTTTTGGTGAAGAACCCAGAGAGGTTTATTTGATATCGGATTTGGTTATTAAATTTGGTTATGTGTGGGTTTCAGTTTACATTTAGGCACCCCTGCGATCGTCACACTTTTTCTGTTTCAAACTGACCCTAGCCCCGGACCATCACTGTCTGGCTCACTACACTATAGGTGGATTTCAAGTTAATTAATTGACAAATTAAATATTTACCATTGTGGTCATTAAAGCACAATTAACCACAGAAAAATAAGCCAGATAAAAGCTATAAGCAAAAGTGACATCAGACCTGGGGATCATTCAAAGTCTCTGGAATAAATGGCCTGTAAGCAGATTGTTTGCTTGTAGCAAGATGAACTCTTTTGAAAGTCTTCAGAAGTTAGTAAATGAAAGGACATTCTGCTGGAAAAAGAAAGCGGAGCAAATACCTGCTTCTTACAATATTAAGCCTGGAGAACCCATGTACCAGTTTTTTACTTTAACTTTTTTGTTTTACACAGCTCTCTTAATGGGAGCTGTATGTCTGAGAACCTTTTGTTCACACCTCAACTCCAACTTTCTGTCTACATTTTTATTTAGCTCCACTATGGAAAGCGTTGTTAAAATATCAGCTTCAAATGCAGATATTCTCAAGAGCTGGGATGTTTTGGGGCTGTTGGTGGCCAATACAGACTTTCAACTCCCCCCACAGATTCTCTGTTGGATTGAGGTCCAGAACCTGGGTAACCCTTGTGCTATCCTATGATGCCACCCTTACATTGACGTGTTATCCATGACAAAGGTGGATAAAGGTGGAGAGGATTTCATGTAATCCATGGACACCAGTGAAGATCACAAATCATTGAAGGAAAAAAGGTTCAGTGCACTGTCTAGTGGGGTCTACATGACCTCATTCCCAATGTCAAAGTGCCTAGGATAGCACAAGGGTTAAACCACTCCAGAACCAAGAAATGCCTTTTACAAAGTCACTTTTTTTTTTTTGGAATGAAGATCCAGCTCATTACATCTGAAATGTTATCACTGATAGGAGGAGGCTTTCATCCAAAATCTCACCATATATACAATGTAGATCCAATCATCCTTTACATTTTTCCTTAAACTGATCAGTCGGTCATCCCCTTTGAAGAAAAACAACCATAAAGCATGATGTTTCCACCCCATGCTTTATAGTGGGTACAATGTTCTTGGGATGCAGCTCAGCATTATTCCCCCTCCAAGAATAAAGTTTCTACCAAAGAGTTCCATTTTGGTCTCCTCTGACCACACGGCATTCTACTTCTGAGAGGTCTGTGAGTTGCAAGTGGTGGAGGATAAACGGACACTTTGTATTCTGTTGGACTCTGATTGGGTTCATTATTGAATATTGTTATTTTAGTTCTGTGATGGCCATTTTCTTTATTCTGTCTTCCAGTGTCATATAAGCGCTTGCGGGATGGGTACATGAGTGCATGACACTTAAATAAAATCAAGTCAATCAATCAATCTACCCGTTCTTTTCTGGATCATCAGATGGACTCCAGAGAACTTTGGACATGCGCTGGCTTAGGTAGGGGAACCTCTGGAGCACTGCAGGATTTGAATCCATGACAAAGTTTTGTGTTACAATAGTAACAGACAGAACAGTACAGACCTCTTTCCTATTTTTAAGTGGGTCAACTTGCAGAATCAGCGGCTTCAGATACTTTTCTTTTGCTTCACTGCAAGTCTAACTGCAGCCTACGTGGTTAGAAAGTCATGCTTTTTATTTTGAGATATGATCTGAAATGTCAGCAAACTTTCAGTCTTGTCAAGAGCTTCATCTTTATGGTTTGTTCCTATTGGAAGTTGAATCCTTGGTGACTTGTCAGTTTGGTGGAGATTGTGAGCCGGTTGGGTTTTTCTGCATGATATTACGCATAAAGGTTGGACTTGAAAAAATAGTGTCTGATGTGAGGTGGGGCTTTAAATCAGCTTTTTTTTATATTAAATTCTTTCTTATTTATTTATTAACAAAATTTAGTAAGCAGGTGGACAAATGGGAAGATATAACAAAACACTTTCACTTCACTTTGTCCTGCCCAAATGCTAACTTTTCAAATGTTGTTAAAGTGAGTGGAGCTCCCCTGTCGGGTTACTGCGATCTGGACTCTAATAAGCCCAGGACCTCAAAAAACCTAGACATGTAAATGTGGTTACTTTTAAATCTTTTTTGTTTTAGTCAGCATCACAAAGTCCCACATGTTTACAGCAAATCAAGCCTCAGCATTATCCTTCCACCACCATGTTTTACTGTTGAAACTGTTTTAGTGCTAGTTTGTGTCATCAGGATGATGGTCTTTATGATAGGAAGTTCTCAGTACAGAGGAGGTTTACCAGAAGAAACCAGATCTTTAAATAATCTATAATTGTTCACTAAATAATGCCCGGTGATCTGTGGGTAATAATTTGAACAGACATAAATATCTGTCAAAGGTATGCAGTTGTTCCATGAATTTGGTTTGTGAAAGACCAGGAGACAGACAAGGCAGTTGCTTCTAAATTGAAAGACTAGAATCTAAACGAGGCAAGATCCGGAAATGTGAGAAAAACAAGATGTGACAAAAAGTCTGTCTTTAAACCACTGACATGAGTATTCTGAGGTGATGAGCTAACTCCTTAGAGAAGGACCAAGCAACAGAATCAGAACTTAACGAAACTCTACAAACAAAACTGAAATGAACTGAAGCACAAACAGTAAAATCCCCGATCCTCACTGGAGTGTTACCATGAGCACTTTCATCACGGTTACCTCACTTGAGATATCAAGAAAACCCACAAAGCTGTTGTGGATTGAAAGCGGGATTTCCTCCTGATCCCACTCTCTGCAGACTCTTGTTTACTTTCTCCAAGCCTGTTTACTCTAGGAATTAAAATGCATCCCACGTGGCAAGATCAGGACTGGACTGCTGGACGTGCGTCATGCTACACCTGGCATTAAGATTCATCTGCACACACATGCTGCAGTGATCAGATCTCAACAAGCCACTCTAAATGCAAATGGAGGCAGAAACACACACAGTCAGCTGAAGGAAACAAACAGGAGAGCGTGCGCTAACCGTCCTGTGGCTAAACACTACTTCTGAAAGCTCACGTATTCAGACCGAAACATGTTTAACATGCAGGGGGGACGAGGAACACCAGAACCATTCAGATGTTTGCGCTTTCTTCCATTGAGGGTCGCTTAACAACCGACCTCAGGCTCCTGACGGGGACCTCGCTGCTCCTTCTGTTCGCCACAGAGGAGGAACTTGATGCTCCTCTGAGCAGAAACCTGCATAGAGCAGACCTCTTCCAGCATTACCTGCACTCATAACCCATCACACACTGGTCAGTTTTTTGTCTGTTTACCCAGACTTTACTCAGAAACAAACTGGATGGAGGGTAGGTCCCCACGCTAATGCTAACATCCTCTACCTTCAGGAATACTGAAAATATAAAAGGTAAAGAAAGAAACATACAGTTTCAGTGCTAAAGGTCACCACTATCTTCATTTAACTCACAGATCATTTCTTTGATTGAAGTTTTCAAGGCTTCTGCTTGTTTTGGGATCAATGCTTTCATATTTAAAACATAACTTCAAATGCTTTTATTTTTAATTTTATTACCGACTACATTTCAACTACATGACGACATGATCAGGCACTATTCCGGCAGTGCAAGACATCATGTTACTTATTATCATCTGAGTCTGTTTTTAATCCATCACTAACTTGTCAGATCACAGAGATTTACACGTCTTAGCGAGCTTTTTAACCCCTTGACACATACTGATGCAAATATGCATCAAACCATTTTGGCCCCAAAATAACTTCAATTTAGTGTCTACATGAAAGCAAGGGAATTTTTTATAGCTCAAAATAAATTCAGGTATTGAGGGGTTCATTTTTATGGCATAAATAATGCCATGGGCTGCACGGTGGAGCCATGGTTAAGGCTCTCGCTTCATAGCAAAAAGGCCCTGGTTTGAATCCCGGCTGGGACTTTTCTTTGTGGAGTTTGCATGTTCTCCTGTGGATGCGTGCATTATCTCTGAGCACTCCCGCTTCCTCTCAGAGTCCAAAGACCGACATGCTTCATAGGTTCATTGGTGACTCTCAGTTGCCCCCATAGAGTCACCAATTGTTTGGCCCTGGAACAGACTGGCAACCTGAGTGAATCCTCTAGAGTGAATCCCACCTTCGTCCAACAGTAGCCAGGACAGGCTCCGGCAGCTCCGTTACACCAAAAGAGATACGGCAGGTTAGGGTTACGGTTAAGTAAATGGATGAATCTAATGCCCAGTCCCAAAGCCAGACTGAAAAATAGTACGAGAACTTTGCCTTTGAGACCAGTCTACAAATTCCTTTAATACAACAGTATTGTCCATTCATCCATCCATCTTCTTCCGCTTATCTGAGATCGCAGGGGCAGCAGCCTAAGCAAAGATGCCCTAATTTCCCTCACCCCGGCCACTTCCTTCAGCTCCTCTGGGGGGACCCGAGACGTTCCCAGGCCATCCAAGAGACGTAGTCTCTCCAGCATGTCCTGGGTCTTTCCCGGGGCCTCCGCCCAGTGGGACATGACTGGAATACCTCCCCAGGGAGGGGTCCAGGAGGCATCCGGACCATATGCCCAAGCCACCTCAACTGGCCCCTCTCAATGTGGAGAAAAAGCGGTTCTACTCCGAGCCCTCCGCGGGTGACCGAGCTTCTCACCCTATCTCTAAGGGAGCGCCCGGCCACCCTACGGAGGAAGCTCATTTCAGCCGCTTCGGGACCTCGTTCTTTTGGTTATGAGCCAGACGTCGTGACCATAGGTGAGTATTGGAACTAAGATGACCGGTAAATTGAGAGCTTTGCTTTCTGGCTCAGCTCTCTCTTCACCACAACGGACCGCATAACCGCATAGCTACGGAAGCTGCTTCGATCCGCCTGTCAATCTCATGCTCCGGTCTTCCCCCACTTGTTAACAAGACCCCAAGATATTTAAACTCTTCCATCTGGGACAGGGACATTCCACCCACCCAGCTGGGGAGTTTTAAAGTATTGTATGTTATCCATCCATTGGTCTGTCATCTGGTGTTTGAGTCGGGAGCAAGGACTCCCAGACCTCCTTCTTTCTGGTCACTTATTCCAGCTCTTCCAGCAAACCACAGACGCCTTCCCAACGTGTCCTGGTCCACTCTGGGCCTCCTTCTTGTTAGTCATGCTTTTAGGAAGGTAAATTTAAGTTAAATTTACAGCCGGAATTCCAAACCACTGTCACAAAGCCTTCATCTCTGCAGACAACTAACCTCCATCTTTCCTCACATATAAACAGTGAATCCAGATACTTAAGCCTGTCCATTTGTAGGAGTGACCCATTAATTAGCAGAGAGCTTAGCCCTCAGACTCAGAGGTGCTGATGTTCACCATAGCTGTTTTACCATGCTGGAGATTGCCATGACACAACCCCTGGAGTTGCAGAATCACATTTTACTGACCCAAAAGAACTGGTGCTCTGCGTCTTAAGACGGCATTATTGTTTTGAAATCTGCATTTTCCAACAACACATCGATATGGCTCCAACAGGCCTCTAACTTGAGAACTTTTTATTTGAACAGTTTGTTTTATTGTAAAACTTAGTATCTTTGTGTTCATTGACTCTTTATTTGACTATAAATCTAACAGAGGTGAAAACATCCTTCACCCTGGATCAGAGATAAAGTACAAGTACCTGAAAACTGCTAGAATCACAGAAACCTCCACTCCACTCCCCCTGTGAGGCTTCATGAGAGCGGAGGGTCTGTGCAAAAGAAAATCAGGCGCATTCAGGCTGTGCCTCAGAGAGGGACAAAAAGCCCTGCCGCTCGGTCAGGCCAGTCTCCAGGCGGAGCGCAGATCCCTCAGGGAAGCCAAGTGCAGCGAGTCCCAACCCCCTCCCACATTCCCTCTCTCTCTTCTCTCTCCATATTGTCCTCTTCCCCGTTTCCCTCGGTGTTATAAATTACAGCGACACAAACCTCCAGGCCTAATGCCCTGCTGTGGATGCCTTCCAAGCTGCACTTTCAGGAAAGCCAAGAGGCCGGCTTCATTGATAACACCAGGCGCACTGTCCATCTCTTTGTTTTGAGGCAAGGGGAAAGGCCCGAGACACCAGCACCTTTTTATAATCTGTTGACCGAGACTGCTTTTCTGAGGAAGCGCAAGAAAAAGACTCGTGATTTCACCAAACTATGGATTTAAAGCTACTGCTAGGAAGTAGTCAGTTATTTTTGAGAACAATTGGAAAATTCTCTCTCTGCCGCTGGAGTTTCTTAGAAATTGGCACCAGCCACCTGCAGGCATTTATTAGCGAGAGCCAATGAGCCATGAAGTGTCAGTGTCGAAGGGGCATGTGACTGCTTTATGGTCTCGCTCTGCCAAAGTGATACTAAAGGGAGGAAAATCCACCTTAAAATAAAGCACTGGCTTTCAGTGGCCGTGGCTGGATGCACGAGTTCCAACATACAGCAAAATGTGTTTGAATGGGATCAACTCTTTGATACCACCTGAAAAAACAAGACAATCTGAACCTTACACATATGAAACTAAAAGTGTGAACGAGCAAAAACCCATTCTGATCATGCAGGGGGACAAAGTGGGTGGACACGCGGCTTAAATGCATGAAGGAATTTTTCTCTGAGAAGAGAAGAAGCAGTTCTAGGTCACTCAGTTCTCTTCATATGCCTGCCCTCGCTGGAGTGTCCCAACCAACAGCAAGGGGGGTGGGGGGCTGCTAGTAGAGCCCCACTATGGGTTGCAGGCCTCAGCCACTGCTCCAGCTGGCCCTTCAGTCCCAGATCCAGGCTGAAAACTTTAACCCCACAACAGCTGAACCTGCAGCTTCACACAGTTGATTTTCTTCTTCAGGAAATTCTTGTGTTGACCCTGCTTCATCAGGCGTGGACTCGGAGCAGACATTCAGCCAGTTTTCGTCAATCAGCTAAAGGGAAACTCATCACTGAGGTCAGATATACAAAAATCCGACAACGGAGAGTAATCACATGTATGCAAATTGACTTAAGAAAATTCTGCTCCACTGGGTAGTTACTGATCTGTTTTATTTTAGAGAACTACGCACGAATTGATTTAACTTTGAAACTTCAGTGTCCGTAGGTCGTTTCCTGGTAGAAGCATCGGTGCTGTAGGAACCAGTTTGTAGTTTTTATCAGGGTTTTATGTGACTTTTCCTCTCATGTTTTAAATGCGTGTTTGTTTCATCTAGGGATGGTTACATGGATAAATGAATGGATGGAGGGATTAGGGAGTGTAGTATGATCGGATGGTTTCAAATCAGTAACATAGCTTATTGCTCTTGTGATCTACTGATTTTGCTCATTTCTGTGGAGCAGTCGGCTGGTAATTCTGGAGGCTCATAGTTCTGACCTTCCTGAAATCAGGATTCTCACATCTCCTTGAACATCTTTTTAATTTATAGGCAAACATGTGTCTCACTGTTGTAAGAAAGAGGAGACTGTTTATTCAGACGTTTGCTCGGCAGAACACAGCACTCTTTACTAACATATCAGTATTTTGCCGGAAAGGTCCTAGTTCCCATCATTCCTCTGTGATCTGCTCACCATTCAGCAGTTGCAACACTTACATAGCAGAGCAGCACCTGACCGCAGGCCCATTCATTTATCCCCACTGCTTCCCCATTGATGCCTTGTCTTATGACTTAGGCCCAAAGGAATCTCCACCCAGGGGACCTTTCAACAACAAACCCAGCCAGCTACGACAGCAAGCTGCTTCTCTGAATGAACAACAATGTAATTCCAGCAAGTGTGTGCGCGCCTCTGCTGCATGTGTGCAACTGTGTGGTCAAACGTTGCCGGCTAGTAGCAGCAGAGTGACCAGAATAATGACAGTGGGAAGTCCTCTGCTTTAAGGAGGACCTTATTGTTGTGTCAGACACGTGAGCTCCTCAGCAACCCTCAGCAGAATGTGGCAGGGAATGGTGGACTGAAGCTTCGCAAGGCGTTCGGGAAATTTGAAGGTTTCCCCTCACATTTAAAACAACAGAAACTCAGTTTCAGCAGTTTGAGGGCTCGTGCCTTCTTTATTATGCTATTTTCTCTTTTATCATGAAAGTTCCTGGTCTTAAACATAGGGGTGAGTGTGTGAACCCGATCCAAATGATTGTGCTGTGGTGGTCAGCATGTGTCTGTTCACCTTAAGGTATCATAGCTTCACTTAGACAGGTGAGACACAGCCTCCTCTAGACCATCATAGCAGGAAATTTGGGACCTCTAGCTCAGAAAAAGTGAAAAAGCAGAATGCCCCCCACTCTGTGCTGAGATTATCAGTGGACATGTGGGTTCTTGTGGAGGCTCAAAGAAGCACTTTACATAACATCAACCTCTTGGACGTGGTCCAAGGTAAAAAAAAAAAAAAAAAGTCCACATTTAAACTCTCCTAGAGAGCACCAACGAACGGCTGACGAGCGTTTGTGGCTCATTCTTCATTGAAATTCCACATTGAAAGGTTTTTAGTTGAAATTGAACGTTGTTTGTTTGGTTTTTGCAGGCTGATCTCCCTGCAGCAGAGTTCCATCAAGCTTTATTGTTCTCTAACTGAAAACAGTAGAAGGCACCAAGTGTTTTCTTGCCTTTACTTCCTAGTTGTTCTTTTAAAGGATTGATCCCCGAAGTATTATTTTGATGCTTCTCATCTGATTGTTAAGACAAAATCAACAGCTTTTTTGAGGAAAAATTAATGATAATAAGAGGAGAGCAAGTCACCATTGTCCTGGATCCTGTCAGAAATGTTTTCAATGTCAATTTAATTACCAGGCTCTCCGAAAATGATTGCAGATTGTTTAAAAACATGTTTTCACTACACAAAAAGTGCTAAAGAATGACTCTCAGAGGAAGCGTTAAATAGAATGGTTTATTTAAAAAATAATATAGCTCCTTATACAGCATTGTTTAATTTTATTCAAGCTGATTAATAAAATATTAATAGAGAATAAGGCATAAAGAAGTATATTCATTTCAGTCCTTTAATGTTTGGTATAACTGGTGACTAACTAACTAACTGAAAAGTAAAAAAAACAAACATAAAATCCTGATTAGAGGAAACAACAAGGCACTGCTAAATAAATTATTTCTCCCCATCCTTTCTTCTTTTGTTAAATGCATTTACAAAGAATCACAAAAAATGTCCAAACCTGTCTGGCAATGTCACAAAGAAAAGTATCATTAAAGATCCAACTTTTTGATTCCACAGTCAAAAAAGGATTTCTGGATAAAAATTGATTAATGGGAGAGTTCAAGGAGAAAGACAGCGAGATAAAGAGAGACAGAAACTCAGTGTTCCAACTCCTAAAAAGCCCACAGGAGGCAGGTTAGAAAGGGTTGAACTGACTCTCATGGTATACAGTTTTAGAGGCTTATTGCTTTATTTGCTTATTCCAGAAGACTATACATTTCTGTCTGAAATGAGTCATTTGAATTCTGTTTAGAGCCCAAATTTGCATGTTAGTGGTGTGATTGACAGGTGGGAAGACCAATCACTGTTTTCTGAACGTTGTTGAGGTTCGATGATTAATTTACACATTTTCAGGCACTGGATAGATTAAAATTGTTTATCTAAATAAAAAAAAGCAGAAAGTCCCAAGGTTTTTTTGTTTGTCTTAACTATCCTGTAAGAACACAACTTTGTGTTGATAAAATTAGGATTTTTGCTTGTTGTTGTGTTTGCGTGTTGTGATCTAAAGTTCCTAAAACAGCAAAAACAAGAAAATCAGTTTTTGAAATTGGCGTTAATATGGAATTTGGAGCATCTGGACTTTCTGTAGACAGAAAGGACATTATGGTCAGTGTTCAGTCCATCCCTAAACAGGAAGAAATCAGGAACATAAAAACTTGACCCAGGACAGTTGTCATGTCAAAAATATGTGAGAAAAGTTTTTTTTTCTTTTTTAAAACAGTGTGTTTGTTGTGTTGTATTGGAGCCAGTGGGGACTAATAAGGTTGTGTAGGGACCCCTGGAGGGTTTTTGGTGACTTCACCAGAAATCAGTTACTCTTTTTTTCTTTTTTTAAATGTGCTTCAACAGTGAAGGCAAAGGTTCACTTTGGGTGAGACAGGAAGGTGTGTGTGTGTGTGTTGGATGGGAGGGAAGGGGTCGCCTAACTAGATTCTAACCTTCATAAATATTCTTCAGCAGAGCATGTCACATCCAGCTAAAGTTCACTTTACCTCACTACACCATTACATGAATTCCTGATCATCCTGATAATGAAAATCCTCTTTCCCTGAAGCGTGAGTTGAAGAGAAATAAATCCTACTCAGAAGATCACCACTGTTCCTCTGATCATAATTCTTCCATAACTGCAATTTAAAACCTTTACAATTTAAACTCCGGTGATGTAGGAGGAGTTTAAAAACAGAACTGAACGTGACAGTCTGAAGGGACTTCCCATTCAACAGAGTCAGTCTCCAGTTTCTGTAAATAGACAAATATTACTGTAGAAATAAAGATCCAGTCATTTGGTTAAGCAGCACATGAAGGACGTCCACACTGGGAGGTTTGGTCCGGGTCTGCAAAGCAGAACTGTCACAAGCTGTATTTGAGATTACTTTTGACAGAACAAACACAGAATTTGATTCTATGACAGACAGCTTTTTGTTTTGCCCATAGAATCCCACGACCACATGACCAGCTCTCACTCTGTTTTTTTTAACTCTCCGACTCTGGTCCCGCGTGAATGCAGATGGACTTTCCACGGACCAAAGAGAGGAGGCGATTTAAAGTGAAGAGATACTGGAAGCTCTATGAAGAAGAAAAAAAAATGCCCCAGTGTGAATCTCAAAGAAGCAGGAATCATGAAGGAGTTTGGAAATGTCTGCTGGGTAAATGTGGTGTAGTGAAGAGCTGCAGGAGCTTCGTCACACACGACAGTCAAAGGAGTAGAGGGGTCGAAGCGGCTGTTCTTCTTCCCACTGTTTTCTGTCTCTTCAGGGCTCGCTTCAGACTTACCCCCCACCCCCCTGAACTGCAAGATTTTTTAATTCAACTAAATGCAATTGTATTTATATAGCCCAATTTTACAACAGAGTTGTCTTAATGGGCTTCACTAGCTGAACAAAACATAAAATCTGTTATATCAGTTATAAAATCAGTTATTTTTAAGGCTGTTTAGCCGAAGATAAATCATACAAAATCTTTAAAATATCAGCATTTAGTCTTTAAACTTTAGAGAACAAGAAAACCTTCTTATTTGCCCGTCCCTGCCTCACCCTTTGTCCTGGAACTTGAATTTTTGTCCTGTGGGTGGAGCATCAAACTACTGGATGAAGTCTTTTCAGACACATTATTGGTTGAACTGAGTTTACTTTCATTTGTTTTGAAATATGCCCACATCCTAAAGACAGAAAGAAAGTTTAAGAAGGATTTAGTCATTCTGTTACTCTAGGCCTTTTTTGATTTTTGTTAATTGTTAATTTTTTTTTCTGAACTGACCAGCTATAAAGCGGCTCTATACCATGACACACCCTGGAATTGGTAAATCTCAGGATTAGCAAACAGAATTTTAGTTGATCCCACAACAGGGAAATTGTAATTGAGGCATCGTAGAGCGGATGGGAGGAAGGATCTCCTAAAGCGCTCCTCCTTGCAGCGAGGGTGTTTCAGTCTCTGACTGAAGGAGCTGCTCAGTGCTCTCATGGTCTTCATGCAGAAGATGCGGAGAATTGTTCATGATGGATCCCAGTTTCTGCTGCATCCTCATCTCACCCACCACAGTCACAGACTCTAGGGTACATTCTAGAACGGAGCAGGATCTCCACATCAGTTTATCGATCCTGTTCCTGTCAGTTCATCCACTGCCCAGCATCACACTTCGTACAAGAGGACAGCAACATTGCCATCATAAAAGGTTTTTAACAGGGTCCTGCCATCTAAGAAGAACTTCACACTGGCTTTTCTTCTGCAGGACGTCTGTGTTAGTCAGTCTTAGTCTTTCAGTCCAGTCTGTCATTGAGGTTTACATCCAGGTATTTATAAGGGTCCACTGTCTCAATGTCTTTTCCCTCCATTTCATCTGTGAAAAAGAGGTCACTTCCTTCTGAACCTGACCATCATTTGCTCTGTTTTGCTAATGTGGAGAGTTTTGGATTCACACCTGCAGACAAAATTGTCAATGACCCTCCTGTGCTCCTCGTCATCTGTCGCACATCCAGAGATGACAGTGTCATCTACAAACCTCTGCAGGTGGCAACAGTCTGAGTTGAAGATGAAGTCAGATGAGTACAGGCGGAAGAGAAAGGGTGAAAGCCCTGTGGAGCTCCTGTGCTGCAGACGGTCTCATTAGACACACAGTAGTGGAGCCTCAGATACTGTGGTCTGTCAGCGAGGTAGTCGATGATCCATGCCGTCAGTCGATAGTCTACTCCAGCTGTCTCCAGTTTCCACCTCAGGAGTGCAGGCTGGATGGTGTTGAACGCACTGGAGAAATAAAAAAAACATTTGTTCTTCACAGAGCTCCCCACCTGCTCCAGGTAAGAGAAGGATCGGTGCAGCAAATAAATGACAGCGTCATCCACTCCAGTTCTGGGTTTGTTAGCAAACTGCAAAGGGTCAAGTGCTGAATTCATCACTGGAAAACGGTTATGCAAGATGAGCCTCTCCCAGGCTTTCATCAGGTCAGATGTCAGGAGGAGATCAACCTCCACAGGCCTCATTCACAAAGTCAGTGTTTGGATTCATGACAATAGGATCAGAAAAAGACAGAAGTACAACTTTGGTAGAATAGTTTGTCAGGAGACTTTTTGTTTTTCTTTTGCAAAATTTTCAACATGTAACGGACGTAGTGGTTGGGCTCCTTGGGGTGCGCAATCTTAGCCTCTGGAACCACAGCCTTCTCCAGCGTCAGGATCAGGTTTTAGATGTGCAGAACCACCTGACACATCTGGTCTTAACATACCCCTGAGCCAGTCTGGAACAGATTTGATCTGGGCCTGTTTCCTTACTGGTCTTGGTGTTTTTGAGCTGACAGCTCCCCTGATCAGCAGTGAGGCAGAGTCAAGCTGGGCAGGGGAAGAAGCTGGTGAAAGCGCCGGCAGCGACTGTACCGAGGAGGAGGGCTGCTGATGGAGAGCCAATGTTTCATGGTGGGCTAGCTGCCAACACAGTCAAATCTGAAAAAAAAAAAAAAAAAACAGATTCAAGTCATTAGTCCATGTCCAGTCAGTAGACACCATTAGGCAAAGTTTATTTGTGAGGGAGTCAGAAAAATTTTTTTGAACAAGTAACTGGCAAACATTTCATTTATCTGTACGATCTGTCTCACTTCTGAGCAAAATAACATAAACAAACATAACAGACATAAACAGATTCCATTTGTGTCTCCAGATAATGAAGGTCAGACTCGAATTATGTCACTGTCTTGGCCAAAATCATGAGCTGCATCAGACTCCAGTCTTTATTCTTGTTAGTGGAAAATGAGCTCGGAATAGCTGCAAAGTGCAGTGTTTTACTGGAGGTAGAGTTAAGTGATCATCCACGGGTTCCCATTATCCCAGCCTCACTCTATATTTGTCAGGGCTTAAATATTTGGAAAAATAAAGGGAGAGCTAAACAGGGAAAGGGGTCAATGATGAGTGTTCACAACAGATACAACCCCTCATACTCCCTACCCAACTCTGTTAACCTTTTGTGCCTATTTATAGAGAAAATTCCGCTACGGAAAAATATGACTAAACTGCATTCCATAAATAAGCTGGGAATGGTGGAGACAAAAAAGCACATGGTTCGGTCTCTGATGGTTTCAATGGAGATTCTCAGGCTGTCTATCAATGGATGGATGGATGATGGCTAGTCAGAAATTTAATGGATGGTTGGTTGGATAAAAGATTGTTGAATAATAAGTGGATCATGAATGAATGGATGGGTGGATGGATGGATGGATGGATGGATGGATGGGTGGAAAGATAAATGGATGTATACATGGATAGGCAGTCTTACAGGCAGAGATTGGACTTTAGTTTTGTTTGTGATGTTCTTTGAAGGACGGTTTTCCAGGGTTCAAACAGGTTTATGGTTCCAGAGTGGACACTGCCCATTTGTTCACAGCTGAAACAGCTTTACAGCATTGTCAAGTTGACAGTTTGAAAAAATTGGATGAAGCTGAATATGGGCCTTGTAACAGTTGGATTTCTTCCCTCAGAAAACTTTAGGGACTTCAGAGGGCTAGCCACTGCTCCCCAGGGCCACAATCTGCATAATCTTCAGACAAGCTGCTTCTGAGAAGGAGCTGTGGGGAAACCTCAGTGACTCTTTTAATGACATACGGTGTTTTTGGTTTAACTGGATCATTTGCTCTTGTTTGTGGATAAAGTAAACTGCAGAGTTGAAGATTTAATGTCTTTTAAAAATTTGGGATTGGTCGAGTGTGATCGAGTTGCTGAGCTTAGATCAGGGATGAACATTGGATCACTTTCTGCAAAAACTCTGCTTTCTGGCAGCTTGGTGTGAAACCTTGGTTCGGGTTTTGGTTAGTTTCAGTCGTTTAGATTTGGTTCAGTTTTATTGTTTATTTTGTCCACCAGTGCATTTCGGATGCTCCACGTAGTAAGAGCTTGTTTTCCACAGCTTTGAAATAGATGTTTTTCTCCTCATTCTGGATGCTAGTCCATGTTTAGTTTTATATTGTAGCCAGAAACTCTGCAAATTTTTAAGTACTTATTTCAGATCAAAATAATTGAAAATGGATCGATCCGCAATGAGGATTATCTGCAGAGTCAGAGAAAAGCTGCCATCATTGAAATAAACAGACATTTATACATGGACGTAAGTGGATCCAAATGAAACTCAGACACTGATGCAAAGTCTGGATGAAGATGTTCAACTTCGAAAAATCTGCTTTTTCATTTTTTGACCAAAAGACAATTAAATATCCAGAAAACTACATGAATAGTAAAGGTGTAGGACAAAAATAATTTAATTAATGGCCCACTCCAATGAAAATCACTTTTTTGGCTTTTTTAACAAGTTTCTCTGGTGACGGTAGACATATATAAAGAAAATTTAGATTCAAATTGCGCTTCTGAGTACATTATTTAAATCGTGGCAAATCAGGAACAAATGAAAAAATGCTGCTTGAAAAAACTTGTAGCCATGATGTAGAAGCCTTAATCTGCGGACCACAAGCTCCATGTTCTGCTCCATTCTGATGCATCCACTTGCAGACAAATAGATCCACGTACGTCCTCATTGTCTTCCTCAAGCTGGAATCTGGTTTAAAACTGTACAGCTGGATATCTCCAATATTGCTCGCCATTTTTGCTGCACCACTTATAATACTTTAGGGTTGTGAGGGGCTGTAAGCTAGCGGGAGAGAGTGTAAACAAAGGGATGATGGGAAATTTCTCTGTGCCAACAGTCCCACCCACAACTGGGAAAATATTTTTTTAATGAACTCCTGCCACTCTGCAGAAACTCTGTCATAAAATGACACTTTTTTTATATTTAAATTGTGCTTAAAAAAGCATAATCATAATTAAAAGCCCACTGGGAAAACTTTGTCAACAGATCAAAAGATGATCGGAGTGGGACTTTAAGTATTTATAAGCAAACATTTTGTTCAGCATCTTATTATGTTCCACTTACCCTGACAGCTATTTGGCAGTTCACCACACTGAGCCTAATTCAGCAGCTCCAAAAAAAAACAACAAAAATCTTAAGTGAGGCATCTCAGAGTTGATGTTCATTCATTAGTCTCACTGTGGTTGTAAAACAGAGATTTACGATTGTTTTACATGACAATTAAATAAGCTTAATGTAACATCCAATGATGTTTTTTTGCTCATTATTACTTTAAGTTAAAAAAAAGTCTGTTTTCTGTCCATCACACCTCTGATTTGATTTGCCTTCCGTGAAAAAAAAAGGATTTATTGCTTATTATTTATAGAATTTACTATGATGAAAAGTTCCTTTGCCTTTAATATGGGTTCAGTTTCAGAAAACAGGCTTTAATTATCACAATATCAACAATAAAAACAATAAAACTGTAAGTGTTGAAAAAAATGTTTAAAAGCAAAGTAGGAAAAACAGTGGGTGGAGTTTCAGATAGTGAAGTCATTGACTGTATATGAGATCTGGATTGAGTGAGTTTGATGTCACCATAGAAAAAAGCTTACTTCTGTCTCCAACGAAAGGAAATGTCTTTAGTCTACATTTTTTTGACATATAGACATAGACACGTTGGAACCACAAATCATCAATAAGCAGTGATTGGTCCAAGTTGGTCTGAGTCAACATTTCTATTGCGGCCACTCTCGCCAATCAGGAGTGAGCTTGTTGGAAGTCCACACTCAAGAAAATCTGTCAATCAAACGTTCTGAACATTCAATGTGAAACCACATACTTTTAATGAGACATCTGATCGGTCAGTTCATAACTTGAATAACTTGCAATAAAGAAACAAAATATCATAGAAAAGAAGTTATAATTAGCAAGAACATATTCAAAAATGTATCAGAGCAACAAAAGTTATTCCAAATATAATGACTGAAAAATAGCTGTCTATGTCTCAGTAGAAGTCTATGGGATTCTGGCTTCTTGGAACTGCTGGGCACTTCCTATTTGGAACGTGAGGGGGAAGGGGTCACTCAGTCCAGTTTTGAAATCCAGCCAATGAATGAAGTACAAATGAACATGTGGTGTGAGTGTGTGAATCCTTCAGACATTTTTAAGACAAATGAAGCTGAAAGGACTCTGAACATTCATGGTGATAACAACAGCTCCATGTTGATATGAACAGCCTCTGCAGGTTTGCATGTTTACATGTTAATTGCAGGGAAAATGTATAAAGTTTACTTTCAGGAAGTCAAATCCAATTTTCAGATATGACTCTTTACTTATAATTACACGACTATTTGCGCTACTACCCAACTATGTAGCCACAAGGGGGCCAAAATCTGGATCCACATGTGCTGGTTCCCAGTCCGGATAAAATCCAGATAGTGTCAGGAAGGCAACCGGCATTAAACTCTCTGCCACCTGTGCGATTCAGTGAAAGCTTCTTTGCTGCGAGAACCCCTGCAGTTCAATGAAATAAATGTTAGAAACCTTAGTATGACAATGAAACAAACAAAAAAAGAAAAAAGAAAGAAAAGATAAATAGAAACCATCAGCAGAAACAGATTCACTAATCATTTGCTTAAAGAAGACCCAATTTTTTTTGCACAATTTACTTTAAAAAATAAATAAATTTATGTAATTTTTCCAAGAATCTGACTTATCGGTTTTTAAAGGAATGTCTGATTCTGCTCCGGTCCAAATCTGGTTCTGGGTAAGAAGGATCAGGACTTTGGTGGATACCTTTCACACAGGATAGAGTCTGACTTGCTGTGGTGATGGACAGACTGTCAGATGAGGCTAGACAGGAATCTCTGTGGACCATGATGTTTGCAGATGACATTGTAATTTGCAGAAAGAGCAGGATGCAGGTGGAGGAACATCTTGGAGAGCGGAAAGTTTGCTCTAGAAAGGAGAGAAATGAAGGTCAAGTGGAGCAGGACAGATTATGTGTGTAGTAATGAAAAGAACTCAAGTGGACTGGTGATGTAACAGGGAGTAGACAAGAAGAAAGGAAGAGGACTTAAAGTATTTAGAGTCAACAGTCCAGAGGAACAGTGTGGGAAAGAGATCAAGAGATGTTTATGTGCAGATTTGAACGGTCAGTGAAAATGTCTGCGCTGACTGCAGTGGTTTAGAGATGTTTAGAGCAGTGTTTTTCAACCTTTTTTGAGCCACGGCACACTTTAACCTTAAAAACAATCCCGCGGCACACCAGCATCTAAAAAAAAAAAAAAAGGAGGAACTCAGTCTGTATTCTACAGTCCCTCCACAATCTCACGTGCATTTTTTAGATAATTGTGGGAGAAAAAGCTGGAAGCTGCAGCTGTTTTTTTTTCTAAAAGATTTAATAAAAGTTAAGTTAGAAGATTTAAAAACAGTTTGAGGTGTGTTGTTGGTTATAAGACGTTTAACAACAGATCTCCTTGTGCGCTGTCCTTTTTACCCCAATGCATCATGGGAGATGTAGTGCATAAAACGGCCGCGAGATCGCTTTTCAGAGCTTCATTGTTTTGTTCTCTTGTTCCACGGTCTGACACTGGATTCTGTGGAAAGCTACACCGCTAAAGACGAGCTTTAGCTGGTATTTTTGCTAAAACTGAGCGACTTTACGAGCTAAATCGGGACAAGGAAGTTAAGACTTTAACCACTTCTGATTGGTCAGACTGATGACATGTGATTAATCCTTCAAGACAGTTAAAGGGGCGTGACTTTTCCTGAATGCAGCCGAAGCTGCAGCTAAATCGCGTTACCGTCATCCTTATCAAAATGTCTTTAATAAAATAAAATAAAAACAAAGAAAAAATAATTTTATGATCTTTTATATTCCTAACTACTCAGTGTTTTATCAGGGCCTGTTTGGATGAACACAGAGCTGAAATCCTGGAGATGGGAAATGTTTTTAGATCAGTTTATGAGGGGAATTTCCCACGGCACACTTGACCATCTCCCACGGCACACTAGTGTGCCGCGGCACACTGGTTGAAAAACACTGGTTTAGAGGAGGGGCATCAGTATAGACCAGGGGTGTCAAACTCATTTTCACTGAGGGCCACATCAGCATAGTGACTGTCCTCAAAGAGCCAGATATAACTTATACGTGTAACTAAATGTAATGAAAAAAAAATGTAACTACTTCTTGATGTTAAATAACTATTTATTCTAACTTTTTAAAATGACAATTACAGTTGCATAGAAAATATAGATTTGTTTGTTACTCTAGCATAAATCCTTTTACATTTGTCTGTTTTTTAAAACACACATACGTCCATTAATGAAGGAGCAAACTGTCCAAGTGAATAAAGACAAATAACATCAAACTGAGCGAGAAAGAACATGAATTACAGTGTAACATTTTACCCAAAAAAAGCTGCACACAGCCTTGCATCCGACTGTTGGTTTGAGGACAACAATTTGTCTGCATACACACATGAGACCTGCAAACACTGAATAATTACAACTGCAGTGACACATAAATAATATGTAATTAACTAAAAAAAACTTTTATTCTAAGAAATTAACAACCTTTATGCTCTCGCGGGCCACATAAATTGACATGAAGGGCCACATTTGGCCCCCGGGCCTTGAGTTTGACACATGTGGTATAGATGCTAAGGTTAGAGCTGCCCGGAGCAGGTCTGAAGAACAGGCACAGCGAAGATACATAGAACTGATAGAATTTCATTTCTGCCAAGGAAGAGGATGCAGAGGATTGGGGGCTGGTGATTTTCTGTGGCTTCACTTGAAGAGAACAGCTCAAAGGAACAAAAGACTCAGGATCTCAGCCTTGATGATCTCCACACATCCATGGACACTTCTGTAGCTCTCCATCTGGATGTGCAGAACACAGCACCACAGAATTCGTCCCCTCTTCCTCAGCTGATGTTTGGCTTCCTCCTGAGCTAATGCAGAGGCTGCCCTTGTGGCCCATTGATCACCCTAGCCTGACAGTTTCTTGTGCACTGTTGCCAACGGTCACATGCCAAGTGCTGTGTCTTTAGCCGGAGTTCTCCAAGATTTCCCTGGACTCCCTGAGTCTCAGCACAATATTGCCCCATTGAAATGTTCAAAATGTTGAGTGAGATGGGAGTCTCATGAGGCCTGGACCCCTCGCAGCTGGTTGGAAATATTTAAATGGGGGATATTAGGGAATGACCCCCCTTTGATTTGTCCTCTAATGACATTGAATTGGTATTAAATGAATGTCAAATCGACTGCTGGTAAAGATTAAAACAATATTTCTCTGGAGATACA
This sequence comes from Oryzias curvinotus, assembly GCA_023969325.1. NCBI lineage: Eukaryota > Metazoa > Chordata > Actinopteri > Beloniformes > Adrianichthyidae > Oryzias > Oryzias curvinotus. The sequence continues at coordinate 5,907,341 of CM043710.1, read as the reverse complement.
TAAGCCGTGTGTCATTCCTGACAATCAGGGTCTCATTTTTTCTAAAACCTGTCATACTTCATAATCACGGTCATGTGTTGACCGATAAGGATATTGAAATCTTTATTTTTTGTTTTTAGGTGGACACATCTCACACAAAGTTTTGAAGGTTGATTCGGCTGATTCATTTACAGTCATCCCAATTATACTTTTAAAGCAGGATTTTATCAAAGATAGTTATCAGTAGAAATCCTCCCCTGTTTTGTTACTGATTGTCTCTCCTTCTTCTTACGTTTAAGAAGTGTGACTCTTTATTTCAATCGCAGCTATTTGTTGTTATTCAGAGAAACACAATTCTCCAACTTTGGTTTTGCATCAAAAACAGGCATCTGACAGTTTATCTCCACATTTTTCATTCATATTTGTTGTATTTATAAAGGGGACATTAGTGGCAGTCCCAAACTGCAGGTGGTGCATTTGTTAGGTGGTTGCCAGCACAGAGGAGGAGCTCACTGATCAGTTTCACTGACCATTTTTCTCTAATTCTCTGACAGATTGATTACAGGAAGTTCTCAGGTACTTCTGTTGAACAATAACTTGAACTTGTGGGAAAACACTTGTGTTTGTCTTTGCTGAATGAACCAGAGTTTGCTGCATAAGTAGGAATGTTTGGCTCCACTTGGTTAGGAGAAGTTTTCACAGTTATCTTCTAGTGGAACATGGACTTTAGCGAGTGGCTGGAGAACATTTACAGCTTGGGACCTTCAGGTTCATGACTTGATTACATGTGTCATATTTAAAGAAGCAGCAGCTTTCCCACTATTCATGCATTAACCCTTGTACTATCCTATGGGGTCAAGGTGACCATTGACGTGTTCTCCCTACCATGACAAAGGTGGATGAAGGTGAAGAGGATTTCATGTAATCCATTGACACCAGTGAAGATCACAAATCATTGAAGAAAAAGTTCAGCTGCACTGTCTAGTGGGTCTAGATGACCCCACTCCCAATGTCAAAGTGCCTAGGATAGCACAAGGGTTATAGCATTCTCATCAGGTTTACTATCACACCTATACATCCCTCACACTCGTATGCGGAGACAATGCCCTCCCAGTTGGGTTTGCAATGCTAACAGCCCGTTCTTGGACAGTCTGATCGCCCAGCAGAGGTTTGCCCAGGCTGCTGGTTTACTCGGTGAGAATATCGCCCGGGCGGAATGGAAACTTCATTTTGCAGGGGCTAATATTAGCCTGGGCCTCTGGAAAATTCCTTTTAAATGATCACAAGCTGAGAAAAGGCAAAGAATTTGTTTAGTGTTTTGCCTGACAGTCTCCACTGCACACACAGAAGTAAGTTTCTTCTTTTCTCAGATGCTACAGGAGGGTCCTGGGAACACCAGGCAGGGCAGAAAAGGCTGATTCCATGGAACAGGACTGCTTGACAGTCTGCCTCTAAGGCCAGGGGTTTTTTCCTGGCAGCGTTCACAGTGTCACTCTGAACAGTCACTCAATGATGGTCATTTATCTTCTAAGGAGAAGCAGCTCCTGCTTCAGATATTTGTGTATCACCTGTCTTCTGTGTGATACAGGTTTCTTTTTTCACTGAGATAGATAAACCAGACCTGTGCACGATTGCTTTGCTGTAAACACTCTTCCTCACCATATAGTGCATCAGTCAACTAATTCTCACTGCCTGAATTTAACTGCTCTTTGACCCTAACATTGCAACCTGTGCTTGTGTGTGTGCTTTGCTAGGAAAATCCCACATGGCCATAGTTCAAAGGGTGAACAATGAGGGTGAGGGAGACCCTTTCTACGAGGTTCTGGGAATTGTCACCCTAGAGGACATAATCGAAGAAATCATCAAGTCGGAGATCCTGGACGAGACTGACCTGTACAGTAGGTTTCCTTCTCAAAGCTTGTTTTGATGCTAGCTCTTGGCTTGAGACCATGAACTCATGAATAATGTCAATATGATCGGTCGGCTGTCAGATCTAACCAATCGAGACTCTTTTCTATGTTCTTGTGTGTTTGTGACATCTAACAAGTACTAATGTCTGTAATGCAGATTGTGACAACTTAACCACATATTTACTGTTGGAGATATTATGCAGAAAGGAAGCAATAACGCTCAAGAGAAACACAAGTGTTGAGATGGCTCGCCATTTACCGACAAATTCTTCTGCCGCTGTGTTTGGGTCATAACTGTAAAGATTGGTGGCATGTCTCCGTGTCTAAGACTCAAAGGGGGAATTTTATGTTAAACCACTAAATAGTCCCCAAACACAGGTGTTACTGCTTTTATAGCATTTGACTCCAGTACGATTGGGTCGTAAGGGTTTTTTCCTTTGTTCTATGCTTTTAGACAACACTTAAATATGTACCTTCACCTTTTTGGTCTGTGGTTTAGTCCATGTAAATTTAAGTATCTGTGTGTTCGGAACACCAATAAAGGAAGGGTGGAGCTTGAGAGCGAGTGGCGGCATCTGTCCACTGTAATGCAGAGTAATTACCTGATCACTCTATTCTCCTATACCCACAATATTTAAAGGATGCTAAAGGCACAGTCTCACAGAGATTTTGGGGGTTTGCCTCATCTAATGGTCCTCTTGGTTCTGCAGGAGTGAAAGCTCACTTGAGCTCTGGTTTGGACCAACTGGTCCTCTTGAGAAGAATGGTCTTTGCTCTCCTGCAGATGAACTCTGGTGCGGTTTACTTCAGTGTAAACGCAGAAGGAAGGAGATGTTATAAGCTCCTTATATTTGGAGGGCCACAGCGTGAATTTGAAGAAGCAGGAATCATGAAGAAATTTGGAAATGTCTGCTAGGCGAACGTGGTGTTGTGAGGAACTGCAGGTGGCTCTTCAGAGATCATAGAGGATGAGAGAGACGACATGACAATTACTTCTGTGTCCTTTTTTTATGGTAGGCTAGAGCTTTTGTTCCCGTTGCTATAAGGTTTGGAGTTCAAGCAAAGTAGTTCATAATATTTAAATGAGGCTTTGCTAGGTCAGAGGTCTTTAACTTGAGGCTCCAGAGCCACATGTGGCTCTTTTACCCCTCCATAGTGGCTCTCTGGCTAATTACAATTAAGTAATAGTAATTTTTAAGAGTAAGGGCTACTTAGCATTGGTTTAGTTTAAAACCATAAAGTTTATATATGTATGACTGAGGTGCTCCTAGAAGTAACCATGTATTGGGTTTTACATCCTTGTTGACATCAAGGTGCATTCTTTGCCCTACTCTTCCTCCAGAATGCACAGATTTCAAATACTAAACAAACCTTTGGTAAAAAGTCAGATTATTCACCCCAATTGCTCAGTTAATTATTATTTGTATTATTTATTAATATATTTTGCTGCACAACAATGGTTAATAGCTATCCAATAACTAAATATATAGGCCTATATTTGTATATTCTTTATGTACTTTTACTGGACCTAAACTAATTAATTTATGTTTATGTTTAGGTTAACAGCAGGAGTACGAATGACTGCTCACCAAAATAGACCTAAGAATTTATGAGAGATAACACCATTTTTGTCTTGCGTTGTTTAACATCTTTTGTTAGGAGTACATTAGCTGCACTGGGACAATCCTGTGTGGCATAGAAAGTCTTTTATTTTTAAAGGAAGCCATATGAGCTTTAGCCAAAAGTAGAAACAATGTTACATTTTGAGAAAATGCTAGTTTCTGCTTTTATTCATGCCAGAAAAGAAATATAATTCACATTAATTATAAACGGGAAAATATAACAAGACTGCGGCTCCCACGAGGTTTTGATCTGTAAAAACAGGCTCAAATGGCTCTTTTACTGTTAACAGGTTGCAGACCCCCGGTTCAAAATAATATAGATTATATATAACATAAAACATCCCAGACCCTCCTGGTGTGTTTGTGGACAGCAGGGTAAACTGTTCTAGTCTGTGATTTTTGAGGAAAGAGCTGTGTCTGTGTCAAACACCTCCAAACCTGAAAATCTTTAGTGTCCAGTGAAAGTTTCTGAGAAATGTTCTTCATATTGGCTCATTTTTAGTCCTGCTGTTGTTTCATGTATTTTAGACAATAAAAAACAATATTAAAACAGTAGGTGAAGTTTGCTGGCAGGTCTATGACGCTTTTTGGACTGCAACTCTAGTCCTGTTCTGGAGCTGTTTCTCTGTAGAGTTCTCTATGTTCCTTCTTCCGTTTATTTTGGAACTGTTACCTTTTAGGATTGTTCCATGTCTTGATGTTGTTGGTGAAATTTGTTTTCTCTTAAATATTTAATTTTCAACATGTTCCATCATAACTCAAATATTTTTAATGACTCCTCAGCATTAAAGGAGCCATCTTTTTGCCATTTGTGGACAGGTTTTGTGCATCGGATCTGTCTGTTTTGTGATGCTTCTAGTGGAAAGACAGTTTGCTCAGTTATGTTAAGAATGTGGTAGAAATGCTGCAACAATGTCGTGCGCTTTAGCTTTCCTCTTAAAGCAGCACTGCTGAGACCACAGACAGGTTCAGGTTCATGTTGAGATCTTTGTCTGACAAAGGTCCTAACTTTTCATCTTCCTCCCTCAGCTGACAACAAGTCCAAGAAGAAAATCACCCACCGGGAGAGGAAGCAGGATTTCTCAGCCTTCAAGCCTACTGACAATGAAATGAAGGTTAAAATATCACCTCAGCTTCTGCTGGCTGCTCTTCGTTTCCTAGCAACAGGCAAGTGGGCGGTGTTGCTGCTTGACTTTCCCCTGTGTCCTCAGCCCCTCACTGTGGGGAAAGTTTATGTGTGAGGGGTTTGCATGGGCTTTGAGTTTTGGGTGAGCCCACTGAGGATGTGTGTAGAATGAGTATGTGCTGCGTGTAAATGGGGGGGTCCAAAGAGGGTCTGCTGTTCCCTGGTGTGCATGCCGTGTTTGGGAGGTCACACGCCTGAGCCTGAAAGCCGTTGGCTCGTTCATCTGTGACATCACTTCCAGTATGTCTGGCCACAGTTCCCACTTGAATCCACATACTTGTGTCCTTGCTGGCGCAAAATATTTCATCAGCCTCCCCGGGGGGACAGGCAGCGCCGGCGACTGCCTCTCTGCATCCGAATTTGCTTCAGAACTTTGACCGAGCAGCTAAGCATCAATTAAGTTCCTCTAAAGGCTATTAGGGAGTTTAGTTCCTCATGGTGGAGCCTGAAGCAGCTGACACACATCAGCACCGCTGACTTGAAGGAGCTGATTGGCACAACAGGCGGCTGAAGCTGACCGCTCACTGTTTGAAAAGAATGTGTGAATCTTCTCAGATGTTGGGACAGATAATGTTCTCTCCTATTCACGTACCAAACATGGTACATCCCCCACACATGTATGATTAAAAAAAAGAATAAGCTTGGCTTTAGCAGCAGTAACACCTGAAAGAAATGAAAGGTGGAGAAACACCCAGAAGTCGTTCCAAAAAATGTCATTTGAAGATCGTTACAAAGATCCAGCAAAGGTAAATATATGATAAAGTTATGGTTATGTGGAGGGCATAAACATCACAGATTGTGGATGGACGAAAACGTAAAAAAAAGGTAATGAATCAACATAAAGTTTAACAAAATAAAAAAACAAATAAGGTCAGACTGAGCCGTGAACATTAGGACAGAGTCTGGAAACAGAACCACAGAAAACTAAACAAAATATAACAAACAACACTGAAAATAAGCCAAAGAGCAGAACCAAAGGCACCATTCCTCACAGATCCTTTCTTGAACCAAACCTCTGAAGACTTCCTTACTGCTGTTGCTTCTGTCTGAGGTTCAGTCACACCAAGTCATCTGCACCAGTCTGTTAAGTCTGCTCAGTTTGTCTGCTCATCTCCCCTCCATGGATTCCTCTTCCTCATTATCATTGAAGGGATTTTTCTCAAATGAAGTTCAGAGCTGCCCTGCTTGCCACTCTTCCTGTTTGCTGCTCTGTCAGGTGTCTCCTTATTCTGATTGACTGAACACACCTGATCCAGGTAGTCAGCGCCAAGCAGGGTAAGGAGAGCTGAGCACCAGGCAGTGCGGCAGGAAAGGAGCCCAGATCTACGGGAAAAAAGTAAAGATTGTTCTTCACAGAGAGAACCATGACTCCGAAGCAGAGACTATTTTAAATGAAAAAACAAGAACTCAAAGCACGTAAATGAAGTGGACGTTCTGCTGCATTTCAGCTGTCATCTAGGTGAGCTTTCTTCATTCTTGATCTGGTGGAATGAACCAACTCCCAGCTTAAAGCCGATGTCTGGCTTTGTACTGTTGCCGGAGCTTTTCCGAGGCACCTCATCCTCCATCCATCCATTCATTTTCATAACCCGCTAAAACCCTTTCTGGGTCACAGTGCTGCTGGAGCCACCCCAGCTACTGTTACACCACAAACAGGATCCCAGGCGGTCGCAGGGCCACACACCCTCATACAATCACATTCACACATACGGACAATGCAGAGATACCAATTAACCTATGAAGCATGTTTTTGGGCTGTGGAAGGAAGCCGGAGTGCCCAGAGAAAACCCACGTGTGCACGGGGAGGACATGCAAACTCCACACAAAAAAGGTCCCTTCCAGTATTTGAATCAGGACCTACTCACTGTGAGGCAAGAGGGGTAACGGCTACGCCACCGTGCAGCCCAGGCACGTCATCCTTGTTGTCCTCACAAAAACACATGGCAGCTAGAGCCGGCTCCAGCAACAGTTTGTACTTTCAGTGCTGACGTCCAGTCTGGGGGGTTTATTTCTTCATCGCTCACTGTTTGTTAGGAAACAGTCGGACTGATTAGAGAAATGCACAAATATGAGTTGATAAGTTCCCTCCATTTCAGCTTTCTGGTTTTCTGGTAGTTTTATCAGTTGTCCGAACTACTCAAACTTGAGCAGAAACGTTTTCTCAACTTCAGGTGGACCTGAAGACCTTCAGCAGAGCTTTTCCTGGTGAACTTTCTGCAGAAAAAAAATATTTTTAAGTACAAAGGAACAGAATGTAGAAAACCAACTGGTGGATAAAATTCATGTTTTGAAGAAGAAACATTCAAGCCTACTTTAATAAAAGCCTTTTGATCGATATCCTAGTTCAGATTCCTTTTTCCTTTTGGCTAATGAAATATTAATTTTTCTGTTGTTCTGAAACCTGAGAAATAAACATAAAAAAATGACCAAGGATGGAAGTGAGTTTCCTAATTTGTTAAGCAATTGGGCTGCGAAAACAGTGGAAAAGTTTGAACTATACTGTCTTAAACGTAGAAGTCGGATGAAATCTTTTGTTTTTAAATTAAGAAAAAATATTTTTAATAACTTGCAAAACTTTATTATTTTCTTGTATGAAAACAAACGCAGGTTATTTTCTGAAAACAAAATGTTTTCAATTTCTTATGATTACATTTTTTTTGCCGTAGTTTATTCAAGTCAACTTTAGACACAAAGTAAAAGATATTTTGAATTTCAATGAGCAAAAATATTCTTCCAAAAACTTTGTTGAAAACGTCTGATATTTTAGATCATTTAAAAAAATAGGTCAAACTATCTTATTGTACTAATACTTGTTTAACGTAAATTTAAGTCAACAAAAATAAAAAGAATATTGAATTAAAATTCTTACTGATGTTTGATAAAGTTTGGAGTTTCAACAATGTGACAGGAAAGAAAAGGAGATTTACAATAGCATCATTTTGTGGGTAAGAAACCAGAAAAAACTCCAACTTCCTGTGTGTCTCCTTAGAGGTTGAGCCATTCTACCCGGAGCAGATGTCCCAGAAGATACTACTCCGCCTGCTGAAGCATCCCAACGTTATCCAGGACCTGAAGTATGATGACAACAACAAGCGAGCCCCAGAGCACTACCTCTTCTACAGGAACAAGCCTGTGGATTACTTCATCCTTATCCTGCAGGTGCAGCTCACACCCAGACGCCAGAGCTGAGGGTTTTCTTCACAAGCAGAGGCTAGAGCCAGATGAAAAATCTGCAAAGTCTTTATGCAAATGATCCTTTGGTGTCACACATTCATGCTGAACATGAAGATTCTCCTCATCATTGCAGCTGAGCACACAGCAGCTTTCCTGTTTTCTTTACCTCAGAGCCCCTCTGCAGGGGCAACCCCAAAAATGCAACACCCATCAAAGCCATGCATGCTTTGAATGACCTTCTCACAAGTCTGAAGGAAAAAGAAAAATGAATTTATCTTTTGGGACAGCATCGGATTTTATATTTTTCCCTAAATAAAATTTTGGTTATTTCTGAATTATTGTTTGCTTCAAATTGAAAATATGTCTAAATTTCAGTAGCTTTTGGAGCCATTCTATGATTTTTTTTTTTTTAAATGAAGAGGTTGGATTAAAGCTTTATTGCTCAAAAACAGGAAATGATTTTCTTCTTTTTTATTTACAAACTGAAACTTTGCTGAATTTTGTTGTCAGATAAATCAAAGTCATTATCAGCATAATATCTGTTGAACTTTATTTTACATCAACCTTTTTTTGATTTTGGTTTTGATTCTTGCAGAAATAAGACCTTTTTTTACTGTCTAAAGAATCTGTCACAATGTTTCTGCAAGCTGTCCTGCAGCTCAGCTCTGAACGCTCCCATCTGTTGCTTCATCAGCACAGATCTCTCTGAACATCAGAAGTTAGAAATTCCAACAGGTTTGGGAGGTTCTCGTCGTGTCTCCTGGAAAAATCCCTGCCTGACAAAAACTTTAAATGTGTCTTGAACATCTTTAGAATTGATCCCAGCAGTAGCACCTTTTTCTAAAAGCTGCAGCTTTTTCCTGCAGCTGGAAACACATTAAGTCTCTGTCTGCTCCCTTTGTCACATGTGGGAGGGGAAGTGTGTTCCTAAAAATGTCTGCAAGCACACAAAGATGAAATAACAACGGTCTGCTGTGATTGCAGGGGAAGGTGGAGGTGGAGGCAGGAAAAGAGGGCATGAAGTTTGAAGCTGGACCGTTCTCCTTCTACGGGATGATGTCTTTGACGGCTTCCCCTGGTAAGACCTGCTGGTTTTCACTGAGATAATCCTATGTTTCCAGTTTTTTGGGCAGAATTTAAAAAAGGTGTGTGGTTCCAGCTTTCCATGACCCTGAAAGACACATCTTTTAAAGGAAATTAATGTAAGGGTTTCCCTGTTTTAAGATGTAAACCGAATTAAAATCTACTTTCAAAAGCTCAGGTTAACAAACAGGTTTGATTTCAGTTCAATTTCCTTTTTTAAAAATAGTTTATTCATAATTGAGGTTATTCAACAATAAGAATACAAAACATCTACCCAACCAAAGGGATTTCATCTGTTTGAATACTTAATACGTCATCACTGTTGTTATAGTCAGTTCGGTGTGAGCAACAGATGACACAGCAGCAGTTCAGTGTTTCTGAGTGTGAAACGACACACCTTCACTTGCTCCCTCTGACAGCTGAGGACCGTGTTGGCAGTGTACAGTCTGTTGAGCTGGCTCCTTAAATGTCAGGAAAAGTAGAGAGGGAGACCAGAGAAACCTGGTTTCTGCAGGAAAAGCAGCGTCCTCCTCCAGATCGACAAAAAGTCTGCAGACATCGTCTGTCAGAGGAAAGAAGCAGCTGGATGGGGGGATGAATGAGAAAGTGGAACTTGGGAACAGTTGTTTGTGTAGAACTGCTAACTGATTTCTCTGGAACCAGGTTTCCCTCAAAGGGCATGTAAACACTCCTAGTCTCAAGCTCTTTTTGGGTTCTTTTCTCACAACAGTTTATGGTTTTAAGTAGATGTTGGCAAAAACATCCCATAATTTATGATTCAAGCTAAATTTTAGTGTTTTATTTTATACACAAAGGCTTTCCTCTTCTGTCTTTGGTCATCATCCAGGAGCCATCTTTTGCCCTCTCTTACCATTGTCTCCATTTTTGAACTTTCCTTCACCAACAGTAGCTTCTCTGCTGCAACTAGAGAACTCCTCTGATCCAGACTGTTAAATCTCCATTCACAGCAGCAGGTTTAACGATGGAGAATTTGCTCTGATCGATGTTTAAGATGTTAAATCCAGAAGTAAGCAACAGACGGGGCACAGCTTTTAGAATCCCCAATACAATGTTGAAAAGCCTTTCCACTACAAACACTATTTGAATCTTGTTCATTTAAAAATGTGTCAAATCTAAGATGTTTGATTGAACAGCTTCACTTCCCCTTGGGAAGACTGTGGGACTTCAAGTGAATGTTACAAAACAACCTCAAAACTCTAATTCCAATGAATGAAGTCTTTAAAATGTCACGAAATGCAAACTTTTAAATTTACATGAGCCAAGAGACTTTTATGCACTAAATGAGCTCATTTTGGATGCCTAAGATCTTTAGATACTTGGAAGCAGCAAGTGACAACAAAAAGCTGGAAAATCTAAATAGATTCAGCTGCCAGAACTCCCTAATACGAGTTAATGTGAAACCAGGTGGTTTCTGGTCTGTAACCTGATCAACTGAAAAGGGATGAATCACTTCAATCTGGGAAAGAGAAGGAATTATGGAACCTCCTGGAAAAAAAAAAAACATTCCTCGAGATCAAAGTGTCAAGTACAGAGCAGAAAAAGTGGAGAAATCTGTGCGTGAGGAACAGGGCTCGAACCCTTTTTTGGCACCTGTTTCAGGGACAGCCTTCAGAGTTTCTGCAAGATGATGCAGAAGCACGGACTGCAGCCTCATCCTGGAAGAGTCTGAACTGAGCTGCTGCAGTCATAAAGGAAACAGACGTTAAAAACAGCCACATACCTAAGTCAGGCACGAACACCAAACCATTACCAAACCTACAGAAACTCAGAACCTCCATGTACAGAGGACAGAGGAGGGGGTGCTGCACCTCTGTAGCCATGGTAACTATGGTGACCATGCTCCTGTCCAACTGCTCTGGGACCTGCAGCAGCTTCACAATTGAAATGAGCTGAATGTTGATAATGGTAATGATAATTCCTCAGTTAAAGCATTTCTGTTCTCTGCTCTAGAGTATAACATTTGATGATTTATTTTATTTAGATTAAAAATCATCACGATTTTTCCAGTGTTCCTCTGCATTTTCAGACTCTGATGATGTGTATCATTGGTTTGTTGAAGTGTGAGCAGGTAATCAGTCAGTCCCACAGGCAGAACGTCACAAACATGACGACAGCAGAGCTCCTCCAGCTCTCCATTCATAAACTGCTGTCCTCCAAGTTCTTCTTCTGCTCTGCTTCACTCAGGGGGTGGGATCTGAGAGACCCCTGCTGGTGGATTAGCAGAGCCTCCTTTCCTTTGGTGAAAGCAAAGCTGGCTCTGGACCTCTCAGCTCCTGACTTAAACTTCGCTTCCAGACTGGATTCAGCTTGATGATTTGTGTGATTGCTCTGATTGCTTCTGCACTTTAACAGACTCTGCTCTTCTCTCTGTTCCTCTTGTGTCATTTCTCTCCTCCCCAAGTGCCTTTGTCCTTGTCCCGCACGTTTGCAGTCAGTAGAGCAGAGTCATTAGCGGGATCTCCAGGTACAGTGGGGTTTTTCTTTTTTGTCTTCACTCACACCTGTCTCACTGCTGACACACAAACTTACTGTCGTTCTGCAACGTTTAACTCAATGAATAATTTCAGATGTACCTCAGACGTGTTTTTAACCTCTATGGTGTGGGACTTTAGCAGTTAAATTTCCTGCGTGTGAATGTGTTCCAAAATGCAACACGTAGTTAAAGTTCGCATGGGTGAAAGAGAAAGAGGGAAGCAGATCCAAATGGAGACCCACCAGCCTCGTCTTCTGAGACATTAGTCAAGTGGCTGAATGGTGTTGCAGACTGGAGGCCCCAGAGTGGAACCAGGCTCCGCCCCCTTCGCCCCTAACCTTTAACCCTCCGACCACATAAACAAGACCTGCAGCTACAGCCCCCTGCTGGACAGCGCTGAGCGCACATGCAAAGACACAGACGGATGCATATGTTCACATGCACATGTCTTGAGAGTGCCCCCTCCTGCATTAAACATAAACACACTTGTGGAAATGCTGTGGAACAAACGACCCCTCTTTCCTCCTTCATCCATGACCCACATTTACCTCTTCTTGCTTTTCTCGGCTGCGTGCGCAGGCCACGCAGCGGAGCTTCATGTTTAGAAACATGTTTACCTCTCATTCCCCACACAGCAATGTTTTTGACTTGACCTTCCCCCAACCCCCCCAAGAAGGTGGAGTATTAATCCACAAAAGTTCACATGCCGGGTCTTTGGCCCTCTGTCTTCCTGCACACACACACGTATTCCAACATGGGATTACATACATTCCAGCCTACGTAGCAGCTTTAGCGTTGGCCAAGCTGTTTCCACTTTGTTGTGGGCGATTTTCACCACCTTTAAGAAGTGGAAAACATAATCTGACTTTAATTAAAAAATACACAAAAAGGAACAAGTTTTGCTCGTGGTGGCACCAACATCAGACGAAGTTCTCCACTCCTTCATATACCTACTGTATGTGACCCCCCCCTTATCAAAAACAAGAAATGAGATTTCACAGCAAACCTCTCAACTTCACCCAAACTGAACATCCTCCCTGAGGGGTTCACTTAGCTTGACTCCATTTTAAACATAGTTTAAATCTGGAAAACAGTTTAAACAATAAATGAAAACAATCTGGTTTGATGGAAATGAACAGAATTTAGTCTCCAACGTGCTGCTTCTCCTCACTATACACACAGACAGAGCACTGCATGTACATACAGTGGGGCAATAAAGTATTTAGTCAGCCACCAATCGTGCAAGTTCTTCCACTAAAAAGATGAGAGAGGCCTGTAATTTTCATCATAGTCAAACCTAAACTTACACCTGGCTGTGGTTCCTGTCTCCGGCTCGACTCGCGTCCCTGAAAACCTCCTTCCATCAGCAAGGGCATTGAAAATGAAATGTGGCTGGGTCTTTCAGCAGGAGAACGATCCCAAACACACTGCCCGGGTAACTTAGGAGTGGCTAGGTCACTCCAGGACCTTGAAATGCATCTTACGCTTTGTAAGATGCATTTCAAATGCATTTCGAGGTCCTGGAGTGACCTAGCCACTCTCCCGATCTCAACCCCATAGAAAATCTTTGGAGGGAGTTGAAAGTCGGTGTTGCCCAGCAACAGCCCCAAAACATCACTGCTCTAGAGGAGATCTGCATGGAGGAATGGGCCAAAATACCAGCAACAGATTGTAAAAACATTGTGAAGACTTACAGAAAACGTTTGACTGCTGTCATTGCCAAGAAATGTTATATAACAGTGCATTGAGTTGAACTTTTGTTATTGACCAAACGATAATCTTTTTAAAATTCATCTTCTAAGCCGTTTTGTCCCTTTTGGGGTCACGGGGCTGCCGGAGCCTATCCCGGCCACTTGTGGGCGAAGGCAGGGGAAATCCTGGACAGGTTGCCTGTCTATCGCAGAAAAATAATTATTTTTCACCATAATTTACAAATAAATTCTTTAAAAATCAGACATTGTGATTTTCTGGATCTTTTTTTCTCATTTTATCTCTCATATTTGAGGTATATTCACAATGAAAATTACAGGCCTCTTTCATCTTTTTACCCCTTATGCTATCTTAAATGACCCCACCCTTACTTTGACGTGTTTTCCCTACCATGACAAAGGTGGATAAAGGTGGACAAATTTCATGCAATCCATTGAACCAGTGAAGATGACAAATCATTGGAAAAAAAGAGCACTGTCTATTGGGTCTAGATGACCCAACTCCCAACGGTAAAGTGCCTAGGATAGCACAAGGGTTACGTGTGAGAACTTGCACAATTGGTGTCTGACTAAATACTTTTTTGCCCCATTTTACATTCTGTGTGAAAGAGGATGCCCTCTTGTGATTTCTGTGGGTCGGAAAGTGACCTGATCATAACAGGTCCAAGTGTCAGTGAATACAGCATCTGATGTTTGAGGGGTGGAATTAACACGACCCGGTTCAAAGCTCATTCGAGTCTTCAAAAGTGAGAAATACAAGTGAATTTATATATTGTGCAAAAAAGTCATCACAAGATTAAGAAATACACAAATACACAAATAATAATATTTTGCACGTTATAAAAAAAAATCCCCTGACCACTGGAGGGTGGTTCCAAAAAAAAAAACGAATTAAAATATCAGATTTTACTCCAGAAATAAATGTATTCACAGCCTGGTCTCAAAAACCTGTTCAACTATAATTTTCTTTTCTTTTCATGACATGAATGATGTTTTCATTGATTTTTTTTGTATTGTTAAGGGTTGTTTTTTTGCTCTCTGACTGCTGTAGGAAGAGTCAACTCTAGTCATTTTACCCACCCACCCTTATTACTGTGATCAGGAACCAGTGAACTACCATTCCATGTGTGCTCTTGTGCGCAGCTAATTTGCTCATTTGAGTAATTTCTTTCACTTCTGAGGTTCACTCCACTGCAGCTGAAACTTCCTTCAATCCTATCTTTGTGGTGCCTTTGTTTAAAACAATGAAAGGGATGAAGTTTTCCTGCATGTCTTCATGCATCATGCAGAACATTTGCGGGGCTTTTAGTGATTTGACACCATTTCTGTTTTTTATTGACAACTTTTGTCCTTTGATTTGAAAAAAACGGATTCAAATTAGACAGATGTAATTTGTTTTAGGGGAGTTTAGGTGGTTTTAGACCCCCAGCCAACTGTTGTGCTCCCACCAGACACCTCCCACTGTGTTTCAGGAGTCTCCTCAGGCAGAAGCATCCATCTTTTACTGAAGAGAGATGCCCAGAGTTCTTTGCAGAGTCCACGCTACTAAAACACTTCAGATTCTTATTGGATCAGAAAGAGAGGAAGTCTTCTGTTTGAATGAAGGGAGTCTGCTTATTTTCAGTCTGTGTTTAATGGACCAAATGGACTAAGCAGACCAACAGCCAGAGGAGAAACAATTATGCTCAAACGTGGGGTTACCTGTTCACACTTATTGTGTCACAATCAAGCTGTGACAAAATAAATGCAAGAAAAGATGCCAAAACAAGCGAAAATAAAATAGTTTGTTATTGTATTGATCTAATTCTGTAAACATGATTTCAATGAACCCAATTGTTTCATGTAAGTGCTCAACCAATGAAAAACTTCCTCAGCAACAAGCGACTGACTGAGGAGTGTAAACCATACCTTCCTTTTATTTGGCATATTTTCTGTTGGATAAACATTTGTGAGACAAGCATGTCCTGTTGACTTGCTACGATAAGATGATGTTTAGCACATAAAGAAGGATTCTATGATAACATTTGCACGACTGGAGATGTCTCGTATCAGCTAAAACCCTGCAGACGCTGCAGACCCATCTCGGTTGAACCCGTTGATGTTCACTGTGATCCAACTCTCTTTTTTCAGAGAACAAGTCTCCTCCTCGACCGTTTGGACTGAACCACTCGGACTCTCTGAACAGGAGCGATCGTATCGACGCTATCACGCCGACTCTGGGCAGTAGCAACAACCAGCTCAACTCCTTCCTTCACATCTACATCCCTGATTATTCTGTCCGAGCGAGCTCAGACTTGCAGTACATAAAGGTAAGCACAGACCCAAGCACAGGTTCTGGAGTCACTCAGTCTCTCACTTTTCATCCTTTCAGTTAGTGTGGACTTCATGTCTGTCTGTACTGTGAGTAAGTACGGGTTAGTATGGACTTCCACTGGAAAAACAAAGCTGCAGAGGTGCTCAGCTGAGACATGCTTATTCGTGTTTAGCCATGCTTAGTCATTCTTGGTCATGCCGTGCAACTATGCAAACTATCTGCATCTAAAACAGAAAAAAGAAAGACCAAACTTTTTCTGTTTAAGCTCAAGACAAGCATTTGAACTTGGCAGACAAGGTGAAGGATCAGGGTTTTTTTCCAGTGGTCTTGCATGGAGAAACATAACTTTGTTGATGAAGACTACTGTTTTGTAATTGCTTCCATGTGACTGGTTGGTTTTGGTGGTGTCTCCAGCAAGGTTGGGAAATACTAGTCTAACATATTCAATGACTTCTCTCACCTTTCTAACATCAAAGCCACACTCATGTACAGTGTTCCCACGCTTATTTGCGTATCACTATTTGCTGTTTCACGTATTCGTCAGTCGCGTGACTCCTCCAGTTCATCACAAAAACCCAACTCAAGACGCTTGTCTGAGACTTTTGCGTCCCAAGGAAGTTCTGCGGGGGGAGGAGGGGAGCGGAGATGAAGAACACACCTGCCCGTCGGCTTCCTTGCCAATTTTTAAGGAATATTTCACAACTATTTCCGTCGGTTCCTGAATCGCTATAACTGAAATTTGTGCCCCTGCATGGCTGACTCAGAAGCAGCCAGAAAATATCTTAAGTCGTGAGGAAGATAATTGCGGAGAATAACTATCCTTCAGAGGAGGTGTTTAATATGGATAAAACCAACCTATTCTAGAAGAAGATGCTCTGTCGCACTAAACTGATAAAGGAGGACACACAGGCTCCTGGTTTTAAGGCACAGAGTGACAGTAACACTCTTAATGTGCGTAAGAAAGTATGAAACATTACAGTCTACTGCTCTGACAAAAAAAAACTTTATGTTGTGAAATGTGGAGGGAATGAACTTCACCAAAGACTCGATTTCTGCTGTTTTCAATTTGGTTATATTTTTTTCCTGAAAAGTTTTTTTTTCCCCTGAACCATCAGACCTCTTTACAAAGACCTGCAGTTCTACCTGGACAAGCCCACCAAGTCACAACATATTTTACTATTTTTACTATTTTACCCATGATCGTAAGATTGCAGGTTCGATTCCCGCCTTGCACGCCCATGTGTCGAAGTGTCCTTGGGCAAGACACTGAACCCCACCTTGCCTCTGGTGGGAGGTTGGCGCCAGTGTTCGGCAGCGGAGCCACCATCAGTGTGTGAGTGTGTGTGTCTGGATGAATGGGACTGTGACTGTAAAGCGCTTTGGGCCTTCAAAAGGGGGCAGAAAGCGCTGTATAAGTATACGCCATTTACCATTTTAGACATCACAAAGTGATATGCTCCTCCAGACAGCCACAGCTTTGTCATCTGGGAACCTTCACTCACTCTTCTCATAATTCTTTTTCTCTTGGACTATGGAATTTTTGATCTGCAGTCAAGAAGTTCAATGTCATACCTGCTTTTGTTTCACAATCCAGTGTGTGGCTCTTAGTGCTTACCGAACACACCTGATGATACCAGCTCCAGCTGTTCTTTCAATTGGGTTTTGTTTTCACCATACCGTACAGCAGTTTGTGAAGGCGGGGTTAGGTTTCTTGTCACATCTTCATGGAAATGTGCATACATGTAACAAGACTCAAGTTACTGACACCCTGAACTGCTGATCCCATTTGACCTAAAACTAGACCCTACTTTACCAACACAAAAAACTGGCAACAACTTGGACTTCCTTTCGTCCTGCAACAGCAGCACAGACAACATTTCAGTCACTCCTCCTCACTTGTCAGATCATTTCTTTGTTCATCTTTCCATCAGTGTCTCTTCTTTTCCTTATTTTTCCCCACCGGTTACTTTTTGTAGCAACCTCAAACCTCAAACTGCTACTCAAACCTTCACTGCAAGACTTGTCCACCCTTGATACAATCCTGTGTCTCTGCCTGTCCCTCTGACGTCTCCACCTGGTCAAAAGAAAAACATTTTGACAAGAACATCTCAAAGTCCAGAAAATCTTCTGGTCCGTCCTGTCAGTCTCTCAGTTCAGCACAATTTTACCATCACTTCAAGATCTTCAATAATCGCCTCCACAAAGAGAATTTGGGAGTCACCGTCTGAGCTTGAAAGAAAACATTTCTGAAATTTCTTGGGCAATGTACATTTTCTCTGTACATTGAGAAGATCAGAACTGATCACACAGTTTATGCCACTCAACTTCTTGAGTAGACGCTTGTCCTCTCTCAGCTTAATTACTGTAATGCACTACAGACCCATATCCTTGTTACCACAGTTATCCAAAATTTTGGAGAAACTTTTTGAAAGTAGATTGGATGCATTTATCAAAAAGCACAAACTTCTTAGTGTTAGTCAATTCCCATTCAAAGCAAACAGATCAACATCCTTGGCAATCATAGACTTTATAAAGCAAATCACAAATTCAATTGATTAGAAAAAATATGTTTTATTGATCTAAAGAAGGCTTTTGACACTGATATATTGCTGAATAAATTTGAACGATATGGTATTAGAGGGATAGTGCTAGACTGGATCAAAAGCTACTTGAGTATGAGAAAGCAGTTTGTGAAGCTGGGAGATGTTTATTCAGCATGTTTGGACCTTGCTTGTGGTGTCCCATAGGGGTCAGTGTTGGGCCCCAAGGTATTTATTTTGTATATTAATGATATATGTAAAGTATCTGAAGTATTTAAATGAGTTCTATTTGCAGATGATACAAAAATTTTCTGTGATGGTGACGACTTAAACAAACTGTTGGAAGATGTAACTAAAGAGATGAATAAGTTGAAAACATGGTTTAATATTATTAAATCATCATTAAATTTGAGCAAAACAAAAATTATGTTGTTTGGTAACTGTAAAAGAAATATGCACATTGATGTAACGATTGATGGGGTAGAACTTGAAAGAATATATGAATGTAAATTCCTTGGGGTTGTAATTGATGATAAATTAAGTTGGAAGCCACATATCAAATACATACAATTAAAATTGTCTAAAAGCATATCAGTGCTAAATAAAGCAAAATTAGTCCTAAATCATAAATCACTTTATATTCTATACTGTTCCCTGGTTCTACCGTATTTAAACTACTGTGTGGAGGTATGGGGAAACAATTATAAAACATCGTTACATTCACTGTTAATACTTCAAAAGAGGGCGATACGAATCATACATAATGTGGGTTATCTGGATCATACACACGCATTATTCTTACAATCAAAATTATTGAAACGTACAGATCTGGTGGAGCTGCGTACAGCACTAATCATGTTCAAAGCCACATATAGCATGCTCCCAACTAATATACAAAAATTATTCATGAAAAGAGAGGGAGAGTACAATTTGAGAAGAAAACCAAATTTTTACATACACAAAGCATGCACAAATAGATGTTTCAGTGTTTCTATTTGTGGAGCAAAACTGTGGAACAGTATAGAAGCAGAAATAAAGCAATGTCCAAACATAAAACTGTTTAAAATAAGATATAGAAAAGTGATTTTAAAATGATATTCAAAGATATCGGATGGATATACGATATGTATGTAAGTATACATATGTAAATAATATGTATGTGTATATTATATTTATCAAATATGCGCATATTATTTTTCAATTATAATTCGTGCTCAGTATTTATGACAGTATTCTATAAAAATTACTATATTTTATAGCTACATAGATTATATTATAAAACATTATATATAAATAAAGAAGCTGCTTGCTAATGTAATTAATATGGATTAGGAATGGGGGTGAGTTTATATAAGTTTATACTTCTTCTCACTCCTTTTCGAATATGTATAGTTGTATAATTGTTCATAATATATGTGTTCATATTTTTTTCTGAGTGTGAACGTTTTCTTTATTATTTCTTATTTTTTAAATTTGTGTGTGTTTTTTTTAATATATTCGAAATAAACTTCCATTCCATTCCACTTCTTATAGGGCTACAGGTGGAGCCTCTGCAGATGATGTAAAATGCCGCTGTAGGACTTGTTTGGTTGCTTAATATGCCTCCTATTAACCATCCAAGAGGATATCATGTCACTCCTCTCTTCAGTTCGTTGCATTGGTTTCTACTGTAATTGCTGCTCACATCTGATCAAAAGCTTTGACAGTTGCGTATAGAACAGTAAACTCCCTCCTGCCTCCTCTGTACCTGAACCCTCTGGTCCAGGACTATAACCCTGAACTGCGCACTATGCTCTGCAAATGAGTGACATCTGGTGGTTCCTGCACAACATGGCAAAGATCCGAAGCTGAACTTCTAAGCTCTCTGATCCCACAGTGGTAGAATGACCAGTTCATCTCAGCACATACAGCAGCCTCTTTTACGATATTCCAGAAAAGATAGAAAGTCAAATTACTTCTATTACTTCTAAGCTAACATAAGAAAATAATCTCTATCTTTTTTGGGCTAGATATTTTTCTTTTGTATACTGTGGTTGTGTCCAAATTCCTTCACTATTCACTCCTAAATCTAGGGCACTAGCTAGTCCCATACTATAGTTTTTTAGAAGTCAGGGAGAAGTGAGGGAATTTGGACATAGTCTAAGTGACTTCAACATGCTATTAGCTTGTTTTCCTTCTCATATGTTTGTCGCATTACATAAAAGCATTGACTAAATAACAAATTCTAGATCAGGCACGGCCTTTTTAAGAACACCAGCTACGACAGATCCCCCCTTTATACAGCAAGAGGAAGTATGCTCTCATTTAAGTGGTTTTTTCATTGCCTATAAAAACATTGGATAAGTCAACCCCTCCCTTCTTGTGTCCCAAAATAGAAAGTAGCATTGCTGCCTCAAACGATCGTCGCCATGTTGAAAGCAGTCGACAGTGATTGGTCCGAGTCGCTCTGAGTCATTGTATCTATGGCAACTACTGTCGCCATTGCCATAGATATGATGACTTCCAGTAACTTGGACCAATCAGTGTCTTGGTGAGGGATTTTACCTCATTTCGCGAGATCTGCCCATTGTTTTTACAGTGAATGGGTTGTCATGCACTAATAAGTGGGAAAAGGGCTTGTGGGAGTACCGGTACTTAATATTTAGTCATGTCGTTGGGTCACAGTGTTATTTGGAGTTTGGTTAATTTTGAGATACTTTTAACTTGGGGTGTAACATAACTGATGTCATAGCTTTTGAGAATGCTGCCCCAGCATGACCCTGCAATTGCAGCAGATCTGTACGGCCTCTGAGTCTGGTGAACTGTGCTCTGGACTGGACAACCTCTGCAAGCCGGCCTCAGTAAGGTTCACTTAAACCTGTTGGGGGATGGAACTTCTAAGAAACCAACAGAACTATACCAGTGACGTGCGGTCAGGTGAGGCAAGTGAGGCAGAGCCTCACCTGTCATAATCGTGATAAAATAAAAAAAAGATCAATTAAGTAAAGATTATTTTCCACTGATCTGTGTTAAATATACATTTTCAGTCAACTCAACACATTTTCCACACACGTTTTCCGATGACAGACGGAGTGGAAACTCCAGGTGAGGCTCAGGAGCGCTGTGCCTCATGTCTGACGGTAGGGCTCAATGTTAACACAGACGTGCGATCAAAATGCTGCTATAGGCCTGCAGAAAGGGCTTCAAGTGAGGGATGCCTCACCAGCAGGGGGCAGACGTGAGCTGACAGCTGCTTTGTAGCTACACTGGTGCCATAGAAAAAGACTAAGAACGTCTTTCTCCATTGAAAGTGAGAAACTCAAATAAATTAAAGGAAAATATCGGCGCAATGACTCAAAAAGTAAGGACAAACATGTTTTTTTAATGTTTGTTTTTTTTAAAATAACATGGAAGTGAAAAAAAATGTAAGTAAAATCATTTCTTTTTTTTTATGATCATTTTCACAGACAACATTTGATAACTGAGTTGAAGTTGGAAAAATACCAGAAATAGTTACTGAGAGTCAAATATGTGCTGAACACATCTGAATACTTTAATTTGTTCACAGTACATATATAAAATATACATATATACATAATTTACGTACAAGAAAAATGTTCTATCTGTCTATAAAAGAAGAATTCTCCGTAGGACAAATATGTTCTTGTGTGTATTTTTTAAGCTGTTAGCTGCTGTTGGATGAATGGTGAAATAATCAGTTCTTTCATTGTAAATCTGACTCCAAGGGATTCAGTGCCTCACCAGTCATCAACCTCACCGCACGTCACTGAACTATACAGATTGCCTGGTTAAGTGAACCCAACAGTCATTGTGCGGGATCAACATCTAACCATTATTCTCTTTCCTGTGTTTCTTAGGTAACACGTCAACAGTACCAGAACGCTGTAATGGCCTCACGGATGGACAAGACTCCACAGTCAACAGACAGCGAGTTCACAAAGATTGAGCTGACTCTAACTGAACTCCACGACGGTGTGGAGACTCCAGTTATGGTAAATACCATGTCCAGCACCACCCCCGCCATTGCTGTGGCCAACGAAACTTCCCACCTGCTCAACCAGAACTGTGTGGGCCTGAGCAGAAGCAATCACAGTGCCCACAATGACGGACCCATCTAGTCCCACAGCTGAGCCCGGGGGAGCGCCAAGGCCTCCACCTCGACTCATGAACACGCAGGCAGCTGTTGCGAGGACGGAGATGAGGAAGCACGGGGTGGAGTCAGGGTCGCACTCCAGCCGGTGCAACCCCAAGAAGGGTGGGTGCTGTGTCAACCCCAAGACCCCCACCTGAACCCAGTCAGGGCCCCTGCGATGCTGCAGGCCTTCTGCAGGGAGGGACTATCTGGCTCTTTGATGGCGGTGAAATGGACCAGAGGATGCCCAAGTGCACAGGCTGCGCACCCCAACACTTGCGGTGCTTTTTGGTCTGGCCAAAGGAACTGGTCCCCCCCCAAACACCTCACGTGACCGCTTGGAAACAGACAAACCTACTGGTCTGTCTGTTAAGGAGACTCTGAACCAAACCAACCTGTAAAACCCGAAAAACACAGTTGACCGCGAAACGAGAATGTTTTTCTGTATTTATTTATTTTATAAAATTGTATGTATATATGTTTGCATAAAGGCATAAACTAGAGCATGCCAGATGCTACATCAGTGGAGATGAAGATCAAACTGTTCTTCTGAGGAGGTGAGGCTCCTTTACAGATTCAGTATGTATATTACAGAATTTATTATTTTTACTATTATCCAAAATCAGGCTCATTTTCACCTTTAAAAAAAATCACGATATTGCCTTTAAGAGAAATCAGATTATTAATTATTTTTAACAAAGTGCAATGATTCACAACTTATTTAAGAGATGATTATAAATAAAATAATGACTGTATTATAAATTGACAGATATATTTGTATGCCTGTACTGTAAATATTTGTTTTTGGAAACGGCGTCCACATGCAGGCAGAGTGGTGTCTCAGCCTCTTTCTTTGCATCCTTTGACCTCAAACGGGAATCCATGCTGTAGTGTCACTTGGGCAGATGGGGGGTGGGAATGTGGGCAGAGCTCAAAGTGCCTCAACAAGGTGTCTTTGCATGTCTTTTTTGTTGTCAGTTTTAGGCATAATCAGATGTTATAATTGCACAGTATTAATGACCTCATGTAACCCTTGTGCTATCCTAGGCAACATTGGGAGTGGGGTCATCTAGACCCACTAGACAGTGCGCTGCAGTGAACCTTTTTTCTTCAATGATTTGTGATCTTCACTGGTGTCCATGGATTACATGAAATCCTCTCCACCTTCTTCCACCTTTGTTATGATAGGCATAACACGTCAATGTAAGGGTGGGGTCATAGGATAGCACAAGGGCTAGCATGTTGAGCAGCGTTCAAAAGTGACCTCATTAATGTCCTTGAACACAGCTTCTCTGCCACCTCTGCTAGGAAGGCTTCTCCAGTGATGTCTCCTCCCTTTTCTATAATTTTCCGCAGCAGTAAATATGAAAGAGATTGTTGCTTCCCTGCGTTTGTAGTGTCTAACCGAAGCTTATCAATTCTAAAGTTGATTCAGATGAGAATCTAAAATGTTCTTCACACATGCTGGCTGCTATTAAAAAGATATTTATATTGTTCTGCTTTTATCTAAGATGCTTTAGTGTTTATTTCCCATTTGAATGCTGAAAATTGAAGAAGCATTGATGGCATGACTGGTTTTTATCAATACAAAATGGCTGCTTTATGTGAAGCATTTACATTTGAGCGTTGAAAGCAACCAAATCTGTGGAGCAACATTAAATCAACAGGGGAAAAACAGAAAATCTTTTACAGCCTGTTGCAGCTGCTGTTTGTGGTTTACCAGAAGATTCTTGGCCTGCAGATGCTTCACTCACTGCTGCCTCTGCATGGAGAGCTTAAAGCTCTGCAACAAGGAGATGAACAAAACATTCCTGACCTGCCTGAGTTGTGGAGGAACTCCTGCAGGAAACATCAGTTTGAAAGAAGAGCTGACTCAGGTGAAACATCAGCTAACATCTTAGCAGTCTTTGGCTGAAAAAGAAGTCAACACTTCTGCATGCTTAACTCAAGGAAAAAGACACAAAGATTCAGATGCTGCCAGTAAACTTGGAAAGCTGGAGGTTACTGTCAATGCATAGAAAAGCAGGACAGCTGAAGCTCATAGACTCTCAGCCTAATAGGCGAAGCAGAAGCTAATCTGCTCCCAAATAAATGTCTGGTAAACGGGGGGGGGTTGGGGGGGGGGCAGCTCCCACCTCTTGACTGAGCACACAGAGGCAACAGTCACACTGAGAACAGCACCAATGGAGAACCAGAAGAAGATTAAAGAATAATGGCAGCAGTGGCAGCGAGAAAAGTCCTCCCTTTTAGGGCAGATCTTCTAACTCACAGAGGCCCTCAAGGACAAAAATATGTATGCTTATGCTTTTAGTCCATTATGGACAAATTCAATCATTCAATCAAGAGATGGAAACCAGCAGAAATCAAAACCCAAGAAGAAATCTCGATGCAGAGATTCCTTGAGTTGAGTTTTTTTAAACACCTTTAAGGCTCTTCTGACCACAGGTAAGATCTATGAAGGCATCGTCTCTGCAGACTTTTCTCCTTTATCTTTAAAACACCTTTCATCTAGGTGTAACTTAGTCTTTTTCACTCTGGAATTCTCACAAATCAGTCTCACACTTCTCAGCCTCCCTGGAAAAGTCTATGCCAGGGTACTGGAGAGGAGAGTCCGTCCGATCGTCGAACCTGAGATCCAGGAACAACAGGGCGGTTCCGGGAACTAGCTGGTGGTGTCCTGTGGAGGGTGCTCTGGGTTCGGGGAACCTAACTGAGGACTCTCCGGTCTCTTTATAACTGAAGCATGAGCTTGATTCACATAGCCAGCAGAAAGTCTGACCTGTTCCCTGTGCATGTTGGACTTCGATAGGGCTGCCCTTTATCACCAGTTCCTAGTTTTTATGGACAGAATTTCTAGGCGAAGCCAGAAATTTGCAGATGATGTTGTCCTGTTGGCTTCATCAAGCCCGGACCTCCAGTGTGCATTGGGGCAGTTTGCGCCCGAGTATGAAGCGAGGGTCAGCGCAGCTAAGTCTGAGGCCATGGTTCTTGACCGGAGAAAGGTAGTTTGCCCTCTCTGGGTGGGTAGAGGGCTCTTGCCGCAAGTGGAGGAGTTTGAATATCTTGGGATCTTGTTCCCGAGTGACGGAAGATAAGAGCGTGAGATCGACAGCCGGATTGGTCCAATGCAGTCCCTTTACCAATCTGTTGTGGTGAAGAGAGTGCTGAGCCAGAAAACAAAGCTCTCAATTTACTGTTCAGTCTTCGTTCCAATACTCACCTGTGGTCACAAGCTATGGGTCATGACTGAAAGAACGAGGCCCCAAATACAAACGGCTGAAGTAAGCTTCACTCATGGGATGCTGGGCATTCCCTCAGACATAGGATGAGAAGCACCCCTGCAAGAGGAGAGGTCTTTAATCAGTCCTTTGATATGGCACACATGTGAGGTGGGATGGATTGTCTTGGCAAAGGAGAAGTGCTCACTATCACAGATTTAGACAGATTTGTAAACAATATTTCAGAGAACTGGTTATTTTGTGTATGTGGAAAATGTTTCACATCTTTGAGTTCATACCATAAAAAATGGGAGCAATAACAAAAGTGTTGCATTTATATTTTTGGTCAGTGTATTTAACCATAATATCAGAGAATAGAACTAATCAAATATTTTTCTTTTTAGTACTATAGCCAGACTAACCAGCAGTCAGAGCTCAGTAGAACCACATATTCCTACTACTCTCAGCTCTGAAGATTTCCTTACATTTTTTGATAGTGAAATCTCAAATACTAGACATAAGTTGAATCAAGTTATTCCGTCTATCATCCCAGAGCAGGCTGAAGCGGTAGAAATGAAGGTATCCATAGAAACTTCTGTAACATTAGACTGCCTCACTGCTGTGGATCAAGTGGAAATAATAGTTGTTACGTCCTTCAAAACCTCAACTTGTGTCTTAGACCCAATCCCTGCTAACCTTTTCAAATGAACTTTCCCCTTAATCAATGAATCTATATCAACTATAAATACATATAGTAAATACGTCTTTAGAAACAGATAATGTGCCACAGTCTTTTAAATATACAGTTAGATCCTGGTAATCTGACCAACTATAGACAATATCAATTCTCCCCTTTATTTCAAAAATCCTAGAAAGAGTTGCAGTTAAGCAGCTTTACCGCCATCTACAGGACAACAGCCACTTTGAAGACTTTAGTCCGGGTTCAGGCCACACCACAGCACTGAAACTGCACTAGTAAGAGTCTTTAATAACTTGTTATTGGTCTCAGACACTATTGACCACAGTATTTTACTCCAAAGATTAGAGCATGACGTCTGGCGTGTGCAGACAGGGGCTCTGGACCTTTTACGACACTGTGGTGGCCTCAGTGGTCCTTTATGAAGTTGTGTGCTGGGCGGGGGGCAGTACAGACAGAGACAGGAGGAGGCTTAACAACCTGGCTAAGAAGGCCGGCTCTTTCCTGGGGTGCACACTAAAGTCCATCGAGGAGGTGGCGGACAGGAGGATGTTGGCTAGGCTAACATCCATTATGGATACCCCCTCCCACCCCCTGCACCAAACTGTAGAGGCGCTGACCAGCTCCTTCAGAACGAGACTGTTGCACCAACAGTGCAAGAAGGAGCGCTACCGCAAGTCATTCCTCCTCACAGCCATCAGACTGTACAACACCAATGTTACAGTGACACTCCACGGACCCACTGTTTTTTTTTTCCATTCACTCATCTATTTATTTTACAAATGGTTGTAGTCGTCGTTTTTCAGTTATGTTTGTTCTTTTACTTTGTAATAAAAAAAAATTACAGACGTTCCTCTGTCTTATCTATTATGTTGTCCTGAGGGTCACTTTCTCCTCTGTGAATGCCACTTTTTTGCTGTTTGTATTTCTGAAAGTCTTTTTTGCTGCTGAAGATAAAATAATTTCCCCATTGTCGGATGAATAAAGTTTTATGTAATTTAATCTAATCTGATCTAATCTAATCTAATCTAATCCAATCCAATCTAATCTAATCTAATCTAATCTAATCTAATCTAATCTAATCTAATCTAATCTAATCTAATCTAATCTAATCTAATCTGGATCAGAGGACCTGCCCTCCAGTGGTTTGAATCCATTGTATCTAATAGGTACCAGTTTGTTAATGTAAATGGACAGTCCTGTCATTGCAATCGAGTTAGCTATGTAGTCTCACAGGACTCAGTTCTAGGACCCACCCTGTCTATGCTTTACATCAGGGGTGTCAAACTCATTTGGTTTGGGGGCCACATTCAACCCATCTGATCTCAAGTTGGCCGGACCAGTAACATTAAAGCAAAATAACCAATGATCAGCTTGTTATCTGTTGCTTTGTTTTTTTTGTTTTGTTTTTGTCAGTTGGAAAAAATGCCTCAACCAATATGGTGCGTTTTTTTACGTTAAATTCTTTTTTGTTTTGATCTTTTCTTTGAAGGTTATGTTTTTCTTAGTCCGCTTTTTTTTCTCTTTTGATCGTTTTTTTTTTCCTTTGACTTTTCCTTTGATCTTTATATTTCGCTTTGGTTTCCATTTTCATAACTTTTCCATTGATCTTCATGTTTTAATTTGAACCCTATTTTCTTTTGATCTTCCCTTTGATCTTTATGTTTTTGCTTTGAACCTTCTTTTCCTTTCATTTTACTATGATCTTTATGGTTGTGTTTTGATTATTTTTTTTATTTTATTTTTCCTTTGATTTTTACGTTTTTGCTTTGGCTGCTGTTTTCCTTTGGATTTTTACTTTGATCCTTTTATTTTTGCTTTAAACCCTATTTTCTTTTTGATCATTCATTTTGATCTTTATGTTATTGCTTTGACAGCTAATTTTCCTTTGAATTTTTCTTTGATTGTTTTGTTCATGCTATGATCTCTTTTTTGCTTATATTTTTCCTTTGATCTTTATGTTTTGGCTTTGACTGCTATTTTCCCTTTGACTTTTTCTATGATCTTTTTATTTTTCCTTCAAACCCATATTTCTTTTGATCTTTCTTTTGATCTTCATATTATTGCTTTGTTTGCAATTTTCCCTTTGACCTTCCTTTAAACTTTTTGGTTTTGCTTTAATCCTTTTTTCCTTTCATTTTCCTTTGACTTTTATGTTTTTGTTTTGATTGCTATTTTCTCTTTGACTTTTGCTTTGATCATTTTATTTTTGCGTTGATCCTTTTTTCTTTTGACCTTTCCTTTGATCTTTTTATTTTAGCTTCAAACCTATTTTTCTTTTGATCTTACTTTTTATCTTCATTATTTTTCTGTAGCTGCTAATTTGCCTTTGACTTTTCCTTTGATCTCCATGATTTTTGCTTTGAAATCTAATCTCCCTTTAAATTTTCTTTGATCTTTATGTTTTTATTTGAACCCTATTTTCTTATATGTTTCATTTTATCTTTGTGTTTTTGCTTTGATCCCTGTTTTTCTTTTATTTTTTCTATCATCTATATGTTTTTGCTTTGAACTCTAATTAATTTGAATCACTCCTTTGATCTTTATGTTTTTACTTTGACTGCTATTTCCCTTTTGACTTTTCTTTTGATCTTTTTAATTTTGCTTCAAACCCATTTGGCCCTTTAACCTTTTCCTTTGATATTCATGTTTTTGCATTGACTGCTAATTTCCCTTTAAATTTTCCTTTGATCTTCATGCTTTAATTTGTACCCTATTTTCCCTTTTATATTTTGTTTTGCTTTGATCCATTTTTTCCTTTTATTTTCCCTATGATCTATATATTTTTGCTTTAAACCTTATTTACTTTTTATCTTTCCTTTGATCTTTATGTTTTCCCTTTGACTTTTCCTTTGATCTTTTCTTAGATCTTCTTCTTCTCTTTGATCATGACAACAACCCCAGGAAGATGGTGTCACTGTGCATTGTTAAACCATTCAGCACACTTTGCACAAGGAGATGTTGTATGGAAGAGTAATGTGAAAGAAACCTTTTCTGCGCACATGCCATAAACAGAGTCGCTTCAGGTATGCTAAAGCACATTTGGATAAGCCAGCTTCATTTTGGAATAAGGTGCTGTGGATTGATGAAACTAAAATGGAGTTATTTGGACATAAGTTTAGCTCAGGCTCAGAGCAGGTCGTCCAACAACCGAAGGGTTGGGGGATCGATCCCTCGCTCACCCTCGCAAGCCCCGAGCGCAGCTAGCCTGCAGCTCAACGCTCCCCCTAGGGGATGGGTCAAAATGCGGAGAAGAATTTCCCCATGTGGGATAGATAGTAGTATATATATAAAAAACTTGCCCCTTTCACCCTTCCGTGGATGGTTTCTCACTCAAGCTCCGGTCCTCTACCAGAGGCCTGGGAGCTTGTGGGTTCTGCACAGTATCTTAGTTGTTCCTAGCACTCCGCTTGACTGGACTGAGAGGTCTGAGATCTTTCCAGGTATCTGTTGTAGCCACTCCTCCATCTAGGGGGTTACTGCCCCGAGTGCTGCAATTACCTGTCACCTTCACTTGTCACCTTCACTTTCCAGGCTTTCTCCAGTTCTTCTCTGAGTCCCTGGTATTTCTCCAGTTTCTCATGTTCCTTCTTCCTGATGTTCCCATCGCTCGGCACTACCACATCCACCACAATGGCTTTCTTCTGTTCTTTATCCACCACTACAATGTCTGGTTGGTTCGCCATTACCATCCTATCAGTCTGGATCTGGAAGTCTGGATTTGATGCATCTTATTTTCAATTTGATGTTTTTATATACATCTTATGTTTTTAATTTTAGCTTCTTATCATGATTTTAGCCCCAGTGTTTCTTGTGGGGATCTTTTTCTCCAGGGCTTGCCGGCTTGGTCAGCGGTTGTTCCTGCAGTTTTTGCCCTTGCTGGGGCAGCTGGGGTCTAATTTTGCAGCTTCACGGCTGTGGGGTGGACCCCAGTGTTGTCCCAGTCTGGGTGGGCGCTGTGGCGATGCTCCCGTGGCCGGGCCGGCTCCTGGTATGAAAGGATTCCCAACTACTGCAGGATGTAAGATGCTGGCAGGTAAAGCATACATGGAGCGCCACAATCAAGTGGCTGGAATTATATACAGGAACATGTGTGCAGAATATGGACTGGAATCCCCAAGGTCAAAATGGGAAACAGCACCGAAGGTGGTAGAGAATGAAAGGGCAAAAATCCTGTGGGACTTCCAGATCCAGACTGATAGGATGGTAATGGCGAACCAACCAGACATTGTAGTGGTGGATAAAGAACAGGAGGAAAGCCATTGTGGTGGATGTGGTAGTGCCAAGTGATGGGAACATCAGGAAGAAGGAACATGAGAAACTGGAGAAATACCCGGGACTCAGAGAAGAACTGGAGAAAGCCTGAAAGTGAAGGTGACAGTGGTGCCTGTGGTAATTGGAGCACTCGGGGCAGTAACCCCCAAGCTGGAGGAGTGTTATGTATTAATATTTCAAAATACTATATTTATTAAACTGTATTTTAGTCTCAAAATAATGATCTTGCTATAATGGGGTTTTCTTTTCACGGTTTCGCTACTTCATGGATTTGCATCGTGCATTGTGTTCTGCATTCTGATTGGCTAAAATGTTGCAGTTTAATATGTACACGTACGTCAAACAGCTTGCCAAATTTACATTACGTACGTGCAAATACTGTTGTAATTTGGAGTTTCTCTAAAACCCATAATGTCGACAAAACGCTGTGGACCGACAAAAGCACCTGCGGCAGGGCAGAACAAACTACTACGGAGTTTTAGGGCCACGGTGAGGAAAAAATAAGTCTGACCAATGTGTCGAGTTTTTTCTCGTCATGATGAGATATATACAAACATATATATATATATATATATATATACATATATATATATTGTAGAAAATGTATGTTTTTATATCTTATTCTTTATTATGTTGCAGTTTTGTCTTTAGTGTAAAGTGAACTCATTTTGAACTCATCAGGACTTATTCTCCAGTGACCTTCACTTATGCTTTATAGTTGCAGCAGCAACTAGGACTTCTTTGTGCAAATCTAGGAGTTTACAGAGAAGCAATAAATATGTCATGGACTACATCTCTACCATCTGGCTTGAAGGTTTTTCCCCTGGGAAAGTGTTCAGATTCGTGTTCTCATGTGGAGGATGGAGCTGACATCTAATCTCGTGCCGGTGGTGGAGTATCCGTTTGGCCGGTGTGATTTACTTTGGACCAGAGGAGGACTTCTTTTGATCATGAACTGTGTGCGCCGGTGAAGGGCCCCCACCCCCGGAAAGGCGGAGTGGATCTGAAGTTGGCAACCTTCATCTATAGGCCGGTGGAAGCACGAGGGGTACCAGATGACGAATCAGAGGGATCCGGGGAGGAGATTCGACGCCATGATGTTCCCAGGAGGAGGAGTGTCAACACATGTTTAAAAGACTGTTTTGAACAGACTTTGTTGTTCTCAGGTAAACCTATGAGTAATTCGCATGTAACTTGTGCGTCTGTAGTTCTTTTATCTTGAGAATCCAGATATCTGTGACAATGTGTTTTAATCTGTTTTAAAACTATTGTTAGGGCAATAAACTTTGTGTATTTTTAATCCGGTTGAATCCTTGGTTTGCTTCACCACTCTCGACTCCAGAACACGCACGGATGGAAAGATCTAAAAGCGGAAGATTCCTTTCCTACAATATATATATATATATATATATGAGCTCACATGCCAAATAAGCTACTACATGTATTAAACACAGTATTTTAGTCTAAAAATAATGATAATGAGATATATATATATATATATATATATATATATATATATATATATATATATATATATATATATATATAGCTCACACGCTATAAAAGTGTGAGGACCTCTGATCTATCTATTTAATTTGAGAAGAAAAAAAAGGCCAACAATATCTGGAAACTCAGTGAGGAGTTTTAGGCTTCATGAAGTAGCAGGGTGTCACCCCTCCTCCACTGTTCAATTAGTGGGCCCATCAGAATCAACCAATCAGATTGCTGTGCCAGAGAGCACTGAGGGCAAATGCGCCGTAGGCGGAGTGAGTAGACCGCGCCCTGGTAGTCTGGATCGTGTCCACGACGTTCTGCGGGAGTCCCGCTGCCATGAGATGTAGCCTCTCACGGGCCAGGCCCACAGGGCCAAGCGTTCTGGATGAGGGTGAAAAATTTCCGCGCTGGCCTGCAACAGGAGGTCCCTGCCTAAAGGCAGACGCCACGGCTGGCTGTGCAGCATCTGAACGATATCCACTAGCCAGTGTTTCCCAGGCCACCGAGGGGCTACGAGGATGAGAGTGTTTCCCCTCTCGAACTCTGGTGAGGGTAGGGGCAATCAACTCCGCATACAGAAGTGGGAGCGCATACAGAAGTCGGCACGGCCATTCGTGCACTAGACCGTCCACCCCCGGGGGGGGGGGCTCTGGTCCGTCTGAGAGTCGAACAACTGACACTGAGCGTTCTCCGCTGACGCAAAAAGATTGACCTCTGCTTGACCGTAAATGCTCCACATTTGGGCTACCACACGGTTGTGGCTCTTCCATTCCCTGTAACGCGGGTTCCCTCTGGAGAGCAGGTCGGCTCCCCAGTTCACTATCCCCGGTACATGGATGGCCCGCAGCGACAGAAGTCGGGAGCTGCAACACACAACCAGTCTGTGTGCTAGCGTGTGCAACTGAAATGAGCGCAGCCCTCCTTGTCTGTTGATATAAGCCATCACTGTGGTGTTGTCTGTCCTGACTAAAACATGGCGCCCTTTCAGGAAGGGTAAGAATTGTTTCAGTGCAAGAGACACCGCCAGGAGTTCCAAGCAGTTTATGTGAACTGATTGCATGTGAGAGCCCCACAGACCGTTCACTATCCTGCCCTCGTGAGTGGCTCCCCAGCCTGTCAGCGAGACGTCTGTGGTGATCACCTGTCTGGTTTGCACGGTTCCCATGACAATGCCCGTGTAGGGAATGCACGTCACTGAAGCAAGCACCCATCGGTGACCATGGTGTGTGGGGCTTAGATTGAGTGACGCAACCCACCGCTGAAAAGGACGCATGTGTAAGCGACCGACAGGGATGACGGTCAGAGCCGATGCCATCAGCCCGAGCAGCCTGAGGCACAGTCTGAACATTATCCACGCCCCCCTGCGGAACTTTGACAGACATGCCCGGAAGGCTGTCACTCTTTCCGCTGAGAGTTGCACTCTGAACTCGACTGAGTTTAGAGACAAGCCGATGAAAGTGATCGTTTGAACTGGTGTCAACACGCACTTATCCCAGTTTACTGCAAAACTCAACGCAGTCAGGTGCGATATGAGCAACCCGGCCTGCGTCCTGAGTTCTTCGGGAGACTGCGCTGCCAGCAGCCAGTCGTCTATATACATTGCCAGATGAACACCCATCTGTCTCATGGGTGCGACGGCAGCCTCCGTACATTTCACAAACACCCGCGAACTCAGTGAGAGCCCGAAAGGGAGCACTAGAAACTCGTAAATCTTTACTCGAAAGGAAAATCTGAGATACTTTCTGTGAGGGGAGTATATAGGGACGTGAAAATATGCGTCTTTCAAATCTATGGAGACGAACCAGTCTCATGGACGCACAAACCGTACCAGACCTGCGTGTGTTAGCATTCTGAATTTGTACTTCCTCAAGTATTTGTTCAGAGCTCGCAGGTCTAGAATCGGACGCAGGCCTCCGCCACCCCGTTTTGGGACCAGGGAGTATCTGGAGTAGAAACCGCTGTGAGCCTGCTCCAGTAGCACTAGCTGAATGGCTCTTCTGTTTTGCAGTGTCTTGATCTCCTCCAGCAAAATGCGTGCATCTAGAACGCGCTTATTTTCATGGGTTAGGATGGGCTGATGGTCAGAGTTCAGGTTTTTAGAGGAATACTCGGAAATGTGTGAATGGATCAAAATACCATTTTGGGTTTTTTTATAGTGAGGAATTAACATTATAAAACACAAATTCTCTAAAAATAGATTTTGCATGGTATAGTCCTTTAAAATATTACAAAAATTTGAACTAAAACAAGATTAATATCTCATCAGGTCATAATGATGACTTACAAGAGATGGAATCTGATTCAGAATACCAGTCGTCATCCTCTGCATCATCATCGTCACATTGAAGACATTCAGTATCACAGAACCAGAGGTGGTGACTTGGCCCCCAACAAAAAAGATCGGACAAGAAAGAAAGCTGGAAAGTGCAAAAAAAAAGTTTCAGGTTACTGTCAAAATGAGCAGAAAAATGTGCAACAGAAGGGTATGGGACAAAGCGCACTACTGTTTATTTTGTAAAAAGCCAAACTTGAAAATGGCAAGACATTTGGAGCGAAAACACAGTGAAGAGACGGATGTTGCCCACGCCATTAGCCTCCCAGTTGGATCTAAACAAAGAAAAATAGAACTTGAAGCAATTAAAAAAAAAAGGTGACTGGCAACACAACCTCCAGGTGTTAAAAGACGGGTAGTGAGAACTTATAACTTGAAGACAGCCTCCTAAGGAGGCATCATCAAAGGAATATCTACCATGTCAACACTGTTTTGGAATGTTCAAAAGAACCGAACTTTGGAGACATGAACATTCATGTAGACAAAGAACACCTGACATAAAGAAGGGAAAAAGAAGCAGAGTGCAAAAAGCCTCATCTCACCTTATTCCTATAATTAAATCGTCACATGGAATACAGAACATCATTCATAACATGTTACAAGATGAAGTAACCACACATATAAGAAGTGATGACATGATTTGTGCTAACGGGGATGCGCTATTTTCAAGAAAAGGTCGGGAGCAGTCACAGCACAAGAACATTGCGGAAAAGATACTAGAACTCGGACGATTTGTGCTACCTGCAATGGAAATGGACAAGACTGTCAAAGGATGTGTGTGACCCAACGAAATTTCAACTGGCCATCAAGGCAGCAAGAAAAGTCGGAAGCTAAAATGAAACCACAACTGAATATGGTAAACCATCCACAGCAGTCAAAATAGGATTCTCACTCAAAGGCACAACAGAAGCATGGATCGGACGCTGTTTGATGATGTCAGATGAGATGACTGAAAGGAAAGCAAAGAAGTTTAAAGAGTTGCTGGATTGTTCTTGGTCCAATTATGTGTCCACTAGCGCTCATAGCATTATGAAGCAGCGGAGGTGGAACAAAGAGGATTGCATACCTCTGACAGAGGATGTTGTTACTCTGCAAAATTACTTACGGAAGATAGAGGATGAGGCCAAGGGAGAACTGAAGAAGCATGTGAGTGCCAAAGCATATAACATTTTATGTGAGAGTCTTCTTGCCCAAATTATTGTGTTTGACAAAAAGCGGTAAGGGGAGACATCACGTTTGACATTAGAGACCTATCTGAAAGCAGACACTAGTGCCATAAATAAGGACATTTATGAAACTCTGTCACCAGTGGAAAAATAAATGAGCCATAGGTTCACACGCATTGTCACACGTGGACAGAGGGGCAGCATAGTACCTATTTTACTTTTGGAGCATACGAAAGCCTCACTTGACTTCCTTATCCAGACAAGGAGATAAGTTGGCATTCAGGATGACAATCCATATCTGTTCGCCAGGATTAGAAAAACAACCAGCATTCGTGGCTGTGACTGCCTCCGAAAATATGCTGCTGAGTGCAAAGCAAACAATCCTGAACTACTCCAGTCAACAATACTACGGCAAGCATGTTGCCACCTTATGCCAGCTTCTTGACCTTGATAACCAAGAACTAGAGCAAGCTTGTTTCATGGGACATGATATCAGAGTTCACTTTGATTATTATCGACAGACGGACAAAACATTTCAAGTTGTCAAAATTGGAAAACTTGTATTTGCAGTGGAGTCAGGATCTAAAGTTCTCAAAGGGAAGTCTCTGAACGAACTGGACTCTGTAATTTTAGGTATGTAAACAATCTTTATGATTTGTTTCTAATTTTGCTATGTTTATTTTCATTATTTGCCGTTCTCTCACCTTCTGTTTGTGTTTGTACATCCATTTTGCTAGCACTGCTGTTGTACTTTGTCTTAAAAGTGGGTGTTATAATTATTCCACGGTACGGGTGAATACTTGATTCTGATTGGCTGCTGGGTGTAGATTAAAAGGGGATATTGGACAGTGACAATCGCACGCCTAAAAAACATGTTCTGGCCACATAGCATAAATGTTGTTTATCACTGCTCTGGGTTCTTTAAAAAACTTTAGCTTCACAGTACCAAATAGTCCGCTTTTTGTGAAAAAAAGTTACCTAAACCGAAAATTAACAAGAATAACGAACCAAAACGTGCGTTAATTTCTGAAAATGCCCAATTCGTCTCCCATTATCCCTTAATATTTCTCTGAGATGCATTAATGGTTCGGGGTACAATGATATGATTATTCAACAACTATCCCAATTTTCAATGCAGAATTTTTTATCATCGTCTATTTTTGTTCTTGCTCTTGGACTACCTTGTAATTTTAAACAAGAGATGTTTGTCATTAATTCAAGAAACAAATACATTTCTAATCATTTTATCTTTTATTTATAAAATTCACAAACAATACAACATATTCTGATTACTTGTAAAAATTTGGCTGCACCAAAACATGGCGATGATGATGGAGGTTCGTCAGCTTTGAAAACCTCAGTTATTAACTGTAGTTTAAGACCTGTATTAACTACATCTCTCTCAGATGGAGACGGGCAGGCCTCAAGCTCTGGTGGAAGAAAGCAAAAGGGTGCACTCAAACATCATGGTGGCGATGATGATGACGATGATGATGATGACGATGATGGTGCGTTAAGCTTTGAAAACATCAGTTATTAACTGTAGTTTAAGACCTGTATTAATTACACCTCTCTCAGATGGAGATGGGCAGGCCTCAAGCTCTGGTGGAAGAAAACAAAAGGACGCACCGAAACATCGTGGTGGCGATGATGATGACGATGATGATGGTGCGTTAAGGTCCAGTACGTAAATATAAACATATTTGTAATTGCTGTGAAAAGGACAAATTTAAAGTTTAAATCAAAGTATTCTCAAATTTCACAGTGATTAACATTAAAATGTAAAATGCATAACAACATCGGTTTGATAACTTTAAAAAGTCACGCTGAAACCAAAAGTCATTATATACATTTGAATGTAAACTTTTGTGCATCAGATCACACCCATGTGAAGGAAAGCACTTCTCCGTGGCACAGCGGGACGTGGAACATCCGCGCGGTGAAGGGATGCAGAGCTCTCACTAAACTATTGAAGGAGGAAGAACATACTCCTGGTATTAAGGCACAGAGAGACAGATTGACACTCCTAATGTGGGTTATAAAGTACAGTACAATACAGTCTATTTTTGATGAGTAAGGATCGGTGGCGGACAATCTTCCGCAGTGGATTGGGGTGATTTTCTTTATTTGTGTATTCTGTGTGTTCTTGGGTGTCTCCAGTCCCTAACTCCCACGAATATGGAGGGAATGCTGTACTGATCTGTAATTATTTACAGTATTCCCCCCATATTTTCTGGGGTTAGGGACCATAGGGACCATGAATACGGAGAACCACCCCCCACCCCACCCACTGCTGCGGCCAAAGAACGTCCGTCATCAATAAACCTTCTTAAACAGCTTTAATGCTTTGTGAAACATTTATTAAAGAACATTGAAATATTGCTCAACAGTTTTTTATTTTATTCACAGAAATAGACCGTAGTGTAATTTATAACACACATTAGGACTGTCTTTCTGTCATTCTGTGCCTTAAAACCAGGAGCCGTTTTTCCTATTTCATCAGTTAAGTGCAAGAGGTCCTGCAGATTTAAGCATCGGCGCGTCAGTCTGACAGCAGCGTGTTTTTGAGCGTGGCTTCTTCCAGAAGAGGCCGGGTTGATCCACCATTTATTCATCCAGATGATAATTATTTTCCATGATTTTCTTCCTCATCTATCAGAATATTTGCTGGCCGCTTCTGAGTCAGCTGATGCCATTTCACCATGCAGGGTCACAAACTTCGGCTATGGTGACTCAGGAACCATCGGAACTAGCTGGTGCTCGCTATTAAGTATTTTTTAGCAGTAGGAGTAGAAGCCGAAGGGCCGGAGTGCTCTTCATCTCCGGCCCCCTTCCTCAGAAATTCCTTTCCTTGGACACAAAAGTCTGACACAAGCGTCTTGAATGGTCTGATTTTTTTTGTGAAACTTGCGAATATGTGAAATTGCAAACACTGAAACGCAAATATGCGGAGGAACACTGCATTGTGGTTTCCTATCTGACCGAAAATGCTTCTATTTCTGAAGAAAGGGAGAGCTGCTTAGCCAGGCTGCGATCACACCTTATTCTAAATGTGTGTTTAAATGTGCTCAAATTATGTGGTGAAGGTATTTTAAGACGTGAAGTATTTTTAAAAAATGTTTTCTATATAATGTCACTACTTCACAGATATTTAACCAAATGCGGGAAGTCCAGGAGCATAACTACCACCGTAGACAGTGTTACAAACAGGCAGGCAGTCCGCTGAATCCAAAGGGATTATTAACTGGAAGTTTTTACAACAGTCAAGCACAGCTGTAAGTCCATGAAGCTAAGTCAGTGTCAGGCAGGCAGAAGTCAAACACAAGAATTTCCAAGATCAAACGTCGGGTATAACAATTCAGGCATAGGTCATTGTCAACGACCGTCAGTTGAGTGACATTGGGGGACTGTGTGCTGGGGTGGCTGGAAGATCTAGTGTGTTAGTAAAGCGGCGATGATTCCCACCGGTGCCCGGAGAGAAAGCAGAGCTCTAAGTCCTTACAGACAGGGGTTTAACTGTATTCAGATAAGAATAAAGGTCAGGAAGAAGTGGAAGGTGGAGAAGACAAGAACCTAGACAAGGAAACTAGGAGATGCAAAAAAAGAGGAAGCTAAAGTAAAATAAATGTCTGAGTCTGGCTTTTTACATAAAAGAAGATGAAATCTGCAAAAGGTTGGGTTAAGACTCAAGCATTGGTTGCTTGATTTTTAGTTTTTGAAGAAAATGTTATGAACATATTTGGTCACCTACGGTAGTCATGTATTTACACA
The DNA here is from genome assembly GCA_023969325.1 of Oryzias curvinotus. NCBI lineage: Eukaryota > Metazoa > Chordata > Actinopteri > Beloniformes > Adrianichthyidae > Oryzias > Oryzias curvinotus. The sequence continues at coordinate 5,868,245 of CM043710.1, read as the reverse complement.
AGCTACTTTGAAAATAATAGTGATTTGAGACAAAAAGAACATGTGACTTTTCAAACTATAAATTTGTTTACAAACTTTGCAAGATTTTTTCTTCAATTCTTTTCCTTTCTTTTTTATTTGTAGACTTGCCAAAAGCAATCCTTAAGAAGCCATGGAGCCAAGAAGAGAGAACTGCAGTCAAACAAAAGATGGCCGGCTATATTGGACTTAGAAGGGTACCAGGAAAAACTGACTGCAGCATTTGCATCGAGGAGTCTCCCTAACTAAAAAACAGGTCATGGAAAGATATAAAATACTTCGTCTACACTGAAATCATTAAAGTGAAAAAGAAAAATATGATTTAGGGTTATTTAACCTGTTTTGCTCTTTTAATTTAATGTTATTTAATTTAATGCACAATTTTTATTCTTTTTAAGTGCAATATATTTATGTTTCTGGATTTATCTTTTGCTAAAAGATTTCTGTTTTTCTAAAAGATTTATATTTTTCCAAAAGATTTAAGTCTTTCTAAAAGATTTAAGTCTTTCTAAAGGTTTTTTATCTTTCTAAAAGATTTATATTTTTCTAAAAGATTTCTGTTTTTCTAAAAGATTTATATTTTTCTAAAAGATTTCTGTTTTTCTAAAAGATTTATATTTTTCTAAAAGATTTCTGTTTTTCTAAAGGTTTTATATTTTTCCAAAAGATTTATGTTTTTTTGAAGGTTTTATATTTTTCTGAAAGATGTATATTTTTCTAAACGATTTCTGTTTTTCTAAAGGATTTATGCTTTTTTTAAAGGATTTGTGTTTTTCTACTATGAGCAGATCTGTTGTTCAAAGGTGTTTAATAAAGAAAAAGTCTGAAAATACTGTAATTGAATTTTATTTTTCTTTGAAAGCATGCATAGTCCGTTTTTACAATCAATTGTTGCAAAATCAATTACTTAAAATCATTGTAGAATTGATTAGAAAGAATTTTTGTAACATAACTCTCTCCTGGAATTAAGTTTTAACATCAAGATTTCATCCACAGGAAAACTAAAAACTTTGAGTTTGTTTTCCATGCTGGTCCTCACTTACACAGTTAACAACTTTTATCAAAAACTTAATGTTACCCAGAATCTAACCTCATATTATTAAAATAGGCGACCTCTGGTGTCCAAAAAGGCATTTTACACTCATGTAAGTGAACCAGAAAGGCTGGTTCTCACTTCTCTGGCGATTTTCTTGGACCCCACTATGCACTATGTGCAAAAATGTGTGTGTATACATAAGTGTACATAAATGTATATATATATACGTGTATAAACATATATATATATGTACACACATATATATGTATATATTAAAAAAAAAAAACTTGCCCCTTTCACCCTTCCGTGGGTGAATTCTCACTAAAGCTCTGGCCCTCTACCAGAGGCCTGGGAGCTTGAGGGTTCTGTGCAGTTTCTTAGCTGTTCCTAGCACTGCGCTTTTCTGGACTGAGATGTCTGTGTCATGGTGCCTCTGTCAGTCTCCTCCCCCCTCTCCTCTCCGCTTGGTTCCTGATTCAGCCCAGCTGCGACCACTTACATCATCATCACCACCTCCCTACTACTGACGCCTCTAAAGCCTGCCTCTTGTATTGTGGTCCCCACAAATCCTGCTCTCACCATCATTTGCCTGATTAAATCCACTTACCCGCCACGCTCGCTCTCCTCTGGGTTCCAGCGTCTGGCTTCGAAATTGTTCTGTAGTCATGACAGTCTGAGATCTTTCCAGGTATCTGTTGTAGCCACTCCTCCAGCTTGGGGGTTACTGCCCCGAGTGCTCCAATTACCAATATAAAATATATATATACGCCTTTGTTTGGCAGTTTTCAGTGCTTCAGGTATTGGCATCTGCCGCTTATATAAGCTGCAATATTTTTTTATTTATTTATTTATTTAGGTCCTGGGTCCATCAGAAACACAGTGCTGGTCTCTCCATGAAAATACTTTGAACCAACAAAAAAGAAAATCCAATTTCTTTTCTTTTTTTTATTGTCTGAAACAGCAAGTCAATCGGTCAAATAAAGTAGAACAATTACTAATCAACTAGTTCCAGGGTCACAGTCACAGGATTAAATGACTACAGACCAGTCGCCCTGACCTCGGTAGTCATGAAATGCTTTGAATGACTGGTGCTGAACCACCTGAAGGTGGAGCCTTTGCTAGACCCCCTGCAGTTTGCCCTACAGAGCAAACAGATCAGGGGATGACGCAGTAAACATGGCTCTCCACTACATCCTGCACCACCTTGACTATGCACGGGTCCTATTTGTGGACTTTAGCTCTGCGTTTAATGCCATCGCCCCAGAGCTCCTCCACCACAAACTGTCCCAGCTCACAGTGCCTCCCCCCACCTGTCAGTGGATCACCAGTTTCCTCACCGACAGGAGGCAGCAGGTGAAACTGGGATGCTTCACATCCAGCACCCGGATCCTTAACACGGGCGCCCCCCAGGGGTGTGTTCTCTCCCCTCTGCTCTTCTCCCTCTACACAAACGACTGCACATGAGCGAACAGGCGCTTCATAATATTCATAACATTAATAAAAGCACGTTTGGAAGATCGTCTCGTATTACGGAGCTGCTGCATAAATGTCTGTGGCAGCGGTTTGTTTACAACGGGACGCATCTCCTCTTCCGGGATTTTTTAACACTACTGAGCATGCCCAAACGATTCACTCCGACCGAACGTGTGACCCATGTGAACGTTTGTTCTAATCTGCAAAAGGTTTTCTGTGCCCATGTGCACAGGTGAATTTTTACCCGACCATTGATCCGATCAAGATATTTTGCCCATGTAACCGCGGCTAGTGCTGATGTTGGAGCTCTTGAGCAACAATTTCTTCTGTTTCTGGCTTTTTTTCACAGGGAAGTTGACCGCAGTTTAGGATTCTCAAAAATGAATGTACTGCGTATAATATTTACACCACAACTCAAAACACAAATGGTATGAAAAAATAAAGTTATAACATATATAAATAAATATATAAACAACTACATCATTGTCAGGACTCAAGCTTCTGGTCTCCAGCTCAGGCCACCAGAGGGAGCCATTTGCTGAGTATTGACTAGGTTCTCTTCTTCACTACATCTTCCTTCAGCCACCCATCATTGTTCCCGGACCTTCCACCAGCTGTTCTGCATTCAGTAATCACCACCTGTGTATTTAGTCAGGAAAAAGGCTTTGCTTGGTGTAAAAAATTATTTTGCATTTGCTGACAGTCTCAGTGGCAGATCTCAGTTTATCCCTTAGTGAAGTTTGACCTTTCCCCTTTTGTGACTTTGCTCTGCCTCACCTATTTTTTTCTTTTTCTTGACTATCCTCTCAAGCTCTGTATATGTTTTTCAATAAACACAGTTGAACATGGTTCTAAACACCTCAGCCTCTTTTCCACAATCAAATGATAAACCGTATTTTCCTGGACATCTTTACATCCAAGTGTCCGATGTTTGGGCCTGGGAGTTGTTTTAGTGGATTGAAATATTTTGATTTTGATTTGGGGCCAACAGCAGAGCTGTCCCTCTTGTTCCACTGATCTTCATGGTCATCATCTGGGTGACTGGAACAAGGAAAAGTTTTACCCAGAATTTGCATTGGAAGATTATGTATTGCCCAATATGCTCCACATACCTTACTTGTAATGAGGCAAACATGTTTGAGATTAACTCTACTGGTCTGAGTTGCTTCTTCTTTGAAAGAATGAAGCGTTTAACCAAATTAAGCAAAGTTCAACATGACAGTTTGTGTCTCATGTTTTGTTTCTTTCCTCATGTTTGCCAGTTTTGTTGCTTTGATGCCATGTCATAACCTTCAATAACACACCACTCCATAATGGGAAGATACCCATGTGCATTTTAAAGAGGGTGTCAATGATTCCAGGGCAGAAATATTTTTCTTTTATGGCAACTGCATCATCTGAGAGGAAGTCAGAGTTTGCTTGATCCCGTCTGACTTGAACAGCAGTTGTAAAAAGTGGTTTCTGTAGTTTTCTTTGTGCTGCTCTCTTCCTCTCCCATCACAGTTTCTCCTTTAAATGTCTTGTCCTGGATTTGTAAAACCCACTTTCCCAGATACCGTTTCTTTCTTTCACCACATTTGTGTACTGTTCGGCATCAAAAAGCACATACATGCGATAGAATAATACAAATGCTGAGTGGATGTTTGTGCATTTGAGTAGGTGAGCAAAGCAGAATGTTGCTTACTCCTTTAGGGATTTGTCACCAGTTTTTTTGCCCCAATGCTTGTAACACAGCCTTCAGATTATGGGCAAAGAAATGCAGCACAGTAAAGTTGAGAACTTGATTAGTTCGCTCAGACACTATTCCATATGCCCTGGCAAGGTACGCTGAAATATTTTTCTTGTTGAAGAAGAGAATGACACCATTTAGGACAGCCCAGCCATAATCTGTCTCAATCTACAGTATTTGTTGTTTTGGTTGTGTAGGACAACTTTCTCCAGTGGGAAATAAATGGAATGGAATTGCTGTTGCAGATCATTTCTGTGACAGGCAACAGAGTTTCAAATTATTTTCCCTATCCCTGGCAAAACCAGAGCATAGTACAGGACTCTTTTCTTTTGATCTGGTATTTTTTGTACCACATCACCTGTAGGGTCAAGGTAGAGACTGATAGGTGCTGGTCTCCTCAGATGTTCAACTAAATTCTTTATTCCTGTATCTGTATCTGTATGTAGGTCAACAGCAAAAGGATCATTTTGGAGGCATTGAAAATAACCTTTTGATGATGGATGACTGCCAGTCTCTTTCATCACTCCTTGTGTTGACACGAGTTCCAGCAACAAATCATTGTGAAACCATGCACTTTCTTACTTCAAAGGATATTTTTTCAAGACAACTTTGGTGAGATTCTTATGTTGCCAGCCATGATTCCCTCAGTTGGTGTTTTTTTCAACATGGAGTAAAAGTAATTGCTGACATCTACAGCTTTGGCAGTCTTTCCTCTTTGGTGATATTTGGCTGATCTAAATCTTTTTTTCTTTTAATCTTCTTGGTGTGTAATGTCAGCAAAGTTCTTCAAAACAAAGTATATATTTTTTATCCAATTGTTCAGGCCTGTTTTTTGTGAAAACTAGACGGCCTTGCAGCCATTAAATGTGCATTTTGCTGAGGCACGAAAAAACAGCAAATTTTTTTTTTCCGGCTGTCACCTCGTTTTACATGTTATTTGAAAGCAAGTACACAACAAGGATAGAGTATGTCAGTCCATGGAGGACGTGGTTTTTGTGTTATAATTTTTAATGCTTTTGGTGCTTCATTGCAATTTGGGAGAGCACTTTTTGGATGATGGATGTCTGTTGTTCTCTGTATTTGGAATTTTTCACTTTTGGAGGATGGCTTTTTTTTTCTTTTGTCCTCCAATCATTATATCTTTGTCTGGCACATCTATGGACTCTGACTCTGGCTGCTTATGACATGATTGTTCTGAGTCTTCAGGACTGCTTCTGTCCTCTTCACTTGCTTTTAGCTCTTCTGCACAGGAAAGCTGCTCTAGATGACTGACATCGTCTTCAACTTACACTTTGCCCAATTGCCCCATCTTGTCCGCTATATGCTCTGAACAAGGGAGCTGCTCTAGATTCTTTGAGGTGCCAATGTCTCCCCCTGGCTCTGTTCTTATTTCCTCCAACCTTCCTTTCTAACTGGATTCGCATTCTAAACAATAAAGATTTATATAGTATTAATAACAAAATTTAGTTTATAACCTATTATTATTTAAGATACCAGAGGTAAAAAAAAAAACTCCGAAACTCTCAAATACTGAGACCCTTCCATATCCATCTTAAAAGGTCATGACATAATTGCTAGGTAACAACTAAATTCTAATCAAATCTAGGCATTCCTTGCACATTTTAAAATACATAAGCAGAAATATACTTTCATAGTAATTCAACACTAAACAAAGCAAACTGCTTTTGATTACACGACTTACTAAACAAATAAAACTTCCACAGACTGTATTTAGGCATCTACAGTATTAGTTGTAGTAATAAAGTGGTGTTTTGTTCAAAATAATTATAAAGTCTATGGTAAAGTCTATGGTGTGTGTGTGTGTGTTTGTGTATGTATATATATATATATATATATATATATATATATATATATATATATATATATATATATATATATATATATAGAATCCAGTAACCATCACAGTGGCAGACATCCAAGAAAGAGTCTCAGGTATGAAGAACTGGACAGCACCGCGCCCTGACATGATACATGCCTACTGGCTAAAGAAGCTTACCACACTCCACGAACGCCTGGCAGCACAAATGAACCAGCTGCTAAGAGATGGGACTCACCCCGAATGGCTAACGGAAGGGCGAACGATCCTAAACCAGAAGGATCCCTCAAAGGGTGCAGTCCCATCCAACTACCGGCCAATAACCTGTCTCTCCACAACATGGAAGCTCATGTCAGGCATCATTGCAACCAAGATAAATAGGCACATGGATCAATTCATGAGTAACACACAGAAGGGCATTGGTAGAGACTCCAGAGGAGCCAAACACCAACTCCTGGTCGACAGAACAGTCGCCCAAGACTGCAGGTCACGACACACCAACCTGTGCACAGCCTGGATTGATTACAAGAAGGCCTATGACTCAATGCCACACACATGGATCACTGAATGCTTGGAGCTGTACAACATCAACAGGACTCTAAGAGCCTTCATAAGAAACTCAATGAAGCTGTGGAAAACCACCCTTGAAGCCAATGGGAAACCACTTGCACAAGTGTCCATCAAATGTGGGATATACCAAGGTGATGCTCTGTCCCCACTGCTGTTCTGCATAGGTCTGAACCCCCTCAGCCAAATAATCAACAAGACTGGCTATGGATATCGACTCAGAAATGGGGCCAACATCAGTCACCTCCTCTACATGGATGACATCAAGCTATATGCTAAGAACGAGCGTGACATTGACTCCCTGATCCACACCACCAGGATCTACAGTAATGACATTGGGATGTCATTCGGGCTCGAGAAATGCAGCCGGATGGTGACAAAGAGAGGCAAGGTAGTCCACACAGGGGGGGTCTCACTCCCAGAAGGAACAATAGCAGACATTGAGGACAGTTACAAGTACCTTGGAATTCCCCAGGCAAATGGCAACCTGGAGCAGGCAACAAGGAAAGCTGCAACAGCTAAGTACCTTCAACGAGTAAGGCAAGTCCTGAAAAGCCAGCTCAATGGCAAGAACAAGACCCGGGCAATAAACAGCTATGCACTGCCAGTTATCAGATACCCTGCAGGAATAATAAGATGGCCAAAGGAAGAGATACAGACCATGGATGTTAAAACACGGAAGCTCCTCACCATGCATGGAGGGTTCCATCCCAAATCCAGCACTCTGAGACTGTATGCTAGCCGTAAGGAAGGAGGCCGAGGACTAGTGAGCGTAGAAGCCACTATCCAGGATGAAACATCCAAGATGCATGAATACATCAAGCTCAAGGCCCCAACTGACAGTGTGCTCAGTGAATGTCTCAGGCAATGGAGAGCAGAGGATACAGTGCTGGAGGACAGATCCTCATGGGAGGACAAACCCCTCCATGGGATGTACCACCGGACCATAACTGAAGTGGCTGATATCAAGAAGTCCTACCAATGGCTAGAAAGGGCTGGCCTACAAGACAGCACTGAAGCGCTCATCCTGGCAGCTCAGGAACAAGCCCTGAGCACCAGAGCAATAGAGGCTCAGATCTGCCACACCAGACAAGACCCAAGGTGTAGGCTGTGCAAAGAGGCGCCTGAAACAATCCAGCACATAACTGCAGGATGTAAGATGCTGGCAGGTAAAGCATACATGGAGCGCCACAATCAAGTGGCTGGAATAATATACAGGAACATGTGTGCAGAATATGGACTGGAAACCCCAAGGTCAAAATGGGAAACACCTCCGAAGGTGGTAGAGAATGAGAGGGCAAAGATCCTGTGGGACTTCCAGATCCAGACTGATAGGATGGTAATGGCGAACCAACCAGACATCGTGGTGGTGGATAAAGAACAGAGGAAAGCCGTTGTGGTGGATGTGGCAGTGCCAAGCGATGGGAACATCAGGAAGAAGGAACATGAGAAACTGGAGAAATACCAGGGACTCAGAGAAGAACTGGAGAAAGCCTGGAAAGTGAAGGTGACGGTGGTGCCTGTGGTAATTGGAGCACTCGGGGCAGTAACCCCCAAGCTTGAGGAGTGGCTACAACAGATACCTGGAAAGACCTCAGACCTCTCAGTCCAGAAGAGCGCAGTGCTAGGAACAGCTAAGATACTGCGCAGGACCCTCAAGCTCCCAGGCCTCTGGTAGAGGACCCGAGCTTGGAGGAGAAACCCCCCGCGGAGGGTGAGAGGGGCGTATTTTATAATTTGTTATGAATTAAAGGAGCATTATTGTTTATAATAGCTGTCAAATAATAATTTTTGCATAAACGCAAAAAAATGCATGTTATGGATTAAAAATAATTAAATTAAATTAGAAATAATGATCACATTTCACACACAGAAACAGACAAGGACATTTTTTGCTTACTTCCATGAATCACCACCTTCTGTCCTCACTCCAAATGACCTTCAACCCCTGGGTGAATCACCTAAGAATGAGGAGCAAGAGCAGAGCTATTAAAAAGCTTTCCGTGCCTCATACAATGCACAACCCCCAAACAGTCTCTGAGGAAGAGTGTGAAAGAGAGATATAATTAATAAATACACTGCAACTCGCAGTTTCTGTCACACCAACTCTGTGTGTGAATGTATGATTCCTACATGACTTTGGAGGACCACGGTTTTCTGAGGTCCTCCCATCAGCCAGAATTTTGGAGGGAGGATGGTATTTTGCCCTATTCTCAATCATTTTCATTTATGGATAACTCAGCATTCTTCTTTTATCATATTTAGTCTTGGCAGGAAGAAGGAGAAGCAACAGCCCAGGAGAGCTATGAAACGTCCAACTGCATGTTCAAAGTAGAAGATTCTGAACAAGTAAGCTGGGAGATATGACTGAATCCTTACTTTAATCTTTTTTTTTATTAACTTAGTAATTTTCAGTATTTTAGATGTCAAGACCACTAATTTGCAAATTGCACATTTTTACTACAGTACATCATTTGGTCTTTTCAATCTGTTCTATTCTTTTGCCAAGGAAAATGAATAAAATCCGTATAGTAGGTCAGGCAAAGGGACCCGATGTTTGTTAAAATCACATGACAGAATTTATAGCTAAACTCAGTTTATCCAGTGTTTAATACATGCTTTTTTCTGTCCATAAAATTAAAGTATTTGATTAAAATATTTCTTTTCACAGTGTTTGAAGCATTACCTAGTGTGTGAGACACTGAACTCATTGGATGTGTGTTCAGTGCGTGGGCTCAGTTTCTTTCATGTGGCTGCTTGATGCAAAGGTTTAGTATTTATGTTATTGGCATAACAGGATATGAATGATCCCAGGACCAGCTTTACAAACCCTTATTTCTAATGTAACTAAATGTTTAAAATCTTTTGCAGTGTGTTCAGGCGTTAGACATACTGCTTTAGACATACAGTATTACAGATGAGAACTTCTTTAAACAAAAACAGGTATTTATTTTTAGTTTAAGAAATGCTTTTGTGTCAGGCTGCAGTTGCATTTTAAAATCCTAATAAATATTCTCATTTATTTATCAACTTAAGTGTTGAACTATTTCAGGAGCAGCAATTGTCAGACTGCACTGACGACCAAAAAGGGGCTAGATCAGGATCTCAGTTCAAGTTCGGAAACAGAAAAACATCTGAAGACCTGTCAGGTGAGGATTATGTACCAGGCTCTGCGTGTCACAACATGATGATTCAGATGTGAGCATTTCCATCCCTGATTTTTTAATACAAGAACGTGCAGAAAATTAATCAACTCCCGATGGAGTTCTATCCAGTTCATCTGCTTGGAGGGCTGCTCTCTGAAACTGATCAGTACACTTAAGCCTCAAAGATACTGGATCCTTAAAAATCTTTTGCAGACTCACTGAAGGACCGCTCAGAGCCAAAGGGTGATGCTGAAGTTCCCCTTTTAGAAGCTGCACATCTGACACTGAGCAAACAAAATTACAGTTACTGTACATCTGTGGGAAACTGCAAAGCTAACTGTCGCGCCATTTGTGTCAGGCAGAACTCAGGCCTGGACTCAGATGCAGAGTTTTTTAATCTTAGATAAAGGCTTTTGCTGTGGCACAGGATAAGACCAAACACACTGGCACAGGACAAAGGGAGACTCAGACTATGTAAGACGTGAGGCAGGGAATCACAGGTGGAAACAATCAGGAAGGATTAGACAGTCACACCTGCAGGGAAACACACTAGGGAGGGAAGTAACAAGGCCTGAAATGAGAGGAGAGTTGGTGTTTCAAAATAAAACAGGAAGTGCAACACGAGACAGCACAGGTGACAGACACTGACCAAAAGTTTACAACTCAGGACATCAGACTGACAAGACATGACAATTTGAAAACGCAAAGAAATGTAGAAATTGCTAATGCATTTTCTCTTCCTGATAACTCAAAAAAGTGCAAATGATGAGGAGAAAGGCACCTTTGCAATGATATGCAACACTTAGTTAGTAAAGGTTGACACAATTAACTCAAACTGACTGATTCTGATGCAGAAAAAAGCAACATTTCACTGTGAAGTGTTGCATGTCAATGCAAAGCTGAGCTTCAGAATCTGCTGGAATCACATTGATTGCACAAACGATTGAAGAGGTACGGTAATTCAAAGAGGGTGAGGAGGGGGAGTACAGACAGCTAGTGGAGGACTTTGTGCACTGGAGCCAACAAAACTGCCTCCACCTGAACACCACAAAGACAAAGGAGATGGTGCTGGACTTCCGTCAAACACCTGCCATGGTTCAACCCATCACCATTGATGGAACAGAGGTGGAGGTAGTTGACAATTACAACTAACTTGAAATTCTCCAGGAAAAGAAGCTCAACTGGTTGGCAAACATGGACTCCATATATACAGGAAGGGGCAGAGCAGATTATACTTCTTAAAAAGACTTGTCTCTTTTAATGTCTGCTCAAAACTCCTTTTTATGTTTTGTCAGTCTATTATTGTCAGTGCCCTGTTTTATGCGGTGGTGTGTTGGGGGGCTGTGCAAACAAAAAGGACATAAAAAAATGGAATTGCCTGAGGGCAGGCTGTGTTACCTGTTTTTAGTGAGTTTGATTGACATTGTTTTCATGACTATTAATTACTTTTAATAATTTTTAATATCCTTTTATGATCATGTTGTATGTTTTTGGAGCAATTGGATGGATTATTAATTCCATTGGGATAAATAAAGTACTGTCTGTCTGTCTGTCTGTCAGAATGTGAGAGCTTGCGCATCAAAAATCTGCATCTGTGTGTCAAAATCTTCTGTTGTAAATTTTGACAAATAAAATTACAACCTACAAATTACCATTTGGATGTGTGCATTAAGAGTTCCAACCTCAAATCGGCGATTACAACTGCTCGAAACAACTGCAGCGAATCACGAGTGCGCTACAACTGCGTTCGGAATTTTGACACATTCTTTGCGACACATTTGTGTCAAAACTGATCTGTGTCCAATAATTGAACAAGGGGGGGGGGGGGGGGGGTTAGCCAATCAGAGTGCAGGACTCAAAAAGACTTAAAAGTTAGAAAGATCTTCACAGATTTGGACTTTCGGCCTCAATAAATCTTTTGATAAACGTTCAAATGTGACAGCAAGTAGCTCAATCCTTTTTGTATTAACACAGAGAGTGAACTACAAATCCATTTCTAAAGAATAAAGTTTTTTTATTGTTGCTTTTTTTTAAATAAAAATTGTTCTCTTCTAGCTGTAAACAGAGACACAGCAGCGAGATGGCTGCCAAGGGACTGTCAACAAAGTGCAAGCTCTGTGAAAACACCATTCTGGAAAATAAATAATCCCTTAAAAAATAATAAATGTCTACATTTTGTCACGGTGGTGGGTGGCTCGAGAGCCGGTTGGACCCAGATGCAGAGGCAGGAGGCACAAAGTTCCGGGGCAAGGGGTTTAATTACAAACACAAACAAAAAGCGCTGCAGAGCAGGTTGACAAAACAAAACTAAAACTTACTGTGGCATGGCAAGGGACAAGGAACAAGGCATGAACACCATAACAGGGGTAATGGACCAACACAGGAGGAAGGCAGAGACAAGACTTAAATACAGACAGGGCAGACAAGACACAGGTGAACACGATCAGGGCAGATGGGAACCAAAGGAAGTAAAACTCAAGAAACAAGACAAGACAGGAAACCTTTCAAAATAAAACAGGAAACAGAACATAACCATGACAGAACAAGACAGAAAGCAAAACCCAATACAAAAGAAACTCAAACCATGACACATTTAAATGAGCTGGTAATGTAGACTCGTCAGCATATTCATGCCACAATCAATATTTTGTGAGAAAGTACATCTTTCTTTTATTTATTTTTTTTATTTTAATAAAGATATGAATGATAGTGAAGGTGCTCCATAGCTCTGAAGCCGCTGTCACCAAAGTTTCTGTACTGAACAATCGTGACCCTATTGTCCTACTACAACAAAAATGATGTCAGAACATCACTTTGTTTATTTTTAAGAATCTGTTTGAGTTAAAAATGGATAATATTTGTTCACAAATACACGATAGTTCTAAAGATACTAAAGCCGATAAAGTAAAGTTCTGGCTTAATCTTTGTTGTAGTAGGACAAAATATCAGTTTCTCCTGAGAGTTTGCTGGTTTGCTACCTCCTCTCCTTTTCAGCATGTAGATTGAGATCTTAAAACTATGAGGGGCCGTATAAGACATTATTTATTCTGAACCATTCACATTCATACATTCTTGCTCTCACATACATACATACTCTCTTTCGCATACATATATTCTCACTTGCACATACATATATTCTCACTTGCACATACATATATTCTCACTTGCACATACATATATTCTCTCTCTTGCATGCATATATATTACCTTACACATACATACATCCTCACTCTCATTGTCACTCTTAAAAAAGAATATATGTATGTGAAAGACGAGTATATATGTGCGTGAGGAAAAGTATATATGTGCGTGAGGAAAAGTATATATGTGCATGTGAGAGAGGAGTATGCATGAAAAGGAAGTGACTTTGCATGAAAAGGAAGTGACTTTGCATGAAAAGGAAGGCAGATGATTTCTCGTGCTCTGATTGGACGAAAGGCCGCCACCTCCCATTTGAACAGGCGCTAACATGAACTAGCAAGAAGTAGCCACGGGGGTGCTGCAGCAAGCCACCGGAACCTTAAGAAATATTTTATCTTTACCTCAAGTGGTCACAAATCTGTCTGCATCTCTAGAGACACAAAGGAATGTCTCAAATACCAATAATGGTAATAGAAGCGCCACCGAAACAGAAATGAGGGAGCTTTTCAGACCAACTCCACCAACCTCCCGCGCTTCTCCTCCGCCTTTGCGTGAATTATGGGCGTGAATTATGAATTATTTGCATGAATTATGGGCGAATTATTATTATGAATTATTATGCATTATTATTATGAATATGAATATTTCTTAAGGTTCCGATGGCCTGCTGCAGGACCCCCGTGGCTCCTTCTTGCTAGTTCATGTTAGCGTCTGTTCAAAATGGGAGGTGGCGGCCTCTCGTCCAATCAGAGCATGAGAAATCATCTGCCTTCCTTTTCATGCAAAGTCACTTCCTTTTCATGCATACTTCTCTCTCACACGCACATATATACTTTTCCTCACACGCACATATATACTCGTCTTTCACATACCAGTGACGTGAAGTCAGGAGAGGCAGGTGAGGCTGTGCCTCACCTGTCATTATGGGAAGAAAAGAGAAAAAATAAATTCAATTATTATATTTAATCAGTAATTTGTGCTTTGCAGTCATTTTCCATTTAAATGTACCATTTTTGGGTGTTTTTTCTTTTCAAAATCGCTGAATTTCCGCATTTGCCGTTCATATACTAAGAAGCGATGTGCGATGAGGCACCAGCCCGCTGAGCCTCACCTTGGATTGCGCAATACCTATGCAGTCAGACGGTACTTCTGTCTCTCTGTATGTCGGTTCAATCACTTGTACTATATGAGTTGAGTTTACATAATTTAGCAGATGTATATGATGTACAGTGTTTGTTTTTATAAATAACTGTATGTGAGGGACGTGTTTCTTGTGCTGAGCGCTAAACGCCGGCAAAAAAGCTGCGGGGTGAGGCCAGCAGTTCTCGCGCCTCATGTTAGGGGGCGCTGGTGAGCCCTGAGATTATGACACTAAAAAATAATAGAATAAGAGATAGCAAGTGGCTAGTCATTTTCCTCAGAAGGAGCGGTGTATGGACTTTATTTACATGTAAAGGTAAGATGATAATAAGGTTTGTGCTTTTTCTATGATGCAGTTTGTATGTGAAAAAAAAAACATGTTGAAATGATATTTTAAACAAAACACGTTAACTGTTGTCAATCAAATGGTGAATAAATTACTCAGTATGGTTCATATGTTTGTAAATCTGACTGATGACGTCAGTGCCTCACCAGCCATTAACCTCGCCGCACGTAGGGATGGGTATCGTTAAGGTTTTAACGATACTACTACTCTTATCGATACTGCTTATCGATCCGGTACTCTTATCGATACTTTTTGAGGACGAAAAAAAATAAATAAATAACAAATTAAGAACATAAAGTGTTTTATTTCCTCACTATGCAACAACATTGTTTTTTTTAACAAAACATTTTACTTTATACATGAGAATGTTCCAGACAGGATATTTATTTATTTATTTAATCTAATTGTTTTTATTCTTTATAAGCGTGATGTTTCATTTGGTCTTTTGTCCATTTTCCACAACCTTGAATAGACTTTTCTGTCTGTCAAACACCAGAGTAAAGTTAAGTTAAGTTAAATGATGGAAACATATTCACTTTGATGCAGACTCCTTTCTATTTTGCCAACTCCATTTATTTTTCTTTAAACCCAGTAAACCCAATAAATTATATTAATTTTACGGATGACGACCATCATTAGTTATTAATTATTATTAAGTATTAGGAAGCAGCTGATAGTTTGTCGCGGGTCTGGAATCATAAGCGGTGAATCTAAGCCCCGCAACTCTACCTGTTTGTTGTATTCTCCGCGTGCAACCCCCCCACACCCCCCACCCCCCCTCCCGCTGCCCCAGCCTGTTCTGCACAAACAGCGTAACATGCGGTCATCGTAGCAGCAAGGTGACAGCATGGGCGGCAAACGTAATAATTTTTACGCAGAAACGTTAGTTCTTAGTCTAGGGCGGCATGTGTCCTCTACAAGATCGCCACTGACTGTGTGTGCGCTGCCTTGTCTTGTGTGTGTGCGCGCGCGCGGCGCGTGCTGTCTGAACAACAGCCCCGCCCCCCGTGCACACAAATAGACAGACAGAGCTCTCCTCTTCAACGAGAACACCGAAATTAATATCATCATCTATAATTAACGCAAAATTGACTGACTTGGTGAGTTAAATATGGCAGATAACGTTTATATTTTGTGGGACACAAAAAAAAAAAAAAAAAAGTAACTTCTCCAGTACCGATAGCAGAACCGTTAAGGTCAGATCTTAACGATACTGCGGTCTTGAAGAATGCGGCCCCGGGGCTCGTTCAATACCGGGGAACGGTACCCAACCCTAACCGCACGTCACTGTCACATACATATATTCTTTTTTAAGAGTGACAATGAGAGTGAGAATGGATGTATGTGCAAGTGAGAATATATGTATGTGCAAGTGAGAATACATGTGTGTGCAAGTGAGTATATATGTATGCGTAAGAGAGTATATATGAATGTGAGAGCAAGAATGTATGAATGTGAATGGTTAAGAATAAATAATGTCTTATACGGCCCCTCATATAAAACTGCTAGAATTACGTGTTTTTAAAAAGGTCTGTTTAAAAAATGAATTTTAAACTCTGCTAGAGTTAAATTTGGGATTTTATGGATACCTGAGCTGACTAGATGTTGGTTTTTATCCCTTATTTTAAATTTCAGTGATATTTTTTCTGTGTAGCTCCTAGAATTAACTTTGCTTTTGACCTTGCAATTTTGATTTATAAATAAAATGAAACAAAATTAAATTAAGTGTTTATAATGGAAATAGCATCTTCTGTGAACAGTGGATATCTACAAAGAAATATTGCTTGCATTTGTTTTTAGTTGTCAAAGAAACAACTTTGAAAGTTTACAGTTTTACATGATAAAGGGAAGAAGACCTGCAGGAAGTGATCGATTTTTTTTTTGTTTTTTTTTTTGGATGAAAATAATGAAAATTTCATAGAAACTGTACTGAAATGTTGGCATTAAAATTTTTCCATTGTTTTTTTTTATTTTTATTGGTTAACTCAAGCTGATGTTTGCCTTTTCAAACCAGATGGTGGCGCCTTCTTACCTCACATCCCAACTGTGACAAACCCTCTTTCATATTTAAACTTTATACACTGATCTCCATACATATTTGTTTGTATCATTTAAAACATGATGATTCACATTTAAAGTGTTATTTCCAGCTCTTAGTCTTGGGAAGAATTCAATTTTCTATTTTAATGAATATTAGGTTCTCCACATTTTTCCACCAAAGCAGTTTCTGTTTGTTTATTTCAGTTGTTGAAACATAGAAACATAATTTTATACACAGTTGGAAGCAATGAACATAATGCAGTTGGATCATCTTAAGGCGGGCAACCTTAGAAAGGCCCTCACGCCTTTAGAGATGTATTTGCCTGCTTTCTGTTTTCCTTAATGAGACTTTCTGTTGTTCAAAGATCTAGTTGAGCTCAGGTGGTTTTGGGCTCACTTTGCATTCTGCTGAACCTCACAGAACACATGCACAACCTCACTGCCCCATGAACGCCCCAGTTCTGCTGACTCGGCAAACCTCAGGCCATCCTCTGTTCCCTGGAAGCAAGGAAGGAAAGAGTTCTGTTGAATTTCACTAAAGAAGCTTCTGAAACTGCATTTCCTTTGGTAAGTTTCACCTTTTTGACTGCAGTTACTGAAGGACCTCCATCAGCTTTGCACTTGGGGCTTTCAAACTTTCACAAAATGCATCTGTCTGCAGTTCACTTTTAGAGTGGGTGTGCTGCAGGTGGACTCACTCAAACACACAAGTCCAACAGAGACTTTATGATGTGGTGAAGCTTCTTACCTTTAGGACTAGCCTATTGATGGATTCTTTAGAGTTTTTTCACCAGAAAATGTTTCTTATATTTCTTTATAAAGTCATTTTAGTTCAGAGGAACATTCGTTTGAAATGGTGTTTGGATCTGAAGTTTGACAGAGTTGTGGAGTGTTTGCAGTGCAGAGGTAGCTGGGTGTTGTGTAACACTGCAGCTCCCTGACTACACAGTGCAGTAAATGCGACTATCTTCCATTCTGGGCGTGGCATTTTTTTTTTCCATTTCACCTTCCAATTGAAGCCCTGCTGACATGCAGCTGCAGGGCTGCAGCACATTTTCAGGTTTTGATCTTCATGAGTGACGTGTGCAGGGCATGCTGCCCTCAGTGAGGCTCAGATCAGCCTCCACTGTGGGGAGTCTCCCTGCTGACGGGGCTAAGGTCTGATTCTGCATGGATGGTAGGCTATTGGGCTAGTTTCTTTTAAATACACACGATTCACATCAAGGTTAACAGATGTTAAAGCTGTCATAAGCAGGTTTGGGCAGCATGACCTTGAACATGAAAAAAAAAACAATGAATTTTCACTGAACAGACGAACTGCACTCGGAAAGTCACAAGGTCAACAAACAGAACACAATAACGAAAAATTCCCCGAGCTTTACAAGGGGAAAAACGATTTGTATCCAAACAACTGAGGTTTTTTTGAAGACGCTGAGGGAAATGTAAAAGCTAAAACATTTGAAAAAGATTTCATTTACCTGCTGTTGATTAAACAAAAGAGATTATATAAAGGTAATTAACCATATGGTATTACTAGGCAGTAGTAACATATAAAAGTTCACAATGAAATGAATACCAGTGTAAAAATTGTCACAACGGTGGGTAAAACTGTTGGATGACTGAGCTGCTTTGAGAATAAAAAATGATGAATATTAGAGTAAGATAAAAAAAAAAAAGATAAGCAATTACAAAGACATTACAATGACTCTCTTTCAAATTATTGTTCATTGCTGGTTCTTTTCTGCCAGCAGAGTTTGACATTTCAATGGTTTCAGTCTTAGAGCGAGAAAAGAATTAATGAAATAGAAAACTAACCAAACCAGTTATGCGTCTTTATCTGTTGCTTACATTTTTTTAGTTTTGATGCATCTGTAAAAACAGCTTATACCGCATCCCGACTCTTTCTGAGGAACGGGAGCTGTTCAGCTTTACCAAAACCCTGAATGTCGAGAGGAAGTTCTGCCCTTCTCGTCCCCGTTTCTCTGCCCATCTGCATCTGCAGCCTTTGTTCTTTTTTCTCTCTCTGCTCCTCTGTGGAAGTCAGTTCAGCTCACGCGAGGAAAACAGGATGGCAGAGAAACGTTCAGTCTGTCCTCACACCTGACTGTTGATTGGTTCACTCCTCTGCTGTGTGACTATGCTTGAATGTGTGTGTGTGTGTGTGTGTGTGCATGCCTGTGTGGGCGTGCACGTGTGGGTAAAGGGTGTGGTTTCCCCCTCAGAGAGAGTTTGTTGCAGCAGAAGACAAGAAGGAAAAGCTACACTGATTCCTAAAAGTCCTGCTGCTGTTTTTACATATAAACAATATATGATGTGTATATGAAAATCTAAAAAACAGGGGGGTGCTTACATTTTCCATGTATATGAACATATATAGTTTTTTTAAAAGAAAGCTGACAGAGAGCCCTCTGACATGAGAATGGAAGCACCGCAGCCTTTGATGTACGCCGTTAAAGCAGCAGACCCTCATCAGCTGATTCGCTGCGGTGAAGGACAGGAGTGGCTGGATGTGGCAGTCAGAACCGGCAAGATGAGCTGGTGAGGTGCTGGTTCTGATCAAGATGGAGGGACGGTTTGGTTTTAGCCTGCAGGTTTGCCGCAGGAGCTTCTGCTTCTGGCTGAGGGGAGCCCAGTCTGTGAGCACTGGGATGCTGAGTGGGGCGTGGCACCTTCCTTTTTTTTCTCACTTCATGTTCATGCACACGTGTCCAGGCGGCAGCTTTGCACCTGCTGTGTGGGAACAGGAAGAGGAAAATGATTGTCTGAAGGTGGAAAATGCATCAAACACTTGAGAAGTGAACCTTTTGGTTTCTCAGAGTGCAGATGAAAAATCTGTCTGTATCTCTGAGCAAAAATGTTTCCCTGTCAGCTGAAGTGGTCCAGAAAGGCTGCCAGGATCCCCGCTGAGATGCACGAGTAAATAATTCATGAGGTGTGGCTCTCAGAAGAGGAGAAACTCCCCTGAAAGGAACTAAGGGAGGGAGGAGGATGGGAGGCAGATTGGTGGGAGGGAGGGATGGGGCAGAGGAGAGGTTGGTACTGCAAAGTCACAGGAGGCGAGGTTAAGAGGAGGGGAGTCGCAAAAATGCAAGGGGACATATGGGGAAGGAGGGGTGAGACGACAAGTGAGGAACGGAAAATGCAAACAAAGAAGAGTGAAAAGAGTAAAGATCAGCCTCAGAAAAACCTGTTTATATCTTTTTGTCCAGCACTACCTTGCAGAGGCAGCATGTCCTTTGCTCATCTGAGCAGAATAATGGCGGGAGGGAGGAGGGGTCAGCACAGAGCTCCACTTTTGCACTTTATGAAAAATAGTTTGGCTAGTCTGCATTTTTTAGCACAGACCAAAGAAACTAACCAGAGATGCCAGGACAGATGGATTTGAAGCAGCTCTCTGAGTCACGTCTGTGGTTCAGGTATTTTGTCAAAAACAAGGTTTTTCTCTAGAAAAAGACCAACACTTCCTTAATTTTTCACATCAGTGAATTCCAGTCAGAGCGTTGATGTCTGTCTCGTGGCTTGAAACGTTCTCTAGTTTTGTGCATTTAATTCCTCACACATATCATTTTAAAAGTGCTCCACATCCCTCTCCAAGCTAACAGAAAAGCTGCAGCATCAAGCTCCTCCACGTGTCTCTAAGGACCTCTGCTCAGCATCACAACTCCAGTAAACCTGTGAAAATCAGCTACTGGGAATTAATCTGTCAACTGAAATCCATTTGTTTTGGTAGTCTGTATTTTGTTTTATATTAAAG
The DNA here is from genome assembly GCA_023969325.1 of Oryzias curvinotus. Classification (NCBI taxonomy): domain Eukaryota; kingdom Metazoa; phylum Chordata; class Actinopteri; order Beloniformes; family Adrianichthyidae; genus Oryzias; species Oryzias curvinotus. The sequence continues at coordinate 5,848,018 of CM043710.1, read as the reverse complement.
AACTATATATTGTATTATCTATCTATATACATATTAAACAGAGGCATATATTTAATCATTTATTTTTAAATGACTTATACAATGTAATTTCATTATGTACACATTATATAAACATTATGTTGGGCACATACTGTATAACAACTGCTTTATTGATGATTTTAAAATGAAAAAAAGTGACGCTTTATAATAAGAGTCCTTAATAAACCATTTATAAGACATTAACAAACACAACTAATGTTTTCTTAAGCCGCTTATAAGTACATTAATTAGCATTTGTAAATGTCTTACAACTGACTTACAAGTTTAAATATGCTGTTTATGAATACATTAAAATGTTCCTTAATAAACTACTTAAAAGACATTAACAAGCATGAGTAATGTGGTATTAAGCTGATTAAAAAGACATTTATTAGCATTTGTTAATCATTTCTAAAGTATTTGTTAGCGTTTGCAATTTTATACAAGTACCTTATAAGACAATAATACATGCAATAATTGTGTTCTTGTTAACAGTTTATTGAGTATTTTGCAGCCCCCCAATCTAAAGTGTGACCAAAATAAAAATAAAATAAAAAATCCTTTACAAGCCATTTTTAATTTTTCCTTTTTTTTGGGCGGTTAGATTGAAATTGACTATTCAACCTTAATTTTCTAATACACGTTGTCTTCAGCATGCACACACATTACCTCTGGAGCTCAGGGATTATCAGATAATGAGTTAAACCTTTCTGGAACAAAAGAAGTTGAAGCATTTTTCAACTGGAGCCCAATCTTTGGTTTCACATGAAAAGGCAATTCCAGGAACAGCAGCTGCCTCCTCATATCTGAAACTTAAGTGGAAAACAGTCATGTTGGTACAATCATAATGCAAACCAATGCAAGCAATTGAATTAAAAAAAGAACACATTTACATGAAATACATTTAACATTGATATATTAATCAATCCCTAAACAATTCTTTATCAACATATAATAATCTTTTCAACTTTAGAATAATCTTTTTGGAAGACTATTTACTTTGATGTTTCATGTCCAAGTCAAAGAACTTTCAAGGACACTGCAGGGAGTTGAACCGCGTCTAGCTGAAGCCAGAGTACCATCTACCAATGCCTTTTGCTTTTTTGACTGAACATGGACGGCCAAGAAAAACCTGGAGTCCAACCAGCATATATACCCTCTCCATTTCTATGGGCTTGGGACCATCACAGAAAGTTTGTGATTTTCTGAGGCTGGATTATATATATGTTTTTTATTTTATTATTATTATTATTTTTTTTTTACTTTTTTTGTATTATTTTTTTTTTTTGTATTATTTTTTTTTTACTTTTTTAATTACAAACTAAAAACTATCTAAGAATTGTACATTATATACATTTTCATAAATACATGGAAATAAAACCTAATACAGTTTTAATCAATTACTTGAAATGAACACTTTTATTAAATTTATTCTAAAAATAAATGTAATTAAAATCTTAAATTGTTTTCCTGGATATTACCAGTGTCTTGTGTCATTACATGTAGAAATGTTGATTTTCACTTTTTTGTGTGTGTGGGGGGAAACTAGAGCACCCAGAGAAAACCCCACGCATGCATGGAAAGAAAACGCCAATTTAACCATGCAGCCCGTTTTTTCAACTAAAAACAAAATCCAAAAAAGTTTAACTCAATCCCTGCACATACTCCCTCTAGCATCAAAACCCTGACGAATCTTGATTTACATCTTTTCTATTTTTGGTTGTGGGGGGAAACTAGAGCACCCAGAGAAAACCCCACGCATGCATGGAAAGAAAACGCCAATTTAACCATGCAGCCCGTTTTTTTAATTCTGCGCAGTCGCTTGCTTTTACTTTTTCAAGCAAAACAATCTGCGGCAAAATTTGGTGAAGGAAAACCTCCTGACCTTCTTTCCTTTCTTTGGTTCCACTTCTACTTCAGCCTGTTGTTGTGTTTTCTCCCTGCTTTCGAGGTTCTTGACTGAAAGTTCCTCTCGGATTTCTTGAAGATCTTTCTTCATTCCATCACTCTCCTTCTCAGCCCTTCCATCATTTTCTGTGTCAGGAGAGTTTGTTTGTTCAACCTCTGTTGTCTTTTCCCCAGTCTGGTCTTTGGGATTTGTGGTTTCTCCCTCTTTGGTGATGCATTCCTGATTCACAGAGTCAGTCTGTACAGAGACTGTTTTCTTCTCCTCAGCATCAGAGTCAGTCTGTACAGAGACTGTTTTCTTCTCTTTGTTTACCTTGAGTTCTTTCAACTCCCTTTTTGCATCTTCTGCTTCTTTTTCCTTGAGTTTGTTCAGTTCAAGGAGTGCCTTTTTCTCCTCCTCATGTGTCTTCAGTTGCTGTTTCAGCTCAGCGATGGTGGATTCATGCTGAGCAGAGAGCTCCAGTTTCTTGTTTAAGTCAGCATTTTCTTTCTCCAAATCTTCCACGTCATCAACCAGAACTTGATTTTCTGCCTTTAGTTCCTCATTTTCCTCTTGAGACTCCTGATATTTTCTTTCAAGGTCCTCAAAGGCTTTGTTGTTGTCTGGTTTGGGTCCTTTGCCTCCCTTTGCAGCCTTCTGCTCTTTGAAATCTTTAAGCTGCTGTTTCAGCTTTTTGATGTGAGCTTCATTTTTCTCATTGATGTCCAGTTGTTGGATCAACACGGCCTTGCACTCTTCCAGCTCCCAGAGCATGTCAAGGTTGGCCTGTTTCAGGGTCAACTGTTCTTCACTCGTCTGATCTTTCTCTTCTTTCAGGTTTTTGAATTTCTCCCTCAACTCTTTGGTGTCAGTTGAAACAGCAAGTTCTTCCAGTTCTTTCTTCAATTGAGCATTTTCACGCTCAAGAGCTACCACCTTGGTAGAAAGACCCTGGCCTTTTTTGTCCTGGATGAGGTTTTCATGGGCCTTTTTCAGTGTGTTGAGTTCCTCCAGAACTTCATTGAGTTTTGGGCTTGGATTTTTGCGCCTGTTTGCTTTGGTTACACGGGGCATTTTTACCACTCGTTAGGTGTAAAATAACAAATGACAGAGTTTACAGAAAGTTTCTGAAACAAAAGCTTTTTGTCTCAGCAAAGAATGTGCTCCAAGTGCGTTTTCAAAGTACTCTCTCTAGAGCAATGACCTCTGATCTCTTCCACCACAGCAAATGTTTTGACTAGAATTCTGAGATGTATATCTGGACTAGAGTGCCCAATCTGCATGATGTCATATGAAATCATGTGATGTCATTTGAAGTCATATGATGACCTAAATTAGCATCATGTGCTCTGACATCATCATTACATAAGGGCGTTGATGTCATATGACATCATGATGACCTAAATTAGCATCATGTGCTCTGACATCACCATTACATAAGGGCGCTGATGTCATATGAGATCTATGACATCAGTAATCCCTGATTCTACCCCCATTATCTTTAGAATTGTATACATTTGCCTCTTGTTGTTTTTCTTCTATTTTTTTAAATTAATTAGTAATTAACAAAGAACACATCTTCCACACATAAAATAATACAATTTTAATATGTAAAGTTAATAATAAATAAATATTTATTCATGAACATCTATCAATTTTCTCTATCTACTTGTTCCTTTCAGGATCACAGAAATACAGGCTCCTGTTCCAGCCATTGAATGAGATGTTGAAGTCCTTTACTTTTGTATTAGAATACAATCAAAGCAATATTTGATCATTGCACCAGATTGTTTTCTGTCTATTTAGGCACATTTACTGAAAACAAAAAAGGTCAAATTGTTTGAATCCATAGAGACAGTTTGCATTTTTCAAATCACATGCTCCATCTCATAGAATAGAACAGAATAGAACAGAATAGAATGGGTGGTGAATTTTCTAATTTTAATTTAATTTTCTAATTTTAATTTTCAAATAGATGTTGTCTTCAGCATGTACACGCATTACCTCTGGAGCTCAGGGATGATCAGATTATGAGTTAAACCTTTCTGGAACAGAAAAAGTTGAAACATTTTTCAACTGGAGCCCAATCTTTGGTTTCACATGAAAAGGCAATTCCAGGAACAGCAGCTGCCTCCTCATATCTGAAACTTAAGTGGAAAAAGTGTCATGTTGGTACAATCATAATGCAAACCAATGCAAGTAATTGAGTTAAAAAAACACATACATGAAATACATTTAACATTGCTATATTCATCAATCCCTAAACAATTCTTTATCGACATATCTTCTTCTTTCTCTTTCGGCTTTTCCCATCAGGGGTCGCCACAGCGAATCATCCTTTTCCACCTCACTCTATCATGAACATCTTCTACCCTAACATTAGACAACTTCATGTCCTCTGTTAAGACATCCATATATCTCCTCTTTGGCCGTCCTCTTGCCCTCCTGCCAGGCAGCTCCATCTCCAACATCCTTCTACCAATATATCCACTATCCCTCCTCTGAACATGTCCAAACCATCTCAGTCTGGCTTCTCTGACTTTGTCGCTAACACAGGCAACATGAGCCATCCCTCTGATGTACTCGTTCCTTATCTTGTCTAACCTGGTCACTCCTAAGGAGAACTTCAACATCTTCATCTCCGCTACCTCCATATCAGCCTCTTGTCTCTGTCTCACTGCTACCGTCTCTAACCCATAGAGCAGAGCTGGTCTCACCACTGTCTTGTACACCTTTCCTTTGAGTCTTGCTGACACTCTTCTGTCACACAACACTCCTGACACTTTCCTCCACCCGCTCCAACCTGCCTGCACTCGCCTCTTCACCTCTTATCCACACTCCCCATCACACTGAACTGTTGACCCCAAGTACTTAAACTCCTGCACCTTCTTCACCTCAGCCCCCTGTAACCTAACGCTTCTACCTTGATCCCTCTCATTCAGACACATGTATTCTGTCTTACTACAACTGACCTTCATGCCTCTTCTTTCTAGAGCAAACCTCCACCTCTCTAGCTGTTCCTCCACCTGCTCTCTACTCTCACTGCAAATTACAATGTCATCCGCAAACATCATTGTCCAGGGAGATTCCTGTCTTACCTCGTCTGTCAGCCTGTCCATCAGCATAGCAAACAAGAAGGGACTCAAAGCTGATCCTTGGTGTAGTCCCACCTCCACCTTGAACTCCTCTGTCTGACCTACAGCACATCTAACCACCGTCATACTTCTCTCATACATGTCCTGAACTACTCTGACATACTTCTCTGCCACTCCAGACGACCTCATAGAGTACCACAGCTCCTCCCTCGGCACCCTGTCATACGCCTTCTCTAAATCTACAAACACACAATGCAGCTCCTTCTGACCATCTCTGTACTTTTCCATCAACATTCTCAAAGCAAAAATGGCATCAGTGGTGCTCTTACGGGGCATGAAACCATACTGCTGCTCACAAATCTCCACCGTCTTCCTAAGCCTGGTTTCCACTACTCTTTCCCACAGCTTCATTGTGTGGCTCATCAACTTTATTCCTCTATAGTTGCTGCAGTTCTGCGTGTCACCCTTGTTCTTAAAGATCGGGACCAGAACGCTGCTCCTCCATTCCTCGGGCATCTTCTCACTCTCTAGAATCCTTTTGAACAAACTCGTTAGAAATTCCACTGCTGTCTCCCCTAAGCACTTCCATACCTCCACAGGTACGTCATCAGGACCAACGGCCTTTCCGTTCTTCATCCTTTTCAGAGCATTGCTAACCTCATCCTTTCCAATCTCTGCTACTTCCTGCTCCACAACAACCACATCTTCCTCCCTTCTTTCCCTGTCATTTTCCTCGTTCATCAGCTCCTCAAAATACTCCTTCCATCTTTTCTGTACACTCTCCTGGGTTGTTAGCACCTTTCCATCTCTGTCCTTAATCACCCTTATCTGTTGCACGTCCTTCCCATCTCTGTCTCTCTGTCTGGCTAGCCTGTACAAGTCCTTCTCTCCTTTCTTTGTGTCTAACCTGTTTCAGGGTCAACTGTTCTTCACTCGTCTGATCTTTCTCTTCTTTCAGGTTTTTGAATTTCTCCCTCAACTCTTTGGTGTCAGTTGAAACAGCAAGTTCTTCCAGTTCTTTCTTCAATTGAGCATTTTCACGCTCAAGAGCTACCACCTTGGTAGAAAGACCCTGGCCTTTTTTGTCCTGGATGAGGTTTTCATGGGCCTTTTTCAGCGTGTTGAGTTCCTCCAGAACTTCATTGAGTTTTGGGCTTGGATTTTTGCGCCTGTTTGCCTTGGTTACACGGGGCATTTTTACCACTCGTTAGGTGTAAAATAACAGAAATGACAGAGTTTACAGAAAGTTTCTGAAACAAAAGCTTTTTGTCTCAGCAAAGAATGTGCTCCAAGTGCGTTTTCAAAGTACTCTCTCTAGAGCAATGACCTCTGATCTCTTCTACCACAGCAAATGTTTTGACTAGAATTCTGAGATGTATATCTGGACTAGAGTGCCCAATCTGCATGATGTCATATGAAATCATGTGATGTCATTTGAAGTCATATGATGACCTAAATTAGCATCATGTGCTCTGACATCATCATTACATAAGGGCGCTGATGTCATATGAGATCTATGACATCAGTAATCCCTGATTCTACCCCCATTATCTTTAGAATTGTATACATTTGCCTCTTGTTGTTTTTCTTCTATTTTTTTAAATTAATTAGTAATTAACAAAGAACACATCTTCCACACGTAAAATAATACAATTTTAATATGTAAAGTTAATAATAAATAAATATTTATCCATGAACATCTATCAATTTTCTCTATCTAATTGTTCCTTTCAGGATCACAGAAATACAGGCTCCTGTTCCAGCCATTGAATGAGATGTTGAAGTCCTTTACTTTTGTATTAGAATACAATCAAAGCAATATTTGATCATTGCACCAGATTGTTTTCTGTCTATTTAGGCACATTTACTGAAAACAAAAAAGGTCAAATTGTTTGAATCCATAGAGACAGTTTGCATTTTTTTCAAATCACATGCTCCATCTCATAGAATAGAACAGAATAGAACAGAATAGAATGGGTGGTGAATTTCCTAATTTTAATTTAATTTTCTAATTTTAATTTTCAAATAGATGTTGTCTTCAGCATGTACACGCATTACCTCTGGAGCTCAGGGATTATCAGATAATGAGTTAAACCTTTCTGGAACAGAAAAAGTTGAAACATTTTTCAACTGGAGCCCAATCTTTGGTTTCACATGAAAAGGCAATTCCAGGAACAGCAGCTGCCTCCTCATATCTGAAACTTAAGTGGAAAAAGTGTCATGTTGGTACAATCATAATGCAAACCAATGCAAGTAATTGAGTTAAAAAAAACACATACATGAAATACATTTAACATTGCTATATTCATCAATCCCTAAACAACTCCCCCGTGAACTGCCACCTTAACGTGGTGGGGGAGTTTGAGAGCTCGGGTGATCCCAGGAGCTAAGCTGTCTGGGGCTTAAGCCCCTGGTAGGGTCTCCCATGGCAGACAGGTCCTGGGTGACGAGCCAGACAAAGAGCGGTTCAGAAACCCCTGATGAAAACCAACAACACGGACCCGATTACGTCGCCCGGATTGGCGTCACCGGGGCCCCGCTCTGGAGCCAGGCCCAGGGTCGGGGCTCGCAGGCGAGCGCCTGGTGGCCGGGGCTCTTCCCACGGACCCCGGTCGGGCACAGCCCGAAGGAGCGACGTGGGACCACTCTCCTATGGGCCCACCACCCGTAGGAGACCTCAAAAGGGGCCGGTGCAAAGTGGTTTGGGTGGCAGTCGAGGGCGGGTGCCTCGGCGGCCCAAACCCTGATCATGGAATCTGGCTTTTGGGACATGGAATGTCACCTCTCTGGGAGGGAAGGAGCCCAAGCTGGTGCGAGAGGTTGAGAGATACCGTCTAGATATAGTCGGGCTCACCTCCACACACGGCCTGGGCTCTGAAACTCAGTCCTTAGAGAGGGGTTGGACTCTCTACCACTCTGGAGTTGCCCAAGGTGAGAGGCGGCGGGCTGGCGTGGGCTTACTCGTGAGCCCCCAGCTCAGCCGCCAAGTGTTGGAGTTCACCCCGGTGGACGAGAGGGTCATGTCCCTCCGCCTCTGGGTGGGGGACAGGTCTCTAACTGTGGTTTCGGCTTACGGGCCGAACAGCAGTTCGGTGTACCAGGCCTTCTTGGTGTCTCTCGAAGGGGTACTGGAAAGTGCCCCAACGGGGGACTCCATTGTCTTCCTGGGGGACTTCAATGCCCACGTGGGCAATGACAGTGGCACCTGGAGGGGTGTGATTGGTAGGAACGCCCCTCCTGATCTGAACCCGAGTGGTGTTTTGTTATTGGACTTCTGTGCTCGTCATAGTTTGTCCATAACGAACACCATGTTCGAGCACAAGGGTGTCCATCAATACACCTGGCATCAGGACACCCTAGGCAGGAGGTCGATGATCGACTTTGTAGTTGTTTCAGGCGACCTTCGGCCCTGTGTCTTGGACACTCGGGTGAAGAGAGGGGCGGAGCTGTCCACCGATCACTACCTGGTGGTGAGTTGGATTCGCTGGCGGGGAAGGAGGCCGGAAAGACTTGGAGGACCCAAACGTACTGTGAGGGTCTGCTGGGAACGTCTGGCTGAGCCCTCCGTCAGGGAAGTCTTTAACTCCCACATCCGGGAGAACTTCAAACAGGTACCGAGGGAGGTTGGGGACATTGAGTCTGAGTGGACCATGTTTTCCACCTCCATTGTCTCTGCTGCTGCTCGGAGCTGTGGTCGCAAGGTCTCTGGTGCCTGTCGCGGCGGTAACCCCCGAACCCGGTGGTGGACACCGGAAGTAAGGGATGCCGTCAAGCTGAAGAAGGAGTCCTACCAGGCCTGGCTGGCCTGCGGGACTCCGGAGGCAGCTGACAGGTACCGGCAGTTCAAGCGAGCTGCGGCCCGAACTGTTGCGGAGGCGAAAACTCGGTCCTGGGAGGAGTTCGGTGAGGCCATGGAGAATGACTATCGGTTGGCCTCGAAGAAATTCTGGTAAACCATCCGGCGACTCAGGAGGGGAAAGCAGTTCTCCACAGGCACCGTTTTCAGTGCAGGTGGGGAGCTGTTGACTTCGACTGGGGACATTGTCGGGCGGTGGAAGGAGTACTTCGAGGATCTCCTCAATCCCACTGACACGCCTTCTTTTGAAGAAGCGGAGAATGAGAACTCTGGGGTGGGGCTGTCTATTACCCGGGCTGAAGTCACTGAGGTAGTCAACGAGCTCCTCGGTGGCAAGGCCCCGGGGGTGGATGAAGTCCGCCCTGAGCACCTCAAGTCTCTTGATGCTGTGGGAGTGTCTTGGCTGACACGTCTCTGCAGCATCGCGTGGCGGTCGGGAACCGTACCACTGGACTGGCAGACAGGGGTGGTGGTTCCCCTCTTTAAGAAGGGGGACCGGAGGGTGTGTTCCAACCATAGGGGAATACACTCCTCAGCCTCCCTGGGAAAGTCTATGCCAGGGTACTGGAGAGGAGAGTCCGTCCGATAGTCGAACCTCGGATTCAGGAACAACAGTGCGGTTTCCGTCCTGGTCGTGGAACAGTGGACCAGCTCTACACCCTATCTAGGGTGCTGGAGGGATTGTGGGAGTTCGCTCATCCAGTCCATATGTGTTTTGTGGATTTGGAGAAGGCGTTCGACCGCGTCCCCCGTGGCATCCTGTGGGGGGTGCTCTGGGAGTATGGGGTCCGGGGAGCCTTACTGAGGGCTGTCCGGTCTCTGTATGACCGGAGTAGGAGCTTGGTTCGCATAGCCGGCAGTAAGTCAGACCTGTTCCCGGTCCACGTTGGACTCCGGCAGGGCTGCCCTTTATCACCGGTTCTGTTCATAGTTTTTATGGACAGAATTTCTAGGCGCAGCCAGGGGCCGGAAGGGATCTGGTTTGGGGACCACAGGATTTCCTCTCTGCTTTTTGCAGATGATGTTGTCCTGTTGGCTTCATCGGACCGGGACCTCCAGCATGCATTGGGGCGGTTTGCGGCCGAGTGTGAAGCGGCTGGGATGAGGGTCAGCACCGCTAAATCTGAGGCCATGGTCCTTGACCGGAGAAAGGTAGTCTGCCATCTCTCGGTGGGTGGAGTGTCCTTGCCCCAGGTGGAGGAGTTTAAATACCTTGGGGTCTTGTTCACGAGTGAGGGAAGATCGGAGCGTGAGATTGACAGGCGGATCGGAGCGGCTTCCGTAGTTATGCGGTCGCTCTATCGGTCCGTCGTGGTGAAGAGAGAGCTGAGCCGAAAAGCAAAGCTCTCAATTTACCAGTCAATCTACGTTCCAGTACTCACCTATGGTCATGAGCTATGGGTCATGACCGAAAGAACGAGGTCCCGAATACAAGCGGCTGAAATGAGCTTCCTCCGTAGGGTGCCCGGGGCTCCCTTAGAGATAGGGTGAGAAGCTCGGTCACCCGCGGGGAGCTCGGAGTAGAACCGCTTCTCCTCCACATCGAAAGGAGCCAGTTGAGGTGGCTCGGGCATCTAGTCCGGATGCCTCCTGGACGCCTCCCTGGAGAGGTGTTCCGGGCATGTCCCACTGGGCGGAGGCCCCGGGGAAGACCCAGGACACGCTGGAGAGACTACGTCTCTCGGCTGGCCTGGGAACGTCTCGGGGTCCCCCCAGAGGAGCTGGAGGAAGTGGCTGGGGTGAGGGAAGTCTGGGCATCTCTGCTCAGTCTGCTGCCCCCGCGACCCGGTCCCGGATAAGAGGAGGAAGATGGATGGATGGATGGATCTTCTTCTTTCTCTTTTGGCTTTTCCCATCAGGGGATGCCACAGCGAATCATCCTTTTCCACCTCACTCTATCATGAACATCTTCTACCCTAACATTAGCCAACTTCATGTCCTCTGTTAAGACATCCATATATCTCCTCTTTGGCCGTCCTCTTGCCCTCCTGCCAGGCAGCTCCATCTCCAACATCCTTCTACCAATATATCCACTATCCCTCCTCTGAACATGTCCAAACCATCTCAGTCTGGCTTCTCTGACTTTGTCGCTAACACAGGCAACATGAGCCGTCCCTCTGATGTACTCGTTCCTTATCTTGTCTAACCTGGTCACTCCTAAGGAGAACCTCAACATCTTCATCTCCGCTACCTCCATATCAGCCTCTTGTCTCTGTCTCACTGCTACCGTCTCTAACCCATAGAGCAGAGCTGGTCTCACCACTGTCTTGGACACCTTTCCTTTGAGTCTTGCTAACACTCTTCTGTCACACAACACTCCTGACACTTTCCTCCACCCGCTCCAACCTGCCTGCACTCGCCTCTTCACCTCTTATCCACACTCCCCATCACACTGAACTGTTGACCCCAAGTACTTAAACTCCTGCACCTTCTTCACCTCAGCCCCCTGTAACCTAACGCTTCTACCTTGATCCCTCTCATTCAGACACATGTATTCTGTCTTACTACAACTGACCTTCATGCCTCTTCTTTCTAGAGCAAACCTCCACCTCTCTAGCTGTTCCTCCACCTGCTCTCTACTCTCACTGCAAATTACAATGTCATCCGCAAACATCATTGTCCAGGGAGATTCCTGTCTTACCTCGTCTGTCAGCCTGTCCATCAGCATAGCAAACAAGAAGGGACTCAAAGCTGATCCTTGGTGTAGTCCCACCTCCACCTTGAACTCCTCTGTCTGACCTACAGCACATCTAACCACCGTCATACTTCTCTCATACATGTCCTGAACTACTCTGACATACTTCTCTGCCACTCCAGACGACCTCATACAGTACCACAGCTCCTCCCTCGGTACCCTGTCATACGCCTTCTCTAAATCTACAAACACACAATGCAGCTCCTTCTGACCATCTCTGTACTTTTCCATCAACATTCTCAAAGCAAAAATGGCACCAGTGGTGCTCTCACGGGGCATGAAACCATACTGCTGCTCACAAATCTCCACCGTCTTCCTAAGCCTGGTTTCCACTACTCTTTCCCACAGCTTCATTGTGTGGCTCATCAACTTTATTCCTCTATAGTTGCTGCAGTTCTGCGTGTCACCCTTGTTCTTAAAGATCGGGACCAGAACGCTGCTCCTCCATTCCTCGGGCATCTTCTCACCCTCTAGAATCCTATTGAACAAACTCGTTAGAAATTCCACTGCTGTCTCCCCTAAGCACTTCCATACCTCCACAGGTACGTCATCAGGACCAACGGCCTTTCCGCTCTTCATCCTTTTCAGAGCATTCCTAACCTCATCCTTTCCAATCTCTGCTACTTCCTGCTCCACAACAACCACATCTTCCTCTCTTCTTTCCCTGTCATTTTCCTCGTTCATCAGCTCCTCAAAATACTCCTTCCATCTTTTCTGTACACTCTGTCATGGCTAGTAGGACGTAACAGACCCAGATGCTGGAACCCGGAAGGATACTCGGCAGACAGAAAGGTAAGTGTAATGAGTTTTTAATTCTGGAGACAGAAGTTGCCGGGAGGAGTCCGGAAGAGGTGGTTGGAGGTTCTTGTGGGCGAACACCGTGATCCGGGGTTATGCCAGAGGGACGCCAAGACGAAAAGCAGCGAGAGGTGAGTTCAACCGTGGATTCTAAATGACAGCAGGATCCTGAGTGGCAGACAGACAAGTAGTTAGATAAGGCAGCGAGAACTTGAGCGAGACAATGCATGAAGCGGCCAGTGAAGCACCGTGGAGTACAATGAACTAGCGTCGAGTACAGGTCCTGGTCCTCCTTAAGAGCCTGGGCCCTGATGAGGCTGATGAGGCGCAGCCGTTTCAGCAGGTGGACTAGATGACGAGGGCCCGGCCGGGGGCACCGTGACACACTCTCCTGGGTTGTTAGCACCTTTCCATCTCTGTCCTTAATCACCCTTATCTGTTGCACGTCCTTCCCATCTCTGTCTCTCTGTCTGGCTAGCCTGTACAAGTCCTTCTCTCCTTTCTTTGTGTCTAACCTGTCATATAGCTCATCATAAGCTTTCTGTTTGGCCTTTGCCACCTCTCTCTTCACTCTACACTTTGCTTCCTTGTACTCCTGTCTACCTTCCTCAGTCCTTTCTTTCATGCTTTATCAACATATAATAATCTTTTAAACTTTAGAATAATCTTTTTGGAAGACTATTTACTTTGATGTTTCATGTCCAAGTCAAAGAACTTTCAAGGACACTGCAGGGAGTTGAACCGCGTCTAGCTGAAGCCAGAGTACCATCTACCAATGCCTTTTGCTTTTTTGACTGAACATGGACGGCCAAGAAAAACCTGGAGTCCAACCAGCATATATACCCTCTCCATTTCTATGGGCTTGGGACCATCACAGAAAGTTTGTGATTTTCTGAGGCTGGATTATATATATGTTTTTTATTTTATTATTATTTTTTTTTTTTTAACTTTTTTTATTTTTTTTTTTTTTGTATTATTTTTTTTTTAACTTTTTTAATTACAAACTAAAAACTATCTAGGAATTGTACATTATATACATTTTCATAAATACATGGAAATAAAACCTAATACAGTTTTAATCAATTACTTGAAATGAACATTTTTATTAAATTTATTCTAAAAATAAATGTTATTAAAATCTTAAATTGTTTTCCTGGATATTACCAGTGTCTTGTGTCATTACATGTAGAAATGTTGATTTTCACTTTTTTGTGTGTGTGTGGGGGGAAACTAGAGCACCCAGAGAAAACCCCACGCATGCATGGAAAGAAAACGCCAATTTAACCATGCAGCCCGTTTTTTTTAACTAAAAACAAAATCCAAAAAAGTTTAACTCAATCCCTGCACATACTCCCTCTAGCATCAAAACCCTGACGAATCTTGATTTACATCTTTTCTATTTTTGGTTGTGGGGGGAAACTAGAGCACCCAGAGAAAACCCCACGCATGCATGGAAAGAAAACGCCAATTTAACCATGCAGCCCGTTTTTTTAATTCTGCGCAGTCGCTTGCTTTTACTTTTTCAAGCAAAACAATCTGCGGCAAAATTTGGTGAAGGAAAACCTCTTGACCTTCTTTCCTTTCTTTGGTTCCACTTCTACTTCAGCCTGTTGTTGTGTTTTCTCCCTGCTTTCGAGGTTCTTGACTGAAAGTTCCTCTTGGATTTCTTGAAGATCGTTCTTCATTCCATCACTCTCCTTCTCAGCCCTTCCATCATTTTCTGTGTCAGGAGAGTTTGGTTTTTCAACCTCTGTTGTCTTTTCCCCAGTCTGGTCTTTGGGATTTGTGGTTTCTCCCTCTTTGGTGATGCATTCCTGATTCCCAGAGTCAGTCTGTACAGAGACTGTTTTCTTCTCCTCAGCATCAGAGTCAGTCTGTACAGAGACTGTTTTCTTCTCTTTGTTTACCTTCAGTTCTTCCAACTCCCTTTTTGCATCTTCTGCTTCTTTTTCCTTGAGTTTGTTCAGTTCAAGGAGTGCCTTTTTCTCCTCCTCATGTGTCTTCAGTTGCTGTTTCAGCTCAGCGATGGTGGATTCATGCTGAGCAGAGAGCTCCAGTTTCTTGTTTAAGTCAGCATTTTCTTTCTCCAAATCTTCCACGTCATCAACCAGAACTTGATTTTCTGCCTTTAGTTCCTCATTTTCCTCTTGAGACTCCTGATATTTTCTTTCAAGGTCCTCAAAGGCTTTGTTGTTGTCTGGTTTGGGTCCTTTGCCTCCCTTTGCAGCCTTCTGCTCTTTGAAATCTTTAAGCTGCTGTTTCAGCTTTTTGATGTGAGCTTCATTTTTCTCATTGATGTCCAGTTGTTGGATCAACACGGCCTTGCACTCTTCCAGCTCCCAGAGCATGTCAAGGTTGGCCTGTTTCAGGGTCAACTGTTCTTCACTCGTCTGATCTTTCTCTTCTTTCAGGTTTTTGAATTTCTCCCTCAACTCTTTGGTGTCAGTTGAAACAGCAAGTTCTTCCAGTTCTTTCTTCAATTGAGCATTTTCACGCTCAAGAGCTACCACCTTGGTAGAAAGACCCTGGCCTTTTTTGTCCTGGATGAGGTTTTCATGGGCCTTTTTCAGCGTGTTGAGTTCCTCCAGAACTTCATTGAGTTTTGGGCTTGGATTTTTGCGCCTGTTTGCTTTGGTTACACGGGGCATTTTTACCACTCGTTAGGTGTAAAATAACAAATGACAGAGTTTACAGAAAGTTTCTGAAACAAAAGCTTTTTGTCTCAGCAAAGAATGTGCTCCAAGTGCGTTTTCAAAGTACTCTCTCTAGAGCAATGACCTCTGATCTCTTCCACCACAGCAAATGTTTTGACTAGAATTCTGAGATGTATATCTGGACTAGAGTGCCCAATCTGCATGATGTCATATGAAATCATGTGATGTCATTTGAAGTCATATGATGACCTAAATTAGCATCATGTGCTCTGACATCATCATTACATAAGGGCGCTGATGTCATATGAGATCTATGACATCAGTAATCCCTGATTCTACCCCCATTATCTTTAGAATTGTATACATTTGCCTCTTGTTGTTTTTCTTCTATTTTTTTAAATTAATTAGTAATTAACAAAGAACACATCTTCCACACGTAAAATAATACAATTTTAATATGTAAAGTTAATAATAAATAAATATTTATCCATGAACATCTATCAATTTTCTCTATCTAATTGTTCCTTTCAGGATCACAGAAATACAGGCTCCTGTTCCAGCCATTGAATGAGATGTTGAAGTCCTTTACTTTTGTATTAGAATACAATCAAAGCAATATTTGATCATTGCACCAGATTGTTTTCTGTCTATTTAGGCACATTTACTGAAAACAAAAAAGGTCAAATTGTTTGAATCCATAGAGACAGTTTGCATTTTTCAAATCTCATGCTCCATCTCATAGAATAGAACAGAATAGAACAGAATAGAATGGGTGGTGAATTTTCTAATTTTAATTTAATTTTCTAATTTTATTTTCTAATAGATGTTGTCTTCAGCATGTACACGCATTACCTCTGGAGCTCAGGGATTATCAGATAATGAGTTAAACCTTTCTGAAACTGAAGAAGTTGAAGCATATTTCAACTGGAGCCCAATCTTTGGTTTCACATGAAAAGGCAATTCCAGCAACAGCAGCTGCCTTCAATGGACGGCCAAGAAAAACCTGGAGTCCAACCAGCATATATACCCTCTCCTTTTCTATGGGCTTGGGACCATCACAGAAAGTTTGCGACTTTCTGAGGCTGGATTATAAATATGTTTTTATTTTATTTTATTTTATTTTATTACAAACTAAAATCTATATAGGAAATGTACATTATATACATTTTCATAAATACATGGAAATAAAACCTAATACAGTTTTAATAAATTACTTGAAATGAACACTTTTATTACATTTATTCTAAAAATAAATATTAAAATCTTTTAAATTGTTTTCCTGGACAATTTTAATATGTAAAGTTTAATAATAAATAAATATTTATTCATGAACATCTATCAATCTTCTCTATCTACTTATTCCTTTCAGGATCACAGAAATACAGGCTCCTGTTCCAGGCATTGAATAAGATGTTGAAGTCCTTTACTTTTGTTTTAGAATACAATCAAAGCAATATTTGATCATTGCACCAGTTTGTTTTTTGTCTATTTAGGCACATTTAAATGAAAAAAACAAAAAACAAAAAAGATAAAATTGTTTGAATCCATAGAGACAGTTTGCATTTTTCAAATCTCATGCTCCATCTCATAGAATGGAATAGAATAGAATAGAATAGAATAGAATAGATAAGAATAGAATAGAATGGGTCGTGAAGGACAGGCTTCTGGCTAAACTATGAACCGCCATGGACAATCCCTCCCATCCTCTCTACAAAGTGGTGGACAAACAGCAGCTTTTTAGGAGTAGACTCATAACATGGGACTGTCCAGCAGGACAGTTGAAGGCTGACTCCACTCACAGCCCAGATTTAAAAAATGAAAGAAAAAATTAGTGGCGGGGCTAGGGTAGGTTACATTCACACTGAATCTTTAGTATGTAGAGTGATCCAGAACAAAGTGATCCCAGTTTCATGACAGAACTTTCTTTTAAATACATTGCTTGACCACCATTTCTATAATTCAGCACGTGTCGCTGATGAGGTGGTGGAGCATTACCAAAAGGTACTCAAGGCCTAGAACAAAGGATGTACATTGTCCTCAGCATTTCATAAAGTGGGAGTCGATCCGAACACAATTGTTTGCAGTGCTGTGGTGGCAGAACTTGCCATTGCTGCCCCACAGAAATACTCAGAGCTAAAACAACTGCACAGTCCAAAAAAGAAGCTCAATGACTTTACAAAGGCTTCCATCGACATAATTTATGTTGATTTAAAGATTGGAGACACAATTGACACTTTAAAAAAAGTGGAAAGTTATTATCCCTTGGAAAGGGCAGATTCTGAGTTGTTTGTTTCAAATATTTATATAAAGTAAGGCACAATCTGTAAAGGGCAGTACGTGTGTCTCTTCTTTCACAATGTGGTTGTGATGTGTGGAAGAGTTGTTATATGTTTGTGGCCTGTTTAAAGTAATAAAGGTCAATTTTCATTTTCTGTAGTTTGTGGTTCTTCATTGACTCAAACTGTCAATGAAGGTTCTCGTTCATCCAGGTCAATCAATTTCAATTTATTATTTGTATAGCACTTATAAAAGCCAGGGCAACCAAAGTGCTTAACATAAAATCAACTAAAATAAAAAACAATACGATGCAATAAAGAAACAATAGCAATAAAACAATAAAATCAATTGAACAATAAAAGCAATAAAACAATAAAACAGTAAAAGAATAAGATTAATAAAATGAACAAGCTGGCCCACTAGATATGCTCACTGGAGTTAAAAGCCTGAGTAAAAAGATGTGTTTTTAAAAGAGTCTTAAAATTACTGACAGTTCTGGCAGACCTCACAGAAAAAGGGAGAGCATTCCAGAGTTTAGGACCTGCAACTGAAAAGGCTCGGTCTCCCCGAGTCACAAGCCGAGTCCTGGGAACCGCTAAAAGCATTTGATCTTCAGACCTTAGGACTCGACAAGGACGATAAACATGCAAAAGCTCAGAAAGATACTGAGGTGCCAGACCATTCAGACATTTAAAAACCAAAAGTAGAATCTTAAAAGTAATTCTAAAAGACACAGGCAGCCAATGAAGTGAGCGTAATATCGGGGTTATATGCTCACACCGTCTGGTCCCCGTTAACAGGCGGGCCGCTGAATTTTGAACCAGCTGGAGGCGGCGGAGCAGAGACTGATCTATACCACTGTACAGAGAGTTACAGTAGTCCAGTCTGGAAAAGATCAAAGCATGAATCACTTGTTGCAAAGCGTGAGGAGGAAGATATGGCTTCACTTTGCTAATTAGCCTCAAGTGATAAAAACTAGACTGGACTACAACACTGACCTGCCTGTCAAATTTAAAATGCCTGTCAAGGTTTACCCCAAGATTTCTAATGAATGGAGCATCTGAAGGGTCCAGGGGCCCAACAGCACTACAGCAGCCTGTCAGCAGGTCAGTCTTCCCAAAGACAAACACCTCTGTCTTGTTTTCATTTAGACAGAGGAAGTTAAGCTCCATCCAAGACTTGATGTCTGCTAAGCAGTTCTGCAATCTGTAGAGACCATCCAGCTCCTCCAGATTTTAGGGGAAGATAGATCTGGATGTCATCTGCGTAGCACACGTTATATTTCCTAAAAATGGACCCCAGTGGCAGCAGATAAAGTGAGAATAAAAGTGGGCCTAAAACTGAGCCCTGGGGTACACCATATTTGAGCAGAGCCTCTGAAGAAGAGCACTGTCCTAGTTGGACAGAAAAATCCAGGTGGTGTAGTGTTGAGGTTGAGTCATATCCCAGCTTATCATGGGAACTGTTATTATTAATGCTGTACAAGCCATTTATAAATGGCTTGTAAATAATTGGTCACGCTTTAGATTGGGGGGCTGCAAAAGACTCAATAAACTGTTAACAAGAACACAATTATTACATGTATTATTGTCTAATAAGGTACTTGTATAAAATTGCAAATGCCAACAAATACTTTATAAAGGATTAACAAATGCTAATAAATGTCTTTATAATCAGCTTAATACCACATTACTCATGCTTGTTAATGTCTTATTAGTAGTTTATTAACAAAAATTCTTATGTATTTATAAACAGCATATTTAAACTTGTAAGTCAGTTGTAAGACATTTACAAATGCTAATTAATGTGCTTATAAGCGCCTTAAAAAAACATTAGTAGTGCTAATGTGTTAATGTTTTATAAATGTTTATTGAATGTTAATAAATGTTTTATTTGAGGAGGTGTCTTTCTGTGTTTTGCCCCAGTGCATCTGTGTTCTACTCCAAGTTTGTCTTTCTTGGAACATCAAATGTTTTGGATAGTGATGGAGAGTTGTGAAGCATTTGATAAACTGACTTATTTTGAGCAGACTACAAAAATGCATCAGAATGAAACCGAAAAGACGCAGCATGTCATGAAAGAGTCATTATGTGTGTTAAGTTATGTGTAGCAAAAACATTTTAAGGATTTACAAAATGTGCTTCACTCATCAATAATCATAACATTGTTGTCACATAGTAATATTTCATGTATAAGATAAAGCAAATACTGTTTGTTTGCAAGATTAGTTTAAAAAATAAATTAGATCTTTAAAATGCCAAATTTCCTAAAAGACATAGAACAGTGAAATTCTCGAGCTACTGCTAAATGAAAACGTAGGCCGATCTTTTCTGAATGTGTGGATAAATGTTTTAAATGAAAAAAATGTTAGGTTCTTAAATCATTGTCTGATTGCAAATGTAAGTAAATGAAATTTTCTACCAAACTGACTTAAGTTTTTTCCACCTGTCTATAAATCAATGTGACTGCAGCTCATATAGTGATGGGAATTCTGGCTTTTCTTAAAGAGAACAGTCTCTTCTGGCTCGGCTCACTAAGAAGGGCCAACTCTTCCAGCTCCTAAACAGCTCTTCAGATTGTTTTGTAGTTTTAAATAATTTATTATCAATAAAAATACAAAATCATGCACAAAACAAATTGTTAATGTTAAAAAAGGTGTTTTTCGTAATACGTTTTAATATAAATATGCTTGTATTTGTTCACTGCTAATATGTACAAAAAATATATAAAATACAAAAAACTACAATTATTTTAATCAAATTTAAAGAAAAACAACACAACACTGCAACTACAACTCAGAATATAAATTCAAATATGCAAAACAGGAAAAAAAGATTTTAATCAATCTCAAAGGTTGGCAAGTGTCTCAGCTTCAGTCAGTAATGATCTGCTCTGATTTTAAGATTCTCTCAGTTCTCAGGGGCAGGTTAGTTTTGGAGTCAGTTAAGCATGAAACTTGTCTTGCATAGGCTACTCTAAATTCTCAAAAGGGAAATGGTTCCAGGTTTTGCTTCTTTTCCTGTTACATATTTTTTCCACTTTATCTTTTTTGTGTTGTTGTCGTTTCTTCTTGTTACACTTGTCTGTCTATCTCTGTCTCTTTTCCTCGTGCGACAATGAGAGGGAAACAAGCCTGCAGCTTATAGAAAGAAAATATCCACGACGGACTCATCCTTACTCTCTGAACAAAGGAATAGTCCCAAGTGGGCAGAAAATGTGAGCCCCAGATGGGTTTGTCTGCAGTTTCCACTGTGGCCCCACCTGTGTTTGCCCACATTGGCTTAATGCTCAGTGTAATGCACAGCTGTCCACCAGTCAGCTGCATTATAATTAGTACGGAGCATATCTAGTATTGCTTAATGTTAAATAACTTTCTATTGAAATGATGAACATTCTGGAAAAAGAAAGTACTTTCCAGAAATCAAAAGGAAATGTTAAAAAATGAAACCAAAGAAGAAACAATCAAAGGCAAGTACTATGGGACATCACTGATTGGATGATCGAAACCCAAAAGTAGGATCGAAAGTATCTACCTTTTCCAGTTGCTTCATTTCGTGAATTTTCATTTTGATTTCTGGAAATTGCTTGCCCATAGAAAAATGTGCATGAACATTTGGGCAAACAGGGTCCCGAGTGGTCTACAACCTTAATGTTTCATGATGGCCACATACAGGTTTGCCTGGAGACAGCCTGTGTCCACCAGGAAGTGCAGTTGTGACTTAGGCTTTAGATTCAGTGTGAAATGGAGTGGTTCTCAGAGTAAAGAGAATCAGAGAGGACTGCTTGCATTTTAGCTCTATCTTTCCCTTTGGTAAAGTTCCATTTCATGGTTGGTGGATCTTCTCTGACTGATTAGAACAGTTTTCATTTGAAGTAAAATGGTTTTCACTCATGCCTTTGTTGTTCCTCCACCAGGGCTTCACAGTCTAGCTCCTCAAACATGTTTTTGTTGGAAATACCACAATGTCACATTCAAGAACCAGGAGAGTGTCTTTTCCAGCTGGATGCTGTGAACTCTTTGTCTGAAGAAAGGCAGAGGACACACCCTGAGCTTCGGATGGTAAGTCATTCTTCAAAGGTTAGAGAACCAAAACAGTGGCCTTCCAATGTGGAGCCACTTCCATCTGTGCATGTGTCCCTTGATCTTAATGAAGTCGGTGTAAAACAGTTTCATATCACAGCCCCTCCCTGCTCTCAGCTCCCTCCCACGCTCTCTGCCTCAGCCGACATCTAACAGCCAGTTAGGCAGCATGCTGCAAGTCCCTCGCTGCTCCAAGATGAACATGGCTGTGTCTTCATCGCTATGAATAATGCACGTCACATCTAACAGGAAAGAAACTCCCACCAACACCATCCTGGATTACTGCTGAATGCAACCGAACAAAGTCCAGCTCTGCTTGAGTTTGAAGAAGCTCCTGCTTCACGTGAGAAAAAGGTACTTTGTTCACAAAGCTTTTTGAAGACTCACACACTGGCAGCTGCTGTGCTGGTGAGATGATTTTTAAAGGTCAGTTCTTTCTTCTTCAACCTGTAAGACAGTGACCACAGACTGTGGACACTGTCTTACAGTGACCACAGACTTTTACAAAATGGGCAAATCGTAGTGACAGAAATATGCATTATTTTCCAAATGTTAGCTTTTTCACATTGGAGCTGAATTGTGCAACTGGATAAAGAACTACTGACTGTTACCAAACCCAATATGATTTGTGAGGACAATGGCATCCTCTCTAGGCTGCTATGTTTGGAATTTTCCTTTGAGGACAGCAGACAGGCTGTTAAAGGTCCCACCCAGAGGGACAATTCCACAATACCTGTCAGGTCTGAGTCCCAAGGAGCTCTGTGAGAATCAAAGACACACAAAGTAACACTCATTTTCCAGATAAACACACAGCGAAGGCCATCCCTTTGTTCTAGAGGTGTGCGACCAAAAGGCTAGGGTGGGGGTGAGCCAGGTCTCTTTCTGTTGCCATCGCATGATGTCATCAGACTGCAGCAAGGGGGGGGGCATGGTTTTGGCTGTGTCCTCGACCGACCTCTGTTGCATGGTATGACAGCAAGCTGCTGAAGTCTGAAAGGTCCAGCTGCGCTGCATCAGAGGTGTGCACATATGAACATAACTGGCACAAGAAACCGGATCTAGTTCTGTTTTAGAACAGTCAGCTAAAAAGCTTTTACATCAGAACTCATTGTTGTTCAAACAGCTCAAAAAGGTTTTAGACAGACCCTTTTCCTTGTTTCCTTCCTCTCTTTTCCTTACTAATGGACAAGATGTCTTCTGATTGGATGAAATTCTCCTAACAGGTTTATAATTCAAAGATGGTCGCACCTGTCTGCTTCATCCTCACACAAGAGTTTCAGCTTGTCATGCAGCTTTAGGTGAATCTTTCCAGTTTCATAAATGGTGCAAACATCTTCAGATAAAACTGTCAATCCAATGGAAAATTACATCATCACAAAAGAAAAATAAGTAAAGCCAGTGTCTGCCGTCTTATTTCCATTCACAGAGGGAATGACCAGCACTACACAGCTTTGTGAAAGTACAGAAAAATACAGAAAACACCAGGTAACCACAGCTCTGGGTTACATCATTTGAAAGTTATGTCTAAACGGCCTACATTGAACTCCCATCCATCCATCCATTCATCCATCCATCCATCCATCCATCCATCCATCCATCCATCCATCCATCCATCCAACCATCCATTTTCTTACTCTTTTCAG
Source organism: Oryzias curvinotus (assembly GCA_023969325.1). Classification (NCBI taxonomy): domain Eukaryota; kingdom Metazoa; phylum Chordata; class Actinopteri; order Beloniformes; family Adrianichthyidae; genus Oryzias; species Oryzias curvinotus. The sequence continues at coordinate 5,825,013 of CM043710.1, read as the reverse complement.
TATCATAGGGCTATCGGAGCCTGTTCCGGCTACTGTTGGGCAAAGATGGGCTACATCCCAGACAGGTCGCCGCTGGTTGCAGGGCCACGGAACTGTGGTTAAACACAGAACTCTAGATACAAACAGAGACTTAGAAGTTTTTTCAGACTCAGTCACTTAATAGAAAGCTTTGGAATGGAGGTTCACTCTTAATTTCAAATATAAAGTTGCACAAACAATAAAGCCTTCACACACACACACACACACACTGTCACATAAATGATAAAAGAGAGGAAAAGTCATAGGGAAACAATACTCATAGGTAATAACTGCAAGTGAAAAACCAATTAAACAATTAAACACATCCTTTGATGTTTAGAAATCCAGTTTCTGCTCAGGAATTAAAGAAGCCCTCCTGAAACTTTGCTTCGGTTCTTGCAGCAACAGGAAGCTCTGTGTTGAGACATACAATACCTTAAAATCAGGCATTAATAAAACAAACACATTAGAATCAATTATATAAACAATAAGTCCTAAATAAGTCATAAAGGGAATAGTCCAGGAAACTTGCTTTATTGTAGCTGTGTGAACACCACTGACAGTAAAAGATAACTGGACTTAGTGTGACGTCATCCACAGAAAATGACTTGTTTCTGGCCCTAATGAAATAAAGTCAATTCAATCGCTATTGCTTTGTTGGAACCAGACGAAGTCAGTAAGCAGTGAGTGATCCAAGACTGTCTGAGTCTTGGATCCTCAAAGGTCCCCTATTGGTGATTCTGTTTTTAGGAGAGAGCGCTAACCGTACAGCCCTGTCTGTCTGTCTGTCTGAGCTATTCACAGTTAATGAGATTTGGACTTAATACCCCTGCAGAGGGGTCTCCTGCAGTCCTGATGGCTTTGCGGGTGAGGCGGGAGTGATAAATGTCCAAGAGGCCAGTAAGAGGAACACCAATGATCTTCTCAGCTGTTTTCACAATGTGCTGCAGAGTCTTCCGGCAGGACACGGTGCAGGCTCCGTACCACATGGTGATGCAGCTGGTCAGGACGCTCTTGATGGTGCCCCTGTAGAAAGTCAACATGATGGGGGAGGAGCTCTGGCCCTCTTCAGTTTGCGGAGGAAGTACAGGTGTTGTTGGGATTTCTTGGCCAGTGATGCAGTGTTGTGATTCCAAGATGAGACGTGCACCCCCAGGAACTTGGTGCAGCTCACCCTTTTCACAGCAGCACCATTGATGATCAGTGGAGCATGCTTGGTGTGAGTTCTCCTGAAGTCCACAACCACCTCTTTTGTCTTCTCCACATTCAGGTGGAGATTGTTGTCTTTGCACCACAGAGCCGGCCTGCTCACCTTACTTCTGTAGGTGGTCTCATCGTTGTTGTTGATGAGACCCACCACTGTTGTGTCATCCACAAACTTGATGAAGAGGTTGGAGCTTGATGTTGGGGTGCAGTCGTGGGTCAGCAGAGTGAAGTGAAGGGGGCTCAGCACACATCCTTGGGGGACCCCTGTGTTCATTGTAAAGGTGCTGGAGGTGTTGCTACCGACACAAACTGCCTGTGGTCTCCCTGTCATAAAGTCCAGCAGCCAGTAGCACAGGGAGGTGTTGAGTCCGAGTTGGTCCAGCTTGTGGATGAGCTGCTGGGGGATGACTGTATTGAAGGCGGAGCTGAAGTCAATGAACAGCATTCTGACATGAGAGTCTTTTGTTTCCATCTGAGTGAGGGCTGAGTGGAGGGCTGTTGAGATGGCATCATCGATCGAATGGTTAGATCGATATGCAAACTGGAAGGGGTCCAGAGTGGGGGGGGGGGGGTAGACTTGATGTGATGCATGACCAGCCGCTCAAAGCACTTCATGAGAATGGGGGTGAGAGCGATCGGGCTGTAGTCGTTGTAGCAGGAGGGAGAAGACTTCTTTGGGACCGGGATGATGGTGGTGGCTTTGAAGCATGAGGGGACGACAGCCTGGATCAGTGAGAGGTTGAAGATGTCGGTGATGACATCTGTGAGCTCATCAGCACAGTTCCTCAGGACACAGCCAGGAATGTTGTCAGGTCCTGGGGCTCTGTCAGCAGGTAGTTTGTGACTGCTTGCACAAATTGCTGATGGTGAATGAAGGACACCTGTGTGGGAGGGCGTGGTCACACATAGAGCAGGGAGGCTGCTATTCTCTTATAGAGCACCAGAGCGCGGCTGGCAAGGGGCAGGAGGAGGACTGTTGGAGAGTGCGCGTGGAGTTCCTGACGCTTGGGCACAGCCTGCACCAAGAGAACTGTTGGAGCCAGCGCGTGGAGCCTGTGGCGTTTGAGTTTGGCCTACAGTCGGAGCCAGAGACGCAAGGTCCGTGACACTTGGGCGCAACCTGCAAGGTGCAGGCAGGAGGAAGGCTTGGAGCCGGCTTGGTGCGCAATTCACGACACGGAGGCGGCAGAACACTGGCCACAGCCACCACAGGTCTTCATCGGGGCGTGGACCAGTAAATCGCTCACGTGGAGGAGGAGGGAGGCAGCATACCCTCGGGAAGACCTCACACTGCCATTTGGAGACGCAGAGGGGTGAACGGGCTTCACCCCTCCTAAAGTTAAGTGTGCCAGCTACACACCGAGATTCTATGAACAGCCTGTAGCTCAGTCACCAGTGGATTTTAATTGGGTTTTATATGGATTAACTTTAACTCTTTTGCATGACTGTTTGTGTGCTTTTAAAACTATTTGTGGGTTATCCTTGTTTTTATTGCATGTGTACTGGTAGCTTGGGGTGACTTGGAGTGCAGGCCTGCTCATGTGAAGGACTTGGGTGTGGGACGAACGTCAAGGTGGACACTTGGACAATAGCGTCATATGGACAATTACCACCACTGTTCTTCTGATGTGACAGATTTACATGTGTTTTATGTCATTCTTGTTTTTAGTTTTTTTTTTAACCATTCCTGGTTTTAGACCATTTTATTAAAACCTTTTTTTTTTTAACTACCAAGGCTTTGGCTGTCTCTGGAGCAACTAGCAAACTCCCCAGCGGATCCCTAAAATTTTTGATTGCTCAGGGGCTTCACCCCCACCCCTCTGACAGCTCTCTATGGTTGTATCCTTTCTAGTCAGCGCCTCACGCTGTCACGTGATAGTGTCAGCGCCAGGTCACTGGGAGGGGGAGGAGTCTTCTGTGCTGGGGTGCTGTTGTCTGCCTCAAAGCGGGCAAAGAAGGTGTTTAGCTGGTCCAGCAGAGGGGTTGAGTTGTCGCAGGCCTGTGGGGCGGGCTTGTAATTCATGATGGTCTGGATGCCTCGCCACAGGTTCCTGGTGTCACCACTGTCACTGAATCGGTCAGCCATCCTCCCTCTTGGCCACCCTGATGCCTCGTGACAGGTTGGCCCTGGCTGATCTTAGACCAGCTTCATTCCCAGCTCTGAAGCTCTGAAGGTAGCGTTCCTGTTCCCTCCAGAGTCTGTGGACTGGAGATGGAGATGCCACAAAGGGTGACTGAATGGACTTCATTTGGTTGGAACCAGAAGCAAGGGCATTTTCTATGGATGATGTCGCACGCGATCCGTCCAGTTATATTATACGGTCAATAGTCTGAGTCAACGTTTCTATGGCAACCACACCTTCCAATCAAGAGTGAGCTTCATGGAAATCCACACCCCTACCACTGAAAACTGGCTCAGGATCATCTGCCAATCTAATCAAACGTTCCACCTGAGACCTCGTACTTTTATTGAAGCAACTAATTGGCTGATTTATAACTTGAACACCTTTTAGTACAGAAAAAAATAGGGAAAAAATTAAGATCAGCAAGAGCATGTAAAAAAAGATGTAGCAGAGCAAGAATGGTTATTTTGACAAATATAATGATTGAGTAATAGCTGTTTACTTCTTTTGGAAATCTATAGGAATTTGGTCTCTTGGGACCAGCGGGTACTTACTATTGGAAAGGTGAGTCCAGCTCTCCTATACAATCACTGGTGTACACCTACCCAACTTGCAGCAACACACTACTTGAAATGGACACAACAATAATGTTAAGATTAAACTTTTAGGAGAATTTTTCCTTTTTTATCTGTACAGAATCTGTGAGAGCAAATCTGTAAATATTTTCTAATGTAAAAACTGCCTTAATGATTGGCCCTGCAATGACTGTGTCTGTTTATTATAGTTCTGCTACCTTGTCACACGCACACTCAGTTTCAGACATGTCCATGAACATACACTTCAAAACCCTCTGCATTGAGTACGGTGCTTTTCTGCCTTCCCTCCACTCTGGGAGATAAATATTTAAAAACTTAACTCGCCTTCAGCCCGGACTCTGATGGTTTGAAATGTGTTCATGTGGCAATAATGGAAAGCTTGAGGTGTTTTCCAGCCGATCAATAGCTGTTCACAAGCTCACAGGGACACAGTATCTCAGGCTGCAGGCAGACTGCCAGCGGGCGGGAAATAACTCCAGTCAGCACTTTAGAAGACGTGCATGTGCCGAGGACAAACATGTGCACATTCATTCGTGAAGTACTTGTGATGCTGATGAGGAGGACAAAGCAAAGCCTGCACAGGTGCTGCCCCTTAATGGCTTAAATATTTGAGAGATTCCAGGTGAACCTGCAAAGAGCATGCATGGATTTAAGCAGCAGACCAGAGGCGGTAACGAGAAAATTAATAATCTGAGGCCTGCAGACTTAGATGTGCTTGGATTCTCATAAGGAGCCTATCAAATGTAGCCTTTAATCACAGAGAAGAGCAGTGGCACAATAATTCATGTGGTGAGTCAGCACCACCTCTGCCACAGAGAGGAAATGGACTTATTAAAATAGTCATTTGTGTGACATTTGTGTTTCTGATTAAAGCAAAACCTTTGTGGCGCTTAGTTATGCACACACGGACTTCTTGGCAACATCAGTGCCATATTAGTCCTCCAGTATAACCTCTGAGTGATCAGGTTCTGAAGGATGTCCTGAAATCACCCAGCAGGAGAGTGGCAGTTCACAGCTGAGCTTTGTGCCGTTTCTGCAGCATTCAAGGAGAAAATGACTGTTGTGACTCATGGAAGACAGCTGAGGAAGGCAGTGTTATTTATCCACACCCACCTGACCACACAAAGACCAGCATGACAGTGTGTGTGTGTGTGTGGGGGGGGGGGGGGTGAGAGCACAGCAGGGAAAAGAAAATCTGGCAGCAGGAAAAACATGCCAAATGGATGACCGAACATCAAATATATGATTGTTTCAAACAAATATTGTCATACATCCTCTCAGCACACAATCTCCATGTGTGACAACAAAAATGAGTCCTTTCTAATAAAAAACTTTTTAAAAAAAGTGATCACAATAAAGTTAAAGCATTAAGACCTTCAGAAATGAAGAATATTCCTCAAATCTCCACATGGCACAAATAAATCCACAAGCAGGTCCCCAATACTTAGTTCTGCCCAACAACAACAATGTTCAAAAAAAGGGGTGTACATCTAATCTCACAACGTAAAATTAGATTTTGTCAAGTTCATCTATCTGACAATCAAAGATCCCCCTAGTTGTGCTCAAATGAGAGCTCTAGCATCAAATGAACTAAATTAAACAGCAAACTCAGAAAAGCTTTTAGAAACCAGACGGTGTGTGCTTTTAGTTTAACTTTTGAACATGGGAATTATGGGGAAACAGTTTTCCTTCTGAATTCAGACTCCAGTCGTCCTTTGACAAAGTGTTGTATGAGCTGAGTGTTGGAGCTCAAGTTAAACATTTGTTCTCTGTGTCTCTCTCTCTCTCTCTGTTTACAAATCCTCCCACCCCTGAACAGTACCAGCTAATCAAAAGGCACCAAAAAACATTAACCGAAAAGATCCTGAATGTAAAGGAGAGGACTCCCAATTGGAAATTGAACCTTCAGTCCAGAAAACAGTCATTTGGAACCTGAGCCTACTGAGGAAAATGAGACAGAGAGACTCAAAAAGATTTGATTAAGATTTAAATATATCAAATTATAAATCAGCCCTCAATGCTTTAGTGTTCAGAATAGGAAAAAGAAAAGGATTGCATGATGGATTATTTTTAGTGCTCTACCTGCTCGTTGTTATCTTGTGGCTCTTCTAATAAAGTTTTATTGATTTGGCTTTAACTGAAACAGATTAAAGGAAGAAGCTGCTAAACCCTGAGTACACCTCTCCTTTTGAGCAGTTTTCGGACAGACCTGAATGTGTTCTGCATTTTGATGATCGTCTGTGTTTGTCCTTGGGGTGTCATTGTATTTCTTGAAATAAGAAGAGCAGACAAATTTGTGCATTGAGGGGTGTGGGTGGTCTCTTTATGTGGACAAAAAATCTATTCTTCTTCTAATTGTCCGATGAAGGTTCATCCTTCCTAAGTAATAGTTTTTTGCAGCAGACAAATGAGCTGTGAGAGGTCGTCAGCTGAGTGCAGCAGATAGCATCTCACCCCCACCTCAGAGGTGTCCAGCCGCCCTGCACACGTCTGCATGTTTGATATCTGTATCCTCTGAGGAACATGGGGGTCATTCATCAATAGAGGGCTCTGGAGGCAGAAAATCTTTACTGTTTTTGTGGGGGTAGGACTGTGAACCACGTTTTATACCCTGAAAGAGAGCTGACAAGAAGTGGGAGGGGGGATACATTAGACTGACACATGCTAATCAATGTAAACTAACAGAAGACCAAAGTTTATGAGTGAAGGTAGTGCAGACAATATTTAAATTCTTGTACAGAAAATGAAACGGAAGAAAATATTTTTCTGATGGAGAAAATATTCCTGTTTATGCCCGTCACTTTTCATCCTGAAGATGCTGTTTGTTCTGCATGGCAGAAAAGTCTCAAAACCATAGAGACCTAACTGTCTCTATGGATTCAAACAATTTGACCTTTTTTTTTTATTTTTTTCATTTAAATGTGATGCAATGATCAAATATTGCTTTGATTGTATTCTAATACAAAAGTAAAGGACTTCAACATCTCATTCAATGGCTGGAACAGGAGCCTGTATTTCTGTGATCCTGAAAGGAATGAGTAGATAGAGAAAATTGATAGATGTTCATGAATAAATATTTATTTATTATTAACTTTACATATTAAAATTGTATTATTTTACGTGTGGAAGATGTGTTCTTTGTTAATTACTAATTAATTTTTTAAAAATAGAAAAAAAAACAACAAGAGGAAAATGTATAAAATTAAAAAGATAACAGGGATAGAATCAGGGATTACTGATGTCATAGATCTCATATGACATCAGCGCCCTTATGTAATGATGATGTCAGAGCACATGCTGCTAATTTAGGTCATCATGATGTCATATGACATCAACGCCCTTATGTAATGATGATGTCAGAGCACAGGATGCTAATTTAGGTCATCATATGACTTCAAATGACATCACATGATTTCATATGACATCATGCAGATTGGGCACTCTAGTCCAGATATACATCTCAGAATTCTAGTTAAAACATTTGCTGTGGTGGAAGAGATCAGAGGTCATTGCTCTAGAGAGAGTACTTTGAAAACGCACTTGGAGCACATTCTTTGCTGAGACAAAAAGCTTTTGTTTCAGAAACTTTCTGTAAACTCTGTCATTTGTTATTTTACACCTAACGAGTGGTAAAAATGCCCCGTGTAACCAAAGCAAACAGGCGCAAAAATCCAAGCCCAAAACTCAATGAAGTTCTGGAGGAACTCAACACGCTGAAAAAGGCCCATGAAAACCTCATCCAGGACAAAAAAGGCCAGGGTCTTTCTACCAAGGTGGTAGCTCTTGAGCGTGAAAATGCTCAATTGAAGAAAGAACTGGAAGAACTTGCTGTTTCAACTGACACCAAAGAGTTGAGGGAGAAATTCAAAAACCTGAAAGAAGAGAAAGATCAGACGAGTGAAGAACAGTTGACCCTGAAACAGGCCAACCTTGACATGCTCTGGGAGCTGGAAGAGTGCAAGGCCGTGTTGATCCAACAACTGGACATCAATGAGAAAAATGAAGCTCACATCAAAAAGCTGAAACAGCAGCTTAAAGATTTCAAAGAGCAGAAGGCTGCAAAGGGAGGCAAAGGACCCAAACCAGACAACAACAAAGCCTTTGAGGACCTTGAAAGAAAATATCAGGAGTCTCAAGAGGAAAATGAGGAACTAAAGGCAGAAAATCAAGTTCTGGTTGATGACGTGGAAGATTTGGAGAAAGAAAATGCTGACTTAAACAAGAAACTGGAGCTCTCTGCTCAGCATGAATCCACCATCGCTGAGCTGAAACAGCAACTGAAGACACATGAGGAGGAGAAAAAGGCACTCCTTGAACTGAACAAACTCAAGGAAAAAGAAGCAGAAGATGCAAAAAGGGAGTTGAAAGAACTGAAGGTAAACAAAGAGAAGAAAACAGTCTCTGTACAGACTGACTCTGATGCTGAGGAGAAGAAAACAGTCTCTGTACAGACTGACTCTGTGAATCAGGAATGCATCACCAAAGAGGGAGAAACCACAAATCCCAAAGACCAGACTGGGGAAAAGACAACAGAGGTTGAACAAACAAACTCTCCTGACACAGAAAATGATGGAAGGGCTGAGAAGGAGAGTGATGGAATGAAGAAAGATCTTCAAGAAATCCGAGAGGAACTTTCAGTCAAGAACCTCGAAAGCAGGGAGAAAACACAACAACAGGCTGAAGTAGAAGTGGAACCAAAGAAAGGAAAGAAGGTCAAGAGGTTTTCCTTCACCAAATTTTGCCTCAGATTGTTTTGCTTGAAAAAGTAAAAGCAAGCGACTGCGCAGAATTAAAAAAACGGGCTGCATGGTTAAATTGGCGTTTTCTTTCCATGCATGCGTGGGGTTTTCTCTAGGTGCTCTAGTTTCCCCCCACAACCAAAAATAGAAAAGATGTAAATCAAGATTCGTCAGGGTTTTGGTGCTAGAGGGAGTATGTGCAGGGATTGAGTTAAACTTTTTTGGATTTTGTCTTTAGTTGAAAAAACGGGCTGCATGGTTAAATTGGCGTTTTCTTTCCATGCATGCGTGGGGTTTTCTCTGGGTGCTCTAGTTTTCCCCCACACACACACAAAAAACTGAAAATCAACATTTCTACATGTAATGACACAAGACACTGGTAATATCCAGGAAAACAATTTCAGATTTTAATAACATTTATTTTTAGAATAAATTTAATAAAAGTGTTCATTTCAAGTAATTGATTAAAACTGTATTAGGTTTTATTTCCATGTATTTATGAAAATGTATATAATGTACAATTCCTAGATAGTTTTTAGTTTGTAATTAAAAAAGTTAAAAAAAAATAATACAAAAAAATAAAAAAATAAAAAAAGTTAAAAAAAAATAAAATAATAATAAAATAAAAAACATATATATAATCCAGCCTCAGAAAATCACAAACTTTCTGTGATGGTCCCAAGCCCATAGAAATGGAGAGGGTATATATGCTGGTTGGACTCCAGGTTTTTCTTGGCCGTCCATGTTCAGTCAAAAAAGCAAAAGGCATTGGTAGATGGTACTCTGGCTTCAGCTAGACGCGGTTCAACTCCCTGCAGTGTCCTTGAAAGTTCTTTGACTTGGACATGAAACATCAAAGTAAATAGTCTTCCAAAAAGATTATTCTAAAGTTTAAAAGATTATTATATGTTGATAAAGCATGAAAGAAAGGACTGAGGAAGGTAGACAGGAGTACAAGGAAGCAAAGTGTAGAGTGAAGAGAGAGGTGGCAAAGGCCAAACAGAAAGCTTATGATGAGCTATATGACAGGTTAGACACAAAGAAAGGAGAGAAGGACTTGTACAGGCTAGCCAGACAGAGAGACAGAGATGGGAAGGACGTGCAACAGATAAGGGTGATTAAGGACAGAGATGGAAAGGTGCTAACAACCCAGGAGAGTGTACAGAAAAGATGGAAGGAGTATTTTGAGGAGCTGATGAACGAGGAAAATGACAGGGAAAGAAGAGAGGAAGATTTGGTTGTTGTGGAGCAGGAAGTAGCAGAGATTGGAAAGGATGAGGTTAGGAATGCTCTGAAAAGGATGAAGAGCGGAAAGGCCGTTGGTCCTGATGATGTACCTGTGGAGGTATGGAAGTGCTTAGGGGAGACAGCAGTGGAATTTCTAACGAGTTTGTTCAATAGGATTCTAGAGAGTGAGAAGATGCCCGAGGAATGGAGGAGCAGCGTTCTGGTCCCGATCTTTAAGAACAAGGGTGACACGCAGAACTGCAGCAACTATAGAGGAATAAAGTTGATGAGCCACACAATGAAGCTGTGGGAAAGAGTAGTGGAAACCAGGCTTAGGAAGACGGTGGAGATTTGTGAGCAGCAGTTTGGTTTCATGCCCCGTAAGAGCACCATTGATGCCATTTTTGCTTTGAGAATGTTGATGGAAAAGTACAGAGATGGTCAGAAGGAGCTGCATTGTGTGTTTGTAGATTTAGAGAAGGCGTATGACAGGGTGCCGAGGGAGGAGCTGTGGTACTGTATGAGGTCGTCTGGAGTGGCAGAGAAGTATGTCAGAGTAGTTCAGGACATGTATGAGAGAAGTATGACGGTGGTGAGATGTGCTGTAGGTCAGACAGAGGAGTTCAAGGTGGAGGTGGGACTACACCAAGGATCAGCTTTGAGTCCCTTCTTGTTTGCTATGCTGATGGACAGGCTGACAGACGAGGTAAGACAGGAATCTCCCTGAACAATGATGTTTGCGGATGACATTGTAATTTGCAGTGAGAGTAGAGAGCAGGTGGAGGAACAGCTAGAGAGGTAGAGGTTCGCTCTGGAAAGAAGAGGCATGAAGGTCAGTCGTAGTAAGACAATATACATGTGTCTGAATGAGAGGGATCAAGGTAGAAGCGTTAGGTTACAGGGGGCTGAGGTGAAGAAGGTGCAGGAGTTTAAGTACTTGGGGTCAACAGTTCAGTGTGATGGGGAGTGTGGAAAAGAGGTGAAGAGGCGAGTGCAGGCAGGTTGGAGCGGGTGGAGGAAAGTGTCAGGAGTGTTGTGTGACAGAAGAGTGTCAGCAAGACTCAAAGGAAAGGTGTACAAGACAGTGGTGAGACCAGCTCTGCTCTATGGGTTAGAGACGGTAGCAGTGAGACAGAGACAAGAGGCTGATATGGAGGTAGCGGAGATGAAGATGTTGAGGTTCTCCTTAGGAGTGACCAGGTTAGACAAGATAAGGAACGAGTACATCAGAGGGACGGCTCATGTTGCCTGTGTTAGCGACAAAGTCAGAGAAGCCAGACTGAGATGGTTTGGACATGTTCAGAGGAGGGATAGTGGATATATTGGTAGAAGGATGTTGGAGATGGAGCTGCCTGGCAGGAGGGCAAGAGGAAGGCCAAAGAGGAGATATATGGATGTCTTAACAGAGGACATGAAGTTGGCTAATGCTAGGGTAGAAGATGTTCATGATAGAGTGAGGTGGAAAAGGATGATTCGCTGTGGCGACCCCTGATGGGAAAAGCCGAAAGAGAAAGAAGAAGATATGTCGATAAAGAATTGTTTAGGGATTGATGAATATAGCAATGTTAAATGTATTTCATGTATGTGTTTTTTATTAAAACTCAATTACTTGCATTGGTTTGCATTATGATTGTACCAACATGACACTTTTTCCACTTAAGTTTCAGATATGAGGAGGCAGCTGCTGTTCCTGGAATTGCCTTTTCATGTGAAACCAAAGATTGGGCTCCAGTTGAAAAATGCTTCAACTTCTTTTGTTCCAGAAAGGTTTAACTCATTATCTGATAATCCCTGAGCTCCAGAGGTAATGTGTGTGCATGCTGAAGACAACGTGTATTAGAAAATTAAGGTTGAATAGTCAATTTCAATCTAACCGCCCAAAAAAAAGAAAATTAAAAATGGCTTGTATGGGATTTTTTATTTTACTTTTATTTTGGTCACGCTTTAGATTGGGGGGCTGCAAAATACTCAATAAACTGCTAACATATGTATTAATCCCATACTAGCAATTTATAAATGGCTTGTAAATATTTGGTCATGCCTCAGATTGGGGGCTGCAAAATACTCAATAAACTGTTAATAAGAACACTGTTAATCTATGTATTAATCCCATACTAGCAATTTATAAATGGCTTGTGAATATGAACCCCTCTTTAGTCACGCTTTAGATTGGGGGGCTGCAAAACACTCAATAAACTGTTAACAAGAGCACAATTATTACATGTATTATTGTCTTATAAGGTATTTGTATAAAATTGCAAATGCTAACAAATACTTTAGAAAGGATTAACAAATGCTAATAAATGTCTTTATAATGACCTTAATACCACATTACTCATGCTTGTTAATGTCTTATAAGTAGTTTCTTAAGGACAATTTTAATGTATTTATAAGCAGCGTATTTAAACTTGTAAGTCAGTTGTTAGACATTTACAAATGTTAATTAATGTACTTATAAGCGGCTTAGTGAAACATTAATAGTGTTATTTAATGTCTTATAATGGTTTATTAAGGACTCTTACTATAAAGCGTTACCTCATAAAGCGTTACCTAAAAGGCTACATGTGAAAGTCATAATGATAAACCTCATGCAACTTGTTACCTCTTTTTGTTAGTAATTTTACTTCCTTATCTGTGTTTTGTAATTACTCTTCAACCCCCTTCTTCCTTGTGTACCAACTTTTCCCATTTCTACAATCCCACTGTCCTTCTTCTCTCTTCCATTTGTCCTGTCCAATAAGAAAGGTACACAAATTTAATGAAAATAAAGTTACGCCTCAAATACTAAAGAGGTTTATACAAATATACACCTGGTGTGTCTGAAGTTACATAACCCCCTGTTGTAACAAGGATATCTTGCCCAGCACAAGAGTGTTGTGTTTTGCTTGTCTTGTGTTATTTTTCCAGTCTACTATTTTGCTTCCGTCCAGGCTGGTTGTGACTCCGCCTATTCTCCTGTGGAACCTGTTAAGCAGTCTCAGCTGCCTGCACTTTAATAATGAACTCAGTGTATTTCGGGAACTATGCTGGACCCTTTAGGGTTGGCTCGTTTTGCCTCCTGACTAGTTTGGTTCTTCTTTAAATATGTATTTTGTAAATTAAAGTCTTTGGACTTTGCTTCTACAAGTGCTTGTGGTTCTGTCCAGCATCTTGGTTTTCTACTGCTTGCCAAACCGTGACAATACGAGCCGACCATGTCAATCCCAGCAGGATGCTCACAAGCCAGAAGCTGAGGAGTTGTCAGCCTTAGCCTGAGTTGTGGCCATCAGGCGTGACATGACACTCTCCCCCACCTGGAGTATGCCCTCCTATCCTGACAAGTGCAGCTGGGATCTCCTGAACTATTTGATGGAACTGCTAAGGACTGCTGGGGATTTCTCTCTTCATCGCTCCATTTTGAATTTAATGTAACAGAGTTCAGGGAGCTCCTGGCAGTCAAACTAGCTCTCGAGGAGTGGCAACATTGGTTGGAGAGTGCAGAGCAGCCATTCCTGGTATGGACCGACCATAAATCTGGAATTTATCCATTGTGCCAAGAGACTAAACTCCTGTCAGGCACACTGGGCTTTGTTCTTTGACAGGTTCCACTATACACTCTCCCACCAACCTGACAGCAGGAACGCTAAGCTTGAAGCCCTGTCTTGTCAGCACCAGGGAAAGGAGGAGGTCAAGATTTGGGAAATGAGACAACTATCTTTGCTCACAAGATGGTGCTGAGAATGCGTCAGTGGACTTGAGTGTAAATCCTCCATGACTGACTCCTCTATAGTTCCTTCTGGTTGTCCTTCTGGGTGTCTGCATGTCCCTCAAGTCCTACCAGCCACCCCAACAGTCGGCTTTGTTTGGTCCAGCAGCTTTTGTGAGGTGCTGCCGGCATACTTGGAGGTTTTTTCAAGCAAAATTAATGAGAAACCAGGTAGAAGCTGACCAGTGTGGCAACTCGTTGACGGGTTGCTGCAACAGAGTACTGGGTGGGAGACAGTGTGGCTTTCTTCCACTGATGTGCCCCTAAAAGGGAGTTCCATGAAACTGCTACCACATTACATCAGTCCCTTCCCCATCACTAATGTAGCTCCTGTCCCATGTAGCTAATCAAATTGTGAACAACTAAAATATTGCAGTACTATGGGCGGGACCCTGGGGGTGATTTTAAAAAAGTATGGTTTGGTGCTGTCACAAATCACTGACTGAAATCTGCATTCTGCATTCAACACGCATGCAGATTTCCGTCATCTCTCCCTCAAATAGTGAATGGACTATCATTCTCAACCAACCAATAACACTCAAAGCATTCTTTGATGGACAATCTGACATCCAATAGAATTAGCCTAATCATAGCTAGTAACTTATAAAAATATCAAAACAAATACTAAGTCAAAATCTTTACCAACAGTTTCACTTAACATATGTAACTTAAGTGGTATCTAAAGAAAACTTAATAAATATATGGTACATAATTTAATTACGTTTAAGACAAATACTATTTAAAGAACAATTACTTTTTTCTTTTTATTAAGACCAGGCTACACTAAGATCATCAACCTGGTGGCATTTAGGCTGGACATCCCTTCCACCCTTTAGGATCCATCCAGTCTTTCACGTTAAAACCTGCTCCACGACTCCCTTCTGCACCTCGTCTCGTAGATGGTGGTCTAGACAAATATGATCAAAGAGAGATGACAAATGATGATCTCAGAAACTTGCAGTGAGGCGTCCCTCGGAGTCACAGAAAACAGAACAAGCACTGTGAATCAGTCAAGGCCTGCCGGTCTTTATTCTATTTTTTTTCATCATGCTCAGATTGATCACATAAACGCAACATAATGTGCAAAAACAAACATTTTTTTTCTTGCGTTCATGAACTTAAGATGCCATTTCACTTAGAAATAAAGGAGTTGTGTTTAAAAAACTGAAGAAAGTTTAAGTGATGTCAGAGATTCAAGATGAATGACTGAAACATGGGCTGCCTGACCCCCGCGGCTGTAAAGGATATTAAATCATTAGTGTGAAAATCAAAAGTAGGTGTAATCTGTTTTTGTAATAATGTTTCTGAGAATGGGGACATCCAACTTATGAGTTGAAGTTTGACTTCAGATTGTCCTTGCAGAGGAATCAGAATCACAAAAATCCAGTAGATTTTTCCAGTGATCAGAGTTCATGTTTTAAAGATCAAATTAAACTGCTAATTTGTTCAGAATAATCTCAATCGGATCAGAACCTTTCACAGGGTAGAATCTTTGATTTTTATCAGTTTGTCTTTGATGTGACCAACTGAAAAAGATCCCTCCTAACATAAGCTTTCCCTCTGATGCTTCTGAGTGCTGCGTCATGGCTCATAGGCTGAATGCTGAGTAAAGCCCAGTATGGACTCAGCTAATCCATTAGGAATGGTGGGGGGCAGCTGCCTTCTTCCTTCTGAGAGCTGCTGGGGAGTGTCACTGGGCACATGTGACACCATGTTCTGCAGAAAGAAAGGCATTTGTCTAAACAGCCTGCATCATGCAAACACAAGCGAATAACTGAAAAAGCCTTTCTGTGCGGTCAAAGGATCAAACTCAGTTCAAATGAACCCAAATCCGGGTTCAGGTCCAGACCAATTCACCAATTCAGGAGCATTGCTGTGATAAATCCCCCGGGCTCCGCTTGTTTTTCTGCATCCTCTCAGTTGCCTCTAAACTAACAAGTCTCTGCTAAACAGCACTGCTCCAGGTCCCTGAATGCACCATTTGAAGCAGCTGTCAAAGTCTAAACAGGTCATGAACTGAAGCAGTTTTTTTCTTTCTACACACAATAACTTGGTTGAAAACTTCATTTTTCAGTAAAATGCAAAAAAAGAGTCTCAAAGGAACCACAAGGGCAGAACTGTTGTGTGCTAACATGCAGCGTTGGTTATTAGGCAGACATTTCAGACTGTTTATGAAACTGTACAAACTAAATTACTGAATGCAATAGCGAACTGGAAATACATACTGCAGTTTCTCCAACAACCTTCCTTTCCTGAAGCTTCAATCTGACCATCTAAAAGCTAAAAATACGCTCTTATTAATATTTCATCACACTGTTATAATGAATTCCAGGTTCCATTCGGGAGGAAACCAACGGAAATCACAAAAACAGTCCGTTGAAAAATAATGAAAAGGGTAAAGAATGCACTTAGTGATTGATTTATAGATCTGACTTTTTGTTTTATTTTCTTCCTGCTTATTCCTTTTCACATTTGTCTTTTTTGTATTTTTATGTCTTTTTTCAGCTTTGGTTTTTCTTCCTTGTCATAATGTGAAAGACATTGTTTTATTTTTTTCCGGTTTGTCAGTTTCTCAGTCCTGTCCTCTGTTTTTCTGATCACCTGTTCTCTTGGTTTTAAATCTGTTCCACCTTTTTTACAGAAATTATTTGAATATTTCTTACTGCATGATTTCTCCTATATACACTCCACTTTTATCTTATTTAAACTTTAATGATAATTTGGACAAAAACTAAAACACATTATGTAATTTCCTTTTTTTTATTTTAATTTTGAAATTCATGTGTTGGTAAATTTGAACTACAACCCTTCTGCTATACAAAGCACGTTAACTTTGGCCGTGGGGTCAACAAGACACTGTGCCGAACCTTTTTTCTTCAACGATTTGTGATCTTCACTGGTGTCCATGGATTACATGAAATCTTCTCCACCTTTATCCACCTTTGTCATGGCTATGGATGAATACATCAATATAAGGGATCAGGGTCATCTGGACCCCATAGGATAGCACAAGGGTTAAAAAGAATCTGTCCTGAAATAATTCCAAATGATTGGGGAACCTTCCCCTGAGATGAGAACGCAATCAGTTGAGCAGGAACCACACCTTCAGCTTTCTGATTAATGCGACCGTCTTTTTTTGTAGATAATGTAATTGTGTTCTCTGGCTGAATGCCCCCCAATGAGAATCTGAGCCTGGCACAAGCTTAGAGGATTTCAGGAAGATGAGCAGCCACCTCCTCCTTTGTTAGTGAACGTCCTCTGTGTGTCTGCCTCTGCCTCCTGCTATTATTAGCACAGAAAAAACCTGCTGATGCCATGGATGGCACAGAGACGTCACGCACAGACCCCACCTCAGTGATTCAGCACTTTCTGCTGCAATACCCGTGGATGTAACCGGTCGCTTTGTGTATCATCTCCCCACAGAATATCAACAAATTATTTTAGGACATAGCTGTTAGAGGCTTTTGGTTGATTCCATTTACACTCAAATCTGTGGTCCTGTTTTAATTCGCACTCATCCCCTCATTATCAGCTCGCCCTCTGGCTCGACATCCTCCCCTCTTTCAGAGGAGCCTGGTGAAGAGCTGCCGCACACTGAAACTGAGGAAAACACTGGAGAGCTTCCTGCAGTGCAGAAACCACAGAGACGAGCTTGGGCTCCTGGGAATGAGGTACAGCTGAAGAACCCAATGTGGACCTACAGACAGAAAACCTGGGAAAACCTTTTCTGTTCAGGCTGTTGTGCAGTGAAGCCCTGTTCTTGATTTATGACTCAACAATTACAATGAATTATTTGTGAGAAATACATTTTAAAGCAGTTCCTCTAGTTCTGTTGGCAGATCATAATGGTATTTTCATTTAATCTGATCTGATTCAGTTCCTCTCATTCACACACACACTCCTCATGTATAATGCCTTCAACGGGACATGGACTTATTGATTAAACATTTTTAGTTTGTTGTCATTACAGATGCAGAATCTCTGTAGGGTCTTGCTGAATATTTGATTTATCTAAGGCTCTTGAAGCCTTTTTTCCCTGAATAAAGGACTTCAATGATTTGGTATTTTTGTGTGTTGTAGGTCTGTGGGTCCAGCTGGGACCTTTTTGTGTGGAGTTTGCATGTGCGTGTGTGGTTTCTCTCCAGGCACTCTGGCTTCTTCCCACAGTCCATAAACAAGTCTCATAGATTAATTGGTCACTTTAAGTGTCCCTAGGTGTGAGTGTGTGTGGCTGTGTTGCCCTGGGACAGACTGGTGACCTGTCCAGGGTGTCCTGGCTATTGCCAGGGAAAGGCTCTGGCAACCCAGTGACCCAAAAAGGGATGTAGTTGGTTAAGAAAATGGATGGATGGTGTGTTTCTCTGTTAAAGAGCCTGAAGTTCATCCATCACCTTCTACCAGGTCTAAAACACAGAGTCCCCCAGGTTAAGGTTCATGTTTTGAACAGTAACCATGCATTTTCTCAACTAGATGAGTTTTTGAATACATAATAAAGGTTTGGAAAATGTTCTGTCTTGTTTTAGGACAAACCACAGTACAGAGATGGCTCTTTTAAAGATTTTTAATGATCTTAGAATAAACTACGACTCACAGAAACTTTCTGTTCTGGTGCTGCTGGAATTTAGTGCTGCTTTTGACACAGTGGATCACCAGATTTTATAAGAAAGTCTGAGGAGTCTAGAGGGTCTCTCTGGAAATGTTCTTAAGTGGTTTTATTCTTACCTTACAGATCGACACTTTTATGTTATTATGGATTCATGCTCTTCAAGAATCAAGGAAATAAGTTGTGGGGTTCCCCAAAGGTAGATTTTAGGTCCCACACTTTTTAACTTGTACATGTTGCCTCTTGGGGGTGACTCAGCTTTGCATCGCTGTGTCTCCTGATGATCTTTTAAATTGTATTTTTGATGTAAAGTCGTGGATGGCAGAAAACCTCCTACAGCTCGACTAGGACAAAACTGAAATTTTAGTCATCACTTCTGAAGACAAGAGAAAGATGATTTTACCACACAGAATTTTAAATCTTTTTTTTTAATGGTTTATTTCAAGCAATTAACAAGAAATAATACACAAAAGCAATATAATCATCAGTTATACATTCATACAGTAACTAATCAAACTTAGGATAATTAGACATATTAATAAATATTGCTTGAAAGGGAGTGGAAGGAAGCGAACTTATATAATCCCACCCCGTTATACTATAACCATTTTATTACATGATTTATCAATATCCGGTTCCTAGCTTTTATCAGACAGAATTAAGAATCATAAAGTATCAATAAAGCACATGACAAAGATGAATTACTTAATCTTCTCATAGTGGGAGAAACCTGGGCGTACTGTTTGACTCTGTGCTAAATTTTATTCAACACAGTAAAAGTGTCGTTAGGACAGGGTTTTATCATCTTAAAACTGCTAGAACGGCAGAAGAAGACACTGGAGGAGGAGATTTCAGAACTTAGACTGCAGGAAGGCTATGCAGGACAACCACCTTTTCACATTAAGGGTCTAAAGGATGAAATGGATTCTCTCTGAGAAGAAACCAAAAATCTCACAGTGGAAAGAAACAAACTGATGGATCTTCTTGAACAGCGAGAAACGTTGGAATCGGAATACTATGAAATTAAAGCAAAAACCGTGACCTTGAACCAAATCAAGACGGATCTGATCCTGGAAGTGGAAAAACTGAAATGCAAGGATTCAGGCCATGCTGAAAAAAAGCTTCAAGCTGTGAAGAAGGAAAAAGAGACTTTGAGGAAAGAGATCAGAAACTTGAGGAAACACGTTCAAGCTCTCCAGGAGAAGCAAAAGGGGCAGCAGCAGAAGGACAAAGAGCTGGAAATCCAATTGAACCAGGAACAATTAGATTCACTGGAACAGGAGAATAAAGACCTGGAAAAAGAAAAGAAAAAACTGACAGACAAGATCCAAAGTCTAAAAGAAGAAGATTCCCAATATGAGGAGGTCAAAGCAAAAACAGCGAGTCGAATGAAGAGAAACTTGGAGCTCAGCGATCAAGTCCTAAAGCTGCAAGACCAAGTCCTTCAGTTAGTCAACGTGCAGGAAAAAGTCTGAGCTGTGAAGGAGGAGAATCGGACCCAAAAGGAGGAAAGTTCTGATTTGGAGGAAGAAATGGACAATTTGGATGTTCTGACTCTACGACAGCAAACTGAAGCTTTACAGCAGGAAGTAAATTAACGCCAGGATATGAAAGAAAGGGTTAAGTCCTGAGTGAAAAGTGGGAAGATGCTGGACTGAGCACACAGGCCTGAGGTGTGTCTGTGCTCAGGATTATGGTGTCCCATGTCATGCCCCCCATCCTGACATTCTGAGGTCTGTTGGTCAGGAAGTCCATCATCCATGAACAGAGCGTGGATGAGAGGCCGAGATTGGAGAGTTTGGGGACCAGTTTATGTGGATCACAGTGTTCAAAACAAAGAGCATCCTGACGTAGGAGTTTGGCTGCTCCAGGGGGGTCAGGGCTGTGTGAAGTGTGGTGGAAATGGCGTTGTCTGTGGATCTATTTGCCCAGTAATCAAACTGATGGTTGTCAAAGTTTGCGGGGATGTTGTCTTTGATATGTTCTAAGACGATCCTCCCAAACATTTCATTACCGCCGGAGTGAAGGCAGCTGGACGGTGGTCATTATCTCCTACATTTTATCAGACATAAAAAAGGGCGACACGCTAACGTGACGGTCAGCTACAGCCTCACATTAGCGTGCTTGTGTGGGTATTTCTCTGAGTGCTTCAGTTTCCCCCCACCCAACCAAGAACTTCTGATCATTTAGTTCAAGATTTCCAAATTAAATTCATCCTAAAAACTGATTGAAGGCAAAAAAAACAACAACTTTAGTTTGAGATTATTAGCAGACATTTGGACAAGGCTAGCATTGAGGGAGGGGTTCCTGGGTCAGCGCCTTCTGGGTGCAGGGCACACAATACTCTACCACAGGACCCCCCAGATCTAAGATTAAGAGCCAGACCTGGGAGATCCAACTGCAGTGACCCGTTCACTGAGAATGGTCGGTCACTGATGTGGAGGATCCCTCTGAGGAAAACAGGATTGTAGATGCCATCTCATGGTATCACTGGAGTGACAACACTGTCGGCATCCAAAAGTCACCAAAACATCAGCCGGAAGACATAAGGAAGGAGAAGTTGTACGTTGTCACCACTTGCAGAACCACTCCCTTATTTGAGGGGTCTTGCTGATCACCTATTATTTTTACTTGTTGTCTATTCCGCTTGCACAAAAATTGATTGTCAGCCAATGTTGCTTTCTAACTGGACAGTTTGATTACACAGAGGTGTGATTGACTTGGAGTAACATTGAGTTGTTTAGGTGTTCCCATTATTTTTTAAGCAGTGGATGAAAAGATCAGCAATCAGTGACAAACAGGTCTGGCAGAGTGCTGCTGTAAGCCAAAATTCTCAGGGTTTTTTTTTTTTAATGCAGCGGCATCATGTAGGATTTTCAATTCAACTCCATGTTTCTCAGATTATGTTCTCTGGTCTACCATCCTGTATGTTTTCTGAGCTCTCTGCCTTCTTCATGCTTCTGTAGATCTTCATGAAGATCAGGTTTGTTTGAACATCGGTTAGGTCACACGTTGGATTCCTAGCAAAAGATACTAACACCAAAACATCCAACATGCTATCACAGAGAACAAAAAGGAAATCAGATCTTCTTGCTCAGTTTGTCTGCAACTCCCTTTTCGAACATATTTAATCTAAACCATCCAGTTAAGAGAAGCTTTTTCTGAGGTTTAGTGGACACCCACTGCCGTTTAAAACTCTTTGCTGTTTAAAGAAATGAAATGCCGGAAATAGAAATTGAAATCTTTCCTCTATTTCTAAGTGGAGAGATTACGGCTTTCGCAGTAGAATCTCTCCTGCCACACCTTCCACCCAGCAGCATTGCAGGGGTATAAATCTTTGAAGACCTGCAGCCTGCGTCACATTTGTGTCCCACCCAGGCAGTAAAAAGCGGAGAGACTAGTTAGACTGTTTGCAAGGACCAGAACTGGTGGTGGGTCATCAGAGGCCTGCAGCACGTAATCCACCTCTGCAGAGCTGCCATGACAGTCATCATCCAACTCCAAGGAAGAGCCCAGACGAAGTGGAGCCATGATTATGTGATCTGTGATGAGCAAACATCTGCGACTTTGATAGAAAATAGGCTGAAAGCACTGCTTGAATCATAACAAGTCTTTATTGTATGGTTTCACACAGCAATACATGAGTCACAGTAAAGAGAACAGCATATCAACTACACGTTCAATCCTCAACCTTTCTCTACTGAAGAAATAAAAAGGATGAAACACCTTCACTGGGCAGAATCATACAAGCACAAAACCAGGAGCTGCTGGTGTTTAAGGCAGTTTACATCCTACATTACTCATCCTATGGCACACTGATGCTTGGTTATGGATTGGTGTCAAAAGCTTTTTTTTCTATGAGTGAGCTTAGAAAAGTCTGGCAGTGCTGCAGAGGTGACGTATTTGGTCTACAGAGTTGAGGCTTAACAGTTATCAGTGTGTGAGCTATTAAAGGCTTGGATTTCTTCAGACAATCCTTATGAACCTGCATGCACTCCTCTATTAGCAGTCCAGTTGTGATAGGCCACAGTGTACAGACACAAACACAGTACAGTACTAAGATAGTTGCAGAGCAGTTTGGGGTTTTGTCTCCTTCTCCCTGTGCGTTGTGTCCTCCCCCCGATAGCAGCAGGAGGGTGGGATTGCTGTGCTGGAGGCAGCAGTGCTTGACCAGAAACAAAAGAGGCTTGATGTCAGCTACAACAGTTGTTTTATCCAGTCATGGCTACAATCAGAAAGCAGCGAGGTCACATGGTGTTGGTGCTCTGCATGTGAGAAGATGCTGAGCTCCAAGCTGCTTCTGATCCTCGGTAACTGTGAGGAACTGTCACTCACACGTGCGTAATTGCACCTTCAGTTCCAGTGAATGCAGTCCAGAGTGATGGACGACACACGAGCATGAACCCCACATGCTGGGCCCATGGTTTATTGTTTACTTCAAGGTTTCTCCTTATGTTAGAAATATTCAATGGTGGACTGAGGACGCTGATGGTTCCTCACACTGATGTCATGCTGCATTTTACTTTCGGGATTGTGCAAAAATGGAGCTGTTGCTTGATCAACAGCAGAAACTGTTCCCTAAAGACACTAAAATGTGTGCACTTTCTGTCTAAATTGTGTGATTGGTCTTACAGAAAATATGTTTGGAAGTTGTGTACATGCACACACCCTTTTGGATTGTGCTGACTGTGTGCAGAACAGCAGAAACTGACGATGGTCCTGCAGGTGGATGAGTGAGAAGACCAGCTGAATGTTGAAGACAGATGCTACTTAACTGTTATGTGTTGATTCTGTGAGAGACTCAGATGTTTTATGTTTTATATCAGAATGGGGGAGAGGTTCTTCAACATCACACAAACCTGAAGATCTGGCACTCTAATCACTTGAAGATATCCTACACTCCTACACTCACAATGATTAGGTAAAGGGAAGGGATTTTCTTCCTCTCTCTAGTTTTTCTGGTTGGTGGGGACCTCCTCCTGCTGCTTTTCCATCTTCTTGGAGGAGACCACGGTCTCCTCATAAACTTCACGCTGGGACACTTTGCCTGCAGGCTTGCTCTGCTGTGGCTGATCCTCCTCTTTGCTTTCTTTCTTAGAGCTCTTGCTGGAGCTGGTGTAAATGCGGGTCTGGTAGCTATAGCCCTGCCCAACACCAGTGCTTAAGGGGGTGCTGGGATAGGTTATGCCTGTTCCAATACGGGTCTCCTCTCCTTCCAGTAGTTTCCTGTAGAGCAAGTAAGGGAGAGGCAAAGGACAAGAGGAGGAGGAGGAAAATGGGAGTAAGAAAACATGCATGATTTGATATTTTGCTATGGTGTTGCAGGTGATCTCTATGGGTTGTGGATCTAGGACTCACCTGTATGCTGCAATCTCGATATCCAGTGCCATTTTGACATTTAACAGATCCTGGTATTCCCTCAGATGACGAGCCATCTCGCTCTTGGTGGTCCTCAGCTCGTTTTCCAGCTCTACCATGCTCTCCTGTGAAGGAACAGCAAAAGGTTTTGGGGGAACTCACTCCTAATGACAGCTTGATTCGGCTTTGCATTCCATGGCATTTGTGTGGGAGAAATGGACTGAGCATTTTCAGAGGGAATGAGTGAATGCTTGAACACTTATGATTAAATGGCTCCTTCTATGGGCGTGGACACGAGAGTGGCTCGGGGGAGCTGTTTCAGGACCGCGGACAGAGCCCAAAACCAGCAGCTGCCCTTCTCGATGATAATGTAACTACGGGGAAAACAACTTGGCCCGGCATTATACTTGAAACTTTTACTGGAACTAAAATGGGATTTAATGAGTTAAAAATAAAGAGAATGAGGCCTACCTGGTAGGATAGGATCTCCACGCCGTGCCTGTCCTCCATCTCCCGGAGCTGCTTCTCCAGGGACTCGTTGGTTCCCCTCAGACTCTCAATCTCGATGGTCTTGGACTGCAGCTGCCTCCTGAATTCATTTAACTCCTCCCGACTGGCACGGATAGTCTCGTTGCTCCGGTTGGCCTGCTCAGAAAGGTCCGCAAACTTGCTCTTGTACCACTCCTCTGCGGACTGCAGGTTCTTGGACGCCATGGACTCGTACTGGCTGCGGATCTCCTTCAGAGCCGAGGTGAGATCCGGCTTGGACACTTCCATCTCCACAGATACCTGGGCGGCCTGGATCATGTCTGTCAGCTCGGCCACCTCCTCTTCATGCACCTTTCTGAGGAAGTTGATCTCATCCAGAAGAGATTCGACCTTCTTCTCCAGGTCGAGACGCACCATGGTGGCATCATCCACATCCTTTTTGAAAGCCTTGAGGGTGGCCTCCGCCTCCTCCCGGGCGCGGAACTCCTCCTCGTATTTGGCCCTGAGCCTCTGCAGGTCTTCGTCGATGCTGTCCCTCTCTATCAGCAGCTGGGACTTTTCGCCGTTCAGCTCGTCGAGCTGCGAGCGAAGTTCGCGTATCTCCTGCTGATAAAGCTCCGCCAGGCGCGACGGCTCCGCCTGTCGCTGGCGCAGCGCCACCAGCTCCGTCTCCAGCACTTTATTGTGTTGCTCCAAGTTGCGCACTTTCTCGATGAACATGGCAAAGCGGTCATTGAGACCTTGCATCTGCTCCTTCTCGTTGGTGCGGACGATCTTGAACTCATTGTTGAGGACGCTGCTCTGACTCAGGTCGAATGTCTCCAGCGGCATAGAGAAAGAGCGACCGGACCTTTTGCTGTATGAGCTCAGGGATGAAATACCGGTCCGGGACAGAGAGGAGGACCGGTATCCTCCGCGTGAAGACGTGCTCATCGCAGTGCGCGATGGAGACGAGGAGTACCGGGGAGAATCCCCGAAAATCCTCCGGTAGGAGGAGGAGGAGAAGACATCAGATCCGTAGCTCATCTTGACTCGTGTGGAGACGATGCGAGGCGGTGGGCGCGTCCTCCTTTTATACGGGGATCAACCCAATCACTAATTAATGCCGGCTCGGAACATCCGGGCTCGGTTCGCTCCAAGTGCGTCAAGACGTCCAGTGGATGATGTATTGTTCTGGAAAAGGTTTTTTCTGCTCAAACACCAAACTGAATAAAGCGTGACTTCAGCAGGTGTGCGGATTTTACGCATATCATATCCTCATGCGTGCCACTTCCTCCCAACGGGGACGCAGTTTTAGAAAAAAGATAGACATTAACCGACAAACATATCATTAGTTCTGTTTTATTTATGTATTTATTTTTCTATTTTTAAGAAAACAAATCCAACAATCAAATATTAAGTAACAAAATCAACAAATTACGCATTTATTTGTTTTATTGCCTTAGACCAAAAGTATTTGAATTTGATACTTTTGCACCTGATGTGAACAAAATAGGCCGAAATTAAATTCAATATGACACAGAACAAAGTAGAAATTAAAAAGTTCTTGGCAGCAAAGGATGTCGACTTTGATTTGAAAACAGATATTTGCTGCCCCCTGTTGTCTGAAAGTTTCACTTTGTGTTGCCTATAAATGATGAACATTCTAAAACTTCAAATAAGTAAAGACTAATTAAGAAATATAAAGTCACAAAGTTCTAGTGGGAGTGTGCTGGATTATCTGTGTGGCGATTTTCTTTTTTCTTAGATAGAAGACAAATGTTCTTTGTTGTCAGAATAGAATTTTCTCAATTTATATGCAAAAGCACTCAAGAAAAATTGTCTGCTTTAAAAAAAGTAATTTGAAAACTCAACAAAATTAGCAACAACATGAGAAAGTTCAATGATCTAAAATTAGCTTTAAATACAAAAGAAACAAATGATGCTTGATTAGAATTTTTCACGACAAATGTTATATAATTTAATAATTATTGATTATGCTTTTCCCCTGTAGCACTTAAAAAACAAAAAGCCATGGATAAAAAGAAAAATGTAAATATTTCTTTAAAAAAAAGGTTTCCTTTAATTTAGTTAAATATTTTAAACTAATGTCAATTAATTATTAATATTAATAAATAAATCAATGCAAGCTTATTTAAGCACTGTAACAATAAAAGAACACTAATGATAAAAACAACATTAATAACAGCATCTCAAGAATGGCTGTATTCATGTTAATACTACTAAAACTGTTTGGCTACACATTTTTTAACCTTTCATTTGTGACGACATTCCAGTCTGCTGTTCTCCTTCCAAAGTCCCCCCCACAAAATATTCTTGTTTCGTCTTTGTTTTACATTTTTATTTTTGTATGTACTTATGGTGGTGAGTCAGGCGTCAGCTTTGGTTGTTTTGGCATGTGGGATTTTTAACTCACAGCTACAGAAAAAAGACTTTTAAACATTTTCATTCAATGAGTAACAATTACAATTATTATAAATTATATTAAAAAAAACAGCAGGTAATTACAAAGAAAATGCATATTCAGATGCTGCTGGTCTACAGGGCAGAGAGGTGAATGTTTGGGAGTTTTGAAGAGACCTAGAGGGGATTACAGTCAATCAGATCACCTTTGATTGTGGGAGGTGGGCTGCACATTCTTATTGTGCCATCTTTCTTTATTCACATGTTTGTGCTTCATGGGTTTGATTGTTTTTCCTCTTTATGGCATTTTAAAGTGGAACTGTAAATGCCTTATTGTATTAAAAAAAAGATTAAAAAAACATTTTAAAGGTGACAAATTATTATTCAAATGCAAATATAGCTTGAGTAAATGTAAAAATTTTCATTTAAGTCTAATTTTTTGTTATCACTTGTTATCTTTTTATTTTTAATTTTAATGATCTTGTTTTCTTGAATCTATATGCTGTGTTTCTTTACTTTTAAGCATTTAAGCATTTTAAGCGTCCTTCATCAACCTGTTAACTTTCAGATAAACACAAACATACAGAAAAACACAGGAACAGACATTGAAACACAGTTTTAATCATCTGCGCCAAAAAAGGAACAAAGTCTTGGTGCTTACAGACGTCAGTTTCCCATGTATTTCTCTGAGCAGAGGATTTTGCAGCCACTTGATGCATTCGTCCTCAAATTATGACATATCAGAGCACTTACTCTGCTCCACAAAACAATCCCCCTGCCCTGCAGGGAATTGGCAGTCACTGTACAGACATCCAGAAGCTTTCGGTTCACAGTGATGATGCGTGCAAACAGTGCAGGATGGTCTGAATACTATACCAGCTGAGATTTTGAGCTTTAGTGTTATTACACTGATTTTTCAGAGTCGTCGCTCATCCTCAGACTTCTGAACATGAACTTTACTTTGTAACAACCTGGTAATGGCTGCACGGTGGTGAAGTGGAATCATTTTGGGATCCCTCAGGAGCTCCACAACGGTTTGTGGATCTGCATCTTTTCTCAGTTTCTCAGTCACATGCAGAAAAACTGCACCATCTGCTTTAAGACAAATATGGCAGGCTAGTAACTATGGCAACCAGAGGACAGGAAGCAGTACAGGAAGCACAAACAAAATCACTGGAAGAAAGAAAAAAAAACTGAAAGGAAGTTTTGAAACTTCTCCACCGCAAGGCTTTCGCCATACAGTCACTGTCAAGTAGTGGAGCCCTTGCTGCCACCATCACCAAGTAACACAGCTGTCTTCCTGTATTCTGTTTCCATGCAACAGCAACCATGCATGAGGATGCACGCATGCAGGTGTTTTTTATCAATACGTTTGGGCTGGAAATATGGAGCTCTAAATAATTTTTTGTGAAAAGTTCCTTCAAACAGATCAGATGACTGAATCCATCATTTGCATGATTTTTGTTCTATTTGAGTAATTTACTCAGAAGTACCGTTACTCGTACTCGACTACAGCTCCAGGCTGCCCTCCATTTAATTATCATGTAGTAAGCAGTCTTCAGGAAGTTCTCTGAAGGAGCAGACGTTCAGACTCAGAGGCAAGGTAGGTGAGCGTGAAGGGTGTTTGGGTGAGGTTGGAGTATTATGGGATGGCCTGTGCGAAGACTGCGGTGTGTTCATATTATCCCACAGCAGGTCACGTGTCGGTGCCACGAAGACAGCCAGTTCCGCCTCTCCGAGGAGAGCTCAGACTAACGCCGCCTACACCCGCAGGAGGCTCACAGGGAAGCGCAGAGCCCCGCACAGACAGAGCCCCGCACAGACAGAGCCCCGCATTCGAACGTTTGCTGCCCCGCGTTGAGGATTCCTGCCCGCGTTTGCTCTGCTTACGGCGCATGCTCAGACCAACCGTTCGCGCCTTAGTGTTATTGAGGAGCCCCGAGGTGAGTTTGGCCAGATCCGTGACGGGAGGCGGGCGAACCCGCGCGGGCCGTTGACCGACGGCTTTTGTTTCTCGAGACAGTCGCTCGCTCAGCTTGGGCTGACCTTCCCGGAGTGGGGGCCCTTTAGCTAGCTTCAACAATCGTGGAGAAAAAGAAAACAGAGGTCGACGAAAACCCGTAAATCATGACGTCAGCGGTCGTAAATTTCTACAAGTCAATATTTTATGACTTTTCGCGGGCGCGACAATTGTCAAGGAGGTGCCCCCAAGTCGCCGTGGCATCGGACTGTCCGTTCCCCGTGTCCCTGAAGGCCACACGCGGCGTTCGCGGCCCGACTGACAGCCCCCCCCCCCCCCCCCCCCCCTCCACCTCAGAGTCAACAGAGGAGAAACCAGCGCGAGGCCGACTGATCAAAGTCCACAGGCTCAAGCCGCTGTAATCACGTTTCTCTGTTGATCCGGAGGTTCTGGTGATGGACGGAAAATGATTGAGTCAGAAATCTGTGTCCGCTTGTTATCATCAGCTGGTGTTGGTTAATGATCCCATCTCTGATGTTCCCCTGTTGTGAGAAAATCTGTTAAACCAGCACAATTCCCCAGACAGACTCATCTAAAGTGGACGGGACGTTGTGTTCTGTTTGTGGTTCTTTTCTGCAGACTTTCTACACTTTAGAAAGATGACTACTTCATGGAGTGACAGACTGCAGAACTACGCAGATTTGCCCGCCACCATGGACGGCCTGGCCATGAAGAAGTACAGGAGGGAGCCGTACCACAGGTGAGAGGCCCGACTTGAAGATCTGATGATCCGCAGAGGAAGCATCACAGACTTCTTTCTCAACATCAACTGATTTAAACTCAGAAAAGTATGCATTGGTAGCATTAGATGAAAAACAGCATTTCCAAACAAGGAAAAATAACTTCCAAAAGCTGGCGCCATCAAGTGAGTTTGTGAAAGATGTTCTTTTAGAAAAATGTTCTTCAGAAATACAGAAGAGCTGTTTTTTGGTTTCCTCAGCTGACGTTGTGGGCAGGAAAACGGAGCCTCTTCCTGTTCTTGTTACCCGCAAGAACAGATACTGCTGGTGTTGTTAATGCGTCTTCGTGGACGGCCTCGTAGGTCTGCAGGTGAAGTATGAAGCAGCGGAGAGTGTGGAAAGCGGTCGGAATGTTTCAGGTGTGATGTGTAACTAAAGATTGTCAGCAAGAATGACGGGAAAGGTGTAGAAGAAGACAGTGCAGCCATGTTCCTCGGGCGAGTCAGATGCCGAGATGAAGATGTAGATGTTGTCTCTGGGAGTGATGAAGATGGATAGGATGGAGAATGAATCCATCGGAGGATCAGATCATGGTAGATGTTTCAGAGATGAATGCAGAGAAGCAGATTGAGGTTGTTTGGACATGTTGAGAGGAGGGACAGTGATTATTTTAGGAGAAGGATGCAGAGGTTGGAGCTACCAGGACAGAGGCCTAGAGAAAGACCAAAGAGGAGGCTCTTGGTGTGAGTGAAGACTGGGGAGAGGAGTTTTTAGATGGGGGGGCAGATGATTCCCTGTGGAGATCTCAAACGGGAGCCGGCGAAAGGAGAAGACAATCAAAGTTGGGTTTGGAATAAAAAGATTTGTGTTCAGTTGGAAATTAAACCACACTTTGAGCTGGTGATACTTTGTTCATTAAGGATTATTTACTTTATTACAACATAATTATAATTGAATCAATTCAGAGGCAAAAACTGTTGACACCCAACTGTTTCCTTCATCTGCCTCGTTTTCTGCATAGAGTTGAAGTGCGTAACTTTTTTCTCTCTCTTTGGGCTCTGTGTCTGTAGTGATGCTTCCCCTCCAAGTCTTTGGTGGTTATTATGTGGGACACGTCCCAAATCATGCAGCAGACCAGCTTCTGTTGGATGGGATCTCCTCGGTTCCTGGCTCCTCTTTAGTTTCACTCTTTCGGCTCACTCATTTGTTCAGAACTTCCCAGACTTTCTGCGCACGAAACTCCAGTTAAAGACCACGTCTGACTCCATAGCCTTTTTATTGACGTCTATAATCAAAACCCAGACACCCCCCCACCCCCTAACTACCCCCCGCACACACACAGGGAAAACAAGATTTCGTTTCTCTCTACTAGGCCTGCACAATATACCGCAAATTTATCGTTATCGCAATATCAAGCGGTGCAATATCCATATCGCAAAAGTCAGCAAAAATCGCAATAAATGGTTACTTTAAATGTGCTAAAACAATCTTATGGCAGCTTGAAGCATTTAACGAATAAAATAAATCCATTTATGCATTTGACCAATCAGATGAGCCCTTTTATGTTAGATATTTGCCTCCTGCGTCGACGAGGGTCTTTCGGAGTATGATTTTTTAAACTGTTGCAGTGAAATGGTAATGATGTTTTTGGTTGTTTTGCTATTTGTTTATATACCGCAAATTATATCGTCATCGCTATATTGATTACTCATATCGCATATCGCAAGTTTTGCTCATATCGCGCAGCCCCTACTCTCTACAGTAATAAAGCAGATATCAGTGTTTAACTGCAGGGGCAGAGTCCAACCCTGCTATTGTTGATGAAGGGTCGCTAAGGAGTGGCACGTGTTGTGGTGCCGTTAAACCCCCTCCCCCCCCGGAAAGATCTTACCTTCCAAAGCTAATGATGCTCTAAAATAGAAAAGGAGTGAAATCTGCGGCTCAACGTGAGCCGGCTGGCTCCATCAGGCTGACGGGGAGCTTCTGCAGAACAGCTGCTTCTTGTTTCGCTGATGGACTTCGGTCTTCCTGAAATTTCTGAGGAGGCAACGTTAAATGTCAGTAAAATTGTTTGATCTTTTTTTCAGGAAAATGGAGATATTTCAGTGTTTATTTTGGAAATAGATTGTAGATTTTCTTCTAAAATGCACAAAAAACTGAGATGAGTGTGGTAACGTTGTTGGGTTGCAGCTTTGAGGCAGATTCCAGCCTGGTAGAGGTGAATATCAGCTTTTGGGTGGCCGGCCGTTGGGACGGCGGCCGCTGCTGGCGTTTCCACAGCGAGCTGTGCAGCTGTTGCTGCGGCGCGCCTCGCTCCACACCGCCTCAGATTGTTCCGGATCTCTTCGAGGGGTCACAAACATCACGCGACAACAGCCCCAACCGACAACACACAACAACAGAGAAGGATGCGGAAAGGCCACAATCGTTTTTGCAACAAGTCAGAAAATGTCTGAATGGCAAGAAAGCCGGGGGGGAGGGAGGGGGCTTTGTTTGTGGCCACAGCTCTTGGCTGCTGTGGGGGGAGCCCGTCAGAACAGTCCGACTCCAGCTTAATTTCACACAGAATGTTTTGTCCTGGACTAAACTCCAAATGGGAACTGGTTCACTATGGATCTGCTGCCAGGTACTGGAGGAGTTGTGAGAAGGACAGGACACTCTGGGGATCACCGGGTTCATCTCCAGGTTGAAGGCTCCCTGACAGCTCCACCTGAGCTCCAGTGTGGAGACTGAACGTTAGAAAGTTGTGGAGGAACACAGCTGTACTGTGGGGGCCACTGAAGAGTGTCTTCAGGCTTCTGTCCTCTCATGTTTGTATTGTTGGGTTTTTGTCCAGCGACCTTTCATTGGGCGTTGTAGTTTCTGGTGTAAGTGGAGTCGAGGAATGACTTTTGGCTGAACTTCAGTAGAAGATGGTGGAGTCCAGCTCTCCTCTGAGTCTGTGGTCGACTCAGGCAGCTTTGAGATGAAGAGGGAAAAAGTTCACGTTCTTAGCGCAAATATGCACGTGAAGTTTCTGCTCTGTCCTCCTGAAAGCTCTGAATCGTGTTTACATCTACCTAACCATTTCTTCAACTTGGTTTCTTTAGGATCTTCGTCAACAGAAGTTTAGCGATGGAGAAGATCAAGTGTTTCGGCTTTGACATGGATTATACTTTAGCAGGTAAGACCTGAAATGATCAGAGAAACAAAAACCTTCTCTGGTTGGCGCCCTGACAACAAGAGTTTTTATTTTATTTTATATCATTTTAAAACAAAATTACACATATTTGATGTACTTTAAATGAAACATTTCCCTTTTTTTATTTTAAAAGTTCATTTTTCATTTAAAACAACTGTTCAAATTTGAAATCTTAAATGACTTTTTACACCAAACACAATTTGACTCAATTTTTGTAGTTGTGAAAACTTGGTTCCTTTTATACATAAATAATACCCATATTATAAACTATTTAAAATAACAGAAATAAAAAAAGTAAATATGGAACTTTGATCAAGTTTGAGTAACTCTTTTAAAAAGGCATTTTTTTTATGGTTTCATGTTTATAAGGAAATTAAACTAATGAGTCTTTGTCCTAAATGAGGTCCTAAAGTCCTTTTCTCTCTTCTGATTGGTCCCTGAAGAGCAGTTTGCTGAAGACCACAATCATTTTTGTCGTGGTTATCTCCATGTGAGCGCTGGATTCTGTGCCACTGTTCCCGTTTCTTATCAGTGGAGTCCAAACTTACCCTGTGCTTCTTTGTTCAGGGACATGACTCCAGCATTTGCTCTCCACAGGTCTAAAAATAGAGGCGGCCCGGCTTTGGAAAGCAGGTCGCATTTGTTTTTTTGAGTTCAGCAGTGGTGGCCCCCCTGGGAAGGGGCTTCGCTCACGGTCCCAATCCCTGCTCAGGAGCTGGAGATGTCACAGATGCTCAGCTGTTGACATGCTTCTCTTTATGCGAGCTCATAACCAAGTGTTAATGTTTGCGAGAAGCTTGGCTGTCGCGTATCTTTGGAGTGTTCTCATGATGGGGGGGGGGGGGGGGGGGTGTTGTAAGTCTGAAAGAGTAGCTTTGGGGGTAAAAACCATCGTCTTTGAAGATTGCAGTTTTGTGTTTACAGCAGTGTTTTTCAACCTTTTTTTTAACCACAACACACTTTAACCTTGACAAAAACCCTGCGGCACACCAGCATCCAAAAATGTAAAAAAAGGAGAAACTCATGGTCTGTAGTGATCTACAGTCTCGCCACAATATCACGTGTATTTTTGTGATAATTATGGCAGAAAAAGCTGGAAGTTGCAGCTGTTTTTTCTAAAAGATGTAATAAAAGTTAAGTTAGAAGATTTAAAAACTGTTTAATGTGTTCGTTGTTGTTTCAAGCAACTGAGACTCAGCAACTAAGAATATTGTGCGCTGAGACGCTGTCACTTTAACCCAATGCATCATGGGAGATGTAGTGCAAACAGCAAACGCAGACAGACTTGCGTCTCTGAGCTTCATTGTTTTGTTCTCTTGTTCCACGGTCTGACACCGGATTCTGTGGAAAGCTACACCGCTGAAGACGAGCTTTAGCTGGTATTTTTGTTAGAACTGAGCAACTTTATGAGCAGAATTGGAACAAGGAAGTGAAGACTTTAACCACTTCTGATTGGTCAGACTGATGACATGTGATTAAGCCTTCAAGAATGATTGGTGGAGACAGTTAAAGGGGCGGGGCTTTTCCAAAAACAGCTGAAGCTACGGCTAAATCACGGTACCGTCATTCTTATCAAAATGTCTTTAATAGAATCAAATAAACACAAAGAAAAAAGTATTTTTTCTTTTATTTTCCTAACTACTCAGTGTTTTATCAGGGCCTGTTTGGACGAACAAAGAGATGATATCCTGGAGATGGTAAATGTTTTTAGATCAGTGGAAATGGGTCATTTCCCACAACAAACGTGACCATCTCCCACGGCACACCGCTTGAAAAACACAGGTTTAGGGGCAGCTCTTATGCATTGACAGACGAAGAACAAAACCAGTCTTTTTACTGGATGAAACCCATACATGAAGAACTTCCTCTGTGGAAACGACTGGACATGTGAAGTAAGGGAAGAGGCCATATTCCCTTTTTGCTCAAATCTGCCCGTACTTCCAGAGGCGTGTTGGCCATCAGCCTTGAGCTGGAGACGCTCTGTTCCATCCTCCATAGATCCTGGCTGTTTTCAGCACGCGGCACCACACCTGCTGTCTGTCTGGATGGGAGTCAGTCCTCTTAAAACAGAACATTTTGGAGTTTTTATTTCAAAACTGTGGCTTTTGTTCTCATTTTAGTATCAACTGCACCAATAGATTGATGTTCACCAGGGAAAACCGCAAACCTAAAGAAATATTGTTTTCATGAGGTGTTGAAATGATCGGAAAATGACTGTCTAATTTGGAAAAACACTCGTACATCAGAAAAACATCTAATCTTCCAACACCACATAAATGCAGAGTAACTTTCTGCACCTTAATTGTTGTGTACACTTCTATACATAATACAATTTTTGAAATAAAAGCTCAAAAGGTTGATTTTTGTGTGGTATAGGCCCTTTAAAAGGTTAAATGGGCTGTGTATGGCCCCCAGGTCTTAGTTTCCCCACCCTTGAGAGAGATGATGGATCCACCTGCTTGAAGTTTGTTTTTTGTTATGTTTTTTAAGTTTAGGCAAAGAAAAATAGAGGACTGGAGAAAACCTCATTTTAAGGCGTTTCCTTCATCAAATTTGTCTCAGTTTTTCTCTAACTTTGTTACATAACCATGTTGTGACAGCTTTTTTGCTCAATACCTAACTACAAATGTGGGCTAAACCTTTTGTAGAAAAGAAGTCCACATCTTATGACTCAACTTCAACTCACTACCAGGATGCATGAGACGTCTCTGACAAGCAGGTGTTGCAGGTTTGCAGCACCTGCCTGAAGAGGAAGAAAAGAGTTTTATCATCAGAGTTGAACCTTACTGAGCAGACTTGCTCTTTGCTTGTGTCCCCATTAGGGATGTGCCGATGGACGATATCATCGTCCATCGTGATGGGTGACTGACATCCCGATGGAGAGACCACCATCGTGATGCCACGCCCCCGCCACGTTGCAAGTGGACCCCATAAGCCGCGGTTACATGTACAAAATATCTTGTTGGGATCAATGGTCGGATTAGAATCCAACCGTGTACATGGGCCCAGAAAAATGTTTTCAGAATATAAAAACGTTCACTAAGGTCACACTTTCCGTCGGAATAAAAACCGGAAGGATATAAATTCCGCCGAGCGGCTTTTTTTTTTCAAACTTTATTGAATGTAACAATTAAATACAAAACGACAGCGCCGAGCGGCTATATTCATTGACATGTCAGTTCGGTAAAATACGAGATGATCTTCTAAACGTACTTTTAATAATGTTACGGTTATTATGAAACACCTGTTCGCTCATCATTTGAATCTTAATCCGTGTTGTCAGCGCTTTTTCTGAGCGCTGTTGTTAGCCCATGTTAGCATACTGCTATGCTAACATGGGCTAACAACATTAGCTTTGGGTGGCGCTGCATCCTAGGAATAACATCAGCCGTTATTTAGTCGGGACACGACTGGAAACACAAATCCACGTCATTGTTTGAATGTTTTCTAAGGACTGAGCGACATTTCTGCTTTGAAGCTTAAACCGCTGTCTGCTGACGATCCGAGCTGTGCTCAGACACACACTTAGACCCGGTTCTGAGTTCGGCAGCTCGTACCCCTAGAGCTGCGGGACGGATCGCAGTCTTAAATCTTCCACACATACCGCTCATGTACCCCCCCCCTCCCCCCCCTTCCCATCAAACATAAAGCTGTAAGTCCGCACTCCGCCGGTCCACTTCGCTAGTGAAGTGCAGGAGCGGACTACTTCTTTTCCATTTTGTTTGTTACTTTTTTTGTTGAAGTCACTTCCCTCAGTTTATACTGGATCACGCGGATGAGTCATTAGTTGGGAAATAAAATGAAAAAAGCAAAATAACGAATAGCAGTTATATAACAACGAAAAATGTTTTTAAAAATCCCCCCCCCCCCCCCCGACGATGTCATCGTCCATCCCGATGGTTTACAGCAAACATCGTCAACGGCCAATTTAGGGGACATCGCCCAACCCTAGTCCCCATTCCCCATAAGCA
Source organism: Oryzias curvinotus (assembly GCA_023969325.1). NCBI lineage: Eukaryota > Metazoa > Chordata > Actinopteri > Beloniformes > Adrianichthyidae > Oryzias > Oryzias curvinotus. Next base: position 5,788,654 of record CM043710.1, on the reverse strand, counting down.
TAGACCTCTTAAGATAGATGAGCCTAAACTTGATGGTCTCTGCAGAGTCACTTAGGACTGCGACTGACTGAGCATGGATGAGTCCGCCTTACAGGAAAGCATCTATGTGAACGAGCAAAAGTAAAAAGTAAAGCTCCTCCTGCATTTTCCATGAAGTGTCCGTGAAAGTTTGCTCTCCAGGAAGGGTGGCCACTGTTCCACGTTTCAGACGTCAGCTTTATTTTAGGCCAAGCTGTACTGCTGCTATAAATAAGGCCAGAACGAGGCTGACATGTATTTGTCTTTGTCTTTCCTCATCCCCTCTGGCTGCTCTGTAAGCTAGCTATGTCCTCACAGCAGACCTCACAGGCTTTGGTGGCCTTAGCCTGTGGCATCTCTGCTCACTCCGTCACTCACAGGCGGAGGACGGGGCCTGAAATAAATGTCACACACAGCTGCAGTTTCTCGGAAACAAGATGGCTGACGTGCAGTTCTTCAGGCTTCTTCCTAGACTGTTTGCTCCAATCTGAAGGCCCTGCAGCTTCAAGCTTGCTGTTTATGTGAGAAGAAAAGCTGTAAATGCTCCACCCACCTTCTCCAGGAAGCATTTCTGACACAAACAAAAGCATTCGGGGTCGTACCAAATGATGCAGCAGGTTTGGCTTTAATCTTTCAGCAGACCTTTTAGATCTCAGTGAAAGATTCAGACGCTCAGACTCAACCACAAAGCATCCTGTTTGTTACAGAAAAAGATGTCTTTTAAGCTATGCTAAAGACTATTTCAGCTTGTCGGTGACAAAAGATGAAACGAAAACTCTTTAGAGAACATGAAACCTCCACTGATAGCGCTTCAAACTAGGGTTGTTTCATTTTTATGTGTCCAAAACTTAAAAAAAAAATCTTCTCAATTAGCTGACCTGGACAACCACGTGTTCCCATGGCAACATGTGCTTTGCATGCGCTGCAGCATTTTTCTTCAAGCAGTCTTACACTTTTTAATCTGTTAAAACATTTATTTTTTGCCTTCTTAGGTGAAGGCTTTTTTTTAAACATTTTTTTCTGTAAAGTCCATGTTTACAGTGTTTAAAACATTTAAATTTTAAGCTTTAAGACATTTAAATGTTTTAAAGCTTTATCAAAGTTTTTCTTTCTTTTCTTAAACACTCTGATTCCCAGATGTTTGCAGTAGTTAAGTATAAAGCATTAGGGGTGAGTATTTGCAAGAGTCTGGCAATACGATACGTATCCCGATGCGCGTCCCACGATACGATACCCAATACAGTACACCTCAACAAATTTTCTTTTTTAAGTCTAACTTTAACTTAGAAAAGCTGCGTGAATTTCAATACGTCTTTCATTGTTTATGTAATGATCGCAAAGTTAAGCTCTGCAATTGTATCTCATATATAAGTTGCTCTTACCAAAGCAAATTCAAAGGGCTTTTATTTTGGTAACTTAAAATATATAAAGGGAACAGTCAACATTGTTTGATTTCCACAGCAAAATATATTTCAGTCTAAAACAAAATAATAGAATCAATGGGCCTTAACCATTAAGGTTCTAAAAGTATGACTGGGAAAAGAAAGTGCTGTTTTTTTTCAACATTGCTTAATGTAGCTTCTCCAGTATTTTTTAATGCTTAAGGAGCCTGAATGGTGCTTCAAAAATAAAGGAAAAAAACGAAAACACTCATTCTTTCCAGAAACAATAAAGTGTGATGATGAGGCAGCATGACAGGGTGATGGAAAGTTGTTTTAATGTGGCTAAGATGCTTTGTTTACAGCCTGCACCACAGCTGCAGCCCCACTTTCTCACATGCAGAAGTAAACATATTTTTCACCGTTCATCGCCACGATGATGGCTTTTTTTTTTTTTAGAGCATCGTACACATCACTCTGTTCCGTCGGGTTGCTGAACTAGAATCTATTGCTGTGAGGTTTTTGGCATGGTTTGCCAACAGTATTTTGGCGGAGGCTCCATCCATGACCCGCTGCACAGCTGCAGTTCTTCACTTGCTCTTATCTGAGCCCGCCCGCTGCGAAGCACCACAATCCACATTTTATTAAGATACTGGCAGCAACATGTCACATAGTTTGGGTTCGGTACCCATCCTAAGTAAAAGCTGTGTAGTGCTGGTTCACTGAGATCTTGTTGTTTTGTGCGGTGTAGAGTTTAAAGAGGCTCAGTGTGCTGTGCTGCCAGTTTGAGTGGAAATAAGAGTCAGACACTGAAAGATGCCCATAAATAATTCAAGAAACCTCATCCTGACAGCATTTTGAATGGTCGCCAAATGAACTATCGCGATATATCGCCGAAACGATTTTTTCCAACACCCCTTCCTAGAAAGCATCTTAGTCCTTCACTTTAAAAGTCTCCTTCCAATCATCTTTTGATCTGTTAAAAGAGTGTTCTCAGTGGTCTTTAATCATGATTTTGCCTTTTTTAGCCAAAATAAAAAAAAACTGTCGTTTTCTAGAACATAGTTTATGCAGAGCGGCAGGCGTTCATTTGAAATTCGCCTCTGAGTTGTGGGCAGGACTGATGGTGCGGACGTTTTTCATGCCTTTGGCATGCTAATTGTAGGTTTTTACATGACAACACCAATCTTTTTCAAATGGTATTTTTTTATCTGCTCCTGATTCTCAACGATTTGAAAAAGGAAATACTCAGAAACGCAGTTTTAGTCTTAATGTTTTTATTTATATATGTCCCCCATCCTGGGCTAGACGATATTTTACATCAAGATATAATTTTTTTCATATCAGGTGATAACAACATATATCACAATATAATCCAAATAACTATGTTTGTCAGATTTGAACACCCTGCTCATCAGAGAAATATGTAATCATCAGTAAAATGTTTAGATTTTAAAATGTATTTCCTAGATCAGGGGTCAGGAACCTGTGGCTCTTTTGATGGTCACATGTGGCTCGCAGACAAATCTTTAAGTATACCTTCTTTTTTTTTTATTAGACCAGTCCTTCTCAGGCGCGATGCGATGCCAGGGGGGGCGCACAGTAGTATCGGTACCTGGAGAAAAATAATCTGCACCAGCACTATCAATTTACTATTATTCTATTATTTTATCTATTATCTATTATATGTATCTATTATTTCATGGAGTTTGTAACAGCCTGAAATCTGTGAATTGCCGTCCCAGGAGCTGCGCGTTCCCGTCTCTGCCGTCTCTGAGGAAGAGCGCGCAGTTGCATAGACAGGATGTGTGAGGAAGAAGGGGGGGGGGGGGTTGTGGGCACAGGCAGCAAGGTGAATCGCGCATGGATTGTCAAAACTTAAAACCCGCTGCCCATCACATACTGCAGTGTGTGAGTGTGTGTTTGGCTCCAGGTCTGCATGTAAGCAGTCTTTGTCAAATCTAAAAAAACATTCAGACATACGATCAGGTTTAAAGTCTCAACGCCTGCATGAAGCTGAAACTCACCACAGATCAACCAGACTAGACCATCAGCAAAACCATGTAGCACCAGAAGACGTAATAATGCTAAGAAATACTCATCATGTATTAGCAACAGCATAACAATGTTATTAAAAAGAATCCACATATTAATTTTACTTTAAAAGTGTTGAAATTACATCAAATGCTCACATTCACTTGTATTTTTTAGTTTTATTTTTACAGACTGAGTTGGACTGGGTGGCTGTTGTTGGATCACGTTCTAAATTCTGGAGTTCATTGAACGCATCATGCAGAGATCTGATTGGCTCTCAGTTCTGTCGCTCAGCCTGTTGTTAGGTAGTTTGGACCAATGGGGTTCAGCTATGGGCCGAATAAGGGAAATGGGAGGGCTGGTGCGGGAGGGGGGGAATAAAAAGTTGGGAGAAGCGCTCTTGTCTCAGCGGGAGAGATTGAGGAGTTGCTGAATTAGTTGTTCTACAGAAACCACAATAAAGAACCCTAAAATAGGTTAAGTCTCCATGCCTCAGTGTGGGACAGGAACGGTACATTATTGTATGGCTCTTTCGAAATTACATTTAAAAATATGTGGTGTTTATGGCTCTCTCAGCCAAAAAGGTTCCCGACCCCTGCCCTAGGACACTTTAAACATAACAGACGCACTGAAGGACCACGATAGAAGCAAAAGTTTTCAAGTTTCAAAAAAGAAAATAAATAAAACAGAATGCTAAAGTGTTTGGTCAGTTGCATTTAAATTAAAAAAAATTCTACAACAAATTTCTGATGTTTTCAAGTTTTACAGAACAAACGTAAACTTGACAAACATTTTTGTTAACATCCTGTGAATAAGCTATGAACTACAAGCACATTTTCTGAATTTCTTGTGGTAGTTTAGACTGTTGCTGATATCTCACGATATATTTAATTATCGTTTAATTGCCCAGCCTTATTTGCAGCATGTTTTCTTTTGAAGAAATAAATACACACTAGGTAGAAGATGGCAATTTCGGTGGGCGGAACATAACACACTTAACCACGCCCGTGTTGAGGCGTGCCTCGGGCTGCACTCTGCAGCCTGGGGCTTCTCGGTTTTTTTTGGCCTTTGAGACCTATGGGATGCACATTGGTCCACAAAGTGATGTATTTGTGTCAGTTTTATGAATAAAACTTGGTTATCCTGGTTCTGCAGTGGACCGACAGCTGAATCCAGAACTGTCCAGGTGACTGTAAAGAAACCATAAGAGGTCTTCAGGAACCAGGTGGATCCCTGACCTGGAAAGTCTTTCTCATGGATTATAAGTGGGACTCCTGGCTCTGTGTTAAAGAAAACAGCCTGAAGTAAATGTTTTGTCCCAGTTTTCTAACAGACTGTGGCCTCAAAACCCCCTTTCCCCTCCTTTATGGAGGTGCTGACGTCCTGATCTTCATTTTTTTTCCCCAGTAGTTTTTAAATCTGGGAAAAATGTCAGCATTTGCACAGAAATGCTGACGTGTTTGTGGTCAGAGTCCCTGTTGGAGACACTTGGCTGTAATCATTTGTTAGAACAAGGGGGGGTTGTTTACCTTGTGTGCGGGTGGTGTGCATTACATGCTGGCCTGAAGTGACCTGCAAACTGTGCAGAGACTGCTCAGCAACCAGAGGGACAACATGTCCCCATGACAGCAATCCTGTCAAACACCTGAGATGATGCGGTTCTACTGGTTCTTGGTAGAGTATGTAGAGTATGCATTCAGACAGCAGTGGGAAGGGTGGAAGGAGCTCAAGACTCCATCAAAACCACAAAAACAAGAACAGAAGCAGCGACAGGCGCCCTGCAGTGCTAATTCACTCAGAGAGGACAAAGGGCTCGTTTCTGTCCTGAGAACTTAAAGGACCAGAACTTGTTCAGAAGATTCTGGCAGCAGACAGTAATTCAAAGGTTTTAACAGTGAACATGTGTTTTTCCAGGTGCAACTGTAGGTCAGTGTCATCACAAACACCATCAAGTTCCTCAAACCTACCTCACCTCCTCATCTTTCACATCCAGATGGTTTAGCGGGAAGAACTTTAAGGTTTAGGAAACTACTCCTTTACATGATCTTTACAAGCTTTTCTCTTGTCGGACTTGTCAGTTTTCTTGTCTTTACCTTTTGGCTCCTTCTTTGTTTTTGGGGGCACTACAGCAAATCCTCCAGCTTTATCCTCTGCACCCCCCTCTTTCACACCAACCAGTATCATGTCCTTCACCATACATCCATGGACCCCCTCTTTCTTCTTCTGCGAAACTGTGGACTTTACTGTTAGCTTAGCAACTTCTTTTCTGCTTTAGTTGTAGTTTCAAACCGCTTCTTTTTTAAATAATGGCAGTATCTTTAAACTCTGTAGATTGACCCCGCCCCCGGCTGATCCAACATCAATACTATTGATAGGAAGGGGGAGGGGTCACATTGATTCCCATTGGACAGCATAAGTGCGAAGCAGCTTTCTTTACTGCATCACAGGATTTCAAGACTATTTCAAATGAACCTGTTAAAACGGTTTGGGGGGGGGGGGGTAAACACTGTCCAATCCTGCTGTACAAACCCCCCCCCCCATTTGCCTTTAAAAGAGTCCTCATCAGGCATGTGCGTGAGTCTCATGCAGATATAGAAATGGGAGGACTGATCCCTGCTTGGCCCCTCCAAGCCCAGGGTTCCTTTGTTCAACCCCCTCCCCAGAGTTCCTGTGACATACGCTGCAGCAGCTCAACATTTTGCGGATTGACATAGTTTCCTGTTTGCACCCCCACCACACACACACAAACGTTCTCTCCATGCTTATGAAATGTTTAATGTTTAGGGTCAGTTGATGCTTCAATGTGTTGTGTTTCTGTTTCTGAAGTGTGTGTCCATGGATGTCAGAGCTCGTCATTTTCCCGCCTGTCCTTGTAGACCTGAGCCCTGTGGCTCCAGGCCCGGGTTGTGGGGGTGGGGGGCACGCTGTTGCTCAACAGCGATTGTGTTGCACAACCGCATGTTCAGCGTGGCTCGCGGACTCTGAGCTAGAACAGCTGTGTGTGTGTGAAGAGGGGGGGGGGCAGCCTGACGGTCACAGAACTTAAGTCTGACAGACTTAAGCATGTTCTGAAACATGAAGTCTCACTAAAATAGTCAGTACAGCCTGCATTTATTCATCTAATAGTTTCTTTTTTCGGTAAACAGCGGGTCAGTGCAAAAACAATCCATGATAACTCGGAACAAATATAGATTTATTAGAGTTTTAATTTGTGCTTATTTCATGAATGATTTAATATTTTTGTGGACTCATTTCTGATTTGTTAGATTTAGGTGATTCATGAATTAGCAGCTCGTTTTCCTTCCTTTTAGTTGTGGTTTGTTCCATGGAGTGGGATTTCTGGTTTGGACAGTCTGAATCTTGTGTTCATTTCTGCTGCAGCTTGGGGGTCGTTTCTATGTTCCAGTAACATCCTGAGGCTTAATCACTATGAGATAAGGAGCTGCACCCTCTCAGATAACATTTCACAGGAGAGGAACTTAATAACCTGAGGACATCTGCTGCAGGTGCACCAATGAAACTGCTGATTTCAGTGTGGACCAGCACTGGTACCACCGTCAGAATCCCGAAGAACACCCTCCTCTTCATTACATCTGCTGTGGAGGGAGAGCCGTGGATTTTTTTGGAGAATGGAGATTCCTTTAGTTTCTTAATGTTAGTTTTCATTTTCACAGCTATCACAATCTGTGGTGGTTTGAAAAAGAACATTTCTAAAGTTTGATAGCAGATAAAACTTCCACAGCGAGAACAAAAGTATCTTATCAAATATTTACATAAAAACATATTTCATAAACTTAGATTATTGCACTTTTGCAAAATTTAAGGTGAAATTCTTTTTCCTTCAGACTAACAAATGTTCTTCAGACTTTCCCAGGGTTTCGTTTTTGCAGTCCTCTCGTTTTTCACTCCTGAAGCTCCATGAACTTTGTCCTGACGGGCCATGAGCTTCATTTAGATGTAGACAAACTGGTTCTATCCAATCTTTTCTGGAGGATTCTGTCAAACGCTGGGTGTGGCCTGATCTTCCAGCTCTCCACCGCACAGACAACAAAAACATCAGGATGTTTTCTGAGAAAATCCTCTGCAGTTTAGCTCTGATCTGCCTTTGCTCAGAACTGTTACATGAGCTGTTGTGTTGTTCATTTCCAGTTTACAAGTCACCTGAGTACGAGTCTCTCGGCTTCGAGCTGACGGTGGAGCGGCTGGTCTCCATCGGTTACCCGCAGGAACTGCTCAGCTTCGTCTACGATCCGTCCTTTCCCACCAGGTCAGTCCCTGCATCTCTGCGCCGTCACGTTCTTCATTCTGTTCTTCACACACGACGACGCCTTTGTTCTCTGCTCATCTCAGGGGCTTGGTGTTCGACAACATGTACGGGAACTTGCTGAAGGTGGACGCTTACGGGAATATCCTGGTTTGTGTCCATGGATTTAACTTCCTCCGAGGGTGAGTCATTCTGTCAGATTCCTCCCATATGTCTCCATGTGTTACCTCAACGGACTGTCCTTCTTTTCAGACCGGACATCCGTGAACGGTACCCGAACAAGTTCATCCAGAGGGACGACACCGAACGCTTCTACATCCTCAACACGCTCTTCAACCTGCCAGGTGAAGCCTAGAGCAGCAAGGAGGTGCTGACGGTGTGCAGGAGAAGGACATCTGACCTTCTGTCTGTCTGTCTGTCTGTCTCCTTCAGAGACCTACCTGTTGGCCTGCCTCGTGGATTTCTTCACCAACTGTGACAGTTACACAAGGTGAGAAGGTTTTGTGCTACACTCAGCAACAACTTTCTGAGCGCCGCATGATGACGCAAAGACAGCTGCAAGCCACACAGGTTCAAGACCAAAGCATGGGAGGGTCCAGCTGTCTGATCCGCTAATCTCAGCTAATTCCTTAAAGATGGTAATCCCATGGGACTTCAGTCTGAAACCCCCTCCTCTTCTCTGTTAAAACCACAGGATTCTTTAATCTGTTGCAGCAGATGTTAAAAAGCATGGAACCTCATCAGATTGAGACAGCAATGAAAAACATCTTCTCTAAATAATCACAGATTAAAATCCTGAAATAACAAAACATAATCTCCTTACTTTTGCTGTAAAGGTGTTTAATAGCCTGTAATTTTTGAGAATGTGATCTGGAATGGCTGCATGTCCTTTGTCCTCTGAAACCTGGTTGTTGGTCTTTTAGGGGGAGAATGCTTTCCTGTTTGGCTGGGGACCCTCCAACAAGGGAAGGCTATCCCATTTAAAACCAAACCAAAAAACTAATGTCAAGCTTTTGACAAGCTGTGTAAAGATCAGACCTGTCCGACGGCTTTGTACCTGTCTGTCTTTGCTCCCCTCCCCCAGCTGTGAAACTGGCTTCAAAAATGGCGACCTCTTCATGTCCTACAAGAGCATGTTCCAGGACGTCCGCGACGCCGTGGACTGGGTCCACTTCAAGGTAGAGTAGGAACGCTCAGAGCAGCTATGAAGCTGACCTGTGCCAACCTCTGATCAGATCTATGTCTGGAAGGGTTCATCACTTGGTTTCAAGAGGGGTTTATGTTCCTTGATTTATTCTTTCTGCCAAAAGCACAGCTTTTCTGTTACCTTATAATTTAAAAGTTAATTACTTTAATTTCGCCTTAGTACAGTTAAAGCATTTTTCTGACGATGGAAAAAAAAAAAAAGAAAGAAAGAAAGAAAAAAATTTGGATCTAAACTGTGTCTTTGCGTATCTCTTTATTCAAATCTTGGGGAAGTAGGAGCAGACGAGAAAAAGCTTGTAGTTGGTTTGTACAAAGTACAGTGGACAGGCCACAAGCTACCTGCTCCGCTCCATCCTGATGCATCTACTTGCTGAAAATAGATCCACGAACGACTTTGTTTTCCTTGGCTGAGCTGGTATCTGGCTTTAAACTGTAAGACTAGATAGCGCCAATATTGCTCTGCATTTTTTTTTTGTAAGGTTAGGGTTGTGAGGGGCTGTAAGATAGCAGGAGAGAATGTAAACAAATGGATGATGGGAAATAAGCGCAGGCTCACTTCCACACCAACGGTCCACAGCTCAGAGGCAAATTTCTGATGAACTCCTGCCGCTCTGCAGAAACTGTCCTAGGGACTGACTCCGGTTTTTTGATTTGACCCAAAAACAGCACAATCATAATTTAAAAAAAAACACTGGGAAAGCTTTTACAACAGATCAAAAGACGTTTGGTGTGGGACTTTAAACTGTTAAACCATATAAACAAATGGGTGATTGTGGAAGAAAATGATGGAGAATGAATCCATACTTTTAAACAAAAAGAATGGAGAGGATTGGAGCTGATGGAGGATTGTGTGCTGATGTTCAAGCATGTTGGGATTAACCTTTACTCGCACACTCAAAGATAACAAATTCAGCTCAGACAAACGGCCGGAGCTGGAGCTTCATTTGGACTTTTCACATCCCTAAATATCTCTTGAAGTTGAGTCATGGCTCAACTTCAAGACATTTTAAGATCACCTGGTGAAATGAGAACCTTCACCGACATCCCCCATAGAACTCATTAGGATTTTTAATGGAAGTTCCTGAAATGTGAGTCCTCTCACTGAAACCTTGGGACTGGATATTGGATCCAGCCACTAAACGGTTGGAAAAGCATAACTTTTCCTCTGCAGGTGCATTACATTTTTCCTAAAACTTTAATGTTTTTTATGATTTCTCTTTTTATCACGCTTGTTTTCTTTTTGCATTGTTTGCTAAAAGAGTTTTTGAAGTCATCTGGATGGAGAGTGTGTTGCTGTGAAGACGCATTTACAGACGCCTGTAAATGCGTTTGGAGCAGCACGCTCCTTTCCTGGAGCTGTCTTCAGTGATGCAGTTTCCTCTTGTGTTTCAGGGAACGCTGAAAGAGAAGACTGTGGAGAACATGGAGAAGTATGTGGTGAAAGATGTGAGTTTCCTGTTGCAGCGTCTCACCCAGCCAGTTTGTGAAGGAGCTCCTGTATGATGGGGCTCACGACTTTTCTTTTCCCTTCAGGCCAAGCTGTCTCTTCTCCTCAGCAGAATGAACGAAGTCGCTAAGGTTTTCTTGGCGACCAACAGTGACTACAAATACACGGATGTGAGCATGGCGTTCAGAGATGCCTTTTCAGCTTGGTTTCTATGAAGGGCTTCACGTTTCCTGAGTCTTTGTTTTGTTTTCCTGCAGAAAATCATGACTTACCTGTTTGACTTCCCCCATGGCCCACAGGTGAGCTGAAAGGGTTTAAGCATAACGAGGGCTATGAGCATGTGTGTGTCTTGACTGTCTGCTTTTGTTCATCTGCAGCCTGGCACCCCCCACCGGCCCTGGCAGTCTTACTTTGATCTGATCCTTGTGGACGCCAGGAAGCCGATGTTCTTTGGGGAGGGGACGGTGCTCCGCCAGGTGGACACGGTGAGCAGACAGACTGAGAAAACTAGTTTTCTGAGACATAAAGTTTGTGTTTTATCGATTTTTTTCACCGTTTCAGACCACAGGTCGTCTAAAAATAGGAACCTACACGGGACCTCTGCAGCATGGGATAGTTTACTCTGGAGGTCAGACTGGATGTTGTCACTCCTGTGGCTGTTCGCAGCACAGCAAGTAAACAGTGTGTAAATACAGACTTTGTCACCACCAGGTTCCTCGGACACTGTGTGTGACTTGCTGGGGGCCAAAGGGAAGGACATAGTCTACATCGGGGACCACATCTTTGGAGACATCCTGAAGTCCAAGAAGCGTCAAGGCTGGAGGACGTTCCTAGTGATCCCTGAGCTGGCCCAGGAGCTGCATGTGTGGACCGACAAGAGCTGTGAGCACACACACTCACACACTGATGTGTCAGCGGTTGATCTGGTCGGGGTTGGGTCTGAGGAAAGCTCCTGACCCGTTTGGGCAGACCTCCTCATGCCTCAAGCTCCTGCTACTCCGTGGTGTCTGGCACTCTCAGCAGGAACGTCTTAAAGGACGACGGCTGAGGCTCTGCGTGTACCTCCGCCCCACCATCATGGTCGTGGACCAAAGGTAGCTGAGTAAATCTGTGAACTTGGCCCCGCCTCTGCTGCCTCCCATAAAGGCACGCTCAGACAAGAACGGTCTTTTCTCCTCTAAAACATGTTGATCTCCTTGAAAATCGGGACGTAATCTCCTTAACTTTGACCTTTTTTCTCACAAACAACACGTTTGTCTGTGATGTGGCCACGCAGACACACCTGTCACTTTTGTCAAGCTGAGCTCACCCTCCTCTTGGCGTTCCTCCTTTGTGCTCTTTGCCACATATTCTTGATTCAAGAGTCCAGACCTGTTTACTTCTGATCTGTTGATCTTTGCATTTTCCGGCTGGATTGTTTTTTTTTTTGGTCTGGTATCAGAGTCTTAATTTTCTTTTGAGTACAGAAATCATCATTGAGTTTGTCGTCTTTCCACCTTCAGATGCTAAATGCTCTTTCTAAACGGTAGTTTTGTGTTTTTCCCACAAGAGTCATTGGATTCCTCATGAAGCACTCTAGGATGCTTGTTGTTCTTCTTTCTCTTTCTGGAAAAATTCAGTTTCCCATGATGCCGTTGAACAAAAAGACTCCTCGCCAAGAGGGGGTGTGACAAGCTGAGTGGTCATAAAAACAGGGAACAAATGGGCCGACAGCATCAGACGGAAAGATGTTTTCTACACACGTTGATCCCTCCTGCTGTCTGTGGTGAATTCACACTTTTTGAATAAAGTGAAACAAATCTGATGCAAAACAAAAGAAAAAAAGAAGCGGAAAAAGGCTGAGGTTTTAGCAAAAAGACCCAGTCATGTCAAACTCTGAGAATAGCTGAACAAAAATGAGGAATATGCAGACTCAGCATGAATATAGGATAAAAACTCTGGCAATGCTGAAGAAGCTGAAGTTTCTTAATGCTGAAAAGGGAAATTTAGAAGCTGAGATGTTTGATTAAACTTTCAAAAATGTTGTTCACAAACGAGCAGAAACCAAATATAACGTAATGTGAAGTAATGATCCAAACTCCTTTAGCCCAAAGTCTGGGGTTGTTGGAAAAGGGTTACAAACACCCTAAACAATGTCCGAGAAGTGCCTGGATCTATGATAACTATACTGCAATCATGATAACACTGTTTAATAAAGAAATATTTAAATCAAACACTAAACCTGCTAAATTGGCCAAAGATTTATGGAGATTATTTGGCTGAAGCTCGTTTTAACAGAACATAAAGGTGAGGAAAAGTACAAGCAGTGCTTTGGTTCCACAAGCACAGAACAGGCGGAGGAAAAGGAACCAGATGCTTCAAGAGCGAAAGCAGAACAGAAAAACCTCGAGTCAGCAGCACAGCCAGACCGATTCCCAGGTCAAAGGCAAACAAACGGAGAGAAAGCTGGAGCTCACCGCTCCGTTCAGACGCCCACACCTGAGAGAAACAGCTGATGAGAGTCATGTGACCCCCCCTGACAGTCCAAACAGCACCTCTGCCTGGAACCTGAAGGTCCCCGGCCCCCCAAGGGAGGGGTCAAATGCAGAGAACACATTTTGCACATCCAGGTGTTACGACCATTGACTGTATGTACAGAACTGGACGGATCGAGTGTGACGTCCCCCTTAGAACACGCCTTACCTCCAGCTTCAGGCAAAATGAAGCTTATTCCGTCCAAATCTTTATGCGATGCGGACGCCACCATGTTGGAGCCAGACGGCAGTGATTGGTCCGAGTCGGCCTGAGTCAACGTCTCTATGTCAACTACTGTCGCCAGTCATGAGTTTGTTAGAAGTCCACCCCGCTTCCACTGACAGCCACTCAAGGATGTGTCAATCTAGCCTTCGAGGTGGGGGCCAGTGGGAACCACACGCTTTTACTGAGGCATCTAAACTGACCAATCAGTTATAAACTAAAAGTAATTATTAGGATAAAGAAAATATCAAAAAGAATTAGGATTAGCAAGAAGATGTCAAGAAGGTAGCAGAGCAAGTGTGGTTATTTTGACCCATAGAATGACTGAGTAGCAGCTGTTTAGTTCTCAGTAGAAGTCGATGGGATGAGCCAGCGGGTACTTCCTGTTTGGAACGCGAGGGAGGAGAGAGCGTTCAGTCCAGGTCTCTATTTACAGTCAGTGGTTTTGACTGATGGGACATCAGCGCCACATTGGTATCACAGATGCAGATGTGACAGATGTGGATCTTTTTGTGTTTTGCAGCTTTGTTTGAGGAGCTGCAAGGCCTGGACGTTTTCCTGGCAGAACTCTACAAGTAAGAACACAAACGCACTCCCACAAACACCTCCACCCCTAAAGCCTCCAGCTCTGCTGCACTTTGCTGTCTGCACATATCAAAGGCATGCGAGCACATACTTTCATGAAGAGGGTCAGAAGGGTAAAGGCTGCAGGAAACAGAAGCTCTCCTGCTGTATTTATGTTCTGGCATGAGCGGAACATGTGTGACATTCTGCCTTTCAGCAGGATAGTATTTCATTCCGTCCTCTCAGGTTGACAAAGCGCCTTTCTCTTTGTCTCTCTGCAGACATCTGGACAGCAGCAGCAACGAGAGACCAGACATCAGCACCATTCAGAGGAGAGTGAAGGTATGAAGGGCTCATTTCTGAAGAAAACCCCACAATGATCTCAATTATAGAAAAGAGTCACAGCTGAAAACAGCTTCAGCGAGAGCTTCATGTGAAGGAGTCATGTTAGGACAGATCTGTAGGAGGTTTCACGCCCGTCTGCACTCCTTTAGATGACGCATCTGTTTGTTTCTGACACAAACAGCTGTCTCAGCAGGAGCAGCACTGGGGCGGTCGCAATGCATTGTGGGATTTGTAGTAGACCGACGTTGATAATCAGCAGCCATTCAGCTCAGCTTTGGAGGGATAAATGCGATCCTAGAGAGAATCAGTGAGGAGGCACAGGCACTCTCCCCGCCTTCCTCAGTGACCCAGAGTTCCTCCTCTTCCTCATGGTTGTTGTTTTCCCCCTCCCCTCAGAAAGTCACTCATGACATGGACATGTGCTACGGCATGATGGGAAGCCTTTTCCGCAGCGGCTCTCGACAAACACTGTTCGCCTCCCAGGTGATGCGTTACGCCGACCTGTACGCCGCCTCCTTCATCAACCTGCTGTATTACCCCTTCAGCTACCTGTTCAGAGCCGCGCACGTGCTGGTGAGTGTCTGCATGTCCATCTGTTTGCTTATTAAGGTTGCTCTGTCCTTTACTGGCAAACCTTTACACTGGTATTTCACAGAATGCTTTCCAACATGAGCAACTCCTTCAGCTGTTGATGTCTTCTTTGGGTTTAGGACTCTCTTTGATAATAATCAGACGTAGATGCTCCTCTGTGGTTGAAGACCCACCGAACATGTGACCATATCTGTTTCAATGCTCCGAAAGACCAAAGTCTAGATATGGTTATATTTTGAGCTTGACTTTATAGCTGTGTTTATCTTTGACCTAAATCTATTCATCAAGGTCAACAAGCAGAACCCCGTCTGGTTTTGGTGTGCCAAAGCCCCTCCCACCCTTATTTTTTATTTGTCTTTTAGGATTTAGACGTCATTTTAGCATTTCAGCTTTTCTGCTACAAACAAAAAAACATCAAAAGCTCTAAATTGAATTTTTGTTTAAAAAAGGCTCAAAGTCGCACAAAAAAAATCCAACTTCCTACCTAGTGGTCTTAGATAGGTTTGACTTTTTAGAAGTCGACCAAAGGAGAAACGAACGTTCAGGATCAAAATAAATACATTTCCTTCCAAATTCTGGTTAAGCTAAGAACATGAAGGCAGACAGAATTTTTCCTTAAATCAGAGTAGAAACAGGAAAACCTGAGTTCCAAACAAAACACAGAGTTCAGAGGACGCCTGCAGGCAAAACAAAGGGATTTTTTAACGTTTGTAAGAAAGTAGGAACAAATAAACTGGATGAGATTAACAATATTGCCAGTGTCGTCCTTCAACTGTATCCCTGTTCCCCCGTTTGCTGCAGATGCCACATGAGTCAACGGTCGAGCACGCGCATGTGGACATAGACATAGAGTCTCCGCTCGCCACACGAAACCGCACCCACTGCAGCGACTGCAAGGAGCTGGAGAGCAAACGCCACCAGCTGACCCGCTCCTTCAGCGAGATCAAGCCCCCCAACCTGTTCCCCCAGACGCCGCAGGAGATCACCCACTGCCACGATGAGGATGATGACGAGGAGGAGGAGGAGGAGGAAGAAGAGGAGGAGTAATAGAAGAGATTTGCAGAAATGTGCTCTCTGCTGCTGACGCCTCATGCTTGCCAGCAGAGATTCTGTCATGAACTACCGAGCTGCACGTGAGCAAACATCCAACACTAAGCGAGGCGTCGGCCCGCAGTGCCGCATCCAAACAACCGTTTACACTTCAGTCCAGCTCATCTTTACTGTAATTCTAACTTTAAGCAGGATAAATCTAAGAAACCCCTACAGCCTGAGCTCCGAGTCTCCAAAGGAGTAAAGCAGAGCGTCCTCTTCTAAATGTTTGTCTCTCATCTTCTCATCATGTTGATCTGCATCTGCCAAAGTGGCCTGACTGAGACTTCAGTATCCTGAGAGCAACAAACCATCTGCTGTGAAACAACCAAGCTGCTCATCCAACCATCTGCTGTATGCGCATGGTCAAGATTTCTGTCTGCACAGAGAACAGCAAATGCTGTCTGCGCAGGCTGCCTGCGCAGAGATCCTCTGCTGCCTAGCATTCTCAGTCTGCGCCTGAAGAGCAAATGCTGTTTTAGGGAGGACATCTTCTTTAGCACATGCTGTCTGCGCAGGAACAGTATTAGCTGTCTGTAGTATTTTTTTTAAGAAAAGAAAAAACAAAAAGAGGAAAGCCTTTGCTGGGTTTTGTCGCCACAAACAATCAAACTGCTTCTTTTTTTTTCAATGAAGCTTATTCTTTTTCTCTGGAGGTGTTGCAGCACAGAACAGATTTTTGTGTGAGTGGATGTTTTGTCAGGTGCATGATGGGAACAGGAAAGTGTTCCGGATTTCTGTGTGCCTCTTTACTCTGTGATGGAGCGTCTCATGTCCCTGAAGATGCTCCTCAACAGAAATGACAGCGGTTTGTCCTGTTAGAATATCATGAGGGAAACAAAGTGGATTACTTCACAATTATACCTTAATCCTAGATTTTAACCTTTTCTTTTATGTTAAAAAAAGTGCTGGTCCTTCTTCTAACACTCCTCTTCATCGCAGCGCCCTCTTTCTGTTGCACACTCGTGTTCACAGCGTTACAGCTAGATGTCACTAAATCACCTGACATCCAAGGATACTAAATCTTTTCCGACTTTCAGATTCAGTTTTTCATTACTAAATAACTTGTTATAAATAGAGCTTTGAGATCATTTTAGAAAGCAGCTGTCTTTGTGATTTCTTTTCTGGTAAAGTTTTGGGCTAAAACATAGGTGGGAAGCACCAATCAGCATCTTCTCTGTCGTGGTCCTGCCATCAGAGCAGCTCAGGGTTCTGCACAGAGCGGACACTTCAGTCACGACCAGCGTCAGTCCTGTAAATGTTTGGGCCTCAAAGAGAAAACTGCTCCTGCACACATGGGTTTGGTTTGGTGTGGAGTAGATGTGTGAAGAGTTTATGGTTAAAAGAACAACCGTGTGTGTTTTAATGAAAGAACCACAGTTTTAGTATCACAGAGGATGTGGATGTGCGTCACATCCATTCTGCTATATCACATTTATTCTACGCTTTTCCATCGTTTAAAAACATGTTCTGTCTGGGTTTTTTTTTACTTGTCCCTGTAGTTTACACCAGAAAACTGCATATTTGTATAAAAGAAATGGTTTGAAGTGAAGGAAGTGTGAAATCAAGCATCATCCATATTTTCAGCTCCACCGGGTTCTTGTTTTTCTAAGCTTGTTTTTTTAAAACGGTTTGCTTCATGAGCTGTAAATAGACGTTTTCCTCTTTCAAAGTCACATTCATGTTTTTTTTTACTACATTTTCGAGTCTGTAACTCCATTTCTCCTGGGAAAGGCCTTTAAACGGGTTTTCCTTCGTCCTGACGCCAAGAATTCCTGTGTGCACGTGAACAGGCACAGCCTGTTATTTTCTAATCTGAAGTGATTTTTGTTTCCATGCAAACTCTTTTCCTGGATGATGTTTTGTTTGTTTCCAGAAACGACCTTTCAGACTGTACAACGAGTTAGGAATCTAAATCTAGATTAAATGTAGTTTGTTATAAATTGTTGCCTTTTTTTGTCATCTTTTAGAAAAAAGCTTGATGGGGAAAGTGTTTGCAATGAGAAAGATTTTTGAAAACTACACAAACACAAAGAGCGACTCCGGCAGCTGCACGGACGCCTTCACAGCATCAGTCACATCCTCCTGTCAGGCTGCATCCAAAAAACACTGAATCTGCATGAAGCTCTTGCAAGGCTAAGCAGGAATAGTCACACATCACTGCAAGATTTACCAAACCTTTCATGAGATAAGATCTTTTGTTTAGGCCTCTTGAGAAAATGTTAATATTAAGAAGAAGAAGAACTGTTTATTGACATTGTTTTTCCAACAATGAAATTAGCTGAATTTGGTCATTCTTGAATGCGATAATTTACAATTATCGCATTCAAGAATCTTCAAATCAATGTGTCATCCAAGCACATCTTCATTGGTCCCAGAACTCCCGCCAAGTAGCTTCTGAAGGGGTGGGGTCAAATTTCCCACAATGCTGAAAAGCTGGAAGGAAGAAGGCTGAGCTCATACGTCTGCCAAATCCAGTGAGGTCAATTTAGACAGCTACTGGTCAGCCAAGATCCACCAAAGCAGCAAACGGGGAGTTTGATTAATCGAGGAAATATCTGGAAAGAAGTGGGCAAAAACAAAGTCAGAATGCCACTTTCTTTAAATGCTAATATAAAAATGAAAATAATAAAAGCTTCTTCTTGTTGACAAAGTAATTCTTTTACTGATGGGCAGAAGAAAGCCTGCAAACAAAAACAGTAAAACTGAAAGAGAGCAAGAGAAACTGGTCTTCATCACCTGAAGATCCTAAAGTACATTTTTGTACCTCTGGATCAGGTGAGGGTATTACAACTGAAATGGGAAGAAAAAATGTTTGGAAGAATGAGTCTTGAATTTGGAAAGTTTGCATTTTTTCCAAAACTTGTGTAGTTTCAGCAAATAAATCTGCCAGTAAATCAGATAAAAATGTGCTTTATTTGACAAGAATGAAGAACTTCAACAAGATCTTTAATTTCTGGTTGTTTTTTTTTTATTTTCTTGTTTACTTTTGTGTCCGTTAGTGTAGGTATTTTTTAGCTGCATTTTTAATCATTAAATTCAAATAATTGTTTCTTCTAACGCACCTTTTATGAAATCAAGGTGTTGTACATAAAAAAACGAGAATGCAAAAACATTAATTCCCACGCATGGTGTAGAATAATAAAATAAGCCCCACATAACAAAATACACAAAAACAACCACAAACAAAATAGTAAATGGCGTATATTTCTACTTTCCTCAAAGGCCCAAAGCGCTTTACAGTCACAAACCCATTCACATGTTCATTCACACACAGGTGGTGGGTCTACTACTGCCGAACGTTGGTGCCAACCTTCCACCAGAGGGAAGCTGAGGTTCAGTGTCTTGCCCAAGGACACTTCAACACATGGGCGGGCCAAGCAGGAATCAAACCTGCAATATTCCGATCAGAGGTCGACCACCCTACCGCTGCACCACAGCCGCCCCGTAGAGATGAAAAAAGAGATGACTATACAAAGCTAAAGAAGAGAGAACCCAGAAGGCCTTTTCCTCCTGTTGGCAGGAGGGTCAGCATCTAAGCAGCACAAACACAACTCCCCCCAGCACCTCCTGCCCCACAGTCCCCCAACCCCCAGGTCCAATGCGCCCAACGGGGGCACACCAGGCCAGGCAGCTCAGAGGAGCCCGAACAAGAGATGCCAGAGGACAAGCAGGGCCAACACTCTGGGACCCCGAAGCCCAGCCAAGGCTGAGAAGACACTCGTAAACAGTCTGGAAGGATATATATGACAGTTAAAGTATAAAAAACAGCTAGAATATCAAGATATGAATGAAAATAAGTTGATGCATAAAAAAGAGGGAGAAAAAATAAAAAGTCTCAAACACCTAAAATATAAATTAGAAAAAGTTCAGATGTATAAAAACAAGTACAAGTCATTAATCAGAGGTGCTTCATAATGAGTAGCCGGGGGGGGCATCACCCATGTCTCAACCCACAGCTCATATTTGAAAAAACAAGCCAGAGGCATGGCGGTGGGAGTATGATTCTGTGGGACTTTGTATTAACGTAAGTGTGTGTGTGTGTGGGGGGGGGGGGGGGGGTATCCTATCCTATCCTATCCTATCCTGCCACAGCTGGATCATCATGCTCAGAAGTCTGGGATCTCTTGGACATCTTAAATAGACGAACATGTTTGTTGTTGGGATTAAACTGCATCTCGGTGACTTGGTGCTTCCAGCTAATGAGGAATTTGCTTCACATTTTTGCTCAATAACAGAAAAAGAAAACAGGAGAAGTGAACGTTCTGCTGCGTCTTTCCGTGTCAGTCAAAGACGTTGCATTGGACTTTGTGTTCGGAGCAAACAATGACTCAGCCATGGAGAGACAGCGACCACCAGTGGATGCATCCTGCAGCTGGATGGGGACGAGGACTTTTGCAGCCTCAGATAAATGAAAAACATTCTTCATTTTACCTAATGAAGGCAGGATTATCAGGATTATTTTTTGCTTTTATGGGGCAAAATTAAAAGGGGGCAAAAAAAATTCCAGAAAGTCCAAAAGCCATTTTTTTCTTTTGCTTAAGGAAAACTAGTTCAAAAAATTATTTAGAAGTTAAAAACACTTTCTACATTTTTCGAGTTTTTTTTTTTTTTGTTTCAAACTGGTTGACCAATGATCGAAGAGTCGGTGGTCCAAATCCTGCTTGGGCATGACACTTCACCCTCTCTGCCTCCAGTGTGGCTTCACTGGTTTGTGAATGTGTACGAATGTCCAGGTGATGGTAAGAAATAAATGTGTACCGGCAGCCACGCCTCAGTCAGGGCAGCTGTGGCTTTATTGGTAGCTTACCATCACCAAGTATGAATGAGGAGAGAATGAATAATGGACATTCATTGAATGGGCTTTGATAGTCTAGAAAAGCACAGAAAAATCCAAGTCATTATTATTAAAAGAGACAGAATCTGCGGAAAAACTGTTTTTTTTTCTCTGTCATTACATGCAATGTCCTGAGAGAAGCTCACTCACAATTATTTTACAAAAAAACCTCCAATACTCTCTTTTCACCTTTTTAATATCTCTTCTCACTTGTGTCCAAAGTCTCTTGTAGTTCAATAGGTTCTCATAGGTGTGCGTCTGTCTTAAGAGTTTCAAACCCTTACTCCGATTTTTAACTGCCGTCTTGCGATCTTCAGTTCACCATGGAACATTTCTCCTTGTCATAGTAGCTTTACTCTTTAGAATTGTCCGTTCTGCTGCTGCAATGATCACATTTCCACTTTTTCTTTCCAATTCTTCAGAAGTATTCTCCATACTCATGTTTGAGTGTTCCTCCTCACATCTATACTGTAAGTAAATTCTTCCCAATTTGCATAATGAAAAAGCCACCTGCCTTCCCCTGCATTAATTGATGGTTCTCAACCCTAGAGAAAAGAGGATAATGGTTACTCCCCATTGTGCTGTCATGTAAATCCCACTAACAACACCCTGCCAGTACACTCGAGACAAAAGTGAGATCTCGTGCTGACATGTTTCCCTGTTTGGACATCTATCCTTGTCCCTCCCCCATCATTGAGACACACCAAGTATAAATCATCCATCAAGTCCTCCAGTACCTCACCATTAGCATCTGTCGCCTTCCCTCCCCATAACGTGCTACAGTATGTGCATTAAATCCCCAGATAAGAAGACATGCCCATTTTTCCTTTGAGTTTTTCGTTCATGTTAAGGTTTTTTGCTCTGATCGCTTATTTCCGTCTGACTTTTCTTTTGATCTTCATGTTTTTGCTTTTATCGCTCTTTTCATTTAACTTAACTGTTAACTGTTTATGCTCTGATTGCTTTTTTCTCTTTGGTTTTTGAGTTCTTTATGTTTATGCTCTGATTGCTTTTTTCTCTTTGGTTTTTGAGTTCTTTATGTTTATGCTCTGATTGCTTTTTTCTCTTTGGTTTTTGAGTTCTTTATGTTTATGCTCTGATTGCTTTTTTCTCTTTGACTTATATTGATCTTTCTCTGTTGATCTTTATGTTTTTACTTTGATCCCTTTTTTTCCTTTTGGCTTTTGTTTTGTTTATCTTTGTGTTTTTTCTTTGATTGCTGTTTTCCCTTTGTTATTTCCTTTGATCTTTTTGTTTTGGATTTGATTGCCTTTTCCGTTCATTTTATATAGATCCCTTTTTAAATTTGTTTTTCCTTTGATCTTTATATTTTTGCTTTGATTGCTTTTTAACCCTTGACTCTCTTTGATCTTCATATTTTTGCTTTGATTAACTTTTACCGTTTGACTTTTCCGTTGATCTTTTTGTTCTTGCTCGGATCGCTTTTCTCTCTTTCGCTTTTCCTGTGATCTTGATGTTTTGCTTGGATTGCTTAATTCCCTTTGGTTTTTTCTTTGATTTTCATGTTTTCGCTTTGATTACTTTTTTTTGTTTGTTTAGCCTTTGAACTTTTATTTACTTATTTGAAGTTCATTTCGATCACAGAGACAAAAAAACTAGTTTGATAAGAGGAACTTACCCACTGTAATAGAAGATATAAACAACATTGGAATATCAGCACAACAAAGGCTGTGTTATCTGATGATGAGCACAAAAAAGTAGAAAATTATTAAAACAATGTTTAGGACCTCAAAATGTATTACTTCTAACTAGACCACTATTTAATTTGATTTTGTTTCCTTATATAGATTTATATCATTTTGTGTATTTCTTTAAAATTTAGTCTGAAAAATGTAGTCTTGAAGAAAAATATTTGCTCAAGTTTTTATCATATACAGTTCTATGAATATTGCACTTAAAATTGTTTTGATTTTTGTCTAAATTATAGACATATGGTTTGAATGATAAAATGTCAATAAAGGTTTGTTTGAAAAAAAAAACAAGACAAAAAGAAAAAGACCCATCCAGGAGGGGGCCGGGCTTCTCACACACATTTCACTCTGAGAACCAATCAGATTTCCTTATCTTGCTCAGTCAGTTCTTCTCGTTTTTCAACCTCGCACATGCGCACTTCATTCTGAAAATGGCGGCCGTGCAGGGTGGAATGGTCGACGAGAAAGAAGAAGTCGACATAAAAACCGAACCGCAGAGCGACGGGCTAATGAACACAAATGCGACCGACGGCCGGCAGCTCTCTCCGTCCCCGGGCTCCAGCAGCTCGGCTGGGAGCAGCAAAAGTGCCGCTGGAGCGCCGGAGGACCAGCAGACGCTGTTGGCGGTCCTACAGTTCCTGAGAAAGAACAAGCTGACAGAGTCCGTTGAAATCCTGCGGCGTGAGGCGGGACTGCCCGAGGATGCGCTGGACACAAAGGGGGCGGACTGCAGTGCGCCGAGCTCGGGCGGCAGCGCTGGCGGCGTGGACGGCCTGGACGCGGGCTCTCTGCTCAGCCGGGTGGCCGTGTCTTCCTCCGCCGGAACTCCGGCGCCGACCAAAGGTATGACGCTCCAAGCGGGACTCAGCCCGTCCACCGGAACTTTGGTCGCTCCTCATAAAGCGCGCGCAACAGTTTTCAAAGAATCGAAAACACACATTTAAAATCTGCAAACAGAACGTACGTTTTACACACACTCAGGAACAAATATGGACAAAACCTGATCGCAACAAACGTCCTTTGGGCAAACAGAAAGGTGGTTAAAATAACTGAGAACCCAAATGAACAAGGACACAAACTAAAACCATGAATCTGTTTTAAGTTATAAATATTAATAAGTCTAAATATTTGTGTCTGTCACTGTTCGTTTTAGGCAATCAGTTGACATGATCAGGATCGCACACACAGCAGAATATCCCGGGATGAAGTGTTTTAACGAGCTTCTCAGTAATCTGACAACTTCCAGCATTTTCACACATTTGATTGTCTGTTTTTTTTTTTTACATTCAGAGATGTGGCTACTCCGAAGACAGGACAAAGCCTCATTGTCATTTAATGATAAATAAATGAAGATGGCAAAAGCAGATTTTAGCAGGTTGAAGACTTTGAGACTATACATGGGATTCATTAGATTCCAGAAAAACTGAAACCTGAAGTCTTTATGCACACATGATGTCAACACACCCTGAGAATGGACTGTAAACCAGGTGATCATTTTCCTGAAATGTAAATATGTCAGAGTTGCTGTCAGGTAAACGGGTTTGATTCTTAGACTCACCTTCAATTTCAATCCCAGTTTAGATGCGTTCATCCTGGCTTTAAACCAGGTTAGCTGCAGATCCAGCAACAGGTCCATAGTTGAAGGGTCTCTGAGTCTTTCTCGGCTGCTTTTCATCACCTCTGGATTCTTTCAGCAGCAGTGGCAGACGATCAGCCCGACGTCAGCGTGGTGCTGTCAGCCTACAGCCAGCAGGGAGACCCGGCTCTCTACAAAGTGTACTACAGCGACCTGAAGAAGTTCATCGAGTCGGTGTTGGACTGCCACAGGGCAGAGCTGTCGCAGGTCTTCTACCCGCTCTTTGTCCACATGTACCTGGAGCTGGTGTACAACAATCATGAAAGTGAAGCCAAGGCCTTCTTTGAAAAGTAAGTCCCTTTTAAGGTTTACGCTAAAAAGCTACGCCCTGCTCCGCACGCCTTCTCGTCACGGCCTCGTCCGCAGGTTCAGCGGGGATCAGGAGTGCTACTACGAAGACGACCTCCGGGTTTTATCCAGCCTCACCAAGAAAGAGCACATGAGAGGCAACGAGACGCTGCTGGACTTCCGCACCAGCAAGTTTGTCCTGCGCATCTCCCGTGACTCCTACCAGCTGCTGAAGAGGCACCTGCAGGAGCGGCAGAACAATCAGATCTGGAACATCATCCAGGAGCACCTGTACATCGACATCTTTGACGGCATGCCCCGCAGCAAGAGCCAGATAGACGCCATGTCAGGCAGCCTAGCAGGAGAGGCCAAGCGGGAGGCCAACAAAGCCAAGGTGAGAGAAGTTCCCCACAGATTTAGCACGATCCCCTGTAATCCTGTGAGAACAATGCGATCTGTCCTGGCTGCAGGTTTATTATGGGCTGCTGAAAGAACCAGAGATTGAAGTGCCCCTGGATGATGAAGATGAAGAGGCGGAGAACGAGGAGGGCAAGCCGAAGAAGAAGAAGCCAAAAAAGGACAGCATGGGTTCCAAGAGCAAGAAGCAAGACCCCAACGCTCCGTCGCAGAACAGGTGAGGTTCTGCGCTCGGCAGAGCAGAGCCTCTGCATCTTCAGGAGCTTCCGGCAGAAGCAGGAAGAGCGCCACAGGCAGGCTCTTCCTCTTTCTGTCAGAGAGCAGCTTTAATGTTAGCCAGGACGTTTCATCTGCTTCTTGATTTTTCTGCTTTGTGTTTGGATGGCTTTAGTTTCTAGAAAGCCGCGTCAGCTCCGTACCCCCCTTACTGCGCACGGTGGGGCAAATAAGCCGCTGTAGAGGCGAGAATCCGTCTGAATGGCAGGTGTTACAGGACAGAGCTTAGAAAGTCTGAGAACATCACTGAAACCAGGGCTTTTGAGCTCTGAGGCCTTGTTTGGTTCCCCTGCAGACAGTCTGTCCCCAAAGAACAAGCGGCACATGTGCAAGTGTCATGGCGGTGATGATGTCACAAACTTTTCTAAAACATACATTTGTGCTCATTAGATTTCTTGCCATCATTTCCCTTGAAAGTCTTTAGTAAACTTTTAATTTCAACTTTCAATGGTCAGGATACCTCTGCCAGAACTGAAGGACTCTGACAAGCTGGACAAAATCATGTACATGAAGGAATCCACAAAGAGAATCCGTCTGGGACCGGAAAACCTGCCCTCCATCTGCTTCTACACCTTCCTCAACGCGTACCAGGTAGGCGGCGGGCCAGCGGCCATTTTCTGACGGCTGTCGTTTCTCGCTGGGGTTTAACTCCGTTGGACTTGTTCAGGGTCTGACTGCCGTGGACTTCACGGATGACTCCAGCCTGATAGCAGGAGGCTTTGCCGACTCCACGGTACGGGTGTGGAGTGTGACGCCAAAAAAGCTGCGCAAGGTCAAGTCTGCAGCAGGTGGGGGTCGGGCGCAAACACAGGAAAACGCCAGCGGGGGAATCATGCCGATACTTAAGGATTCATCTGTTTTATTTTGTTGTTTTTCTCCCCTCAAGACTTGAATTTGATTGACAAAGAGTCAGACGACGTTCTAGAGAGGATCATGGATGAGAAGACGGCCAGCGAGTCGAAGATTCTGTACGGACACAGCGGCCCGGTGTACGGCATCAGCTTCAGCCCAGACAGGTACCACAGAACCGCAGCTCCTGACGGAGCTGGGGCTTAAAAAGGTTCAACCATGAGAACTAACTTTGACCAGGATTCATGAGAGATTGGAAACTGATTTCCATCTCCTGCATTGCTGCAGAGTTTATTCCAGCTGTTCCATTTCCCTCTGTTTGAATCAATTACATTTTTTATAAGCAGGAAAAAGTGGTTTAGTGATAGAAATGGAAAACATAGATAACCCTCCGAGGGGGAGGGTCTAAGAGCAGAGACGCCCACTTTAGTTTAGCAATCAGCTGTTGTATTTTATGACTGATTTTATACTGGTGAAACCCATTGAGGCCACTGTGTTGTAATATTGGGCTCTATAAATAAAACGGAACTGAGTTGAATGTGAGGTTGCACTGCGCTGTAAATAGTCTGACCCAGTGCTGCATTGAAGTGGTTCCCTTTGTGCCACGGGAGAACAAAAGGAAAGTTCCCGAGATGAGATGATCATGTCTTTCAGAAACTACCTGCTGTCCTGTTCTGAGGACGGCACTGTCCGGCTGTGGAGTCTCCTCACCTACACGTGTCTAGTGGGCTACAAAGGCCACAACTACCCAGTGTGGGACACTCAGTTTTCCCCGTATGGGTACTACTTTGTCTCCGGGGGTCATGACCGGGTGGCCCGGTAAGCTAGCGCACAGAGGTAACGGGACGGTCCCTCAAACAGCTCTTCAGTCACGAATCTCGTCTCCCTCAGACTCTGGGCGACGGATCACTACCAGCCCCTGCGGATATTTGCCGGTCACTTGGCTGATGTCACCTGCACCCGTTTCCACCCCAACTCCAACTACGTGGTTACAGGCTCGTCTGACCGCACCATCCGGCTCTGGGACGTCCTGACGGGGAACTGCGTCCGGATCTTCACTGGTCACAAGGTGAGCAGGGCTCCGTGATGAAAGTCAGGCAAGGAAAAAAATCCCTCACCTTTTCTTTGAGCGATATGGCGCGGAGCAAAATGTTTGAAAAATCCATGGTCTTAGATGCATTCTGGTACATTCTGGCAGCTGGTTATTCACTTCTTAATCAAGAAACTAAGACTAATTGGAGCATCATGATTTGTCATTCAAACCCCTAGTTTGACTTACCATTAAGGACTTGCTGGTCCTGAAAAAGAATTTGGATAATTGCTAAGAGTAACACAATCCTACAATCTAAGCTTTTCATTAAAGCTGCAAAAGATACAATTACTAAAATATAGTAACATCAAAGCCCCAAATGGCAAAAAGAACACCAGAAACTATGATATTCTATGAAAGTACCTCATTTGTATATGATTTCTGCTTTAGAAATGACAGATGTACAACATCCACTTGCACCATTTTCTCAAACTATAATTACATCAAAATATGGGATCTGCTTTAAACTATCGTTCTATAACATAATACATCAATTCTTTACCACCAATATTAAGCAATCTGGGAAATATCAAAACAAACATACAAACTAAATGAAACATTGTAAACATTCTTCTTTAAGGGAGTCTGGGTCCAAACCATCAAATACTTATAATTAATGTCAATTATACTGAATTAAATCATGGTAATTAGGAAATACAAATAAATTAGAGAAATGTATTCAAAATAAAAACTGAAACTCAAAACTAAAACTGAAATTTGGTTTTGAGATTATTTTACACAATTTGGACCTACACTACCTTAAAAATCTTTTTCTTCCAGCCAAGAGCACTTCAGTTTGTTTTTTATCGTCTTCTCACAACTGAGGTCGTGACCACGCTCAATAATGACGATGCCCGCCATTATTTTAACACAAATTTGATCGCAAACTCTTCAGATTTTTTTGTGAAAGTTTAGCGTGGGTCCACCAGTTTTGGTCTCTAGGGGATCCGTCACGCTGACCACGTGGTACAGACAGAGCCAATCACAGCCGTCGACGCATCCGAAAGCAACTAAAACGTCCCGTCATTGGTCAATTAGGCCGGGAAGGCGAGAGATGGCCGCGCCCATAGAGGAAGCGATCCACGGAGAAATATAGAAAATAAAGCTAAAATTAGCCGATTTCAGACCATTTTTTCATCCGGAAAGCAATTTGTCCGTAGAGATCAGGTCTTTATTTCCCGGAAAGTACGTTCGATTTGCTCAAAAACCCGGATTTCCGGGAATTCCTGGAAGACTTTCATCACTGAGGGCTCCGTTCTCCGCAGAAGCAGAGTGAGCTTCATCTTCTCAATGAGAGTTGATGGACTTGAGCCAACTTCTCTCCACAAGTGTTTCCTTTGCTGGGCAGCTTTAGTCCATTACCCAGGAACGGAGCAGACCCGCTCTGCTCCTCCACATCTGCCGCCTTCTGACTGAAAACACCTGATCCAGGCGGACAGCAGCTGGAACACAGGCAGGGGGGCAAACGGAGGAGCAGGGCAGCCGCGTGTCTGTGCTGCACGAACCTTCAGACGGTCCTCAGAAACCAACCTCAGCTCTGTTTTCAGGGTCCCATCCACACTCTGGCTTTCTCTCCCAACGGGAAGTTCTTGGCGTCGGGTGCGACTGACGGCAGAGTTCTTCTGTGGGACATCGGTCATGGGCTGATGGTCTCAGAGCTTAAAGGCCACACGGATACGGTCTATGCCCTCAGGTTCAGCAGAGATGGAGAAATCCTGGCCTCTGGTGGGTGATCATCCGCTGCCGCTGGTGTGCTGCGGCGGCAGAGTCTCACTTCTCTTCTGACTTCCAGGTTCGATGGACAACACGGTCCGCCTTTGGGATGCAGCGAAGGCCTTTGACGATTTAGAGACTGACGACTTCACAGCTGCCACGGGACACATCCACCTGCAGGACAACTC
Organism: Oryzias curvinotus; assembly: GCA_023969325.1. Classification (NCBI taxonomy): domain Eukaryota; kingdom Metazoa; phylum Chordata; class Actinopteri; order Beloniformes; family Adrianichthyidae; genus Oryzias; species Oryzias curvinotus. The sequence continues at coordinate 5,759,975 of CM043710.1, read as the reverse complement.
CCAGGAGCTTCTGCTGGGGACATACATGAGCAAATCCACGCCTGTGGTCCACCTCCACTTCACTCGCAGGAACCTGCTTCTGGCTGCAGGATCTTATGCTGCATGAGGCGGCGTGACGCCCGCTCAACCTCGGAGGTCCAAAACAGGGCGGGTCGCCTGCAGCAGTTCTGGAGACTTACCCAGTGGGCTGAAGACCCTTTTTCGAAATCACTGCCATGGCTGCAGCTGAGCGGCTGTCGGCTCTTCTGTATCATAGTATTTTTTACGGGTGGACACTGTAAATAAAACATGTTTTCTAGGATCTGGATAGAATGGTTCTTTATTTTTTAACACAGAGAAATCATATCTTCACACAAGCACGTCCAGCTGCTCTCCACTCCCAGATGTTTGAACCTGTCAGGGAAGAACATCTGGAGTTAACGTGATGGAGCGAGCAGGTAAAGCGGAACATCAGAGAGGACTCACGTGGCTATTTTTCTGTGACGGCCGCCTGTTTCTTGGGTTTCAGTTTGAAGAAAAGGACGATGGCTGCGATGCTGGCGTATGTGGCCAACACACACTGAAACGAGGAGACGAGACAGGCGTTACAAGAAGAAAACATCCCTCCTTTCTTCTTTTCCTTCAAATCTGTCAAATGTCAGGAGGAGATCCTTGAAGTTTCAGAGTTTGACCGTTCCCACAGCTGCATACACGACTACACAGAGCTGCTCTCTACAATGAAACTATAAATGTTTGAAGAAAGACGCCAAAGCGTGCACTTCAGGCTGCGTCATGCAAACGATTATGCTGTAGCAGCCAAAACATTCAATCTAGAACAGGGGTCGGGAACCTGTGGCTCGCGAGCCACATATGGCTCTTTTGATGGTCACGTATGGCTCGCAGACAAATCTTTATTTATACCATTTTTTTTTTTTTATTAGACCAGTCCTTCTCGTGCGCGATGCGATGCCAGAGGGGCGCGCAGTAGTAGCGCTGCTAGGAGAGAAAAATCTGCGCCAGCACTCAGTTTACTATTATCTACTATTTCACAGAGTTTATTCCAGCAGGAAACCTATTAATTGCCGTGCCTAAACCTGCGCGCTCCCGTCTCTGAGAAAGAGCGCGCAGATGAGGGGACGGGATTCGAGGAAGAAAGCAGAGGGTGGGGGTGGAGACAGGCAGCAGGTGAAGGGATTGTAAAAACGTAAAACCCGCTGCCCGTCACTCACTGCAGTGTGTGAGTGTGTGTTTGTCTCCACGTCTGCATGTGAGTCTTTGTCACATCTCCAGAACATTCAGACCTACCATCACGTTTAAAGTCTGAACGCCTGCATGAAGCAGAAACTCACCACGTCAACCAGACTAGACCATCAGCAAAACCACCACGAGAAATACTCATCATTTATTAGCAACAGCATAACCATGTTATTAAAAATAATTCACAGACTTATTGTACTTTAAAAATGTTGAAATGACATCAAATGCTCACATTCACTTCTATTTTTAGTTTTAAACATATTGTCGCGGACTGAGTTGGGTCCGCTGTTGGGCCGCGTTAAAAGTTCTGGAGTTCCTTGAACGCATCAAGCAGAGATCTGATTGGCTCTCAGTTCTGTCGCTCAGCCTGTTGTTAGGTAGTTTGGACCAATGGGGTTCAGCTATGGGCCGAATAAGGGAAATAGGAGGACTGGAGCGGGAGGAGGGGAATATAAAGTTGGGAGAAGCGCTCTCGTCTCGGCGGGAGAGAATCAGGAGTTTCTGAATTAATTTTACGGCGTTTGCTGCGGTCTGCAGTAACCAGAATAAAGAACCTTAAAAGAGGTTAAGTCTCCGTGCCTCAGTGTGGGAAAGAGACGCTACATTATTGTATGGCTCTTTCGAAATTACATTTAAAAATATGTGACGTTTATGGCTCTCTCGGCCAAAAAGGTTCCCGACCCCTGATCTAGAATCTTAAACTGTAGCAGTAAATCAGGACGTTCATCTGCTGAACTCTGGACTACAGAACACGACTTTTATGGCATCAAAGTGTGTCTTTGTGTCTTTGGAGCTACTCGCTCTTTGCCCTTTCAGTCTTTGGTGGCTGTAAGGTTTTGTGGGACGGGTCCTATTCAGGACGGATGGTCCAGTGTCTCCTCTACTGAAGGACACAATCCTGACCAAAAACATCTGCACCCAACACTCCTCTCAGATTATTTATGCCAGATTATCACAGATCCATCTGCGGTGTGGAGTCTGTCAAGTTTTGTTTTGAAAGTACAAAATGAGTTTTTATTTTTAAACCTGGACTTGTTTTCCATGGAGTCGTGGGTCACTGAACATTCAGAAACGAGAAATAAAGAAGTCTGTCCATCTGGGGGCCAAAACTAGATAAACACCTGAAGACTACAAGATCTTCAGGTTTCTGTGTCCACTCTGGGAAATAAAGATGTTTAGAGCTCATGTCTCTGTACATGATCTGCAGGACGTGGGAGGAAGAGAAAAATGTAGAAGAAATTCTGGTGGATGAAGAACCCTGAGGAACTTCCAAATAAATTCCATCTGATCTGCAGACACGAGTCCAACAGTGTCGGCTCACTCTGACCGTAACCATCTGACTGAAAAGGAAGAGCGTCACTGCTGCAACAAGGACATAAGTTTAACAGAAGCACAATCCTGGGAAAACGTTCAGTCAAAAAAAAACATCATGGTACCGTCTACAGAAATACGGAAGAGGATTAGGGCCACGGAGAAAGAAAGAAAAAGGGCACAGAAAATTCTGACTTTAATCTCAGAATTCTGACATTAATCTCAGAATTCTGAGATTAAAGTCAGAATTTTCTATGCCCTTTTTTTTTTCTTTCTCCATGGCCCTAATCCTCTTCCGTAACAGAAAATAAGTGAGGCCTTTCAGGAAAAAAAACAAGGAGATGCAAAGATATTTTAGAATTCCTTTGCCGCTTCTGGCACTGGAAGCCTCAGCTGTGTGAACACAAGAAGGACGTGTGACGGTCACCAAAACATTCTAGGGAACAAGAGTCAGAAAGCTGCATCTCCACCTCGTGGGTCTTCCAGCAGGACAATGAAGCTGAAACCTCATCAGAGCTGACAGAGTTCTGGAATGAGTCCAGATTGGAATATGATGGAGGGACCTCAAAATCCTGAAAGACCTGCAGAAGTCCAAACCTTCAGCCGAGATGAAAAGAAACTTTTAGTTCTGAGGGTGGTGTCGCAGTTTCCAGACAGTAATACAGGGGTGCAGATTGATATGCTTTGGTCATGACTAGAAACACCAAACCTTCTTTCCTTTGTAATTTGCTAAAGGAAACCATTCTCTCTCTTTATAATGGATACTTCTTACAGATTTGTCTCCCCCCCCCCCACTTCACATCATGACAGGTTTCAAAAACTCACATTCCTCCTTCCTACGATTGTGTAGGAATTGAAGTATTTGGCAATTCCAGTGAACTGATGCTGCGATCCAGCGTCGTGTCCTCCCATGGTGAAGAAATTAATGGTCCTGCAGAAACACAAGTGAACACGTCTGATGCTTGAAAAGGCTTAAAAATACAAACCTTCGCTTGAGAAACATGGAAAACTAAGTTATTGAGATGTTTCTGAGAAAACAAAATCAGCGCTCATCATCATCAAAATGTCATTTTCATTTCTTCAGCAACTAAATTAACGTTTGTGTTTTCATTGCATTTATCACAGCAAATAACCTGTCAGATTTTTAAACCCAAACTCAAACTAATTCAAAATTTATCATCAAGAAAAGTTTTTTAATTTTTAACTCAAAGTCCTTGTCGTGGTAAATACATTGTTTAATTTTTTTTTTTACACTTAACAAAAATACTTTGAAAAAAAAAACGATGTTTCTAATTAGTTTATAGTCTTAGGCTGTTTGAAGGTGATTTCCTGCTTAAACTGTCTCAGTAAGGTAAAACTCTGCAATTCCAACAAAGATTTCCTAAAACATCAGACCCAAACTCTTAGAACAGCAAACCAGCAGGTTCCTGTCTTCAGTGGAACAATCAGCTTTGCAGTCAGAGCTTTGGCTGCACTCACTGCAGATTTTTGACCTCTAGGTGTCCACAGAGCATGAATCACGATCCTTACAGAAGAACTGATTGATTCGATATAATACGACAGAGGAAAAACTAAATGTTGATCTTTCAATATAAATATGGATGCCTGAACGTTTATAAACTGTTCAATAATTAAACACTTTTTAACTGCAAACAGCTTCAGCTCATCCAGCTGAGAACCAAACACTCGGAATGATGAATTTCCTCACAGGTTCATTTTTATTATAGACATTTAAAACCCCTGAACATTTAGTAACCGGCTAGCATGTTCGTTAGCATCGGCTAGCATGTAGCCTTTCTGTCGGGTGAGTCGGGTTTGGAAGCAACAAACAGGAATTCGCAACACAGACTTTACAGTGTAGGCTCCGCTAACCTACCAGAAACAAACTGAATGGCACATGTATCTGGTTTAGAAGTTAACGCTTACCTTTACCACTCGACCCCTGCGTAAACTGAACCGGATAAGTGCCCTTCAGCAGAGGCCGCGATGCTGAATAGAACAGGAAGTCCCGCCCAATAGAAACAACTCTACCCGCTTCGCTATTGGCTAAAACAAGCTTCACTGAAACACATCTGAGACCTCGATTTTCCATTGGCCTATACAAATGTCAATCATCATTCTGCTTTGTGATTGGACAGAACTCAAGCCGCTCGTGGGATCTTTTCTTCCGGGTCACGGTCAGGCGTGCTGCTGAACAACATGTGAGTTTTGCTCTCCCTACCGGAGACTAATCAAGAAATTGATTCCTTATTAAGCTTTTTTTAAGTTAACTATTTTTAAAAACCGTTATTTCATGCATCTGCGCTAGACGCCTCTTTATTACTAGCTAACATGCTAACATGTGCTACTTAGGCTTTAGCTCGCGCTAACGCTTAACCTTTTATCCCTGCGGCTCTTTTTGAATTTATGTCTTAGATGTATTTAGCCCTGCTTTTTATGTTAACCGCAGCGTCTGTGTTTGAAACCCGACAGTCAGGTAAATCATGGCATCAGCAGAGGAGGACTTTCCCCGGGGAGGGACAGCAAAGAAGAAGTCTGCTGACAGTAAAATCGCGGTGGGGCGAGCTCAAGTGGACAACCTGTTCCAGGTAGACCTCATCTTCTGGCTTCTGCTTTACCTGAAATCACTTTAGAAGCTGTAAGTCACAGATTCAGCAGTTTTCAGCTAAGATGATGCTGGAGAGTCAGGCCAGCACACCCAGCAGGAGCCCCTCAGTGGTGTTCTGGTCTGGACTGCCTGCGGAGTTCTGGTCCACCTTTGGCACATACCTGCTGTTTCTGTATCCAGACCACAGCCCCAGTGCTAATACAAGTTCTGGACGATGGCAGCATCTCTTCACCTGTCTTCATCTTGGATCTTCTTGCTTTAAACTAGCCAGACGCTCATCCGTGAGCTGCTGAGAAGATTGAGATCTTTTTTTTATCCCAATTTATCCTAATCCTAATATTTTTTTTAGTTGATTGCATATTATTTATGTGTAGCTGCAGTTGTAATTATTCCATTTTTACAGGTCTTATGTGTGTATGCTGAGAAATTGTTGTCATCAAACCCTCAGTTGGATGCAAGGCTGTGTGCAGCCTTTTTTTTGTAAAATGTTACACTATAATACATGTTCTTTCTAGCTCAGTTTTGTTATTTTTCTTTATTCACTTGGAAAGTTTGATCATGGGTTTTAATAAGCGGAAAAAATGGAAAAGGATTTATGCTAGAGTAACAATCAAACATATGTTTTCTATACAACTGTAATTGTCACTTTAAAAATTTATAATAAATAAATAATGAGTTATTTAATATTAAGGAGTAGTTACTTTTATTTTTCATTACATTTAGTTACAGGTATAAGTTATTTCTGGCCCCTTGAGGACAACCACTATGCTGATGTGGCCCTCAGTGAAAATGAGTTGGACACCCCCGGGCTGGACAGTCGTTTTTTCAGGGTTGGTTGCAGCTGTCTGCCTGGTGTTTCCTACCGAGAAGCTTGACAAAGCACAGTCTTTTTTTTTCCGGGAGTCTGTTCAGGCACACGTTTGTGTCTTTCTCAAATCCAGCGGGATGCAGACGAATAGAGGCAGCTCACTGAGACAATCAGGAATCTCTCTGCTCTCTGAAATGCACTAATATTTGGACTTAATCACGCGTGTTCCTCCGTTTCATGTAAACGTGTCTTGGAAATGAGATGCAGAACCAAAGAAATGCTTGTATTTGTTTTTTCTGCTTCAGGTGAATGAACCGACAGAGAGTAAAAAAAGAAAAGGACGAGCCAAAGATGAGAGCCGACCACTCAAAAAGCAGAAATCAGATGACGCCTTGATGCTCAATGCTCCTGCTAAGATCCTGGAGATTCTTCACACCAAGGTGATGCCCCTCTCAGGAACCGACAGCTTGTTGGATGCTTTTTGTGCTCTTGTGCAGACCGCCTCTGTTGATCTTCCAGAACGTGAAGGTGGGCATGCTGATGCTGGGTTGTGTGAAGACGGTGGCAGACTTTGAGGTGAGCGTGGGCCTGCCCTGTGGCCTGCAAGGCTTCCTCAGCATAAAAAACATCTGCGACTCCTACACCAAGCTGCTCAGCGATCAGCTGGACTCTGATGACGCAGAGGTGAGCCTGCAAACGGAAAATCCCACCAGCGTTGAGGGTTGGAGTTGGTTTAAAGATTTTCAGAGATGTTTGCATCTTTACCCCATAGATCTGCTCCCTGCCCCACCTTTTCCACCCCGGCATGGTGCTCAGATGTGTGGTTGCTCAGTTGGATGTCACAAAAGGAGGATCACTGAGCATCCAGCTGTCAATCAACCCAAAACTTGTCAACAAGAGTGTCACTTCCAGCTCCCTGAAGGCTGGAATGGTTAGTGATCCGCCCCAAATATTTCAATCTCATTTCTTAAACAAGCACTGTTTTGATGAAGTTTTCTGTTATGTAGGTCTTGAGTGGGTGTGTGGAGAGTGTGGAGGATCATGGCTGCATTATTGACATCGGAGTCAACGGAACCAAAGCTTTTCTGCCTGAAGAAGCCATGAAAACAGAACAAAACCAACTGCGAGGTGTGTGTGAGCAAGCATGTGTGTGTGTTCGCCTGCATGCCTTCGTGCATGTGTAAATGTACTCATTTGGTCTTAGAGTTGTGGCTCTTCTGAGGTGGAGCATGCGGGGTCTTCTCATAGACTCTATGTTGTTGTGTCCAGAGCTCAGATTGGGTCAGTATCTGACCTGTTTAGTGGAGGGGGTCAAAAACGACGGACGCGTAGTCCGCCTTTCCGTGAACCCGGCCGCTGTCGCTCAGGCGTGTGCTGAACCCAAACAGGGCTGGAGCCTCAGCAACCTCCTGCCGGGCCTTTTGGTCAAATCTACCGTCAAAAAGGTGAAGCCATTTGGTCCAGAATGCTCACTCACATCTGAAGCTTCTTCATAAACAAATGTCCACATATGTCTACCAGGTGACCAAACACGGGCTGCTGCTGGACTTCCTGTCTTCCTTCAGTGGCCAGGTGGATTTCCTGCACATGGAGCCTGAACCGACATCTACCTACACAGAGGGACTTCAAGTAAGCTCACCTGGATCCCAGTGAGGGAAAATCGTCTGTCTTTTATGCCGAAAGCTAGTGTACCCCCAAAACCTAGAAGCTGCACAGAAACTGGTGCTGCTTGCATCTCAATGTTTTTATGCAACCCAAAAAAGAACAAGCATTTTTGCAAAAAAGACTGGAGTTTTATCAAACCATGAGGGAAAATGTTTTGATTGGTGCTTTTTCTCCTGGTGTGAGTGTTAAGGCCCGTACACACCGGGACGAATTTCGCGCGCGATATTCGCCGACGTTTAACGCCTCCTGACTATACAAAGGGCCAATGTGAGTGTGCACACCGACGTGAAAAAAACGCCACGCGTCAAAGCATCACTTTTTAAAAACGCCTCGGGTTCATTTTTTTGGTTTGACGCGCTGCGTCAAAAACTATACGACCAATGAGAATGTCGCTTTTGCACACGTGTCTGGAGTAGGGATGGGTATCGTTAAGGTTTTAACGGTACTACTACTCTTATCGATCTGGTATTTTAACGGTACTCTTATCGATACTTTTGAGGACGAAAAATAAATAAATAACAAATTAAGAACATAAATTGTTTTAGTTCCTCACTATGCAACAACATTGTTTTTTTTAACAAAACATTTTACTTTACACATGAGAATGTTCCAGACAGAATATTTATTTAATTATTTAATCTGAATATTTGTATTCTTTATGAGTGTGATGTTTCCTTTGATCTTTTGTCCATTTTCCACAACCTTGAATAGACTTTTCTGTCTGTCAAACACCAGATTTAAGTTAAGTTAAGTTAAGTTAAGTTAAGTGAGGTCAGGTCAGGTCAGGTTAGGTGAAGTGAAGGAAACAAATTCACTTTGATGCAGACTCCTTTCTATTTTGCCAACTCCATTTGTTTTTCTTTAAATCCAGTAAACCCAATACATTTTATTCATTTTACGGATCACAACTATCATTAGTTATTAATTATTTTTAAGTATTAGGAAGCAGCTGTTAGTTTGTCGCGGGTCTGGAATCAGAAGCGGTGAATCTAAGCCCCGCCTCTCTACCTGTTTGTTGTATGCTCCGCGTGCATATGAAATTGCATGTTGGCTCGGCTCATCGTCAGCGAAAATCGCCTGGGTGTGAACACAAAAGACGTGGCGAAAAACGGTGGCGAATAACGCCTGGCGAATATTCGTCCCGGTGTGTACGGGCCTTTAGAAAACATGAGTTGAGTTATAAAGCAGCAGGATCAGGACTCATGGCTGAAACCAAATGCAAACATCATTCAGCTGCTGCAGGAGGAGGAGATGGCAGGAGCTGAAAAACAAAAAGAGCCTCCATCAGCTGAGAACCTGCTCTTTAGAACATCTTAGCGGTGCATGCAGGCCACGCCCCCATCCCAAAAACCCCTTGGATGCTGCTCTGGTTCAGCAACGTCATCGCAGACAGCGTCTCAGCTGCGGCTGCGCAGGAAGAAGCACAAATATGATGCACTTCAGTGTGTTTGCTAGGATGCATGCGATGAGACGGCATGAATCGACTTCACAAGCAACAACCTGCTTGAGCGTGTCACAGTTCAGCAGCCGAACTGCTGCTGCAGCTGCAGCTGGGTCCGGACCGCTTCAGTCATTTGATGAAACAGTCCCAGTTTGAAGCTTTTGACTGGAGCCCGTTTGGATTCAGAACTCATCGATGTCTTAGTTTCGGTCGTGCACACAGAAAAGACACCAGGTGGTTTTGGAAAATGTTGTAAAATTAATCCTGAAATGTAGGTAATTGAAAAAATGAAAGTATTTGTGTTGTTTAGTTGTGAATGTTGAAGTTGGAAACATTTCAAGTCTTTCTTCTGAGTCGGTATCATTCAGTAGAAACTCTTGCGCTGTGTTGAGGGACATTGTTGTTTAAAGGACCTATATCATGCTTTTCTTAAACTAACTATACATAAGTGAGGAGTGAACATTAAAATACACTTAAAAGCTCAAAAAAGTTAGAACTAACTAATATCAGGGTGGCGTGGCCATGAAACGAGGCGTCTGCAGCTTTCTTACATGCAGGGCTTTTGTTCTGCTGCTCTCATTAAGGCTCCATTCATTTGCTGTTCAGCCTGAGCTTATTTAGTGGAGCTGAAACCATTTACCCCCCCCACACACACACACACACAGGTGCAAGCGTGTGTTCTGTACGTGGAGCCGTCCACCCGCCTGGTGGGACTCAGCCTGCGCAGACATCTCCTCCAGCCCGGTTCCGGAATCGAACCCTCTCCTGCTGAGGGGGACCGAATTGGGGACGTGCTGAAGGGGTGCAAGTTGGCAGCCATGCACCACAAGTCCGGAGCTGTGCTGGAGTTGCCAGACGGAAGCCCAGCGTTTGTGCACGTGAGTCCTGTGCGCGTGAGTGTGGTGCAATGAGGGAATTGCTGTGGGGGGGTCGGGTCTGAGAGCATGTCCCTTGTTGTTCGGACAGAGGAACCACCTGAAGGAGCCGAACGAGCCGACCAATGAGAACAGAGTGTATGCAGCACCTGAGCACACCTGCAGGATCCTGGACTTCAGTCCCATGGAACAGATTCATTTTGCCACTTTACGAAAGTACGTGCCCCCTCCCCCGTTACACCTCCTGCAGCAGCTCTGAGTGGTTGTGCTGCGGAGGACTGACGCTGATGCGCGTTTCTTTACAGGAGCGTGATTGTGAAGCCGTTTTACAGATATCAGGACCTGAAGGCTGGTCAGGTGGTGGAGGTGAGAAACCCCTGTCTGCATACATTAAGTGGTCTTGTGAAAATGTGTCTCTGCTCCGGGATAGGGAGGCTGTGGGTTCCAATCCTCATTTGGGTTGTTGCATAGCAACCGCAATTGTGGGCCCAGAGTTACTAAAGTGCTGACTGACGCCCCCCCGTGGACTGATCGGCTCACTGTGTCCATCATTTGTCTCACCTTCTTCTCCTCTAAGGGGACGGTGTCGGTCCTCCTGAGTCATGGGATGGTGGTGCATCTGTCGGACCACATCAAAGGTCTGGTGCCTCGCACCCACCTCTCCGACATCGTCCTGAAGAACCCAGAGAAGAAATATGTGCCGGGCATGAAGGTGAAATGCAGGGTGAGTTCAGTTCTCTCCTGAAAGTTCCTGCATCAAACCTTTGGGGCTTCAGGAGTTTTGAATTTCGTTTGCTGGTTCAGGTTCTGTCCGTAGATCCCGAGGGCAAGAAGCTGTACCTGACCCGAAAGAAGGCTCTGGTGGAGAGCCCCCTCCCTCTGTTCCTCAGTTACTCTGACGCGCGTCCCGGCCGCGTGTCGCACGGCTACGTCGTCTGCGTCAAGGAATTTGGCTGCATTGTCCGTTTCTACAACGATGTGAAAGGCTTGGTGCCGCTCAGCGAGCTCAGTTCTGAGCCCATTGTCCATCCGGAAGATGTCTTTTATGTGGGCCAGGTTAGAGGGGCGGGGGCGGCTGAGGCTGAGGTTTGTGGCTTGTTGTGGGTATGAGAATGTTTTTCCTTCTGTTCCAGGTTTTAAAAGCTGCCGTTCTTCAGTGTGACCCAGAGAGATCCAAGATGATTCTGTCATTTAAGGCAGCAGTGGAGGGGGGTGCTGCCGGAGGCCACTGAGCCTCATGCTGACTGTGATGTAGGGAAGGTGAGATGGGGGGTTGTTTGTTTGTTTGTTTGTTTGTTTTTCCTCCCTCACCTTTCCTTCTTGGATGTCTTTGCGATAAAGAGGCTGGAGGCAAAGGTGGTGAAAAAGTCTGTCCACGGTCTGGAGGTGGCCATCCTACCTGATGAAGTTCGTGCCATCCTACCCACAATGCACCTGTCTGATCACATGTCCAACTGCCCTCTGCTGTGGGAAAGCCTGCAGGAGGGGGACGTCATCTCGGATGCCGTCTGCTTCAACAGAATCAACCTTAACATTGTATCCTCTTTGCTGCTCTGTGGGCTCACAGGTTGGGGGGGGGTTGAGAGGTTTTTCCTTAACTGTTCTGCTCTGAAGACTCTCACTAAGAAACCCACGCTCAGGAAGGTTTTGGAGGAAGGAGCAGCCGCCAAAGACTTCTCTGAGCTCACAGTGGGAATGCAGCTAGTTGGATGGGTGAAGAACATCATGCCCTACGGCGTCTTCGTGGAGTTCCCCTACGGCCTTCTGGGTCTCGCTCCCAAGTCTGTGAGTGGTGGACAGAAGCTGGAAGCTCACCTCCATTGTGGTTTTAAGTTCTTCCTCAACCTTCTGTTCTTACACTTTCAGGCAATGAGCGACAAGTTCATCAGTGACGCAACCACAGCCTTCCAGCTGGGCCAGACCGTCTTCGCCAAGGTGACCAACCTGGATGAGGAGAAGCGGCGATTCCTGGTCACACTGAAGACCTCCGAGGTCATCTGTCCAGAGGGAAACGTCTATACCAGACTGATCAACGGTCTGCAGGAGAGGAAAGCTGTGAAGGAAATGCTGTCCTCCAGAGGTGTGGTCATGTGCATTTGTGCGTGTGCTTAGGTGTGTGTGTGTGTGAGAGAAACTACCCTCCTGCACATCTGAGACTCGGGCAGATCCCGTTTCTGGATTTCTTCCTGACAGAGCTTAGCAATTTCGGCATCACAAGAAACCTGAGAGCATAAATGCTTTAATCGAGATGCTTGAGACCTTCCTCCAGAATCTCTGATGTCGGTTTGTTTCCTTCAAGTAGGAGAACACTGAGCTGCATTTGGGGCGAGGAAAAGTTGCTTTTCTTGTTGGTCTTTTCACGATCCTCTCTCTGGCCTCTCAGACGGTGCAGAGCTTGCCCAGAGTCTGGCTGCGCTGTTGGTGGGTGAGCGCCTGATGCTGACGGTGGATTCTGTGAGGGACAGCGGCGCCACCTTTAAGTCAGACCGCCTGACCAGTGCCACAGTTCTGGCCAGCAAACAACACATGACGGGTAGGAACTGCAGCAGAACACGTCGGACTGGACTCAGCCGTTCTCTGGCACATCTGGAGTCCTGCATGTCTACAAAGGACTGTCAGCTGTTGTAGTGCAAACTCTCTGCAACTTTCATAATTGTCGGGTGAAAGGAAGAGACTTAAAACTGTACTTCCACAATTTTGTTTTTGATTATTAGAACATATTAACATAATCCTCTGAATCACAACATTTTTTTTCTATTTTGTAACTAAAAGACAAAATAAAATAAAGCAGCATGAAGCTCCGGTTCACCCATTGACATTACTTAGCCTTCTGATGCTGGTTTCTTCTTCCCGCGGTTAATTCTTAATTGTAACCAAAGAGATAAAAGGGTAATAATAGGACTTCTAGATATGCTCAAATTCTTCAAACTATTATACTAAAGAAGAAGTGATGCTTTAAAAGTGTTGATATGCTTCATAGTCTGATGTTTTTTGTAGCTTCTGTTTTCTTTTCAACGTTTTCTTTTCCTGCTCATCATTTAAATCAATTAGAACAAGTGTGGATAAAATGGGCGGGGCTACATCAGGTGAACAGACTTAAACATAATGCGAGAAAACAAAGAGGGGGTCTTTCCAGAATGTACTTCACAGGAAACAACCTGCCAGCCGCTTCAGTAAAATGGATCCGTTTGTTTTCTGTGATTTTGTTTTTTCTGTGGATTCGGTTTTCTGGTCAAATGACTGTCAAGTTTGCGGTTTCAATGTGTCCCTCTGTGCGTAAGTTTCTCACCTCCGTAAACAAAATGTGTCGTGTGATGTTTTCCAGGGGTGAACCTGACTGTCGGACAGAAGGTTTCAGCCCCCGTCCTTCACGTTGACCTTCTCTCTGCTTGTGTCTACGTGTCCGTCCTTCCCAAGCTGGTGGGGAAGAAGAAAACGGTTCGTTTCCCGTCTTTAACCTATAATCTAAGTAGCATCAAGGCAGCATTTAGACTTTGGTGGGTCGTGTCAGATTTATTTTTCATGGGAGTCCTCCTCTGCTTGCAGCTGAATGAAGGTTACAGATACATTGCCACGGTGCAGCACGTCGACACCGACTTCGCTGTTGTTTCTCTGGGCGACACGGCGCAGCTGGCTGTGATCCAGACCCGGAACCACCTGAACGAGGTCGTCATCCATGAGTCTGAAAGGCTGGACATAGGGAGAACGTTCCCTGTTCAAGTGGTGGAGGCCAGCTGCGAGGAGCTCCAAGGGCTTCCCCTGGTGTCGTGGGAGCACAGAGCACCCAAACGCCAGCGCACGACCTCAGAGGGCCAGGCAGGCTCCCGGGGCCACCGCTTTGGGGAAGTCCTGCAGGGCACGGTGCGCGCCGTGAAGCCCACCTGCATCCGGGTCACGCTGGAGGACGAAAGCAAGGGCACTGTGCACGTGTCCCAGGTCGTGGAGCCCAGCCAAGTGCGTGTGGGATCCTTCCCGACGTCCTCGGTGAAGGTGGGCAGCCGGGTCACCGCCAGGGTTATCGGGGGATGGGAGGCGTCCAGTCACAGGTAAAGTGTCACGCCCTGTGGTTGAGGAAAATTCCATCGTATCACTATTTAAACCCCCACTTTAACTTTCGTTCCAGATTTCTGCCTTTCTCTCATCCCAGGTTTACTTACACCATTCCGGAGCTCACACTCATACCCAGGTAACCAAAGTTCATGGAGTTTCCCGTTTTCAGTCATGAATTGAGCAGAAAATATTTGTCAATGAAATCCTAAAGTAGCACATCCTCTCTAAAGGGAGTACGAAGGAGGGAAAGAAGCAAATCTGTGTCTTTAAACTGTCATTTATTTTATCATTTGGTTGCACATTCTGCCGTTAATCTGTTTGTTTTCTGTAGCAAACTGGACGAAAACGCGGATTTACCATCAGTTTCAGCCAGAGAGAAGCTGGAGCTCTACAAGGCGGGTGATGAAATCACCTGCTTCGTGTCAAAGGTTAGACTCACAGAACCAAAACCACCAGCGTTTGTCTGAAGGCCCGCCCTCTTTCAGCGGCTCTCCCTTCTGTCTCCAGTTTCATGCTGACCGGAGGTCGCTGGAGGTCACCATTGATCCATGTGTCACCGGGACAGTGGAGCTGCTTGCCATGATTACCGACCCTAAGGTAGGTTGGTCCCAAGGCGGCGTGGACGCTGGGGGAAGGTGCCTCCTCAGTACGGGGTTACCCTTCCATGTCACTTCTAACTGCTCTTGGTAGACCAGAATGTAGACGGCTGGTTGGGTTAGACCGTCGCTCTGCAACCCGCGGCTCAGGAGCCGCATGTGGCTCTTTAGCGCTGCCCTAGTGGCTCCCTGGAGCATTTTCAAAAATGTAAAAAGATGGGAGAGAGAAATATATTTTTTGTTTTAATATGGTTTCTGTAGGAGGAAAAACACGACACGAAATATTCTTAACGTTTTCCAAGAGCGTGTAGAATTAAAATTGTAAAGCCCAGCAGGTACGTCACTTGCAGCTAGAAAACGGGAGCCAAGCTATCTATAAGTTGAGCTGTCAATCAACTGGCTGTGCTGGAGATCAATCCGTGTCCCTGACACCGCACGAGCCCGCACAATGTTAGAGAGGAGGAGGTAGAAGGGAAGCTAAGCGCGTACTCCCGTTTCTGCCATTACACGTCCCATTTCTTTTGAACACATCACACATTGAACATTGCAAAGGAGTCATCAACCTCCCCCCCTTCCACACTCACGGTGCAACAAAAAGAAACAAACACAACAGGAAGAATAAACTAAGGTGGAACAACAAAACTGAAACGTGGGCAAACAGAAACGCTCATGCTGAGCCCTAATCAGATCAGGGGACTGCGTCCCACAATCCCCTGCTGCTAACAGACCTAAAATGCACATGACCGCCACTACAATATTGTAGCGACCTGGGGGTTAGTCCCGCCTTCAGCCCCTAAGGCTCATGGGAAGTGGGGAGTTTTGGGGTAAAACTTTGAGTAAGGGGGTTGTGAACTGAAGTGACGTCCATGCTGTTTGGGCTGTTTGTGTGCTGGAATAAACGGGCTTGTTGCTTAAGGAGATTTAGCCTCTCTTGCTGTTAAGTCGTCACTGAGGCTGTCCGGGGTTGTGCGGTGAATGAGGCACGGCCAGCTCTCCAAAGAAGCCTCTGGATGAGCAGTTTGGCTGCAGTTACCCCGCTTAGGTGACGGTCCGGCTGGATCGTTACGATATTAAACTTCAACATTTCTGTCAAGGGAGATTTGCGTCATAGCTAACGACACACATTTCTACCAGCAGGGCTTTTTTTTTTTTACTTTTAGCTGTTTTTACTTTTGAAGCTGTTCTGTCATTGGAGTGCAGCTGACTGTCATGGGGCACGCACCGTCCATTTTATTGTTTTTTGTTCTAATCCTCAAAAAAAAAACGACATCAAAAATCGAATTTCTTTATTACATTTCTATAATTGTATCAAAGCAATGAAACATAATTCATTGATATTGTAATGAAGTTAAACTTGTGCAACAGAGCAGTCACGTGACGCGTCGTTCTCCCAGAATGCACTGCAGGGCAAATAAACATTTAATCATTAATGCTCATTATGTATTTGTAGCAACTTAGTCATTTTGATAGCAGGCTAATATAGATACATATTGCATGTGTTGCCTTCATTAAGGCTCAAATAGGGCTTTTAATATTTTGCGGCTCCAGACATTTTTGTTTTTTGTTTTTTCGTCCAATTTGGCTCTTTCAACATTTTGGGTTGCCGACCCCTGGGTTAGACCGACAGTGGCGGTTTTTGATGTGGGCGAGGTGGGCGGTCGCCCAGGGTGGCACTTCATCGGGGGCGGCATTTGCCGTGCCCTATGGCGCCCCCTATGCGCTACACATAATGTGCTACCTACTTACTATATTCAAAGAGAAAGCTTGGAGGTTTTACTTTGAAATTGCTTCAGCTGCCGACACTTAACACTTTAATTTTGACACATCAGACCCTTAAGAATGTCTTCCTCCTATTTACTCTTCACACTTATGGTGCAAAAAAAAAAAAAAAAAAAAACTCGCCCAGGGAGTAAGTTAGTGTAGAACCGCCACTGTAGACCGATCTTAACTGTTGAAGCTTGGACGGGTGTTTATTTATTTTTGCTTTGAGATGGCCCTGGGGGCGGGGGTGGGGGGGTGTAAGATCTTCAGATCCTAACCATTTCTCCCCCCTCAGGATGCTGGCCACCCTGAAAAACTGTACAAGCTGGGCCAGGCAGTACGTGCCACAGTGGTGGAAGTGAGCGTCAAACCTCCTCGCTTCGTGCTCTCGCTCACAGGTGGGAGCTGCCCCCTGCTTTCTCCCTTACTTCCGTGATGGTCACCATGGGAACCATTGGCTCATCTCTCATGTTCCTCAGGTGTCCATAAACTGCAGGAAGGCAGCTTGAGTTTGGGAATGGTGACTGCCGTTCATCCACAGCTCGGTCTTCAGGTCAAGCTTCCCTTCAGCAACACCGGCACCGCTTCTGTCATGGACCTCACCGACGCCTACCGGCCAAACCAGCTGAGTGTGTTCAGCAAAGGTCAGCTGGTCAGGTCAGTAAACGCATCGTCTTTCCTCTGTGACCTCTGTGATTCAGGTTCAGTTAATTCTCTGGAGGACCTGGAGACTTTTCGGATTCAGATTTCATGTTCCTGAAGGCTGGTTTCTGTCAAAAGTTCTTCTCCAAGTCCAGACTGGAGCTGTGTTCAAAGCCTCAGAGCAAAAAGATCCAAAAACTCTGAAACCACCAGGGAACTGGGTTCCTCAGGCAGTTAGGCTGAAGGTGGTTGATCCAGATCTTGGGGAAAATGTCACTTTCTTCTGATTCTAGCTGAGACGTTCCTGGAGTATCTTTATTTAAAGAGAACGTTGTGGCTAAGGAAGACCCGTCTGTCTGCCTGTGATGGCTCATAAAACCCACAAACTCATTGTTTCCTGTCTGCTCAGATGTTTCCTCCTGTGTCAAGAAGACGGAAAGTGGCATCTGTCTCTGCGTCCTTCAAGGTAAGAAGCAGCAGCATTTGTGGAGATGTTTGAGGAACCTTCATTTCATTAGAACCTGCCCCTCCAGGCTGAACCCAAAGCAGTCTAAGGCTGTCAAAGACCCAGAGGTGACGTCTTTGGACGAGCTACAGGCAGGACAGATCATCAGAGGCTTTATCAAGTCTGTGGGAGAGCAGGGAGTCTTCATCAGGTAACAGACGGAGCTCGAGCTCTCTGCATCGTTCTCTGTACGTTCTCTTCATTGTTGTCCTTCTCAGGTTGTCGAGAACAATCACAGGAAGAGCGCAGCTTCAGCAGGCCACACAGTACTTTGTCAACAGCCAAAGCTTGTTGGCAGAACATCTGCCTCCCAACACTCTTCTCAGCACAAAAGTCCTCAGGTGAAGCCAGGAAGCAGTCAGACTTTTCTTCCGTCACCCAGTCTTTGTTTGTTACCCATTTTCTTCCTCCTCCCAGCATCGACAAAGAGAAGGAGTTTGTGGAGCTCTCCCTGCTTCCTGCAGACACGGGGAAGCCCGACGTCCTGCCAGAGTCCCTGAACCTGCCGCTGCGTCTCACTGGAGACCAGAAGCAGAAGCACGACCTGAGGCAGAGGAGGAAGCGCCAGCTGTCTGAGGGCGAACAGGTATGGCAGCACCTGACGGCACCTTCCCGCACATTTCACCAACTTCCTGTTTTATGGCATCATTTATCGATTTAATGGAGCCAGAAAAGTTGGCGGATAATGGGTACCTCAGGGATTCAGGGGTTTCCAGATTCACCATCCTGCATCATTTTTCTGTTATTTCTTTCTGCTGCTGATCCGTCTTCAGATCATGTTCTGCTCCTCTGAGCCCGTCAGATCTGCCCTCCATGATTTATCCTCTCTGTTATGGGTCTTTCAGTCAGATGGGCTCGTGCCTGAGTCACACAGTAGTCCATGGTTCCCTCGTGGTTCCTTCATGGTTCCCTTATGCAGGGCTCCAGACTAACTTTTTTCACCAGGAGCACAGTGGCCCCTAACTGAAATTTTTAGGGGCACAACCAGAAAATTTAGGGGCGCATACCGTAAATCAACATGCAAACCAAATCTACTAATTTCCACTGTGTTACTTATAAATACTTTAATAATAGATGCAAAAATTACAATGTGCCGTTTCAAATTCAGTGTCACATTTTAATCTGCACTTTTAAAGATGCAACAACAGGTAAACGGACAAAAGCATCGCTGTCATGACAGTAGAAATAAGTAAAGAAAACGGATGGAAATGTATGTTGGTGACACAATAAGCGTGTTTGAGATCACCCAGGTGGACGCAACGCTGCGCAGATCACCTGGTGTATGACATATATTTTTGTTTTTTCTCCAACATCACCTGTCAATCAAAACAAAAATATCACGAGAAAGGGGTGGGAGCAAGGCCCCAACCTGAGCAAACACAGCTGGAAATTTAGTACTGAACTGACTGAAAGCTGACCTGATGACTACAAAACAATGCATTATGGGACATGTGTCCTAATGGTTTTTGTAGTTGAGTGATTAATTAAAAGAATTTAAAATATCAATTCTTTAAAAAATGGCTACATACATTACAAAACATTAAAATAATCATAAAATATATAATAACACAGATCATACTGAGGGGGAGAGGAATATTAAAATTGAATTGAATGTTGAGGACAACTCCAACTTCCTGTTGTCCTTCATCCCCCCCCCCCCCCCCCCCCCCCCCCCCCCCCGCCTGGTCTCCCCAACGATCCAGGCGAGGGGCTGGTTCATCTCAAACACGTCTGTCGTTGCATTTTCCCCAACGTGTTTCAGTGTGTCTAAAACTAAATCTTTTCACTCGCACATATTTAAAGTTCAAGCCCCGTTAGCTGTCACGCATGTACGTGAGGGACATTTATTCTCCTCAGCTGACAGCCGTGCATAAACCGTTTGTGGTCGGGGGTGACACGCTGCCGCGCGCTTAACCAAAACCCTAAACCTTCCTCCGGGTCTGTGTGACCCAGAGAAAAGTTCAGCACGGACTGCATGTATTTAGAAAATTACGAGCGAAAAAATATGTTCTAAAGCAGTGGTCCCCAACCTTTTTGTCACCGTGGACCGGTACAACGCAAGACACGTTCACCGCGGACCGGTCGGGGGGGGTGGGGGGGGGGTGGGGGGGGGTGTTGAGGTGCAACGCAAGACACATTTACCGTGAACCGGGGGTGGTATTTTCTCTTTAGTAATGATAATAACAATTATAATAATAATTTTCCCCTTGTCAAAGCAACTTTCTAAAGAACTTTGTTTGTTGCTCATTTTGGTTGTTTGGGTTTCATTTTAGTGGGGTGTATCCCCTGATGTTTGGTGTCGCGACTTTGACATGCGTTAAGTGTGACGGATGTAACAGAGAGAATCCGGTCACTTTTCAAAATAAAACGTTTTTGTCGAAAAAAAAAAAACAATAAAACGGAAATTATTTTTTCTTTCTGTGCGTCCCGGTGCCAACATTTCCCGCGGCTCGGTACCACTCCGCGGCCCGGTGCCAAGTGTCCCGCGGACCGGTACCGGGCCGCGGCCCGGTGGTTGGGGACCACTGTTCTAAAGGAAAGTAAGGAACTCCTTAATGTGGTCCGGGGAGGGAGGGGGCTGTCAGGCGTCCTGCTTTCAAGCCCTGTCATTGTCCCGCCCCCAAGAGTCATATACCCCACTGTGATTGGTTGGTCAGCTCCGCGCACGACAATGACAAAGTGTCTTTCCTACAAACTGGCTGGCCGAATTAAAATTGAACTCATATTAAGGCGGGGGCCGCAAAATATCATCTCGGGGGGCGTGAGTTTGAGACCCCTGCTGTAGACTCTGGCCCTGGTACACCAGCCGCAGGTCGGATGAATGAATCAATAGTTCACTTACTCATAGCTCAGACGCACATATCAGGTTGTGATGATATTTGTCTCCGTTTCCTTCCCAAATATATTTACGCGCGCGCGAATATCTCTAGGCCCCTCCCCCTAGGCATCACGCGAATGTGTGCTGGCGTTTCATGAGTATGTGCGCGAGTGTGTGTGTCTACCTGCGTGCGTGTGCGCTAGCGTCTCATTGATTATTTCCTTGATCATTGACGCGCCCCTTCCACGTTTAATGTATTAAAAGTACGTAGGGTGGGGGAGGCAAATTTACTGGTCGCGCATGTGCGACTGGATGTAAAATTCAGTCGCACACTCTCATTTTGGTCGCAAAATGCGACCAATTGGTCGCAGTCTGGAGCCCTGCCCTTATGTCAGGGGTCGGGAACCTATGGCTCTTTTGATGGTCACATGTGGCTCGCAGACAAATCTTTATTTATACCTTTTTTTTTTTTCATTAGACCAGTCCTTCTCGTGCGCGATGCGATGCCAGAGGGGCGCGCAGTAGTAGCGGTGCTTGGAGAGAAAAACCTGCGCCAGCACTCAGTTTACTATTATCTACTATTTCACAGAGTTTATTCCAGCAGGAAACCTATTAATTTCTGTGCCTAAAACTGCGCGCTCCCGTCTCTGAGAAAGAGCGCGCAGATGAGGGGACGGGGTGTGAGGAAGAAAGCAGAGGGTTGGGGTGGGGGGGGGACAGGCAACAGGTGAATCGCGCAGGATTGTAATAACGTGAAACCCGCTGCCCGTCACTCACTGCAGTGTGTGAGTGTGTGTTTGTCTCCAGGTCTGCATGTGAGTCTTTGTCACATCTACAGAACATTCAGACCTACGATCACGTTTAAAGTCTCAACGCCTGCATGAAGCAGAAACTCACCACGGATCAACCAGACTAGACCATCAGCAAAACCACCACGAGAAATACTCATCATTTATTAGCAACAGCATAATGATGTTATTAAAAAGAATCCACTGACTTATTGTACTTTAAAAATGTTGAAATTACATCAAATGCTCACATTCACTTGTATTTTTAGTTTTAAACATATTGTAGTGGACTGAGTTGGGTCCGCTGTTGGGCCGCGTTAAAAGTTCTGAAGTTCATTGAACGCATCAAGCAGAGATCTGATTGGCTCTCAGTTCTGTCGCTCAGCCTGTTGTTAGGTAGTTTGGACCAATGGGGTTCAGCTATGGGCCGAATAAGGGAAATGGGAGGACTGGAGCGGGAGGGGGGAATATAAAGTTGGAGAAGCGCTCTCGACTCAACGGGAGAGCTTCAGGAGTTACTGTATTAATTGTTCGGCGTTTGTTGCGGTCTACAGTAACCAGAATAAAGAACCTTAAAAGAGGTTAAGTCTCCGTGCCTCAGTGTGAAAGAGGGACACTACGATATTGTATGGCTCTTTCGAAATTACATTTAAAAATATGTGGCGTTTATGGCTCTCTTGGCCAAAAAGGTTCCCGACCCCTGCCTTATGTGAATCCAAACCAGGAATCACTAAATGTTGCGGTTCCACCAAAGACCACTGGGGGGCCATTTTCAGATCCGTGCTTAAAATAAAATAACATTTTTTCATTGAGATAAAAACATGTAATTAAAGCCTCTGTTGTAATTCTTGTGAATTGAGCATAGAATTAGGCTTTAAAACTTAAAAACTTTACCCAAGCTAGTTTTTAGCTTCTAAAGGCTTTTAGCTCTTAAAACCTTTAAAAACATTTTAAAATCAGGTCCAGACAGGACACAGAGCCTGGGGATCATTTGAAGAGATCCCACCTTTGAACAGGAAACGAATGGTCCAGACAAACAGGTTCTGAGGATGTAACAATTGTTTTTTAATTCAAAATTTCAATGACCGTAAGGGAATCTTTGTTGAAGGCCTGCATTTTCCCCACAAAAACAAACAACTTCCAAGCTTTTGCAAAGTGGATGTACATATTGTGCATATGAAAGGAAAGTGTTTTCGCCGATCACTACTACCTCTGTGGAGAAAGGGTGTGTGTGTGTGTGTTAGCTAGCCTTGGGGTGGTGCTGGAAGGGGCTGTTCCCCATTTATCTACATCACAGTGTGACGATCCGCTCGTTTTCGTGGGTTGGGAGGGGCTGGTGCTCAGAGCCCAGGTTTTTAGAGGAATACTCAGAAATGCATGAACGGATCAAAACACCATTTTGGCGTTTCTTTTTGTGAGAAATGAACATTATAATTCACATATAAGCTCAAAATGTTGATTTTTGCATGGTATAGGCCCTTTAAAAGAAGGGCTATTGCAGATGAGCAAACAAGTTTGTAATATATCAAAGTGAGAGAAAGTAGAAGTACAAGCAGGACTTTCCAAATACGCTGAATTATTTTTAAAAAAATGTCAAAATCTGCTGGAAACAGAAATGAGTCTGTGCTTCCAGATGAAGATCTTCATGGTTCCCATGCTTTCAGTAGTCCTGCAATGTTGGAGGCTGCCTCAGGCAGATCTGAGATGAAGATCTTACTTCTCCGTTCCTTTAAGTTTTTGACCTTTTGACCTTGGGAAGGTCAACACATTCAACGGCTAGAAAAAGGAAACGTTCAGTTGAATTAAAGAGCAGATCCTCCTGACTGTTTTGGAAACGTGAACATTTCTCTCTGACAGAAGGAACGTCAGGAGTTTGACATCGTTTGACAGAAGATCTGTTTGTCGTCTCCTGTCAACAGAAAGGAGAAGAGTCCCAGATACCAACAAAGAAGAAGAAGAAGAAAGAGAAAAGGAGAGCGAAGGCTGATGGGGAGGACAGTGGAGTGGAGGTGTACTTCAGGGAGGAGGATGAGGATGAAGAAGCAGAAGAAAAACCAAGAAGATCAAAGGTGAACTTAGAGGATGTTTCTGTGAAGAACGCCTTCAGCAGCTTCCTAAAGCTGGTTTCTGATTCTGTTCATCACAGGAGACTCCCGGCTCATCCGGTCCGTCCAGGCTGCAGGTGGCGGCAGGTTTCTCCTGGGATGAAGGTTTGAGCGCCTTGAAGCCCCCGTCTGCTGCTCAGGATGCAGAGTCCAGTGACGCTGAAGATCAAGACAGAAGTGAGAAGGTAAAGCCCCAACATGGCTGTTTGGTTCAAGTCTGTGAACTCGGTGGCCTCCTCTCACCCTCGTCTCTGTGGGGCAGACCCAGAAGAAGTCGCGGCGTGAGCTGGAACAGGAGAAGAAGGCAGCAGAGAGGGCTCTGGTTCAGCGTGAGGCCGAGCTGATGGACCCAAACCTGCGGCCGCAGGATGACTCTGCCTTTGAGCGCCTGATCCTGGCCTCCCCCAACAGCTCCCTGCTGTGGCTGCAGTACATGGCCCACCACCTGCAGGCCACGCAGATCGAGCAGGCCCGTTCTGTGGCCGAGAGAGCCCTCAAAACCATCTCCTTCAGGTATGCTCACCTCAAAATCCTCAAACTTAAGAAACGAGACAAAAACGGTTTTCTTTGTGAAGATTTTTCAATGGACAACTTGTGTGTGTAGTATGTCAATGGTTTTTGAGTTAGGAGTTCAAAAGGTCAAAAACATATCATGAAAAGCAGAGCAGCTGAACAGCAGCTGAGCCCAAATCCTGTCAAATGCTTTAACAAATCGATTAGATCAGAGGAGGACCCAGGAATGCTGAAGGTTACCTGAAGGTACTGCAGCATTCAGAAGATGTGGAGTCTGTCCATAGAAGACAAGCCCGTTTCCTAAAGAGCCGGCAAAATAAAAAATAAAAAAGTTTTTGGAAGTGATGGACGGAAAACGTTTTGGCCTTTAGGTCACAGTCTTACAGATGACACAGTGAAACATGGCGGTGCACGTGTCATGATATGGTTTCAGTGGTTGACAGAGGAGCCAAGTTTTTCCAGTTTAGAGAGAAAGCGTGTGAACTGATGCTGTCGCTCCAGGGAGGAGCAGGAGAAGCTGAACGTGTGGGTGGCCCTGCTGAACCTGGAGAACATGTACGGAACGGAGGAGAGCCTCAAGAAGGTGTTCGAGCGAGCCGTGCAGTTCTGTGAGCCCATGCCTGTGTACCAGCAGCTGGCAGACATCTACAGCAAGTCCAACAAAACCAAGGTGAATCTCTCGAGCTACGTTCACACAGGGCGTGGGACGCGTGTTCAAGAACGCTGTAAATGCAGGTTCTTGGATACACGTTTAGCCCATGATATTTACACTAAATGAGCAGGGTGGGGTTCCTTACTAGCACATGTCCGCCACCTACAGCTGGAAGAGGCTTGGTGTGGAATGTTGAAGCGGTTCAAATCTCGTGAATCTTGCTCCAGGCTTTTTCTGTCACAGCTCTATTCCGATATATGTCATAGAACTCCGGCCGTGCACCATCGGTGCACCAATCTTCCAATGGTTGGAACTTCCGTGAATTAAAAGGGACGCCATTCATACGTCACTACCACATCTAAGTCCCTGATTTGACTTTCAACCTGTTTCTATGCAGATTCTCATCCTATTTTGTGCATGCTTTTGCATTCAGGAAGCAGAGAGCTTGTATAAGACGATGGTGAAGCGTTTCCGGCAGAACAAGGGGGTTTGGCTGAGCTACGGCTCCTTCCTTCTGCAGCAGGGTCAGAGCGACGCTGCCAGTGCTCTCCTGCAGAGGGCGCTAGCGAGTCTGCCTGCCAAAGAAAGTATGTTTGCCAGGATTGACCATTTGGTGTTTGAAGTTCCTTTCGGACGTAACCATCGCCGTCTCCTCGCAGGTGTCGATGTGATTGCCAAGTTTGCTCAGCTGGAGTTCCGTTACGGTAATCCAGAGACGGGTCGGAACATGTTGGACAAGGTCTTGACGAGTTACCCCAAGCGGACGGACCTGTGGTCCATCTTCATCGACCTCGAGATCAAACACAGCTCCCAGAAGGAAGTCAGGTGAGCAACATTCACCCGTTCCAGGCGGCTGGAAGCCTTCAGCCTGGATCTCTCGTGTGCGAGCCGGACTCTGCACAGAAGTCAAGACTTTCAGGATTAGTTGAAGGATGATCTTCTAGTCTGATCATCAGATGTAGATGATGATGTGCGACGTGTGCACACTCAGTGCTGTGTGCCGGTGGAATCCCAGAACCTTCGATTGAGAAAGCTGTTCGGTATTTATCTCCTTCTGGTATTTACAAGCCTGCCAGTCACTTCTGTTGACACGACGACAACATGTGGGTCTCCACTGTCAGAATGTTCTGGAGGCTGTTTTCATCTTTTAAAAAAAAAAAAACGTCACTGGTGAAGGGTCGTAGCTGCAGTCTGTCAAGCTAAAGTTTCAAACAAAAAACAAAACAAAGAGAAGAGGAACTGAAGGTGAACTTAAAGGTTAATCCTAGTGATTGACTTCTCCTGGACATTATTCTGCTCTGAACTGGAATACGGAAGAAAAAAAAAATCTCCACCTTAACTAATTTCATCTGCTTTTCTACGTCTCCATGGCATAAACTGGACTTTAATGATCCTGTTGTGGTCCACCAAACCCTAGAAAAGTCTGACAGGACACGAGGAAAGATCCAGTATAGCCGCTTGTCTTGGTGTGGTATCCAAAGCATGTTGAGGTGAAAATGGCCACAGTTCTTTGAGCGTGGGTAGCAGAGGGAGGATCCCGCCCTCGAGGCTGCAGAGCGCCATGATCCCTGAAGGCACAGACACCTTCATGACGTTCTCCTCCTCTTTCAGGGCGCTCTTCGATCGGGTGATCCACCTCAGCGTTTCTGTCAAGAAGATCAAGTTCTTCTTCAAGCGTTACCTGGAGTACGAGAAGAAGCACGGCACAGCGCAGAGCGTCCAGGAAGTCAAAGACAAAGCTGTGGAGTTTGTGGAAGCTAAAGGTGCAGAAGCCTCCAGCTGAAGGATCAAACTGGCTCCTCAGGTTTATCGTTTCTGGACATGAAAGCTGTAAATCCGCGTCAGATCAGACTTTTGAGGAAAGCTGTTGCTCTTCTCGTATGAGAACGTTGACTTTTCCTGTTTTTAAGGATCAAAGCAGAACTTCTGTAACTCTGACAGGTTTTCTATGAACTTTCTTTCAATAAATCCAACACATGACAGGACACTTTATTTAAAATACAAAAAAACAATATATAGGGAGACGTTTACGTACAGTACACAGAGCCAAGACTAGTTTTCTATCAGTCTGTTTCTTTTTTTTGTTTTTAGTTTGTTGAGAAAGGAAAGGGGGCGGGGACACAATCAGAAACAACATCGTCTACGTAGAAGTTCGTCTTCCGGCTGGTCTGTTTCAGCCCGAAGTGGTGGCGGCTCTTGGCTGCCGAAGCGTTGGCAGTACTGAAGATGCATGCGTGGCACGGGCTGATGCGTTGTTGTCGTCGGGGTTTGTGCTGGCTGTTCTGGTAACGCCCCTGAGATCGTGGAGGTTGGTCATGGTCCGGGCTCCTCGGCGCCTCGTGATGTCTGTGGCAGTGCTGCACCGGCTCGCTGCATCGTCTCTTTTCATTTTTCTGGTGAACTGTGCAACATGAAAGTACAACAAGGAACATTTTTGATGAAAGATCCTATGCTCTAACTTCTCCGCCCTCCTCTGAATCACGGCGGTTCCTGTCATGGCAGAAAGCTTGAAGGTCACGGGTGGCGCCTCTCAGGACCAACGTTTTCCTGTCAGACGATCACTGTTCGTCATCCTTAGTGTGTTTGATGCGCGTGTTCCTGGAAGGGGGTTGTCTGGCGTTTGCCCTGCAACCTCACACCTCCTCGGGGTCCATCGGCCCCTCGGCGCCCTGCGGGGCGTCGGGGTGGAGCCGCAGGATGGGCTTGTTGCACATGGGACACACGCTGCGGATCTCCAGCCACTTGAGCAGGCACCTGAAAGAAAAAGAGAGATTGAGATCAAAGTTTGTTCCTTCGCCTGGGGGCAGATAGATGATGGAAACTCTTTACAAATATTTCTTTAACCTTTAACCTCTTTTGCAAATGTTAAATACTAACTCAGTGCAAATGTGAACAAAAAAAGTAAAAAAAAAAAAATTGTGTAGATTTATTTGTGCACTGAGGAGTTGAACTTGTGCTGCTGCAGCCGCTCATTCTCACAAATGAGCTCCGGTGTTGCAGCGTTTTCTTCCTGGTGTGGTGGCACTCACTTCTTGTGAAATGCGTGCGAGCACGGACACACTCCCAGCTCATCCCGAGTCCTGAACTCTTCCAGACACACCGCGCACGTTTGCTGCAGGAACACAAACGCCAAGTTAAATGTCTTTGGAAGAACTGAAGCTGCTCTTTCACCCTTAAACCACATCAAACGTACAGGCCTCATCATTTACACGATTAGAAAGAATCCCCCAAAATACAAAAATTCTAAAATAATCTGCTTGCCAAGTTAATTTATATTAAAATTCTGTGGTACTGCAAATGTTCAAAGGAGAACAGAAGCGATTGGACCTCTGCTTCACTTTCTGTTGGGGACTTCCTGTCACTTCAGTGCATCCCAATCACTGCTTTTTGCATTGTTTCCAAGCAACAAGACACTTTTGGGTTCAGACCCAAATGGTGCTTAATAAAAGATGCATAAAAAGTATTTTCAAGGCCAAACGAGAGAGAACCTGCAACGAGCCCAGAAACCATCACCGGACTGTCATCAGTCCAGAAATGATGCAGACGATTTTACGGTAGACATTTGCAGGAAGCCTCCTTCCTGCCAGTCTCATCCTAAAAGGGAGGGTCACTGAGTTCAATGCCCACCTCCCCTCCCCATAATGACTAATGAATGCAGAAAAACTCAAAGCTTTGGGGTAAAATATGGACTTACGCCAAGAAGACTCAGTTTCTTGCTGGCTCCCTTCAGCACCACCTAGAGAGGGAAGAAGAAGGACAACCGGGTGAATGTTCCCGTCAGACAGCAGAATCGAACCCTCTAGCTCAGCCTCCAGGCTTAAAGCTGTGTGCACTCGGACTGCGGAGGCGGAAGTTTAACCTTCCCCGAGGCTGAGCACATTTGAACCTCCTGTCAGCGCGCCGTCATGCCCCACTACCTTTCCACCGCAGCTGGATTAGCAGTTAAGAGCAGAGCGTAGGTAATGATACGCTGTCAAGGTCATCTAGAAAGGGTAGCGTTCAGTTTCACAGAGTGAGATGTATTTAGAACGCGCCTCAGAGGCTTGAGTTACATATTCACCCGCAGCAACAGACTGCAGCACATACCTCATTGTAGCTGAACTGCTCCCTCGTTCCTTGTTGCTTCAACCTGAGGGACAGACAGAACAAGCGTCAGAGGAGACTGTGCGCACCACGAGTCCGTGCACAGCATGAGCGGGACTCCGCCCACTGACACAGATCTGTGGACAACCTCGGTCCAACAGCACAACACATCTGAGCAGGGGTGAAAGCATGCGCCTGCAAGACACAGAGCAGGGTTTCGGCTGCTAAAGTGTAGCTTGGAACCTCTAAAAAAATACAATATTGGTATCAATTTCATGCTCAGGGTGGACTCATCTAACCTGCTGGTCACATGACTGAAATACAGTGGAGAAAACTGGTCTAACTGGAATAATCTAGACTGAACTGGAATATAACTATCATGACAAATCATAACTGTGATCTTATGTAATCAGAAAGTGAATGAAAATACAACAGTTGACCTTTTTTTAAATTTATCACTTGATTTATACAAACTTTTGAATAAACATCATAGAAACCGTCTTCATTGGCTTTGTCAGTCTGTATATGTGTGTAATTCATTCTGATGCAGCATTTTAAATAATGTCTGCATGAAATAAACAGTTTTAGTTTCTTAGTTCTGAATGATGGGTTTAGAAGGAGCCAAAGCAGCATGGCAGAACCTGCAGTACCACCAGGAACCACCAGGGGTTCCTTCAAACTAAACAGCAGCTCTGACTTCCTCATGGAGAAGTTGATCTACAAAAACAAAAATGGAGGCACATGCAGTTTACCAAGCAACTTCTAGGGATAAGACCGTTACTATTTACTTTAAATGGCACAAATATTCACAAAGTGTAATCTGTTAACAAGGTTGGTTCAAAAAACAGTCTTTGTCACTTAAGTCAGTTATGACACTTTAAAAAAAAAACTTTTTTAGATTTTCCCGATTTTATTGTTTTTTTTTTAATATAAAATATGTGTAAAGTATATTTAAATATACCATTACAAATATAAAGTAAAATTAGCATTAAATTATTATTTTCAAATCAGTAACTTAATTTTCCAATCCATCCTTCCTTTGGATCATAGGTTACACTGATTTTCAAATGCATTTATTTAAATAAGACAACCCCTCCAGTTTTTTTTGTCCCCATGTTTTTGTACCCTGGGTTAAAATATGACACGTAACACAAAAACGATCCATCACCCCAATCCATCTATTGTTCTTGCTTTTATTTTTATAGTCTTTTTTCCCTCTGCTGTCAGTTGCTATGGTGACAAACAAATTTCCCACCTGTGGGATCAATAAAGTATTTCTGATTCGGATTCTGATTCTATTTCCTAAACCTGTTGTCTGCCTTTTGGGGTCACGGGACTGCTGGAGCCAAACCCAGCCAGGGCTACAATCACATACACATTCGCATTCACATCTAGGGACAATTTAGAGAAACCTATGAAGCATGTTTTTGGACGGTGGGAGGAAGAATTGCAAATTGGTTGGGGGATTCGCTTTCAGGTCCCCCAGCCAGGATTCGAACCGGGGACCTCTGGCTGTGAAGCAAGATGACAACCATAGAAAATAAAGCAATAAACATTTAAAAGTTTGAAAATAGGCTGCATATTGAAAAGGACTGTAATTCTAAAGCACTTAAAATAAAAATGTGTGACTTGTTAACTACACTTTGGGTTCACAGGTTACACAGTTTCATTATTCTAGCCAAAATTATTTTGTCATGGTCCCTTACTTTTCATTTTGTTCATAAATTATATCCGCAAAGTTTCTACAAGAATTCAGTTTCGGTTGTTTGCAGACGATACATCAATTATCTACTCCGGAGCAAATGGAAATAAAAATAATGCTAATGTTAAAAGAAGAAATAGCCAAAGTGAAAAGTGGTTTTATAAAAAAATAAGTTCATGACTTTTAGCAATAGCCAAACAAAAAAAGAATTAACACTAAATACTGATCAAGTTAACATTTGCGCAATGAGAGAAATAACATTTCTTGGGGTTATTGTTGGATAAAAAGTTCAAATGGAAATCTCACAATAATTATTTATAAAAGAAGATTAGTAAAAATATCTGAATTCTGTACAGAGTAAATGATTTACTTAACAGTCAATATACTATATTGGTCATTCATTTGACTGTATTTCAGTTATTGTCTTGAAGTTTGGGGAAAAGCATATTCTGTCCATATAAAACCTTTGTTTGACTTACAGAAAAAAACATTTAGAATGATCAACTAATAAGGCAGCAAATAATCTGTTTACTGACCCCAACTGCAGAACATTTAAAACTTTATTATTCATGTTAAAAGCCAAATTGAAAACTCTCCAAAACATAATTTAATCTTTTTTTTGTACGCACAACTTTGAGACAGACACACATATCAGTTTATGAGGTCAATCTATGGAACTCATTGGACACTGAAAGAAACTACAAACACACTTTAGTTACATTAAAGAAACACGTAAGGGTGGGATATTAGACAGAGAAATGAAAAATGAAACGGGTTAGGGAGTCAGTTTTGAAAGATTTGTTCTTGTTTCTTTTGTTATTACTTGTCGCCTTTGTGCTCGTGTAAAAGGAACGTATATGAAAAATGTTCTTCATTTAGTTCCACCTGTTCAAGCCTAAAGAAGGGCCCGTGTTGTGTGTTTCCCTGTAAAACGGCACAAACAATAAACAAGTAATTCAAAAACCTCAGCTTTGAGAACACCAACTATGCAGTTCTCCATCATTATTTTTAGTATACAAAAGTTTGATTACAATAAAAGTAATTATCTTAACTATGAAGACTGTTTTGCTACGCATTTTTTATATTTTAAACTAGAGTAGAACACAATAGCAAATAATTAGTGAAGTTATTTGTTTTGAGTATCTTTTTTTTTAACTCAATATGTATTAATGGGGAGTAGGGTAGGTTATGTAAACACATTCTGGACAAACACTATTTGAGGTAACTTGGTGAATTGAAGTGGAACAGTTGATTTCATTTTTAGCGTGTTTCAATCAGGAAGTCAAAGGGGTTTCTGCTCGGTTCTCATGAACTGCATTGGTCTCTAAAAAAAAGTCAAATGTAAAACTGCCGTCTTCTTTCTCCTGTTAACAACATATATAACTCTCGTTCCTCACTCAAATTGCTTCTTTATGTCCCTCAGTGAATGAGGAATAACAGCCTTTTCCATTGCTGCTCCGCTTTCCTGGAATAATATTCAAAACTCTCTGCATTTAAGTGACCTTATTCCCTTGAATTGTTTTAAAGCAAAACTTCCTGAGCTTTTAAAAGAAACATGCACATGTCACCCTTGACCTATCTGTACCACTTTTAATTAACCTATTAGTCATTGTCCTACTGTTCATTTCAATTTTAATTGCATTTTATTGTATTTTGTAATGTATTTTTATATTTCAGTTGTTTTAACTGTATTTTATTTTGTATTGATGCCTTTTGGCCCAGGTCTTCCTTGAAAAAGAGATGCAGTCTCAATGGAACTTCCTGGTAAAATAAAATAAAATGAAAAATGAAAGCTTTACCTGAACAAACATTGATTGTAATACACAGTTCTGGTCTGATAGACAGTTTGTGCAAATACACAGCAATAAAGCGGATATTTCCTGCACATTTGCAGAATCTCTGCAGTTTCTATGTTTAATTTAAATTGAGGGTTTTTCTTCTTTTTCTTTTGGTTCTCTGAATCCACATGTAGGAGCAGAAAAAGTGAACCAAAACACAAAGTTCTAAATCGATGCAAGGGCATGTGAACAAACCCATTCAGGGGGGGGTTTCCACTGAGAACCACAGCCGGAGCAGTTCCTGTGCTGCATGACGGATCTTATCTGAGCTAGATGTGGTGGCAGATTGTACCAAAGAGGGGGGCAGTAGCTTTTAATCGAAACCTTCCTCCCACCTGAAAAGGTAGCAGCAGAAGATGAGGCTGAGCATGAAGACGAAGAGGCCGATGCCCAGCACGATGACGTACACGTTGAGTGGGAGGTGGTAGATGTCTGACGTCATGCTGTAGTCGTGTTCAGAGCGTTGACAACCCAAACTACAAAGGCATCCTGCCAGGAAGAGGGCAGCTGTTACCCTGCGGTACACATACATGCAGTACACATCAACTCTTTCTGGCCCTTTTGAGATTTTTTGTAGAGGCGAACCCCATAACAAGACATTCAAGATGCTTTTTCCTTCATTATCAGGTGTTCCCTGGTGTTCTTTTACTGACTTTACCGCTCATTCTGTCTGCCTGTTTTGAGTCTAAACTGGAGCTTGCCGGTTTGGTCTGCAGCTCGGACTGCAGGAGAATCAAGGCGTCTGTGTGCAGCCGTGGACTTGGGGATAAACTGGAGGAGTAATCAGAGTAGTTTTGGGGCTGGCAGCTGAGGAGCAGGTATGACTGCGCGTTAATTGGCTGTGAACAAGACAAACACCAAGGACAGACACCACTTTCGTCACGCCGCCATCTGTTCTCTGGCTCTGCAGAGGTGAGGAGTGACTGTGTGTGTGTGTGTGTGTGTGTGTGTGTCGAGACAGAAGGCAATTTGTTACGGGGGGGGGGGGGGGGGTCTCCAGGGGGCGTGTTAACCAAAGAGAGCTGGAGGGATGAGGACCATTTGGTAAAACAATGCCAGAGGACGTCCACGGCTGCATGTGTTCCCATTGATGCTGGGGGATGAATGGGAGCAGCTTGCACACTTGTGGGGGGGGCTTGACTTGGACAATTTGACATCTACAATGTATGGTGGGGTGTTGGGCTGATGTGTGGGAGCTCCTGCGTCTGCAGGAGGAGGTTTTGAAGGACAAACATCTTGGATGTCTCTGTTTATGTGGCCGTCCGCAGCTCGAAGGCTGGACATCCACTCACTTACCGTTACTCCACTGGAATGGTTGCATGAAATGTGACTCCCAGGGCAGCAGCAGTAAACTCAGGCCCCGCTCGGAGAAGGCTGGAGGCGGGCCAAGCTGCCGGGCCGGAGCCTCGGACTCGGAGCGCGCTCTGGACGCGGCCGCCCTGAGCTGCGTCTCTGTTGTTTGTGAATTTGTGCTGGCTCAGCACTTCCCAATCTGGATTAAGCGCTCTGTGGGCAGACTGGGAGATTTGGGGCTGGGCTCTGGGCCGGTCCTGGGGACCTCATGAGCTTCTTGATCCCAAGCAGAATGTTGTCATCACAGGGAGGAGAGGCAGACACAAAGAAAAGGCGTTGAGAGAAAGTGGCAGGTTTTCAGAGGCCTGTATTTGCTTTCCAGCGGCCTCGCTCAGATAAACACAGGCTGCTCTCTGAGTCTGACAGGAAATACTCACGTTTCCAGCAGAAAAAGGTCTCTCTGAACCTCCAAGTCACAGACCCCCAGCCAGCAGGACGACACTCCTCCCCAGTTAAGGTAATTATCCAACATTAATCTGCGCTTTGTCTTCCCTAAAGCTGCTTTTTAGCAGGAGATTTTCTCAAGTCTCGCCCTCCTGCCGTCTCCTCCTCCACTCCTCGGCTCTTGCGGTCCTCCTCAGCGCAGAAGGCGAAGCTGCATCTCCTTCAAAGCCCAAACAAAGTGAGGAAAGCTCCATGCAGCCCCCAGAGAAGCTGCTCGGTGTTTGCGGGGAGGGGGTCCTACTCTCCCTCTAACCATCTGCTGCTTCGATTGAAGGGAAAATAAATCGGGGACAAAGGCGGAGTGTGCGCGCAGGAGTGCGCCGTGCCGTGCCGCGCCGCGTTGCGCCGAGCCTCTCACACCTCCAGCGCGCTTCGTCGTGGCAGACTTCCTCCTTCAGTCCATAATGGTGCCTCAGAGCTGCAGCTCCTCTTCCTCCCGTCGCTCCGGGTTTGTAAACAGATCTGCGCTCATGTGACCTGCCGTTTTGCCTCGCAACGCTCCTCTCCGTCGGCCCTCCCCCGCTGCCCGCGTCCTCCAATCTGCACGCGGAGGACGGCGCAATGAGGCTGCGCAGGCGAATGGGGCGCCTGCAGGCGTGCGTGCGCGCGCGCGCCCGCATGTGCGTGAGAGGGAGACACTTGAAGCAAAGTCAGGGGAGGCCACTGATGTGCTGACAACCAAAACAGACCCATCTGAGTGAAATGGAGGTCAAGGAGGAGACGATGCGCTGCGCTCACGCACGGACACGGCGGGAGCATCCTCTGCCAGCGCTCTCATGGAGAGGGGGGGGGGGGGGGGGGCGTGAGGGGGGGGGGCACGCCCACCACACCAGCAGCCCCTACCGAGGAGGAGGAGAACATCTGCCGGGCTGCTGGATAAGCTGCGAGACGGTCAAAAGGGAGCGCTGCCCCCACCCCCCACCCCCCCATAGGGAGGGGGAGGTGCACGGCATCCTCATTCATTCCCCATCCCACTCTCAACTCCCCAGCAAGACATTAGCCATGAGCTCTTAGGAACAGCTGCATCAGCTGGACGGATGCAAAAGTTATCGCATGCGCAGTTGAGAGTGTTGTGACTGGAGGCTTGTTGCCAAGCTGCTGGTCCTGGGAGCAGCACGCCCTCTTGTGTAACGTGTTTATGTATAAAATAAAACAAACGGTGAGGATGATTAAAGTTTACATGTGCAGCAGTAACCAGGTCTTCC
This sequence comes from Oryzias curvinotus, assembly GCA_023969325.1. NCBI lineage: Eukaryota > Metazoa > Chordata > Actinopteri > Beloniformes > Adrianichthyidae > Oryzias > Oryzias curvinotus. Next base: position 5,724,976 of record CM043710.1, on the reverse strand, counting down.
ACCCCTGCTGCCTCATGAACATCTGCTCACCTTGATTCAGCTGATCCTGAATTTGGAGAGTTTCTGCAGGAGACAGGATCTACCTTTGCAGAGCGGCAGTAGTTCATTACTGTGGGCAGGACGATCAGTGTGGAGTGAGCCTGTCCTTATTTCCCATCATCCTTTCTATTTTTTTTTTTAATCCTTTCCTGCTAACGTACAGCCTCTCATAACTCCAAGCTAACATTACCGGTTCAACAAAATGGCAAACAATATTGGAGTTATCCATTCGTAGAGTTTTGAGCCAGATGCCAATTCAGACAAGGAAAACAAAGAAGTACATGGATCTGTTTGTCTGGAAGTGGATGCATCAGAATGGAGCGGAGCAGTAAGCTTATGGCCTGTTGATTTTAAGTAACAACGACTGGCTTTTTTCAACTGCTTTTTTTGGTTTATTCCTGATTCACAAATATTTGAATAAAGAAATCCTCAAAAATACAGTTTTAATCTTAATTTTCTTTATCTATGTCTTTCATCATCAGAAAAAAATGTTACAAGAACTTGTTAAAACACCAACAACAATATTTTTCTTTCTTAAACTAACATTGTGTTGTTTAAAAGCGTACAAAACCACCCAATGCACCATAATTGATAAGTTCATCTAAGAAAAAAATAAAATAAAAAGAAATCTCCAAAATTGATTAGTGGATTTAATCGAAGGCTTTAGAAAACATTTAAAATCGCAAAAATGTTGAATTTTCTGTCAATTCTTTGACTTTGATGTAGTGGTCTTTCCAGGCAAAAGGAACCAGGCTACTATCAATTTTCTGGACCTACTTTGTTTTTTAGGTTTCTTCCACTCAAGGTCAGTTCAGTGGACTCAGTTTCAAAAGACAGGGAACGCTGATAAATGCTGTCATGTAAAGTGCTCTCAGGATAGAAGCAAAGACTGACCATCTTCATGTATGAAGAAGCTCCTGCAGCTCCTCACTGCCCCACATTTTTATCCAACATTTTCAAACTTCTTCATCACTCTTGCTTCTACAGATTCACGCTGTAGCACTTCTTTTTTTTCTCCTTCAAACACAGTCTCCTCCCTTTGATCCATGGAAAGTCTCACTGCGTTCACGCTGAAGTGAACCGCACCAGAGTTCATCTGCAGGATGACCAAACAAGAGCACCAGATTATTCTTGTTTAGTCCAAACCTAAGTTCAGGTCAGTTTATGCTCCTGCAGAACCAGGAGGACCGTCAGAAGAAGCCAGGACCAAATTGACCTGAGTGAATTCTCTATTAGCACATCCCAGCACCAGCCAGACTACATGTGTCAAAATCAGGCCCGGGGGCCAAAATTTTGGCCTGCAGTGTCATAATAATTAGACCGTGAGATCATATCAAATGTGCATTAGAGCTGGCCCACAGTATATACTGTACCACAAATACTACAAACGTTGGCACGCCGTCCAACTGACAAGCGCTTCTTTTTTCTGTTGACAGTCATTGACAGCAATGCTCCAGTCACATTGGACAAATTAATTTCACCCTTCACAAAAATGGGCAATCGAAAGATGGACAGGATCTTTCAAAACAGACCTGCTAAAATACTAGGTTTTCCTCAGCTCAGAGCCGGACCCCAAATGTTGATGAATTTGCATCTGAGAAAAGATGCCAGGTATCTGGCTTAGACCAATGCACAGAGAAAATCAGCGTGTGGCAAACTGAGCTTGAATATATTTGTTTCTTATGGACTTTTTCTAATGCACTGCATGCTCTGTTAATAGTTGAAATGTTGGATTTTTATTGAATGGCATTATTATTTTTGGTTCATTTGTTGTTGACTTTGAAAAATATTTACTTTAAAAAGGATCTTGAAAGGATATGTGGAGAGAAATGCTTTATTTATTTATTTAAATAAGAAAAGAATACCACTGATGTGTCTTTTCATTCCAAATTTAATTCCTCGTGTGTTTGTAATATCAAGCTTTGGTGGTTCCAGATTCTGTGTTTGAGCAAAACTAAAGTTTGTTTCTATATGAAAAGGTTAAACATTACATATCAGTTGCAGTTAATTTTTCAATAAACATTGGGTTTGGCCGATGACTTTACTTCACTGCTTCATTTTGGCTCACTGTGAATTTGAGTTAGACACCCCTGAGTCAGACCGATCCAGGCAAGAAACATGTTTGTTTCACGTGTCTTCATTCTTTCTGTCCGGCCCTTCATTCCCCAGAGCAATGTATTCAGTAGGTGGCAGTATACACTCCCTTTGTCGGTTATCCAGCTTCTAATAAGAGAAGCAAGAAAGATTTGAACAAAAAAATCTCACAGATTTACAGAGCTAAAGGGTGAGAGGTTAAGGAAACCTGGTGAACTCAAGTCAATTCCTCTTTGGGAAATCCATTTTAGTAATCATTCTTTGATTTTAGGGTGACACTTTTCATTCACACATCACTCAACTTTCCGTTAGAGGATTGGCCGGATGGAAGGCCTGATGATGTCCCGTAATGTGAGAATGCAGATAAAGAATGTTGTTGCTGATGCTTGTTGAACTGATGTCTTTGGCTCACGGGTGGTTTCCCTCAGAAGCTCGGCTACACCAGTGTGGCCTGGTTTCTTCAAAACATTCAGCTGTAAACACATTTGAGAGCAAAAAAAAAAAAAAAAACAACCTCGACAGGTGTCACTGCGCACATAAGAGCAAATCGTTTGGTCCAGACTTTTTCTGCATGTGTGACTCAAGTTCATTTCTAAATAAACCCAGAAGGAGTTTATGTTTAACCTTGAGTCCTGACTGCTCCCTAACGCTAATACTTTTCATGAGGTTAATTAACTGCGTCATACATACATCATGCATGTATGTATGTATGTAGCAGTGCTGGGCGAGTTGCTGGTTGTTGCAGCCTTGGCGGGAGCCTCATAGGCGGAAGAGCGAGGAAGAAGGGCCTTTCTAGAAACATGTCAGCCAAAGGGGGGGCACCATCCTCCCAGTTCACAAAGAGGAGAGACATGAACATGTTTATGAATATTTAGCAGCCTTGCATTCATGTTAATTATATTTGTTTCGGTCTTCCTTTGTCCACTGAAAGACCAGCTCCCATGCAGCTTTTGTGAAATGGTCCGATCAGCATCTATTTGTCTTATGTTGTGTTTGATTTTCAGGTCAGTTTGTGTCTGTTAGTTTGTCTGTTCAAATGGTTAAGTTAAAGGTTAGTTAAGTTCCTCGCATGACTTTGTTGACTTCTATTTAGGGCCAAATTTTGTCAATTTTCTGTTTTCTTTTTTTTTTTTTATGAGATGTTAGTTTTTTGGATAATCTTCTGCTGTCCTCATTTGGCTGCTCACAAGCGAAAGAGACCGAAACGTCAAGCAGCTCCTAATGGCCTTCTCCATATTTTACCATTTGGTACCCCGTCATCCCCAACACCCCCTGAAGCCCAGACATTTTGAGTTCAAATGGACACTTAATCTCTGAATGAGATAGATGCATTAGGATTAAATTTGTTTGACCACAATTTGGGATTTCTACCTATGTTTTTTTTTAAATCATAATAAATCAACTCATCACGCCAAAACCTCAAGAGTGGCATTGACACAATAAAGGTTTTTGTCTTCATCTTCAGACCTAAAGGTCTCTCCACACTAGAGCATCTCAGACTCTTAGGTCTGTTCATTTCTCAGGGAGGTAGCCTTTGTCCTGCTTTCAGAGCGGCTCTGCTTCCTGCTCTCAGAATCAGTGCAGTGAGTACAAAACATAAAGGAGTACATTATTATGTCTGCCGTGGAGACCACTGCAACTTACTGGTTCTTGTAGGCACAATACAGACTATGAGATTGTTTAGGTCATGAAGCCAAATGTTCCAAAATGAACCTAAGGCATGTTTACATTTTTTTCAATTTTCCTTTTTTTTTATCCTGATAGCCGTTGATTATTTTACACGGCCTTCAAGGATGAAAGGCAGAATAATTTTGACAGAACTAGATTTATGGTATTCAATAAGACATTATTGAATACCATAAATCATTTTTAATAATTATTTTCGTAAGTTTGAGATTTGTGTTTTATGACAGTTGTTAAAAATATCTGTCAAGACATAATCCATAATCCAGCCACAAATGAACTGTGAATTGCATTCAGGCTTGACTTCTGAAGTAAAGCCACGATGTCAGGAAGATGGCCACACAGGAGTTCACGAAGATGAAACTTCCTTTATCCCATTTCTCTGTGAATTATGGGTGCAGAATTGATTCATTTTCCTAATTTATTTTTTCAAACACATTTTTCATCCAAAGGAATTGTATTTTTAGCTGTTGCCATGGTGACTTCATTTGATGGGAGAATTCTAGAGAGCTGAAAATGACAGCAGGTCCTCCTGATGGAAGAACCTTATACTGTCTGATGATCAATGCGACCACAGTCAAACAGGAATAAAACACAACTGGAAGGAATGAAACCTGAACGTATTGGAAAGAGACCCTTTTTGAAAAGTGCCTTGGGTTAACACAGAGGAAGATCTATTTCGTTTTAGAGCTTTGCTGAAATGTGTTCAGACTTACATTTGTGTGTTTGGTCATTTTGGCTTTGACTGGATCATCTGCCAGATGTCTAACCCGCATGACTTAAATGCTTGAACAAGTTTCTCAGAAAGAACTACCTCCTTTTTTCCCTAGAAAAACAGTTTATTTCTTTATTTATCTATTTTTTGTGGTGCTGTCACCTGACCTACCTCCCATATCGTCTGTGTGAAGCAGATCCTGGCAGATTTGTTAGCTTGCAGAGGATCATTATCCCGTTCAAAGGTCCACTCTGAGTTTATCTTTCAGACAGATGACCTCACCTTGTCTTTAAGCAGTTATCTATTTTTACTCGCGAACTTTGTCCAGTATCTAAAGAATCAGGCCTGTATTTATGTCAAGTTACTCCGTCACAAACAGAACATAGACGCCAATGGAAACAGAGCTGGAAGCTGAAATTGGGTTCTCCAGAAAAAAGAAAAGACTGCTTTTGAAAATACACGTTTACCTGACAGATGACAGGCAAGGTGGTGGCACCTTCATTTAGCATTTGCAGCTTATACAAAAGCCAAGCAGTGCTGACTGAAGAGCGGAACAGTGGTAGGTGGTTCAATAGATTCTTTAAATCACGTGTCAAACTCAAGGCCCGCGGGCCAAAAGTGGCCCGCTATGTCATTTTATGTGGCCCGTGAGTGCATAAAAGTTTTTAATTTCCTAAAATAACAATTGGTGTGTATTTATTCATATCTAGGGGGAATCGGACTTGAAATTTCGGATTGGGCAACTGTGCATTAGGACTTAAACACTGTCCGTATAACCCAACCTGACAGAATCAAATTTTAAAGGATTTATGCTAGAGTAACAAGCAAACATATGTTTTCTAAGCAACTGTAATTGTCACTTTAAAAAGTTATAATAGATAAATAATGAGTTATTTAATATTAAGGAGTAGTTACATTTATTTTTCATTACATTTAGGTACATGTATAAGTTATATCTGGCCCTTTGAGGATCTAGTCACTATGCTGATGTGGCCCTCAGTGAAAATGACTTTGACACCCCTGCTTTAAATGAACACAAAATGTAAAGTTGGTTACCAGATTAAATGAAGTTTGCCCTTAAACAGCCTGATATGTTCTTGTAAAACCACATTGCAACCGATCACAAAGGCAACCCCACACCATGACATGCCCACTGCCGTGCTTAAGATCTGAGCAGCAAATGTCTGCTACTGCCCAGAAATCTTTTTGTCCGAAAGACTTTTCTCGTGAGGCGTCTCCCAATCAAGAAACGTCTTTGGTCATAAGAAGATGAACCAATCCTCTGATGAGTTTTGGATGACGTGATCTGCTGTTCACCTTGTTATGAACCAGTAAAAAATAACAGATGATTCAGTTTAATGTAAAAAGTTCAATTTTAAAACACTAGGAGATATTTTAAATACATTGTAAATATCTTCGACATTTCACAGACTGAAAGTCTTTGTGAGATGAGAGCTAACATAAGACGCCTTTAACCCTTGTGCTATACTAGGCACTTTAACATTGGGAGTTGGGTCATCTAGACCCGCTAGACAGTAGCGCTGAACCTTTTTTCTTCAAGGATTTGTGATCTTCACTGGTGTCCATGGATTACATGAAATCCTCTCCACCTTTGTCATGGTAGGGAGAACACATCAATGTAAGGATCGGGTCATCTGGACCCCATAGGATAGCACAAGGGTTAAAAAAAACCTGACAGAGTTATCAAGACAAAATGCGAACCTCTGCTCCCTTTGTTTCACATAAATATGACACTTTTAATGTTTCTACCTAAACATGTGTGTGCATTGAAATCAGACATAATCTAAATGATAAAAACTATATTGCTACACACAACTTCTGAAACTCCAGTAAGGTTATACCTGAAACAGAATCATTGCTGAAAGACATTCGTAACTGTCTGAAAGCTGAGTTTCCAGTCTTATCTGTTTTCCTGTGAACTATTTAGACCTTGCTGTAATACACCGCCCACTCTTTCTTTGCCACATCGTGGGTGTGTCCCTTTGCAAACCCATTCACCGCTCCGTTCATTGTCCCGTTCAGTTTGCCATTGCTTTCAGCATCTAAGTGGTCTTTCCTCAGGGCCAGAGCAGGTTTGCAGGTGTGCCAGTTCCACAGAACTTTGTTCATGTCATCCTGGGCCTTGATTCCCAACAGCTTGTCTTCATCACTTCTCTGCTTCTCTTCGTCTTCAGTGTCGCTGGTGTCCTTGCTCTGGTGGAAGTTCTGCATCTCTCCACTGATGTTCTCAAAGTACTGGTGGATGCAGACTTTGGCAAAGCTCTTGGCGTGCTCCTTACAGGTCTCATCAAACATCTTGCGCTCGATGTCAATGTAGTGCGACCAGTACTTGGTTTTTAGAAAGGCAGCCTGGGTAAAGCACGGTCGGATGGCTCGGATCAGAAAAGCGGTAAAGGTCATCATGAGCAGAAACATCCACCCACATGCCTGGAAAGAGCACACATGTTAGAGTCAAAGCAGGAAAAGCAGCAGTGTGATTATAACGCTCAGGAGAGGCAGAACACAGACAGAAAACATGTTTTCAAAGATGTTCCTTAAGCATGTTTCCCTCAGACATTTTTTTTTTTTGGAAGAATCACACTGCTTTAATGACTCTAGGGACATGGGACACAGACTTACAATTCCCATTTAACTGCTAACAGTTTCACTTGTGGCATGGACTCCTCAATGCTGTCCGGAAATCAATTTTTGTGTCTGTACCCAGGCACAGATTGGAACCCCCATGGATGCTGCAAAATAGCCCCCCACACCCTACCAAACCACTTTTTTGTTAAATAAAATAAAAATAATAAATAAATTTGAGGAAAACAAATCAGCCAGTGAGACAAGAAAATGTGTTGGTCCTGATAATATTTTTGTAATAAGACAATTCTCATCTTTCTGAGAATTTTCCATCTAGTTTCTTAAATCAATATATTTTTTAAAGAAAACCTTGGATTGATTTTCTTCACCTAAAGTTCTTGGGTCTTTTGTCTTGAGCTGAGGCTCATCAAAAGTTTGGACACAAAAGCCACTTTGTTCTTTTAGGTCAAATCCTCAAACAGGCTCATGCCGCTGTCACTTTTACTTACAGCAGCAGCATCATTGCTTTCAAATCTTTCGCTGCAGCTGCAGCCTCACACTCGCCTGCCTCCATGGAGGTTTTGCTTATTTTTTTTCCTGCCTGAGGCTACAACACACAACCAAACATTTACGAGTCTGAACATGAGAGCAAAATCCAAAATTCTCTGTAGTAACACAGGTGCGTTCTTGCCATATCTACCTGGTTGCCACGGTAACACGTCTTGATGCACTCAGGCCCAGACAGGTTTGGACCTCAGAGGCATTTTAACGTTCACAGATCCTCTCCTGTGGGTTTTTAACTCATGCTTCCTGCTGTTTCTGGTATGAAACTTTCAGCTTCTTCAGGAGATTCCTGCCTGGATGCTCACTTTAACTGATATTAAACTTTAGACTGCTCCACTTGTTAAAAATGAACGGGAAAAACTTCAAGTACACTTAAAAAGGCGTTTTCTGTTGGCAAAGAACTTTATCAAATGTACAGATCCAAAGGTCGCTTAGGCCTCTGACAAAGCAGCAGACACTTAGTTTTTATTTACTTGTACTCAGCTTTGAAAAATTCTCTTTTACTGTTTATTTATTTACAATTTAATTGTAATTGAGTCAACTTTTTATGCTGGCAACTTTTCTATCTACAGCCTCCTTCTAAACTTTAAGGATAATTCATAATTCTCATTCCACCAGCCTAAAAATGTGGGCTCAAAGAGATTTCGTGGTCTGGATGTTAACCTCCACCTACAGGTGTATGGCTGCTGAAAACAGGACTTGACAGGTGCAGTTTGAGTTTTGGCTCTGTGGGCTGAACTTCAGATTACAGGTTTGAAACTCTTCCTTTGAACTTTGACTTTCTAAGATCTTACTACTGTTCAGTTTTTTCGTCTTTTGCTCAATGAAGTTTGCAGATGTTTCTCGCCGTCCTCTACCAGTTGGAAGCCAGTTTCTCACAGCCCAAAGGCTTTTTTTTCTGTGATTGTCTGGACAGCAGAGAAGACAAAAATAGATTCCTGATCTACTATTTCCACTTTTTGTTGGCTTCTCACAAAGCCTCCATAAAGGCTTTATGAGCTTTAGGTTCACGTCTTCCATAGCCAAAGTTAATTTCATTTTTTTAACCAAATTTGTTTAAGGATTCTGACCTACACTCTATAAAGAAAAAAGTTGATCCAACCTAATTGAATCACTTCAATTGGTAACACCTAATTGAATTAAGTTTATTCAACTAAAAATTTTTGTGTTTATCCAACTTAATTTGATATGTTGATCTAACTTAAAGAAGTATTTTTCAATTTTGTTTATTAATAAATTAAAAGTAAATTGACACATTATTCCAAAGTTTCCACCACTGGGCCAGGGAATTTACATATCAAAAACATGAATGACCCAGCAATGTCTCGCATTACAAGGCAGGAGCTCACATGTCGCGAACTCTGTCTTTAATATTTGGGACTAGTTAAAAGCAGAGTAAAACAGCTAGACAGTAAAGCCCATGGACAAAAACTCACACTTAAACCACAATCTGCCCAGATAGGCAAAGAAAATGGTATCCCATAATTCCTTGCGCTGCCTTACGTTATGACATCATTACGCTTTGACAGCTTCACACCAAAGTTACACCAGTTAAGTTGATTGAAAGTAAAATAACTATAGCCGCGGTTACATGGGCAAATTATCTTGATCGGATCAATGGTCGGGTTAAAATTCACCCGTGCACATGGGCCCAGAAAACCTTTTTCCGATTCGAACAAACGTTCCCATGGCTCACACTTTTGGTCGGAATGAATCGTTTGGGCATGCGCAGTAGTGTTGAAAACCCGGAAGAGGAGATGCATCCCGTTGTAAAAAAACCTTTGCTGCCACAGACATTTATGCAGCAGCTCGGTAATATACGAGACGATCTTCCAAATGTGCTTTTATTAATGTTATAAATATTATGAAGCGCCTATTCTCTCATCGTTTTATTTAATCTGTGTGGTCAGCACCCTCCCCTCAAACACGTATTAATAAATCCGCCTGCTCTGCTCAGAGAGGTTCACTCGGTCTACTGGCACCGCAGCCCGAACGCAGAGCTCGGGTGCCGGGTCCAGACCTCAGTGGGCATAAAGCGCTCCTCCCCGGCAGCGCCTTCGTGAGGGGTGAATGAGAGGGGAGAGCCAGCGGGGCGAGAGCGGAGCGGCGCTTTTCACGGGCGTCCGCAGAGCAGCTGATCGGTCCCATATGTGCTCCAAAGCCGTTTACATGCTCCACGATGGGATAAACGGTCGGTATAGCCCACCTATCTCGATCGGAAAGAAAGTCTGATCGGGGCAGAGTATTCCGAGCGGCACAGTTTACATGACGCATTTTCTTTCCGATCAGGCGTTCTTTCCAATTGCTTTTGCCCATGTAAACGCGGCTTATGTCAGACAACTACTTGTTATTTTTAAGTTGAATGAACTCAAAAAAATGATTTGTTTTCACCAAACTAAATAATTAAGTTAGAACAACGTAAAAAAGTACATCTTTCCAACTACAGTCCAAATACTCTTTTTAGAGTGTAATCCTTTTAAATTGAAAAGCTTTTTTTCGTTTAGTTAAACACAGTTGATGTATTAATGTTTTCTTCACTCTGCTTCCGACAGTCATCTTATTCAAATGAAATGTCCAGTATTTACATAACTCTGGAACTTCAGGCCATCTTGCATATTTAAACATCTGCAAAGTTAAAGTTAACCTTTTTTTAAACTCAGACTGTAATCTGAGATAAGTAAATAACAAAAAAGATCTGGATTATGTTTGACTGATCTCTTTTTGAAGAAGGCCCTTTTCACATGTCAGCCACTGGCTTTTCGCACTTCTTGCTCTGCTTGTAATGGGAAAAGCTTTTTTTATCTGGAGGTGAGAGTAAACTTTCACCATGGCAACACAGCGTTGAGATGGAAGCTCCAGTAATCTTGGATTTCATTTACTCTTTAAGCAGGAAAACAGATGAAAACACTGATGAGAAAGTGGTAGATTAAGGCTTGCAACTAAAATGGAATAAAAAAAAAAAATTTTCTCGCTGCAGACTTTAGGGTTTTAACGTGGCGGGAAAAAAAAAAAAAAAAGAGTAGCTCAAAAAAAAAATGTTTAAAGTCTCCCTCTGATGAAAATCATGTTTCTGACTTTCTGACATGTATTTGTGTCATTTTGGAAAGAGAACACCTAATAAGAAATCATTTCATTTGCATTTCTAAATATCTCTCCTTTTAAATCACTGTAAATCGAACTGTCGCAAAGACGCTGGGTTTGAATGCTTTTGTGTAGCCGGGACGGGTTCAGACGGGTACCAAATTGTGCTGTGCCGCTGAAATCGCGCTGCTACCAGACCTTTGCACTGCACCCGCCGCTTAAATCGCACCACAGGACCTCAGATCGCATCTGTACCATCGACTTAACATTGAAACTGGCTGCCTCAGCCATGTGAATTGCATTCGCTGTGAACGCAGCTCAACCATAACCTGTGATCCTAAACTTAATCCTTCCGTGCGACCAAGAAGAAAGTTCAGCACTGGCCACACGTCTCTGGAAAATTACGTCTGATATTCACTTTCTTTCTGGCATTTCAATCTATTTGCTGTGCAAATTAATTCAACAATCTGCAGCATGTGTTGGCATCACAGCAGTTCTAAGCCACTGCCAGTGCTGCTTGCTGCTGCTATGAAGCTTAAATGATTATGTCATTCAAAGCATGTTTAATGGGCTTATCAACATTCTTTCTTGTGTAATTTTGCATAACAACGCGCTCTGGTACACACATTTGTTTTGTCATTCCACACATTGTTCAAACAGTGCTGATTTGGAACCAAAAATGTGTCACTTTTCACTGTTTCTTTACCGCTAAAGATAAACTTTTGGGAATAGAGACTGTCAGACGGTGTTGTTGTCCCCCCCTCCTTTGTGACAAGCTCTACACAGCTTGCAAAAGGGGGGGTCGAGGGGGGAGCTTTGAAAAAGAGGCTTCAGATGGACACAAAATATGACTTTAAGACATTTGTTTAAAAACTCCATAATAATAGTTGGGAACGTTTTTGTTTTAAAAAAAATTGTCATAGCGGGACTTTAAACCAAAACATATTTAACAATTTTAGAAGATGTAAAAAACTGAGACTGACTACGAAATTCTGCAAAAAAACCAGCAACTTGCATTTCTTGAAAAAAGTTTTTGCGCCTCGAGGACGTGGTTTTTGGGGCGTATCAAAATTAACATATTTCACAAAACTGTAATGAAAACACACTTTTTAAATAAAAGAAGAGTGTTTTCATTTGAAGCACATAGTGATGACAATGTGCTTCTTGCTAGGAACTGGCTGCATTGGTCAATGCACAGCGGGCGCCACAAGAGGTCCTACAGCATCACACAGCTCATCAAAAGTTGAGCGTCTTATGCAGTTCCCTGTAAAATCACCAACCACCATTTCCCAAAATCCCTTCATCATGCGTGAATGAGACGCTGACATCTCCTTTGATAGATGATGATGAGCGCTTGTGCCGTGGTAGAAATGTGAATGTACCTGCTGTAAATCAAAGTATTGTATGCGTTAGCGCATACGTGTCACGGAATGGAGACATTGGACTTGTATCTTAAACTGGATGTACAATAGTCTCTGTTTGAAAAATAACTAAAGTTATTCTAGAAAACAAAAGGATCTCTTAGAATTGAAGATAAAAGTCAAGGTTCCCAACCTTCAAAACCTTTGCTTGCAGATGTTGTTGCAAACACTCAGGAGCTTTAAAGGAAAAACCTTCACAACAATCCTGCATAGAAACTGGAGCGTACCTGTGAAATACACTTGATGTATCTTGTTGCTGCCACTCTCACTTCATTGTCTTCAAACAGGTCTTTACATGGAATCCTGGCCAGGAACTTCAGCTTCTCTGTCTCTGTCATTCCTATCACCAGACTAGCATTCCCAAACTTTTCAATGTCCAGGTTGATACTGAAGGCACAGAGGAAGCTCTTCCCATCCATGAGAGTGACAGAGACCCAGACCGCAGGAGCAATTAGAGATCTCTGTGTGATAGAACACAGCATGTAGCGCAGCACGGACGGGTCCTTCGTCCGCCTCCCCGTTGGCCTCTTCCACTCCTCTGCGAGCACCGACACATTATTGTTCAACACGAAACCCAACAAGAAGAACCAGATGGGAGGGATGATCAGAAGTCCAATCCCATACGTGTAGTTGTACTCCGGCATACAGGGACAGCTGAACTCAAAGGAAGAGTACATCTGCGCGCTTGCTAGCGCCATGATTCCACAGATCCCATTCATGAAGGACTCCTGATTGGACTGGAGGAACTGGAACATCATTCGAAACTTATCCATCTTGTGAGATGTGGTGGACCTTTGGTTCAGGAGCAGTTAAAACTGTGGAGGAGAGACAAACATCATCAACCAGAACCTTTTTGGGCCTTCACTAATCTGACCCATCCTAAGGTAGGATTTTACAGATATTCTGAAGGTCTATCAAATCAACAAAAAGAATGAAAACACACTAGATGAACAAACCGACATGGTAAGGTTGTAAATGAACACCAATAAAAGACCCTGAGAAGATGCTGCTGAAACCTTCAGAGGAAGAATTTTTAAAAAGAACTCAAAGAGCACATTTCCAGAAACTCTCTGGTTATAATGATCAACCATTTGGATAGGAAATATAGAAGCTTTCAAGTCTCAGAGCACCATCACTACTTTAAAGCATGGAGGTGGCAGTATCAGACTGCCTTCAGAGTAGGTGTTTTATACAGGGAGGAGGGAAAAGCGTGTAGGTCTGATGTAGAACTTACAATCGACAAACCTACAAACTTCCCTGCTACATTCTGATGTATCCACTTGCAGACACTTTGGTCTCATCTGAACTGGCATCAGGATTAAAACTGCACATCTGGCTAGCTCCATTTTGCTCCATATTATCGCTTATCTGCGTTTTTGTTGCACCAGTAATGCTAGGTCAGGGGTGTGAAGGGCTGTAAGCTTGTGTGAGAGAATGTAAACTAATGGATGATGGAAAGCAGTAGGCTTACTCTGCACAACTCAGAGGAGAATTTCTAACTACTGTCGCTCTACAGAAGCTATGTTCCTATACGACGCAGGTTTTTTATTTAGCCTAAAATGGCATAATCATAATGAAAGGACCACTCGGAACAGTTTTTTTTAACTTGCCCTGTCCGACAGCTGAGCAAGCAGATCAGAGCTGAAGGTTTCTTGTGTTGGACAGATTTTACTGTTACAATAGGGGTTTGTGGATCATCAAACAGAGTGTTTATTTGTATAAACCCCTTTTGTATTTGAGGCTGAGCTTTATCTATAGATAAATATAATTATCATATATGATAATTATATTTTTTATGCATTCCTTGTTGGACCGGATGGAAAGAAAGAAGAGAGAAAGAAATAGAGTGGCATGTTAGAGATGGGGCGGGGGGGCGGGGGGGCAGTCGATAATAAAAGGTAAAACATTGTCATAAGTAAATTGCAAGACTTAGTTCACACGTAAACAAATAGTCTGCACACAACTATTTACAGGTTAGAAGTATATTCATATATTCATGATGGATGATTTATCTCAGTGGTCCCCAACCACCGGGCCGCGGACCGGTACCGGGCCGCGGGACACTTGGCACCGGGCCGCGGAGCGGTTCCAGGCCGCGGGAAATTTTTGCACCGGGACGCACAGAAAGAAAAAATAATTTCCATTTTATTGTTTTTTTTCCGACAAAAACGCTTTATTTTGACATCTGTCACACTTAACGCATGTCAAAGTCGCGACACCAAACATCAGGTGATAAACCCCACTAAAATGCACCTCAAACCCCCCCCCCCCGGTCCGCGGTAAACGCGCCTTGCGTTGTACCGGTCCACGGTGACAAAAAGGTTGGGGACCACTGATTTATCTCACAAGACGTATGCACACAGACAGCTACACACAAGATTTTCATTACCAATATCCTTGAAGAGGGGTGTAAAAACAACACCCATGCCCATATTTGCGCAAAAGTGAATAAGCAGGTGGGTTGAATGAATGCGTGCTTCTTATAGTGTATCTTGATAAAACTGAATGCTCCATTAAAGGCAGGAGACCCGGCAGCAACCACCCTCTTGCGCACCGGATCCCCAGCATGGAGACGGACCCAGCAGCCCCCTGGCTGAGGAGTAGGAGGAACAGACAGCGCCTGCCCGGATCCGCCACACCCCAAAGCGTTCAGGCCTATATCTAATGCCCCGACCACTCGAGACCTACTTCGGCGCTTAGACGAGAGGCACACCGACGCCTAGATGAGAGGCACGCCACCGCCCGGGAGTCCTGAGCCCAAGCCCACCCCCAACCCTAGAGCCAGGCCAGGACAACCCATGGCAACCCATGGTCAGCCCGCACTGCACACCCGTGCAACCTGCCCACCAGCCCATACCGGGGACAAATTGGGGGAAGCGGCAGAAACCGATTGGGTGGCGGACACAGGCGACCAGCAGAGGCCCCAGACAGGGCCAGGGGATGGTGAGCCTGAGGACCAGGCTCTATTGTTGCTGCAAGCAACGATGGAAAAATTGGGGTGCTCTGGTATGCCCAAATAAGGGGCCCCACTCGCTTCCTGGGGGATAGGTACCACCCCGCTCAGATGTTGTAGACTCCCTCTCTGGGTGGAAAAGAGCCCCTGTGTCCAAGGTCAGGGACACAGGGGCCCCCACGACGCCACCAACACTCCGGCACAAGTGTACTTGTGTATGTTGATGTTAAGTCTGTGGTGTATGTACTAAGAAGGGGTGCATTAAAATTGTTGGTTGCTTCCACCAATGATCCCTATGTGTCTAAAGTGAACAAAGCCTAATTCGGTGCTCCACAACAGTAAAGTTTACATGAAAAACTGTTGCAGAGTTCTGACTTCAGGCTGAAGGAAAGAAGAGAAGAAGACCCATAAACCGGACTCTAATCCAGCAGACGTTTCCTTAGACGAAGACAAGTTTCCGCTTTTGTAAGTGATTCCTCCCTTGGTTGTCACTGCCACCTCTGAGCCTTTATCCAAGGCTAAAAGGTGGGGGGAGAGGTACAAGAACAGACTTTCCTTCCTGGCTCCAGTCTGCCTTCAGTTTTCCGCTGGTTGATACATAAAATATGAGATAAGTTAAAAGGGTCAAAAATGAGAAAGAAAAGAAAAAGTCTCAAGAGGTTTCAGCTGGTTCACGCTCACGGCGGCTTCAGGTTACCAGTCACAGCAGCTGCTTCATGTTCCTTCTCTCAGTTCCACTGCATGAATCGCAAAACCTCATCACTGTTCTGGTTCTTCCCCATGTTCCCTGCTGGTCACTGTTTTGAAACTCAGTGGCTTTATTGACACTTAGACACTTCGCAGGTTCAGTTTGTTTGTATTGTATTTTGCTTTAATTTTTCTCACATGTCATAAACATTTCCATCTTTATAAAGCTAATGCAGAGTGACTCACATGACAGTTTGGTTCAAACTACTTTTTATGCTACAAAACTGTTTTTTTTTTTGTTTTTACCATAAGATGACTGGTTTCTATTGTAAACCAACGACAACTACAATCCCAAAATATATAATTAACCTCTACTTGACCAGGATGTTCCCATTGAGATTAAAACCTCTTTTGCAAGGGAGTCCTGGCCTAGAGGCAGTCACAGACACATTAAAATATGTTTGGCTGGAATGCTTTGGCAAAGATCATTCCTTAAAATCGAGACATTGCGCAATAACAAAGGTACACACACATATACATAAATATGAAAAGCCACTTCACTGAATAAAATATTAGTTTTCTTCTAAATTAAGGAAATTCTTTTTGACAGAAAAACGCAGTGAAAGATGAAAGCTTTGACCTGGAAGTCAGATTGTTGACTCACCTTTTTGTTCAGGATTTTTTTCAGTAGATTAGGATGAATAAATCGTAGAGTAAAAAAGCATTTTGTGAGGAATAGCCTCATGCGTACTGGAAAAAACGTCACACAAAAGTGTTTCTGGAACTCTCCGGGGGCGACCCAAGCATCTATTGTCATGCCCCTCCCTCCCCAGGCACCTGCTTTGGTGTGATGTAAGAAAAGATCTGAATTCAGAGCAAATATCTCAAAGGTAAATCAGCTCAAGCGTTAGGAAGCGCTGACATAGTTTCCAAAGTCAGAGATTAGTGTGTTTATTTTGAAGGCTGACTTCTGTGTGTGCCGGTGTCACACAAAGTATGTGAATTCGGAGGGTGCAGCTTTGTTCGTGCGTGGCTTCTAGCAATCTAGACATGCAAAGGAGATTTTAAACTATTCAAATTTCCATAGCTTTGGTTGGAAAATTTGGTTGTCGCCTGAGAGATGGGGGTGAAGCCTGTTTCACCTTCTTCCCCAGAAGAAATCAATGAAAGTCGGAACCATCTGCACAACGATTTCATCTGTTTCTTGGTGGAATTAGTGTGTTTTGCTTTGAAGACATCTTCCTCAGAGAATGAAACAGAGCTCGACAAACCAGTTATGCCCACATGAGAATAAAAGGCAGGAGTTCAGCCCTCTATTCATGGCCACCAACCCCTTTAGTTTCCGTTCAGACTCGAGGACACTTTTTTTCTATCTACCATGAAAGTGCATTTTTAGTATTGCACTATCACACTATCATGTCAATGCACCATCATTGCAAACTTTTTTTTTTAAAGTCATGCAACAGTAAATGGATAGATCAGCTGGATAAGCTCAAGTTTCCCTTTGCAAAAGCAACTCCTCTACACCATTTTTAATACAGTAACATATATTGTCTTTATTTGAGCAAAAAAAATAAATACAAATATTCTCATCAGGTTAATAAATGACTATAACCAGAGCTCCTACAATTTTCTTACTTTCCTTCTAAAAATATAGCAATTGAGGAAAAATGTTCATGCCTGACATCAAGAGGAGTCTCCTCCCACTGATCTTTATCAACATTGCTTAAACCTGTCACCAGTTATTCTTTTTTTCCAAGAAACCAACCACAGGAGAAACATTCTTTTTATTATAAAGTAAGGAGGTGGAGGGACTCTGATGTGGCTTTGTTTAGGATTAACAGGACCTTTATAACACTTTCACCCTGAACCTAACAATAAAAGTCATTTCGAAACAGAGTCAACAACAAAAGAGCGCAGCAGCCAGCCTGTGACAGACAGATGGAAAAACTTCAAAGCTTTGGAACATCCTGTTGAAGTGTGGTTCTGGTCTGGTCCTAATTTCATGCTCACCAGAACTGGTTCTTCAGATGGTCCTCCTGGTTCTGCAGACGTGAAAGCTCCCCTGAACAGACCAAACGAGTGAATTCTGGTCCTGTTGAGAACAGAGATCTCTATTCTGTTGCAGATGATCTCTGGTGAAGTGTAGACTTTCCATGAACCAAAGAGAAGAGGAGACCCAAAGGCAGGAGACGCTGTGAGCTGTGTGTGTTTGGAGGAGAACGAAAACTGTGAATTTCCATTTCTAATATTTTTATATTCTCATTTATGTTTCATAATGTGGGGAGTTAGGGTGTCTGAGGACTACGGCCATTTTTCATATTTGCATCATTTTGTACAGATCTTTGCTTTGGCCTTTTTTTTTATTTTGTAAAGCACTTTGTGTTACAAACATATGTGCTTTCTAAATAAAGCTTGATTTGATTTGAAGGAGCAGAAATCCCATTAAGTTAATTCTGTGTAACCTTTAATGTACGTTTTATCTTTAAACTTTACAGGATACAGACATTCCTGTTTCCCATGGCAGCCAGTCAGTCATGGCGCTCCGTGTGCACCTGGACTGGCGGCATTTCACTTGTTTGGTTAGATTCTCCTGGAAGTCTGTCGACGTCACATACTGTACTTTGAAATGAACTACCAAACTTTGAATGTGAGAAAATGTGAACATCCAATTACCAGTAGATTTTACATCAATTCAAACTAAAGAATAGGGAAATAAAGAGTTTACAACTCAAACATAGAGTTGGATCATTTGAATGCATAATAATAATAACATGGACAAAGATAGGACCTGCTTCAGGATGATTCAAAACTCTGTTCAGTTGATGTTGTTCAACAGGCACTGATGACAAAACAACAGTTTCACAGAACTTTCTTGTTGTTCTTTTGTCATTTCTGGTATTTTGAAGCTGCAAATGTTTGAACATGACATGACGATTCATTCTCATTTTTGGAAGAAAGCTTGCATGTGTGTGCATATCTGAGCATTTCTGTACTCGTAGCTGTGCGGTGCATTTCTACTGAGACGGTTTCAGTGACTCTGACTTTTAAACGGAAGTGTGTGCAAACCTTGGTTTGAGTGTTGCACAGGAAAGTTTCAGTAGAGAGCACATGGGCTGGGTGTGCAGGAAGTAAGTCACAACCCATATCAAGAATAGGAAGAGACATCAGAGGTGTTTCCTCCTTTTACCTCCATGCATGGTAGCAGAAGCTCGTTTTATCATAGCCTCTGTTTTAGGTGCGTATCTTTCTTTTTTATTTTTTGTATTTTGAGAGTACTTTATAAATCTAATTGTGTCAGAAAGGGAAATGAGAAACTCATCACATTTTCTGTTTCTTAGCATCTACATGAATTCCTCTCTAAGGAAACAAATCTGAAACTGAAAGAATTTCTTCCTCCCGTCTTTATAATGTCTGAGGTGAAGCTAAGAACTGCTGCCTGATCATTTTGCAGACCCTCCTTACGATGCAAGAGACTCTGCTGCGAGTGTTTGTGGTGGTTGTGGGACTCCTGGTGTGTCCGAAGGACGACCCCAGACTGCAGCAATGGGATGAAGTCTTAACTACCGGATTGCAAAACCCTGAGGAGAGGCAGTGGAAGGAAGAAGAGCAAATAGTGGCACCTGTCAGAGAGAAAACGCTGGCGGAATCTGACAAGAAGACTCAAGATTACACCAACAGAAATGTTGAAGATCGGAGTCTGTCAGCTACTGTGGCCAGAGAAAAAGTCAGCATGCCAGAGTTGAATGCTGCTGTCACTCAGCAGCTCCTGGAAGAAGAAATCCCACGTCTACAAGGAGAGCCGGCTCTGGAGGCCTCCCAGTCTGCCGACGAGCAAAAGAGAAAATATCTCCTGCTTTACAGATCATCTGATGAGCCAGATAGCCTGCAGGGGGAGCCCACAAAACCGGAAATGACCCACACACAAGCTTCTCCTGTTCACACAAAGATGGCAGACAAGAAAAGTTCAGGGAGGGCTGCTGCACGGTTCGAGATGGAGTACCTGAAACACATCTGGAACGCATTCTCTATGATTTCCACAATTTGTTTCTTTTGGAAATACTTTGGAGGAAATATCCGAAAGAACCATGAGGAGCCCAAGGCCTTCTCTGGGACCAGCATGGCCGCAGAAGCACCACTGCCAGACGCCAGCGTTCTGCACCAGTTTTATGTCAAATGTGTTCAAGCGCCACCTGAGAAGACGTGTAGGGAAGAGGAGTTCATGGAAGGCTTTGCTAACTGACCTGCTGACAGCCATGAGGAGCGTTTGTGATGAAGATGGCAGAATGAGGGTTGGGGACTTCCACATAGTGAGTGTGAAGGAGATCATCATTCCCCTGGCTCCACCTGAGCCCTATGGTTTTCGGTGTCTGCTCTTGAACGATGAGGGTGCTGTTCCTCCATCAGACGTGCAGGTCTGGGGTCAGATCAAGCTGGTGGAGGAAGCAGTGGTCTCAAACGGCTGCCCCTGTCAGGCCCCGGGTGCAGACGAAGATGTGGTTTGTCTGGTCCACTGTGAACCAAATAAGATCAGAAAAAAAGTGTCTGACGCTCGCGATGGCCCTCTGTGCTCCAAGAACACGCATTTCCTGTCAAAATCCAGAGTTACCAGGTGGTTCCAGAGCACTCTCAAACAAGCGTGGGCTCTGATCTCGCACAAGTACGAGTTCGACCTCAGCCTTTGCTACATCGAGGCTCCGGGGGCTCTGACCATCCGGTTCCGGTCTGGGAAGAAGCTCAGCTTCAGGATGAACCCAGTGGTTCGATTCAACACAGAGGCTCATTTCTTCATCGCCCCCTGGTCCTCGAGTGACCTGGATACTTTCTGGACACTCTCCCTGAGCGGCTATGAGGAGCAGCTCATGCACAGGCTCTCTGAGCAGCTCCCTGAAAACTCCTGTCACGCTCAGACACTTGAAATTGCACTTTTCCTCCACAGAAGACACGCAGCCTGGTTCGGAAGTACGGCACTGAGAGATTTCCACTTCAAAGCTGCGCTGATGCATCTCCTTCTGAAGAAAAAGCCGTCGGAGTGGGGCCGAGGTGAGGCGGGCTGCCGGCTGCGGGATTTGCTGACCTTTATGGAGAGAAGCCTTCAGAAGAAGCTGCTGAAGCACGTCCTCCTCGGAAACTCCTCCATTACACTGATGAAACTGCCGGCAGAGATCACGAAAGCTAAGCCTGTGAATCTCCTTCAGCCTCTTGCAGAGCACGACTGTGTGTACAGAAGCACAGTCATGGGTTTTCAGGACATGCTCAAAAATGCTCACATGCTGATAAATGATTATGTTGCTCAATATTATGAAGACACCAATGGCACCCTATGAACAACCTTTCATATTACCAATAACCCATTTTTGTTTTTTAAATACATACTATTTAAACGATTTCAAAGAGTCTTCCTTTTAGCACTTCCATCAGAATAGCAGGAACATCTTTCTATCCCCTATTTAAGCCAAAGGTCCTCCTCACTGCTAAAGTAGAGGTTACAGAGGTGTTTGGATGTGATTTCCTCTTTATGCATCGAGATCATTTGCTTGCACCAATTTCAACTCCGGAGGTGACCTGTGAACTGCGTAGAATGATGTGATCCTTTTCATGAGGAAGTCTGAGCACGAGCTGATGAACGTGCGCTCACCATCTGAACGCTAAAGCTCCCTCCAGCTGAATCCTAACATGCAGCTTGCTGTCAGCTTTACCACGTCTGAGCTCACCTGTGGGTTGACTGCTCCTGATTCCAGGCCCTGAACTCTGGAATGCATTGGGGGGCTTCAAAGAGAGCTTTTATTTTAAAACAAGGAACCACTCTGAATTTCCGTAGCATTGCACAGTCGCTGTGAAGGGGACGTCATCCTCAAACGTTTGCATTGGCCTGGGTTGCCAACAATGACAGCACCGTGAGGATGTGGAGACAGAAACTAAGCACTTTGGGTAAAGTCTGAGCTTCTTATCTGCTGGGTTTCAAATAATACTATGTCCGGTAAAAGAAAGGTCTGCAGCCACTTAGCTAGCTAAGGTGACAGAATTCAGACCATCTTTGTTTTGCCATTCAATTAGTTTAATCTGTTCAACATGTGTGAATGCAATTATTGTTGTGAGTAAATGACATTTTCTTAAATAAAACTCTAAAAGTTGAAGATAAAATCAGTTTCTGTGTCTGTGTGAAAACAAAAATGTTTAAAAGTGTTGCATCTTCGTGGTGGATTGTTCTAGTGGGTTAACTCTTTTGTTCCTCAGAGGATCATGCTTTAAAAAAAAAAAGTTTGCTTTTTCTCAATCATTTACAGTGGGGCCAAAAAAGTATCTAGTGAGCCACCAACTGTGCAAGTGCTCAAAAAGATGAGAGAGGCCTGTAATTTTCATCATAGGTAAACCTCAACTATGAGACAAAATGAGAAAAAAAAAAATCCCCCCAAAAATTGTTTACCTACAAAAAAGCAAGATTTTTAGCTCTCACAGACCCGCTGTTACTTCTTCTGTAAGAGGATCCTCTGTCCTCCTACCTGTATTAATGCCACCTGTTTGAAATGCTTATCTACATGAAAGACACCCGTCCACAACCTTAAACAGTCACACTCCAAACTCCACTATGACCAACACCAAAAAGCTGTCTACAGCTGACTAAATACTTTTTGTATTTCGAAAACCTGTTTTTCAGTACTCTGTATATCTCTAGGTATAGTTAAATAAAAATAACAGCTTTATAAGATTAAAGTTAAACAAACCTGCAAAGAATTTAAAAAATAACTGTCCATTTGCAAAATGTCAAAAGTGTTCAGCGATGTTGTAGAATAAATTTGAAACAGTACAACATCTATGTTGCATTAGTTAGTATATGAGCATGTGTTTCCCCTGAATGCGTCTGCTGCACTGCAAAAGGATATTCTAACTTTTACAGTAAAAAAATAGATCTGGGTTTGCCAGAATTTCACCGTAACAAATAAGGTGTAACTTTTAATGATGCTTCAGAAAATACATATTTTTTCCAGTTCTTCTTGAGCACACGTTCTAAACTTTACTGTAAAAGAAATTTATTTTTCCTTAAAAAATGCAATCTAACACTATGAAATCATCAAAGATACCAAATTAATTTTACTGATTCTGAAGGAAAGTAGTGAAAAAAAAACTAAGATGTGTGGAAAAATGTCTGTTTTAAGTACACACTGAATAAGGGACAGTGGTTTTGGCTCACATTTATTGTCCCTGCTACAGATTAGACCCCCCACCTCCATCTTTCTGGCTTTAGATCTTCTTTGTGATCACTGAAGCCACCATTTTCACTCCATCTGTGTCCAGCAAGGCTGCACCAGTACATGCCACCCTGCAATCAGGAGGAAGGTCCAGCTGCAGCAGATGGCAGCCGTGAGGCAGGCGGTGTGAGGCATATCATTATGTTCATTTATTCATCAACGTCTAAAACACAAACTAAAAAAAAAACATGCAACAGTTTTATGCCCTCAAACACAGCAGTGAATGTCAAATCTCATTTTAACCAGTTGTTATGTAAAAACATCATAGTAGTTATTAGTAGAAGCATTCCTAACTTAGTCAGAAAAAGATTAAATTGTTATTAAGTTATTGAAATGATTTCGTCGTTGATTAACGTGGTTTAGAGTAGGGGTCTCCACCCCCTGGGCCACAGACCCTTACCGGGCTGCAGAGGAAAAAATATACACGCTGACTTTGATTATTTTCATTTTATTTATTTTCTGATACTGAAGGAAGTTTTATTTTGGAAAACTACTGGATTTATTTCACCACATCCTTCTGTCTTGGTGCTACACATAAGCAGCTGCTGCGTTAAAAGCCTAAAGCTGAATAGAAAAAGAAAAAACAAACAATTGAACTTATTTGGAAAGTTCTTTGGTGGAGAAAAGAGTCAGTGAGGAAACAGAAGAAGAGCCTTATTTACAGACAAAACTAGGAGTATTATGGATTTATTGAGACAGTTGTCGGCTCGGACCAGACGCCGCTCTGCTCTTCCTAATGAGCAGCGTCTGACTCTTGAATGTTTTACGTATGCAGATAATAAAGTTGCAGACGGTGGATTCACATTTATTATGTTTAGAAAATGCCAGTTGTACGATGGTCGTGTTGTTTTATTTTGCTTTATTTATCCGTCACACCTTAAAAGTCGGACACCGCTAAAGTTAGCATCCGGTTGTTAGCATCCACTTTCACGTCTTCATCTTCATCACAAAGTCTAAATTCAAACCAGCCGCAAACATTTTACAGAGATTGAAGATTCAATAAATAAAATTGCTGTTCGTGTAAACCTTTAAAAGGGGACATTTATGAATTTTCCTACAGCCAGGGGTGAATTGGGCATCTGTCAAGAAACTTGAGCACAGAAAATGTTCTTCTGTCTTAAAAAATACACAGTTAATCGGAATTTACATAAAAACAAAATGTGATTACTTTTTTTACCCTAAACGATGATCTGAGCCGGGGTCGAGCTATCAATGCTATTATGAAAAAAAAAAATCTTTTTTACAAGTCTACTACCAAATCCCCTACTTCAACAAATCAACAACTTTGTTTCATTAAATCTTTGTCATCAATTTTTTTTTTAAATTGTAAAACTACATTTCTTGTACTAAAATTTTAATTTAAAAAATTGTTAAATATTAAATGCAAACTTCTGCCCCGTTCGGACCGGTCAGTAAAATGTTGTCTGACACCAAACTGGTCAATGGCCTGAAAAAGTTTGGAGACCACTGGTGCAGAGAAAAATTTCGATTTGCTCTTCTTTCCTCTCTGTTTTGGCCCTTGAAGGAGCCTTTGATCTTTGGGGCATGGTTGGACATTTGGGATGACTCCACCCCTGGACTTCAGTTTACCCTTTGCAGGTCTGGAGTTCTGACTCTGGAGCAGCTGGTGACTGCAACAGGACCTGATATGACGGATGCCCCGATCTGACAGATCCCCCCTCTCTCCTGGACCGCTGGAGAGACCGGCCAGATGAGAGGGAGAAGAGGCTCCTGGCTGATTACTGCAGCAGGACCACTGCTCCCGTCCGTGATAACTCTGATCCTGAGGTGTAGTTGAGGCCTGATCCACGTGGTCTTGCTGGATAGCTGCTTTGTCCCTTCAGTCCCAACAGGCCTGACTCTTCACTGTGCCGACAAGAGGATGTTGTACATAAACTGTGTGAAGGTTTTAAACAGGACTAAGTTGCAGAACCGCCATTCCAGTGTGTGGAGGGGAAGATGGACCACATTGGAGAGTTCTTTACAAAGCAGCTCCCATACGGAACAGAACTGGAGACCTCCAATGGCGGATCTTAAATGGTGCTGTTGCACCACAGAACTCTTGTATCTCTGTTCTTAACCCTACTGTCTCTGACCGCTGCCCTTTTTGTGATCAGAGGGAGACAATTTTTCATGTTTTTAGCGAGTGTGAGAGGCTTTCAGGCCTTTTCACGCTTTTAACACGTGTTTGCTGTTTTTAATGTGACTTTGTCAATTGGTTGTGTTATTTATGGATCAGGGTACAAGAAGATAGACAAAGAGAAGTGACAACTGCTTAACTTCATTGTTGGTGAAGCTAAACTTGCAGTTCATGTTGGCAAGAAGCACAAAATAGCAGCTGAACCTTTTGCTGATGGGGTCTCAGTCTGGCCCTGCAATGTTCTTTCTTCAGACTGTCAAACCGTTTGTCCTGTTTTAAGAAATTGTGGTGCTTTAACAATTTTCTTTGTTCTGTCTGTCAGGAAACTGTTACACTGCTATTTAATGTGACTGTTTGTATTCTTGTTATCCTTGATCCTTGATTATGTGGGTGTTTTTAAACAAATTCTTCTTCTTTTAATAGTTTCCAGTAGGCTGTACACTAGTGTGTGCAATGCTGACCCCCTATGGAAGTGATTGTGTAGCATAATTGAAAATAAAAGTCAAAACCAGAAATGCTTTTCCATTTTCAAAATGAGGCTGCATTTTTTGACTCAAAATTAAAATGAAAAAGCAATCCGCCAAAGTGCTTTTTCATTTTAGTCTTTATCACCGCTTATTCTGACAATTAAAATGATAAAGAAATTGGTATTTGACGTTTCATTTTCAAAATGTTCTCTGGTAAATGTGTAGCAAAATTCATTTAGAAATGTCTAATATGACAATTAAAAGGCATTAACAGAAATGCTTTTGCATTTTCAAAATGTAACTGCTGCTACGTAATCCTGAGAAGCAGTGTACAATCATCAGGAGAGCACAGCCATTACAAAGCCCTTTCCTCTGCCGCCAACACAAAGCTACACTGCTCCTAGCATGTGTCTCTTAGCGGCCGGACAGACGGAGATAGCACTGACATCCTCGCCCCGCTCCCCTCTGGAAATGCAAATTCGAATTGAATAATGCGACAGTGTTCTCAGGGTGGATGTGAAAATACAAATGCAATCTTTGATGCTCTTTGCATTTTCCTTTTAATTATGACACAGAATAAGCGGTTTTTAAGTAGGAAATGAAAAAGCATTTTGAAGTATTGATTTTTCATTTTGATTTTGAGTCATTTGTTCCAGCCTCATTTTGAAAATGAAAAAGCATTTCTGGTATTGACTTTTATTTTTAATTATGCTACAGGATCGCTTCCATAACCCCCACAGGTGTTCATTAAAACGTATTATTTGTCATTAAAGCATGAACAACGAAATTGCATTTGGTGCACCGACAATCACCGTATTTATTTCAAAGTGGAAAAAAAAACCCAGATTCACCAAATAAATACCCAATAAATAAATAAATAACCAAAGTGCCACATCAGTACAAAAAACCACAACAAGGACTAAACAAAAATGAGTCATTCAGTGTACACAGGTGTTGAGTCAATAGAAGCTTGATGTTAATGTGGAGCAAAGCAAAGTCCAGTTCACAGTTATCCCGAGGTGGATATGGTTATTGTGGAGAAGGTGTGGGTTACAGTATATACAGTCTGTTGGGAAAAGAAGCGGGGAATGTGCATCAATGAAATTCAGTTCATAGTGCACTCAGATGAGAAGGTTGGAGAGGGGTGAGGGCGGTTGGTGGGTGGGACTGTTCAGCAGCCGCACAGCCTGTGGATAAGGGCTGTTACTCAGTCTGGTTGTTCTGGCCTGGATGGACCTGAACCTCCTTCCTGAGGGCAGCAGGTGGAAGATATGGTGGGCTGGATGGTGCTGGTCACGCTGGATGTTGTGGACTCTCTTTAGACAGCGGGTGGTGTAGACGCTACTCATCTCTGGGAGAGTGGTCACAATGATTTCCATCAAATAACATGATACAGACCAGTTTGACTGGGAAAACGAATGACTGCTTGTCTAACTGTTTAATTAGAAACACATACTGATATAAATAATAATAATGGAATTAGATTTATCTGCACTTTTCCAGACACTCAAAGCACTTACAATGTATGTCCATGACTTATTCTCTCCTCATTCATACTTTTTAGGATATGGACTGACATAAAAAGGTGGAAATATTCAAATTACTGAGGCATTTATACAAATGTCTCCTTTCTTCTCTATACTTATTGCAATTGAAAATGGCATGAGTAATGGACTCCTGCTCCCCACAATCACGAAGCCCACTGTAATGCTTGTTTATTGTAAACAAGCAGTCAGCCAGACCACAGTGTCCCAGTCTTATTCTGCTGATTACAACCTCGTTTTTACGGCAGGAGAAGATTGCCGGTCGGCTCATTTTTACAGACTTCTGACATGAATAGAACATCCTCCCACTCTTCTCCTCATCCTATTCCGTTTGCCACTGACAGTCTAGATGTTTTTTGCATATACTAAAGCCTTCATGTATACCCAAAGGTATTAGCACATCAACACTATCTTTAGAAAAGGACTGCTTAGCCAAAGTATCTGAAATCTCATTCTCTTTTATCCCAACCTGTGCTGGAACCCAAATAAACATAACACTGCACACCAACCTCTTCACCTCGTAAAGACATGGCAAAATTCTAAAAACCAGGTTGGGATGGGCCTCTGGTTCCCTGTGACAAATGGTCAACAATTCAAAAGATGAGACAGAGCATGCAGGGGTATGGTCTTCCATCCAGCACAAACCCTACAAAATAACCAGAGAACACAGACAGTTTGTCACTCTGACACACATACTAGCCGTGGTTATATGGGCAAAATATCTTGATCGGATCAATGGTCGGGTTAAAATTCACCCGTGCACATGGGCCCAGAAAACCTTTTTCAGATTAGAACAAACGTTCCGATGGGTCACACTTTCGGTCGGAATGAATCATTTGGGCATGCGCAGTACTGTTAAAAAAACTCCCGGAAGAGGAGATGCGTCCTGTTGTAAACAAACCGCTGCCACAGACATTTATGCAGCAGCTCGGTAATATACGAGACGATCTTCCAAACATGCTTTTCTTAATGTTATGAATATTATGAAGCGCCTGTTCTCTCATCGTTTTATTTAATCTGTGTGGTCAGTGCTTTTTCTGTGGAAGAACGGAGCTGGAAGAAGGATTAGGACAGGCTATAAACACGGGCTAACAACATTAGCCTTGTGGACACAAAATCCAGGACCATGTGAGAAACTCTGCAATCTCCATCTTGGCTGCACATAAATGTCTGGGAAGAACATCAGTCTTTATTTTGTCTGGAGAAAGCTGGAAACACAAATCCACGTGATTGTTTGAACAGTTTCTAAGGACTGAGCAACATTTATTTCTGCTCTGAAAAGTTTACACACAGCCCCAAAGCCACTCTGTGAGCTGGCGGCCAAAGCTCTGCTCGCACGTGGTTCTCCGGAGTCCTGCAGCCGCTAACCCAGAGCGGCGGGACGGCTCGCAGTCTGAATTCTCCCACACATAACAAAATGCACACGTAACTAAGCATCCCTCCCTCCCCTCAAACACAAAGTTATCCGGCTGCTCTGCTCACTCAGTCCACTCGGTCCGAGCTCCAGGCTCGGGTGCCAGTGGAAGCGCTCCTGCCCCGCATCCCCCTCGTGAGAGGTGTAAGACAGGGGAGAGGCGGAGAGCCAGCGGAGCGAGGGCAGAGCGGCGCTTTTCAGGGGGCCTCCGCAGAGCAGCTGATCAGTCCCGTATGCGCTCCAAAGCTTTCTCTCAGCGAAACACCGTCTATGCGTGACGTAAACCAGAGCAGTAGTGACACATGATCGGAATGAACCGTTTACATGCAACACGATCGGATAAACGATCGGTATAACCCACCTATCTCGATCGGAAAGAAATTTTGATACGAACGAGTGTGATCGGGGCAGACTATTCCGTAAGGCGCGTTTACATGACGCATTTTCTTTCATGATCAGCCGTTCTTTCCGATTACTTTTGCCCATGTAAACGCAGCTATCTTGCATCCCATCAACAAACACCCCAAACTCAGTGTTTTGTGACCCACTCTCCTTTGACACATCAATAAAAAAAAAATTACAGCCTCCCCTTGTTTACTAAGATACAAGCCCAACTGCTGACATCCAATCCATTTATCTATTCCAAGCAGATCCATATTCACATCCGGTTCTGGTTGGCACCACAGGAGCATTGGAAGCCACATAAACTCAATCAGAGAGTCTCTCCTTATTCCCTTCGGGTCCAATACTCGCATACTGTGTGTACTAAAATTAACTTTCTTATGGTTGATCCCAAAGTCCCAGCAGTCAACAAGAAGATATTTTGCAGCCAAATCACCACTATATCCCACCACCCAAGCTCAGTAATGTACACCCAAGTTTCAAATGTTGCAGCTGCAATTGGGACTTTTCCATCTCAACCAACAAAGCTGGAATTGACGGCAGATTCTTAAAGCTTTTGCTTAAATTCTGTCCAAATTAAAAAGAATGGTCTTTACATCATCCCCAAAAGACTTGACAGCCATAGTCCAAGACAGACCTGATCATGGGTCTATAAATGAAAAGCAAAGTAGATCTTTCTGCTCCTCAATTGCTACCTGACTGGTTCTTCATGATAATAATGACTTTTTCCCAATTAATCACTACTTTTTCAGTGTGTGTTCTCTATGTTAACTTCACAACAAACCACAGTCCAAGAAATTCGAATACTTACAGTTACGTATTCATACATGTTAAGAGTCAAAGGAGGAATCTTTTTTGGAGATTTATAAAATATGTACATTCTTTCCAAAACTTTATTGTGATAATAAAGTTCCTAAAAAGGTGACTAATAGCAATCTGTTTTTTGACAGTCAGTTAACAAGGGAAATTTCGTATTCAAAACAAATAAATATGGTATTAAAAATACCTGTTAAACACAAAATTAAATGTTGTATTCATATTTTTTTCTGCACTTAATTTAGCCCGCTTTACATTCGATGTGCTCTTTTGCTTTTATTTATTTTTTTAAACTTTACTGTCCAAAACGTAAGTACAATACAAACACAATTTTACAAAGTGAACTTCAGATATGCCAGGGGAGCATACATATTTCATGCATTTTACATTTTACATGGATTTGCCAGGCCAAATGTTACGTTCGAGAGCAGTCTCGGATATCTAAACTCTTAAAAATCCGACCACGCGCAAAAGCGGGAAAAAAAAATTATTTGCTCTTCTGAACCCAATTTAATTAATTAGTGGGTAACGAAAATAACATGTGGGCTGATTTAACAATCTTGCCACTTTTTTTTATTCAAATAAAATATTCGCTTAATTTCTAAATTAATTTATAAATTGAAGATTTCCTCCCTCATGGACAAACGTTATGAGGAAGCCCCCCCCCCCCCCCCCCCGCCCTTCCATGAAGTCGTGTATAAAATGAATGATCAGGAAAACTGAGCCGGTTAAAATATGATCGTAATTTAAGGGCCAAGTTGTATAGTCATAGTCAAAATGTTTGTTTCGTCTCCGTTTATACTTTAATCGTCAGATTTAACAAAATAGAGAAAATGTAATAATAAAAAAATAAAACCAACAAAAAGAGTAATATACTATAATAATGTATCTATTGAATTTTTAATGAATTCTTGAAGCTCAAATATTGTAATTCTTATTTGACATTTTGTTTTAGTCACTTCTTCCGGATGTGACGTGAGCCAAGGCGTCACATCCGGGTGTTCCAACACACTGTTCTCGTATGTTCGTAGTGTTTTTGGGGTCTTTTCGTTCTTTTGGAGCAGTTTTCTTTCATGATAAACTCAAACGCTGCTGATTGCGTTTACTCTGCTTGGTGTCACGCATGGGTCGGTTGTTTGTTAGAGAATGCGATTCATTTGCTGATGTTAGCTGTCTGGCTAACTAGCAAGCTAGGAGCGCTTGTTGTTTTGATGAATCGTTTCGTCAAAATTATCTATATTTACTAAAAGTCTCTGGGATCGTTTTCCATTTTTGACCAATAAGGCGCGTGTTCATGCTTCTAGAGACAACAAAACGCTAGTCGGTAGTTGAATTGGCTCCAAAGCGGCGTCTAACCAAATTTATCCTCCGACGCCGGCGGTCTCGGAGCCTTCGCTGCCCCCGCGGGGATCTCCTACCGTCCCGCCGCCTCGATCAACACATTCGTATCGAGCTGAAGAAGCTCTCTGGGAACCGGACCCAATGCGTGGAATGATGGGAACTCAGAGCAGTCCCGTGAAGAGCTATGATTACCTCCTGAAGTTCCTTCTTGTGGGAGACAGCGACGTTGGAAAAGGGGAAATCCTGGACAGCGTTCAGGACGGATCCGCTGAGTCTCCATACGCCTACAGCAGCGGTGAATAACTAACGATCACCTGAGAGCAGGTAAAAAAAAAAGCAAGGCCAAAAAAAAATGTAATATGAGTGATTTTCTGTGCTTTCAGGGATTGATTACAAGACCACAACAATTCTTCTAGACGGAAGAAGAGTGAAGTTAGAGCTGTGGTAAGCTCTGATTACTGCATGGATGAAGTACCTAAACCAGCTGTTGGGACACCTCATTCTGTTCTTGTTTTTTTGTATTTTTTAACAGGGACACATCGGGGCAGGGAAGATTTTGCACCATCTTCAGGTCGTATTCCCGTGGAGCACAGGTGATTTTTCAAATAACTTTGTTTTCTGGTTCATTGTACGAACTGGATTCCAGCAGAGCCATATTTGAATGAAACTCTTTGTAGAAGAGGTTTGTAGATGTGACCATCTTAAAACGTGTGATCTAATTTTTCTGAAAAAACAAACTGATCATGTCAATACGTTTCACACAAATCTTAAAGGCTGAGTTTCTGTAAACTTAACATTGTGACCACATAGAGCGGGCATCGTCAAATGGCGGGACCGCGGTCCGAGTCTGGACCGAGTGACGAGTCTGCCCGGACCGGATTTGATATTAATAAAAATATAAATCATTTGTTCATGCGCAGTTAATCTAGTCATTATGACAGGAGCGTCATCAATAGCCAAGCCAATCAAATCGATTGCTTACCTTTCAGCAACAGCGAGTGTGAGAGAGAGATAGAGAGGAGATGAGAGAAAATGGCTTGCTCAAAAATGAGAAAAGTAGATGCTGAAAACCGAACATTTAAAGATGAATGGACGGACAAATACATGTTTAATCTGCCTGCAGCCAGTTCTAAACCTTTGTGTCTCATATGCTGTGAAAATGTGGCGTTAATCAAAGTGGCAACGTTAAGGCTTAAGCGTCACTATGAGACCAAACACGGGTCGTTTGAGGAAATGTACCCGCAGAAGTCCGCAGTGAGGGCAAGTAAAATCATCGAATTGAAAGCACAGTATGACAGGTCTATCGTGTCATCACGCATGCATTTACCGGGCAGCAACGTGCAACTGAGTGTTCGTTAAAGATCGCGTGGATTTTGGCGTAACACAAGAAAGCATTCAGCGATGTGACGGTTGTAAAGGAGTGCTTAGATGCGGCTGCAGAAACAGCTGGCAGGACAGTTACATGCCCATTTCTCTCACTAGGAAAGAAAGATTGAAAGGGAGTAAGGAAAGGTTGAAAAGAGAGATGAAAAAGGGAGCTGCTCAAAGTTCTGCACTTTTTGTATGCAGTAAATTTTGCCCTGTTCTATTTAACTGGAAAAGTTTCCAGTGTTATTTTATTTAAAATGTAGTTCATGTTTTAAAAAGGTGGCAGCTCAAATGTTTTTTTTTGTTTTTTTTCTTGAAGATTAAAAGCCCTTTTATTTTATTCAAAAGATTCTGAATGTTTTACATTACTTGAAATAGACCCTAAGTTCCGGCTGGTCAAAGCTGTGTTTGCACTTTTTATTTATTTTATTCAGAATAATTTCAGTGTCTGTACTACAGTATTGTTTTCCATTCAAGTGCCATACAAGTTCAGACTTTTCGGTATGTTAAAAGCATATTACTTTGAAAACACTTGAAATAACAATAAATTATATAGAAATGTATGTGCGTTATTGATTTTATTAACATGAGGGTACATTATGTTAAGTGACAAAATACGATCCGGACCTTTGCTGGGAGAAAATATTAGTAATTGGACCTTTTTGAATTTTAATTGAATACCCCTGACATAGAGGATTTAAATTGTACCACCTTCTCAGGTTCTCAGCCTTATTGCATGATGGGAAATGTCTGTTCTAACAGCTGATTGGTTAGAATGTTTTCTCAACAGTCAGGTAGAGTAGAAATGTAGCGGTGATTGGGCGTTATTTGATTCCAGTGGATCACGTGTGTAAATGCATTTTCAGTTCTGATAGATCCCAAACTAATGATCAACTTCATCAAACTGTTGCTTACACAAACCCACAGGAGATAGTTAGTCAATCAGAATGATTG
Organism: Oryzias curvinotus; assembly: GCA_023969325.1. Classification (NCBI taxonomy): domain Eukaryota; kingdom Metazoa; phylum Chordata; class Actinopteri; order Beloniformes; family Adrianichthyidae; genus Oryzias; species Oryzias curvinotus. The sequence continues at coordinate 5,691,460 of CM043710.1, read as the reverse complement.
TTGTTTGTACCAACAATCATTCACTTCTGCAAAAGTGGAACCATTGGCCTTTTTTTTTGAACAACACAGCTCTGACTGCCTGTATTTCTCTGCCCTCTGTCAATGAATGTTGTGTATGTGTCATTCTGATTCATAATCAGAATTGTTGTTGCAATCCTGTGACATTGGGCTACTTAAAATTGTTTTTAGAGGAAGAAATACTACAACTAAGTTTTACAGACAATCTCTTCAGTTTTTAGAAAAGTTTTTGAGTGGTCAAACAGTTTAAATATATGTTGACTTATCTGTTTGCCAGCCTCTTGGCTACTTCTGGACTAGGACTAGGCCTCAGACAGAAAAGCCAGTTTTGGGTCGTTCCATCTGTATTATCATGTTACTGTTTCTCTGAATCTGCATTTTCGTTTTTTACGACTCGGACTGTTTCTTATGGGATGTCTGAAAAGAGCTTAAGTGAAGGTGTTTTTTTTTTTTTCCTCCACAGGGTATTCTGCTTGTCTATGACATCACCAACAGCTGGTCGTTTGATGGGATTGATCGTTGGATCCGGGAAATCGACGAGGTGATTCTCTGCCAGCTTCTGTCAGATATTCAGGTGTGCTGATGCAGTGTGTGACAGCAGAACCTCATTTCCTCCATCAGCATGCTCCAGGTGTGCCCAAGATCCTTGTGGGGAACCGCCTCCACCTGGCCTACAAGAGGCAGGTACCAACAGAGCAGGCTAGAGCCTACGCAGAGAAGAACAGCATGACCTTCTTCGAGGTCAGCCCTCTCTGCAACTTCAACATCGTGGAGTCCTTCACTGAGCTTTCCCGCATTGTGCTGATGAGGCACGGCATGGAGAAGTTCTGGAGGCCCAACAGAGGTGAGGCCGGTCTTTTTAGAAGTTCGGTTGTTATGACGGAACAAATGTGGGTTTGAAATGGATTTCTGGGAGATTAAAGGGTCTTGTGTTGAACTAAACAGAGCTGTGACAGGTATGGATTCAGTGTTTGGGCTGTAAACTCTGCTCCAGTCAGAGAGGGATGAGACTCATCAGGCTCTGACAGATGACAGACATTCATTTTTGAGGTTTTGAATATAACGTTTTACTACTTTAGTCACAGTTACAAAATAAAAAAAGAAAACATGAAGACAAGAAGGAAACAAGGACCCAGATGAGTGATAGTCAGAGGGTCACGGGGGCCATTTTCTTCAGGACCGTACAGTCACACACTGCTGGAGGTGATTCCCAATCACCAAGTAACCCATACAGGATGTTTTTAGACTGAGGGAGAAAAGCTGCAGCGCCCGGAGGAATCCCAGACATGCACGGGGAGACCATGCCATTCGGGGCATTCCCGCTGTGAGGCGAGAGCGCTAACCACCGTTAGCCCTTCCATGTGGTTGTTTTCAAAGACTCGCAAAAAAAATTGAAATTGAAAATTGTGTTTTGGGTGTTTTTAGCATGTTCTTGGAGCATTTTTTTCATGGTGGAAGCCAATATATGAAATAATTTCAGATTACCCCCGAAACACTTTCACTATAAAAAGTTACGCCGTCACTTTTGCCGAGAGATTTTTACCTGATATAATACGCACAGTCAGTAAGCTATCATGAGAGAATGTAACCAAAGGAATGATGGGATATCAGCGGAGGCTTAGCCCCGCCCACAAACGTTTTGGATGAACTGCTGCACAAACTATGACCTAGAAAACGACACAGGTCTTTGAATTTGGCCTAAATATGGCATAATCCTATTTCAAAGACCACTTGGACAATGGATCAAGAGATGATGGGAGGGGCTAATAACCAGCATGCTTTTCTGTTTGCTCTGCAGTTTTCAGCCTCCAGGATCTGTGCTGCCGCTCCATCGTTTCCTGCACGCCGGTTCACCTCATTGACAAGCTGCCACTGCCCCACACCATCAAGTCCCACCTCAAGTCCTTCTCCATGGCCAATGGCATGAACGCCGTCATGATGCACGGACGCTCTTACTCTGTGACCAACAGCGCCACCTCTGGCGTGAACAGCACTGGAAGCAAAGCTAACAGTCTGAAACGCTCAAAGTCCTTCCGGCCCCCCCAGAGTCCTCCGAAGTACTCGTCCTCCAAGGGGAACTGTAAGATCTCGTAGTGGAGCGTAAAGCTGGTGCTGCCCTGGTGGTCAGTGGTCTGGTGTTCTTGCTGGAGGGATGGCACGGCTGGAGGAGAGCGCAGAAGACTTCCCGCCATCTTCATCAGTTACTAAGAACTCTTTTGGAAAGCTGCAGTTGGTTCTGCGCTTGCTGGTGCCGTCCTGTGGATGTTTGTTCTCCTGTACCCTTTCCTGCAGAGGCTCGCTCAGATCAAGCAGAAGTCGTCCTTGGGACGGCAGGATTAACCCCCTCCAGCTCTGAAGACACTACATGTGACTCCACCCAACGTGGAGCCGGATTGTTTGTTGTGCAGTTGTGAATGTGTGTGTGTTCGGCTGTCGTGTGGAGGATTGTCTGTGTCCAGAATGTTCCGATGTCTCTGTTCTGCAGCTAATATTCCCTTTGTGAGTAGACTGGGTTTGATGGGGCTTTGGTTCAGTGGGATGGGATTGTTTTGCACACAAATTCAGTTTGTAAAAACAAAAAAAATGCTAGTATGTGTGGGGGGGCTTTGACCTTTTTCCCTCTGAGGGGTTCAAACCCACACGCTCCGTTGTAGTTCTGGTGGAGTTCAGTATCACACTTTTGTACAGATCCATGTCAGTGTTTTAAATGGTTCTCGATATTCTCAGGATGTTTGTCATGGTCACGTTTTCTGAATGCGAGACGCCTGGAGCTCCTGGACTCGAACCGCTGAGGTTTCTCCTCCTGCTGCTGTCGCTCCTGCAGCTCCTGAGGTCATCCATGGCACCTCCTTCGTGTTGTGCATTGAGACCGGAACAATGGGCTACAAGTGTTTGGTGAACGTTCAAAGCACCACAGGGCTGTGAACCTCTGATCGGCTCGTCCGTCAGAGGGCTGGGAGAACCGTCTGAATAAAGAGCAAAACTCCAGAAATGCGTTTGTGTTCCATCTTTCCTCTTAGCGCAGACTTTGTGGGAACTGTGGGGGTGTTTGTCTTCTGCTCTTTGTCCTGCCCCGAGCTGCTTAAGTGCATTTAAGGGGGAAGGGGGCTGAATTGATTAGCTGCTCTGTCGGTATTGGCCGGTTTGGGTTGGATGAATGGCGCCCGGTCAGAAGTCACGGAGGGGTTGCGGGGTCACCGCCGATGAAAGGATGGGGGGCGGGGGCTCCAGCCTGGAGACCGGCTGCGGATGTGCAGTGACGTCACGGTGCAGTCTCCGCGCTTTCCCACCTGAGCGCTGAGCTGCGCGTGCACGATTCCGCGCGGTAAAGTGACCCACGTTTAGACACGAAGGGCGCAAACAGCCGTGTTTTCTGGAGGCGCGAGGCGACACGCCCCCTGCGTCGTTTGCGCCCTCCGAGCTGCTTTTCGCAGTTTTGCTCTAATTAGCGCAAAGAAGCACCTGGGAGCATAAATGCGCTTAGAAGAGACCCTCAAGGGTTTGTTGAGCAGGATAATTGATAAAAAGCAACAACTCGTCAAAAAGCGCCAGTTTCTCGGAATGCGCGGCCCCGCGCGGATGTTGGAACAGCTTGCAGCCACGGCCGTGTCGTTTTCTTTGATGTTTTTACGATGTTTGTCCAGTTGCGCCTCGCATGGTGCTCCTTCGTAAAGTCTCAGACACTGTTCGTCCGGGGGGGGGGGTCAGACGACCCTCTCCACCTCCTCTCACCCTGAAAGGCTGCGTCTGCATCCACCCCGCTCTTTGTGCGCCTCCGATCGCTCATTTCTCTCCTTCACCGCCTCCAGAAGTTCTGGTTCTTCAACGGAATATCATTGCAACCAATTGACGTAAAGAAAACAACAACCAAACAACAAACAAACATTTGTTTCGCTGAAAGTGCAGCGCGCGTGGACTTCCCTGGGTTGCGTGGAACTCCGCTCTGCGTAAAGCGACTGGATTTTACGCACGAGACGGCCGAAGATTCGGTTCGTCTGTCGGGTTTGTCTCCTGATGACTTACAGGAAGGGATGGACTCACTTAAAGGGCGCCTGAAGGAAAAACGCAACCATGTGTGAAATCCTGCTTCAGCTCCAGGATCAGAGAAACTCTGGGAGCACAATAGGATCATGGGGTTACGCGCACGGCTCCAGGAAGCTGTGGGGATGGACACATGCGTGCTTGTTGGTTCTCCTGGTGGGGGATTTTCTGGAATTTTCTTGGTGCTCGAGCGAGGCAGGAGCCAAAGCTGCACACGAAGGATTTTGTCCCAACAAGCTGAACTCCAACCTGTGGGTAGATGCTCAGAGCACCTGCGAGAGGGAGTGCGGCACGGATGAGGTGAGATCCTGCAGGACTTTAGAGCAGATTAAAGCCTGCATGCTTCTGGGGGCATAAAAGGATGACCAAACTCAGCTTCAGCAAACATAGCTTGTGCTATCCTAGGCACTTTTACATTGGGAGTTGGGTCATCTAGACCCTGCTAGACAGTGCTCTGATGTTTTTCTTCAATGATTTGTGATCTTCACTGGTGTCCATGGATTACATGAAATCCTCTCCACCTTTATCACGGTAGGGAGAACACGTCAATGGTCATCTTGACCCCATAGGATAGCACAAGGGTTACAGCTACAAGTTTCTTAAAATCACATCTGATCAACAGCCTAATCTGGTCATGTGAAAATAGGTCACGACCCCCCCCAGATCTTTAACTTTCATGTGTTTTCATTAGGTTGGTAAATTTTGATCCAGTGTTTGGTGTTTCAGGACTGTGCTGACTTTGAGAAATGCTGCACCAACGTGTGTGGCCTCAACAGTTGTGTTGCTGCTCGTTTCTCTGATGGCACTCCTGCTCAGCCCGAAGGGAAGGATGGCGGGACGGCGGCCCCCACCTCCTCAGCCACCTGTGAGGGCTTTATTTGCAGCCAGCAGGGTGCAACCTGTGACATCTGGGATGGACAACCCATCTGCAAGTGCCAGGACCGCTGCGAGAAGGAGCCCAACTTCACCTGCGCGTCAGACGGTCTCACCTATTTCAACCGCTGCTACATGGACGCTGAGGCCTGCATCCGGGGAGTGACCCTGACCATCATCCCCTGCCGATTCTACCTGCCCGGCCCCCACACCAGCCCACTGCCTCAGGGCACTACAGCCTACCCAACCCCAACATCCTCCCTAGAGGATCCCATGCCCCCCACGCTGTACACCAATCCCCACCACCAGTCCATCTATGTTGGAGGCACGGTCAGCTTCCACTGCGACGTGGTTGGAGTGCCCAGGCCTGACGTGACCTGGGAGAAGCAGAGTGAGCGACGTGAGCGCCTGGTCATGAGGCCTGACCAAATGTACGGCAACGTGGTCATCACCAACATCGGACAGCTGGTCATTTACAATGCCCAAGTGTGGGACACGGGCATCTACACCTGCATCGCCCGGAACTCTGTTGGAGCACTTCGTGCAGACTATCCGCTGTCTGTCATCCGCCGGGCTGAGGATGATTTTTCTGAGGATCCAGAGATGCCCATGGGCCGGCCCTTTTCCCCGGCAGACTGCCTGGCTGAAGTGGACCTGAGGGTGTGCAGCGCGGAGCGTCACGTGGACTGGTACTACGATAGCAAGCTGGGCTCCTGCGTGACCTTCAGCAACGGGGGCTGCGATGACAGCCGCAACCGGTTTGAGACCTACGAAGAGTGCAAAGCCTCCTGCCAGAGGGAGGGGATGGGAATATGCTCCCTGCCTGCCGTTCAGGGTCCCTGCAAAGCCTGGGAGGCCCGGTGGGCCTGGAATTCCATGTTGAAGGAATGTCAGCCGTTTGCATTTGGTGGCTGCCAAGGGAACGCCAACAACTTCCACACCAAGAAAGAATGCGAAGCAAACTGTCCCCAGCCCAAGAAGAGACCCTGCAGGACATGTCGGATGAGGGGGAAAATTATCTCCAGTTTGTGCCGCAGCGACTTCGCCATTGTGGGTCGGCTGACAGAGCTGGTGGAGGACCTGAACTCTGGGCTGGCTCGCTTCAGCTTGGACGAAGTCCTGAAAGATGAGAAGATGGGCTTGACCTTCTTCAACACTAAAAACCTGGAGGTGACCATCACCAAGATGGACTGGAGTTGTCCCTGCCCCAACATCACGGTGGAGGAGAACCCTCTGTTGGTGATGGGCCTGGTGCATGACGGCATGGCCATCATCCAGACGGACAGCTACGTCAAAGCCATAACAGAACGCAGGCTGCGACGGCTGCGCGCTGCTCTGCACAAGAAGGCGTGCGAGCCTGTCCAAAGCCTGGGAAAGACCAGCGGTCCCACAGAAATAAATAAATAAATGTAACATATTACATTTATTTATTTTTGTTTAGCAAAACACACTTGAAAGTCGATCATCTGGTACATTTATTCATCGCAATTTCAACAATAACAGTTACAATTTTAAAACTACGTTATTTAGTAAAGAAAAATAATGTAAAAATACTTAAAATCCCACTCAGATTATCTTTTGAATCTATTTGCAAATGGTTCCCAGCGGTCTTTTGATTATAACAACATTTTTTAGCTAAAATAAAAACCTCTTTTTTTTTTTTGGACAAACTGTCTGCAGAGCGGCAGGAGTTGATCAGGAATTGTGGGCGGGACTTTTGGTGAAGAGTTATCTTTTTCTCCCACAATTTTCCCTGGAGTGGGTCTTCAACATCTTTAGGTTAATGAGCCACAGAATAATACATAGTAATCTAATGTTAACCCCATAAAGCCTATTGCATCAAATATCTGCCAGAAAATTAAATTCTTTGGAATGTGTTTTCCTTTCAATCTACAAAAACCAATGCAATATATATTTTAAAATGAAATTTAAATAGTTTTAATTATGATACGTTGGGTGATTTGGTAAGTTTTTGCTCACAACGATGTTAGTTTGATGCAAATACTGACGATTGTTCAAGAAAGAAGCCCCTCTTTTACCCACCGTCTCAAATTTGATACACATATTTTTTAAAATGGTGTAACTGATACACTTTGTAACTTCTCAATGCAGCAAGTAGTCATTTAAAAACTAATAGACGAGTTTTGAAAATTAATAAAACTTTTCCTGCCAAAAGTGGTTTTTCATGGCAATTCTCATGGCCATTTTTAAGGGAAGCCCTTCTACTGCCCCTAGTGGAATCATGATGCAGTACAGGGCAGAAGACGTGGGCCAAGGTTAGACAATGGGTTCTTATGGAAGGTTCTGATCTTGCTCATGAGATAGAAGTCTCAGAAATGCATTTATCAAATACAAATAGTTATATAGGGTTAACAAATATAGATTATATATCACTTTAGTCAAACTTTAATTCATTACTAACAAATAAATATGCATTTCTTTTTATTAGACAGCCTGATTTGGAGACACCCATCAGGAGAAGTCTCAAGTTTTTGGGTGGAACTTTAAATAAACTATTTAGTTTAACCAGAGTAGTGTCTAATAACCATTTTTTTTATTCCTGTAAATGTCTGAGACAGATGGAACATTTTTTAACTAAAAAAATAAATAAAATATTTGTATACCTAATTTCCTGAAAGAACAAAGGAAACAAATGTTTAAAACAGAGAAATTTTATCCCTTTTTTCAACAAATTGAACTTTCATTTGACTTAACGGAAAAAAGAAAAAATACCCCCCCCCCCCCAAAAACAAAAAACAAAAAAACTTTTCCACATTTGTTTGTGTCATGTGGTTCCATTTATACCTGTGATAGAAACTGGTTTAAATGTACCTTTAAATGGTGATCTACATGTGTTTGTACTGTAAAAAAGAAAAGAAGCAGCCCAGCAGTAGCTGTGTTACATTTAGTCTTTGCTCTTCACTTAAGTTCTTGCTTTACAAAAGAGATTTTAAACCAACTTTCTTGATTTCATGCGTTTGTTTTCTAAATTTTCTCTGCAAAGCACTTCTGCCACATAATCTACTGTAATACATTAAAGCAGACAGTGCTGTTGTGACCTTTAGTTCTCTCACTGGCACAGTCAGATCAAATAACTGCAGCCTTCCTGTCCAAAGCAGGTCATCAGAGCAGAACCACACAGACTGATGTGATAGAGGAGAACGAGGAAGATCCAGGAGAGACGCTCACACCACGCTCTCCTTCCTGAAGAGTAGACACTTGTTGTTGGCTGGCATGTCCACCTGAAGGAGAAGCATTTTTCTGTCAGGAAAATTCCACCACTTCACTCATTGATATCATATTGGGACTGTTTCTGTCAGCCGAATGCTCACCGTCTTCTCCAGCAACAAACCGTTTTTCTGCGCCAAAGAGCGGAGCAGGGAGATGTCCCTGAGCCCCCATTCTGGATTCCTGTTGGACAAAATGATGCAAAGAACAGATCTGGTTTTCCAAAGGTGAACATGAAATCCTGGGTTTCCGCTTGGACTGACGGTCAGGAGCGCCTCACCTCAGCCGCAGACTGCGGTCAAACTCTACGTTGCTTTGGGGGCTGATCTGCCCGTTCACTGCGTACGGCTGAGAAAAGCGGCAGTGTGTTATTGTGCGAGGTCACTGAAACGCTGTCATGTGACCATGGCGTGCTTGTGGGTGCTCACCCCGTACGTCAACAGCAGGCCGTGCAGCTTCAGCACAGCTCCGGCACCTCGGAATAAACCCTGAAAGAGAGAAAGTGACTTTGGTGCATCAGTCACTTACTCAGACGGTGGGGTGGCGTTACTCCCACTCGATGTGGCGTGAAGAGCAGGGTCGCCCAGTGCAGTTTTCCTCAGAAAAAACACCCCAAAGATAGAAGGTGTCGGGTATCCTGTAGCCACCCCTCCTGAGGTTGTGGAAACTGCTGTTTATGCCAAGTTAAGCTTTGGTCACATGAACAAATGCTGCAGGTTCTGGGGTTGTCATGGCTCGTGGAGGTCATAGAGAGGAGCAGCTGCATCTTATGGGGGGCATGGGTGTGTCTTGCAGTTCTCTCGTGTGGCCACCTCAATGGACAACGGTGAAAAATGGAGCGTACGATTGGTAGGTGTATCGTGGAGCATTTGAAAGGCTAACGTAAGTCGCACGCAGTTATGACGTATGATGCAGTCATACAGCTAGTGATGGGTCCGGCAGCTCATAAAGTGAAACCCTGTCGGAGTGCGCATCACTTCAGGAAAAGTCACGTGACGAATACAGCCACTGTGTCACAGAAGAGACACACAAAGAAGCGCATCTACCAGCAGCACTGCCAGATTCTGGGGTTTTGATTCTAATTTTGATATTTGGGTGCGTTTCCCGTCAATTTGGCGGGCTTTAGTTAGTTTTATTATGAGTCTAAGCTAACTTTTATTTTGAAAAATATATTTTATTTGAAAAAATTACTGGATTTCCTCTGTTACATTTCTGTCACTTGGGTACTAAATCAGTCCAGCGGTGAGTTTAACAACCTTTTTCATGCCCCCGATGCTCGCCCAGTTTCCAGCTGTTGGAACAGTTGTGGCATTCACGCGCCCCCGTTTTCCCCGCCCACCTGTGTTTGACGTTTAGTTTTACTGAATCTTTCCTTAAGGTGGTAAATGGAGTGTTTTAATGATGTTTGTGGAATTATTTAATAGTGTTTTTGTCCCCCCAGTTCATTTCTTATTTGAAATGAATCATCTTTAGTTTTGGAGGTTAAAAGGGGCAGCAGAATTCTCAAACTTAAAAGCCCCTAATTAATGCTGGGGCATTATAGAGCGAGACATGGGAATGAGGAACTACAATGACAACTAGAAGTAGCTGCATTTCCAGAAGAAAATGCAGGGTTGAATGCTGTATTGCTGAATGAAAGCTTAATTTGCTAAAGAAATTGCTGAACTGAGCTGAAAGAGCTCAACATTTTAAAAGTAGAATGGTTAAAATAGGTGAAAAACTGTAAAAGAAGTTAAGCACAAGGATTCCCTATGTATTTTAATGGAGCAAAAATTCTGGAAAATCCTGAAATATCTTGAAAAGTTGAAGGATTTGAAGGTCCAAAAGTAATAGCTGTAATAAGTTGAAAGAGTTGAACATTTTAATAGTTGAACGGTTTAAACTTTTGAAGTGTCCGAACGGGGTGTTGAACCGGCGACCTCATGCACCATAACTACCCAATGTATTTTAATAGGGCAAAAAATCCGGGAAAACCTGGAATATCTTACAAAGTGGAAGGATTTGAAAAACCAAAAGTCATAGCAGGAATAAGCTGAAAGAGCTGAACATTTTAAAAGTTGAATGGTTAAAATATGTTGAAAATTGTAGAGGGAATTAAGTGCCGAAAAACGGCGGAAGATAGCATAACAAGAAAACAAAGGGTTGAATGCTTTACAGCTTTCAACCAAATATAGTGTTTTTAAGCTTTATTCAGTCAGAGTCTCTTAACTTGGTTGCCTGCAATGATGTTTCGGTCCAGCAGGTGTCAGTGTGGAGTGACACAGCATCAACACAGCATCAACACAGTTTGGGCAATGTGCCGAAATGCTTCAAGAGGCCTCATCTACCCATCACTACATACGGCACCCATACAACTTTTGTTTCAGCCTGTGGTGAAATGAAGATGAAGAATCCTTACGCCACACTGTAGTCCATCCTGGTCCTCATGAGCCTCAACCCTGCCTTGTTTCCAGATCTCCCGGGCCTCCTTGATGCTGACTACCTAAACCAGGTGTGTTCAGTCAATCGGGATGTGGAATTACTCGAGTCAGCCAATCAGGAGAAAGATGGTGAAGGAGGGCTGGAAACCTGTCAGGATCGTGGCTCTTGAGGTCCAGGGCTGGCCAGTCCTGCTCCAGTTGTTAGAAGTACCGATCCTTCCTGACCACCTGCGAATGCCGCACGCACAAGGTGATATGCAAGTAGCCGTGGGATGCCCACATGAACTACTCTTAGTGTCCAATTTCCTCCTTTCTAACAGTCAGGCTACTACTGAGCTCCTATCACATGAACAGCCCTAATGGGCTGCAGGATTTGAGGGGCGTTGAAATAAAAGAAAAAAAATCTGTACTTCATGCCTGCGTCTCACCCATTTCACCCTTGAATGTTGTACAAGTGTTTGCTACAACTTGTGGTGGTGCAATGTGATGCGTTCTTCAGGTGAATTTGGACGTTGGTAAGGTAGCATCTTGCATTTATATCTGAGGCCCATCCAGGGACAAAGACACAGTTAAGAATATTTCGCAGATTCTGTTTGTACTCTCACAGTGATTGGTGGGTTTTGGGGGCGTGGCCTCGGCATCATGATCAGACGGGAAGGTCAGCAGACCCACCTCAGTACAGGCCAGCGGAGAGATGTGCATCATGTTGATGTTGAGAATCAGATCCAGGCTTTCCGGCCGGATCCCCGGCCAGCTCTGATGGGGCAGAGATGCATCCAGGAAGACGGCCGGCATCACATTGTCCAGCTGGTAGTGAGCTCTGTACGCTTCGATGCTGAGAATGGAAGAAAAAAATAAAACGCTTTTACAGACAGAAACACCAGCCAGAGGATGAAGGTGCTCCACACATTCTCCTCTGCAGCTCTGATGGCTGCAGCACCAGAGGCTCAAAGAGGCTGAACGAACGGATGGAGAAGGCGGGTTCGGTTCTGCTCTGGAGCTTCAGAAGCCAAAGAATGCGGGCAGGATCATGTAAAAACCTTCATCCTCTTCATCAACAGACAGAACCTCTTCAGTAAGAGGCTTCTTCAGATCCGCAGCTGGAACTCCAAACGGCAGCTGAAGAACCTGAGGGGTTCTGTTCTCGGGAATAGAACGAGTTACATCTGAATTATTGTAGAGATAAAGTATTTACCAAACAGTAACCCCCTTCTTTTTCACCCCATCCATTTATGTTTGGTGGTTGTTTACGCGGGCCCGGATCATGCGTTACCTGCTCAGGGACTCGCGCTCGTACTCGGTGGGCTGCCAGATGATGTTCCGCAAAGCTCGTGCGAAGTGGGTCACGTGCTGTCCGGTGCCGGAGGAGATTTCCAGCGCGTGCAGCGGTCTGTCGGAGGGCACGCTCTGCCGCAGAACCTCCAGGATGGGCTCCTTGTTCCGGTCTGCCGCGGGGGCGCTCAACATCGCGTCCAAGGACGGAGACACGCGGCTGCACGGGCCGAACAGTTTCCGGAACCTCTCCAGGTGGGTCGGGTGAGGTCTGAACACGCCAAAATTACGTCACAAAAGTTCGCCTTTTCCCTGAAAATCGACTTCTTCCGCGATTCTTCACGTGACTCCTCTTTCATCCAATGAGAACAGTGGGCGGGCACAAATGTATGAGACGTAATATCACGCAAGCGCAGTTTGAATATAATACCCCCCCCCCCCCAATTTATTTGAGAAAATACTCGTTTTGGTCACAATTCATTCTTAGAAGAAATGGAGCAAAACAATACATTATTAAAGAAAGAAAGGAACAAAAAACAACAGATTTAAACATTCAGAACACAAACACGGTGGGAGGAGAACGTCCATAAGTTAGGAAATAAAGTTTTCTGAATTAGTACAGATTTAGAAACGACTTTTCTTTACAACATCAAAGGACCTTCCACCTTCTGAAATAAATAAATAAATAAAAGTACATTTACATAAAAATCACGGCCGTAAGTTTACATTTAGCTACTGACTAAATCGAGCAGAACAGTGACAGATCCTGTGTGTGACTGCTGTGATGTGACGGAAGCTGTGATGTCACCGCTGCGCTCATGCGTCCTTCTGAGCTGCTGCATTCTCACTCTGCTGCCTCTCAGAAGTAAGCAGCGTCTGTGACCCGCTTTCAGAAGACGTCTGGCTCTCAAGAGGACAATTCGGAGTCGGGTTTGGGCTGAGGAAGATGTGATCAGCGCTGAGCCCGTCCAGGCAGTTTGTGTTCGCCGCTGCATCACTGAAGATCGTGTTTGAGAAGACAGATGTGAAAGTGAACGGCGAGCCAAGTGACTCCTGCACGGGAGCTTTGTGATGTCCAGAAGGAAGAAGAACAGCTGGATCCCTGGGTGGTTTGAGTGGAGGAACGGGTCCAGGTGGCGTCTGCGGCTCCTCTGTTGAAACCTGCTGAGGCCCGGTCCTGCATGTGCCCCTGCTGCTGAGGCTGGAGCGGCGGGACGAGCCCTCTGCTGTGGAGATGACGTTGCTGGCGCGTGGGAGACTGCTGGGGGCCCCGGGCCCCTTGAGCGGTCTTTCCTTCACCAGAGGCGCAGAGAAGCAGTTGAGGCAGCCAGACATTGAAGATGACTTCCCCTGAACATACAGCACTGTGATTGGAGAACAGGCAGAAGACTGGGTGGTCTCAGATTTTGAGCCCACCCTTTTAAGTCCAGAGTTAGTTTGGGCCCCTAAATCTGATGACCGACGTGAGAATTTCCCTTTTGATCCCCTCCGGATGGTTTTTGTGCCTCTGCTGAGCCAGAAATCCTGAGGCGGCACAGGATCCGGCTGAGTTTGAACAGACTGGTTATCTGTGTTCTGAGAGTGGTGATGGGACACAGGAGAGGCCTTTTGGCCGCAGGTCCTGCAGCTTCATGTCCCATTGGAGGGTGGACGAGTCACTGGGTGGCTGGTTGGAGGAGGAGGAGCGGCGAGAGGGAGGTTGCTGGATGGGACTGCTGCCATTTGACCACGGCTCATTTTCCAGGCTCAGGCTGAACTCTCCACTGCTCTCACTTTGGGCTCGACTTTGGACTCCTGGAAGGACACAATTACGTCATTATGAACACAGATAAGTGTTAAAAAATTGAATCCATAAAGAATGTCATAAGTGCACAATGTGGACCAGTAGAGGGCAGCAGAACAGGACTTCCAGCAGCAGATGTCGGCTTTTAGTCATCAGCTCGCGGATTAATATGAAACAAGGTCAAGCTGCTGTTTGGTGGCTTTACTCTAATTCTTGAGCTGGTTAAACACTTGCCTGCTGGAAGAGTACTCTAAATGAGAGTCCAGAGGTTTTACCGTGATTCTGCACCATGTCGTTGTCCTCACATCCAGATGGTAAGCTGCTGGCATTGGAATCTTTGCCTGTGGAGCAGCAAATCACAACTTTACTCAGTGTTTATGCAGAAATGGACTTTCCTTCATTCTAAGATACAGCAAAGAGGAAAATGAAAGATAGCATTAACTTCTGGATGTTTCCATCTGCCTTCCCGCTGGTCAGAAACATCTGGAAGAGTGCTGGTGATGAAATAGCAGGAAGGGGTGAAGGGATGGTGAAGGATGTAGGAGATGGAACTCAGCTGGCATTCATCCATAATGACCGGTAACCCTTGGGAAGGGCCTCTGAGCTGCCGGCCCATCACTTTGCCTCAAACAGGGTGAACAGGTTGGATAAGCTGCTCAAAGCACAGTGTGTGGCATGTAATGCTAAACTCTCAATCTGACTCCCAGCTCTGCAGCGGCTTCGTGGCAGGCCTTTGGAGCACCTTCCCGCAATACAACTCCTGCAAGGCTGCTTTCTGTAATACTACTTCCTGCAAAGCTGCATCCTGCAAGGCTGCGTCCTGCAAGGCTGCTTCCTGCAAGGCTGCTTCCTGCAAGGCTGCTTCCTGCAAGGCTGCTTCCTGCAAGGCTGCGTCCTGCAAGGCTGCGTCCTGCAAGGCTGCGTCCTGCAAGGCTGCTTTCTGTAATACTGCTTCCTGCAAGGCTACTTCCTGCAAGGCTACTTCCTGCAAAGCTGCATCCTGCAAGGCTGCGTCCTGCAAGGCTGCTTCCTGCAAGGCTGCATCCTGCAAGGCTGCTTCCTGCAAGGCTGCATCCTGCAAGGCTGCTTCCTGCAAGGCTGCATCCTGCAAGGCTGCTTCCTGCAAGACTGCTTCCTGCAAGGCTGCATCCTGCAAGGCTGCTTCCTGCAAGGTTGCTTCCTGCAAGGTTACTTCCTGCAAGGCTGCTTCCTGCAAGGCCGCATCCTGCAAGGTTGCTTCCTGCAAGGCTTCTTCCTGCAAGGCTGCTTCCTGCAAGGCTGCTTCCTGCAAGGCTGCATCCTGCAAGGCTGCTTCCTGCAAGACTGCTTCCTGCAAGGCTGCATCCTGCAAGGCTGCTTCCTGCAAGGCTGCTTCCTGCAAGGCCGCTTCCTGCAAGGCTGCTGAAACCTTCACTGTAATATCCAAGGAAACCTCAGTCTGCCACACCAGATGTTACAAACTGTGTATGTTGTATATTTTAGTTTAAATTAATTTGTTTTAAGACAGCAACCTAACAGTCAACATTTCTTTGAAAGAGAAACACTTGTTTTTAAGAGAAAAACTAAATGCAATCCATTTTCCGCTTGTTCTGTGGACACATTTATTTGCTTATATTGTTGTTCATTTTCAGCATATCTCTTCAGTGGACACCACATTACTTTCACTGATTTGCTGTGGTGGTTTTGGCAGAGATCTTTTACGCAGGATGCCCTTCCTTATACAATCCTTTATTTTATCCGGGCTGGGGACAGGCACAGGGGGACCTAGACTTGGGCTCCCTTGTGGCCACAATTAGGCTCGCCCAAGGACCCATACCTTAGCTTTGGTGTATTTTCTGAAAACAAGTCATTGTAACTCAGTTTGATTGGAAATGAATCAAGCAGAGTATTTTTGTCACAAAGCCTTGGGTTAGGAGGAGTGAGCCCCTGACCTAAGCTACAGTTAAAGCAGAAGCATGAGGCACACATGCAACTGAACTGCCACTGCGTGATCAGAGAAGAGGAGGCGACTTCAGAACTTTCTTACACGTGGAGCGACGGAAGAAGAACTTGACTCTGTCTCTGTCCTTCAGCCTGCTCTTCAAACGGGGAAACTTTTTCAGAGGAGCTGTTTTAGCATCGGGTGAGGAATGAGGGACAAACGGGAGGAAGGAGGGGAGGACGACAAGGAACAGAAGAGGAGCCAAAAGGTGAGAAGTCGGCTGAAGGAGGAGCTGACACAGCTCATGCGTGAGGGAAGATGATGGTCGGCACATTTCTGAAAAAACCAGAAGATTCTTTACTTTGGCTCCAGTTTAAGATTTTGGACAGGAACTGAACCCTTCACTGCAAAAACTCAAAATCTGACCCAGAAGTACACCTGTCTACTTTCTAGTCAGATAAACCTTTGTAAAAGACAACGGCAGAACAGGTTTGACTTAAGCGCAGTTTTCCATTATGGTGGGAATTTTTTTTCTAATGGAACAAGTGACAAATTCTTAAAAACAATCCTCCTCCTAATTAAATGTTACCTGTGGGGTCTATGTCTCTAATAGATTAATAAAATAATTTACAGGAGATGAGACAAATATACTGACAGGTGGACGTCGTTTTTTCAGTCTGAAACCGTGACGTGGCTCCCTTAATGAAGTTCACATTAAAACACGTTTAGTCAAGTATTTCAGGTGTCTGAAGCCCATCCTCATCTAGGAATCTGTTTGGGATGGACCCGCTCCTGCAGGGTCTGCAGGGGTGGTACTCACTGCTGTGCTGGAGCAGGGCGGTGGAGGCGGAGCCTCCAGAGCCGTCAGAGCTGATGAAGGAGCCGCTCTCCTGAGAGCAGACATGCGGCTCAGCCAGGCCTGCAGGCTCCAGCTCGCGGCTGCTGGATCTCATCAACTTCCTCAGCTTCAGGGTTATCCAGTTCCCCCGTCTGTGATGGAGATGTGGAGAAATGGAAAATCTGTAAAATTACTGTTAAAAAGAGAACTACACGTGGTGCATTATGGGATTTTCGTTAAGAGGACATATCTCCTTTTGTTTGGCTCGTCTGTCCAAGTCATGTCCAGCATTTTCTGATTTTTCTCAGCTTTTGCTCTGCTGCATCTGTTTCAAATGAAACTTTCTTCTTGCTGCTTTTTTGTTTAACTGTGAAGCTCAGATTCAAAGCTGCTGAAGTTTTAGCGTCCTGAGCTGATTCTGTGTGTAGGAAAGCGCATCTTCTGGCTGCCAACTGGGGATCACATTAAAAAAGAATAAAAGATCCAGTCAAGTTTTAAGTCCAAGTGTTGACTTACCTGCGAGGAGGTGAAGGCTCGTACAACTTGTACTGGTCCATTATCTTTTCCTCCAGCTTCTCCTTCTGCCTCCGTAAATCATTCAGCTTGTCTCTGAATGGAGAAAGAAAACTATTATCAGCTTCTTGGACTGTTTTTGAAGTTCATGGAGGAGAATCTCATTCCATGTCTGGTGGAGTTCAGTTCATCCTGAACACACAAACAAACCAAATCCTCATTCAAGTAAACATAACTTCATGTCCTTCATCAGGTAGGACAGTACCTGAGGATCCCACAAAGGTTTACCTTCTTTATTTTAGTTCATAGTTTGTTTCTGCATAAATAAAAAGCCGGATACGTTTTTACCTGCAGATCAATAAGCTCTTCAGGAAAACTCACTTTTTTTTAACTTCATGATCAAATTTGAAAGAGAAAATAAATAAAGTTTAGGGGGAAAATCTCTATGAACACCCCCTCTCAAAGGAAAAATCACCTGGTTTTGGACTAAACTGCGTAAACCTGGCTTATGAGTCAGATTTGATGATTGCAGTTTTGGTTTACTCCTAGTAGTACTCCGGGTCGGCTGATGCTTGGACCCGAATCCCACATTTCATTCCTGAAACTAAAGCCAACCAGGAAGTTCCAAATGTTGCAGTTCCTCAAATCACCACAGGAGGCTGATTTCCAAAACCGAAACAATTTTCTTTCTTTCTTAAATCAATTTTGATAGTAAAAAGTCCAAGTTTTCATGGAAAATTTTTACTAGTTTGATGTTTATTGCTTTATTTTCTATTCCTAACAATTATGGCCAAAAAAAAAAGTTCTAAAAAATGTTGTTGGAGCTCAACTTTGTAATGGGTTTGTCCGGTAAAGTTGGTGGACCCAACAAAACTCTCACTTTCCTCTGCCTACTCAAATGCCTAATTTTGAAACATTATTGACATGGGCAGAGCAAATTTGGGTCAATATGAGCGATCCACTTCAGGTTTAATCAACACCATTTAGAATCATCTAGGTGACATCAGACACTATGCATGTATTTCTATGGTTTGGACCAGTGGGAACCTGCAAGTCCCGCTCGACCCACACACAGATTCAGACCGGCATTTTCTCAACATAACACCAAAATCCTGTTTGATGCTCAACATCTCCTTTTGGAACTTCAGAAAATCTGAGGAAACCTCCAAAGTAAAGTCTGCACCATAGAGTTGTATTTTGAAATTATCTTTTGGGATGATCAATGAGATTTCTTTACACGATAAATTGATGTTTTGTAAAATATTTAAAGAAGATGAAGGTCATGTGTCAAGAAAAGACCTTTAGCATATTTTTACAAGATTTTCTGCATTAATTTCTCATAGCATTTAATCTAATCTTGATTAAAAACATTTAAAATTATACATATGAGATGTGTATTATTCCAATCTATATTTTAAGAACTAAAACCTGGAAGTACCGTTGGAAACCCTTCAGTTAATTTTTTTTTAAATCCCCTTGAGTCAAATGTTAGCTGTTAGCTGTTCTTGAATATGACTGTGAACCTTTTATGTTTGTTCCACACAAAAATAAACACAATACGCTCTGCCTGAAGCTGGAAAGACTTTCAGCGGCTTTACAAATTCAATGGGTCACAGTTAGACACATGGACACTGTGTCACTCCGCCAAAAGTGCAGGCAGAAGACCTAAAGAGCACAAGGAAGACAAAATCTACCCTGGGAGGCAGACAAGCATTTGATATTTGTAACTCTGCAGCATTTAAAGCCTTAAACAAGCAGAGTGTATGGCAGCACGATGCAGTTTAAACCAACATTCTTGAATGTCAGACATTCATTTTTGGAAAGAACATTTGGCCTAAAAAATGCACTGAAAATCATGATCAAACATCCTCCTAACTACAAAGCACGGTGGAGTAAAGATCACGATTTGAGCCAGCTTTTCTGTTTTTCGGGCCTAAACTTGTGATCATGTTATAAAAGTAGACGCTTTCATCAGGACGGTGCTGTTAGGACATCAGCTGAAAGCTGGTGGAGACTTTGAACATCATTGGAGCAGGTCCACAGCAGAAAAAAGCCCAAGTCTAAACAAAGTGATGCTTTTGAAGGAACTTCAGGAGTCATCGCATCTATGGCAATGGTGACAGTCGTTGCCATAGATACGATGACTTGGAGCGACTCGGACCAGTCCCTGTCGCATGGTTTCAACATGGCGGTGCCCGTATCAGGAAGAGGGATTTTGCCTCATTTCACGAGAGATGGCAGTACGGCATTTTCTATGAGTGACATCACACCTCGATTCCTCCATTGTTTTTACAGTCAATCCATGAAACCAAAGACAAATCAAACATGGAAATAATCCACATAGATGATTATGACTGTAGGGGGCAGGCACAGAGGAGGATCAAAAATGAAGCTTTTTGATGTTCTGCACAAAATTTGGTAGCACTTCTGAATTTCACTCCTTTTTCTATTGTTAAAAAATGCTGGTTTAATTCTGAACGATCTATTTTTGTTTTTATCAATATTTAAACATTATATTTTTGTTGATTCTCCTGAAGATCGGACCACAAGTTGTAGAAAACTCTGAACAGGTGGCGTGATCCTTCATAAATCAGATCAGGTCAGAAAAATGTCCTTTAACTGCTGGAGAGAAAAATATTACATCCACGACAACAATAAAGAGAAACGCCAGCAAGTGTTTGCCTCACATACATGTACTGCCGCTCCTCGACATGAAACAGATCTTTGCTCTCCATGTTCTGCTCCAACAAGCTCCGGTTCTGCAGCATCAGGGTCTTGATCTGGCTCAGCAGGTGCCGGTTCTCTTCATCGAGGTTTTCCTTTAGCTGACTCAGCAGCTAAAACGGCAAGCGGGACAAGAGTATGAACATCTGCGACATTCATTGATAAGCAGTTAGGTAGAAAACCTGCTGACTAGGACCTGTCAAATATTTCTGTCTAGCCATCAGACACAGCAAAAGCGACCTGAACCACTCTGCGACCACACTGTATGGTCACATGACTTTGCTAAAGTCTTCCCGCACATTGGACTGTAATGATGGTTTGATCATTTTTTGCTGCCAGCACATGTGGGTTGTCTACTGTGATGTCACTTGTTCAGGAATGATAGTTAATTAAAACCAATGTGCCTTAATCCAAATGGTATTTTCCAATATCGATTTATTTCTCTTTAAAATTATGTTATAATGGTATAGGTAAGTTTGATAATAAACTCGCCTCAGACAGATCTATGTGTTTGGATCGACGGAATAAAAGTCGATTCATCTATTAATGGTTACGCCTCTGCTCCGGGCTCATACCTCACACTGGTTGGAGAGCTTCATTGAGGTGATGTCCAGCTGCTGCAGCTCCGTCTTCAGCTTGGAGAAGTCTGCCTCCAGCCAAGTCTTCTCCAGCTTGATCTCATTCATCTGGGTCTTAAGCTGCTTATGGTCTGCTGTCAGAGCCTCGTTGTCCTTCACGAGCTGACAGTAAACTTGGTTGAGCCTAAAAAAACCAACACTCATTGGAATTCACGTTTGCCTCAACGCATGCCTTGGTGCACGTCAGAGCCTCCTCACCAGTCCTTCTCATCGCGCAGCCTGCTGCACTCAGCAGCCGTGCTCTGGTGCTGCTCCTTCTCCAGACCTATCCTCATCTGCTCTTCCTTTAAGGCTCTCTCCAGGTCCTCCAGCTTTGTACGCTGTTGCAGCAGGCTATTACATCTACATGCACCCAACATATATGCAGCAGCTTCAGCACATGTTGCACCTAGGATTCAAATGTATCTTCTCTCCCCCACCTGTCCTGCAGTGTGCGATCCTCTAGCTCCAGCGTCCGATGGGTGTTCTTCAGACACTTGTGTTTGCCCATCAGGGCCTCGTACTCCATGGCCTGCCGTTCATGCAGAACCACCAGCCGCTCGTGGTCCCGCAGCAGCTGCTCATGAGAGCCGCGCAGCTCCTCGCGCTCTCGCACCACACCGTCCCGCTCACTCTCAGTCCTGGACTGCTGCTGCTGGAGCTGAGCGTTTTGGGCCATAAGGGCCGCACTCTGGGAATTCAGAGTGGACATCTCCACCTGGGGAGGGGAAGCAGTTAGAATGAGTATTCACAGGGAGCAACAGGAGCAGTGGTGAAGCTCAAAGAGGGCGGGGGCACCTGTAGGTTAGCATTGTGTGTCTGCAGGGCGGTGTTGTTCTCCTGTAGGGAGGCCGCCTGCCTCTGCAGGGCTAATATCTGTGCCTGCTGGATGTGACTCTGACCTTCCAGCTGCTTCAGCTGCACCTGCACAGCCTGCTGCTCCGCCTCCAGCGTTGCATTCTGCCCAGGGAACAAAGAGGACAAAGAAAAGAGATGATGGACACCAACAAACTATGGACTTTTAACCCGCAGAATCTAGAGGGATGCTGCCTTCAGGTACCAGAAGCAAACTGCTTACATTTCTCTCGACCTTTATCAGGTGGTCTTTGACCCTGAGCAGCTCCTTAGTGGCCTCCTGGCTTTCTTGCAGCCATTTGCTCACAGCTTTGCAGCTCTCAGCCTCGGAGCTGGACCACTCCTCTTGTGTCTGCTGCAAGGCGTCGCAGCTCAGCTTCACCTGCGTGACAAAGAAAGGTGTCACACTTGGCGATTGAAAACCTGCTGGTCTCCAAATAGGAACCTGCACAGACGTACAGTCTTCAGATCGTGGCACAGCTGCTGACTGAAGGAGGAAGCTTCCCTCAGACGTGCTTCCAGCATCTGGTCATCTTCATCTTGCAGAGACTTCTTGAAAGAAGTCTCCAGCTTCAGCATTTTGACGCTACAGCATCAGAGAAATTAAGATCAATGAATCATAAACCCTATATTAATGTGTTGTTGGTGGAGACTTCTATCTCCGAGTGTCACAAAGGTACCTGCCATCAGTTGTGTGTGCTTCTGGCTGCTTTGCGCTCTCCTGGACTCTCATCTCCAGCTCATGTGTCCGCCTCCGCAGCTCTGCATCTCTCTGCTGGGTGCTCATCTTCTCATTCACCAGCTCCTGAGGACGAGCAGCACAGTTCAGTGTTCTTTCCCCCGTCCCCGATGGTCAGATGGACCTCAACGGAGCTGTCATGTTTCTTTTTTCGTTTGCATCCAGTTTTCTTTTCCAGGCAGAGTTTTTGTATCAACATGATGTCACATTTAGCGTGGAGTGCCCCCCCAGAGGGCAGAACACCTTTTTTGTTAAATGCTAGAGGGTTGTTGTAGCATCAATAATCACAGATGAGACTTTTAGCCAGAGAGGGGGCGGCTTCAGGCTAACATTATAGAGCCGCTGGTGTCTCCAGGCAGAGCAGACCAACAGAACTTTGTTCGAAACAAAAAAACAAAACATGTGTGTGGCCTTGGACTGCTGACTGAAACCATTAAGTGTCACAGCAGACACAGGTGAACTCACCTGCCTGAGCGTTGCCAACGTTTTCTGGTCGATGGCAGCTTGCTTGGCCAGCTGTCTGTTATCTACCTCCAGGTTTTTGGCCCTCTCAGCTGTTTCCCTTAGCCCCTCCACCTCCTTCACCACACCACGCATCTCTCTCTCCAAGCTGCTCATGCACACATTGCTGTTGTCCAAGTTTGCCTCCAGAATTTCCACCTGTAAAGACAGAAGTATGTAACTGCAGGCCGTGTCCGTTTTGAGGAGAGCTCCATGTTTTCAGCAGTGAAAAGACTGCCTCCTACCTGCTGCCGGAGCCGCCGGTTCTCCTTCTCCAGGTGGCGCTTGTTCTTTTCCAAGGAGGCAGTTTCCTGCTCCAGACTCTGCTTTTCTGATTCTAGCTGCTCCAGGCGTCTCACAGAGATCTGAAGTTCCTCTAAGGAAGTCTGGAGAGTCTGGTTCTCTGCTTCCAGCTCCTGAACCTCCTCCTCCAAAAGTGCAACCTTTCGATCTTTAAATGAGAGCACAAAGCTTAACAACCTTGCAATGTTTCAGTGCACATTTTTAAGGCCTGCAGAACCCACCTGAGCTGTCCAGAGATGTCTGTAGCTGCAGATTAACTGCATCCAAAGCCCTGACCTTGGCCTCCAGCCGCTGCGTGTGCTTGCTGGCATAGGAGGAGCGAGCTGGCAGACCCGTGAAGATGCCGTCATGATGAAGACTGCTGCCATTTGGGGTCTCTGATCCATCCAAAGCATGCAGACCATTGTGAACATTTTCCAAGGCTTCCAGATCCGACATGGTTTCTTGTAAATCCTTCCCAGTGCCTCCATCCTCCAGCTGTCTGCTCTCCAGCTGACAACAGTCTGCAGCGTCTGCGGGGGGGGTCCATGCTTCTGCAGAGAGGTCCTGATGGCAGTTCGACCCTCCGTTCACGAGTGGCTCTGAGTTTTCTGTGACAGAGCAGCAGGCTCGCTTTGATGCATAGAAGTCAGTGGAGCTGCACATCTGGTGAGAACTTTCTTTGCTTTTGGTGCTGAGCTCCTCGATGGTCTTAAGGAGACTTTGGTTCTCCTTCTCCAGCTTCAGCAGCTGACTGCGAGTCCTCTCAGTGACCTCCTCGCTGAAAGTCTGCTGCCCTTTAGAAGAACACAACAGCTGGTGACTTGTGTGATTTAATGTCTCCATTGGCTCTTACCAATGGTAGCTCTTACCCTGCGAGCTTTCCGATGTCTTGGAGAGCTGCTCCAGCTCCCAGCCCAAGTGTTGAGACTCTTCCATGCTTCTCCTCTGAGCCAAACACAGAGCCAGGTTCTCCTCCTGAAGCTCCTTGATGCACTTCCTGTCTACCTCCCTCTCCTGGAGAGAACAAGGAGTTGACAGAAGATTCTGCTGGTTTCCAGACTGTTTAGTGTGGTCATTATTTCAGGCATGACCCGTTTATGGTTCCATCATATGTCTAATTATCCAAAGTTTGATTAGTTATTGTATGAATGTATAACTGATGATTGTGTTGTTTTTATGTATTATTCCTATTTGATTGCTTGAAATAAACAATTTCAAATCAAATCAAATAAAAAAAATCTCCACGAATATTTATATGTTCAGTGTTTATACTGAATACTAATGTAATGTTAAAATTGAGTGACAACAGCACTTTGATGCATCTTTGCATTTGCCGGTTCCCTTTCATGTATGTCTAAATCAGTGACGTGCGCTGAGGTTAATGGCTGGTGAGGCACTGACGTCATCAGTCATATTTACAAACATATGAACCATACTGAGTAACTTATTCACCATTTGATTGACAACAGTTAACGTGTTTTGTTTAAAATATCATTTCAACATGTTTTTTTTCCATATACAGTGATCCCTTGCTATAACACGGTTTACTTTTCACGGTTTCGGTACTTCACGGATTTGCATCGTGCATTGTGTTCTGCATTCTGATTGGCTAAAAAATCACTCCGCTTCTTCTCTACCTGTGCGTCAATAACGTTGCAGTTTAATATGTGCACGTACGTAAAACAGCAAATTCTCTTGATGGTGGCATGTCAGTGTATAAGGATCTTTTTGCAAAGCAGAAAAAAGAATGACAACAACTGCCTATCACTGTGTTCTTATCCCGAACAAACACAGCTGCACCGCGGCTTCAGAAGTCAGGATGCAGCGGCTGCAACACCTGAGTCACTATTTGTCCCACTGTACTTTGTATTTTTTTCATAATAATTTTACATTTTCTCCCGTTTCATCTAATCACTCGGGTCGCGGTGGGCGGGGCTAATCTCCGCGATTTCAAGCCTTCTGCTCACATTGATTATTAAAATTATTATTTGACAGTACAGTACAGAAGTTATTTATCTAAAAAAACTTTTCTAAAGCAACAAACGTTATTATCATCTTACCTTTACTTGTAAATAAAGTCCATACGCCGCTCCTTCTGAAGAAAATGACTTGCCGCTTGCTATCACTTCAATTACTTTTTAGTGTCATAATCTCAGGGCTCACCGGCGCCCCCTAACATGAGGCACGAGAACTTCTGGCCTCACCCAGCGGCTTTTTGGCCGGCGTTTAGCGCTCAGCACAAGAAACACGTCCCTCACATACAGTTATTTATCAAAACAAACACTGTACATCATATACATCTGCTAAATTATGTAAACTCAGCTCATATACTAAATGGCTTTGAAAGAAAAGTTTGACCTTTTCGTACTTTTTTGTTGCTTATTTGTTATTAATAATAATCTCTGTTCATTTAATAGTTTAATGTTAAAGTTAAATTAAAGTAAAGATTTTAAACTCAAATAAGCTCATTTTGGATTAATTTCTGCAGATTTTCTACTGAAAGTCAAGGAAGCACAGAAACCTGCAAGCCTCTCATTTCAGCCTCAAACATCCCAGGGTGTGACTTTATGTTAATGTTTAAAGCACTCTTCGTAAAGAACTATCCAAATAATGAGGAAAAAAAATCATGAAAATGAGTCACATTGTTCTTTTGTAATAAAAAAAAAAGCTAGATGGCGTCAAGGAGTATTATCCCAAGAGGTGGCATGACAGAAACAAGGGGCTCTCTCTTCTGGTGTCATTCAATTATTTGTTGCATTAAAATTAATGCAATATAAAGAAAATGAATCTGACCTGCTCCATGTCCTGGACCCGGGCCTTCAGCAGCAGGATGTGCTTCTCCAGCTGGTGGATTTTGTCTGTGCGAGCCCTCCAGCCTTCCAGCTGATCCTCCAACACTTCCTTGGTCTCCACCAGCACCCTGTTGTCCTCCTTTAGCTCCTGATTTATAAAACACACTTCATTACATTTCCTAGAAAAAAAACTGAATACACGTCTTTAACATTTTACCAGGACTTAAACCAAGCACTCATCAGTTTGCTGTTTTAGTCATAAATCAGTAGCTGTATTTTGAACCCACAGCTGACAGTGTAAAGACAAATCAGGCAGAGTCTTTGAACGAGTCCCACCTCCACTTTGGCCTTGTACAGCTCCATCTTGTGCAGTTGCTCCCGGTATCTCGCCACTTCGCTCTCCAGCTTGTCCGCCTTCATGGCCCTCTCCCTCAGGGCATCCAGCTCGTCGCGGTACGTCCGGGCAGAGCGAGCGTCCACGAGCAGCCGGGAATTCTGTTCACAGATACAAAACATACCGGTACCTGAACTCTTCCGTTTGACCATTTTATCCAACATGTCGCTGTTCGCCAGCAGGCTTAGACTTAAATTTACAATAATTATCTGTCATTGATTTTTCCACCAGTCTGCTCAGGACTGCTGGAGACCCGCCCCATCCGCTGAGAGACCCCAGGCAGTTTTCCGGACCACCACAGAGACTCAACTAGATTCCGATGCCGACCATGCAGTGTGTGCATGTGATTGGACTTGGAGGGGCAGGATCTGTGTAGCACTGAGCGCTAAAGAACGAGCTAATTAATAAACCCAGAAAGACTCTAACCTGGCAAAAAATATGAAATGAACATAACTGTACTCAATGATGAGAAAAAAAAGAATCTACTGTCACAGTTTCTACTCTGACTTGCTGTAATATTTTTACTTTAAGATTGTTCTGTTGTAGTTCTCTGACAATTCATTTCCAGGGATTCAAATTATCTTAAGAAAGAAGATTTTAAGTCCAGAAGCCTTGACTCAACTTCAAGGCAATGTTAGCCGGATGAATGAGAACCTTCACTGGCTGTGTGAACAAAACATTCATCATTCATTCGTCTTCTAAAACCGTTTTGCCCCTTTCGGGGTCATGGGGCTGCTGGAGCCTATCCCGGTCACTCGTAGGCGGAGGCTGGGGACATCCTGGACAGGTCGCCAGTCTGTCCAGGGTGTTGCAGGGCCACAAATCCCACACCCATACACACCTAGGGACAATTTAGAGTAACCAATGAACCTATGAAGCATGTTTGAAAAAAACAAACAGTGATAATAAAAATGGACTGGACTCAGTTAGGCTTGGTACCTCCTGCTGGATCCTCTTCAGCTGGGCCTCCATGTTCTCTAGCTCATGTCTGCAGTCGAGCATCTGCTCTCTCCTCTCCTCTCTGTGGTCACAGGTTAAGTAAAGGGTTAGGGTTTGTGCAGACACACAAGCAGGAGATGGTCACTCTAGCCGTTTTGAAGAAAAGGTGTTCTGTCAAGCTAAAATGTGTCCTGCGGTCAGACGGATTCTCTGTGTTTAGCGAGAAGCAACTATGTGTGAGAGTGAGAGCATCCTAATAACGGGCACAGAGAAGTAGCAGCAGCAGCAGCAGAGAAGGGCGGAGGCGAGATCGGATCAGGGCTACTGCGTGTGTGTGTGTGTGTGTGTGTGTGTGTGTGTGTGAGGCTGCAGCACTAATGTGGGTCAGCCGGGATCCACAGCCATACAACCTGCCAAGCAAGCAGCAATGTGGGCCAACCTCCGCAGGGCGTCTCTTATCCTGAACCTTGTCTGCCGCCGCCGCCATTCACTGTGTGTGTCGGTCTGCATAGCAGAGCCTCTAACAGCATCCGAACAGAGGAGAACCACACACTTCCATGTCTGACTGCTCAGCATTTGGAACAAAACTGTCAAAAACCTGTTTTTCATGAATTTGTATCTAAACCTGCAGACAGCTCCCTTCAAGTAAAGTGAAAAACACTTGTATTATAACAGACAAGACAGAGATGCTTTCCTGTTTTAATGAGCATTTTGTTTCCTCTGGATCATTATTTAATTCTATAAAACATTCAGCTGAGTACTCCCTCCCTGTGAATCACGAAGACTTAACGCATAATTTCTCATTTTCCCCCGTTCACAACTTTAGAAGTCTCATAAGCCCTTAAACTCCTTGATCCTACTGAATCTGCTGGTCCTGATGATCTAGAACCATATTTTATAAAAGCTGCAGCAGACGCTATAGCACTTCCACTGACCTATTTATTTAATTTATCACTGTCCATGAACATTATTCCGCATGTATGGAAATCGGCTTATGTGTTACCTCTACTTAAAGGCGGTGACCCAACTAATTTGAGTAACTATAGACCAATTTCCAAGTTACCCATTTTGGCAAAAGTTTTGAACGGTCTTATAAGTGTACAATTAAAAGAATTTCTCACTTCAAATAATATTTTAAGCCCATCACAATCAGGATTTAGAAAGCAACATAGCACAACAACCGCAGCTCCTAAAATTTTAAATGACATTTCTGAATCCCTGGATGACAAACACCACTGTGGCGCCCCCTTCATCGACCTCTCTAAAGCCTTTGATACTGTGGACCATACTGTGCTTAAACAGAAACTGTGCAGTATTGGGCTGTCAGAGCATACCATCCGGTGGTTTGCAAACTACCTGTCTGACAGGACACAGTGTGTAAAGGTTCAGAATCAAAAATCTAAATTTTCAAAAGTATCTGCAGGGGTTCCACGAGGCTTGATTCTTGGGCCGCTTCTTTTTACCATCTATATAAACGACCTTGATAAAGGTATCACCGATAACCTGCACCTATATGCTGATGATACCATCTTGTACACTTTTGCACTTTCAGTTGAGTTTGCCATATCAAAGCTCCAATCAGCTTTTAATCAACTGCAGAATACCTTTTATCATTTAAAACTGGTTTTAAATTCTAACAAAGCTAAATATATGCTATTCTCTAAAAGCAAAGCCAAACTCCAAAACCTGCCCCCAATTACTACAAAAGAAGGACATTTAATTGAGCTGGTAACAGAATACAAATACTTTGGTATTTTAATTGATGACTGTCTAACTTTTAAACCACTTATTCAGAAACTGGCTCACAGGCTGAAAATAAAATTAAGCTTTTATTTTAGAATCAAATAATGTTTATCATTTGAAGCCCGTAAGAAACTTGTCACTGCCACTTTTATGTCTGTCCTTGATTTTAGTGATGCGATTTATATAAATGCTTCTGCTAATGCTTTGCATGCTTTGGACACTGTTTTTCATGGTGGACTGCGTTTTATAACAAACATGAGGTCACTAACCCATCACTGTATTGTGTATGCTCGGGTAGGTTGGCCCTCCTTATCCCAGCGCAGACATAAAACATTGGTACCTTTTAATATATAAATGCGTTCTTGGGTTGGTACCGTCTTATCTGCAGACGCTCTTTCAAAAGAGATTTTTAATCTCAATGAGTTTTTTATCCTGGTTAAATAAAGGTGAAATAAAAATTACAAAATAAAAAAAAGACATGCTTCATTTGTAGGGGATTGTAGGGTAGCAGAAAAAAACTTTATATAGTAAATAATAACTTCTGCTTCTCTCAGGTCAACTATAACATTATAGGTTCAGTCTTCTGGCTCTCCACATGACTACAATGTGTTCATATTTCATCTTAGATAAAAAACAAACAAACAATTTTTTAGGATTTATATTTAGTGACAAAATTAAGATTAGTGGAAGACAATGTGTAGCAGTTATAATGAGTCAGGTGTCTTTCTGTCATCACTTTAAATCACACAATGATATTTAGTCACATATCAAGTACATAACTAAATCTCAGCAGAGTTTCATTTTGCTTACAGTTCTTGTCTAAGTCGTCTGATCTTTGCCTTTGAGTCGGCCAGCTCCACCACCAGGTGCTGCTGGGTTCCAACCTGCTGCTGTTGCATGCTGGGAGAGTAGCCGGCAGACAGGGGGCTGGAGGGGCTGCTGAGCGAACCTCCAGCCGCCTCCTTTTCCTGCATGAGCTCTGCTATAGCCTGCGGAGAAGAAGGGAGCGGAAACTTTCTCTCAAAGTTTTGAACGTTTTTGTTTGAAAGCAAAGCTGAAACGTAAAAATGTCATGAACATGCAAAGGTGATCATGGACCTCCAGATGAGCATCCCTCTGCTCCAGCAAATGTTGGAGACATGTGGCCACGGTCCTCACTGCTGCCTCCATCTCCTCTGGGTGCATGTCACCAGACTCCAGCTGCTGCAGGTCCAGCACATTCTCCTGGCTGTGAGTCAACTGGAAAACAATTTTGGAAAAAGACCATCAGACCGGCATGCACTTGGAGCATCGGGACACTGAAGCCTTGAAGCTCATGTCATTCTGCCCATACCTCTTGAATATGTGCAGCAATTGCAGCTTTCGTATCAAAATCAAGTGTCTGAATCTTCTCTATGTATTCCTCTTTTTTGTCACACTGAAATTTGAAAAACAAAAAGCAAAACAAACAAAAAAAACGACAAGAAGTCTTTTAAAAAAATTACCAAACATGAGAGTGGAAAAACGGATGCCAGCTGGAGGACACTGCTCACCTGGACGGCACATCCCAGCAACAGCAGCAAAAGCTTCTTCATTTCATCCAGACTTTGTTCTAGAGGAAGAAAGAGTAGAACGTGTGAGCGGTTCTCCTTCACACACATGCCATGAGCGAAGAAGAGCCGCTCTGAGAGATTTTTCTGCTGACTTCTTTCAAAACCAATGTAGTTTTTTTCAGTCTGATGCTTTTATCTAAAAACTGTTTTACAGTATTGTACTATCATTTCCTTTAATCAAACAAGACAAGGCAGCAGAACTGTCTTAATGCCAGCTGGACTTCCAGCAGTTAACACGTTGAAGACCTGAAAGATGAAGATGAAGAGTGTACCACAGTATGGCGTCCTGCCGAGCAGCAGCACGTCCGGCAGAGGGATTGCGACTAACTGTCTCAGATTGTCCTACAGAAAACAGACAGAGGAGGGGATGAGTCACTGAATGCCGCCTTTTTGTGTTGAACTGAAACAGAAGAATAAAACACCCATTGAGGCGCAGACAAAGTGCTTGGAAGGTCGCGGATTCAAAGATGCGTCGCGCTTTGATTAAACTCCTGCATGGAAGCGCATCCGGCTAAAGTGCGGCTGCTCTGAAAGGGTAGATGAGGGAGCCGGTTTCCCTGGTGCAGAGCTGTACCCCTCCAAAACTGCGTGCTGTGGCCTTGTGTGCTGTTACAGCTCAGACACGAGTGTGTGCAAAGCATGCGTGAGTGCTCGTGAGCATGCACGGCTGACAACAACACAGCAAACACCAAAACACCAGATCCAGCTTGGACGTACATTCAGTTTTAGGAGCATTGACCTGGTTGCATATCAGTCTGAAAACAGTTGAGTGTTTTGCAGAAAGGAGGAGTTTTCCCAAGTGACATGAAAATGCACAGATGATCTGAAGCAGCTGTTTGGAAAGATCCTCTTCTGTCTGATGTGACCACAACCACAATAAAGGCTACATCAAACCAAATTGGAGCAAATCAGAAAACTTCTGGAACAAGGTTCAGAGGTCAGAAGAGAAGACATGTTTGTCAAATCCAAATACAGCTATCCAGGCAAAAGACCCCATGAATCTCTGTGATGGAACCTTAAGAGGTAAAGGAGAAAGTCCTCCAAAACCTCAAAGAAATGAGACTCAGGACTCCTCCTTCACCAGCATGGATCTGCACTGTGCAGAATGCTGCCACTGTGTCTTCTTCTCAAACATGTATTAACTTGTTTTAAAAAGGTTGGTGGTGGGGGTCCTGTAACTGAAGTCCACCAATCAAACATCTCCATCAGATCCACAACTATGAATGAGCCACGATCTCTACAGCAACAGCCGCTCTTTGTGAAGTTCCCACGTTGACATGCAGCTTTTTTAAATGTAGAAATCTGTGAACCCCCCCCCCCCATAA
Organism: Oryzias curvinotus; assembly: GCA_023969325.1. Classification (NCBI taxonomy): domain Eukaryota; kingdom Metazoa; phylum Chordata; class Actinopteri; order Beloniformes; family Adrianichthyidae; genus Oryzias; species Oryzias curvinotus. Next base: position 5,660,047 of record CM043710.1, on the reverse strand, counting down.
GTGCTGGGGGGCCTCCGTCAAATCCACAACTGTTTCCATTCCACATCACAAAGCTAAGATTGAATGTATGATCACTTTCCAATCAGTATCAAAGATGTTTCCAGTTTTTGGTTAGCTATGAAAAAGAGTTTTCACACGACTGTTGAAGCAAACTGAAGTTCGGATGTTTAGACTTTCATAAACACCAACAGGACGTTTGCTGTGAGGAACAGGTAAAGAAACAGCATTAAAGAAAATCTATCTACAGATTGAAGGACCTGATATGGTTCCAGCACACGGCGCTGCAGTTCTAGAGCCAACCCCCTCTCCCCCCAGCCTGACACAATCGATACATCTGTCATGAACGCTGCTGCGCCTGCAGCCAAAATGCAATTTTCACTGGAGTCCCAGACCAGAGCCCCAACACAAGCAGACTCAGATCATCCAAATGTCTTTTTGCTGGTTTTCAGGCGACAGAAGAGCGAAAGGATCAGTAAAACCTGAACTCCATGTTCGTTTCTGTCCCACTTGCAGAATGTAGGGCAGCGGTGACCAATCATTTCAAAGCTGACAAAGCTTTCAAAGCTCACAGACTCAGATTCTGAGGAACCTAGAACAAATGCTTTAAGGTAGCATTACATATCGGAATAAAATGAGAACATTTCAAATAAAGGTCAGTAGGTTCAGAACCTGTGTGTTCTGTTGTAGCTGCTGGTCTGGATCAATAAAGTCTAATGGGTTTTGACTGAAAATGCCCCCTGGAAGTGTTTTTAATTTCTTTGACAGACAGTTCTGGACTTTAGCATCTCTGGCACAAGCTCAGCTGGGTTATGTGTTTGTGTGGTTGTACTGCTCTGGCCTCTGCTGCGCTGCCACCCGGCATCTGTGCTGATTACACAGATGTTCACACGACTCATATTTAGGACAAACATCATGAGGAGAACAAGTTAATCTGTTGCATGCAGATCTGAACAATCCAAACTGGATCATAATCAGATTTAGAGAGCGATGGAAATCTCCAATGCCCAATATAAAACTGGAGCACTGACTCAGAGAAGCATAGCGGAGCGTCCCAACACTTACCAGATAATACGTCTTGATTTGCTGCACAAGGAAGTTCAGGTTCTGAATCCTTTGACTCGGATCCCTGCAGACTTTGTTTACAACTCGAGGTGCAGCAGGAGGATTTCTGGGAAAGGGTAAAAGAAATGATTTCATGCAAACTTTTAAGAATGTAAAAAAAAAAAACCTGTATCTTTTTGTCGTTACTGTAAAAAATATTCTTTTTTATTTAATTTCTGAAACAGCAGAAAACGGCTTGTAAAATAAAAAGAGGAGAGTGCTAATCTCTTATTTTATCATCTATATATATATATATATATATATATATATATATATATATATATATATATATATATATATAACAAAAACCATTCAGTCCTTGCACCATTCCAGCTGTGAAACATGGGGTGGCAGTATCATGCTGTGGGAGCAGCTAATGCACTTGACCAATGTACATAACTGTGACCAAATAAATTCATAGGGATGAACGAAAGACGTCCCTGAGAAGTGAAAAGATGAGAGAAAATCCAAAAACATGATCCCAAACATGGCCCACAAGCACCAGGCCCCATGCAGCTCTGTCCGATAAATCAAAGTGACCCCAAGAGTTTCAGTCAAACTCGTCTGTAAATTTACAGACAAGTTTGAGATGTTTGAGAAATTAAGAAATGTGGGGAACAGACTTGACTACAAATCCTGAGGCCTGCACGACACCCCTCCTCTCAACCTGCAGCTCCAGGGCCAAATGTTCACCAGGATCTGGAGTCAAGTTCTGCTGTACACATTAGACGTTTTTGCCTGGAACCTGTACAAATATTTATGTGGAAAAATGCAGGCAGTGATATAGATGTTCTGACACAATCTAGGACCCCCCCGCCCCCCTTTCCATCTGTGTCCCACAGGCACTAAAGGCCCTAATCCCAGAGGGTCTCCCAATCCAGGAGATTATCCCGCCTCTTCCCCTCCCTTCACTGCAGCATTGTTAATGCACTTGGAGGTGCTCATGATGGGGTGATGGGGGGGATGAATGACGGCTGTCTGGGCTGCATTTTTGACATGTGTGCTGACATGTCATCACGTTTTACTCCTAACCTTCAGATAGAACTCGGCTGTTATGGTGTGCGTTCCCGTGCACCAGATGACAGTCAGGCCATCACACCGTAAAGGCGAGAAAATCATAATCTCTTTAGCAGCATCCTGGTGGCAATGATGCCGCTCTGCCAGCCAGTGCAGCCTCTAACCTTTCCTGTTTATTCTGGGATGTCTAACCTGGAAGTTTTTTTTTTGTTAAAAGTCTGCAGCTGACTACAGAGATTCCCTGCAGAGCAGCAGTATGTGGCTGCAGCAGTGGAGGGACTTACAGCTGAGCCATGATGTCGTTCAGGAAGACTCCATCCAGCAGGTCCGAGAAGTCCAAATGCTCGCCCCCATCATCAGGCGCAAGTGTCTTCACCTGGACAAAAAGGCGCACCAGTGAGGATGACATCCTAATCCCTGGCAGCCCACAAACCCCTGCGGCACTCACCCAAGTGACAAGTGGGCTGAGCATGAACTGATCCAGACAGTTCAGGAAAACTCCGCTCTCCATTCTCTCTGTCTATCTATGCAGGAGTCCAGAGCATCCGATCCGCAGCAGGGAGGAGCGCAGCTCTCACGCCGTCCCGGCGCTGGAGCTCACCAGCGTGACGCCACTCTGCCACACACCCGCGTTCGGTCCCGCAGCAGCAGCTCACCCGCATCCTCTCCGCCGGTCCTCTGCAGCAGCAGCAGCAGCGGCATCCGCCGCCAATCCCAACAACCCGGCCTCTTTCTGCTCCTCCTCTGGCTCCTCCCCCTCTACGTCACAGGTCCCGTTTCCGCCAACAAATCAATAAATGCTAAAATAATGTCAAAGAGTTTGCAGCAAATTATTCTGTTGCTATGATGATGACGGCATCATTATCATCCTTAAAACTGAAGAATATAAAACGTTAAAACTTCCCGGTGTGAACATGTCCACCTGTCGTCTCAGCTAAGTCACGTGGACCTCTGGCGCGTGGGGCTCAGGTAAGATGAGGGGGTCTGACGTTTTGACAGAAAATCTAAAAACTCTCTGAATAAAATCATGAGAAACAAACAAACAATTAAATACACAAGCAAGCTCATGAACAGAAGTCTTTTAGCCAGGGAAGACACAGCGAAACCATTTCTGCCAATCAACGATGGGATTGAAGTCATGTGATCATTCTTGTGATTTCCTGATTTTCACCTGTGGCACGCGGGAATCTTCATGTCTTTAAAACCATTTTTTCCAGTGGAAAAAAAAGGTTTTGAGGTAAGAAATCAAACTTGTACTTGAAATCATCTGGAAAAAATGTAATTAAATTAAGGTTTTTGAGCAAAACGTGAAACGTTTTCCACCTTATTAATTCAACCCTCTTAATGCAACTGGCTGAACTGTAACTGACATATTACAGGGTGACGTTTGATTTATTTTTCTGATTATTTTAAGTGTCTCAAATGAATTCAAAAAACTACTGTAATTCATCAAAATATATCACAACTATTTTTATTTTAAACAAAACAAGTCAAATAACTTAAAGTCTTGGATTTTGATTAGTCAAAATCTGTGCTCCACTTTTCTGTTTCAGAAATGGCAAAATTATGATCCTTCTGCTAATCTGATCCAATTTTTAAAATCGTGTATGTTTTCAAATGAAAAGAGATGCTTTTGGCCACATTTCAAACATTTAATCTTCTTAAATCAGCAGTTGCTTCTGCTGGAATCTGAAGGACCTCCATATTGATGTTGGGTCCCATATTTCAAATTGATTCAAGTTAAAGTAGAAACTAAACAGTCACCCATCTCAGTTTAAACTAAACTATGTCCTTGACTTTTAAAAGTTTGTTAAAACTGCATGATGGTTTATGTTCTGGGGTGTGCTAATCTAAGAGTGGACAGACACAGCAGGTAGGGAATTAAAAAAGATTTAAAGAGAAGGAACATGTTTAAAAAACACGTTTGTCCGTTTTAACCAGTGTTTTGTTTGTAGATAAAGACTGATTTATTTACGACATCACTGTACTTGCAGAACTGTGTCTCTGAATCTGCAACGATGAATGAGCCTCAGAACAAATACACGTTTGAAGCTGCAGTTTCTGTTTTGAAGCTGCTCAAATCAGCATAACCAAACAGAATTAGTTCATGTTCATTACTCATGTTGGCAACCCCATTTCCTTCCATTTGTTGACAGTAAGTTTGAGAGAAAGATGGTTTCGAAAAAAGACTCGGGGGGGGGGGGGGGGGGGGAATCAAATGGAGGCCAAAGCAGGAGTCCAGGGGAAGGCATGGCAGGAAGGGAAACAGGGAGGAGGACGGGGTCATAGGGACTTTGTGGGAGTGGTCGCAGGAGGCACCAGTGGGAAGGAGTCCCATGTAAGAGAGGGTGAGGACAGCGGCAGAGGAGAGAACTCCAGAACTGTCAGAGGGAAACATTAGGGAGCATTGACTGGTAGGAGGAGGTTGAAGGAAAGATGACCTGGGGCCTCATTTATAAAACTTTGCTTAGGATTTGCGTCAGAAGTGGCGTACGGATGAAACATAGGACGTGCGTACGAACAGAAATATTCGGATTTATAAAACCGTGCGCACGCACATCCTACGCATCCTTCCCTTAATAAATCACAACCAATTCTAAATGCTGCGCAGCTTTTGCGGCTTCATGACACGCCCATAGTTGCCCATAAATAGTCCGTGAAACGCCCACAAATGAATATTCATTGATAGCGAAACCATGGCAAACGCAGAGAGGAAATCAAAAAAACGTAACTTCACTCAATGTGAAGTAGAAGTTATCGTTGGCGAGGTGAAAAAGAGGAGAAAAATGTTGTGTGGAGGGCACAGTGTGGGCATTACTAATGCCAAAAAGGCACGTGAGTGGCAAACGGTGGCAGACTGCCACGGGTGGGGGACAGGGGACACCGGAGCTGACCCCTCTTGATGAGAGAGTGGCGGCAATTATTGGGGAATCCCTTTTACGTGGAGTGGTGACTGAGGCGGGGGGGGGCACGACGCACCTGATGCACCAGGTGACACCCCCCCAAAAGCTCCAACAGGACGGCTGGAGGAAGTGGGAACCGGCTCATAAGCCACTCGTTCTCATTTGCCAGCGAGTCTTCTTGCTGTCTAAAGATGCGTTCACTCCGAATTCTTCCATTTGTCCACATCTTCTAAGAGCGCAAGATCAGCCATTGTGCGTCATTATCATCATTGTGATGGGGCATTTTATTTCCATCCATTTAATTGCATCTGACAAGCTACAGATGTCGGTAATAATCCACGTGGAAATGGGAAATTGTTCAGCGCAAATGTAATTTCTTGTTGCTTTCTGAATGGTTGAGACATACGCCATACATTGTTTTATCACAAATAAAACAAACTAAAGGCATATGCATGAATACCATAATTCCGTAGCTTATGAAGAAATGTTTTACTATGAAAACAACTTTCCCCAGTGGACAATTAATACGTCTGTCTGTCTGATTCGCACGCATCTGGCGGCGCGTGCACACGCAGCGGCTCCTCTCTCCCCTACCTTCAGTGTTTTTGGCTTTTCTTTTGGCTTTATCTTTTTGGGTTTCAAGGATTTATTGTTTTTAAAAAAAATATTTTTTTTTTGTCGTTTACTTATTATTTTATATGCTGCTTGCACTGTGGGGTGAGAGGAAAGCAATTTCATCTGTGCTGTATGTCTTATGAATGCAGCATATTTGACAATAAAGCTGACTTTGACTTTGACTTTGACTATATCTGCTCCTCCAGACGGACACATTGAGGAGAATATCAGTTTTGTACATTATTTCGTTCTGTTAACTATATTATTTATGAGGATGAATTGCACAACATGCCAATATTGCAGAACATATTTCACTTTTCTTTTTGCAAATATGTGTTCATTTGAATTTCTGTTGTAATTTTCGTTTGATTTTTTTTGTTTGTTTCACTGCTGATCGATCAAACGGGTGTTCGTGTAGACTGTTAATTGTGAGACTTGCTTTGTGAAGTCTTCATGTTATTTATGAGAGGCAGTATTGTCATTTTCACTTTCACGTGTTTCTTCCATCTGCCGACGGTGTCGCCGTTTCTCATTTCACCCGTTTTTGTGCGTACGCCTGGGTCAGAGCTTGCGTGAAGGACCGCACATTTTCCCGTCAAGTTTGCTTTTTATAAATCTCAATGATTGCGTAGAGAGTGGCGTACGCCTCCTTTTGTGCGTACGCAACGTTTATAAATAAGGCCCCTGGTCTTTAAAATGGATAGTCGGGCCTCACCACACCCACCTCCTTATTCAAGCACTCTATGTGCTCCCTGCATGCATAGGGTATTTCCAGTAACCTTTATGTTTAAGGTTAGGAACCTTTCAGCACATTTTCAGCAGCTGCTCTGTGGTGCTTGGAGAAAGATGGAGGCACAATTGTTTTTTTTTTTTAATATAAACTCTGAAGCTGTCAGTAGAAAACATAAATGTCCTCAAAAAAGAAATAAAAGATCACCCTCATCAGAGCCGGCAACTCCGGCTGTCAGGTGAACATCTGCGGGCATCCTGACCAGACTGACAGGTGGGGGTGGACGTGAGCTGCAGCTGAAAGTCTCAGCTCACACTGCTGCTACCACCCTGGATCTAGACGTACAAGCAGATCGTGCTGCTGAAGCTGACAATCCTATTGGAAGAACAGCTGATTCATCTTTAATAACTAAAACGTTTGACATATACAGGACAGTTTGGCAGCTGTCATCTTACTGAATGGCGATTGTGGCGCTTCCAGGTGGTGGTGCAGAGGTTTTGTGGCTTGATCCTTAACTTTTGCCTTCAGAGATTTGATCATAGAGGAAGAGACGAGACATTCTAGAGTTGATCAAAACAGCTGGAAGGGCCTCCAGATGGCGGTACCTCAGAAGAGGAGATCCTAGAAGTCATGTCAGTAACTGTAGCAATCCACCTGGTCTGATGATTCCTGACTGGATCTTCCAGAGGAGGATGTATGATGATGAAAGACTCCCAAACACCCAGTGATTCCAGGAACATCCCAGACAAAGTGTCCGCAGACATCTCTTGATGGAGATATATCTCTAATTAGACTTGACTGCCACCATGTGGCCAAACACAGTCAAAGTCTCCCCGCTCCTCGCCATTGTGGTGCATCCACTTGTTGATAAATAGATCTTTGTTTTTCTGGCCTGAGCTGACATTTGGCTCAAAACTGTCTGGCTAGAGAGTTCCTGTATTGCTTGCAGTTTTTTTTCCGCTATTGTTAGCTTTGGGTTGTGAGGGGCTGTAAGCTAGTAGGAGAGTGTCATGGGATATCAGCGGAGGGATACTTCCATGCCAACAGTCCCACCTACAACTCAGAGACATATTTCTAATGAGATCCTGCTGCTGTGCAGAAAACAAGTACTAGAATACGACAAAGGTTTTTTGATATTGACTTGGGACGGGACCTTGAGTTTTTTAAAAATCTTGCTCACAATTTTAGTGACAAAGCCCTTTATTTTAAACTTATGGTGCAAACCAGCTGCTCTGACCGCTGTTTCCTCCTAAACTTCTCTGCAGTTCATGTCTATCTGATGTGAGGAGCAAATGGATTCCCTCCATCCAAAATCATCCTGACCTAATAGAAATTTCTCACTCAGCGTTAATGTGGGATTAAATCAGGAACAGTAGTCAGAGGACCTACTGTGCATGTCCGGTAGAAGCTATGTTCTTGTCCAGGCTTGTAAGTGCTCATGTTGGTAACCTTACAGAAAAGAATGGAATCAAAACATTCTTTAGGGAACAGCTTGTTGTAGACGAATGAACAACAAATCTAACAAGTGCAGGTCAGATAGCACAGAACTCAAAATACAGAGTTTACACAACCAACTGACAGCATTCATATTACCAGTTGTATATTGGTTGTAACAAAAGATTACTGTCAGTGTTCATGCAGCAGAACATGCTCTTAGCAATAAGGTGATTAAGGTGCAATCACTGAAACCTGAAGCTGTCAAGCCTTTGACAAACTGAATGATTCAAATTAAGGCACAAATCACGTCTACTAGTGTGAGTTTACATTCTCTTTGTGCGTACATGTTTGTAAGATCTACTCAGGCATACGAGGCTTTGACATACACATTCAAAAAGGTTCGTTCCACTTCTTTTCTTCCTGTCCTTCCCAGAAACCCTTTGGTGTCTGAAGGTGTCTGCGTTTCTCCTGCTGACTGCTGCCCCCTTGAAGGTTTTTTGCATATTTTGACCTCCAGTCCCGTTCAAATGCAGCTTTGATATGTTCTAGGACTGTAACTCCCTTAGGATTTTCTGCCATCTTGACCACTAGCCCAACTCCTGCATTGATTGCAAAGTCACTGCCGACCCAGTCGTGGTTTCCTGTGGATAAAAGAACACCAGGTCCAGTAAGCAAATCAGCGTAAACGATTTAGATCAAATTAAAGAGACACTAAAGCACATGTATCAAACTCAAGGCCCAGGGGCCAAATGTGGCCCTCCATGTCATTTTATGTGGCCCGCGAGAGCAAACGAGTTGGTAATTTCTTAAAATAAAAAATAAAAATTGGTGTGTATTTATTTATATCAAGGGGGGATCAGACTTGAAATCTCGGATTGGGCAACTGTACATTAGGACTTAAACACTGTCCGTATAACCCAGGGGTCGGGAACCTATGGCTCGCGAGCCACATATGGCTCTTTTGATGGTCACGTGTGGCTTGCAGACAAATCTTTATTTATACCATTTTTTTTTTCATCAAACCAGTCCTTCTCATGCGCGATGCGATGCCAGAGGCGCGCAGTAGTGCTTGGAGAGAAAAATCTGCGCCAGCTCTCAGTTTACTATTATCTACTATTTCACAGAGTTTATTCCAGCAGGAAACCTATTAATTGCCGTGCCTAAACCTGCGCGCTCCCGTCTCTGAGAAAGAGCGCGCAGATGCGGGGACGGGATGTGAGGAAGAAAGCAGAGGGTGGGGGTGTCCCCCACCCTCTGCTTTCTTCCTCACAGGCAGCAGGTGAATCGCACAGGGATTGTAATAACGTGAAACACACTGCCCGTCACTCACTGCAGTGTGTGAGTGTGTGTTTGTCTCCACGTCTGCATGTGAGTCTTTGTCACATCTCCAGAACATTCAGACCTACAATCCTGTTTAAAGTCTCAACGCCTGCATGAAGCTGAAACTCACCACGTATCAACCAGACTAGACCATCAGCAAAACCACCACGAGAAATACTCATCATTTATTAGCAACAGCATAACGATGTTATTAAAAAGAATCCACAGACTTATTGTACTTTAAAAATGTTGAAATTACATCAAATGCTCACATTCACGTCTATATTTAATTTTAAACATATTATCGCGGACTGAGTTGGGTCCGCTGTTGGGACGCGTTAAAAGTTCTGGAGTTCATCAAACGCATCAAGCAGAGATCTGATTGGCTCTCAGTTCTGTCGCTCAGCCTGTTGTTAGGTAGTTTGGACCAATGGGGTTCAGCTATGGGCCGAAAAAGGGAAATAGGAGGACTGGAGCGGGAGGGGGGAATATAAAGTTGGGAGAAGAGCTCTCGTCTCGGCGGGAGAGATCCAGGAGTTGCTGTATTAATTGTACGGCGTTTGCTGCGGTCTGCAGTAACCAGAATAAAGAACCTTAAAAGAGGTTAAGTCTCCGTGCCTCAGTGTGGGACAGGGACGCTACAATATTGTATGGCTCTTTCGAAATTACATTTAAAAATATGTGGCGTTTATGGCTCTCTCGGCCAAAAAGGTTCCCGACCCCTGATATAACCTAACCAGACAGAATCAAATTTAAAAGGATTTATGCAAGAGTAATAAGCAAACATATGTTTTTTTATTCAACTGTTATTGTCACTTTAAAAAGTTATAATAAATAAATAATGAGTTATGTATTAAGGAGTAGTTACATTTATTTTTCATTACATTTAGTTACACGTATAAGTTATATCTGGCCCTTTGAGGACAACCACTATGCTGATGTGGCCCTCAGTGAAAATGAGTTTGACATCCCTGCCCTAAAGGAATAAAATGTTTCAACAGTTTAACTGTTTCTAAAAAAGTAGTTTTCCCCAGGATATAAATGACTCAATGAGCACTATTCACATCTGTGGAGTCTCTGTGCTCATGGTGGCTTTGTTTTAGTTTTGCTGTTCAAAACAGAAAAACGTTGGGACTTCCTGAAGTCAGGAAAACTCAGACTTCCAAAGCTTAACTGTTTAATTTCAGACACATTTCCTTGAATGTGTCTGAAGGTGTGACACTTCAATTGAGTTCCTGGTGAGTCACAAGTTAACCCCAAAGATCTCATTCAGATGACTCAGACAGCCAGCTTTGAAATGGTTCAGAGCTGCAGAATGTTCAGTAAAATGTGACCTCAAAGAGGGCAGACTTCAGCTCCAGTGTTTCTCTAAAATAGACAATGGAGTATTAAGGCCAGTTTAAACAAAAAAGAAATTATGACCTTTAAGTCATTAATTTAGGAAATAATATGTTGTAACTGTTAAATTATGAGATTAAAGTCATATATTTATGACTTTAAAAGTCATAAGCTTAATTTAAATCTTTTTTTCTCATACATTTATGACTTTAAAACAGGTAAATGTACAAGAAAAAGTAATAAATTATTGAGAAAAAACACCAGTGTTTTCTGTTGTTTTGGAGCTGTGCTTGAAGATGAAAGACTTGCTTCCTATGTAAAATACGGAGCTCAGAGACATGTTTTGGGTGTAGAGGACTGTTACTTCACTTAGCCTTTGTCATTTACATACCCAGAGGTCCATTTGCCACAGTGCATCATGTCACTGTCATGCGCACAAGGGACTTCAAAAGGGACTGAAAAAAGGTACATACATTCCCTCCTCCAAATGAAATTTGATTGTTTTAAAGCAATACAACAAAGAGAAATGAAAATAGTCTGTTAAATTAGCATAAGAACACCGAAAAAACTGGGCCTCCTGAGATGGAAGCATCACACAGACTTGGAGGAGATCTTGTCTTTCATTGAAGGAGAAAAAATTGGAAGTGGACAGCTGCAGGGAAAACATGAAGTGATATTTATTCCACCAAGTTGCAAACAAAACTTACTAAGTAGCAAATAGGAATATTAAATATTTGTTATGTTGCTATTCTTTTACATCACACTTGCATTTATATAGATTTAAGAAGGACAATATCTTAATATGTTCATTATACTGTGTTCCCCTGCTTATTCGCGTTTTAATAGTCGTGGTTTCATATCCACTGATTGAGGTGCTGCGCAAATTTCTGAGGAAGGGGTGAGGAGATGAAGAGCACGCCGGTCTGTCAGCTTCCAACAGCTGGTTCCAGCGGTTCCTGAATGGTATAAGTGAAGTTTGTGTCCCTGCATGGAGAAATGGCATCAACTGACTCAGAAGCGCCTTGAAAATATTCTGATATGCTGAAGAAGATAATCGTGGAAAATAATTATCATCCGCATGAACGAATGCTGAATTTAACTGGCCTTTTCTGGAAGAAGAGAAGCTCAAAACACGCTGCTGCTGCTGGACTGACGCGCCGTTGTAGGTACCACAACCATTCGGCCTGCAACTAGTCCTTCGACTAGTGCTGACATCACATTATGTGATTGGCTGTCCGTTGGTCTGATAATGTGTCAAATTGGTCTGGACAAATTACTATACTACCATAGAAGAAGATATTATGCAGTCCAAACAGAGCTCCGACATAGAGTGAGATCATCTTCTAAAATGTGTTTTTATTATTATGATTAAGTGCATTTGCAGCCAAAGGGACTATGGTCCAAACCCTTCTCCGGACTGCACACTGTAACAAAGCACCTTACCTGCCTGCAAACACGAAGCTACGAGACTCCAGCTGCTCTGCTCAGAGACACGGTTCACTTGTGTGGAGCAGCTGGTTCGTTCTAACAGCCACAGATCTTTTTACAAAGTGGGTTGTGACAAAATCTCTCTATAAACACTACAAAGAATAATGTCAGAATCAACTTATGAAGGAAAAGAACTTTAGGTTACAAAAGGAAATGTGAAATGAAAATATGTAGAGCCCGAGCAGATCTCCACGTTATGTAGTTGTCCAAGTGTGACGTTATCCTCAGCCAAAAGGACCCCGAACGGTTATTGCAGGCCGAATGGTTACAGTACCTACACCGTGCCCAACGCTTAAATCGCACTGCAGGGCCTCTGGTTCTCAAGTGATGAAAGAGGAAACACGGGCTCCTGGTTTTCAGACACAGAGTGACACTCCCATTACTGTTCAATCAATTGCTCTGAATTTTTGATAAGGATCGGTGACGGACATTCTTCAGCCGTGGGGATGGGGGGTGGTTCTCTGTGTTGACAGATTCTGCGTATTCGTTTGAGTCTTTGGTCCCTAATCCCTGCGAATACGGGGAACCTGGATGCTGGACAGGCTGAGATTGAAATAACATTGCAAAATTACCTCCAACTCAAAGCCTACCAGTCTGCACCAAACATTTAGTGCCTTGTTGACATCGATAAGTATAGTGGTGTATGCACAGCAGCTATGAAGATAGCCAGCCTGTTTGGTTCAACCGACCTCTGTAAATCAGCGTTTTTTGACATAAACTTAATCAAAAGCAGACACAGAACACACCTCACTGATGCACATCTTAAAGACTTACTCACAGTTGCAGTATCAGGTTACACACCAGATTACAATAGCATACAAAAGCATACAATGTCAGTCCTCCCACTAACAAAGAAAATAATACCAGACGTCAGTGGAATCATGGAAGTGACCTTTTTTTTTTTTTTTTTTTTTTTTTTTTTTCCCTCCAATTCATTCATTCATTTTCTTAGCCGTTTTTCCCTTTCGGGGTCACGGGGCTGCCGGAGCCTATCCTGGCCACTTGTGGGCGAAGGCAGGGGACAACCTGGACAGGTCGCCAGTCTGTCGCAGGGTAGAATGTCCTCAATCACACACCCATTCACTGTCACACTCACGCCTATGGACAATTTAGAGTTACCAACCACGTTTTTCCGGAGACCGGAGAGAACCCACGCATACACGGGGAGAACATGCAAACTCCACACAGAAAGGTCCCCCATTGATGTTGTGTTTTCATGACTTGAACCGGGGGCCTTCTTGCCGTGAGGCAAGAGCGCTAACCACTGCGCCACCGTGCAGCCATGGCAGCGACTTGGCAAAGTTAAATTAAAAAAATTGAAGAATTGTGTTCAATATAAAAGTGTGTTCATGACATGTAGCAGTTATAATTTTATTAAACGCTGCAGATTTGGTAGTTGAAAATATGACAAGATTAAAAAAATATGTACGTTGATTTTCCTTTAACATTACATTATTGATAAATATGGTGGAACAAAGTGAATATAGTGAACATTTTTCCTATGATATGTAGTGATTTAAGGGATCATCTGAAAATGTAGCCTTTACTGAGATCAATAAAGGGCTGAATATTGATGTTTCCCGCCTTGTTGTCATTGTTGATAATTATTGTGAGAAATAATTAAAGTGATGGATCTTTTCACATATATGTGTATCATTAACAATTATTAATAAAGAATAACTAAAGGCAAACTAAGCAAATTTGTTTTTCAAACTAGTAGCCCTTGTATGACTTGGTACCCATAAAGTAGCTCTCAGTTTCAAAAAGGTTGGTAACCCCTGGTCAAGACTCTAACCAATCAAATCCCTATATTTGTCTAACATGGTGAGAGAGAAACGGGTCAGAATGGTTGAAGACTTCAGAATCCCATTTGAACAGAACCAATGCAAAGTCCATGTCTGCCTCCAAGGACTGGCAATACGAGACAGAGACACCTGATTGGTTAGAATCTAGACCAATCAGCAGGATGTTTGATGGCAGATACGTCACGCTAAACTGAAACTTATGAACGCAAAATCAAAGATGGGGAGAGAGCAGGATGAGACACAATGTATGGGAAAACATTTGTGTTGAATTTGAAGAAAGTATTTGAAAGCAAATTTTAATATTTTCATTTGCAACTTTGAAAGTTTTGTTTGCAATGTGGTAGCATAAATATCACTTCATATACCAATGGCTTCATCAGCGGGGTGCAGAGATCCTGCAAGCCACCCATCAATGGATAAAACATGAATGAACCCTAAAGCAAACAAAGGAGCTTCTAAATGTTTGTAACGTTATCAATAAACATTCAGCCTACCTGTTCAAATCCAAGACAAATTTAGTGTACAAGAAGTGGGTCTGCTGCTGCACATGGTGTTCACTTACTGGACTGTGGGTTCACTTCAACTTTAATCTCAAAATATTACTGTTTTTTTGCTGTCCAAATTTTGTACATTTACGAGATTTAACGTAGTAAATCTACAAGTTTTTCTCTCAAACATTTACTATTTTAAATCTTGTTTTTTTTTTAGTGGCTCCAATAATCCGTCATAAAAATGCGTCATGATTCATCAAAACAGCAAAATGGAAAAAGATCAGCTCACCGAGGTAGACGGCGTTGTCTGTCACTACATACTTGTTGTGGTTGAGTCTGAGTTGAAAGTCATCCTTATGCTCCTTGTGACTGAAAAACCTCTGGAAAAAAAACATCCCAGCAGTTCAGTTTAGCAGCACAAATGCGGAAAATGTGAAGTTTCTGGTACGCACCACCTCCAGGGAGCAGTTGAGAAGCTGCATACACAGAGACTTGAGCGAGGTCACAAAGTTAAATGTAAGGGGGTGAGTCTTCTTCCAGAAGCTTATGAGCAGGCGAACTCTGACTCCCCTCAGCACCACAGCTTCTCTGATCACCTCATCGATTGTTGACCAGTACCTGTGGATGCAGCCATCGCTCAGACGAAGATCCTGTAGCGTGGAGGGAGTCGGCTAACACAGGCCTCCCGTTATTCCGAGCTTCTTGAATCAAATTTCTTGAAAACTTTTCTTTTCTGAACATACTACAAAGCTCTTGCAGGCACTTACCTGGTAATTGAAGCTCCTCTGAAACTTCTATTGACCAGGGGAAGGTAGTCGGTCACAGATATGAAGACAAACGCCTTTGCACTCTGGATCACCTGATAGATGGCATCAACATCTCTGGTTCGATCTTTAGAACAGAAGATCTCAGGGGAAGTCTGCAGAGAGGACAAGCTTCATCATGCTACTGTTTAGAAGATTGTCTTTAGCTTTAGCATGCCAGTTGCACCCTAACACTACTTCTTTAATGACCCGTGAAATCAAAAATCAACCCTCCCAGAACTCTGCCTCATCTGCAGGAGGGGAGGAGGCTTTAGGAGCTGCCAGCAGCCTGCATCAGCATGGCGCTGTCACCTCCTGGGTGATGATTGATGCTGGAGCAGAGCTTCGGAGGTTCTGTTGTTTTGGGCCAGTCTGAAGATGCTAGTTTGTGGGATTAATGGCTTATAAAAATTCCAAACTGAAAAACAGAAAAAGATGCTAAAAGAGCAAAATGATCTACAGGCTATAGACAGAGGTTTGTGAGTTTTTTCTTTTTTAAACACTGAACTATGAAGATCATGCATTATCTTCCGGAAGCAGCGCAAACTCACAGAGACGTAGGCTGAGGCTGGCGTGGCGTTCAGCTTCAGGTCCAGAGCTTCATGCTTCCCATAGAGGGCTGTTACTCTCTTCGACCAGATGGAGGGAATGTAGTCCCGATCATGGAGCTGCCAGTAAAAGGAGAAGACCCTGTGGAGATCCAGGGCCAGGCAGCTGCAGTTATACACCACCACACCCAGCTCCTTCCTCTGCAGGGGGGAGGGGGGTCACAAAGAAGACAACAGGGTTCGGCATGATTCCTTGACATCTTCAGCATCGCATTACATTCACCTCACTGATGATTGCCTGAAAATGTTAATAAAATACTCCCAAAGGTATTTATGTCATCTACTTTCAGGAAAGTCTCAACCATTCAATACCTTTCTGAATGTGGACAAGTGTTAGCTTAGTTTGCGCATTCCCTCACTTCACTAGTGATTGTAGCCTGATAACAAAAGCAACTGTTGTCTGCATTCACAAACGAGTCTGAAAGCAGATGTTTTCATATTAGAGAGAAAGATAGAGACATTGTTAGATCTGTCCGTGGACCTCGTCTCTGGCTCGTCTGTGTTCTTGCTCCTGTACTTTGCTGTGGATCCTGCCTCTGGCTCATCTCGCCCCCCCCCAGCCATCTCCCAATTCCATCTGGATGAAGAGCATCTGCTACACTACTCAAACGTGTAGTTGTAGAGCAAGATAGGCGAACTCTTCTATAGGAGATCTGGTACGTCGCCTGTCCATCCTGGGAGAGGATGCCAACTGGCAAGCAATTACTTATTGTATTTTATAACTGACTTCTTGTTCTTATGCAATTACCGATATGAAGCCCATTGAGACAACTATTGTAATATTGGGCTATATAAATAAAATGGAATTTAATTGAATCTGGATCATGTAAACATTTACAGAAGCAAAGTAGGAAAAAGTAGGAATTAAAGAATATATTTTTTTTTTGAAAGTCAAGATTTTGTTTTAAAAGTGACGTGACAGAATAGAGGTGTGCATTTTTACAGACTTTGTTTATTTTATTGATTCTAAGTTGGAATAAGCAAAAAAGACTAAGAAGCAAACATCAAAGGTCTCTGAGGACCAAGCACAATAAGGCTATGTTCACACTGCATGGCTTAATGTTCAATTCCGATTTTTAAATTTTTTTTTATGTTTATTTTTTTTGCAAGGCCGTTCACATTTCCAATTAAATGCGAACTTTTGTGATCTCCTGTGGGCACATGAAATGACCCAGAAGTGACCCACATGCCGTGACGGGGTCCTGCCGGGGTCCCACGAATAAAACACAGTGTAGCCCCCCTCGTCATCTGACGGTGCCACACCGTCACACATGCGCAGAATAGTACTCAACTGTGAACAACGTCACTCGTTTGTGGAAGCAGCTAACGTTAACAATGCATGTCAACAACGCTGGGCTTATGAAGTCCTCCATTATAGTCCCCCTACCCAAGAAAACCCACATCACCAGTCTCAATGACTACCGGCCAGTTGCACTCACCCCAGTGGTTATGAAGTGCTTCGAAAAACTGGTACGGAGTCACATGACATCACTACTTCCAATATCCCTAGGACCCACACCAGTTTGCGTACAGGGCAAAGAGATCCACAGAGGACACCATAGTCACAGCCCTCCACACTGCATTGTCCCACCAGGAGAAACAGGGGAGCTATGTGCGGATGCTCTTTGTGGATTATAGGGTTTAACACCATTCTCCCTCACAAACTGGTGAATAAACTGATGGAACTGGGACTTCCACACTCCACCTGCTCTTGGATCAAGAGCTTTCTTTCTGATCGCAGTCAGAGAGTGAGAGTGCTTCTGCTTTCAGAGGGTGAGTCTGCTTATAAAGACGAGGTGGATCAGTTGACGATGTGGAGTAGGGAGAAAAATCTGCTCCTCAATACCACAAAGACAAAGGAGGTCATTATTGACTTCAGGAGGAAGAAAACCGCTGTTTCTCCACTGTTTATCAGAGGGGTCTGTGTGGAGAGAGTGCCAGACTTCCGCTTCCTGGGGGTCCACATAGAGGAGGATCTAACCTGGGGAGTAAACACCTCTGAGCTGCTAGAAAAGGACCAACAGAGACTGCACTTCCTAAGGGTGCTTAGGAAGAACAACATCTCCCAGAGACTGCTGGTGTCCTTTTATCGATGCTCCATTGAGAGCATCCTCACGTATTGTGTTTGCGTGTGGTTCAGCAGATGCACAGTGGCTCAGAGGAAAGCTCTCCAGAGGGTCATTAACACGGCACAGAGGATCACCGGCTGCCCTCTCCTCCCTCTGGAAGAACTCCACAGCTCGCGCTGCCTCAAAAAAGCCCAGGAGATTCTTAAGGACACTTCACACCCTGGACACTCCCTCTTTGAACTGCTGCCATCAGGGAGAAGGTTCAGGTCAATCAAAACAAGGACTGACAGATTTAAGAAAAGTTTTTATCCCGTAGCAATAACTACAATAAACACTGTAAAGAACAAGCCATAAATGGAAATATGACAGGATGTTCACGCGTGTGTGGGTTATGTCTGCTGTTTAAGTTAGTCCGTATTTTATATTGTTTTTATACTATTTATTGTGATTTTATTTTTACTATTTGACTATTTTGCACCTTAATCTCCTTGTACAATGTTGCATTGACAATAAAGATTATCTTATCTTATCCCCCAAAATGCGGTCCAGCTCTTCGTAAAATGGACAGATGATACGTTGACGGCCACTTCGTTTGTTCCAGTCTTTAACCTCCTTGTATTTGGCTTGGAGGCTTTTTATTTTTTGCTGGCATTGGAGCCAGGATCGTCTGTACCCACGCTCGGCCATTTAGCTGGAAATTTTTTCAAAAACCGCTCGGTTGCGATAAGAGCCCTGGAGTTTGGCCTGAATAGAGCTGTCAGCCCAAATATTAATCAAATCGGTGAGCTAGCTTCCCTTCCACTGACTGGTCTCAGCAGCATCATCCGCCATGGATGATGTTTATGTTCTCGTTCCCGCCTACTTTTACGCAGAATTGACATTTGTAGCATTATCAAAGATGTACGGGTCGGATACATGTGGTCTGGCCGTTTAGACGGAGGTCGCATTTCAAAAGGTCGGATATGTATCGGATTCAGGACCACATACCCAAGTGGCCTGGGTTACATTTGAAAAGATCGGATCAGTGTCGTTCAGACTGTCATGAAAAGATCAGATACAGGTCGCATAGGGGCAAAAAAATCAGAATTGGGTCGTTTCAGCCTGCGGTGTGAACGTAGCCTTAGATAAAAAAAAGACAGCGGTTCTAAATATATTCCTGCGTGGTCACTAGCCGCACAGCTTATCTTTGTTCTGCATTGCTTCTATTTTTGAGTTGATCACAGCAGGAACAACAGAAGCTTCGGTGTGTCAGAAGAAAAGAAGAAGGAATTTAGATTTTCCTTCTTCTGAGGGCATACAAAAAAACAGAACCGAGGGAACTTTGTGCTGTAAAAGCCTCTTTAGATCCTAGAGCTCACATTCAGATGAACAGGCAACTGCAATTAACAGTACCTCTTAAAAAACATGAAAGTAATATAGAAAGCAAAAATAAGAATTTTTTTGTGTCAGTCAAAATCTGGTCCTGGTGTTTTAAACATGAACTACAATAATTAACATGTTAGATGAAAACCTTGCAACAAGGAGGTAAATCTGCTTAACGGGTCAGACTAATGGAGTTTGGAGCTTTGAACTGAATGTTGTTTGTGAAGAAGCTGTTAACAGACTTTCGCAAGACCCTCCTAACTTAGAGCAGAGAGAAGTTAAACGTTCCCTAAAGTCCATCCTGTCCAGACTATGAAGTCCTCACAGACATTTGATGCTCTGAGAATTTTCTTAAAATAATCTGCCAAAGTAGAAGCCTTTCATAACTAAAGGAAGACGGATAAACGCCAAAGCTGAGAACTTCCTCAAATTGTCAGAGTAAACCAACTAATTGGAAAGTGAAGAAAGCATCAAAATAGTTTTGATGTGATCTCCTCTTCTAGCTAATACGGATTTTTCCAAAACACCCAGGTTGTTTTGGGAGTTGTAGGCTGCATCACGTCCTCAGAGTCCTCATGAGATTCCAATTGTGGTTCTGGGGCCAAAAGCCATCACTTCCTTTTATTTCTTTCAAATTAGTTATGAAGACCTGTTGGTTGTCACCGCCTGAATGTGGTAGCATGATGTCCCACTTAACGGTTTTGGATCCAGCTGTGCAATTGAACCAAAACTCCTCAAAAGTATTGCCACTCTGGGCCAAAGAACATATAGGATCTGTGTCAGAGACCCAACACAAATGAGAGGAACATTAACCTAGACATATTTAAAAAAAAAAATAAACATAAACTAAACCATGACTATCTACATAAACCTACTCATACTGCAACCAAAGGGTGAAGACAAGAAGATCTGGCTTTGAGCACCAGGAAACCAAACAGGTTTATTGACTTGTTTACACTCAAGAGTGCTTACAGGTCATGAATAATTAATGCAGTCAATCCCAAACTCAAAGAATCTTTGTCCCAAAGCAGCAATGATACAGGTATATTTGGAATCTGTAGACTATTATCTTTTAAATTGAATGTTATCTAGTTTACTAGCTTGATGTTTCAACATGTGAAGAAGCACCGAAGCATGTTCTCTGTTTACTCCGTTTGTGTACACGTCTACTTATTGCTAGGGATTTAAAAATTATTCTGTTTAGGTGGCTTGGACTCTTAAAGCTGAGTTTTGTTACATCATTTTGGAGTCTGGGATAAAAGGGTTAAATTAAGAAAACCTGCATAAAGTCATTTTAAAGTAACTAAAGCACAAAGGGGGCACTTTGGAAGAAGAGGATGATTTACAAACAGAAAGCTGCTTAGTTCATTGAGAACTGAAACCCAGTGTGAGTGTGAAGGAGGCAAAAAACAAGCCACTATACTACTCACAATAAGTCAGGTATGTTTTTACACGACTGTTTTTGCTATTTGGTCTGAATTTTAATACAATTTGTAAATGTTTCCTTTGATATTGCCAATAATGAATCAGAAGAACCCAATTTATTTAGTTTTTATCACCCCAAAATATCAAGAAAGATAGCCCCAAATAACAAAAACTGACCATGTCTATGATGGAAATTTCCACAATTTGCTGCAATGACAGCTTGACATCAGTGTTTTATGCTCCTCACTAAACTCATGATGTTGTTCTGAGGCATCCAGTCTCTGTTTGAACTGGGCCCAGACGTGCTCTATGGGGTTCAGGTCAGTGGACATGGCTGGCAATATGAGGCGCACTCCCAGTTCCTGAACTTGAGCTGTGACAATTCTGTGGTGAAGCATTATCATTTATGAACAGAAAGTTTGGGGTGTGCTGATGGGATTTGGAGGAGATGATGGGTTCTATGATGTCTCTGAGGTAAGAATGTGCAGTAACTGGGCTGTACACATTAACCAAATCAGTTTTGCGCTGACTTGTCAAAGCAAACCCTAGGGACCTTATTGACCTCAGGGCTTGTCTCACCTAGTCTTCTCTGAAGACCACCTGACACTCATCAGTGAACAGGACTGTAGGCCATTGCTGCATCATTCAGGTCACAGGGTCTTGTGCCCACTGCAAACGTTCACGGTGGTGTCTTGGCGTCAGAGGAGTCACCTGCAACTGTCG
Organism: Oryzias curvinotus; assembly: GCA_023969325.1. Classification (NCBI taxonomy): domain Eukaryota; kingdom Metazoa; phylum Chordata; class Actinopteri; order Beloniformes; family Adrianichthyidae; genus Oryzias; species Oryzias curvinotus. Next base: position 5,638,812 of record CM043710.1, on the reverse strand, counting down.
TCTGTCATTCAAGTAAAAGAAGTGGAGTTGGTTGTCAATGGTTTGTCTGGTAACCCATTGTGCCTCTCACATCTGGTAAACAGGCGTGCAGCTGTGCAGCATTTGAAGTTGCACTATGGCCAGGTGGTGCTGTTCATCTGTTAAGCAACGTTGTGTGTTTATGGCTATTCTAATGATGAACCTTGAATGACTTACTGGCAAAACCAGTTTTTTATACCAACAGAATGTTGAAATTAACTCTACGTTGAAAATGTTTTTCTTTATTTTTGGAATTTCTTAGTTTTGGACCCAATAAATAAGACACACTGTACACACAAAGACCTTTATGTGGTAAACTGAGAATGAGGCTTTTCTATCACCCCAAACCTCCCTATCCCCAAAATCTGTGAAGTAGAGCAAACACTGTGTTTATGACCACCACTGAGTTTTTCACAATATCCCTAACTTATTGTGAGTAGTGTAAGATTGATTAAGAAAAGCACCAATCCTCATGAACTGGAGCTTTGTGTTCTGACTTTCCTTTTTCTGTTGAAGCGTGAATGAAGCGTGGCCTAATCTTCATCTCATTAACAGAAATACTGCTTCAAATATGCAGGAACCTCCACCGTGCTTCACTGCTGTTCTCACACTTACAGAATCGTTTATACCCGCTGGTGAACAAACTGCAGTGAAATATTTCACATTTGACTCAATTGGTGTAGAGCTGCTGTTGACTGAAAGGTCAGAAGCTGAGCTGAGTTTTGCTTAAACAAAAAATCTTATAGCAAGTTTTCTTGTTTAGGTAACGCAATGCAACCTACGATCATCAGAGTTTCTGTTGTTCTGTTTAATTAAAAGAAAGCATTCATTCTTGAAACTATTTGTGTTTCGTAGCATTTTATCAAATTCAGAAGTCTCTGCCCAGTTCGGAGCATTAAGAGTACCCCCCCGCTCCTCCTCCCCTCACCTGTTCTGGTGATTTGTGTTGTTACCTTGGAGAGCGACCTCCAGTCCATTTCAGCACTGCCAATGTAAATATGCTGCCGGTCCACGATCCAGAAGGATGAATGCAGCCCACCCCGGGTGAAAGCGCTCATGTTCACAAAATGAACCTCTGCCTCTAGATGTGAGAAATAAAGACAGAAAACTCTGAGAAATGGAGAAAAATCTGCCAGAGCAGAAAGCACTAGCAGGAATCCCACGTTTATCTATAACCTTGGTTGTGAAATTGCACCCATGAGCAGTTTGACATGTGGTTTTAACTGCAGGATGCTGCATGTGTACATGCATACATCTTCTCTGGTGTAACCCAAAGCTCTTGAATGCAACATGGACCACAGGAAAAGAGTTAAAGGAGCCTATTTTTTTTTCTTTGTACAGTGAGACAAAATCTATGAAGTGAAAACATGACCTCCACTCACGGTGAGCTGCCAGAGCTCTCAGCTCTGTGGAGTTTGTCAGACTGCTGGCAATCTTCAGTTTGACTCTGCGAGACTTCAGGTTGAGCAGTCGTTGGAACAAAAGTTGACCCTGAAGCAGAGAATCCTCAGTGAAAATGCAGCGGTGCGTTGGTACAGCCTGTCCAGATGTTCCCCACAGCTTTCTGCAGCAGCTCCAGCAGACCCCATGCAGAATGTGGTGCATTTACATGCGCTGCAGGCAGGAGCATCACCTGTTTGGCAGTGTTGGGAGGGGGCTCCATGTCCCAGGAGGTTAGGTCCCACACAGAAGACACTACCTCAATGGAGTATTTAGCTTGGTCCAGCAGGGAGTGAAAGGCGACAGAGAGAGGGAGGTGCAGCCTGCCGTCCGAGTGGAGCGAGAGGTCATCTGGAATATTCTCCACGAGCACGATGCTGAAAGTTAGAGTCGCTTTAGGTTATAGTACCTAAAAAAAAAAAAACTTTTCTGTGTTTTTCTATGCGTACGTTTTTTTAAAAGTTCCCCTAAACATAATGAGATAAGAAAACAAACATTCTGAGTATCCTTAAGGACATTAAGATGAAGTACATGGGGATGAATTGTTTTAATCATCACAGAGTCAGCATCACAGCTCCCCTATGATAGTTTTATGTGTCTTAAGTCAACCTCTTCTTTGTTTTCTTGAAAGCTTAACCTTATGTTCTAACCCACTTCACAATAAGGATTTTATTGTTGTTGTTTGTTGTTGTCAGTATCGATAGCTTGGACAAACGTTCTTGGCTATTATCTTACTACAAGACCAAAACCGCAAAGCTGGAGTTAGAGGGAGTTTCTTTACAATATTTGGCAAATGGCGTACAGTGCCCAAGGACGCTTCAACACAAGATCCTCCGCTGTGTTTATCTTTCGTTGACTTTTAGTAACAGTATAATTATAGTTGTAGTTTGTGTTTCTTTTTTGCTCTTCTTCTTCTTCTTCGTTTTTGCATTTACAAGTATGTATTACATTAATAAATCATTAAAGATCTAAACTGGCTTTCTTTGTTGCACACAATAAAGTAATCTCATTTTGTAGTCATCAAATGACTAAACCAACATGCTGTCGCAGCAGAAACACTTGATTACTGTTTAAAAATTGTGAAAAATCCACCGATGAGCAAATCTTTAGTGATAATGTCATGTTCAGCAAAATGTGATAAGTTGCCCTTGTTAGGACACAAACAAAGGTTTATCATGTTTTTGAACATGATAAAACGCCACTTTTTACGGCCATCTTGGGGTAACACAAAATGGCATAAATTTTGTGCTACTCTTAAAATTGGGGTAAAAAGCTGCATTTTTGATGGCCAAAACTGTTTTTTTACACTGCTTAATGAGCATTTTTGCTTGCCCTACACATGGGACGTGCATGTGATTCCAACGAGGCTGTGAAATGACCATAGGATGTCCAAACAACTACACTCTGATTTTCAAATTCTCATTTCTATCAGCCAGGTTCTGCACAAAGAGTGAACATGCAAACTCCACACAGAAGTGTCCTATCTTGGAGCTTGAACCAGCGCCTTCTTACTGTGTGGCAAGAGAGTTAACCACTGCTCCACTATGCCGTGAATTGGTTTGTGTATGCCAGAACTAAGTCATGCAATCAACCTATGACACTCTTATGTCATGACTGTACTATCGACTGCTCCCCCATCTTTAACATCCCACTCTCTCCCGCTCTTCTTTTTTTTCATGTCCGCTCCAAAAATGAATGCATATGAAGATAATTATTATTGATAAATCTTAGTGTCAAGTTGGGAGGGGCTGGTGAGCGTGAAGGACCCAAAATGCAGAGATGGAGGCACACGGTTCCAGGGCAAGGGATTTAATCAACTAACAAAAAGCGCTGCTGAGCAGGGAAACAAAACTAAACTTACTGAGAGCAAAACATGAATACATGGCGGGAGGGAAGAGCCGATAAAGCCGTTACATTAGAGACATTAACGGACCAGCACAAGAGGAAGGTAGAGACGAGACTTAAATACAGACAAGACACAGGTGAACATGATCAGGGCAGATTGGGACCAAGAAACTAAAACTCAAAAACATGACAAAACAGAAAACCTTTCAAAATAAAACAGGAAACAGAACTCCAACATGACAGAGACCAAAACGGAAAGCAAAAAGCAATACAAAGAAACCCAAACCATGACACTTGAAATACAAAAGGACTTTATAAAAATATACACTTCATTCATAAATCCCAAACAGAAAAAGCTGTCGGATACAAGAGGTCTTCAGCTCTTATCTGCCTGCTGAGGTGTTGGATAGTATAAGATTCATAGTCAGCCAAACCAGTTATGATTACTAAAATACACAAATTAAAAAAAAAAATTTAAACATATTTCCTGGACAGCTAGTCTTGTGCCTATAATGGATGAAACTCTGCATTAACCTATACTAGAATTTAAAAGGAAAAGTAAGCAAACCGAAATACTGAAAGATCCCCTCTAATGGAAATTGTGTTGGATCAGGAGCAGATGAAAACCCACAGTTTGAAAAAGCTTGGGTTTGTGACGCAGCAACTGCTATGAGTGGGTCAATGTTTCCTTTCTCCGCTACAACTTGAATGCATCCACTTGCAGACAAATATACATTAACTTTTTCATTTTTTGTTGTCTGAGGTTCCATCTGGCTCACAACTGTACGGCTGGTTAGCTCTGATATTGCTTGCTGTTTTTTGGGTAGGCTAATGTTAGCTTGGGCTTGCGAGGTGCTATGATCTAGCGGTGGACAATTTAAACAAAGGACTGATGGGAAATTAGTGGAGGCTAACCTCTGCGCCAACAATCCTGCCCGCAACTCAGAGGTACATTTCTAATGGGTGCCTACAGCACGTTTTTTCATTGTGGCTAAAAACTGCATAAGTACAATTAAACTACCACTAGGAACACTTTAAAATAGAAAAAAACAGCTGGAGTGGAACTTTAGGAGCTCATTTCCACTGTATGTAATTTATTTCTCACAGGTTTTGATTCCCTGCCTCTGACAGAGGCAGAGTGTGGATCTATATTGTGTGTCAGCTGTGGTTTTATTGTTTACGTTTAATAACAGGTTTGTTTGCAGCTTGTGACTTAATAAAAAGTGCAATTTAAAGTCAGTACCTCTGTGAACTTATGATTGTAAAAAGGACAAACATGCAACATTTTTTATTGAAAGAAACCAAAAGTTTGGGTGGAATATTGACAGGGTTGACTTTTAAGTTCATAAAGCATGAAGTCAATCAGTCCAGTTAGTTCAAGACTGGAGCTAAATGTGATCAGACTGAAATATTAGTAGTAGTCTGTTTGCATGACAGACAGTTTTTAGGCTAATTTGGAACAAGAAACAGTATATGAAACTTAAAATACCATGAAAGCTTTTCCAGAAGACAAATCATTTGTATACTTTTAATTTCCAGGGTACTACTACCTAGCGTCTCCTACAAGGGGCCCAAGTCCGGATAAAATAGATAGTTGTGTCAGGAAGGGCATCTCTGCCAAACCATCTGTGTGATTCAGTGCAAGCTGATTTGCTGTGGCGTCCCCTGACGGGGTATTCTGAAAGGTGAACAACAACAGTTTAATAAACTAACCTCAGACTTTGTTTCTACAGCCCGAACAGTCATGGTTTCCATGAAGAAGGAGCTTTTCCTCTCACTGCGATGGTTAACGTAAGAATCAAACATGTTGATTATAGTTTGGCTGAAAACGCTTCACCTTTTTCCCAGAACACTAAATGCATCAAACATGTATTTTATCATCAAAATATTGACTTTTAGTAAAACATGGATAGACTAAAAGGTTCCATTGAAGAATATTTGAGCTGTGATTTGATTTAATTTTGGTGAATCTGTTTACCTCTAACAGGAATACTGTGTCTGCTGTTCTGACACAAGACCATTTATTGGTTCTAGTTACTGAATAAACAAAATGATAATTAAATGTTCTTCATGACTGTTATGGTCTAGTTGGGGTTTCAATATTGAGATAAACTGCAGCTTATCCTCTTTTTTTTTTACTAACTGCTGTTAAAATAGCAATTTTGCATTCAAATATGCTAAAATACTGATCTGCTTTCTGCATAAATGGAAAAAGTTTGTTTTCAGGTCCTACTGGCAGTTTCGGCTGCAGTTTTCCTCTGTGATTCCATCCTCATCGTCCCCCCAGATGTCCACCGAGGAGAAGATCAGCACCAGCAGCACAGCAAAGCAGCAGAGAAGCGCAAAGATGGCAACACACTTCTGCTGCGTCTGGAAGACAAAGGCAGACAACAAAAGTCAGAGCAGACAGTAGGTTTGGGATGGAGAGGGAATGAAAATGAGTGCTGCTTAAATGCTTCTGCTCTCAGTCAATGACATCGATTGGAGGTTAGGATTCATGATCAATACAACTGCTGTGCCACAGAAGAGGGGTCTGAGCTGAGGACCGGCCCGCTGCAGGGTTCAGTGCTCTATAGTGCAAATAAACTCCCCCACATCTTGTAGTCATGTGAACTGCGCTTCCACACAATGTTCTGCAGAACTGAGCCTTCTGCTGCTCTGTTTTCAGCCTCACGCAGACAGGCAGCTCCCAGCTGACAGGGTTTTTATGAGCTCTGCGTCAGAGTAGGAACAGCCATTGCGGATTAGATGAAAAGACATATTATAGACCATATTTGTGGACATGCTATGTGTGTGCACATTCTATGGTATACGGAGACAGTGCTAATAATGCTGCCCTGCCTGAGGACTCTAATTCTTAGTTTTAAAAGTGCAGAGAAGCACTTCTGTTTTGCTTACGGCTGCAGAACCAGCTCCTGTGCTGTTGGGCTTTGTGGCCTGGGGACCTGTCAACTTCACATTAAATATTCTCTTTTGTGTGTTTGATCAATCAAGCCAATTGCATCCGAGTGATGAGTTTACTGCGTAAGATGGATTTTCTCCAAAGAAGTGGCTTCCAGCGACAGCTTCTGTTAGTGCTGCAATGAAACAAAAGAATATTGAGCATCGGGTCACTTAGGTGTGACGCTCTGGGCTGTCTGTGGACCCGGCCTTCTCCGCTGTCCTCTCTGTTCTGTTTCGCTCAGGCGGTGGCTGTCTGCTGGACATTGCTTCATTATGATTAGCAGAGTTCAAGGACCGGACTCAACTGCGCGAACACGACTGCGAGGAAATAAAGCAGCCTGACAGAGAAGGAGCCTGACTGGTTTAGACAGCGCAATCCATCAGGGAGCTGCCTAAATCCTCAGGAGCACCGGCTGCAGCCACATTCATCTAACTAAGTCACTCATTCACAGAAAGCTCTTCATCCGTAACTCTTTAACACAGTCCCAATCGTTTTAGTTTTCTGTCAGATTTTTCTAAGAAATAAAACATTTTGTAGTTTTCAATCTTTAAAGTTTACGAACAGAGTAATTTAAACACTTTTTGGATATATGACTAAAAACTGATTCCTGAGTCGTTTATTATGAACTTCGAATGCACTGCACTACTTTTTGGGTTGAGATTAGAAAATATAGTGAGTCAGCTAGGAATTCTGCAGTAAATTTATGTATAAGTGAATAAACTAAAGCATTCGAAAAAGTCTAATCCCCTTTGCAAATGTACGCTCCTGCTGCACTCACAATAAATGGTGATTCCATTCACAAGCCTGAAGAGAAAATGGATTTTACATAAAGCCTGTCAAGATAATGGAGCCCAGTCTAAACTGTTGCAAAAAAGGGAATTCAGTTAAGGTTTTTTCCTTTAAAAATACTTAAAAATCTGTATTCAGAGTTAGACTCTGGATGAAATATGAACATCACCTTCAGAGGCTCCTGCACAGCCGGTCCTGCCATGACAGCAACACTTGCTCAAACTTCTGATGGGAATCAGTCACGAGTATGTCCACCTGCCTTCAGTCTGTCTGCTGTTTGCTCTTCATCTCTGCCTGCATCAGGCTAGTTTCTCGTCTTCACACGTTTGCTCCTAACCTCAGCTCCAACCTCTGATGCCTCCTGACATGCTTCGCTTGCATTTGAGCGCCGCTCACTCTGCAACTCAGTGGAGGTGGGGAGAAACACAGAGCCTAAAAAAACCAGCCCCCTTGTTCAGACAGCCAATGCAGAGCTGTGGCTCCGATCTTCCTCCCTCCTCTTCCTTCTTACTTGGGATCTGGCTCTTTATTCACCTTGTGTGAACAAAACTTGTGGAGCAGAGAGCAGCTGGTTTCCGCTAATAGAGGAAAGACACAAAGACCTGTCTTTAGTGTTTAAGACAGCCTCATAATCAGATCAGAAGGACCTGTGTAAAGTTTCTAGACCAGTCAATTCCCAGTAATCCCATAGGATCCACAAAGCTAAAAAAAAAACATAAAACAATGCAGGGCAGTCAATGTTAGGAATGCTCAAATTTTCCAAAAATCATCTAGCTTGTAATGCTTTCTGCTTAGAGTAGTTTTTGAAGCAAACAGGAACTTTGAAAGCAGTAAAATAAAAAAATAAAAAACTGTCAAAGGCTGTCTCAACCTTTTTTTCGCAGATGAATGCACCTTGCTCCAGCTCTGTCAGTACAGAGGTGAAAATCACAGCAGGTGAGACTTCCTAGACTCCATTCCCGAGTCCAACAGACTCCATAAACAGGTTAAACTTACTTCCGACTGTAAGAAATAAGCTCCTTGTCCAAGTTGGCTAATTGAGTGATACAGTCCCCAACTGCCACGCATTGCTGTAGAGATGTGCTAGGCCAGACAGTCTCACAGCTTTTAGAGACTTGAGGTATTTGGGGTGGACTTAATACACAACTACCCTGCAACACCCTGGCGACCTGTCCAGGGTGTCCCCTGCCTTCGCCCACAAGTAGATAGGGATAGGCTCCGGCAGCCCCGTGACCCCGAAAGGGAAAAACGGACTAGAAAATGAATGAATGAATGATTTATTCACAACTGGTGACTTGGCACTGAAAATTAACTTAGTGACTTCAGCCTGGGTGATGGACAGTCCCATCCCAGAGTCCTTTTCTTCCGTAACTGAAGGCAGGTCAGTGGGGTTGAGGAAATCCTTAAAGTGTTCCTTCCATCGCCCAACAAAATCACCAGTTGCAGTCAATAGCTCCCCATCTATGCTGGCAGAAAACTGATCCCCTTTCCTGAGATGCCAGATGGTTTGCCAGAATCTCTCTGAGGCTGACGACTAGTCCTTCTCCATAGCCTCATCAAACTCTCAGGACTGAGCTTTTACCTCCACAACAGCCCAGGCCACATCTTGGTTAGGCTGCCAGTATAACTGTCAGCTGATTCAAGAGTTCCACAAGCCAGCCAGACTTAGTAGGACTCCTTCAGCTTTAAGGCATCTCTTACTTCCGGTGTCCACCACAGGGTTCAGGGAATTGCCACCTTGGCAGGTACCACAGAGCTTGCAACCACAGTTCCAAACAGCAGTAGACACAAAAGAGGTGGAGACATGGAGAACATGGTGTTTTCTAGGGACAAACTGTGATGAGCATAGTCTATAAACAGAACATCACTCAGGTTCAGATCAGGGAGGTCATTCCTTCCAACCATGCCCTTCCAAGTGTCACTGTTACTGCTCAGAGTGTTGAAGTCCTCCAGGAGGACAATGGAGTACCCCGTTGGGGTGCTTTCCTGTACCACTCTAAAAGACACCACGATGGCCAAGTACTTTGTACTGCTGTTTGGCCCATTGGCCAAAACCCCTGTCATGGACCTCTTGGTCGCACAACCTTATTGTCCACTTGGGTGATCTCCAACACATACTGGCCAAGCTGGGGGCTCACGTGTAAGTCCACACAAGCCCCCCTATCTCTAACCATGAGCAGCTCCACATCGGCAGAGAATCCAACCTCTTTCAAGGAATTGAGTTTCATAGCCCAGGCCATGTATGGACCAACTAAGACCAACTATATCTAGCCAACACACCTGAATATTTCTTGGTGCACAAAGAAAATCCTGAATTCTTTGTTTTGTGCTGCATGCCATGTCAGCCTTTATGATGGACAGTTTCCACAGTGGCTGGTTTGACTATGAGGGGCAAAAGTGTTTGAGCCACTTTCCAGCTGAACTCAAAGTTCCCAACATTGCACACTCGGGGCAGAACAAAAACAAAGAGAGAGAGAGAGAAATGATTTGCCTCCAATCTAAACATACAGTCAGGACCACTTAAACATCCATTGCATCAGGTCACAGCCCAGACTGATGAGGCTGGCACTCTCTTGACAAGGAAAAAGACACTGTAATGACACATGAATACCATCAGATGTTCTTTTCAGATCCAGCCGCAGAGCATAGAAGCTGCTCAGTTCAGAGATCACAGCTCGGCTGATTCCTGCACAGCATTCCCGACAGGAAAGATGAATTTCAGGTCCTCCTTAGAATGTTAACCTCCCAACTTAAAGCAAAATAAGTCTTTGCCATTTCTGCGCTGATATATTTTAGTGATTGCATCCTAGTGTGCAGCTCAATCCCTCCTTCAAGTTGAGAAACAGACATCTGCTGTATGTTCTTCTGACTTTTAACCAGGGCATTAGGTTATGCTTTTTATTCAGTTTTAGTTTACAAAAAGCTCTGATAAACCACAGAATTCAAAGCTATAACTAAACCTCCTCAGTCAGAGCGGTCTTTTATGTTTCCCGTGCCTCCTAAAACATCTCTCTAATACTCTTTTAATTAGTTGAGCAAATGAGCTTTAAATAACTTGCAGGTCTGCCTCCCTCTGCTGACACGCCCACATTTGATGCTCAGAATTAGATTCTGTTTGGTTCTTCTAATGCCCAGCCAAGCTCCCATGAAGGTTCACCTTCACACCAAAGGTGAATTTCCGCATGTGGTTGGGGTGTGACGTTCCCATGACGCCATAGTCAGGGTCATGTGAGTGAAAGGTGATGGCCATTGAGGCTGAGGTGGGAGATCCAGCTGTTGGGTGATCCTAAGTCTCATTAAATAAGAAAAAGTACTTTGCATTTACCACATTGAAGAAGAAATCAGACAAAGTGGATGTGCAGGATTTTTTTTGCTCTGAGTGTAATGGAGAAGGGAGGTGAATGCATCCATGAGTCTCTGCTGGCAGAAGCAGTTTTACTGTTGGTTCAATTGATCCATTCTTAATCAGTGTGTAGGATCTATTCTTTCTGTTTCATTTAAAACATTGTCAAAAACTGTCCATCGACTGCATATTCATGGTCATTTCTTTTAGGTTTGCAGATGCAGGTCACACTTTATCTGCTTTTTCTTTTTTCATCACACAACACCCAGTTCAGCTCTTTTACAGCATCAGATGTAAAGTTGAAAATTATATGAGTTATGCAGCTCATTCCATGTTTACTGACAGTATAAAAATCAAATAATGCATTCAGAAAACACCCCAAAACTCTAGTTTCTCCTGCTTTTGAAGATTGATCATCTTTACCAATATTTTGGCATCGTTATCCTGGATTTTTGAGTAAATTTGTTTTTTATGAACAACTACGCTGTTTTCAGCAGTGTACAAATGTTGGTAATTAGCAGGAGGTAATGTTTTCTGAAAGCAGTTTCTGAGCGTACAGATGCCATTAAGAATATTAACTTAAATTATTAAACGGTTAATAAAGACCATAACTAATGTTGTAATCCTTTACCAGGGGAGAGCAGGGTTTTTTGTCAAGGGTAGAGTTGGAACTCCATTTTCTTCATGTAGGGATTTGGTTAAATAATTGCTGGTAATTATTTAAGTAATTAAAAACTAAATACATAATAAAAAAAATGACAAATGATTACTTATTATCTGTTCTCTTCATGCTGCATTACACTTGCTTCAGCTGCTACACATGTTTTTTATGGTGGAGGCGTTCTTATCCAATAACATTTCAGCCAGCTTGTGTTGTCAGGGTATATGAAAGTCTGCTTAAGGCCTTCAGAATCCCTCTCTGTAAACCACCATCTGGTTGGACTCACCACCAGGAGGAGCAATGTGGTTGGGTGGTGGTGCCTCGTTGGCAAAACCTCCGAATAGGGGATTGGTATCTAAAAGTGCTGTGCTTTACATTGGTGAGAGTTAAAATGATTTCATTATTTGAAGCATTAAGACGATAAATAAAACCATAGATGAAATGTCTTAATAAAGCAAATAAAGTAATAAAGTAACTCTAGCACCAACAAACAAACTGCTTGCACTGCACCACCTCTCAAGTAATAGAGAGGTTTGACTCTTTACCTTTCTGGATTTGCTCATGGTGAAAGGCGGTGGACAGGTGTGGGCTTACTGATGCCACCAAATGTTGGACTTCACACCGGTGGATGATAGGGATGTCGCTGCCCCTTTGGATGCATCTGACGGCAGTTTTGGCTAACAGGCAGTTTGGAGTACCCGCTCTTCTCTTCAGCATTCTTTACAGTAAAACTCCCAACAAGTTCAACCAAAAGAACCAAAATAGCTAGCAGAAATAGCTTAGGAACACCACAATCTGTGCCTTCTCCTTTTAAAGTGTCAGTTGTCCTAATGTTTTAGTACTTTGGTTTTTAAGGCAGGCTGAGTAGCTGATGCTGGTGTAAGATGGTAACAGCCCTACACTGAAACCACAAACGCACTCTATTCTGACGTCTGCACACGTTCCTGAACACCCACAATAGGGGGTTTCATCAGCTGTTGGTCTCAGTGCAATCAGGAAACAAAACCACAGTACCCCAGAGATGTTGCAGTGACTTTTGAAAAGAGCCCAACATTTCAGAAGGAGAGAGGCCAGAGAACATTGTCCTGGAGAAAGCTATTCATGCTTTCAGCTCCCATCACTGTGACAGCCTTTATGACAAAACCACTTCAGCCTCCATTGTCTCCAACTTGTCCAGAAATACTGCTGCTGGGTTAGACGCATTTGAATGAACACATTCCTCCTGATGGCTCCCAGAAGATTTCTGGAAGGGCTTCAACTAATTTGTTTGATTGAAATAGTTGGCCTTGGTTTATCTCACCTAAATGAGCTTTTAGGTGGAAACCAACCTGGCATAACTCTGTGTTCTGCTGCGGTTCTTGGTCCAATCAGTGGAGTGACCTATCTTACACAGTGGCTGGTCCAAAATATTGAAGCACTATGACTGTTGACTCATCACTGTTCTGCTCTGCTATTGGCCAAAGCTAGAACAGTTTTAAAATGAGTGTTGTGTTCAGTGGAAACTTTAATTTTTTAGTTACTGTTCTTAACGTTTTCCATGTTATTAATCTTGGTTAGCAGTGCTATGAAATAGTCTTTGCTTAACTGATTATGATGCTTGAGGTTCTATTGTGAAGAAAATAGTTTCTACTCTCAGACAAAAGCACTTTTACCCCAAAATTATTAACTGCTTCTTCATCAGTCATGTTACAAAGATGGTGCCAGCATCTGAAGAAATCCTACTCTTTGCTTGTTTGTACCAAATATACTTGGAGCAAACTGACTCATTGTTTTAATAGCACTATATCATTTATCACTAATGGCTTCTGAGGATGCAGCTTGGTTTTCAGTTGTTTGCAGTGCAGGACAAAGCAAACAAAATGAGAACACAAGCATTTTCTGCCTGGCTTTGGGTCAGGGAGGAAACTGAGGGAGAACTACAGACTGGAGCTCCAGGCAGAGGTCATCCTACTGCAGGATGACAACTTTGGAAATTGCTGCACTTTTAAGTTTCTGGCTGACAGATGGCTGGTACAAACGGATGACCCCCAACAAATCTAATTTAAGCAATCGTTTTTAAAGAGCTGCAGGTAGTAACAAAAAGTGTCCCCTATTTTTTGTGCACTCTCATAGCATATGAGAGCGCACAAAAAACCCAACATGAAGCAGCTTCAGCATCAGTTTCACCACAAGAGTACAAAAATAAACAACTTTGTCTTTTTAGTGTTTACTTGTGTGAGATTCCAGGTGTTTTGTTGCATCTCCTGGTGTTTGTGTAAATGAACTCAGTGGGAGTCAGCAGTGATGAAGTGGTCATCAGTTCTCATTGGAGGCAGCAGTGCTCAGCTGTGCAGCAGCAACTGTCTGGAGTTAATGCTGATATACAGCAAGCTCACACAGGAAATGGATTCCTGGAGGCTGACACTACTGTGGACTCAAAACAAGCCCACATGCATGAAGCTTTACTTTCTCTTTTTAGGTGTGGCTTTGAATTTGCACAAGCAAATGTCTGTATTGTCTTGCACATAAATGTGGGATCAGGCTACATCTTTACAGCCATCCCACTACAGTAAACTTACTTTCTAGATTAGCATCAGTGTTTAACAGCTTCACTTGAATTTGCTCCACAGGGACAGTAAAGTTGCAGAGGAGGCTCACAATCTGATGAAGATGCCCGACAGTTGGCTCACCCGCTCCAGCTTGTCTTTGCGTCGCAGGAAGATGGATGCAGTGTAGCCCTGCTGCTGGACGGTGCTGTAGCTGCTGCTGCTGCTTTTCATCTGAGACGGGAAGGCAGACGGAGCTGGGGGAGCCTCATCTTGCTCCTCAAACCGTGGATTAGCTGACAGTTCCATTGACAGCCCGAGGACTGATGCCGTCCCCTGGGATGAAGACACACTGTCAGTCCTGTATCGCCTCTTTCCTTTTTACATCTCTCTCTCTGAAGCTGAATCAGCTGCTGTCGGTCTCTGTGCTGTCTGAGCTACATTCAGCCTGCACTCTGCCGTTTGTGGCCAGAGCACCACAACCTCTTCACGCTCTCACTGGGGAGGACGAGTGTGGGTGTAGCTGGTAAAGTACAGTCTCCTGTGGGAGGGGGATGGGAAGAGTGGGCTTTAGTTGGTTCCTGACCTGGGATGCAACAGGAGCTGCTACGAGCTGACACTGGCGGTGGTGCTGGGGTGATATGATAAAAGAAACTGTAGACAATCTGACATAAAGACTGTCTGTCTCAAACTTACAGTCTGATTTCCCGCTTGGTGTCTGCAGCACTGACACCTGCAGAGGCAGATGATCCCAATGCAGCCAAGAGGAATCGTTCTCTTCGTGCTAGAAACAAAGTCAACTTTTACTATTGTTGTTTACTCTGCCTCATTTTTTACTGGATCCAAAAACACACATCAATTGTACTACGAAAAAAAACCCCCTTATATTTATGCAAAGTTACATTAAATAGTCAGAAATTTGTTGATCAATGCAGGCTCTAAGTAAAATAAGAGGAGCAAGTCTGCCTTATGGTCGGTTGAAAGTTGTGAAATAAACTTCCTAAAAGTTTGTGATTTAACACATAAAGAAAAGAGGTTTCCACGTTCCTGAACAGGTACCATTTCTTCGTTTTAAAGCTTGTTCAAACAGCTATTACACCACGATGCACCAGAATTTCCTGTGTGGGACGATACCTCATCACCTAAAGTTAGCACCAAAACGCTTTGGCTGCTTTTGGTTCAGGACAGCCTTAATATATGAGGGTCGGGGGTTACACAGCGATAAGACTCCTATCAGACCAAGACAACCCTACAGTGGACAGCTTTGAGAAAATTAAATTTGTTTACATGCTTTCCCATTAGCTCACACCCCCTTACAACGCACACTTGCAACAAAAATGGTGAGTATTTTCATGGTAATCAATATCAGCAATCTCCATAACTGCAAGACTGGTGAAGGGAGGCATGCCTTGTAGAGTGTTGGTAGAGCCATGCATGAAGCCCTTTTGTTGGTCTGATCTGAACAGGAGCTGGCTCTGCCCACCAAACAATTAATGGTTAAATGGGCAGAAAAACTCAAACAAGTCTATAACAAGCTCATTAAAGAAAATTTCAATTTAGTCTGATTGAGTCTATGTACCTGTGTCCCTAGGCTATTAACAGTTCTTGTGGTGGAGAAAGTAGTTTTATAGGCTTGCAGACTTGAGGAAGCCTCTGTTTTTATCTGTACAGAAGATGTTCAGTGCTCATCATCATTATCTCTTGGAGCAGTTTTCTTTGTGGGATCAGCTCCAGTCTCATCACCATTGCAGAAGCAGCCTTATAATTGGTTTATGTTTGGGTCAGAGCTGAGCCTGTTCTGTGCAATGTGTCTTTAATGAGCACAGTGTGACACCAATGTGTTCACATTTGGTCTGTAGTCTAAGAAGGTTTTATTATATTTGTATATACTGAAGGGGTCTGATTGCTGTGCAAAGTTTAGTTTTGGGCATTCAGTGTCATGGGGGTGGCGGTGGGGGGGTACAACCCCTCCTTTTCTTTAATCATAATCTGTAATGTCATCGCAGATTCATAATGGTCACCAAGCTGAATCATGTGAGCAATGAGACAACACACCATACTAGTGGAGGTCTATAGTGTTACAGTGAATAAACAGTAGGTACTGTACTAACATCATTCTAACAGCTAAATGTCAACCACAGTTCTGCATTCTGTGATGTTTTGGTCATTTATCAGCTGTTAGTATTTTACAACGGTTATTATTTAAATTTATACAGCAGCTCATGACATGAATAAAGTGATTAAGATTTTAATCAGGAAGATTTGAACTTTTTTATCTGAAAGAGATTGGTGACTTCAGTGTTATGGATGGGTAGAGGGTAACCAGACAGCATAGGATGAGGGTGTGAGGATGACTTTGATGGTGAGGAAGATGAAAAAGGAAGAGTATTGTGTGGCTTTTAGGGAAGAGGGAGATCAGGATCAGGAGGTTCTTCCAGATGACTTGGCAGCTCCAGCTAAAGTGATCAGGGAGGGAGACTGGGAGGAAGGAACTTGGTGTAACATTTGGGATGTGGAAAGCAGATCAGGAGACTTGGAGGTGGCATGACGAAATTCAGAAGTGTGTTGAGAGGAAAAGGTTAGCTAAGAAAAAGTGTAACACTGAGAGGACAGCATCTCTTGTACTGTGGTAATGTGATCTCTGTTTACTGCTGTGCTAAAACACACTGTACACAGATGGTACACTTGTTCTGTTCCCTCTTCATAACCTGATGCTTACACCTCCATGCTCATTAGCAGTAATTGTTTGCTGGGGTCACAGACAGCATTTATTCTCCAAACATGAAGAGTTGACATCAGAAAGCTAATTTCCTATGTCTTTATTCCAGTTCCCGGCTGAATCACTCAGATAGACATCTTTAAACCTGTTCTTTCTGTAGAAGAACTCTGAGGGTGCTGCAAGCTATAGTCTGTTAAGTTTTCTTAGTTTGTTTGGTTCCAGCTGCCAGACCAAATTCTTGCTAAGTCATTCTGCACTAATGTCGCACCATCTCATGATCATTGAACCCCCAAGTGGAGAGATATTTGTCAGAGACTTACTAGTGGTCCTGTACTTGTAAAATTATGTTTATTTTAATGTTTAAAAGGTCAAAGGTCAATTTCTAACTTTCAAATGTCTTTGTCAGAGGACAAACATTGAATCAGATCACTGAAATCTGGTTGCAGAAACTCTTTAGAAGCTTGTTTTTTTTTTGTTTTTTTTTTTAAAGTCCCAGAAAGATTGGAATTGTTTAAAAAAAAGTCACGATACAGGTGTTGTTGTTTTAAAAAAAAAATTGTTCTCATGTTTTGGGAGTTCATGCATTCCAAAGTTTTCTTTTTTTTTTTTCGAATGCAGCAGTCTCCGACTATCTTATCATACTTTAGATGTAAAAGAAAACCCGCTGGAGAAACAGTTTCTGATTGAAAAATAGGTGAGAAAAAGAGGTGAAACACCAACAGTGGCACTAATGCCCACCTGCAGAAAGTGGGAATAAAAACTCTGACACAGCTTTGATGGATTAAGGAAGTGGAGCAGAATATCCGGAGATGTACAATTAGCAGTGTGCTACCTCTGGCTGCCTGGCCTCTAAAATCTAATTTGCTGTGTGTACTTGGCTGTGCAAAAGGTGGGACGTAAGCCATTTGGGTTGTTTGTAGTGGAGAGATGGAGACCGAGGCAGAGGGAGAAGTAGGAACTTAACCATTGTAATTAGCTTTTCTCTAAACCTGCACAAAGACAGTTTGACCTTAAATCTGACATCATCACGCGCTTTATAATTAGAATCAAAATTAAGACATGATAAAAGTATTTAAAGACTTTTTGGCTTTGAAAGCCTCTCAAATTGAGTTGCTGTCCTTGTAGATTAGTGATGTTAGGAGGAGCTTCAGGAATGTGTTCTGAAACATCTTAGTTACTCTAAAAAAAGACCAATTTTGAAGGAAAATTCTTTGAACGATGATCTGATGGTGACTTTGGCAAATGTGCGCCTCTTGAGGTTCCTTGAGCACCAAACTATACATCTTGATGAATGTGTATTTCACTGTGTGTGACAAAGCAGCTGCTGCTGGAAGAACCCAGACTGCAGGGAATCAGGAGGCGGATAGATGGAGAATCAGCTGAACAGATGGTGCTGCAACTCTGAAACTCAAACTCTACTCAAATTTGATCTAAAGTTACACAGAAATATGTTAGAGTGATCAGCAAATAAGATTAACTTCACCAAGTTACAAGTAACAAACCTTGAATTTTTGTCAACTTGTGAGAAGATGAAAGTTGGTTGCAGACGGTTGCTCTGTTGTCACTAAAGTCAGTGCTGGGGGATAAAGAGTAAAGATGGTTTATTTTTCTATTTTTTTGTGCCTCTTGCTCAATGAGGTTTCTAACTCAGAGTGGTCATTGCTAAACCAACCCTTTGTCATCAGCAGTTTTGCTGTGGCGCTCTGCTCCATGCTATGTTCCCCTCTGTCAGATAGTTGTAGAGTTATGCTTTAAGCGGATGCTGACTTTACACGAATAGATCTGTGTTTGTCTTATCTATTTGGTGTGCTGCTCGCTGGACCATGTATTCAAACTTGATCAAGGTTTTTTATACTGATCTGTTCTGTTGGTTTTTTTTCCACCAGGGAAATCCATTTTCTAGGAAATGTTGAGTCATTTAGCTTGTTTTGTGCTTCGATTTTCTACAGATACACCTACCGGTAGTTTAGCAGAGTTCCATAACAAATAAATAATGTTGATCAGTACATGCATCTTTAGAGCCAGTGGATGTTGGAGTGTCCTCTGAGTGATGTTGGAAACCTGCCACTGACACATCTGTGGAGGAGTGATGGCGGTGATGGGGGGCTGTGACAGACGATCAAGCAAGAACAGGAAAGTGCTTCACAGCACCCATCCATGAAAACTACAAGACGAGCCAAACTCTTCTTGAAATAAGGGATTTTTGTCTTTGGTAGATGTCTGGATGTGCAAGTTACATCTAAGTCTAACCTTGATTTGGTTTAAAGCAGAATGATTGACATGCTGGTTAAATCACAGTTTTCACATAGTTTCTAGATGAAGCAGAAAAATAATATAATGCCAGAAAAAAAAGTCCTGATGATGGTGCCGTCTATATTCCTGACTCAGAGGAAGGGGAAAGTAGATGGAACATAAAGAAATAAATGCCTCAAACTGGAAAAGGTGCAGCTTTTAGGGGGCTGTCAGGTGTAAAACAAAGGAGTAAACTGTCTCTTTTTGGATGACATAAAATACTGTACAACTTAGACTCAATTGCCACTTTGTTAGGCACATCTATCCGGCTGCTTCCTAACTCAAATTTCTAATCAGCAAAGCACATGGCAGCAACCCAATGCATTTACGCATGTAGACATGGTCAAGATGATCTGCTGCAGTTCCCGAGCATTATGAGGAAGAAAGGTGACTGAAGTGACCAGACAGAAACTGCTGATCTATTGGGATTTTCCCCCACAACCATCTCTAGAATTTACAGAGAGTGCTCTGAAAATGAGAAAATACCCAGTGAGTGGCAGGTCTGTGGGCTGAACTGCCTTGTTCATGTCAGAGAAGAATGGCCAGATAGAAGACAACAGGAACTCAAATAACCACTGGTTCCAACCGAGGTCTGCAGAAGATCATCTCTGAACGCACAACACGTCCAGCATTGATGCAGGTGGGCTTCAGCAGCAGAAGACCATGCCACTCCTGTCAGCTAAGAACAGGAAACTGAGGCTATAATTCACACAGGCTCACCAGAACTGGACAGTAGAAGATTGGAAAAATGTTGTCTGGTCTGATGAGTCTCCATTTCTGCTGCGACATTCGGATGGTAGGTTCAGAATTAGGCTTCAACAACATGAAAGCGTGGATCCATCGTGCCTAATATCAACGGTTCAGGCTAATGGTGGTGGTGTGATGGTTCAGGGGATGTTATCTTGGCACGCTTTGGCCCCTTTAGTACCAACTGGGCATGGATACAACGCCACAGCCTACCTGAGTCTTGTTGCTGACCATGTCCATCCCTGTATGACCACAGTGTTCCATCTTCTGATCGCTACTTCCAGTAGAATAAGGCACTATGTCATAAAGCTGGAATAATCTCAGACTAGTTTCTAGAACACAACAATGAGTTCACTGGACTCAAATGTCCTCCAAAGTCACCAGATCTCAACCCAACAGAGCACCTTTGGGATGTGGTGGAACAGGAGATTGGCAGTTACTCTCAGCTGAATTTGCACAACAGCTGATTTGTATATTTAGTCATTTACTGATGCATAGTTATATTTTATGTTAGGTGTAAATGTTTCAGATATCCTGTATATATCCTACCCTATCTTTATTTTATGTTATTTAACCTTTAACCTTTTGGCATTCAGAGCAGACAGCAAAGTAAGCAGCTCATTAAACAGGTAAACCTGTTTCCTTACTCTGCATATGACAATAAACCCCTTTGAATCCTTGAATCCTTTGATTCATGGATGTGCAGCTGGCAAATCTGCAGCAACTGCGGGATGCTATCATGTTAATATGGACCAAACTCTCAGGAATGTTCCCAGTATCTTGTTGAATCAGTGTCACCAAGGCTTAAGGTAGATCTGTAGGCAGAAGGGGTCCAACCCTGAACAAGCAAGGTGTACCTAATAAAGTTGCTGGTGAGTGTAAATTACAACAGCTACACAAAGTCTTAACAAAGTCCTCTGACACTCTAACAGGTGCCTCGACTGAGACCCACAACAGAGGACGAGAGGTTGGAGTACAAACACAGAGAGGGCAGGCGGATCACCAGATACGGGGTAACAAAAGCCGCCGCCTTTGTAGGGCAATTAAGTTTTTATTTTAGATGGTTGTAGATCCGTTGTCATTGATCCTTGTAGACGCCATCATAAATACCAGGTGTGGCAAGGGCCATGCACCACTGCAGCTTCTAGCTGAGACATCCACAGATAGAAATCAAAGCACAAGGCACTCTGCCTCTCATAGACACACAAACATACACTGTTATGGCTTTGGTGTGTTTGGCACTCCCTCTGTGTGGTAAAGTGAGGGCACTGTGTACAGGCCGCTTGTGTATGTGTGAATGTGTAAAACCTGATTTTGAACAATTACTGAATTATGCAGGTTTTGTTTTTTTTAATTAAAAAAATAATGAATAACGAATGAGAAAATGAAAACACAATAGCATTACTCAAACATAATAATTAAAAAAGCCATCCTGGTGCAATAAGATGTTTTTAGCTGCCTACACTGAAAAAAAAACACTTTAATAAGAGAGCAGAGAAACAGGAAAACTCTAGTAAGTCAACAAACCTCAGAGGTCGAGCAGCAGCAGACGTTCAGCAGCTTTAAAGGATTCTCGCATCAGTCACGTCTAGAGTTCTGACAGCGCAAGTGAAAGTGACAGCACTGAAACCTAAGGAAACATTAGGAACGTCTTTTCTACAAAGGTCACTTTACGTGGCTCTAAGTACACTAAACACAATGAGTGCAACGTCTGAAGAACTGACATAAAACCAAAAACTACAATTTGAGAAGCCAGAGAGATTGTTGGCTGATGGCGGTTCCACTGGCATTGTTTCTTAGAAAAACTATGGCTGCAACATGTGCATTTTAGCATTAATATGTTTGAGGTCCGTGACCACACCACCCTCACAGCTTACTTTTTCTTCTGTTTGTGATACTTTCAGAAGTGAACCTTCTGCTGTGTTTAGATCGTTGTTCTGCTGCAAAGCCCAGGCAGGGCTCTTGAGCTGGGGGTCTCTTCAGAACAATCTCCTTCAGGAGGACATGCATTAACTGTTAAATTATTTATATGAAGTTATATGAGGACATATAAATTCTTTTTTTGAGTTATTGAAAATATAGTTTATATTTTGAATTTTGACAAACGGAAAAATATATGTAGGTGATGCTTTTTAATATGAAAGCAGCAGCAGCAAACACAGCTCATCATGCATTTTATTGAAAATGAGACAAACAAGGACATATTGCAAGGTCAACATTTAACCCAACAATAAAAAAAAAGAGTTATACAAAACAAACGGATCCCCATATGCCGACACCAAATACAGTTCCAGTCATATTAAAGCTCTTTTGGTGAAAATGTTGTCAGCAGTTCTGGTTACATTCGAGTGTAAACTCCAACTTGAGGAACTCTGCCCATCACAAATGATCCGTTGCATTTGAATGGAACACATGCAGCGGAGGGCGTGAGGTCCCCGTCTGACACCGCTGCAACAGGACGTCTGTCATCAGAAGCACTTTTCTGAAGCATTTGTGTTGGAACAGCTGCTCTCAGACTCTGCTTTTGTGTGAAGAATGTGTGGAGCAGCACGCTCTGCGTCAGAAATGAGGAGATTCCTCTGTGAAAAGTGCAAACACTATAATTTGTCCTTTTCCTCCACTCTCTGTGATTGTTTGGGTCAGGCCACTTGTGACAGTCAATATTTGGGAAAAAAATACTTTTCTGAGGCTACACTTGGGTTTCTGTCTGATGCATTGGATTTCATCTCACATTTACATAAAGGTAAAAAATGAAACAAAAAAGTCTTTAAAGGGTTGTTTCTGAAAGAAATGCAGGATAAAAATATATGTATGCTTTGAATATTATGTGGCACCCCACACTGACATTTCTTTAGACTTTTTCTAATACAAGTTTCTGACTTTTGTCACAAACAAGGATTCAAAGGTGCACAGTAAGCATTTAAAATAGGATTAAAACATTTGAGGATGACATATATTCTAAATGTGACATTTTAACTTTATCAAATATTTGTGGGAAAATGGATAATAAGAATGAGCGGCAGTACAAAAACACCAAAGGTTTGATAAAAGCCGCTCCTTTCAAAGCTCAGCAGTTGACACTATATGCAGACTTTCAGCAATCTGTGAATCCAAAAAGGATCTTCCTGCTTTCATGAAGTCCAGCTGGAGAAAGGCATTGCTGACCTTTCAGACTCAAACTTACTATGAGAAAACAGACCCTTTTGACTTCACATCACAAAATGGTTCAGTGGCTTCAGAACCGTTCTTAGATGCAGGGCTGGTTTCCTTCCCTCTGTTTGAAGGATCAAGAGATGAATGTGGCTGTGTGTCTCGGTCTGCCGCCTCTGATGATCTCTGGGCTTCAAACAGTCCTTTGAGTGCTGTGTTGGAGGACGCTGCTTCAGGCTCCATTGTCAACGCCCCCATCTGAGCTCCTGGGCCGGCCCTCTGGTCAGCAAGGGGACTGGTCAGCCCCAGATTGGATAAGGCATCCAGTGTTCCATCGGGGTCCACCATCATGTCAATTACTGCCAGTTTGAAGTGAAAACAAACAAGTAAAGTAAATATTGGTATAGTTTGATGTCACTGCTGGTAGCTGGCTGTCACAGTTGCTAAATGCAGCCACTGCAAGTACGTTAGGTATGTTAAAAATGTATTAATAAATAAAATTGGCAGCAGAGATAAACTGTTGTTCTTTGTTGATATACAAAGAAATCAAAATGGTTGAAATGCCGAATAGAAATCTGTGGCATACTTGCTGTGAAAAGGCTATGGTGTGTTTTTTATCACGCTGCAGTGGATGCTTCAGCTGTTTTTAAAACCAGATTTTCTCTATGGATTACTGTAGTACTGCCAACTGTATAGGCCGTACCCCAGCTTCATCCTAAAGTATCTGGGATTGGCTCCAGCAACCCCAGTGACAGCACAGAAATGTTGTAAATACTGTGGAGCACTGTGTCAGAACAATGGAAATGGAATATAGTTTCCATTATTGCCAGTGTTAGAAACAGATGTATGGGCATTTTTAAATAAAGAACAACAGTTCGGGTAGGTTTCTTGATGGCCCTTGAAGGCTGGAGTCTCCCCCCAAGCTTTAAAAAAGTTTACCATAGTGAAAAAAATACAGACGTAATTCCAACATCCCACAGTGATCATCACTGTTTTTGGGAGACAGATGTGGGTCTATTTGTATCGTTGTACTGCATTTAACCCTTGTGCTATCTTAGATGACCCCACCCTTACTTTGACGTGTTCTCCCTACCATGACAAAGGTGGATAAAGGTGGAAACATTTCATGTAATCCATTGAACCAGTGAAGATCACGGAAAATAGAAAAAAAAAAGGTTCAGAGCACTGTCTAGTGAATCTAGATGACCCAACTCCCAACGGTAAAGTGCCTAGGATAGCACAAGGGTTACGAGTATTTCATTCTAGAAAACCAGTTTGATTGATTTCTGTTCATCACCTGCAACGGCCAAACAGATGTGACAACCTTCTAAGGTTTTGTTGCATATACACTGACAAAGATGGTGACTCATTGTGTGTTTCACTTTGGGCTTCCGTGTCATTGGCCGATCTTCAGTTTGGCTGAGCTCTGTCATTCCTATTTTTTTTCCAGTTGTTCTTTCCAGTTGCGTTTTTGGTTTTAAAGTTTGAAAAGTGGACACATTATCGAGGTGCTGAACCTTGTTTTTATTTTTTCAAACAACCTTAATATGCCTGGATCACTTATTTTTAGTTTTTTTTTACTTGATAACAGAAGAATGTCAAGACTGTTGCTTGGCCCCACAGACACCCCCCTATTAGCGGCTGATCTGCTCTGGAAGGATCCATACCTGCCAGCTGTGCCTCCACCCTCCGCAGGTCTTCAACAACGGATGAAACTTCCTGTTAGGAACATCAATAAAAAGTTTGGTCTCATGGGGGAAATAATAAAGTGAAAGTTCACTCTGACATTAAATCGGTTTGATTAAATCTTTCCTGGCAGTAAAGAAGTGCAATTCACCCTCAAATAAGGTTTATGAGCTCTGCAGTCGCTGCCAAAGCAAGGCACACTTCCATAGGGTTCACTTGAGGACAGCCTGGTTCAAGGCAGGATTTATGTGTTTGCATGGAAGCGGCTTTATTAAACAATTTTTCTTTCTTCATAAAAAACGTCTCATCTGGTTGTTTTTCTTGAGCAGCAGTCTGCTGTTTGCTCTCATACAGTGTCTTTCTCTGTTCCTGACAGCTGTCATGCATCACCTTGCTGGAGCTCTTGAGCAGCAGGGATTCATGTTCTTCCTGGAGCTTCGACTCAATGTCCTCCCATTTGCGTTCTTTGTCTTTAAAGAGGATCCTTAAGGACAGGTTGTGGAAAAATTGCCCAAAATCATGATTATTTTAGTTAACAGTCTGCACTAGTCTGTCACAGTAAAGCTCAGAATAAAATATTGATGCTTTACATCTTAGTCTCCAGCTGTGAGTTTTATAAAAAAAAATAGAAAAATCCAAACATGCTAAAAAATGAGGAGTTTGTTTAAAAATGCTGAGTGCAGGAGTGCTCACCGGATTTTGCATGTAGTTTTGTCCACAGACTGACGAATTCTGGCGGAGAGCTGAGTCACAGAAGCCAGCAGAAGGCCATCCAGGAGAGCCTGAAAAAACACATGAAAACCTTCTGTGCTGATTTATACTCAAGGGATTCCTACATCGTCCAGAATAAGGACATTCTATGAAAAAAAATAAGAAAAATGTTCAAACTATGGGCCCGCGCTGATGCTGTTGACATTTTTCTGCAGGTTTTGAAAGGCAAAGTTAGCAGCAGCCTGATGCTGCCAAGCAGAACACCTCATTCAACATCTGTGCATTTGAAAAGTAACCGCGTCAACAAAAATGAAAGTCATCAAAATTACCTGAGGTGACGTATCTACAGTGGCCGAGAAGTGCAAGATACGTTCACATTTAAGATACAACTACAAATTCCAGTACAAATGAACAAAAACTGAAACAAAACACCAAATCACTGAACAAATTAGTCCTGAAACACAAAAGCAAATCCGGGTGCAAATGATCAAATACCGAATCACAGAACGCAACCCTGTTACAAATGACCAGTGGAGACACGGAAAAGGGATTATAAATACATGTAAAACTCCAAAAGCATTTTTTACAAATTGTATTACTAAAATAAAAATTAGAACAATGTCTAACAAGGTAATGTTTTTGCGTCACTTAAGGGATTTCCTTCGTGTTAAACAGCCGACCGGCAAGTGCAAAATACATCAGCAGGAGATGGAGAAAAAATTAACAAATGCGAGCAGCTGCTAATGGACAGGGAACACCCTTAATACGGGAAGTGACACAAAAACTTTACCTTGCTAAACATTGTTGTGATTTGTATTGTAGTAATATAATTAAAAATATGCCTTTGGACAATTTTGCGTATTTATAATGTCCACATAAAGAAAACAGTAATAGTTAATTAAAAAAATCATACACAATTGGTTTTATATTACGTCGCTTTCTGTTAGAAGCCATGTCTTCACTTTCGTGTTGTGTTTATGGATTTGGTCATTTGTTGCTTTTTGTGGTTCGGCATTTGGTCATTTGCACCTGGATTTGCTGTTTTACAGGACTTGGTAATTTGTTCTGTGATTTGCTGTAGTTTTTCAGTATTTGTTCATTTGTACAGGGATTTGTTGTTGTAACTTAAATGTAAACGTTTCTTGCACCTTTCGGCCACCGTACATATCAAATGAGTTTCGTTCAGATGCAGATGCATCCCCTGATTTATTTTCATGCTTTGAATCCAAATGACAATTTGGAGAATCCTCAAAACACATGATATGCATGGACCTCCTTCTAGTGGTAGACTTTTGTAAATGCTGAAGCTTTTTTGATACAACCCCTTCAGTGTAGACTTACATCATCTCTGTTCCACGTTTGTCTGCGGATGGAGCGGGAGCTTGCCGCGCCCAAGCCTCGCTGGCGAAGCTCCACAGACTGACCGTTGGTTCCCATGATGCCACAGGATTCCGTCAAGACACCACCCCCATCCAAGCTGTCTTCAAATAAAGGCTCTTCCATCTTAAAATGCACAAAAAAAGATGAGTCAGTCAACAAAGTAATGAAGCATTCACCACAAACACAATAATTCAGGTCAGGCAGAATGATTCAAGGTTCTGCAACAAGCAGGAAAGCTGTGCAGGGATTTACCCGAGCTGCAGGGTCAGTGGCTGCAGGGCTGACCGAGTCGATTTCTCCGGCTACGTCATGGATTTCTCGTGCCAACATGGCCAAGTCTTTGGCTAAATCTTGACTAATCCTAATGAAGAAACACAAATTCCTCTGTGACACGTGCAAGCGGCATTTTCTGCTGTTGACTAGGTGATCTTCGAACTTTAAACACAAAGTCGAAGCACAAACCCCTCAGCGTCAAGAACATCCCACACCCAGAATCTGATGGAAGGGATCAGCATCTGATCCAGTCTGCTAATTATACCTCAAAGAACTGTGGGGTGTTTTAAATATGCTGCATGTGAATGTCTTGGAAAACATAGGGCTACACTTACTGGTGCAACCCTGCACTACTCTGCACTGCAGCAGCTGCAGGTGTAGATCTTCTTATATTTATTTTTATTTTTTACCAATTCTCACTGCCATTCCTGTGACTCAGTAGTTTTTGTTCCCTCCAGCAGGAATTCTTGATAATAATTAAACATCTGAGCAATCAGACATGTTACTCCTCATAGAAAGGAGAAAAGGGAAAAGTTCCCTGCATAAAAACTGTTTTTGAGGTGGACGTACTGCAGGCTGGTGGGAAGAGCCTGCTTGTGCTAAAAGGTACCAAAAGGCAACAGATTTATGTATTTTTGTTCTCTGGATCACAGTTTAACATCTCCTTTTTTTCTTAACATCTTAGCGATCGTGTACATCCTAAAGAAATGTCACCTGTGGTCCACCTCACCTGGCAATTTCCTCGCTGTGTGTGGTCCAGTCTCTCATGTACTCATCCTGATCTCTGGAATTCTGCCTTACGGCGGCCATGCCTGCAGGATTTGGGGTTGCTGGCGCGGAACCGCTTAACTGGGCCACCCTGGTCGAAGGGATTGGCCCCTGCTTGGATGTGTGGCGGTTGGATCCATACTCGTCCTCAGAAGTTGAGGCGTAATCCATGGGAAGACGGCGCCATCGGGTTCCAGCTGACGACAAAGGTTTGAGAGGCAGAATGACACTGAGTGCTGACACAAATTTTGAAAGTTGAAGTTTGCATGTTAACACTGGGATTTTTTAACTTACACGAAGGTGTGACGTGTGCACAAGAGGAGCCTCCTTTGCTTTTATCTGGAAGCTTGGAGGCGCTGTTAGCTCTGGCTCGGGGTCCAGACACTGAGCTCAAACTGGACCCCCTCGGCCCATGTTTGAAGGCATATTCACTAGCTAAGCTGCGGGTCCCCAAACCTCGGCCCCTCGTCACGGTGGCCTCAGAGTCGCTCTGCGCAGATGGGGAGCCCACTCTTGGCCTTCTCGGCTGTGCGAGAGCCTCGATTCTGGACATGCCTCTTTTAGCCATCCCTGTCCTGGAAGTGGAGCTGGCCGTTGACGCCTCAGAGGCCACTGACATTCGGTCCAGATCAGCTGGTTCAGTGTCTGAGGAGTCCCCTAACCGGGCTCGTCTTAACAGGGACGTCCTGGTGGGCCTGGGCTTGGGGGCATTAGTGGCTTTGTTGGTTCCAGAAGAAGGTGGGGGCTGCGTCATCTTGGCCCGGCTGGACTTGGTGCTGGCTGTTGAGGTCCCAGTTTGGGCTCGAGGAACCAAACCTCTAGGCTGCTGTGTGGAGGTGGGCTGTGGGTCTGACAGCAGAGAGTTTGAGTTCACGTCATCATCAGTGAGGTCCAGGGATGTCCACGGGCGGCCTGCCTGTTGGGGGGCAGGAGCTTTGCTCTTGATCTTGCGGTCTTGAGCCTCCCTGCCCCCAGAAGGAACCTTGTTAGATGAGCAGACAACTGTCCTCTCTTTTTGCTGTCCTGCCAGGGGGCGCCGTTTCTGGACCACCTTCCTGGCTCCCTCAGCCTGGCTGACTGTGCTCGTGGTGTCCACATCAGACTCTGGTGACATGGAGCCCTCAATGGACTGACTTGGGGGGTCACCCTGGTCTGACACGGTGGTCTCCAAAAAGGCTGCAACAGCCTCCGAGTCTTTCTGCAGCGCAGTGCAGTCGATGCCCGGCTCTTTGCTCTGAGTTCTGCAGCCCAAGGAGCCATCGATGCGCGGTATGAGCTCGATGGGAATGTTGGAGCTCTGTCTCTCCACGGTAAAACTCTCTTGCCTCAGTAAAGACTTCCCACTGCTTTCCCTCGCCTTATCTTCGTCCTTTCTCCTTCTCAGAGCTTCTTCCATTCTCTTCTCCCCGCTGGTCAGAGGGCGAGGGGGCAGGTTGGCCAACATGCCTGAATGAGCAGATCTGCCCCCCCCACTATCCTGGGATTTTGCTGGCGAGGATCGACTGGGGCTGCTGCTGTGACTGCCCACGCCGCCACTGCCACGGCCAGGCTGGCTCTTCCCTCTGGCCACCCGCTCCTCCTGGCTCTCCTTTTCCTGCAGCTCCGTGTCCTGTTTCTCTCCCAACTCTGTAAGCGGACCCCCTCCCAGAGTCCTCCTTCCCAGCAGGAGATGCTCACCAGGCGGCTGAGGTAAGGTTCTTCTCTTACGCTCTGCATACCCAGAGGATGAGCGGTTGGATTCATCCATTTCAGCTGAAAGAGAAAATATTTACAGTGAAACATTGTTATTTGGAAGCTTTGACATTTGACCAATTATGGCCAAAACAAGACAGAGTACAACAGTGTAGAGAAGAAGCTCGGGAGCAAAAATCTGCACTTCATACGAGAGGTTTTGTAATGTTAGCTGACATTTTTTTCAGATGTGAAGCAGTTGAACCAAGTGAACCAGCTTCTCTTATGGCAAACCCTAACTGTTCTCCACAAATGAGGAGAAATGATGTTCAGTTGCATGGAAACAGCAACTTCTACCTTTGAAGTCAACTTGAGTTTCAATATTTCACTGGTGTTGCCAGAGAAAAAAGGCAGAAATAAAGCAGAGTAACACGTTTGTCAAGATATGAACGCTCAGATTGAACATTCGATTGAACATTTTGAAAGTGTGTAAGTCCACTCTAGACTGAGTTAAAACGACACTCATCAAAGTGTTACATATAAAACACAAGGATAGAGTTGGAACAACACTCTTTGTAGTAACATTTTAAAACAAAGAGTGTTGGATGTTTATAGCACAAGTGTTAAGTTTCTAAATTTGACACTAACAGAGATTTTTTTTACACTGAATAAAGTGTAAAATCCCCCTATAGGGTGGTTAAGTTTAGGAATACTGGTTATGCTTAAGTTGCGAGACAGAAAAGCGCTGCAGGATGGGGAGCCAGCCTGCCTGGGCCTCCAGAACGTTCCGATATTTTTCTTATTTTCATTGAGGCAATAATAAAAAAAGTCCCCTGATTTTATTCTTGTTTTATTTTTTTTACCCTCTCCGGTTAATACAGGACAGTAAGCCTTCAAAATCGGTCAGAGAGGGAACACAGATGCGTAGAACATATTTGGGACTTTAATTCTACGATTAATTTCAAAATATGCGTGGCCAACAACAAAATCCAGCCTTAGACGCACTTAAAATGCATGTGGTATCTCGCATTACCGGTACATATCCCAGATGAACAATTTGTTAAATGGAACAAACAATTAATTAGATTTATTTAGAACGGGAAAAAACCTAGAGTAAGACTGAAAACACTTCAGTTGGAAAAAGCAAAGGGGGGGCTAGCGTTACCAAGTCTCCAAGAATATTATCTGGCAGCCCAGTAAAGAAGCATAATATATTGGTGTTCAACAGATTACTATTCTAAATGGAAACAAATTGAGCTTGACTATGGTTCTTGCCCGCCCCAGGCAAGACTGGGGGAAAAAATACAAGTAGTAAGTACAGAACAGAACCCAATAGTGTAGTTTGTAATTAAAACCTGGTGGCAGGTGGTCAATAAATACAAATTTGGTAACAACCACAAATTACTTATATGGCCTTCACACTCTACGGGATTCAAAGCTGGACAGCTAGACAATACATTTAAAAAATGGAGAGTTAGAGGACTGACTGCAATATGTACATTAACAGAGGGGAACATTTTCAAAACATACGAAAAGCTCAAAGAAGAGTTTGAACTGGAAAACACAGACTTATTTAGGTATTTTCAATTAAGAAACTTTTACATTGAAGAGGTAAAAAGCTCAATTACACAGGAAGGCAGTGATGTGATAGAAATGGTGACAGGGGCTTATAAGAAACTGCCTTCAAAGATGGTTTCCAAACTGTATAAATGTCTGATGAAATGTACTGGTTTTGATTCACTGTACTTAAAGCAGAAGTGGGAGTTAGAATTGCAGGTTAACCTATCAGAGGATGATTGGTATTCAATCTGTCAGCTACAACACAATTCAACAAGTTCTAGACAATGGAGAGAATTCGGGTGGGAAAATATAACGAGGTTCTTTATCAGTCCTCACTTAAAGAGCAAACAGCTGAGGACCCCACAGCAATGCTGGAGGCTCTGTGGAGGCGTGAACGCCAATCACTCACACATCTTCTGGGCATGCAGTAAAGTTGTTCCCTTCTGGCAAAGCATCATCAAAACTTTGCAGAAAATATGAAATACCCGCTGACCCACGGATATTATACCTAGGACTGTTACCAACAGGAGTGATACAAACAGAGGACAACTATCTTTTCAAAGTCATGATCATGGCCTGCAAACAAGCCATAACAAGAAATTGGCTTAAAAGTGAACCACCAAAACTGGAGCAATGGACAGACATTATGGAAGAGATCTGTTCTATGGAAAAAATGACATTTCACTTACGCTTGAAAGCTGAAAAATTTCAACTCCAATGGAGGAAATGGAAGCAATATGCACTCCGCTCAGAACTTAAAATTCAAAACTAATTTTTGTTTTACCCCACCTGTTTAACTTTGCTTGTTTGCTTTGTTTTGTATATTTTATTTTATTCTACTTTATTTCTTTACTTGATTGTGTTTTCTTATTTTGATTTCTTTGTATTTTAAAAGTGCAAAACGTAAAATAAAAAGTAAAAAAAAAAAAAAAGCGTGCGGTAAAGGAACAATGTGCCATCTTCTCTTCTCCCACACCTGAGCTTGTGCACAATAGAAGGTGCAGATCAGGGAGCTTGTGCAATACGTAATGTGCATGTGCTTCTGGATTGTTGTGACATCACAACGGATGTTTACAAGGAGAAATACTTCTAGTTTTAGTTTATAATTCTCCTGCTATTTTCCTCTCTGTGTGTCTTGCATTAAGGTACATGCTTGAGCTGTGATTAAACACAGTCCTGAAACCTCCAAAGTGCATGAGGGTAGATTAGCAAAAAAGCATCATGTGACGGAAGTTCAAGGCTTACCTCTGTCATCTGTGAGCAGGACTTGGTTCTCCCCCCCTGATCCCTCTGGGTCAGTCCTGACATGACTGGCAGCCAGAGTCGCCCACTGAGACACCCAGCGAGGACCACCCACCACCAACTCTTCAGACAAGGCCTGAACCCACAAAAACAAAGAAAACAGTCATTAATTGGATAAAACAACCAGCAAAAGCTGACTTCAAAAGGAGTTGTTCATTGTCTCAATTTGAATTTGTTTTCAATCAAATAATGCAATTAGATAAATAAATAATGTCACATAATGTGGAGGAAAACTGACACAACCGTAAGATAATGCTAGTCAATGTTGGCCCAATGTACTGTCCATAGACCTACAAAGAAACAATATCCATTTAATATCAATATACATTTGAGTGACACTTCACCTTAGCATTCAGTCTCACTCCATTCCACAAACCGCAAACGGAAGGAGAAAAAGTAATGAGAGGGAAGGAGTGAAAACCCAAAATGTTTGGAGAAGAAGTCAAGCGTGCTCAAGAGAAGGACTAATCTCTCGTCCCAGGATTAGTGCTGCCTGGCGCTAAAACTTCCATACACGGAGGAAGATCCCGAAACCAATCTGCTTAGCCTCAGATTCGGCCAAACATCCAAAACCATGTGTCTGTGTGTTTAAAAACCGGCTCTCCGTAGTGTTGATGTCATTTTGTAGTGTTGCCTAGACACAGTTGGAAAGACAAAATCTGAGTTTGCTGAGGAAATCCATGTAGGTGCCACTGGAAACAGAGCGAAGAGCTGAACAGAAAACACTTTTGGTTGTTTTTCACTTCAGAGTAAACATGTGCACCTCAGTCTTCAAGGATGCAGGCTGTCCTCTGTCCTTGGCAGCAGATCTGTGGGAGGAGGGTCTCTCTCTTTGGACGTTGCTCGCTAACCTGGAAACACTGTGATCGTCCACACCAAACACCTGAAACACACACGTGTGTGTAAAAACTGACAGTCATTAGCAAAAGACAAGTTTGTTCTACACAAATCTATACTTTGTCAATGAGTCTCCTAGCCTGGTCGTCTTCACGGTCTCCATTCTCCAGCTCAACCGTGTACGTTCCTCTGTCGCTGTGATCGTCTCTGCGGTTCTGCTGAACAGGTGCCGAGCCTCGCCGCCTCTCCACCAACTCTTTGGCCACTTTGGAAGAGGAAGGTTTGCGACGGCGAGCGGGACTGTCCTCCTCTGCAAAGAGGCCCTCCGGTACGTTAGCTCGCCCCTCTCTTATTTTCGTCCTGCCGTCACCCCAGAGCCCCCAGGAGCGTTCCTCCAGAGCTGCGGCCCTGCGCTGCTCCCCAAGAGCATTTTCAGAATCACTCTGAGTGCCGTCCTCGTGTTTGCTTCCTATAGCATGTCAGCAAAATGGAAAATGTCATGCGTATTTAGAGAGCATTTTCACTTTTTGCTTGGTTGTGTTGTATGTCAGATACCTTTAAGGCTCCTCAGCTGCACAGGAACATCGCTCTTCACACTTTCCCCATCATCCTCTGCAGATGCCTCTTTCAGGGTTAACGGCAGCTCATTCTGGGCCAGCCAGTCCGCCACTTTAACTTCTGCTGCTACCATGGCGGTCTGAAGTGGACTCAGCTCTTCGCCAACTGACCTCTTGGGCCGGGGCCGAGTCTCTGTCCCTGCTTTTGCCACTCGATCTTTGACAGTCACTTTGCCTGAAGCTCCAGGGTCGAACTCAATGGTAAAGGAGGCGTGGCCATGCAAAGGCTCTGCGGCAGCACAAGGCCCACCATCTTGGTCTCGAGAAGAAGGTTCTCCACACACTTTTAGTGCTGAAGAAGAGTCCTTAGATGGGATTTCAAAGTAACTGGCCTCTTGGTTGGTGTTGGGCTTTGCAATTTCTGCTCTTTTCTTGGTGTCTGTATAAATAAATACAAAGAAATTATTGTAGGTGTCCTGCTTACAAACACAGGATGAAGCGTGTTTGCAGAAATTTGGACTTTGAAACAGTCAGATGTGGTTGAAACAAATGTGGGGACTTTGAAGTAAGACTCAGACTTTAGGCAGGTACTTGAAAGGTGAATTGAGACCTGAGTTATAAGGAGAACTTTTAATACAAGACTAGACAGTCTTTCACATGAGTGGTGCATTGCAAAATAATAAACACTACAACAAAATGAGTCTTTCTCAGGATGGCTGGAGTTTCCTGAAGAGATATATTGCAAAGCTCACCCACCCAGCAGGAGCTCAAAGTGGAGATGCGCTTCACTGCATCTTAGGCTAAAAATAAGTGACGAACGTCATATTTTATCCGGAAGATAAAACACTGCCAAAGGGTTAGACCAGTGTTGCAAATTGTTACGTTTTAAAGAAAACATTGGAGTCCTGATCACATTGTTTACATCCTGTCTTTTTCATACCAGCTTCAGCTTTTTCTCTCTTCCGTTCAGAGTTCTTCTCTTCGGATCTTCCCTG
Source organism: Oryzias curvinotus (assembly GCA_023969325.1). Taxonomy (NCBI): domain Eukaryota; kingdom Metazoa; phylum Chordata; class Actinopteri; order Beloniformes; family Adrianichthyidae; genus Oryzias; species Oryzias curvinotus. Next base: position 5,604,599 of record CM043710.1, on the reverse strand, counting down.
CTGCTGCTGCCCCCCCTCAGCATCTTCGTCTCCCCACCAGGCGGGCTGCCCATACAGAGGTGTTCCTCTGTGCAAAACCGCAGCGTCTCCTAGCAGAACATCTCAGTTAGACACAATCCATGCCTGCAGGTCACTTTAGAGCACAGATTCTTGAGAGCCGGGACAAAACACCTCACAGAATAACTCTAAAAAACATTTTCACTGTATTCATTAGGGTAACATAATAATGCATTTCAGGCTGCGTGTTTATTTTATTTATTTTTTGACAACTCTGTGAGACAGAATATGAAATTACATATTTAAAATTGTCCAACAAGAATCTTAAGTTCAGATTTATGTTATAAAAGCCTTTAGGTACTCTGACATGAAATAAAATGTAACATATTTAAGGCTTCATTTCACTCTTTATTGAAAAACAGAATTAAAATAGTGGTAGTTTCAGTCTTTAAATGAATCAAACACAAAATGCTTTGGATCTGATGATCCTTTATTGCTTAAACAACAAAAACAGAAAAAAAAAATTTTTTTTTAAACAAATGCGGAACCAATAGATTGAAAAGTAACTTTCTTGTCTTATTTTTTTTTAACATATACTGTTATTTATCTACATTAAACATAACTACAACTTCACAAACCTTCTCTTCTTCTTGGGTCTTCTCTGGTCCTCTCTCCAATACCTCTGTTCCCTTTCTCCCACATCATCTATCTGTATTATTTTATTTTAATCTTAAACTCTCCTCTTCCACCTCTGTCTTTCCTCACCTTGCACACCATACGTCTTGTCTATATCATTTGAGCACAGCCTCTGCAGGTCTGAGTTATGGATCTTACAAGTGTTTCTTGAGTCTCTACAGATTCATAAAAAATAAAAAGATTCAAATGGAAAAAAGTAACTGTAAGAGCATTTTGGTTTGAGAAATAGAGGTGTGGTATGACAGCATGAAAAATCTGTCACATTTTAGAAGCTGATTTCAATGGAAAACAATTTTTGATTTTCACCATAGCATTGACGTTTTTCAATGCTGGTGACTATTGTGACCTCTTGATGAGGACAAGAGAAACAATTTGGGGCTTCTAACAGCTGGTCACACATTTAATCAAAAATACCGCCAAAAAATAAATATCAGCACAAGTTTTCACGATTCCATTAGATCTAACTTAGTGAGTATCTCAATCATTTTAAATCTATTTATTTTTAATATAAATAAGACTTTCCTTTGTAAGACATGTTTTGTCCCGACTCAAAAATCCAAAGACCCAAAAGCCGTTCGCTGAAAATGGACTGCACACCTTAACCTTACAATGTGCTTAACGTTGTTAGCAGAGTGGCTCTCAGGCCCCATGTTATGATGAAATTTAGCATTTTAGATTCAATTCCGAGGCTGGAAACCTGCTCAATAAGTTTAGTGATTTGTCTGGTTTAAGGTTTTCTGACTGACATTTAAAATAATCTGCATCTTAAACCAACAAACCTTCAAAGAGTCTCAATCTTTGGGACAAAATTCACAGCTGCTGCTCTTCATACAAATATAGAAAAGCTGTGAATACACTCATGAACCTTCATGTTTTAGACTTCTGTATTATTTTGGAATGAACCTAAAACCTAAATCACTATGGTTTGCCGTACAATATTAATGTTTCTAAATTAACTTTAGGAGTTGAAGCTTCTTGAGGGTTTCTTTTCTTCTTTAACAGTTTCTTTTTATATTTAACACAGTTAATCGTACAGTTAAGGATGATAGTTTTAGGTGTGTCTTTGGAAAACACTCAAACATCTTCACCTTATAGTATCTGGCACACGTCTCAAAAATTTTTGAATCCCCTGAACTAAACAAAAAGCTGAAAACTTTTAGAAATATATAAATGAAGAAAAAGTAACTAACTGACTAACTAAAAAGTCAATTCTTTGGAATGATCATACTTCTTTTGTTGACTTTTGAGCACCTGTCTACTATTTCTCACCTTTATTTTATCAATACTATTTAATACAGATGTTTTTTTTCACTATTTATTTAATTAAACAATAAAATATCACATGTACAGTGGGGGGAATAAGTATTAAATCAGCCACCAATTGTGTATGTTTTCTCACTTAAAAATATGAGAGGCCAGTAATTTTCTTCATAGGTAAACCTCAACAATGAGAGACAAAACGAGAAAAAAAATCCAGAGGATCACATTGTCTGATTTGATTGCATGTAAAAAGCACACATGAGTATTTGAGCCTACATCTTACTGGGTTTTAAGCTTACCTGGAGTCTTCTCGTCGGACCTGCTGGACTCAGATGGTTTGGCCGTGGCTGCATCACATGTCGATGCTGCTGCCGTTTGACTCGGCCTCGCCTCAAGTCTGCAGGATTCAGCCTCTGTGGGTTTCTTCTGGTTCAGCTGAAGCTGGCTGCTCAACTTTTCATGCTGAAGTTAGACAGAGACCCAGTGAAGAGGAGAGGAGAACTGGTTTCATGAAGTGATTGAATAGATGAATGAGTTTGTCAGGATCCCTAATCCTTAAATGTGCACTTGTGACCACAGAGATTTTCCTGCTTTGTTCATAACATGGGAAGATGAAAAGTTGAACAGCTTCAGCAGCAGCCTGTTGTGGCAAAAATATTTTTTTTTCAACAAAAGGAATCTAAGCCAACTTCAGTACTAAGGACTCTTCCATCCATTCAGCTACAAAGTCTTGAGAATATTGTGGTGCTTTAAGAACTGATGGATGAGCTGGAAGCTTTCATTTCCCTCCACTGTGCCGTGAACATCTCACCTTGAGGGCCTCCTCAGGAATGAGCAGCTCTCCTCGAACCACCGTAAACAGGTTGGTATGTGAGGCAGGTTAAGGTAAAAGCAGGAGACGTGACTGAAAACCTTGTCTATTATGCATCAGGGGAGAATACAATAAACAGACGTTCCAGCATGGATTGTGTTACAGTGCAGACCACATGCACCTCTGGGTTCAGACAAAAGATAAAAGACTGGAAGGATATCGTATCCAAACCTCAGCTTGTCTTCTATCTTCAGCGTGACGTAGACTTGTTCCTGAATTCTGATGTCGTTGACAAATGTCTACAAAGAATCCAAAGAAGTTTGAATTAAAAAGCATCATGATAGAGGATTGAAACATGTGAGAATCATGCAGATGCTGAGAGGCCACCAGAGAGATGGCCTGAACATGTGCTGGTAAAAATCCCAGATTTATTTCTTCCCCCCTGACTTATTTCTTATTTCAACCCAAGTCCCAGAAAAGTTTGGATGCTTTCTTTTTAAATTTGAATAACAAAACAAACATGACTACCAATTGCCCGGCGGTAGCTTGGATAGGCTTCACTAACCCCATGACCATGAGGGGGATTAACCCATGGCTATCCTATGACACCCCCCCCCCCCTACATTGACGTGTTATCCCTACCATGACAAAGGTGGATAAAGGTGGAGAGGATTTCATGTAATCCATGGACACCAGTGAAGATCACAAATCATTGAAGAAAAAAGATTCAACGCACTGTCTAGTGGGTCTAGATGACCCAACTACCAATGTTAAAGTGCCCAGGATAGTACAAGGGTTACGAGGGTTCAGAAGATGGATGGGTGGATGGAAATATGGACAACTCAAACTCACAAACCGAAAGAAACATGAGCCAATGTTTTATTTGCATCAAAACACTGATAACATACATATTTAATCTGACAAATTAACATTTCTTTTCCTTTAGCTTATTTCAAACGTGATGCTAGGTCTCAGAATACTTAAGAGCATGGTTACTATGGTCACCCCAAAATCTCTTCATCTCCCAAAACAGTCTGAAGATAGCTTCAAGGTTCTAACTTTCTGAAGTGTGATTGTTAATTTGGTTCCATTCTTGCCTTTTTTTTTTTTATTTGTGGCCTTCTTTGATGTATTTTTCTTTGAATGAAGCTCCAGATGTTCTCTGTAGCACAGCTGGAAGATCTGGACTGTAGCATGTCAGTTCAGACTCTTCTAGGATCAAGCCATGCTGCTGTAACTCTACAGTCTGTGGTTCTTCATCATCCTGCAGAAACACACAAGGCCTTCCCTGAAACAGACATCGTCTGGAGGGGAGCAAGTGTGCCTCTGAGATCTTTAAAGATCTTTCAGCGTTCATAATTCTTTCCAAAGCTGTTGTGGTGCATGCACGGATGCCCCTTGCCCTAACACCAGAGATGCTGCTTTGAGCTAAACCTTGAGAATATGCTCCCTCTTTAGCCTGGAGAAAAACATGCCTCCATAACAACCAATACAAATGTCGCATTCAAACTCATCTGAAACAGAACAATGTCTAACTTTAGACAGTTCATCATAAAGGATGGGTGCACAGGACACCACAGCTCTTCAGGAGCATGTTCAGAGATGGCTTCCTCTCTGACGACAGAGCTTTAGCTAAACCTACAGATGGCGAGGGCGGAGTTGACCCACACAAGTTTTCTAAATCATTTAGTAATGTCACTGATATGATTGTGTCCCTGAAGGATGGAGAGTCTCTGAAGGACAAAACATTATGGCTTTGTTCCTGATGCACAGAGATTTCTCCATTTTTTCAATAACTTTTAAAAATAACCTGCTTTGTAGATAACAAGATTGCCAAAAACTTTGATGCTTTGTGTTTTTTTCACTCTTTCCGGGATTGGAGACCCTTTGTTCATTACTGCCTCTGAAAGATTCTACCTCACTGCATCCTTCCACGACTAACCAGCTTACAGACTTCAAATCAGTACTCACAAAAATCAGTATCATACAGGCAGCTAAATCTTTTTATTTTGTTTATTCTTCTTTTCTTCCCCCTGTTTAACTATTACAAAAATTCAGCAGCAGCCTAAGAGTCAAAATGAGCTCATTTGATGCATTAAAGTGTCAAAGTTCTCGGTTTTAATATCCATCCATTCCTCCATTTTACCTGCTTCTGGATTGTCGGAGCCTGTCCCGACGGCTGTTGGGCAAAGGTGGGTTACATCCTGGACAGGTAGCCAGTCTGTCACACAATCACACACACTCACAATCACACCTAAGGACACTTAAGAGTATCTAATCAACCTATGAAGCATGTTTTTGGACTGTGGGAGGAAGCCGGAGTCGATGCAGAAAACCCACACATGCATGGGGAGAACATGCAAACTCCACATACTCCACACCGAAAGGTATCAGCTGGGATTTGAACTGGGACATTCTTGGTGTGAGACAAAAACCGCTAATCACTGGAGCCAGTTTTAACATTTTACATTGTTCACATTCAGCTGTAAATAAAATACTGGCTTTAAGGATTTGTGATCCTTTTTTTCCCCCTAACTTTGCTGAAATGTAGGTTGTATTTTTTTTTACAGCAATTAATCATCTGCATAAGTGATTATGCCAGCAAGTGAGATAATGTGTGTGTGTTTATGAACATGTGTGTTTGTGAGTTGAAAACATCATTTTATAAATGATCTTGCAGTTTTTCATCTTGGAAATTAGGCATGAGGAATGAGGATATGAGGAAAACTCGCAATTTGCAATTTTAGTGATCAATATTGCCATGACGATATAACTGGCGATACATGAACAAATAGCTACACAAAAAAAACACAATTTCTTTTTCACTACAACAGTTTCATTTAAATAAGAGTCAACATACAGTACAGGCCAAAAGTTTTGACACACCTTCTCATTCAAATGAATGAGAAGGTGTGTCAAACTTTTGGTATCTACTGTACCTTAAACTAAACTCTAAATGACCCTGGTCTACATAGTAGGCGAACATCTAACATAAAAAGGGGTCCATCTGATTGGTCAAAAGTATAAAGGGATTTATTTGATTCGCTAAATACTTCAAGCCACCATAAGATTGTTTTGGCACATTTAAAGTAACCATTAATTGCGTCTTTTGAGATCTGCGGATAGCACTGCTCGATATCGCGATAACGATAAATATGCGATTTATTGTGTAGGCTTTATGGAAGTCAAAACATTATCACACAATAAAAGTTGGGTCCTGAAAACTAGATAAAGACAAACTCTCATGAAACTTGTAATTTTGTCTGTTTTGTGCTCTAGAGTTGATAAGAAGGAGGAGGACATCAGCAGTGACTTATAAGAGGAGCTGCACATCAGCCTAGAAAGGCTGAAGGACTTTAAAGAAGGATGGCAAATTTTTAGAAGTAACTTTTCCAGCACATTTTTCACCAGATTTGTATCAGAAGCCAATGAGCTGCATGTCAGAGCCTTGTGTAAGATGTAAGAAGTGGGTCCATAACAGAACAAAGGAGAGAAAAAACTCAACAAGTCCATAAGTCTGAAAGATTTTAAAGAAATGGTCTATTATCTATCTATTGGGGAATCAAAAGGTTCACAAAACAGCCACTGAGCAAGGCTCCTGAAGAAACATCTTTTCAGACCTGAGTGGAGAAGTTGTTTTTTCTCCGTGTCAAGGCGTATCAAGATCGGCACGTACAATGTTCATTAACTACCAAGAGACTTGGTGGTGATATCTGACTTTCACAGGGTTTATGTTGTGAACCATTAACTATCCATGACAATTTGAAAAAGTCTGCGTTCACTATTGAATGTGCCCGCACCGTGATTATCTGACAGTGTTTTGCGTGCAGAACAGAGTGTGTTGATATATTGAATTCATGTCCTCCTCCAGACATCCATTCCTCTTTGTGTAATGTGCAACTTAATTATTAAATATATTTTCACAAATCCTGTTCGGTTAAAATTGTGCGTGTTTGCGCGCGCAGACAGACGGCCTGAAGCGCGCTGAACCAGCTGGTAAAGATGCAGGTCAAAGTCATTTGAATTTATGGAGAAAGAAAAACATTAATTGTTCAACAGAGCTGAAAATCTATCAATTAATTTTTTCCTGACGGAAAAATACTTTTTTTTTAGCTTCAGCCTTTTCCCGTTTTTGCTGTTTTGCGCCTCAGTTGGCCTTCAGCAGGCAGATCTGAACAGCATGCGTGTCTCACGATGAACCTCGTTTGTGGTTCTTTTCTGCTTTATCCATTGACATCATGTCCCTGCCAGGTAACCTGCTCCTTATCCCGCGCAGTGTTGCCAGATAGATTGACAGCTCTTTCATCCTTCTGCTGCGCTAGAGCGTCCCGACTAACGTGTTAACCTGCTATGACCGTATTTTGCGCTCTCTGTGTAGAATACTCTGGGAGCGCGGGGAAAAAACAACTCAGCTACAGAGGATGTGAACAGGTGAACAGGTAGAGAGGAAAAGCAGGTAAAGATGCGGGGGAGGGGCTTTGGGTTCAGACTCTGTCAGAGATGCAAACACGGGCGTCAGATTTAGACGCAGCTTTAACTGCGGGAGTTGAAGCAGAGACTTTCTCTGGGATGATTTTATGAACTCAAACATGGAAACATGATTACCAAGTAGAACTCTTCAAAATAATAAACCTGATCTCTCCACATTCTTTGGGTCTACCATGCATTGATGCACACATTGCTCCATGCAGCGATCAGACCATAACTTTAGCTCTTAGCTCCGCCCATACGCGACCGCGCATGGGCGCTTTAAAGAGCACAATTTCTAAGAGGCGGGGCGCACCCCCAACAACAGGTTAGATGATAGAGGCGATTGGGCGTCTCTACCTGGTGCGTTCACGGAGATTCAGTACATAAGACTCCAACAGCCGCACAGCCTAACGTAGTCCGCTAATATATATTCATGAGATATTCATGGCAGCACTGGTCCCGCTGAGGTTTTTTTTTGCCGCCCGCTCCCGCCCGCAGTACAATTCAAACCGCCCAATCCCGCGAGATTTGGGTTGGGTCCCGCGGGACCCGGCGGGACCCAATCCCAATGCAGCCCTCTAAACCAGAGGACCTGGGGCCTCATTTATAAAACTTTGCATGGGATTCGTGTCAGAAGTGGCGTACAGATGAAACATAGGAAGTGCGTACGCACAGAAATATTCGGATTTATAAGACCTTGCGAACGCACATCCTACGCATCCTTCCCTTAATAAATCACAACCAATTCTAAATGCTGCGCAGCTTTTGCGGCTTCATGACACGCCCATAGTTGCCCATAAATAGTCTAATAAATAGTGAAATGCCCACAAATGAATATTCATTGATTGTGAAACCATGGCAAACACAGAGAGGAAATTAAAAAAAACGAAACTTCACTCGATGTGAAGTAGAAGTTATCGTTGGCGAGGTGGAAAAGAGGAGAAAAATGTTGTTTGGAGGGCTCAGTGTGGGCATTACTAATGCCAAAAAGGCACGTAAGTGGCAAACGGTGGCAGACGCCGTAAATGCTGTAGCCTCACAACCTCGGACCGCGGCCGAAGTAAAAAAGAAATGGTCGGACATCAAAGTCGAGGCAAAAAAATGTCTAGCGCTCCATCACCAGAGTGTGTCTGCCACGGGTGGGGGACAGGGGACACCGGAGCTGACCCCTCTTGATGACAGACTGGCGGCAATTATTGGGGAATCCCTTTTAAGTGGAGTGGTGACTGAGGCGGAGGGGGACACGACGCGCCAGATGCACCGGGTGACACACCCCCAGAGCCCACAGAGGTCCAGCAGGACGGCTGGAGGAAGTGGGAACCGGCTCATAAGCTACTCGTCCTTCTTTGCCAGCAGATCTTCTTGCTGTCTAAAGATGCGTTCACTCCCAATTCTTCCATTTGCCACATCTTCTAAGAGCGCAAGATCAGCCATTGTGCGTCATTGTCATTATCATCATTGTGATGGGGCATTTTATTTCCATCCATTTAATTGCATCTGACAAGCTACATATGTCGGTAATAATCCACGTGGAAATGGGAAATTGTTCAGCGCAAATGTAATTTCTTGTTGCTTTCTGAATGGTTGAGACATACGCCATACATTGTTTTATCAAAAATAAAACAAACTAAAGGCATATCAATGAATACCATAATTCCGTAGCTTATGAAGAAATGTTTTACTATGAAAACAACTTTCTTCAGTGGACAATTAATACGTCTGTCTGTCTGTCTGTCTGTCCCTCATTTCACCCGTTTTTGTGCGTATGCCTGGGTCAGGACTTGGGTGAAGAACTGCACATTTTCCTGTCAAGTTTGCTTTTTACAAATCTCAATTATTGCGTAGAGAGTGGCGTACGCCTTCTTTAGTGCGTATGCAACGTTTATAAATGAGGCCCCAGGACTCCTGTGAGGATGTCTTCTGTTTGGAGCACCAAAGCTTTTTCTGTTGAGAGCCTCTTTATTTGGACAAGTGTGAGTTTCTCCTGAAATTAGGTGTAAACCAACAAGCCAATTATGGTCAATTATTAGAAAAGTCTTATAGTGCTCGTGCGAGTGACGCCTCATGTAGTTCAGTGACTTTAGAAGACTATCCAGAGGACCACTGAGAAAATGAATCAAACAGGGCAAATAAATAAAACCCATGTTGTGGATTCAAGTCCCTGTGATGATCATATGTGGAAGGTCCAAGTTCAATATAATTCTCAATCCTTGTGCTATCCTAGGCACTTTGACATTGGGAGTTGGGTCATCTAGACCCAACAAGACAGTGCGCTGAACTTTTTTCTTCAATGATTTGTGATCTTCACTGGTTTCCAAGGATAACATGAAATCCTCTCCACCTTTATCCACCTTTGTCATGGTAGGGATGACATGTCAGTGGTCATCTTGACCCCATAGGATAGCACAAGGGTTAAAATGATCTTCCTTGTACGATTTTTCTTTCTTTGTAGGAATGTCTTCCTCAGAGTTCTCAGGGTGAAGGCGGCATTCCCCACGAGGGGTTAAAAACAGGTCACTTCCCCAGGTAAAGGTACGTAATTAACTGAGCGTTCATGAAGTGGGATGGGCCAGTGTGGCGCCTGCAGAAATCATATCAGTCCATAGTGGTGAAAAGAAAGCTGAGCTCAGATTGGCATTTGGAACCAAGGGGAGGGTACAATGCTGACACTGGGGAAAAACCACTCGCTTTACTAAGACTGCTGCCCCCCACCATCTGAACTCCAGACAATCCGGAATGTCATGAATGAACGGGGACCACCAACTGCCACTGTGGATGTTCAGGAGAGTGAAGCAAGCAAAGGTGTAAAAGAACCAAAGTCTCAGAAGGGCTTTGAAGCTCAAAGGCTGATCACCTGAAAAGCTGTAGTGGGACCTTAAGAGGCCTTTTATAGTAGCTGGGATGGGCTTCAGCACCCCTATGACCTTGAAGGGGAATAAGCAGGTTCAGAAGATGGATGGATCAATGGATGATGGACTATAAGAAAGCTGTGAAAAGTAAATGACGAACAACGATGAACTGAAATAAAATCCTGAAGGAAGAGTCTGAATTTCTCCTCAGTGAGGTGAAACACTGGTAATGACAACTGCTGCCAAAAGTGCATACAAGTTCCTGAAGCTCAGGAGTACAAAACAACGTCTCTGTGTGTGCTTTATCCATTGTTGCTTCACAATCTACAGTATAAACAGGCATGCATATTGTTGGTTAGATGCTGTGTTTACCTCAAAGAAAGTTTCACAATGAGACACATTTGTACATTAAAGAACATGGGGTTTGAGAGGTAGGGTTGAGTTTCAAACCTAAGTTTCAAACAGTATAAGTGACTCTCTAAATAGGAGTTTGTGTTAAAAACACAGACGACCCCACTAAGACAGTGAATCAGTGACAAACTCACTCCATTCAGGCTGCCAAGGTCCTTCACTTTATGCTCGTCGGTGTTTGGCTCATAGTTGATGACGGCGTGCTGTTTGTCCACACTGCGAGACTGAATCAGACAAAGCCACTGTAAACTCCTCTGTGTCCATACTGACAGCACGACAGCAAAGCTTACAGAGAAACATTTACCTGCAGCATCAGCTCACAGTCGTCCCTCCCCACAAAGATCATCTCCCTGGGAAGGCGGTGACGTGTCCCCCCGCTGCTCACCAGGAACCAGGAAGTCAGACTCATTTCTGCCTCACTAGTTCACCTCGGACCCTTAACACATCATGCTGACAAAGTAGACAAAGACACGGTCATCCGTGAGTCTTTTTACAAGTCAACAAGGACTTTCTCACCAAAGTGGAAAATGAGCATGAAAGAACATTTGAGCATCCTAACTTCCAGTCAGGATAACATGTGACACCTGCTGTTTTGGAATAATATATTTGTCCTCATCTTGTAAAAATGTGGAAGTAAATCAGGTATGTAAAGCTGTCTTTGTGGGTGCTAAAATAGTATATATGTGCAGTATATATGTAAGTATATATGTGCAGCGCTACTGAAAAACACAAGTTTTAAGAAAACTGCATTAGTCTGAACTTTCAGCTGCTCAGCAGAGCCACACGGAGGAGCTGCCTGAGGAGGAGGAGGAGGAGGAGGAGGAGGAGGAGGAGGAGGAGGAGGATGTGGGTCATCATGTGAGACATCCAGAGAGGAGAAACTGCTAATTTAATCACCCCCCACCCCCCACCACCACCATTTCTCCCATGATCCTCTCTGTCCGTGCTCACCGTACACAACAGCTCGTTTCATGCCACCCCCCTCCCCCCCACGCCACAGAGGGCAGTCCAGGCTGTGCTGACTCACGCTCTCAGGTGGGATTTAATTACAGTCAGCTCCAGTGGGGGCAGACTGCTGGCTCCCAGGAGAGCGCCGGGGCCCCCCAGCCGCCCAGATGTGACGCGCGGGCAGGCGGCTGGAAGCTCTCAGAAGTCTACGCTGATGGCAGCATCCCCCTCCCCACCGCGCGCGCTCAGGATGCAGCTGATGCTCAAGTCGACCAATAGCAGCGCCCGAAAATTAGCCCGTTACTTAGGCCGAATCCCGGCCCAGCAGCGCAGAGCCGCGCGCACCGGACGGAGGACTCGGGCTGAATCATCACATAGCTGATCACGCACTGACGTCTCTGTGCAGCTCAGATGGAGAGCAGGGACCCGTCACAGCCGCCCCGCAGGCGAATGTTCAGCAGGATGTAAGCCGATCCGGACCGAACCCAGAGATCCGGACCAGGTTCCAGATCGGATCTCTGCTGTTTTCAAAGCGAACAAATAACACAGAGAGTGCGGCTGTCTGCTGACGAACATCCCATGATCTCTACCATGATGATCGTCGCGCGGCTCCGGTACACAGCAGAGCTGCTCTCCATCCTTGAAACGAGGAGGCAGCACAGAGTGTTCGAACCCCCACACGCCCCCCGCAGAAAACCACACAAACACGCAGAGGTATCTCACCGGAGCGCAGCCTGCATCCGTAACCGAGCGCCGCGGCCGCTCTGCCAGCCCGCTGCCCAGCCCCGCTGCAGTACCGAGTCTTGGCCTGACGGTGGCGCTGCGCTCCTAATTAGGAAGGTTATGTAATATATATATAAACATCAATTTGAGTGTTTGACTGTTCTAGTAATATTTGGTTTGTTATGCACAGGATTATTAACAATAAATCAGTTTTTCTTTTATTGCGTCTTAACATGACCATACATTCAAACTCAAACATTTAAACAGAGATTAAGAGGGTAAAAAAGTAACAGTAGACCTCTGTATCCGCAGGAGAAAACAATCAGATGACCTGAGGCACTGGTTGGGGTGTAGGCAGAGGTCAAGATCATTTAAAGATCTAAAAACAAATTAAAGAATGACAACACCATTTGGATAAGTGGTAAAACATTTCAAGAAAGAAGACTTTAAAGTCCTAACCCATGACTCAACGTCAAGACAAATAGAATCTTAAAGTGAACACATAAATCCTCCAGCAGCCTGCAAGAGTAGCCAGGATTGGGGTGATGTGGTCCCTCTTTCATGCGCCGATCAAATCCCGAGCAGCAGCGCTCTGGACCAGCTGGAAACACAAGAGGGACGACTTACTAACTTTGAAAAAAGGAGAGTCAGAAATATAGTTGGACTGCGATGAAAGCATGGATTACTCTTGTGGGAAAACAGCTTCACCTTAATTAACTGCCTCCAATTAAAGAAGCTAAACCTTACCACACATCTCATTCGGCATTCAAGTCTAAAATCACAGTCCGTTTTAAAGCCCAGGTTTGAAACAGAGAGTTTTAAATGTGGAGCAAGGGGACCCAGAAGTACTGTGGAGTCTTAGGAGCTGCTCAGACCAAATACCATCACTTCTGTTTTTTTGTTGTTAAAACTTAAAAAGCTCAAGGCCATGTAGTCTTTAAAGGTTTCTAAACAAAACACAAGTGGTGTGACGGAGCAACCGTTCTTAATTGCAGTGTTGGAAATAGTAAATTAGTTACAGTTACTAGATACAACGCCCAAAAAAGAACTAAGTAACTCAGTTACTGCCTCTTAAAAGTAATTAGTTACTTAGCACAGTAACAACAGGTACTTTACCAGTTAAAATACATAAATTTCATAATCTTCCTCTCCTGCTCAGAAAAATAACTTATGTGCAATTATTACATAAAAGTGACACTTTAGTATTCTGTAATAGTTCTACCAATGAAATGTTTAATTATAGAAAGAAATTGAAGTGGAGACATTTTAATATGTGTTTATCAGAATTATCATACTACAGTAAGAGATATATAAGTGTTAATATTAACTTCACATAAAGAAAAAATAAACTTTCCATTTAAATGAACATAAAGGTTTCAAATAACATATTTCAAGTACCCTTATTTTAGTGCAAATGCAAAACCATAAACAAGAATAATTAGAAATAAAGTAACACTGTCTCTGCTGCACTCAAATAGTTTAATCTTCTATTGCATTAGATTTGAATAGCTTCAGACAGACCTCAGTAACGCCTTTGTACCAGGACACAACGTGAATTTGAGGCAAACATTTTTTTTCGTTTCAGTTAAAGAAAAATATTGTCGCTATTTCCATTCTGAACATGCTAGTTGATTGATTCCCCGTCTCAGCTGTGCCCTGTTGTTTATATCCAGCATGGAGCAAGCGTCAGCATTTACCCACCTGACTCCATAACTAATCATGATCTTGTGTTTGACTGTTTGGTCTGTTTTAGTCTCGGGTTTAACAACATCATCTTTAACACTTCTAGCTGTTGTTCCAGAGGACATACTTGTGCTGATAATAGCAAGAATTGGCTGCCTTATGCTGGAACAGATCTGTTAGAAAGCAAAGGGGGGGCAGCATCCATTGGAGATCTTGATGGCTTTGTGTGTTTGACAACGTCATGGGCTCAAACATGTGGAACACAGATAGAGGAGTGACAGATGCAGGCACCTCATAGACTATTACTAAGATATCTGCTCTGATTTTGGCAACCTTCAGACTAAAGGAATTCAAAGGTCATCATATTTTTCTAAAGATGTTTCCTGAAAGAATGTGGGACAATTGCAACAGAGTTGTTAGTTTTAAAAACACATAACCTCTTTTTTTTAAGAGTAAAATCTGTTCAGCACAAAAGACCTTTAGCTCTCATCTGTTTTTTCTCAGTTGTTGGACAGAACAAGTTTAAAAAAAACACGTATGGATTATACGAGTTTGTCCCAATAATGCCTCTCAGACACTTTTCGAGATTATTTGACTATGATCTGGTACTGATGCCAACAGTCCTTCAGAATCTGCAGGAAACCTGCAGTTTGTTCTTCTTCCACCTGGGTCCTGCTCTAGGACACTCCCTCCTTGCTGCTTGGGTTCTCTCATTAAACCAGAGATCAGGTTTGATCCTTGGTTGCATAGTTTCAGAAGGAGCCACAGTCTAGAATGTTCAGACACAAGGTGTAAAACCAAAAGCTGAGCTTGCTTATCCATGGTAGTCAGAAATGAGGCCGACCTCACAGAGATGACAGTGGAGTTGAACATCTGACAGCATGGAGCGTCAGATTTAACAGGAGTGCAGGTAAAACCAGCATCAAATAATATAAAAACGATATGAAATCACACTATCACAGATCGCCATACTAAAAACTGAACTTTCATTGTGTCCTCCATTTATAGGTTTAGGTGCCATAAGTCACCAAAGGAGGGCGACAAAGTTCTGTACTGACTATCAACAGGTAACAAAAAAATCTGAGGAATCTTCTTTTTTCTTTCATTGAATGATACAAACTGATGAAACTGTGAAAACTTGATGTGTTTTATATTTTAGCAGTTTAGAATTTATTTGACAATAAGCAAAAAGATTTAAAAGATGGTTTAATACAGTAACTGAAGTATTTCAAACTTGTTTCTCCAACCAGGAACATGGAGCCTCTTCCACCTGACTGTTTAATCCCTGGAGCAGGCCACGGAAGATGTGCCCCATGTTTCTGTGGCAGATGACACCTTCCCCCTGAGAAACGGATGCTGACACTTCCTGGGAGCATCCTTTCTCCTAGAGAGACATATCTTCAATAATCGCTTCTCCTGAGCCTGGCTGGTTTTGGCCAGTGCCTTTGGCATGCTCTCTGCACAGTGGTTCTGTATCTGTGCCCATCCTGCAGATGCAGAGCAGTGTGTGAAGAAAATATGCTTCTTCAAAACTTTAGCATGTCTTGTACACGTCAAACACCTGCAGAGAAGGAGGTTGTGGTCACTGTAGAGGAGTCGCTGCATGGGTTGGGATGGGTTTCAGAGAAAGCCTCGAGCTGAGAGACTCCTTTGTGATCCTCTTTTCTGCAGAGGGAGCAGAGCCATGGCAGCTTCAGTATAATGTTCTCTGTCCTCCAAGGACTAACCCACAATGGCTCTCTTAAGAGCCACCCACAAAACCTTAAAGAGCTTCATTCTCTCTATTTCAGAGTTTTTAGCTTTTAAAGTTTTCATCAGTTTAATATTTGATAAGGTGAGTGATTGAAACATGTTAAATTGTTTTTGATTTTTTTTTTTTATTAAAGTCAGAGCGAACCACACTTGACTGAGGAATGGTGGAAGAGTGAGGGACACAAATGAAGTTCAGGAGAAGGCAGAAAAAGTCTGTTTCATTCCCTGCTTCATTTGGTTAAAAAAGACTATTATTCTGTGTTTTCCAAACGTTCTAGATGAAGCAAAGCAGTACTGCTTTCATTAACTCGTGAAATTTGACTAAATGGTTCGTCTGACGAGGCTACTTGTGCAGGGACAGAAGCAGGCTGAGGGGGAAATACTCGTCCTGGGAGCAGGGAGGAGGTGGAGGCCGGGACTGGAGCTCTGCCAGCAGCTGCTTCACGGGGTTTGAAGACTTCTCCCGGGCTCTTCTCCTCTTGCCCCTTGTTGAAGTTCTGCTGTAAATCGTCCCTCAGTCACACCATTTTCAGGTTTGTCTTGATTCACAGCCGTCTTTATTTCAGTCAATTACCCTCAGTCTCTTTCAGCGTCTGGTTTTCAGTTCTTCCTTGTCACGTCATCTGCTCTTCTCTGCTATCTTTTTATTCCTCCATGGGTTTTTGTCATGTTTCAGTTTGTTTATTAAATGTTTTAAGTTTCTGTCACTAAGCCTGGTCCTCCACCTCTTGTTCCTGACATTTAGAAACCCCTCAGTTACTGTATTAAACCATCTTTAAGTCTATAAATTGTTGCTATCAAATAAATTCATTTTAATAAAATATAAAACTCATCAATGTTTCTCCTTCATTTACATCGCTCAATAAAAAGAGGTTCCTTAGATTCTTTTTTCAATGTTACCTGTTGGTCATAGAACTTTGTCGCCCTCTTATGATGATTTATAGAACTGAAGCTTAGAAATAGAGGACATGATTAAAGTTCAATTCATTGTTTTTAGACAATCATGTTCGGGTCTCTATTTAATGCTTTTGGTTATCTCTTTTTAAATTATAATTGTTTTTTTTAACCTCAAATCAAAATTACCAACCACAAATAGTGAGGCAACTAAAATTGAATTTTATAATGTACAATAATTATTACAAATATATTATCAACTCATTGTGTTAATTCAGAAACAATATACATCCCATTTCTTTTTAGCTCAGATCAGGAGGTAAGGTTTTTTTTATCATTAGCTGAATATTCACTGATGGAAAAAGTTCTGACAGATGAACCATTACCAGCTATTTCTTTGCTGCTTTCCTATCTCTCTGGAAGAAGAATAGCACTGACAGAAGGAAAAACTGTAGAAAAGGGGGTAACATTCCAGTCAGGAAACTGGGAAAACACTACGTTTAACGGCTTCATCACTTTTTCCACATCAGTGTCCAAAAAACCGACTCTCCTGGTGGCAGCAATGCCTGGCTGTTCACTTCAAACAAACCTTCAACAGGGAGTAAAAAACACTGTTTTATTGTTAACATTTACATTGATATATTACATATTAACATGCAGAGACACTGGAATAAAAAAACACTAACTGTGAAAAAGGATTTATGTGTAGAAGTAGGTTCATCAGTCTGATTTATGTCCATTTATGTCCAGATCATAGATGGCATCTGCTGTGGTAGAAATAAAAGTTTACAACAGACCCGTAAACAAAAAACAAGAAAAAATGATGGTTATGTTTTTTGACTGAAAATATTTACAGCAAAATTCTACAAAGTCAGTTTGGAGTATTTATTCCTGATTGAACCAAAACACAATATAAAAATAAAAACAATGATATAGAGTTTTGTTCAAAACTGTTATTCCTGATTTATCTGATGTTTGTCGTTTTCATCCTCTTTCAGGAAATTGGATCAAAGTTTAATATAAAAACATAGAAATTTATATTTTCCAACCTTCAAGATTTTTTTGTTTTGCTTTTTGAGCCATGCTAACCCATGGTGACATCAGTGTAACACAAACATATCAGAAATGGATTCTGTGGTCCACTTGGTTTATGGTCAAATATACATAACTTCATTTTTAAGAAAAAATGGGTCTGAATTCTTGTTAAACTTGTAAAAAATTACTTCAGATTTTTTGTAAAGATGTTTAATTACATTTTCTTGACAGAATAATCATTTTTTTCAAACTTTAGGATGTTATAAAACATAATGTACTTTGGAGGAAATTATACCTCAGAATATCACATTTAAAGAGTTTGTTTCTTCCCTGTTGTACATTAATTCATTCATCTTCTTTCTTCCCTTTCGGGGTCAGGGGGCTGCCGGAGCCTATCCTGGCCACTTGTAGGCAAAGGCAGGAAACACCCTGGACAGGGTCGCCAGTCTGTCGCGGGGCCACACCTAGGGGCACTTTAGAGTAACTAATTAACCTATGAAGCATGTTTTTGGACAGTGGGAGGAGAGAACCCACGCATACATGTGGAGAACCAGGACTTGAACCAGGGGCGTTCTTGCTGTAAGGCAAGAGCGCTAACCACTGCCCCACCGTGCACATTAATCACTTTTTTTTAATCACCTATTTGTTAAACCGCAGGACAAAGTTCCACAGAAAACCTCAGAGTAGAACTCTAGACAACTTGTGTAAAATTTAAATAAGCTAAACTATGCTCAAAAATTGTACGAATAAAAGTTTCAAAATAGAACGATCACTAACAGCATGCTTTTGAAGTGTTGCTGAGTGTGGAAAAGGTTTTTTACATGCAGCATTTTTGAAAATGCACACAATCTTTGAAGGCTGCTGGAGGGGTGTGAACAGGACAGGTACATGGGAAACCAGGGTTCAGTTCCCAGGGGGCGTGATGAGCTTCATCCAGTGGGACTCTGTGCCAAACCAAATGTGTGAATTGGTGAAAGCAGAATCGCAGTGGCGACCACGGATGGGATGTGCTGAAAGACGAAAAACAATAACGCATAATCTTTGACGGTCTTTATTATAATCAATGATGTTCATGAACCTCAGATTCTAGAGAAGAGTTTCCCAAACTTAAAAAAATGAGGAGGAACTTCACAGTCTATGTAATCCTGGGAAAGAACAAGGAGAGGCCGGTTCCCATGGAAACAGCCAGATGAGACATTGTCTCCAAGTCTGACCTAAAAAATAAATGTTGTAGACTGCCTTTGATTTAAATGACACAGCAGATTCGAGTTATTCAAATTAATTTCAGTGGTTTAGGAAATTATTTATGGATCGATGCACAGCTTTTCTATGCTGATGAAACTCACATTTGCAGGCTAAAAGAGAAAGAAGACAATGTCCAGAAAAAAAACTCGTTCATGAAAGCAGAGTGGCACAAACAACACGTCACACTGAGCTGAGTTTGGTGCAGTATGCTGTGGTTGATTGAATAAATCAGAGTCAGGTGTGCAGCACCCAGGAAGTGTGGTTAGAATTCTGGAGATGGTTCCCACTGGTGACCAAAGAGTTCTGACTTGTGACAGGCATTCCCTAATATGACCCTGCTATGTGTTTGGAAAGAATGCAGTCTAGAGTGTGTGGGAAAGAGGTAAAGAGGTGTGTCCGAGCAGGTTGGAGCATGGTGGAGGAAGGTTTCAGGTGTGATGTGTGACTAAAGAGTGTCAGTAAGTGTCAGTAGTCATGAAAAGATTACATTTCTTTTTCTTTTACTACTATTTACAGTGCAATATGAAAATAGAAAGTTGTTCTCTGATTTTAAGATGATATATAATCTTTATATTGTTACAATCCTGAGCCTTGTGGGTGTGTTCCTGCTGCCTGCCCGTTTTCTTCTCCTGCACAGGTGCAGGTGTTTAGAAATCAGAGGATGGAAATCAAAGATCCACCTTAGGAGCTCTTTTGTTTTGTCCAAATTCCCACCCTAACTACTAAAAAACTATCTGGTGCCCTGAATTTAAGAAGCAATTCGGACACCATGCTCACTGCTTTTTTTTGTTTTGAAACGGCAAATATGACATTATCGATTTCACAAAGTTAAAATGTAACTGATATGAGCGTTTTGTGATGATTATTTATGAGTCCACTGTCTTCTTAAGATAAAAATGTTGATGGTTTATTAAAAAAAGATACATTTAAATACATTTTTGGGAAAAACTTGTTCTGATGCAATGCATTGTGGTCTATATTTGCTGATCTAGTGAACATTTATGCACACTGGTTTTTTCGCAGAGACTTCTGGGAGCTTTCTAGGGCACTTGATTTTGGAATTGCAGATTCTGAGAGCACTACAAAATGGCAAACGCACTATATAGGGGTTAGGGTGGGAATTCGGACCTAGCCTTTGTGTTTCCTCGCCTTCTGAGTCTTCCTGTCAGATCCATCGCTGCAGCTCTGCATCTTCTCTACTCTCCAGCAAGCACATATCTGTTTGGCTTCTGTTCGCTTTGCTCCATTTAGAAATGCACAAGTACGCCCCCTTTCACTCATGCAAAAACACACAATGCTTTCTGTTATTTGGGTTGTTTATTATTATATTTTATATGTATTAAAACTACTTTGAGCGCTAAAATAAGCTTCGTCTTCCCTCTTAATTGTTAGGGTCCAGAGCCCATTGTAACAATATTAATGCTTATTACTTTATTAGTGATTTATTAATAGTTTGGGGTATCATGGTGTAGTAAACAATACAAATTAATAATTGGAATGATTACAGTATTCCATTTATTACGTTTATTATAATTAGGTATCACTTTTTTTAACAATATTAAACAGTCAAATTCTTTAACGCATTTTAAACTCTAAGCTCTGTTCTTCTTGAAGGCCTTTTGTTCTTCCCTTGGGTCACTAGGGGGCGCTAAAGTATCACATTTTAAACATCCATCCCGCCTTTCTTCATGTTGAGCCTGGTGAAAATTGACGTGTATTGGACATTTTCAGGAATCTCCAGGTGTTTCTCCCAAAAGCAGTTCAGGGTATCAGGTTTTGTGAGGACCCTCAAGTTAGAGAAGAAGCTTTCTCTTCTCGTTTTTCCCTCAAACTTCATTTGTTCTCACAGTTTTCCCTCCAGGCTGGTGCAACAGAATGCACACCACAGCTCAGTGTGTGCCCTTGAGCAAAGCTCAGGGGATCTAATGGCAGCCGAGGGTGGAATGGGGTGGGTGTGAAGATCCTAAAAACCTCAAAATAAGTGAATTCTGACTCCGAACTTTCAAACTTTTGCTGCTGTGTTCACAGGTAAATTGGACTTTTGGCATCAGACTGTGAATCCTGTCGGTGACGGGTTTCAAACAGAACCCTAAGTGAAACTTCCTGGCTGTCATACATTAAGTTATGGTAAGAAAGAAGTAACTTAAAGACGTAACTTAAAACATAAAAAAACAACACAGGAAATAACGAAAAACGTCACAAAAACAGCCTGAGGGTAAAGCATCAGGTTTGTTTTTAACAAAACATTGAATCAAGCGAGCAAAAATTGAAGTAAACATTAATAAATAAAACGATCTTTGCTTTCTGGTGTCTGGAGGGTCATCCCAGATAGGAATAAAAGAAATAAAACACCAGCCTGTTTGACTCCGTGACCACAAAGGAAAATCTAAAAGTATAAATTTAAGAGAGTACTTTCTTTGATGGCACTAATAGTAACTCGTTTTTCCTCCGTTTAAATTGAAAGCAGCAGTTTTTTCCTTCTGCTTTGTTTTCTTCTTGTTCTCGGTTTCATGTACACACACAGAACATCCTTCACACAGAAGAACGTTCTAAATGGATCCATCAGATGATGGTTTTTCATCCATGGTCTCTCCATTCATGGTAGATCTCCTGCTGCTGTCTACACTGGTTCCAGCTTGAATGTGGAGCCTTAGGAGTTGGACCAACCTTCACCACGCGACTCTGTGTCAGGTCATCTTCTTCAACCCAAACCAACGTTAAGAGTTTGAACTCTGCAAATGTCAAACGGTCACTTTTTTCCCCTTCAGTGCATCATTGCTCATGTTGCAGAATCCCTCTAGTTTAAAGCATTGTGTCAATATTCAAACGTGAGCTACATGAGCGTTTCACATTTACATACACGCTGCATATTTACATGAGCTCTCTCTCTCTCTCTCTCTCTCTTTCTCGTGGGCCAGCCCCCCCGCTTCCCTTCGTCCATTGGTGTCTTCGGGGCGTCTCTCTCTGGCCCCAGCCCACCCCCTACCAGTCCATAGGTAGTCCGTAATGAGTGTCCATTGGTTTTTATTAGGACTTGCCCCCCTCCCACTGGCCGGCTCGCCCTGCCCATGTTTTGTGTCTCGGAGCGTCCACAGCCTGTCGTTCAAGTTCGCAGGGACGTCACGTCCGCACTTGAACTTGCAGCTCAGGGGGGCTCCACTGTACCCCCATCAGTCCCTCTTTGCGAAAGTCATGAAGCCGGCAGCGCGTTACGCATCCCGCTCCGCGTGATCCTCCGTCTCTCCTCTCTGGATGACAGAGATCATATCAATGAAGAGATTTCCTCTGGACTCTACCTTTTAGGAACGGATTTCCCGATGTGAAGCCGGCCGCGCCGCCGCCACCAAGACGACCATGTCTCGCCGCAAGCAAGGCAAACCCCAGCACCTGAGCAAACGGGAGTTTTCGCGTAAGTGGACTTCAATCTCCCCTCCGGTAACTGCTCTGGTTCCCCCCTCTCCGTCTGCCCTCCCCACCCCCTGCGCCCTAGCTGGGGAATGCTGATCCACGGAGTGCGGACGGAGCCTCCGGTGAAACCCGAAACGCAGGAGCAGCCAAGCGCCGACGCTCTTTAAACTAAACGGACGCGGGATCTCCCGGTGGAGTTTGAGTTTCCAACGGGCTGGCGGCGCTCCGCCGCGGCCCGTGTTGTATAACGCAGCCTTGGAGGTTCCTTTCGCCATTAAAGGGCATGCATGAGCTTTATGATCAGAGACCTTTGCCTACATATGAAGGCAGCACAGCCGCGGCCGTTCACCTTCCAACTTTCCTTCTGTAGCCGTGGACCCCCCCCCCCCCCCCCCCCCCCTAATTTATTATGCCTCGTTTGAAAGTGTTCACAAAGACGCGCGCCGGTTAGGACTCAAGAGTTTTCACGTGCCTGAAACCTTAACTATTGATGCCAAGTTTTTAGTTCATGTTTGGCGCGTGTATCTAAACACCAAAAGCGGCGACACTCACGTATGCCCACCTTCACAAGACTTTAGAGGAAGAGGAAACTCGTTTTACGCACGAGACCAAAACAAACCCAGCAATTGTGCCCTTTACGCACGACGGAGACCCGTTTGTTTACGCAGCCGAGTAATTCCTGCAACACTGTGGGTGACAACAGAGCGAGCTTTATCAATTATAAATGGCCCGTCCGCGCGGCGGTCGGCGCGCGCGTCCTCATGCGCTGTTTTTGCGTCAGAAGCTGGAGAACAGCACCACTGCTAGGCTCCTCCTGTAGAGCGCGGCTCAGCGGCTGTTTAGATTTCGGTTAAATGATGATGATCAGGCCCGCCAGAGGCTCCCTTGAAGGGTACAGCTGCCAGTGGGGGGCGCGCCGTGATTGTAGTCCACGCATGAACCTGACCAGTTCATCCTGGTGCTGCTTCTCCAGGCTCAGCTCAACTGTCAATGTTGGCAGTCTTGCGCTTTTGTAAGGAGAGAAAAACAAAAGTTGATCAATGTTTCAGGTGGATTAAAGACATATTTAGCAAATGTATTTTGTTGTTCCACAATCACATCACTAATTTGAAAAAGAAAACATTAGGGACTCTTTGCATCATTATGTTAAAGTGAAGTAATGCACTCTGGTTTTCAGTAATTTGTGCTGAGAGATGGCTTGATCAAGGGACCGTTTTTCAACTATTTATTTGACAAACGAAGCCCCCTCAGGTAAAGAGCAGTATGAATTCAACAACCTGCTGTTCTCCCAGAGACTAGCTCTATTCAAAAATGGCCAATGAAGAGGAAGATTTACTGATGGTAAGGCAGGTGTGCTGCAGTGCCTGCTGGGACCTGCTAGGCCTAAACTGCTTTGAATTCTGCCAGAGCCAGGCGGCAGAAAAGGAACCATACTTGCAAAGTTCCTTATGTCACTTTTCTTTGCTCCAGATGAGATTATTTTGTCTGAAGAGATTCCTTAAACCTGACCCAGTGTTCTGTGAGCTGCTTAACAATTCTTCATCTTGGATGCAGCTGAACATACAGGTAACAAGGTCTGTCTTGCATAGTCCCTCACCACCTTCTCAATTGACCTGATGGAGAATTAAAGGCCAAAGCGGCGAGAAGAATTCATCAAATCTTATCTGAGCGTCCCAGTCGGGCGCCCACTGTCGTTTACCGTGTGGCTAGATTACTTCTTTCAATGCTGCGTTTCTCTCCCAGCTCTCTTCTCCCCTTCTTTCACTCTGCCGGCACTTCAGGGACCTACTCCACATCCAACCCTCACTGTCTAACCTTGGTTCACAAGATCCCAGCACTTTTAACGAAATGGGGTGCAATCATCTTGAACTCAAATTAGAATCTATTTTTTGATTCTCAGAGGTGTTAGGTTCATTAAAAAAGTGAGATTGGCAGCACAATAAAGAGGGTCAAGCAACTTAATCGTCTGACTGGCGCCTGCCAGCTTTGCATGTCAGCCCTTATCGAAGTCTGTCCTTAAAGTGTTTGTAATCTGACCTTGTTGTCACAGACATCTGTTGGAACACCTTTGTTTACAGCATCCACACAGGCCCTCGCAGTCTCTCATGTCGCTGTTCTCTCTCTTGTCTGCTCATCCAGCTGAGCCGCTCTCCGGTGTTTTACCAGACGAAGACTCCCAAGACTCCCTGAGGCTGGGAGTGGGCGAGCCCCTGAAGGGAGACCAGGACCTGCTCACCTGCGGCCAGTGCCACTCCCGCTTCCCTCTGTCGGACATCCTGCTGTTCATCGAGCACAAGAGGAGGCAGTGCCATGGCAGCTCCTGTGTGGACAAGGCTCTGGACAGACCGCCGTCCCCCTCGCTGGCCTCGCCCCTCTCCACGTCCTCTTCGCACTCTCAAATCCAGCACCCACGGAGGCCACGTCAGCCCGTGGAGGTGGCTGTTCAGGTGTCACCGCAGGATGAGGATTGTTTATCTGCACCCTTGCAAGGAATAATCCCC
The DNA here is from genome assembly GCA_023969325.1 of Oryzias curvinotus. Lineage (NCBI taxonomy): Eukaryota > Metazoa > Chordata > Actinopteri > Beloniformes > Adrianichthyidae > Oryzias > Oryzias curvinotus. Next base: position 5,579,916 of record CM043710.1, on the reverse strand, counting down.
AAGCAGGAGAATATCTCAGGTAAAAGCAGAGGAAGAAGAACATGTGTCAAAAGCAGGGAGGCGGCTGTTCTGAAGTTCGCAGAGTTTATTTGGGCTGCCGTGGTGTAAAATATCTGCTGCAGCATTCAGGAGCTGTTAACATTTGAGTTCTGAACTCAGATGAAGAGCAGCAACCTTGAAGGAGATAGTGAGAAGAGGAAACATTTGCGTGAAAAGCGTGACATTTGTTCTGCATCCCAGATGCGCTCAGATCCACAGATTCCCTCTCATGTGGTGCAGAGAGCTGCATCGCTGTCCCTTTACTGCCTTATTACACTGTCATACTGCGTCTGTCCTGCCCTCAAATATGCGCCTGTGAGGGTTTGCTCTGATGCTAAAATTAAAAAGCGATACTGAGGAAAGTAATTATCTGTCAACAAAGAAGTGTTTATTTGAGGATCTTTGCAGCCACTAATTGTCAGTGTTTTCCCTGATTTGAGTAATTAGGGACTCCTTAAGTCGGCTAGCTGGCTTGTTGCTCGTCCACCAGGACTAAAACAAGGCTGCTGTGCGAACAGGCACGGCTCGCACTCACGGCTGCTGGATTCTGACCAGCCCCTTTAAAAGTTTACCCCTCTCCTTGCGCCAGATTGCGCTTGTTGTCTGGGCCGTGGCGGTTTCTTCCGAAGCCGGTTCGGGTCCAATGCGCTCAGAGCGCCCGCCCTCTCCTCTACAGATGGCATCATGCCGTCCTGCCTTTTTTTCTCGTTAGCCTCCCGTGGTACAGAATGGCTGCCGTTCATTAGTGTACAGTTTGTTCAGCATCTGTGTACACACATGAACTTGTACACACCCCCATCTCAGGCACACATCTGACATGCCTCTTGGCCTTGTCAGCTGTTCAAACATGCTTTTCTTTGCTCATTTAGACCATCATGCAGTGGAGTTCACATGATATCATAAGGTCAGTGGCATTGTGAGCTGAGCTTTATTTATAGGCCCGTGTCTCTGGACTTTCTGGAACAGTGAGGATCTGCCTGAGCTGCAGCACCTCATCTGCTTCTGTTTTAGCTCCATTAAAACATCTGAGGTCAACAGTTTGGCGAGCGGCACATAAACAAGCCTGCAAGAGATTGTGGGCTCGCATCAGGGGCGAGTTGTGGGAGCATGACAGCCTGCACTTCTACTGTAAGCCAGCCGCTCACAGCCACTCAGGTAAGGGGAGACACCTCCATACAAGCTCAGGCTCATTCCAAGCCCCCCTCCCAATAAAAAAAGCATCATTTTCCATATGAACGGCTGAGACAGAAGCTGACACTCAGGATGGTTGAACTTGACAGTGGAGGGGGAGGGGGGAAGATCCATCTGTAGGGGACCCTGGTCTGAAGCAGAGGCCGTTCCTTTCTGTCTAGGGGACAGCTGAGGCCGTCTGGGAGTCTCCCGACTGCAGCTGGGGTCAGGGTCTGCTGTCTGGGGCGTTGGGCCGTTAGGGGAGAGAGGGCAGCGCAGCCGAGCGCCGTCATTTGCATGATAAACAATTTAAGATATGCAAAGGGATCCAAGCTTGTCTGCAGATTAAGGGCAGCCCAGAAAGACAGCAGATGATGGTTTCTCAACCCATCAGTGACAGGATCATAGGCAGTCAATGTTAAAGATGCTAAGTGTTTTTTATTTTGTCAACTAGACATTTTTGTCGTTGGTGTTTGAAACGATCGTTTGACTCCTCGGGCACAACTTCCATGTGTTTGTTCCTGTTTTTTGTGCTGTCGTATTCCTAGAACTGGTTTGTTGTGTGGTGCCACATTTTCCCGTTTTGTCTCTGTACTCGCGCCAGCACTAGCACCTCTCACATTCCCGCAAGCAGAACCACATGTGTTAATGAGGCCATTGTTGCTGTGCAAATCCACCACCATCTCACACTTCTGGCCTCTTTTCTAGTGCGCCGCCTGCGCTGTAACCCCGTGTCTGAATCGATACTGAGTCAATCATGGTGGGCACCTTTCCCCTTTTTTCTCTGGGAGGAGAAAAACATCCTAACAGCTCCGTAACGCTTCTCTGCGGCTGTGGCGTGCGTTCCAGCAGGAGCTTGCCTGTCCTGCACGCCCCCCCTCCCCCCCCCCCTCTCGTGTGCGTTGTGGAGACAAAGGTGTTTAGCAGGCTTTGTGTTGGCACTTTGCCACCTTTCTCCACCCAGTCCCCTGCTGAGAGGGGGGCTGGGGGGGCTCCTTGGTGGTGATATCTTGCCTCATGGCCAGTGTATGCGTGTTCGAGTGCAGGCATATGGGCCATTGTGCAAGTTTTTGTCCAGCGCCTTTGTTGCCGTGATCACTTTAATTGATACTGAAAAGACACAGATGCACGCTGCTGTAATTATTTGACACCAGTTATTTCTAATTCTTTGACATAAGCACTCCATTGTCTGAGAAAACTGACTCTAATTTGATAGTACAGTCGCTTTGGGCTTTGATAAAACCACTCCTATTCTAATGGGCAGGGGACTGCACTAAGTTTTAATGAACGGAAATGGAGTTTAAGGAGGAATTTTTCATATTCAGAAGCGTCAAACACCCACAAATGTTGTCGGTGGAGATTTGTCACCCTTTGCTGTTGCATTTAATGCTTCGACTCTATTCAAGAGCTAAATAATGTTTACATCTGCTGTGTGGATGTGGTGTTAATGCATGTGCACGTGTGTGTACACTTATGTGTGCAAGTCAGTGTGGTTTCCACCGCTAAAATCGTTTACAGCTTTTTTTTTTCTCGTGGTGTAAGTGTGTGGGAGCCAGAGAAGTGTGTGCACGTTGCTGTTTGTTAAAGCTTTACTACCCTGGGTGTGCAGGCTGAACATGAAAGAGTCTTTGACTTGGCAAGCCTCGCCCGAGGACACCCCTCTGTGGACCATGCCAGGCCAGACTTGGCGCGGAGCAGGGCTTGAAAGGCAGACGTGTGTTTATGTGTGTGTGTGTGCGTGTGTGCAGCAGCGAGTGTGTGTGTATGACGAGGCAAACGGAAAGGTGGCAGCTCGTGCGTGAGGCTGACAGCGGTGGTGTGTGTGCGTGGCGTCCTCGGGGGCTCGGCTTCCTGTGTCTGTGTTTGTCTTCTAACAACCTCAACACCACAGCCTCAGGCCATCCAGGTGGAGGCTGGTTGGAACATGCACACAAACCTGCATGCTGCTGCACAAAAAGAGGTTCACATAAATGCTCTCGCAAAGGACACAAATCGTTTATTGTGACCCCCCCCCCCCCCACACACCCCGTTAAGGGTGTAAACTCCTTCCTCTGTGGCTCTGCAGGGTCTGGAATAAACATGTTGTGGTTGAGGCTCCATGATGTGTTGTTGGTTGATGAGATCTGTCAGGAACATATGATCCTTACCCCCCCTCCCCCCCCTCCTCTATCTCTGGCTGCTTTTCTCCTCCTTCAGCATCGCTGCAGTGGTGTGCCTCAAGGCTCATTCCAGCTCTCATAGATCAGGCTGCAGAAAGCCGGCGCCTTGTCCGGCAAAAAGCGTGCATCAGAAAGCGGCCTTGTTGGGCCACGTCACGCAGGAGGAAACAGCCTCGTCGAAAAATGAGCACGTCCTGCTGACGTCCCGTCACAAGCTTGGCAGGTAGTCCGGTCCCTGGGTCAGGGGTCGTTTGACAGCGTCAGCACCTGTCACGCCAGCCGCCAGCCCCGCCGCCTGCAGGTTAATGACTTTATTTTTAGACAGAATAGAAACAGAGAAAAAAAATGTGGCTTTGATGCAGCTGTAGTTCAGGAAGTGACAGATCAGAGCAAATACTAAAGATGTGGTGTTTCAGGAAGCTGCTGTGTTTGCTCTGGAGTGAGTGTGATCAGAATTTAACAAGCTAATTTCCCTTTGATGCTGTCTTTAGCAAACCTACTTTATTTGACTCAGTTTGAGAGTGAGTGTTGATGCAGGACAGTGAAACCAGACCAGCACAGTTTGCCTCCTCACCTCTCCTGTTTCTGTTGTGACTGTTTTGTTGCCGTCTGCTGTGCTGCGGGGCGGTTGCTTTGTCTTTCCCACATGTACGGTGATAGTGCTGGGGCCATGCCAGTGTGACAAGGGCCCCGTGTTGGTCTGAACCTGCATATTATCGAATTCTCCGCGTCAGGCAGGTGTTGGATATCTGCAGTGACAACTTTTTACACTTCAGTCTGTTGCTCTGTTTTATGGCTTAACATGCAGACGGCTGCTCCACCTGCTGACACTGCACACGTGGAAATCCCTTTTTTTACTTGCAAAATTCAAAACTGAATTTAACAAAGCGGGGTATTTGATTCCAAATTCACATGCCATCAGATTTCTACTGTCATGCTTTACAATAGGCAAGATAAAGCAGAAAGAATAAAAAAAATCTGTGTTTGGACTGCTTGCCTTGTCTGTGGCCGGACTCTATTTTTACTTTCTGCGTTGAGAGGACGTTTCTCCAAAAGGGCTGCTCTTCATGTGGCCTCTGGCTAATTACGGCTGAAAGCATGTGAAATTTGTTACCAGGTGAACTTGACCCCAACAAGAAGTTTTGTTATGTGAACGCCGCGTCCATCAGGCTACATTTAAAACCGTCTTTGAAACAGGCTTTTGACGACTGAACGTATAAATCTGACGGAAATAACTGAGTCATTTGTAGAAGTGGTGTCACTGAAAGCTGAAGTACTTGGGCATGTTCTGTCAGTCGGACCCATTCTAGCCTATAGGCTCTTTCAAACAGGTTGTGCAGTTCCTCTGCAGTTAGAGGGAACCAGAAAAAACGAACAACCCTAAGGAACAGCGTGCACCCACACTCTGTCCCTCCTTCACAGGGAGCTGTGGCTAAAGGACTGATGTCCGAGCTGCTCTCATCTCCCCCCCGTGACAGCTGGAATAGGCTCCAGCACCCAGTGACCCTGAACGGAAGGAAGTGTGGGCACCAAATGGGTGTGAATGTAGTGTGTGAATGTGTTTCAACAGCTTAAGCTGCTTCTTCAGCTTTTAATAGGCGTGCACTAACATAGAGCTTTATTCCTCATGGGCGTTACAAAACATCATTGCATCCTAATAGCTGAAGCCCAGAGTATATTTGATCTTTTATTCAAATCCCTCCTCCTTAAATGTTGATCAGAAAATGACTGTTTTTCTTTCTTCATGTTTTAAAGATCACAAACGTTATAATGCTTGCATGCATTTAGCAGCTGGCCCAGCTACACTGGCATGTGCAGTGGCAAATGCACACACTACGCTGACCGTCAGCCCTCATTCCACGCAGACACACATGTCTGAATGCACACTCCTGTCCCAGGCACCCCTTACTTTCGCAGGCTGAATCTCACTGATAACATGCTGGCACCCTCATTTAAATTTGAAGCGCTTCTTTAATCTTCAAAGGCCTGATTGCTTTATGAATATGCATGGACTGAGCTGACTCTCAGTTCATTACCTTGTTGTAAATTCTAATGACCATTAGGGCCCCGTGCGGTAATTGCCAATTGTTTTGCATTTTTGATTAGTCCATTACCGGAGCACATTCCCAACATGTCTGCCCAGCCAAGCCTCGGCAGGAAGCGACAGAGAACTAGAACGCTGCACAGGAAGTGTTCGCTTTAAGGATTGGCTCAAAGTGTTGTTTTGGAAAGAACAGTGAAGGGGGGGGATGATTCAACCAAATACAGCTGAGCTGCATAAACAAGCAGTTTTTTTTTACTGCTCTCAGAGTGCAGGAGCATGTACCTGGCTGCATTCATGTCAGCATGTATAGCCGTTGACGGCTCACAGGGACTGACTGCGGGTACATATCCAGGTTTACATACACTTCTGTTTGCTGGATGGGCTCGGCGGCGTTCCGGGAGTACAGAGATTCTGGCAGTGCATCCCAATGAATGCTGTGTCTTGGACCTATGAAAGATTGATGATTCCTAGCAGAATGGCATTACCCTGCTACAACTTGATAATATCTAATGGATAATTTAGTGCTCTAAAACCTGCTGGCCAGTGCCCCTCTCAGCAGCCTGGAGAGGACAGCAGCTGCAAAGCTTTAGGGAGGCACGGCGTGGCTGCCTGTCGGAGGGACATAGGAGGACAGGAGGAGGACTAAAAGCTGGAGGGACTGTAAATAGAAAACTTGTGAGTGTTGTATAAGTTCCAACCTTTAGATCTGGAAAGCAGAGATTTAAAGGCATCGTGGCAACAAGATATGAGTTTATTTTTTGCTGCAGTTCATGCCAAAAATGAATTACAAAAATGACCTTTCATTACTCACCTTGTTTGATTCTGTCAACTTGTTTGTTTGCTGCAATTCTCTTATTACTTGCTGCTTTATTGTCTCTCACAGGAAAGAACGTTTAAATAAAGTCGAATTTGTGAGACTAAATTCAGTTCATTCAGATTCGTTGAGGTTCAGATTAATGTTTTCTTTTGGTTCGAACATGAATGAATCCGTTCAGAGCTCCAACAGACAAAAACAAATGTTATTAAATCTTTCAATGATGGCATGAATGACTGTGAAAACCTTATGCAGATTAAGCCAGATTTATCATATTGGTCTTTATTTTAATTATCATGCTGAACTACTAAAAGCTCCACAGCACCAAGTTTTTAAAGGATCACTTCTCTTAATTAATTTATCAAAATAAAAGCAGATTTGGTAGCTCTAAAGGTTAATCTTAGACAGGTGGTGATAACAGTAATAAATAATTAATAACTTTGCTTTTAGTTGTAACGTTTATTACTACTTTAGTTTAATTACAGTTACCTTAAGGAAACCATGTAAACATGCACCAAGCAGCAAATGGTCTGCTTAATGGGTTTGCATGGATCTTAATTTGACTTTCTGTCCCAAAATAATAACAATAGGTTCTTAAAGGTGAATTAATTCCTTTGCAGTCTATCAGTTTTTGAAGGTCATTTGGATTCATATCGGCAATGATGTCTATCTCAAATCTCAAAACACAGCTTTGTTTTTTTTTTTTATTAATGCAGCATCCTACATCCATTTCCCCATATCAGCCATCAGTACATTATCAACCCTGTTGATTTGATAAATGAACTAAAAATGGTTTAGTTTAACTGGAAGACAGTTTCCCCGTCTCTGGGCTCTCTTCCAGAATCAGGGAATTGGTTTCTTTCTGTGATTCATGCAAGCTGAAGGTGATTCTGTCAACACTTTTGCACATCTTCATGTTAAACTTTAGTGCAACAGCTTTAATAAGTTGGGTTTCCTGCAACACGTTTCTGGCATCTCTGCGTAAAGCTGTGAAGTCTAAAAGGCTGCAGGATTTACTAATGATTTCCAAACTCTTGTAGCTGATTTGGGGGGAAAGAGTCTCTGAGCAGCTGTAATGTTTCAGGTTATCAGGCTCTGACTTTCTCAACAGGTAAAAACAAAGCACCAACGTTAAGCTGTGGGTGTTAACAGCAGGATGCTGCAGCTGCAGCTACAGCGAAAGGAAAACATGCTGCCATGTAGCGTTTAGCAGTGCTGTTAGAGAGGCCGTCAGTACTGCACTCACATAAATGTCATAAATGCGCTGGCGGAGGTCTGGCTCAAAGTAGAACCAAGAAACTTTTAAGAGCCTCACAGTTTTGTTCCACAGATGGACTGCAGGGGACTCAGTGGGGGCTTTTTTGATGAACACGTTGGAGAAAATTGTACTGCTTGACTCAGACATCGGCTGCTCACTGTCCAGCCCTGGTGGTGGCAGCGGTGGCGGCGGTGATGGCGGTGATGGCGGTGTTGGCGGCGGTGGGGCATTCAGACAAGCGGCAAACTCTGATCCATTGGAAGCAGAGTCCAAAGGAGTCTCAGGCAGGGAGCATGATAGATGGTTTGGTTAAAGGGTCCCTGGGTGTCCCCTGAACTTGAAGCCCAGTGTTTATCTTGAATAGAAGAAGCTGGGGGTGCTATGGGGGCCCGAGGGGGGAGGAGAAGATGGTGAGGAGGAAGGGAATGATATAGCTTTCAAGGGACAAGAGGGACGGGGTGTGGAGGAAGAGGGGGAGTGCTAGCCTGTGTTTGGGCAGGCCAGGGTGGGGGTTGGGGAGGTAAAAGGGGGGTCGTGATCAGGCATGGCTGCCAGAGAGACGGCGACCAGGGGAAGAGGGGGATGGGGCCGCTCTGCTAGTAGCTGTCCATTAACAGATGAACTTGGCAATGATCCAGGCCTCAAAGGTCTTGGGACAGACACACCCCTGTGCACATGCCCCCCCTCACACACGCACACACATGCATCTCTGGTACCTGCTGCCTGTGGCTGGAATGCCGTCTTGGTTCCATTTTGCCCACACATGAAAGAGGATGTGTCAGCGGATCACCTGCGTCAGAGCCAGTTCAGACCAGTTATCCAGGCCGGCCGGAGGAGGCTGGCCCCGCTGTCTCCTTTGGCTCTCTGCCTCTCCTCGTCCTCCTTGTTTTCCAGGCTTTAGTGGAGGAAACAGAGAGAACCCCTAACCTGAGGGCACAAGACAATGCAGAGGAGAGAAAGGAGAAGCAAAGGAGCGTGGGAAGAATAGTGAGAGACCAATGAGGTCTGGTTGTAAGCAGGGTGGAAACGTTTAGTTGTTGTTGGCGCTCAACTCTTGATGGGGCAACATGAGCTTAACAGCACAGTAGCTTATGTGTACTGAAAACATCTCAGCTAAGAGGAGATTTGTGAAATTTGGATGAAAGAATTTGATGTACATATAGGGCTGCTGCCACATGGACAGGAAAGGCTTGATTTGGTGTCAGTTCTTCGAGGAACCACAAGGCTGATACTGTATTCATGGTGTTTCAGAGGTGGAAGTGGTTGGTGCGAATGCGTTTCTAAGGTGACTGCTCACCAGCTTTTGCACTAATGCAGGATAGGCAGGATTTCTGGAAAACCAGCAGGAGGCCCTCAAGGCTTGGAGTTGGACACCCCTGCACTAAATGGTTGATCTTATCCATCAGTTTACTTATTGTGATTTTTGTGGTTTTCCTCAGCAGCTGTGTCTTTCTACTTCGGCATCAGGATTTGTGAATTGTTGGTCCTATTTTGAACTGTCTAAAGATCAAGGGGTTCCTGCAGGTACATGTCGCTGAAGCATAAATATACATTTGACGTGAGTTAGTAGCATCAGAGTCTGATAGTAGCCTTAGGGCGCATTCAAGCTGCCAGCTTTGATCAGAACTCCAGTCACAGGTGAGTGAGCTCTAGTGTTGTTTGATCCACACGAGAGAACGAAGCGCGCTGATAACTTGCAGATTAACTTTAGTGGGACACACTTTACCTTCCAAGAAAGAGAGAGTAAGATAACCAGAGAGGACATGTAAGGGTTAATAGCTGATGAAGTGGGCGTTATTACTTTTTAACGCGAGCCGTGGAAGCCTGAACCGTCCGACACGAAACAGAGGACGGTTGCTTCCGCGAAGTGCGTTAAAAAGTAATAATGCACAATTCGAAGGCCATTAACCCGCTTATACCATGGTCACTTACAACAGCAATAAATATTAACCAGTTTTCAGTCCTTAATTCTTGTTTTTTTTCCGATTTGGATGGCTTTTCACACAAAACCGCACCACGTAACAAATAGTCCGCGTCGCGCCGCACCACAGCTGCAGTCAAGATTCGGCGATATATATATGCTGATCTGAGTTCACCTCTTACCGCTTGTTTTTGTCCAAATGATGAAGCAAGAGGTTGTTTTAAAGAAGCCGGCACAGTGATACAAAACATTTAAGCTAGGTGAACGGAACTTCTTTTTTATTCACCGTGCGGTTGTCACTTTGGTATATCACTTTTTAATGTACACCCAGCAGCCAATCAGAATCGAGTATTCACCCTGACCATGGTATAATTTCTGTGTCACACGCTAAGACAGTTAAAAAAGAGCTCACACAGCTCATCCGACGTAGGACACATGAGTTGGTAAATGTCTTGTTGGTGGAGGGACGGGGGCTTTTATTAATCAGAGGACTAACGTTACTCGTTTTTTTTCTCCTCAAGCCTTTTTTCATGTTCTTGTCAAAGATCTTTTAAGGCAACAGCGCCCCCAAATGAGCAGCTGTTGGAACTGCATGTGTTGTCCAGACTAACTTTTTAATCTGGAACCGTTTTGGTTCACACATATTCAACAGGCAATAATATTGTAAACTTTGATCAGCTCCAAAAAAAGAACAAAAAGATCAGAGTCACAATTAAAGCACCAATATAGTTGAACAATGGACTAAGAAAGCATGTTTACTCTCCAGCATTCCTTCATACTAGAGTTTATATCGTTAGAGAAAAATAAAAACAAATATATTACCAACAAAACTGTGGCCATAGTGTCAGCAGATGTGACTGTGCTGCCCAAACTCCCCGTTGATCTCTTGTCCAGCCTCGCTGTGCTTAAATCTAGCAAAAGCACACCAGCGTCAAAGGTTCAAGTTCAGCCAAACGTAATTGGATTTATGCTTTTGTTACTTTATGAAAAATAAAAAATAAAACAGAAAAAAAGATGAAGAAACCAGTAAATGATTATTTTGTTATATTAAAACTATCAAAATGAAAACATTAGTTGTTTAACCCAAGGAGAGTAAACAGATGTTATGACATCTTGCGCGAGTGGATAAATAGAGTCCTAATATAGAAATCATATGCATGCTGCAGGGCGAATATGGATAATGCATGTTTGCTTGTGTGTGTGTGTGTGTGTGTGTGTGTGTGTTTGTGTGCATGTATGTATGTGTTTCTTTGTGAAAATGCAAGGGATCCCATTTGCATGTATTTCACACAAGTTTATTTTCTGGAGAAGGTTCTTCTCATCTTCCCACACCTCTGCCAGCCTTTCAGCGCTCTGCTGTTTCTCAGAAATCTTTTTCCCGTTTGTGCGGCTGCTTTACTCAGTCAGTGAGTATCATTGTTGTGTGCATGTACGTGTGCATGTGCGTGAGATGATGGCTGTTTTTACAATACCCCCCGCTAATTTGCATATGTATATGTGCAGATTGTATGAGGAGAGCTCTCACACTTAGAGAAGTGAGATGGGGAGGGTGAGGAGGACTGTTGTAAGATTTGTGTGTATGGTTTATGTGTGTGTATTAAATAGGGGGGTCCACGTTTAAGCCCCCCCCCCCTCCCAAAGAACCCCAGACAAAGCCGGCCACTGCTCCCAGATGGTAGTCTGCTCTCTCCGGCCATGTGTCTGCAGTGTTTGCCTGTGACACGGACTGTGCCACACAAAGACAGCCTGTGGGATTCATGGAGTGTGAAAGTCGGAGACGGAGGACTTCCACGTCATCCTGTTGGTGCATTTTTGGACTAAACACAGTCCAGTTGCCTCTTTATCTGTCCTTCACAAAGCATTAGAATAAGAAAACAGCTAATCACAGACAGACTGATGTATTCAGCGGAAAAGGGGATGCAGGTAGTGGATAGAGGAGGCGAACAAAGATGCATGTTTCAGCGAAGATGACCCAGAGATGGCTGTGGGTGTCTGGTTATTGGGGTCAGCCATTCAGAGCACACATTAGGATTATTTTCTCCAACTGCCTGCTGGACGGTGAACAGAAAGGCTCGGACTGAGTGATGGGAGCACGGAACAACGTTCTGCTTTATAACACTGGCATTTATTCTGCTCTTTATTACTGCAGTTTGGGGCAGATTTCTGTCCATCCTCACTGCGCTGCCGGCCTTTGGATATCTGTCAGCACAGAGGTTTTGGACTTGATGGGTTTTAATGGTAAAAATGAAATCAATCCTGCCCCCACTCCTCCTCCACGAGGTTTTCTGCTAGGACAGGTCTGCAGCGTGTTGAGAAAAGGCTATCTACGCTTCAGACAAACTCTAGCTCCCCTGACCTTGCTGTTTGATTTCCTTTATATCTCCAGACAAAAATATGGCTCTTGCAGGAGGACAGGCAGACAGGCAGACAGACAGACAGACAGACAGACAGACAGGCAGGCAGGCAGGCAGGCAGGCAGGCAGGCAGGCAGGCAGGCAGGCAGGCAGGCAGGCAGGCAGGCAGGCAGGCAGGCAGGCAGGCAGTCCTCCTCCAATGATTTTAGCAGAATTTGAACAGTCTGTGGACTCAGGCAGGTTTCGGGCCTGAAAACCGTCACGAGTATAAACTTAGGTTAGTTGCAATAATGTGTGAATTTTTCAGTGACACCCCCACCCCCCACGCCGCAGTACCTGTCAGACAGGTTCTGTCTCTCTTTCACTAAAGCCAAGCTCTTGTTCCTCTTCATGCCCAGATGGTATTGTGTTATCGTGTTCAGAAACCGGATTCCCAGATGAGAGCCTTTTGCCCCTCAGTTCAAAGTTCAGAGATATATCAGACCTTGATTGAGGCGGGGCTCTGTCTGCCGGGGAGCGGCCTGGCAGGGGCTGCTTGCCATGCTGGACATGCCCTGCTCTCCCTAGGCTCTGGTACTGGAGCGCTCTGCCAAGTTGTGGGGCCAGATTGCCTGTAATAAGCCTGCCATTTCGCTCTCATCATCTGTCAGCGCTCTGGATCCAACTGCACAGTCCAAAGAGGGCTACCACCCCCCAATTAAAAAGGTTAATTTGTCCCCGCACAGCCCCCCCCCATCTCCCATCCTTCTGCTTTCAATGTCTTCATTAGTCTGTTCCACCTTTCTCTGATTTTTGGCATCTTTTCTTTCTCTCATTGGTTTTATAGATGACATGTTTTATTTGGCCTGAGGTGGAAAAAGAAGCTGGGTGAATTTGGTTTGACATTAGAATGTTTTAAATTTGTGTAAGTTTGGCGTTGAACCATTCAGGCATCAACAAATATAAGAAGTACATGAGAAAATAAAAGTGGGCCCTATTATTACACCGTAAACTGACACGGTCAAAAACCATGGACTATCTTTTAGTCTGACTAAAAACTTCCCAATCAGACCTGTAGACTCATTCAGATGAATTAAGTTTAAAGTGGATTTTGCAGCTTTAGGGCTGGAGCTCGAGAATGTTGACTGTGTGCCTGTTTGAGTTGGTGTGTGTGTCCACATCGGATCTGTTGCGAAGAAAAACCTTCAGAAACTAAAATGCAATCTTTATTTTTTTGCAGTTTGATGTTTTTAAGAGTTTTCCTTTCTTGTTATCTGTTTTGTTTTCCAGACTGATCAGATGAAAAACGAGGAAAAATTAGTTATGCTTGTTTTTCAAAATGTCTAAATGAGTTCAAACTCTAACTTAAGTCCTAGCCAGGTAGACTAGTAATGAATACACTGATCTGACTGGCTTTATCAAGCTGTTTCCCTGCTCTTTGAAAGGTTGGTAAAACGTTGAAAAGTTGAGAACAATGCATGGAAGTGTCCCTTTTAGCCTTTGTGCATTTAAGAACCAGGCAAACCTTTTTTAAAGATACACAGCAGCTCTTTAAACAAGCTTTTTTGTTTTTTTTTTCTTTTACATGTAACACATTTCTGTAGGGTTTTTTAGCCCAACATGAAATGTGCAGAGGTGTAAGAGAGTTTTCTGGTTGAATCATTAACAGCTTTTATTGGATGGACTGGCTAGCCACACTATAGCACTATATTTGTAAAGGTTGATCTGTTTTTTGTGCTGAAACTTAAAAGTGCAGAAAAGATGTGCCAAAAAGTCATAGCTGTGACTTTTGGACCCTTCTGCCTCAAAACATCTGTAAAACTGCACCAGTTCACTCTGTGAGCACCAAACCCAGCAGCTACTTTCACATATTCATTGCCTAAATTTTAAGCAGTTATGCTTGAATAATAGTAGGGTTTAACTTACTAAAATGTTTTTTTTTATATTAGGTGTAAAAAAATAAAGTCTTTCTGGTAAAACACTGTATAATGTTGGACGCTACCATTATACATCATGCAGTTGTGAAGATTTGATTCATGAATTATCTTTGTTGTTTTTTGTTTTGTTTAAATCATTGGATTTTGGAGATGAAAGCAACAAATTGTGCTGCCTGTGATGATACATGCACATAATTTTTACTGTCAAACTTTCGGCTGTCGAAAAAATCTTGCTTTTCCAGTTGCTGGGGCAAAACTCAACAACTCTAAATTGCACTGCAGACTAGGAATGGCTGTGATGGACTGCAGAAACAGCATATAACTCATTATTTGTATCAGTTATGTGAATTTGATGGTGAGAAGACACTTGACCTTCAGGGCTCAGAGGCAGAATGGGTTTTTTCTTCGGGGACAGCAACCAAACTTGAGCCGTCCTCACTCGCTGGATCCCGCCTCCAGTCCGTGAGCCGTGTGCTTATAAGTCCATCATCTCCAGCGAGTCTGCTGCTCAGATATCATTCTAGCAGTTGGAGCGGGGATCTGGTACTCACTATCATCCCATTCCCTGGGTTTCTCTGCTGGGTGTGTGAGGCCTTGACCTTGTCCTGTAAATCCCCACCTTAAGAGGCTAGAGAAAAGGGGTCACTCAAACCTGCATCCCATCCCTTTCCTTCTCTGTTGGGCTTCAGCAGTGGCACAAGTCCCTCTCCCAAGTTTATCTGATTTAGAAGATGCATGTAGATATTGTGAAGCCACATAGAGCATGAAGGAAGAGGCCTGAATGGCTGCCTGTGCTGCACCTCCGTCAGAGCTTCATCCCTACGTCAGGCTAACGCCGCTCTGTGTTCTTCTGGAGATCAGAGGGACACCAGCTGACATTTCCTAAATGTTTCTAAATTGCCTGCTTGGTCTCTTTTTAACTCCAAAAGAAGTGTGGTTATTTGAGTTTTTGCTGAAACTCATTGGAAGGCCTTTGTCAGAAATGTTATCAGGAAAAAGTCAAAAACACATTTAATCAGGGCTCAGAGCGACTGGAGAAAACCAAATTGAGGTCTGTGAGAGTCATGCTGGACCTGAACAGACTGATTATTTATCACATCCTGTTTGTCTCTAATTTAAATGTTTTGAGCAAACATTTATGTCATTAAAACAAAAGATGAAGGGAAGTTACTATAAAAATGTATTTTTACACATAGAATTTGACTCTGCAAGCCTATGAAACAAAAATTGTTGTTTGCTTAGTGAAAATATTCAGGATATGTAACCATGACATAGAATGACTTATCTTAAGAATTTACATTGTGAAAATAACAATAAATAAAATAATTGATAAAAATAAGTAGAAAAAGGTTGGACTATGAAGTGTTAAAATTCTGTGTTTTTTATACTGAAGCAGCTGTGTCAGCTCATCTGACACATTCTTCATGTAATAAGAGGTTCTTTTTGGTGTTTTGGTAAGCATTTACATAGCTAATGACTTGAACGGATGGACAGGAGGTGATTATGGGGGTGGGGGGTTATCTGGCTCCCTCACACACCATTAAGGACTTGTCCTGGACTTGAGAGGATGCTCGGATCCCTCATGCGACACCCACAAACCCCCTCTGGTTTTCACAAAACGCTGCTGTGTGGCTTCAGGGATGGATATTATTAGCATTCTTTTTGCTTCAGTTACGGCAGCGTAGAGCTTTTAGTTCTGGTCTGAGTGGCTGACAGACTCTTGAGTTTGTGCGGCAGATTAAATGACATTTCAGCAGCCTTTTCTCGGGGCCAGCCCATAAAAGTGCACAAAGGAAGCAGCTGCCACTAATGTAATGTAGAAATGGCTGCAGCAGAGTAGAGCTGTCCACTACTCTTTTGTTTTGCTTTCTTCACAGCTTTTAAAGCCATTCTTGACACTCGTTGGCACCACCTCACTCTTCTCACATAATGTCCTTGTTCTATCACTTCCATTAAATTCCCATTTCATCATCTGTGCCTCTCCAAAGCGTATGGACGACCAAATTGAGCAGAAGCCACGAAGAGCTCCAGGAAGCACGTCGTGCTTGAACGTGGACTCTGAGGTTTGCAGAGACCTCTCTGGCCTGTCTCCAGAGTCTATGGAGGCCTCCTGGAGTTTTTCGGAGGCCTGCTCCATATCAGTTGGATATGTACGGAACTAGCTCACAAGAGCTCTGCAGTTTGACCTTGCACAAACAGAGTTCACTTCTCGGAATGCAACACAAGCAGTCCGTTGGGATTGCTGCTCCCGCGACCCCGCTGTCAGCCGAAGGGTTGTCAGCCAATCTTCAGATGACAGGGTGAATCCTGAGAAGACGAGTTCATATTTGCAGGGAGTGGACATACATTCCTGTCAGAAGAGCAATTATTGAAGGGACAAGAAGGACAGAAGGAGACAGAGACGGGCGACCGCACGAGCGGGGCAAAAATTACTCCTGCTTTAACCTATGTTAAATAACTTTTAGTCGTCTCCTCCCTCTACTAATAAACCAACCGGTCGTGCTTTCACACAAGTGGCTGATAATGTCAGTGTGGGTATTGAAGAGGGATTTAGTTTAAACACATTTTAGTTGACTTTCTGTGCGTTTGTGTGAGTCTGAGGTTCGACTGCGTGGATCACGCCGTGTACATGTTTGCCTGTGCACCAAAGACGTTCAGAACATCCTCCTGTCGCTCACATCAGATCGAGAAGCTCGTTTCTTTAAGGTGTTACTTGATCTGGCAGGTGAGGCTCAACGGAGGGATTGCTGCGCTTTTGTTTCATTTGCTCTAATTTAAAACGCTTTATCAATCCTCTTGTCGCTGAAAATCCCAATGCTCAAACTATTCTCTATTTATCCTGTGGTTTTTTCACAGCTTTCCTTTTGTTGAATTATTTAAAAAAGATTTATTTCATGTATTCACTATTCCTTATTCAAGCCTTCGTAATGCTCCTTGGTGTCGATGCTGAGATGGTGGCTTATCTGAGTCCTTGTTTCCCTTCGTTTTTGTCATGTTTTACACTGTGGAGCCATTCAGGATCTAAAAACACCAAAGTGAATCTAATAGACAGACATGAACAAAGACACAGCACTAAAGAAGACGCACTCTCTCACACACACCCATGCACAGGCGCACACTCAAAATTTGTCCACACACCTCACCTTCTAGACAGAACTTTCTGAGACTTTAGCGTAAAAGTCCTCTTTATTTTAATTATATAACATATTCTATGTTTGCTTTGAGTCAGAGCAAAACATAAAACTACAAACCCGAGTTAAACTTAGCAACCATCGATGAACAAACGTGTGCTAAGGTGCACCCTCATCACTGAGGCAGAGCTACTGCCTGTAGAACCACGGATAGATGCTGGCTGTATGAGCTTCTCGCCTGTCTCCTATTGTCCACCAATTTACTGAGCATTCCCTCAGCGCCACAAACACGGATCACATGAGCTCAGTCAGAAGCAGGGCATCTGCTACAAGAGGAGCTCAGTGCCGTCGTGGCTTGGTTTTTGTTTGGTGCCATCCCAGAACAGAGAAGTGCTGAAGAAACAGCATATGTAGGTCACTTTGGCCCTTTGACCACTTGCTGTGCCATGGCCCTTCCTTTTTCTGTCAAAATGTCTGGAAGGGCCTGAAACAAGGCCGAACAGGAGGCCATTTTTGCAATTTTTATCAAGTTTTGGCCCAGCGCAGTTTTTCTTCTCGATGAATTAGTGATGGGCTGGGACATGGAGGGTTGGATGAATGGGTGGTGGTGGGTTGTGGCAGGGAGGTCTCATATTTTCTGGCTGCACTCTCTGGTTCTTTCTCTTCATACAGGAAGCTGAGCAGAATGAACAGGACATTTCAAAAAAAAATTAAACCAAGTTTGTGACAGAGAAAGACAGATTTTTAGTTTTTAAGCTCCATCTGACCCAGAGAAAGCCCTGGATCTACAGAGTGAGTCTCCTTTCTTAACCACTCGACCACCGTGCGCACAGTCACACACACCAGATGGGACGCGTGTTAAACCCTCAGCTCCGGGCCTCGGGACACTCTTAACACTGCTCCTCTTGTTTGAAAGTGCCATGTCCCCTCACAATGCCTTGGGGCTCCTGTGCATAACGAGCTGCTATGGTTGGCCTGAGCTCACATGCCCTGGTCCTCTCACCCTGAGGTGGTGGGACAGCCTGAAAAATAACTGCGCGTTTAAAACAAGCCTTGTTTGTTGGTTTCTAAATGATAGCCGGGCCTGAGAGCTTCTGAGGCCACTGTGAGCTCGCTTGAACAACAAACAACTTTTTTCTACTTTAGCGCCACAGCAGACAGGCAAACATGCAACTAGAAGGATGGCAATTCCTATAAATAAAAGGAAAAATTCTGAAATAAAGAAAAACTGTCTCTTATTTAGATTTTTTTAAACATGTCCTGTCTGGCAGCTTTGAGTCTTTTTTGCAAAAACACATTTTGAGTCACTTCACAACACAACACAATGGCTTTTGTTGAAGCTATTTGTCCTAACTCAGTAAGTCCTGTGTATTTTTCTACAGTTGAGCTATCAAGTAGGAAAACTTTGTTCTTTTAAAGAAAGTTTATTGAAGCTTTTGTGATATAATGATGATTTTGACTCTGATTGGCTGAGAAACTCAAGTTATTCTTGTCTGTTTTGGTGAAACAGTTTGATCTTCCGAGTGCAGGCAGCATGCGTTTGACCATCTTTAATAATATATTGTTGTTTAATATAAAAGCTAATTTCCATAAATGCAACATGAAGGACTTGAGTTTTTTTATTAGAGCGTTCTTGAATCTTATAAAGACCAAATGCCCTCGTTTCAGTCAGCGCTTTCATGTTGACTAAGCTGAAATATTGGTGAGTTTCATCATTTATTCTACTCAGAATCAAAGATATTATAAGCAAATATCTCTGGCACATCTTTTAATTCTACAATTATTTTTGCTATTGCAAAACTGTCTTGATGCAACTGTTTTTTCTTTGCAAGACAGGAATTAAGATTTATTTTTCAATTTTATCTTAGAAAAGTCTGCTTTTTTGGAGGTCACCCCATATCCATTGTTGTCTGTCAGTGGGACAACAGTGAGCAAACTCTAGAAGAACATAGGCAGGCCATGAAAAAGCTTGTCTACCCCATAAAAAGACTAACGTAGTTTGTTTTGTGTGTTTTCTGTGCCTTTTTTGATTCAAAACACGATCAGTTTACAAATTATCCAATTCTTTCTCAACAATATTGCAAAAGAAAAGGATCGTTGGGTAAATTTCTTTACCAAAGGGGATAACGTCACATATTACTCACTAAACTTTGCCTAAAATTTCCCTTTGGATTTTTGCATGTTTGGACAAAGAGGTTTCTCTCAAAATAAAGATTTTATTTGTATGGAATACAAATACAGTCCTACTCTTTAACAATTTTATTGTAATGTTCAGTTTTCGGAAAGAATTTTTTTTTTTAATAAATTCATAATTTTCTGGAATATATTTATGATCCTGTTATTTTAACTAACATTGTTGAGGTGGGTTGTAAATCCGGTCATGAACATCTGCACAGCTCCACAGTAATAAAAGCAGACAGGAATACCTGTTTTCAAGCCTTTGAAAAGGGAAAATTTCTGCTCACCTGTGAGTCTGAGGAATATAGAGGAGGAGGAGGAGGAACAGTACCAGATGAAGAGCGCAGAGGCTGCCGAGAGCAGTGTGTGAATGTCCAAACTGTTAGCGGCTCACAGATGCTTTGATTACAGGTCTGTGACTGCACCTTCATCGCCGGCTTTTCCTCTTCTGTTGTGCACCTTCACTCCAGGCTTTGTCCATAACTCCGTTCCTTCTAGAGTGTGACCTTTTTCTTTGTCAGTTCTGCAGTTTTGCACGAAGTCAGAATCTTTATTGGCATTAAATAGGCGGCAGACGACGAAAATAAATTGATAAACAGTCTCAAAGCTGTACATCTGAAAACATAAATCCGGTCTTACTTTTAGGACAAAAGCATGCTTTGGTAAAATAAATATGAATTACGCATATGAAACGTTTGCTTTTTTTTTTTTAAAGATGTCAAGTGCAGATGTTTTACATCATTTTGAGTCTTGTGTGGAAACTGTGATTAAGTCTGTACATGTTCATATTTTTCCATAATGACCTAAATCTATTGTCTCTTTGTGTCTGGCATTTGACCCTTTTTTTTAATTGACTGTCTAATATCTGCTTTTGTAAAGTTGTCAGTTCATGTTTTGCTAAATCTCAGGGTTTCTGCGTCACGTTGCTGTCAGTGCCTCAGTGCACCTCCCTATGATCTTCCTCCTTCCTGTGGCGTTTGTGATGTTCTGTCCATCTCTCTGCATGTCAAGGCGAAGTAAAGAGGAGAGGTCGGACGCGGGGCTTGTGTGCTCCGGTGAAGCCGAATCGCATCTTGGCAAATGCTATGCAGGCTTATAATGCGCTCCACTTGTCCAATGGCTGAGGACGAAGCAGTTCTGACAGTGCTGAATGCCCTGCCCCGGGGGCCTTATCATCCTTCGCCGCTTGCCGGCCTCCCTCCCCTGCTTCTCCTCTCCTGATGCTATCTATCCGGAGATTTATGCAGAAATGTGCAGCTAGTCGACCTCCCAGATCCTCCTCCATCGTTTCTGCAGAGATGCCAGCTTGTCATACGCTGAGCGGTGCAGAGATGGGGAAGCTGCTTGCCTCATGTCATACGAAGGCTATCTTGTCACAGCCAGTCAAACGCAGATGACGCATTCGGCTCAATGTAAGCTGCATTTAAACAATAGAAGCTATCACACATGTTCTGCTGTTTCCACTTATTTCAATAACAACTTATTGTACAATTTATTTGCATATTTCACCACGTCCCCCTCTCCGTCGGCTGCAGGTTATTGAGACGTATCTTTCTCTGACAGAACCCTTTCACATTTCCCCTCTGGAGTGCTCAGACTCCTCGCCCATCTGGGATATTGCACCTGCTTGATTGAGACATCTTATGTACCTGGACATATGTGCTTACAGAGACACTGGCCTTTTCTGTGATTCCCCTCCTTTATTTAATTCCTCTTCCACTGAGCATTGGCTTTTGTTGATGTCGTTTTGATCTTGTGAGTCAGATCCCAACTCAACAAACAATCTCTGCGGAGGCTTGCATAAGCAATGGTGCGTTTAATTAGACTGCTTAAGCTTAGAGACCCGGAGGTGTTTTCTCTGTACCATTAGAGCCAGGAGGAAGAACAATGGTGCGGCCTCCCACCGTCGCTGGTGAGCAGACAGCAAATTACGATCTCCATCAGAGACACGGCTGGCCCAGCTTATAGGAGAGCCCTCTGCAAACAAAAACAAGCGAGCCAGCATAGTCCAAATGTTGGAGCGGAGGATGGAATGATAGATGTAGAACGGGAGGTGGACGGATTGATGGGTGGATGTGGGTGGGGCACGTCCGGTGCAAACACAGTTCAACCGAGAAAAGCTAAAAGGCAGGAAGGTCAGAAAGGAAAGCAGGCAGTGTCGGGCGTCTAAAGTCAAAATGTTTGCACTTTTTTAAGAACACAGATCCATTTATCAACCAAGTAAACATTGAGGCTGAATAAGACAACAGAACTCTCTGCTCCATCACCATCAGTCCAAAAATGCTTTTAGTGGCTCAGGATGAGGAAACACCAAAGGTGTGAGACGTGACGTCTGACTGTGGAGTAACAGCTTCCGTTCATCTCCTGCATGTTCACATCATCTCAACTTTTTCTCCGTCTTTTCAGCTTCTCTGTCCTGGCTTCATTTCTGCTTGGCAAACTCTACTTCTTGCACCTGGCTTTGTCCCAGAAACAAGTGTTGGTCAAACAAGCCCTTTGTCTTTCTCCAGTCGCTCAACTCACCAAAACACGCCTGGCCCCGAACAAAGAAGCGACTGTATGAGGCTGACTGTGTGGCAGAGGAACACAGATAAACACATCGGAGAAGGGAAAAAGGTCAAGGCCGGTGTGAGGTGTTACTTTTAAATACATGATTGCAGACAAATACAGCAGATGTATTTCTCCTCAAAGCTACAGCTGTAACCTAAAATGTGTGTCCAATTCATTTCAACAGCATTAATGGAACGATGATTTAAAAATAAATGTAGGACACTTATAAAGAACTCTGATGGGAGCAACTGCAGATTCTTCTTCTTCCTCTCCTCGGCTTTCTCCTCTCCTCCAGCTTCACCCTTCACCCATGTCCAATCCCTGACTGTGAATACCCTAATGACATAAACAGAGCGGTAATCACATTAACGGCAGTTACAGCTCCTTAAGAGGCACTGTATTGACAACCCTTCATCTTCCCAAAGCGCTCACTCCAACACCTATAAACACTTATGAATATTGACAACGATCGGCTATTAGCATAATCACTTTCCAGGTGTGCGAGAGTGCTCTCTCCAACCACAGCGACTCCGGAGTTTGGAAAATTGGCCGTGACATGCCGTGTCCCCGACTTCTGCTTCTGCGCCTCATCCTCTTCCTTCTCCTCCTAGAGGACCTGTCAGCTAATCCTGTTAGCTCGTTCCTCCATTAGCTAAATGACCAATATGAGTGAAAGCTGCGGGGTCTCACTTAGAAGGCCTGAGCCCAAGACAGGAAATGATCAAGGACGAAACAAAGACAGAAAGTCAAATTAAGTCATCCAACTTCCTAAGGTGTTCAGAAAGTGTGAGCATCTCTGATGTTCTTCACGGGCACATCTCAGTTTTTTAGCTGTTGGTTTCTTCATAGATGTGGCCAAATGTTTAACTTTCTTTTTTTTTTTTGAACAATCAGCGATCAACAGAACCTTAAAGACTGATTGAGAGGTAATGCAGAACTTTTGCTGAGGACAGTCAAAGAGACTCATCACCTTCATCCTGCATCATACCCTCGCTGCAGTTCAATTTGGGTGGGGCCATTATTGCCACATTGGACTGGTGCTGACAATGGTGGTGTGAACTCAAACTTCATGTTCTGTTTTTTGACAAGGGGCTGTTTATGACAATCTAAGTATTCTAGTTCTTGTAGCAGGTCAGCAGAAACAGCTCCAAAATGTGGTCTTCTTGGGAAAAAGGGGGACAAGGAAGTGGGGCGACATGGATGGGTTTCCAGTGTCTCACTATGGAAACAATAAAGGGCATATGTAGCTGAACTTCTCAGTGGAGACGTGCCTGAAGAGACCAGGGGCCTCATTTATAAACGTTGCGTACGCACAAAAGAAGGCGTACGCTACTCTCTACGCAATAGTTGAGATTTATAAAAAGCAAACTTGACGGGAAAATGTGCGGTCCTTCACGCAAGCTCTGACCCAGGCGTACGCACAAAAACGGGTGAAATGAGAAACGGCGACACCGTCGGCAGATGGAAGAAACACGTGAAAGTGAAAATGACAATACTGCCTCTCATAAATAACATGAAGACTTCACAAAGCAAGTCTCACAATAACAGCTACATGAACACCCATTTGATCGATCAGCAGTGAAACAAACAAAACAAAATCAAACGTCAATTACAACAGAAATTCAAATGAAAACTTACTTGCAAAAAGAAAAGTGAAATATGTTCTGCAATATTGGCATGTTGTGCAATTCATCCTCATAAATAATATAGTTAATAGAACGAAATAAAAACTGATATTCTCCTCAATGTGTCCGTCTGGAGGAGCAGATATAGTCAAAGTCAAAGTCAGCTTTATTGTCAAATATGCTGCATCCGTAAGACATACAACACAGATGAAATTGCTGTCCTCTCACCCCAAAGTGCAAGCAGCATATAAAATAATAAATAAATGACTTAAAAAATACATTCTTTTAAAAACAATAAAGCCGATAGAGCCGCTGCGTGTGCACGCGCCGCCAGATGCGTTCGAATCAGACAGACAGACAGACAGACAGACAGACAGACAGACAGACAGACAGACAGACAGACGTATTAATTGTCCACTGGGGAAAGTTGTTTTCATAGTAAAACATTTCTTCGTAAGCTACAGAATTATGGTATTCATGCATATGCATTTAGTTTGTTTTATTCTTGATAAAACAATGTATGGCGTATGTCTCAACCATTCAGAAAGCAACAAGAAATTACATTTTGCGCTGAACAATTTCCCGTTTCCACGTGGATTATTACCGACATCTGTAGCTTGTCAGATGCAATTAAATGGATGGAAATAAAATGCTCCATCACAATGCGTAATGACGCACAATGGCTGATCTTGGATCTTAGAAGATGTGGCAAATGGAAGAATTCAGAGTGAACGCATCAGGACGAGTGGCTTATGAGCCGGTTCTGACTTCTTCGAGCCGTCCTGTTGGAGCTTTTGGGGGTGTGTCACCCGGTGCATCAGGTGCGTCGGTGTCCCCCCCGACACCCCCCACCCCCCGCCTCAGTCACTACTCAACGTAAAAGGGACTCCCCAATAATTGCCTCCAGTCTCTCATCAAGAGGGGTCAGCTCCGGTGTCCCCTGTCCCCCACCTGTGGCAGACACACTCTAGCGATGCAGCGCCAGACGTTTTTTGCCCCGACTTTGATGTCCGTCTGTCACTGTTTGCCACTCACGTGCTTTTTCGGCATTAGTAACGCCCACACTGTGCCCTCCAAACAACATTTTTCTCCTCTTTTCCACCTCGCCAACGATAACTTCTACTTCACATCGAGTGAAGTTACGTTTTTTTTTTATTTCCTCTCTGTGTTTGCCATGGTTTCGCTATCAATGAATATTCATTTGTGGGCGTTTCACGGACTATTTATGGGCAACTATGGGCGTGTCATGAAGCCGCAAAAGCTGCGCAGCATTTAGAATTGATTGTGATTTATTAAGGGAAAGATGCGTAGGATGTGCGTGCGCACGGTTTTATAAATCCGAATATTTCTGTGCGTACGCACGTCCTATGTTTCATCCGTACGCCACTTCTGACGCAAATCCTACGCAAAGTTTTATAAATGAGGCCCCAGGTCTGGTGCTGCTTCCCTAACAATAGAACAAACTGAGCACATCAATCTGCAGGCTGTGTATACCTGTGTCAAGTTAGTACAGTTGTCTGGGAAGCTGGTATATATCTGTTGCTCTGAGTGCCGTAATTTCTCTTCTTCCTGGCCTGGGGCTTTGTACATGTGGCCTAGATCATGTTCTCTGCCTGATGGCCATGCAGTGTCCGTTACCATCGTCATAATTGCCTGCTTTGTGCTGCCGTGCGTTGCTTCTCAGGACTTAATAAACCCCGTGTTCTTGTCCTTTGGCTATTTTGTGCTTTGGCTCTTAACATCTTCATATTTCTAAGTTGCTCAATTACTTTTCCGGCCATTGCATGTCTTCCACTCTCTTTCTTTCCTATCCCCTGCAAAGTCCCCTTCTTCAACCCCTGCCATGAAATGGCAGCTAAGAGGTTGTCAGTGTGGTTTCTGCTCTCCGCTGATCCTATTTCAAAGAGACCCGAGGATCCAGCATTAGGCCTGGCTCTCCTGCTCTGCAGCCCTAACTCGCCACAGACTTCAAGTTACTGGAAGGAGGGGAACAGACAGAAAGAGTGGGAGCTTTCTTTTATTCCATTAGACGACAGACTCGTTTGAAAGATCATCCCTCGCACAGTGCTGTGCTCCTCCATACTGAAAGAAAGAAAAAAACAATACATCAAACGCCTTGTCAAAATGTCTTTCATCCTTTGAATAACTGTCCTTCCATCCTTTTGAGGACGGCTATTAGGGACAATGGCGTGCATATTTGGATTTCTTCTGTGGCGTTGTTGTGAATCTGAGCGTGTTGGACATCAGCGCGTTCTCTTCTTGGATGTGAATAACAATTATTATCAGCTTTTGCAGTACCAACACACTTTGTCAAACGTCTGTAGATGGACAAGTGATTGCATTGTTCGAGACTCCAGTCTTTGAAGTGTTGTGCTGCGGCTTTGGCGTCCTACACAAATGTAGTAGGTTGTCATTAGGAATGTCCCCTTCACGCTACACTTCTCTCCCTCCTTCGTTCACTTCCCCTTTCTCTTGTCAAGATTTCTTTTTTGTGCTTCGGACGGACACAATGCTCTGCCACCCCCCTCGCCATCTTCCTGTCTTGTCCTTCACTACAGCCAAAAAATCCATCTCTGTTCTGCCTCATGCATATGCACTCTGTGCTCGTGCATTAGGCTGGCGAGAAGAGCGTCCAGGCAGCAAATCAAAGAAAAAGTGTACAGGAGAGTTCAGGTTATTGCTACCATTTTATGAGTGACGTGGGGCTTTCTACTTCAAGCCGTAAAAACACACACATAATCAGGAAGCGCACATGGAGCCAAAACCAATGTAACGGGCACATTTTATTTGCTCTTATGAGAGAGGGAGCAAAAATGCATGTGGGCAAATGGCTTTTTTATGATGGAAAAATTCCATAGCGGGTCAGAGCCCCTTGCAGGTGGCAGCAATTAACTGTAATTTTTGCAGATTGTAATGATCCATAATTTACCATTATACCCCCTTCCAACTCGTTTCTGTCCAAAAAAAAAAGGATTTGCGTGGAGGTCTGATTAGGTGCACATTCTGGGATTTAAGTGAGATTGCTCGGAGGGGGCCACAGCGGCTACGGACACACCAAGTCCAAACTCTTTGCACCACAGCTCATCGAGCTCAGCCTCTATTCTCTTCAAAGCATCCGTCTTCTTTTTCCATCCCCTCCGTCACCCCGCGGTCTCTCTCTGGCGCAGCGGGCGTAAAAACATGCAGCACTGTCCATCCACCATCTTAGATCCCCCATCCTCCCCTGTTGCAGCGTGGCAATGGTTCTACACTGTAAGTGTGCAAATGACTTCAATAATGTCACTCAGTGAAAACAAAAAAAAAAAAAAGACAGAAAAGGGTAGGATGAAAGAGGCAGCCCATTTGAAAGTGGTGGATGCTTCTGATTTTGCATAACTCTCACTTCTGCTTTCCCCTTCTTCTCCTTTTCACCTGAGAGGATTTAAATAAATCCATAAAGCATGAAATATCAGAAACAGACAAGTAATGCATGCAACACATTTTCAAAGGATCCCCCCCCCCCCCCACACATGTATACACAATTCCCACTTTTCAACACCTCTTTTTCTTTGAACGCGTCTTGTAGTTACTAACAGGAGATGCTATTTATTAGCATGTGACCTTGCATATGTATTCATCGTTAACGTACAGCTTTGGATGCATGTCCTACTTTAGTCACGATAATTCTGCAAATACGGTCTTGGGGGAGCTTGAGTGTATCTAACGAGATTAGCCCCGTATTTTCAGGCAAATCTCAGGTCAGCGTAGGAGAGCCATTGAAAGTCAATTACTGTTGGCGTCACTCCTTTGCTTCTCAAATGGTTCAGTTTTGCAGTGGTGCGATCTCCACATAAAGCAGACTTCTCTGCATAGATTGGTTGAAATTAGAGACTAATTTGATCCTTTTTTACATCTCGGTCCTGGTTTATTCTTTTAACTGTTTTTTCAGACAGAGGTAATGCTCTAATAATAGATGCTCTAATAATAATAAAAACATAGGTTAAAAAATTGAATGATATATATATATAGTCTTTTTATTGTCATGTTTTATCCCCAGAGACTTACTATGTTGCCTACAATTATAGTGGAGTAGTTCAATCCTTTCTTGTTGTGACTGGTTGTAGTAAATTGTTTTCTCCGTGTTTCTTTTCTCTTCAGATAAAGACGAGCCGAGCAGCTACACCTGCACCACGTGCAAGCAGCCCTTCACCAGTGCCTGGTTCCTGCTCCAGCATGCCCAGAACACCCATGGCTTCCGCATCTACCTGGAAAGCGAGCCTGGCAGCCCTCTCACCCCCCGCATGGCTGCAGCTCCGGGCATGGGCGGTGACTGTGCATCATCCCAGCCTCCCCTCCATGCTGTCCAGTTGGCTGATGGCAGCCCTTACAGCCTCCTGAGGATGCCGGGATCTGGGTCTGGCCGCGATTCAGCGTCCACACCGCGTGAGGGCCGCTACCCCAGAACGCCCCCTTTGTTTAGCCCGCCTCCACGGCACCACCTGAGCCCGGATGACCTGGCCTTGGCAACACACCATCCCAGCGCCTTTGACAGGGTGATGAGGCTAAACTCAGTGCCCTTGGAGCCCCCCCAGAGCATGGACTTCTCCAGACGTCTGCGTGAGCTAGCTGGAAATGCCACCGTAGGTTCCCCGCCTCTGTCCCCCAACAAGCCCAACCCTATGCAACGGCTACTGCAGCCATTCCAGCCAGGTTCCAAACCGCCTTTCACAGCTACGCCCCCCCTCTCCACCTCCCAGTCTCCATCTGGCTCTCGCTCCACCCCTAATCCTGCATCCACTTTAGTCCAGCCCGGCACCCCTCTAAAGGCAAAATCTTGTGAGTTCTGCGGGAAGACCTTCAAGTTCCAGAGCAACCTTATTGTGCATCGGCGCAGCCACACTGGGGAAAAGCCGTTTAAGTGCCACCTCTGCAACCACGCCTGCACTCAGGCAAGCAAACTGAAACGCCACATGAAGACGCACTGCCAGAACAAGTCGTCTGCGCTGAATGCCAAGTCAGACGACGGGCTCTCGGCTGCGAGCTCCCCTGAACCTGGAACCAGTGAGCTGCTGGCTAGCGCCACGGACGCTCTGAAGTCTGTGGTGTCCAAGTTCAAGAGTGAAAACAATGGTCTTATGCCTGAAAATGGAGAAGACGATGAAGAGGAGGAGGATGAAGATGAAGAGGAAGAGGAGGAGGAAGAAGAGGAGGAGGAAGAGGAAGATGAGAAAGAAGATATCGAAAATAAGCCAGCAGTTGAGAAAGGAGGAAGGAACGATTACCGCTTCAGCCTGCAGTTAGAAGGAGCACGCCACCACCAGAACAATGAGGCGCTCCACCCCCACCGCCGGACCACGTCCCAGGGGCCCAGTGACGAGGGCTTGGGAGAGGCAGACCAGGCGGAGGACGGAGCCCTCACTGCTGTCAACGGACTTGGATCTCTGTCGAATGATAACCTGTCCAGGAAGCTGTTGGGTGGGCGAGTAAGTCCAGACCCCCTCAGCCCCCTATCTAAACGTATTAAGGTAGAAAAGGACCTTGATCCCCCCATTACCACCATCCCAAACTCAGAGAATGTCTACTCTCAGTGGTTGGCTTGCTACGCTGCTTCGCGCCAACTCAAGGACCCCTTCGTCCACTTTACAGGTGCAGACTCTCGACAATCGCCCTTTGCCTCCTCGTCTGAGCACTCGTCAGAAAATGGCAGCTTGCGCTTCTCCACTCCACCCGGTGAGCTGGACGGGGAACGGACTGCTTCAGGGCGCAGTGGCACCGGCAGTGGGGCCAGCACTCCCCACGGCGGCAGCGGTAACGGCCGACCCAGCTCGAAGGACGGCCGCCGCAGCGACACCTGCGAGTTTTGCGGCAAAGTGTTTAAGAACTGCAGCAACTTGACGGTGCACCGGCGCAGCCACACCGGAGAGCGGCCGTACAAATGCGAGCTGTGCAGCTATGCATGCGCCCAGAGCTCCAAGCTCACCCGCCATATGAAGACCCACGGACAGATGGGCAAGGACGTGTACAAATGTGAAATCTGCCACATGCCTTTTAGTGTGTACAGCACTCTAGAGAAACACATGAAGAAGTGGCACAGTGAGCGGCCGCTGGCTAATGACATTAAAAGCGAGTAGACACAGAGCGGCTCTCCCTCAGCTCGCAGAGAGAAGACGTCCAGGTCACGGGTGTCAGAACTCAGTGCAGGCCCGCTCTCGTCCCCTTCAGGGGAAAGCTGGATGCATGATCCTTCAACAGGGCAATACTCCTGCATCAGAACTTTTTGAGCCTTTCTATTGTGCAATAATTTACACGTTTTGTATTTTTTGTAACTGGACAGCATGCTCAGTGTGTTTTGGCTACTTTGAGAAAAAAAAAAAAAGTCCTCATCTGGTGGAGTTGGTTCTGTTGCTGTTCACACATCCAGTTGATGAAAGAAAAAGATTAGCTGCATACAGGACACACGGTTCCACATATCATGTACAGTTTGTGTTCAAACATAGCTGACAGTGTCATAAACTTCAGAACAAGCAGGGTGAAACGGAAAACTGATCTTTGTGAAAGAGTTTCCATGCAACTGATATATAAAATTTGATTTATCGGACTGCCTATGAAATACTTGTTTTTATAAAAAGGAGTAAAAAAAATGAACAATATGGTGTGAAGTGACAACAAAGAGTGCCTTGGATGTTTTCCCTACATTAGTTAACCCTCTTTTCCTGCTATAAGCTCTGAGTTCCTGCTTAAGTGGATGACGGGACATTTTTGTGCACAACTGAAGTGAGCAGGTCCTTGCATCAAGCACCTGCACGAAGCACGCTGTGGTTTTTTGACTCTTGTCTTTGTGCCCTTCTGCCCGACTCATAGGTATTTTTTTTCTTCATGATCACATTATGTTTACTGGCATGCTTCATGCTGAAAAAAGAGGGGCTGGCATGTGGGATTCAGGTTAGGTATATTTGGTACAACAAAGGGGTACACTGACAAGTTTTTTTAAACCAACATAAAGCTCTTAATGTTCCAGAGTGTTTATTTTCTTTAAAATTAAAAATTTTGCCGATATTCTTTTGTAAGTAGCACAGAATTCTTGATTTCTTTCTGCCAAGTAGGCAGTGAAACCAGCAGTCACTTGAAGACCAGCGCATGGGATTTTCCTGCTAGGTGGAGGGTCAATACTCCTTAAATTCAAGCCTGACAAATAGATGGGCGATGGATTCTGAACTTGCTCTAGACCTGGTTTGGGTAGCTGTACTTTCACGTTTTTTTTTTTTTTTTTTTTAATCTCCATCCCCTGTAATTGTTGATGATATAGCACTTGTCACTCTGCCTTGGAGTCTGTATCTGTCTCTCTAATCGGAGGTACAGTTGGTTGAGTATAAATTTAGATCCAGATTTCCGATCTGGAACTACCTACGTGCACTGTTCAATTTTCCCAGTTTACAGTCCAACGCTCAAGGGAAAACTTCTGCTGACAGACAGCGTGGTGACATTGCTTGCAATTAAAAAAAAAAAAAAAAAAACTCAAAGTAATAATAAAACGGAGGAGTTAAAGCAGAAAATAGTTGCCAGCCATGTCTCCTTAGTTTGACTCTTGAAGGTTTAAATGCAGGAACTGCCATAGAAATATCCTGTTTCAAACTATGGAAGTACAGTACAGCAAATAAAACTTTTACAAATTTGATTTTTAAAAGATAAGTCTTTTATTTTATAAAACTTCAATGTCTTTAGGGGAGAAGCTTATTTAAATGGTGTTTTCTTTTCGCTTGGTTGTTTTTCTCTGTCCAGGATCTCTCTGTAAAGAACTGTAATGAACGTGTCTCATCCTTTGCCTTTACACAGGTCTTCAGGTTGATCAAATTCTTTTGCATTGGGGAGAGATTTATGAGATTTAAATATATAGAAAACATAAAACACATAGGAAAATGCACAATCTTGTAAGTTCCTATGGTCAAAACACATTTATGGTCTACTTTTTTCCTGTATTTAGAATGGTATTTGAAATTAATGTTCACTTAGTGTAGGCATTTATAGTATTTATGTTGGAGCCTGTATTTTCAACTGTTTTGCCTGTACTCTTTAAAGGTTTTAATGTACTCATTTTCTGTAGTGAAAAAAATCCCAACAAGCTGCCACCGTATATTTTCTTAATTTGGCAGGATAATATAGTGTGAATAATTTGTCTGTTTCTGGAGATGAAAACGCTGTGGCGTTCCTTGAGGCTGGAAGGCCATGTGATGGCCTCTTTAGGCAGGAGAGACCACACTGAGGTAAAAAGGAGTGGCTGTACATATCTCTTTGATTTTGGTTTCTAGATTTTCCCCTCCTGCCATTTTATATGCAGTAATACAAGCTATTGTTGGGTTTTTCTCGGTAGCCAACTTTTTACTGTCGTCTATCATGTACCACAGATAACATTCCGGCTGTTGATTTCTTTGGAAAAAAGGTGTTTGTGTTTTATATGCAATCAGCCCAACAACCACTTTTCTCGGTTTTCCATTGCCAATGAACCATGGTGCTTTATCCTTGGTACATCTCGTATCCCAGGCACATTCTGACCAGAAGAGATGATCACAGCAGATGTCTGGTACATGTTTTCACGCTGAGGTACGTTAGGGCTTTCGCCCCGATCTCCTCCTGTGTTCTGTATTTGCTCTTAAGCTGAACTTGAAGTTGACCTGTGGCACAGGTCCACGTTATTTATTATGCCTACACAGACACTCTCACACACACACCTGCTCTGTTCAGAACAGAGTGGCAGCAAAAGAAATCGGTTGGGTTTTTTCCCCCCTGATAAATTGTGACGGCTTAATTTCTTTGTTTTACGACCAAAGGTCACCGACCAACGTTTATGAGGTTGACTTACAGGCCTATTGTTTCAGTTATGGAGATGCCACTCTATTTTCAACTCTTGTCTGCATTATTCTCTTCACTCAGCAATTTTGTCTTGGAAAAAATAAAAAGTATTGCATACAAATTTGAATCTCTGGCTTCTTTTCTTGCTTTATTACTTTAACTTATCAGTTCCCTAAATAGATCTTTAATATAACAAAAATACTGAAACCTTACTCTACACCTTTAGAATATATGTCTTACATTTGCTTGTCAGTTTGATGTAGATTTGACTATTTAAAATTATTTTTGCACTTTACTATGTCTGTAAGTATGTGACTATTTGCTTCATTTCATTTGTCAGCAGCAGGGGAGTTGGTTTTGTTTGTGGTCAAAATAGCTGGTCACTCTTGATAAAAATAGAAATATGTTGTAAATATATTGTACTTTTATATTTAGTATCAAGCAGCAAATATTTCTGATGGAACAATATAAAAAGACCTTTATTGGAAAATAGAAGAAGTCTTTCTACTAACAGTAATATGTTCTCAATGGGTTTCACAGCAACTTCTGGGTAGTTTAGTTGGAAACAAAGTTTGTAAAATTGGAAAATTTGGCATTTTAGACAGTAAATCAGATGTTATGAAACTACAAAGTTGGTTTAAGTGCTTACTTTTGCTCTCACTTGATGCATTCAATGGTATTGAGCATCACTTGAAAGAACAGTTTTTGGCTGCTCTATCCACCAATCATATGGGTCTAAAAGTGCAATTGCTAAATAGATCTTTGGTAGTGGAAAACTGATATGTTCCATAATGTGCTCATTGTTTGTCAGTCATGCGGGTGGAAGTTCACCTTCATATCTTAGCTTTTGCATCTGCAGTAAACCCCCATCTCTTGTCTGCCTCCCTGTCCTCCCCCCTTCTCTCACCCTCACTCTGGTCTGTTTGTGTGTTTTTTATATATTTTTTTACCACCGTCCTTTTATCTCACTTCACGTGTGTCCTCCAGCCTTTTTTCGACCGCTCCCTTCCACCCCCCCCCCATCTTTGTTCAGGTACGGGACGTGACGGACCAATTGCTCTGCTTGTCCGAGTCGGCGGCTGTTTGCCTTGCAGGGCCAGATTAAAGTTCACAGATTGAGACGGGTTCTTGCTCCGGCCAGGTGTTGACAGTTGAGATAAAGCAGAGTCAAAGGAAGTGGAGCTGGTTGGAAGGGAGGTGGAGGGGGGGCGGGGGGGATTGTTGGGAGAAGGGAGCTGTTAGTCTGTGTGTGTCCTCGCTCATATACACTCTGCTCTCTTTTGGAGGGGCTGCCCCCACTTACATGTTGAGTATTGCTCAAGTTCAATGTCGGTGAAAAAACAATGCCTTGGCCCACAAATCTATGCCGCCAATCAACCCTTGCATAGCAGACATACTTTTCCCAAAGCAGACTTGCAGCCCTTGCCTACGGTCTTCCCCTCTTTAGTAAACGTGCATCCCTCAAGTGAAGAAAGTCACCGTTTTTTAACTGAGAGAGCAGTTTCTAGGAAGTTCTCCTTCTTTAATAGTCTGACTTGTGGAGCTGTGCTTTTCATTTGGAGCTGGATTTGTTGATAGAGTTCCAGCCTGTTTTTGCTCCTCTGCTTCCCTGCTTCTGTGTTCTGGAGTTTGCTAAAACTCGAAGGAGGTCTTGTCCTGGAGGGGCCGTCTGCTCTCAAATCCTCCCAAAGCTTCACTCGCCCCTCTGTTCCTTCTGCTTGATGCTTTTGCTGACTTACTGACAGTTTTTCCTTCCTTGTTTTTCCTAACTTCCCTTGGTCCATTCCTTAATTTTCCAAACTTTTTCTTGGGATGGAGTCCCACTTATGGGGAAGACTGAAGGGCAGACTGCAGATGTTCTCCGCTGCAGTGAAGCGGGGGCCTCGCTTAGGCAGCTATATACAAAAGCAGGAATCAGCCAAGACAGCTGACATCCCACGTCTCGCACATACTCTCACTGTATTTCACATACAAGGATCTGAGGATTGCTATTATGGGGTGGAAGGAGGGGAGCTTTGCCTGGACAAGACTTGCAGGTCTGCCCCGGCTAGAAAACAAAGTCTGTGTTTTGTCTGTAGGCAACAGCGCTTCAGGGCTAGGAGAGCTTTCTCACAAACACACAAATGGGTGCCAGGGTATCTCTACTGTACAACACACATTCCCTGGACGTGTACACACTCACACTTTAAAAGGCAGTTAGGCACCGGAGTACAGGCCCACAGAAACATTTCCCCTAATGCGTATTTGTATGAATTCACAGAATCAAATGCACATGCTTATCCTGGAACACAAACAGACCAAGTGCATGCACACACGCATCAGCTCTCAAACACTCACGTGCATACACAAAAGTGTCTTTGGGAATTTGACCTCTTCCCAAAAGCCTCCCTTTCCTGCTCCAGCTTCCCTCCCCCTCTGGCTGTGTGAAGACTGAAGGGGTCAGGGGTCGGGTTTTGGGGGGCTGAAGATTAGGTTTCACATGACTGAGCACCTTTGTTGGGGCAGGCCGGCAGAAAGGAAACGTCCAGGAGGGTAGCTGTGTCTGTCTGTGGGAGAGAGGGAGAGCTGGGCGGGGGGGAGAGAAGGATGGATGGACAGAGGCTTTGGTTGAGGTTTGGCCGGGGCAGACGGCTGGAGATGAAGTGCAAGATCAAGGAGGAAGTGTTTTAGAGGAGGGGGAGGACAAAGAGAATGGAAGAGCCAGATCTTCGACCCATGTCTCTCCTTCGGCCTCGGTGTGGAGCTCCAGGCGACCACTGCCCCCAATGACCACACAGAGAGAAGAAAACCAGGAATCAGACCTTCTCTTTCCTTCCTGACATCTGAGTGGCCATCAGCCGCGAAACAATGTGTAACTGGCAGGGAATCTTGGATTACCAATTATGAAGAATTGGTTGAATTGTCTGTGTTTATAATTTTTTGGGGTTTCTTCAGACCTCGAAGAAAAATGTTAACAACGTGCAGCAGCCAAATGACTCACAGAGGTGGGGCTGGCAGTGCTGATGGCTTCCAGATAAGGTGAGAACTTTGACCTCAGAGTGAAAGAGGGACAGGGGGCATGGGGGACCGCAGGAGGAATGTACTGAACATCCCGATGAAGGCCGGAATTTAGAGAAACTGTTTGGGTTTCATGCTGTAAAAATCAACCTTAAGGACTTCTTAAAAACAATGGCATATTCCTCATTTTCCTGAATGTGTTTATGCTGCTTTTCACACAAAATAATGCAACACAAACAGATATTTTTGTACAGTGCCATTCTATTGTTTTTAAATAACTAGTTTGAAAAGGTGGACTGAAAGATTCTAAATACAGCAGCATCACATCCATGCATGTGTCAGGGTCAGTCTGTATGCACTTGTGTAGAGGTGTGTGCTCTTCAGGTGTGCTGCTGGCAGGGTTTATGTGGCCAGTAAAACAGGGTCATATCATCAGCACCCTCTGGCTTTTCATTGCACCTGCGTATCTATGTGTGTGTGCGTGCGTGCATGCGTGGCAGGAGACACCAGGGCGCCTGGTTACTGTCCTGTGAGTGGAGAGGCAAAGTTCACCCTCTGGCCTCTTTATGCTTCTATATTTCAGAGTCGTTAAGGCTGGACATTCAGCAAATCCATATCTCACAGCTTGTAAAGTGTCACCCAAGACAAAGATGTTGTGAGTTATGGTTGATGTATAACCTTTGTGTTTGTCCAGGAGCCGTGTTTTTGTCCACCAGTGTCTTTCTTCCTCGTACATGCAGTACGGTGAGAATTAGTCTCCTCTGCCTGAATTTCTTTATTTAATCTAGCAATACAAAGTGCACAAATGCAATTTGAGTGAATACATTTGAGTAAAATAAAAAAAAAGTAAATAACCATTTTTATAAAAAAAAAAAAAAAAACTCCATTACTAAATTATTAATTCACAACATGAAGCATACATATCAAAATGTCCTACCAAGCCTTGTTGTGCTTCAGCATTAGTGTGATCAAATCACTGACGTGTTTTTGTGTGAAGGGACTCCAAAGACAGTTCTGCAGGTTTGGTACAGAACACCACAGTGAAAACCATCACTCATAAATGGGGATGAGTGGGAACCCTAACTGTCCAAAAAGGACTCTATGACTCTTAAACACATCAGCGTTGGTGACACTTGGTCATGCAATGGCATCATGAAAGAGGCAAAACAAGATGGAAAGAAGCGCAGGATCCACTTGGCTCAGGTAGGGTCAGTGTTCTAGAGACTCACAGGCAAAAGAGGCTGTCGGACAAGCATGGATCCAACAACAAGGACACAAAGTAACATCTGGATCTTCCCCAAAACTATTGAAAAAATACTCTGTAGACTGAAGAGACAGGAGAGGACCTTTCTGGTAAAGATGGTCGAGGGTGTGCGATGGTGTGGAGCTGCTAAGCAACTTCATTGCTGGAACCAAACAGTCTTGCTCTCTGGCACAAACTATTGAAAATGAATAATTTGATTCAAACCGAGTCCAATAAATTGGTCCCTGCGTTTGCTTTGTATTCAGACTGGTGTCAAGCAGCCTTTCCTTTTCATTGAGTCCTTGTGTCTCCTCGTTGGTGTTATAGCATTGTTTTGAGAGAATTCTGTTAAGAAACTACAAGATCTCTTTTGGATGATGTTACAGCAGCCATCAATAAGGCTCACAGAAAATGCAAGAAGCTTTTTCAGCTGTGTTAAAACAAACGTTCTAAGCAAGGAGTTCGACCATTCTTTCCTCTTTGATAACACATCAACTGTTGCTTTACATCTGTCCACGACTTAATCAACTGCTTCATTCCAAATCTGTTTACATCCCAGGACGACTTGGTCCAGTTCTTTCGCTCTGAGCATGGAGGCTATTCAGACTGAAAAAACCTCAGAGCAAACCGAAGCTCAGTCCGATTGGAAACAAACTGAGACCACCTCGAAAGATGGGTCTGCGGTTTGTGGTCCCGGACAAGGGTCTGCTTGGGTGCATTCAGATTAAAATTTGTTCTGGATTATCAGCAGAAGTAAACTCTGGTTCACTTTGGGGCAAACCAAATGCGTTCAACAGGGAAGCAGGTCCTCTGAAGGGTTCAGGATGAAGGTTCTGCAGTGTTATCAAAGTCTGGGCCTAAAGCTGAGAGAGATTCTGCTTGATGACCTTAAACAAGCTGAAAAACTACATTGCGTCTGATTTGCAATGGTTTAGCAAAGAAGAGTGGGAGTGAATTTCACATCAGACCTGAGTTCTGGTCGCTGACAGTTTCACAAACACTAGATTGGAATATTTTTCCCAAGAGCTGATGCAGCAAGCTATTATGTGTAGAGAAAACGGCTTTTCACGAGGCGCCGGCCAGGATTGACCGGTATTTTACATACACAACGATGTGATCACCATTTAAAAACATGTTAAAATAATAAACAAGATAGCACAAGCACAACAGAGACCTTTGCACAATTCTCATCTGAGCTACATGTCATCAAGTGCATATGGGTTTTCTGGTGAGACTTTTCAAGCTGTGGGGGCGTTCTCATTTACTGCAGTGTCTGTTTCTACAGTTTGAAGGCCTCCGTCAGATAGGGGGTACATATTTCTTACATTGCTTTGCATTCATGAACAAAACGTTTGTCCTTTACCTTCTCTGCACAAACCATTTCAGGTGTCTCAAAAGTTCTCACCTTTGAACTTGAATTTCAAAAGGCAGCAGTTCAAAGAAACTTAAAAAAAATATATAAACTAAAATGTAATTGCATGTCACTGCAGTGACAAATTAAAAGAAAACATAGAAGAACTGTAAAATTAAAAGGTTACTGCTGGATCTGAATTAAATTCATTCAAAGCATAATTTGTTTTTGGTTTTTTTTTGCGCCTGGAGATGATCTACGATCATTTTCCCAAAGAAAGAGTTAAAGTTTCAGCTGAAATGCTGAGAAGCCATGAGTCCTTCAGGGTCAAAATCCATTTAGTGATCAGGAACTGTATTCTGAATCTACATTCACACCAATTTAGGCTGAACCTGAATGACACCTGAAACCTATTTGTATCTAAAACTAAAACAAATTGTAAATTAAGACATAAATGATGAGTGAGGTTTGATCCCTGCTCCATGTCAGCCGGCTTTGGAATGAGCAGAAAGGCTGCTTGATGTGGTTTGAAGATTCCCACAGGGACTCATCGTGCTGCCATGACACTAACACTAGGTAGTTTAAGGTTTTAAATGGATTTTATTCCCCCAAAATACTTTTTTATTTTGTCTGTTTGTTCTGCTGCCTGTCAATCAGTTCCCAACACAAGCTGTGGTCTCA
The DNA here is from genome assembly GCA_023969325.1 of Oryzias curvinotus. Lineage (NCBI taxonomy): Eukaryota > Metazoa > Chordata > Actinopteri > Beloniformes > Adrianichthyidae > Oryzias > Oryzias curvinotus. The sequence goes on along the minus strand of CM043710.1, from coordinate 5,541,659 downwards.
TTCAGGAGCCATACAGATCCATCATTTTGGGTTCCTGGGAGAATAAAACACACGTAGAGCTAAAATTCAGAAATTACAGAAGAAGTGATCTGTATGGCTGAGATCTCTATCAGCATGAAGCTGTCACTACTGTCGGCGGCTTGCATTTAGCATTTCTTTATTTCTTGAAAGACTCACTTATCCAGACTGCAGCTCTTTGTCTGATAGCATAAACGTGTGTATAACATAAAAACAAACACCCGGAAAATGGTCTATAAAAATGTTTCACTTAATCGGAGACGAAAGCTGGGCCGGTTGCTGTGGCAACAGACACATGCTCCTGCCTCACCCCCTGTGAAACAACAGAGGGGAGTAAAGCAGGGGGGCTGATGTCAAAAGGCAAGGCCTGCTAAAGCTTGGAGACCCTGGCCAAAAGAAGGGCCCCTGAGGGCGAGAAAACTTTTTATCACCATGGATCAATTTGAAACACAAGTTTTGCACTTTGGGTGGAGACAGCATGGTGGTTCGCTTAGCACAGTTGACTCACACCTGGATACCTTTTGCTTGGACCGCTCAGGCCCTCTCCTCATTCGTTACCCCACACAAAGGGGTATGAAGTGGGGTTATGGATAATGAATGGATGGACATACTTTGAAAATAAAAATGGAAACAAATAAGACAATTTGCTTTGTTTTTTGGGTATTTATTTCATTTTCTGGTTTTCCAGTTTTTGTTATTATTGTGCTGCTTTTTTTTTAATTTAATCAATATATAATTATACTATAATTATGATTTTATTGTAATAAGATATTGAAATAGGATTTTTAACAGTTTGATTGGTGAGTGACAGCCTGTATGTAGTACATATAGAAGCTGGGTGTAGAGCCCCCCTATGAATTAAAGCTTGGACCCCCAGAAAAACTGATAACAGCCCTTCACTCTTGTGTGTACAGAGAAAGTTTGACGGAGGAGTGTCTGTGCGTTTTGTTCTTCGTGTAAACAGAAACACGCTTTTTTTCAGCATGTCATAGGTGAACTCTGACCAGTGTGTTCTGCCTTCTACAGTGCCACCCACCACATATATACATTGACAATGTACACATTGCAAGAATGTAAATAAATATCTGAGAGTTATGTTGACCCTGCATGTGGGTCAGGGAGAACCCTCTGATCCCTCCAGCTGCTCCAGGGCCCACAGAGGTTAAGACTGCAGGGGTGATGGGGTTAAAGGGCTTTGGGAATTTCTGGAAGTTTCTGCGAATTGTTGCTCTGCTCTCGGTTCACTCCCGGTTCATTCTTAGGGCCTGAGAGGTGCAAGTGGGATGTAAGACGGAGAGCACGCCACACGCTTGACCTGCTACACCTCCATCTTACTGCATTCTCATCATATTTATGCACATCTGAGTGACGCTGGAAGTTCATACCGAACTTGAATTTTCATGATTTGGTATTGGACTAAACTTATTTGTTATTGTTTTTTCTTCACACTGCAAAAATTCCCATTGGGTAAATTTGTGTAATTTCCATTTAAAACTATCTCATTGCATCAGACTAAACAATTAGGAACAGATCATGTTTCAACAAGATGTGATAGTTTGTTATATAAAAAAGTAAATCTTAACACAGCTCATCCTCACTTGGGACAAGACAAAAATGTTGCCAACTAAACAAGAGCAAACTTTTCCTCCTTTAAATCAGGCTCTTCGTGACTTGTGGAGTGTTTGCAGAGGGAGCAGCCTGCTGCAGTCTGCAGGCGAGTCGCTGCAGACTGACGCTTAGGCCTTTATGAGGCCAACCAGCAGCCTTTAGTGTGGATGCATTCACAGAGGCCTCCTCTCCTACAAAGCGCTTGTCAGTCATTGTGTTGAACTTGTGTTTCTTTGCAGCACTCGGCTGCACAGCTGTCGTCAAAGACTTAAGGCTACTTCAACGCCGCTGAAAGAAACAAACAAACAAAGCCGTAAAACAAGAACCTGAGAGACAAAAAAGGGTCACAAATAATAAGTGCACAAAAACATCTTGTCCAAATGCACCTTTGGGAGTCTGTCTTCAGGATGGGGATGAGAAGGCGCTGTGGGGACCGGGGGGCACAAAGGGACTCGGCCCCTCCTGTGTTACTGTTAGCCAGGCCCTTTGGATGAACTTGTCTCCTTTCAGCGGGCGCTCTTGTGCCCAGGTGTGTCCTTGTGTGTGCGTGTGTGTAGCCACAGCACTGACATCTCTGTGGCCCCAAGTGCTCTATTGAAAATAAGATGGAGAGCAGAGCAAATGAAAAGAGATAAAGTGCAAAACAAGGATGAGATGAGGAATAAAAGGAGAGTGGCTTCCTTGCTTTTCAGGCCAAGGACAATGTTGAGGCCTTTCTCCCACGCTCTGTACATCACCTTCTCTGCCCCTGTCATCTGGCAAGTGTCAAAACCATCAGTTCATCAATACGTTTATGAAAGCCATCCAGTAGCTTCATATTCATTGAGCAGCTTTCAAAGCATTCCTTCAAGGAGACAGACGTTTTAGTAAGGTTCGAGGGTCTGAGACCCTCCAGAAGATGGTGTTTTTGTTGTAGGCGGATCTCTGGTTGGGGATGTTTCTCTGTATTCAGGACTAATATCGTGTCCATGCTTTCCCAATATTGCAATCACCTTGCAGATCTCTTGGGTCTGATCGGCAGCCAGCCGGCCGAGCAGCCATCCAGACAGGCCATGAGTGGCTCCATGCCAAGGCCAATTGAGAGGTGCTGCTGTGGTGGAGAGCCAGAGGGGAGATGGTCATCCATTATTCATCACTAAGCTAAATAATCCCCAGCAGAATTGGTCTCGTCTTGTCTGGCCCAACGGTTGGGGAATGGATGGGATGGTCCGGGGGGCAAGAGAGGAGGGCTTTCAGGGTGGGGGATGGCGGATCTGATGTTTTCTTTTTTTTTTTTTTTACTTTAGTAAGATCTTTTTGGGGGGCTGAAAGGGTGAAGCGAACTCTCTGTGAGAGGTGGGAGGGGGTTCTTTGAGGATTAGATGCAAATATGTCTTTGATAGCTTTCACAGTCTGGGAGTCCCATTCTGCTTATATTCATATTGAGTCCAGTCTTTGCAAACAATCCCCAGCACGGATGGGATGAGGGTGGGGCACCGAGGCGGCAGGGGGTTCCTCAGCCCTGAATGGGACGTCCCTTGACCCAGATCAGGAGCAGGACCGGCACAAACCCTCACAGAGTGTGAGACAGAGGGCCGAGCGGGTGATGACCCCCACCGCGCCCTTTTCCATAAAAGTACTGACCCGTCATCATTCGAACACAAATTCCCGCACTGGAGCAGACAAAGCAGCAGCGCATCATTCAGACGCAACACAACCTTCACTTTCCCGTCCACTGTTTGGGGCTTATCGTGGGGGGGCTGTTGTGTCTCCACCCACGCACCCAAGGCCAAGACCTCCTCCAGCCTCAAGTAAGCTAACTCCTCAACAAACGAATTACTTTTACTTACTTACACTTCTTTGGATTGTTTTGAAAAATGTTCACTAAAGTTTATACTTTTTACTTGAGTAAATTGGTGATGAAGAACCACTGATGTTTCTCAGTGGCATTAAAACACATTCAGCTCTTGACTTCTTCTTATTAACTTTAAACATCATACAGAAATACAGCAACAAAGAATACAAAGGAATAAGGATAAGTGGATTTAGATGTGACAAAACTGTGAGATGCACTGACAGTGATTAACCAGTGATGATTTTAAACAGGAGCAGAAAACCAAACGGCTGAAGAACAAACCATGACCAAAATAAACATTAAAAACTAACAAGAATATCAAATAAATTCACTTAAATACACTGTGTTTTCTTTAAATTTTCTCATTTGTTAACACTGGGTTTTTTCTTTCTTAATTGTCTCATCACAAGTTGGCTTCCAACTTTTTTTTAACCTTTTCTTTAGTAGAATTAATATAAAAAGAGAGATTTCTTGAGTTTCATTTCAGCTTCTGCTCGACCTAAACTGCAAAACATCAAGATTTTGTGCCCTTTCTCATGCTCTGACTTTTGTCCCAAAAGCACAATCGCAACACTATCATGGAAAAGTGTATATTTATTGCCATAATTACATTAATACATCACAACTTTCAGAGTATTAGTGTTTAATTAAATTCAAGTAGTTTTTATTTATTATTGAATAAATTAGGATTCCAGTTTAAAACCCACATAGATTTAATTTAAAAAAATGTGAATACTGTAGAGAAATCTGCCCAAATTTAGGAGAGCATGAAACAGAGTTTCTCCAACTAACAATCTACTAAAAAAGAACCTGCACACGTTCCCTAGATGTCATTAAATTGGTTCAGTTTGGTTCAATTGTCTCAGTTCGGTTCTGTATGGGGAAGACTTCAGACTTGTCCAGAAGACCATCATTGATACCCTCTACAGTCTGGGTAAGCCAAAAATGTCCCTAGCTAAGGGGGGGTGACTGTTCACAGAGCGCTGTGTCCAAATAGATCAACGGAAGGTCTAATAGAAGGGCAAATGTGCCAGGACAAGATGCCCCAGAAAAAGAGACAACCGTGGGCTTCAGCGGATTATCAAAAGGACAAGATTCAAGAACCTGCAGACAGAGTGGAATGAGGTGGAGGAACAGTTTCAAAAACTGCCACATTCAGACACATTTGGAAGATGGGCTAGAACTGTCAAGTTTCTTGGGTCAAGCCACTTCTGAATCTGGACCCACGGAGGAAAATCTCAATTGGGCCAACTGGAGTGTTGGCCAGTGGTCCAAGGTCCTGTTTTTTGATGAAAGGAACGTGTTCATTTGGGAATCAAGATCCGAGGGAAGACTGGTTAGGAGCAGAACCCAAGCTACTGAAGGTCCAGTTAGTCCACAGTTAGTCAAGATTTGGGCTGCGAAATCCAGCACTGGTGTTGGTAAACTCTGCTTACTTCAATCCAAAATCACTGCAACAGTCTACTAGATTGTTCTAGAGGACTTCGTGATTCCTTCTGTTAAGGATCTGGACGGGAGATGCAGATTTAATTTTACAGCAAGACCTGGTCCCTGCCCATATTATTTAAGTATTGAAGATGGACATATCCATCCATCCATTAATTTTCAGAACTCGTTTGATCCCTTACAGGGTCACAGGGCTGCCGGAGTCTAACCCAGCACTGTTGAGCACAGGTGTGGTACGCTCTGGTTAGGTCGACATTTCATTTTGAAAAATACTTTATTTGATTGATTTGATGTAATCATACTCTCTTTCTTCATCCTTTTGCAAAAACTGTGAAGTAAATGGTGATTTTCCACACTATTCTTTCTTTCAGAAATCCTGTTTTTGTGGGTTTTACAAGCTGGAACCCCAAATTATGAAAGAATCAACAAATAATACCTGAAAAAAAAAAAAAAACAATGGGCCCTGAATCTGCATTCAATGACAAACAAATTATGGAAAAAAAATGCACTTTTGAAAGATATTCCATGTATCTATGGTTTGATCCAAAGCAGAGAAGCGAGTGTCCAGTTTGGACATCCCTTATAACATCAAGGAAAGTGTCATTATCTTTTTTGGTTCTAAATACCTTTTGATAAGAGTTCACCACTCTCAGGGGGAATGTAGAGAAGAGCCGTACCACAACAGCATTCACTGAGGAGGATCACAACTCAAACTGGATTAAAATCCGACTGAATCAGTGACTCATTCAAATGAATGAAATCCAGCATAACCCATAGCAAAAAGGACAGAATTACCGCTACATTTCTGATCAGGCCAACACAACTCGTCAGTCTCACAACAGGTCAAAGAGAGCACAGCGAGGGCATGGAGAGAGGGGGAGGTTCAACGCCCCACCCCCTCTGCAGCTGAGGCCTCAGTCTCTCGCCTCCTCTTAAAAATGTCCTCCCATTCCCCCTATACAACGTTCCCAGGTCTGGCTGTGCAGCATAGAGCTGCAGGTCACAGAGTTCATGAAGGATCCAGAGGGTTTCCCTCTAGATCCTTCATGGGGCGGGGGGCAGTGTCTAGAGGCAGTAGAGTGAAAGGAAGTGAAGCAGACAGAGTCTAACGTTAATACAGCAAAATGCAGATGCATGCACAGAAAGAGGTGAGTGATGTCACACCCACAGCCCTTCAGTGGAACCGACTTGAACCTCTGCGAGTCCTAGGACGGTTCTAAGGGGTCTGCTCAGATGATCCGTCATTTCTGGGTCTATGCAGCTGCAAAAAAAAAACATGGATCACAACGGTTTCCATTTAAATGTGTCTACGCGTGTCTTTCATCACGGAAACAGGGGGCCGGTGGGTAGGTGGGAGGTGCTGTTTGTATGTACGTTGTCAGCCGGACCAGGATGTATATGTATATTTCAGAGTTTCAGCTTTTTCAGATCCATTGATCTGTTTTTTAAGGTTTGGGAGCTTGAGGATTGAGGGACCCCCTGTTCCAGACATGTGCTGACCTTTCCACCCAGACAGGGATAAAGGGACAGGGAGGGAGGGTGGGGGGCACTGCATAAGCGCGGAGGGCCTATTTCTCTGTGACGACTTCATATCTGTGTTCTCGTAAAAATTTAAAGCAGATTTAAAGCAGTAAATATCCCCCACTGTTCTTTTTGGTTTTCTTTTCCTTCTGTTACCTCAGAAAACTACAAAGGCTGCACTGCTGAGAAAATTAAGTGTTTTTGCCGAACTTTAATCAAATGTAGCCTGTTTGACAAAGAACAAAAACATTGGATATATTCCAATAAAGTCCTTTTCATCCCTATTCTGTCAGGTGGAGGCAATGAGGCGCAGCCTGACAAAACCATCAGCACAGTCTCTTACTCTGAATAATTTATTGCTCTCAATAGGAGCAATCAGTATAGATGTAATTTTGTGTCATCACAGTTTGGCATCATAAAAGTCAAAGAGAGTTTAATCCATTCTGAGCTTCTCTGCAAAGTTCACTGCATTTCATCTTTGCAACAAATATGAATATTGACATTTTTTTCGTTTCGGCTTTTTCGCTGTTTGTTTACTGACATGTCCGGTTTTACTGCAGTCATTCAGAAACAAAAAAAGGGGTAAACCCAGACTGACCCAGCCGCTCCTGGAGGAGGATCAGACATTGATTGTTTCCCTCGCCCTCCTTCTCCCTGGACTCTCTAAAACACACAGGCTCGAGGGGGTCTTTGCTCCACTGGAGCAACATTGATCAATACCTGTCACTTCTGTCTCGTCTGACCACAGGCCCAGCCCCCCCCCCCAGTGTGACCTGTACATCCCCAAAAATGACAGGCCTGCATGTGGGCATACAAGAAAACAGTAAAATGTACTGCCATGTACTGTTCATGTAGACTTTATGAGCAAACATTAACAGAAAAAAGGCCCAGAAAGTGCAAAACAGGCACTCAGACTAACCCCCCCCCCCCCCCCCCCCCCCCCCCCGCCACCCCCCAGCCCCCTGCGCATACACACATAGGTCAGACAGGGCATTCAGAGTCAGACACTAGCTTCTTCTTTGGGGTCAAGTCATGAGGCCAAGGTCTGCTCCCTTGTCCCTGTGACCCTGCAGACGGACTCACTCACAAACCCACTGACCATCAGAGGTGGCGGGAGTCCGGCGGGGGCTGGGAGGGGTGGGGGAGGTTGAAAGAAAGGTACGAAGGGGGATGGTTCTAGATAACAGAGGACAAATATGTGCGGAGCATACTTCTAAATGGTCTGCTAGTTTTCCAATAGGAAAATATCGGGTTGGTTAGTTTTTCAAGATCGGGTTGAGAAGAGAACTAAAAAAAAGTCAAGCTGGAGTCCTCTCAGCTTTATGCTCCGTCATGTTCTCCAGGTCCTTCTCTATTGCTTCTGCTCAGCTTCTCCCGCTCTCCCGTCTTCTTACTCAGAAGAACCTGTGCCCAGCCTGGAGATAAGGAGGGGGAATGGCTATGTAGACATCCATAGATAAGTTGTAATTGCAGGGAAGCCAAAACGAAAGGAAACAGTTGAAAGAAGAAAAGACAGAGGGGCATCAACATCCAGCCATGGATCAGTCGCTGCACCCATAGTAACATCCTGATAATAAACTGCAACGGGCAACTAGCTAACTGAGCAATCACTTCTCTGTTGCGTGACAGGCCTCGGTGTGTGCTTCTGCAAAGGCTGCTTGATAAATTGGACACAGTGTTCCCACACAAAACCAGCTGCTCCAGTTTTGTGCTGTTCGTCATAAAGAACCTCTGTGGGGCTGAGGTGAGCCGTCACCGAGCAGCACCAGCAATCGTGTTTACCACGCTCCCCCGCTGCAACGTCTGTGTGCACCTCCACGTAACCCGGCTGAGCAAAGAAAAGCAGCAAGAGGTGAAAATGCAGAATGCGCTTGAGCCGGCTGAACAAAACCACATTTCGGTTGGTGTTTTTCTGTGAGCGGGTGTGGATTTATTGATCTTTTGTGATAAAATTAATACAGTTTTTCATGCATCCATCTTTCTTATTCCAAATCAAATCTTCTTCTATTAACTCCCCTCCACCCAACAATTAAAAACGACAGCCCTCGGCTTTATGGCACATAGTAAAGTAAACATATGCGGCCAGACAGACTTTCAAAGTAAACTAACTTTGTGTTGGAGACAGTAGACTAACAGGCTTTAGAACCCTGTGGTGATTACTAGATAATTTTTTTTTTTTTTACAGTTACATAAACACAGATGAAGATTTGATGATCAACTCAAGTATGCTGGGACTTAATCTGAAATCTCTTCCTGTCCTTTCGCAGCTTCTTCATCAGGAAGATTTGAATTTCAGTGCTCATTTTGAGTTGCAGTACTGATTATGACCACTGAGTGTCAAAAACAATTTTTTGTCATTTTTCCATTGCTTTAAAAGACCCACAAGACCCAGTCTGTGGCTGCTGCCAATTTAAATGATCCCAGAGGCGGCGCAGCTGAAAACTTTGCATCAGCAAATGAATCGCCAAAAAATCAAATATGTTTTATTTCTACAAACCACAAACTTTCTCACTCAGAAAGATGATCTAATCAGAAACACTTTCAAGAACATAAAAATATTATAAATACACCTCTAATGTTTCCTAAGTGACTTCAGCTCCAAGTAAAATGTACCGTAACTGAAAGGAGCTTTGCTCATGGTTCAGTTTGATTACCAACATCAAAATAAAAACTCTTTTCTGTATTTTAAGCAAGAAAGTGTTTCACCAACTTCCTCTTTTGTTAAGGTCACATAAGGACTCAGTCACTTTGTCTGCTTTTCAAACCCAAAGTAGTTCTGTAGTAAATATAGAGGTGTTTTTGTTATTCAAAGCTAAGCTAAGTTTTATTTTCAAACCACTGGCAGTTTTTTTTTCTCCAACAAACACGTTTTCTGAAATAATCCAGCTAGACCTATTTTTATAGAGGCTGTATTTGCAGTGTCAGAAAAACACCCTAAGAAGTTGTGAAGTATAATCTCACTAAACAGGTATGTTTGCACTATGAATAAGCCATCTGTCATTGCTGGTCTTAAAGTTTCAATCATACAAACAATTTATTTTATCAATCCGGACTTTTAAAACTTTGTGTTGATTTTAACACCACACTACTTCTATACAGTGTCAGTGGGAAATAATTACCATTCAATATCCAGAAACAGTTTTTAGAAAATGAAGGAGCTACAAACTGAGGGGATGTAGGAACTTCAGGATCAAACTGATAAGAACCACAAAGAAAAGTTTCTGTGTGGCACTAAACTTTAGAAAGGGTTAAGTAATGAACTTAACCCTTGTGCTATCCTAGGCACTTTAACATTGGGATTGGGGTCATCTAGACCCACTAGACAGTGCTCTGAACCTTTTTTCTTCAATGATTTGTGATCTTCACTGGTTTCCATGGATTACATTAAATTTTCGTCATCTTTGTTCACCTTTGTCATAGTAGGGATAACATGTCAATGCGGGGGGGGGGGGGGGGGCGTAGGATAGCACAAGTGTATCACAATATTAAAATATGAATAAAGTTTCTTTTTTTCTGTAACTGGTGAGACTAACTCCAGAATTAAAAAAAAAAAATCTCAGAAATAATTGAAAATTATTCATAAAATGTGCCAAAGTTTGTGTTTGAGCTGATTAGTGAGATAGTTGTACAATAAAAACTCTGCAGCTTCCACCTGTAAATAATAAATATTAAAGTCGTCTAAAACAAAACAAAATAAACATATTCCACCCTCCACAAAAGCCTGCGCTCAGACACTTTTATGGTCTAAATTATAATATTTTATATTTTATTTTATAACAATATTGAAATATCCAAATATTCAAGAAAATGTATAAAGAAACTCTGATTTCATGATATGAAGATAAGATGAGTTAAGGATCAAAAGGTTTTTGAATAATTCCAAATACATGTGTGAACTTGATTGTGGTGAAATAATCAAAGATCTTTCATTCCAATCAATGAGTTTTACATTGTAATGCGCAATAATGATTATGGAAATGTTTTCAGTTAGAATCTATAAACTATTGATTTTCTTTACTTGATCTGCAATGTGTAGCAATAATTACGGGTTTAATGTATTCTAATAATCAATGATTATTACATACCGATTACCGTTACTGTTTACTGAAATCATGAGTGAATGTTTTCTGAAGATAAATCAATCATTAATAAGCACCAGATTTTGTTACTTGAAAAGAATCTATCTGATCAGAACCGGCGTACAAATCTATGCCACACTCTAAAAATGAATCGGTGGTCAGTAGGGTGGGACTCGCTTTTTCTCACTCCTTTTCAAGCAATATATTAATTTGACTTTACTTAATGATCACTATTTTTAATTAAGCAAATGTGGCTTAAGTGTCTTTTGTGCTTTATCTTTTCTTTTTTTTATTTGTGCATTTCATCATTTCTGTAACCAGTTTGATAAATCTGTGTGCATTCTTCATTGCTTTGACCAGAATGCTTGAATTAAATCAATCAATCAATCAATCAATCAATCAATCAATCAATCATGAACTGTACTAATGAATCTAATGTCATTACAGTAACTGTAGTCACAGAAATGGATGTGATGATTCATGGCTTTGATTATAAGATGCAGAAGTGAAACAGTCTTTGCAGGTGCAGACGGTTTTTTTGTGGATGTTTTTAAGTTGGACACTACCTCATAAAGACAAGAGAGAACAGCCACCCATTGAAACAGTACGTCTCTCACAGTTTTATTGAGATGGCTGGTCAAAGGCCACTTTTTATTGTTTCGCCTTCAGTGATAAAACGACTTGATCAGCTCTTTAGATTGTATTTACTGTCACTTCACCTTATTCATAGTTTCCTGTCTGGTCGGCAGGTTTTATTGAACTTTTTCAGAACTAAACAGTCATACAAAGCTGCAGAATTCTTGAGAAAACAATATAGTCTCTTCTTACATCTACATTTGCACAGATGAGTGAAGGAGGCAGCAGCTGGAGAGCATGTGACAGGCAGGCTTACCGTTGGCGCTTTGTGACCACCAGCCCTTACTTCCTTCCCTTCTGCTGGCCCGAGGAAGAGTGTGTGTCCTGTTCCTCTGGGGCTTTTGCGTTCAAGCGTGTTAGCGTGCGTTTGTGCCTACATGCATGTTTTCGGTCACAGTCCACAGCTCACAGGAGGTCAGGTGAGGTTGGGTTTGGTTCCTGATTCCTGGAAGAGTGGACAGCTGCAGTGCCTCACACAAATGCCAAGACAAAAAAAGGCATAAATATTAAAATTCATTTGCTCTTTTTTTTTTTTTTAACTTGTCTTGTTATGCATGAAATTCAAATAAATGTGCTTTGAAGGTGCAGTTCATCTCTGCTGCACTTCATTCATTAAATTTTAAAACAATGATTTTGAAGAAAATGCCGGTTTCACATGGAGCTCAAACCTTCTATGCTTCTGACTACAATACACAACCTGTTCTGGTCACCTCCTTTAATCTAATTATGCGTTATCTTCTCACCTGTCTCCTCTGTACATGGACTTATCTGTTGGGCCATGATAGCAGCTTCTCCATAGGCTGCTATCTTCACCGGCAGTGATAAGATATCAAGGAGGGAGCAGAAAATATCCATCACACACAGACACACACACCGTCACACACACGTACACACACGTGGAAGACCTTAAACAGGTTGTCTGCTCAGCATCAGAGAGACGGCTTTGCTGTGATGCAGCGGACAAGCCGCAGCCTCCTGCTCTCTTGGCTTTGTATAAATACACCACTCATTGTTTATACAGTGCTCCAAGGCTTCAGGTTCCAGGGACCATCACTCTGGGCCGGGGTCAGATCGCCGCACACACAAGCACACACTGAGCTGCAAAAGTATGGCCGCACATGTGGCTGCACACACATTCATGCTAATGCAAACCAGACTCCCCGTGTCCCTGGTTTCTTAGAGGAGAAGGAACGATGGTGGGGAGGCCGCACAGAGCTGGAGCCCGGCCAAATGGACCAGCGGAGCTTGTTTGGAAAGCTTTCAGTCAGAAAGCCACTTTTTGGCAGGGGCCCTGAGAGTGCTGCTGAGCCCTCTGAAGCGGGCTGGAGCTGCTAAAATAAATAATGGTTAGAGCTGAGGAGTTAAGAGTAGCATTGGCGGGTGGGGGGAAACAGGCCAGCAGGAGGAAAGAGGGGGGGATGCGGGGTGGAGGGTGGGCTCCTGTAATTATATATGTCAGTCGACACGGAGGCATTCGGACCGCCGGCGATCATGTTTCCCCTCAACTGCTCGCTGCCACCAGATAGACGGAGACAACCTCAGTGCGTTTGTGTGTCAGAATTTGTGAGCATCAGCATGTGTGTGAACTGGCCCACTCACTCCCTGGGTGTGTGTGTGAATGCCTCTGATCTGTGTGTGCGCCTGTGCTGGTAACCTGCAGGGGAAGAAACCTGGTCACACTGGAAGAGGCAGATAAGGAAGTGTTTCACACCATGGTGTGTGTTGGTCCTTCAGCAGGGAGCAAAGGAGGGGTGGGGGGCCTTTGTACGCTTGCTTATGACAGAAAAGCAAAGTACAGCTTTTTGCATTTTAGCTGACTTTGGTCTGAGAAATGTGCACAAGTGCACTGTCTGTTAGTTGTTTATTTGGTTTCCAACGATCCTCTGCTGACAATCGGTTGCTGTTTTTTAGCCCAGGAAGCTGCACTCAGGATGTGCAGTGCTCACTGTCTTCCCGGGAATGTTTGTCAAATGTAATCAACAGATTTCATAGAGTAAAGGAATTTAAAATTTTGTAGATTAACACAATTTTCCCTTTTCTACTGGCAGATTATAAACTTGTGAAAGAAGTTTTTTGGAAAGCTGTGATGCAACAGTTGCTTTGTGTACAATGCTGTGTTTAAATGTTCAAATGATGTGTTCATGCATTGTGCATGAACACATCATCTATACAACATTCAGTGAGTTCCCCGAAGTCTACAAAGGCGGAAGTGGAAAAAAAGCAACATGTAGAAACGCTGACATTTGAACAAATATTGGCTACTCAAATGATAATATGCTTTATCACAAATAAGCAAACTTTGTTGCTGCCCGATAATGTGAAATGTTCTTGAAAACATTAAAAATTAGGGTTTTCTTCAGCTGTTTTGTCTTTCCTGCTTTGAACCTCTGCCTTAGACTTCCCCATAGTCGACACTGCAGGACGTTCGGATGTGTAGAGTCACAGGAAAGTGGTTTCATGTGGCCTTTGTTAGCCAGTGCAGGAGAAGGCCCTTTCCCATCATCCTCTGCAGGAGGAAGGGTATGTGTGGAACAGACAAAAATTACATGAGCAGCTCCATCCTCAGATCCAAAAGATTTGAGTTTTCCACAATCCGAAGATGCACCAGCTTTACACAACAAAAATGGGATTTGCAGCATGTCCAAATGAAAATGTGGATGCCAGATAAAACTGGTTGATCTTAAACTACTAATGGAGAAGTAGAGCTAGTCTGATAGGACAGAGAAACATGGGACCCCACGGGGAAGCTTCATGAGCATCAGTCCTCATCCACGTGGGTCTGTTAACGGGCAGGGAAAGAGAGTTTTTTGTGAAAGAAGGCATGTCAAAAATTGCTGAATCAAACATGTCAGATGTTCAGATTCCTAAGAGACCTGGCTGATTTTATTCCCCAAAACTCTGAAATCAGAAGGAAAAAACATCAAACACGTTAGACACCGAAAGCAATTTGTCTGAAAGATGAAATTGAGAACAATAGTTGCACAGGACAAAGCATCGGCGACTTTCCCTCCATCTTAAGAGCATTAGAAGCCAGTTGAAAAATAAGAAATCCCCAAGTACTTCAATTTGTACATATTTTTCCAAGCTTACCAGCTCTTAATAACAGCATTTATGAAGCTAAAACTATAAACTTTGCTGTTACATATTTGTAGTGGGTGGGGGGCTTTTAACGAGACAAACCAAATCCAAACACATCTTAGGGAATAAAGAGAGAGTTTCCAGACAATGGCAATCTAGTTAACAAAGCTTACAACTACGCTTACACCTGTGGTTAATTCCAAAGCACATTCTTTCTGATTAATTTGGTTTTATACACAGCGTCCTAAAATTTGATAGAAGGGCCGGAAAAGAAGCAGATGCGTGGAGTGTTTTGGCAATCCACCTTATAATAGAAAGTAATAAAATGGAATCTGGATGGATCACTTGGATTGAAAATTAAAATATATTTTAAAACTAATTTTTAGAACATTTTTAATTTTTATTTCAAACCTGTGGCTTTTGTTCACATTTTAGAGCCAACTGTACCGATGGCTCGATATATACTGTGTAAAACGCAAACTTAAAGAAATGCTGCATTCATGTGGTGTTTGAACGATCGGAAAAATGAAAAACAACAAATCTTCCAACATCACATGGCTGATGGAGCAGAGGACCCCAAAGATTTTCCTTTGAGGCCACAGAACGCTTTTTTCTAAACTGTTGAACCTGTACAGTGTCCTTGGGTGTTTTGAAAGGCGCTTTTAAATAAAATGTATTATTGTTATTATTATTGTTTTCTTCTCTGATGTGTCTGATTTAAAACTTCTTTTGTCTTTCTTTTGTTGTGAAGCCCTTTGCTACCCTGAAGGAGTTTAAAATGCTTTACGAATAAAGTATCATTCATTCATTATTCATTCATTCATGATGCGTTTAGCAAAATAAACAACACTATTTATAATTGAAAAAGACAAACAAATAACTAAAAAAAACACTGTCTTCTGTTTTTGTTGAAAGGTATTTTTGGAGGGTTTCAGATCCGACTTCAGAAATGTGGATTCAAATGTTACGTTGTATTTGGGCAGATTGAAAAATAAATCATACTATACAGTTCAGGGGCCGGGCCAAACATTCGAGGTGGGTTGAACCGGCCTGCAGCCCGTAGTTTGCCCTGGTTTGCCCCTGCTTTAATGATTGCTGCATTTCTATAATCTTTTTCGCAGAACTGACAACAAATAAATGTGCCACATGTGTGAAATAAAAGCATGCTGATTTAAATGCAAAATGTGTAAGTGAATGTTATATTAATGCTAAATCTATGTGAACATCTTACATTTCAATTTAAATCTAAATCTTATGCAGCTGTATTTTGCAGCATTAGCTGTGGTTTCATCCTGGAAGTTTTGGCTGAGGATTCACAGAAGTGTGGAGGCCGAGGCCTCTGCCAGTGCTGACATTTATTCATCTGCGGAAACATTGAAAAACTAAAAAGTTTCTTTTTTTTCTGTAACTGGTGAAACTAACTCCAGAATAAATAAAAAAAAACAAATCTCAGAAATAATTGAAAACTATTCATAAAATGTGCCAAAGTTTGTGTTTGAGCTGATTAGTGAGGTAGTTGTACAATAAAAACTCTGCAGCTTCAGCCTGTAAATCATAAATATTAAAGTCGTCTAAAACAAAACAAAATAAACATATTCCACCCTCCACAAAAGCCTGCGCTCAGACACTTTTATGGTCTAAATTCTGAACAATCATCTCATTTTTTCCTCTGCTTTGCAGCAATGAGCCTCGCTCTCTGATCTCACACAGGATCTGGTCCAAGAATCTCACCCCAGAGACGTAATTACCACAGCAGGCTGAAGAAGCCACCCACAAGCTGCAGAGCTCATCAAAGGAGCCCTCTTCCTCTGATGCTTTTAGTCTTTCTTTCTCCATTAGATGTACATCTCCCTCACACTCTGCCTACCTCCTCCCTCAGTCCATCACCAGTCTTAAGGTGATCACAGTCCGGAGCTCTTGTTTTTGCATCATTTTCAGTGACATGTGTGGAAGTTACATGTCTCTGTCAGACGTGGTTATGCTCGGGTCCAAACGGTCAGACAGTGAGAGGCGGTGGTCCGGACTGGCTTGGAGTGTGCCAGAAGTTTTGATTTAGCTGTAGGGAGGAGGATTACATGGCTCATTCGCTGGGTGAGGAGGGGGGGAAGGTGTGAAGTGATCCTCCCTCCCTCCCTGTCCCCCTGTCAGCCAGCAGAGAAGGCTGTTGGGGCTGAACAAACAAATCACATGGCCATCAAACAGCACTCACCACTGCTGCTCTGGGACTTCATTCAGACTGAATTTTACTGGTCTCTGCCTTACGCTGTCTCTCTCTCACACACACACACATTCATTTAAAGACAGGCGTGCAAGCACACACACACACTTCTGAGCCTCCCTGTCAACATGACAGTGGTTTTACAAGTCCCCACAGTGTGAGGTCCCCTTTTTCCCAGAGTGGCACTAGAACAACATCAGCTGCAGCAGCGTCTTGGTGGTGGTGGGGGGTTCAACCACTGAGCTTCAGTTGTGCGCCACTGCTGGGAGGGTTGTCAATAAAGCTTGTAAAAAAGGTTGTGAAAGTTGTAACTGTGCTTTGTAAAAGGAAGTTGGTGTCAACTCCCTTTAAAGTTATGGCCCGTTTAAAGAGAAGTATACTTAAAAGCAGCAAGGATGCACCTTGCAGGACATTTAAGATTGATGGGAAAAACTGAAAACGGTCGTTATACTTGAAACTGAGGATGTCTGTGTGTGCAGCACGTGCACAAACGTGTGGTTTGGGTGGGTGTGTGCACACCACAACAACCTGCCTTCAACAGAAACCTTTCTCTTTAAAAATGAAACTTTAACTTTCATCTCTGCTCCCTTGCTCCATGGTTAGCCACTAAATGTCACCCTCCTCTGTTTTAAACAAACAAAGCTGGTGGAGTCCAGCATTAGCTGATATTTGAAATGGCTTTGGGCCCTTGTACAGAGCCCCTAAAAACCTTTAAAGAGTGGATCATTCGCTAAACACACAGAAACACCCCATTCGTTTTGAAAATCTCATGGAAAATGCAAGAGAAAAAAGTCAGGCTTGAAAGAATAATCACAGCCGCTGGATATTAAAGGGCTGGTGTGGCATATATATATATATATATATATATATATATATATATATATATATATATATATATATATTATATAATATATATATATATATATATATATATATATATATATATATATATATATATATTATATATATATATATATTATATGTATATATAGTATATATTATATATATATATCTATATATATATATATTATATATATATTGGGGGTTACTGCCCGAGTGCTCCAATTACCACAGGCACCACTGTCACCTTCACTTTCCAGGCTTTCTCCAGTTCTTCTCTGAGTCCCTGGTATTTCTCCAGTTTCTCATGTTCCTTCTTCCTGATGTTCCCATCGCTTGGCACTGCCACATCCACCACAACGGCTTTCCTCTGTTCTTTATCCACCACTATGATGTCTGGTTGGTTCGCCATTACCATCCTATCAGTCTGGATCTGGAAGTCCCACAGGATCTTTGCCCTCTCATTCTCTACCACCTTCGGAGGTGTTTCCCATTTTGACCTTGGGGTTTCCAGTCCATATTCTGCACACATGTTCCTGTATATTATTCCAGCCACTTGATTGTGCCGCTCCATGTATGCTTTACCTGCCAGCATCTTACACCCTGCAGTTATGTGCTGGATTGTTTCAGGCGCCTCTTTGCACAGCCTACACCTTGGGTCTTGTCTGGTGTGGTAGATCTGAGCCTCTATCGCTCTGGTGCTCAGGGCTTGTTCCTGAGCTGCCAGGATGAGCGCTTCAGTGCTGTCTTGTAGGCCAGCCCTTTCTAGCCATTGGTAGGACTTCTTGATATCAGCCACTTCAGTTATGGTCCGGTGGAACATCCCATGGAGGGGTTTGTCCTCCCATGAGGATCTGTCCTCCAGCACTGTATCCTCTGCTCTCCATTGCCTGAGACATTCACTGAGCACACTGTCAGTTGGGGCCTTGAGCTTGATGTATTCATGCATCTTGGATGTTTCATCCTGGATAGTGGCTTCTACGCTCACTAGTCCTCGGCCTCCTTCCTTGCGGCTAGCATACAGTCTCAGAGTGCTGGATTTGGGATGGAACCCTCCATGCATGGTGAGGAGCTTCCGTGTTTTAACATCCATGGTCTGTATCTCTTCCTTTGACCATCTTATTATTCCTGCAGGGTATCTGATAACTGGCAGTGCATAGCTGTTTATTGCCCGGGTCTTGTTCTTGCCATTGAGCTGGCTTTTCAGGACTTGCCTTACTCGTTGAAGGTACTTAGCTGTTGCAGCTTTCCTTGTTGCCTGCTCCAGGTTGCCATTTGCCTGGGGAATTCCAAGGTACTTGTAACTGTCCTCAATGTCTGCTATTGTTCCTTCTGGGAGTGAGACCCCCCCTGTGTGGACTACCTTGCCTCTCTTTGTCACCATCCGGCTGCATTTCTCGAGCCCGAATGACATCCCAATGTCATTACTGTAGATCCTGGTAGTGTGGATCAGGGAGTCAATGTCACGCTCGTTCTTAGCATATAGCTTGATGTCATCCATGTAGAGGAGGTGACTGATGTTGGCCCCATTTCTGAGTCGGTATCCATAGCCAGTCTTGTTGATTATTTGGCTGAGGGGGTTCAGACCTATGCAAAACAGCAGTGGGGACAGAGCATCACCTTGGTATATCCCACATTTGATGGACACTTGTGCAAGTGGCTTCCCATTGGCTTCAAGGGTGGTTTTCCACAGCTTCATTGAGTTTCCTATGAAGGCTCTTAGAGTCCTGTTGATGTTGTACAGCTCCAAGCATTCAGTGATCCATGTGTGTGGCATTGAGTCATAGGCCTTCTTGTAATCAATCCAATGCCCTTCTGTGTGTTACTTATGAATTGATCCATGTGCCTATTTATCTTGGTTGCAATGATGCCTGACATGAGCTTCCATGTTGTGGAGAGACAGGTTATTGGTAGTTGGATGGGACTGCACCCTTTGAGGAATCCTTCTGGATCAGGATCGTTCGCTCTTCCATTAGCCATTCGGGGGTGAGTCGAATCTCTAAGCAGCTGGTTCATTTGCGCTGCCAGGCGCTCGTGGAGTGCGGTGAGCTTCTTTAGCCAGTAGGCATGTATCATGTCAGGGCCCGGTGCTGTCCAGTTTTTCATACCTGAGACTCTTTCTTGGATGTCTGCCACTGTGATGGTTACTGGGAGGTTGCTGTGTTCTTTTCTCAGAGAGACCAGCCACTGGGCATTGCTGTTATGTGCTGTCTCTTTCTCCCGAAACAATGTTTGATGTGAATGCAGCATTAGGGACAGTCCCTCCTCTATTCAAATCTACAATAAGTTAACATGTGAACACTGAATTTTTTTTTTCTATCGCAATGTTTTTGTAGTTTTTCACCAGACATATTTGCTGTCACAGATGTTCTTGTATATTTCTATCAAGGTTTAGACAACTAGCAGCCGCTGTGATTTTAACTTCCTATATTTACTTCTTATAGTATATTTAAATTTATACTACGAAGTTGAAATACATAAAAAAACAACTCCATTAGCCTCTGAGCTAAGCGCTGATGTTTTATCTGTCCTTAAAAAGTCCATATTCTGTTTTGCTGTTGGGCATCATCTTCAGAACCCCCAGAATCCCTTTTCAGGGCCATGAGGTTGCTGGAGCCAACCCAGCTACTGTTTGGGAAAGGTGCACCCTAAACAGGTCACCAGTCTGCTGCAGGGCCATACACTTATGAGGCGTGTTGTTTTTGGACTGTGGAATGAAGCTGGAGTGCCTGGCAAAAAACACCCACGAGCGGGGAGAATATGCAAACTCGTCAAAGAAAGGTCCCAAACGAGATTCAAACCAGGTCCTTTTCACCCGAGATCTCTAACAATAATGCCACCATGCTGGATTTGAGGGACATTTTTCAGACACATTTCATTCTGAACTACCCACATACTTGGTTTCTGATAGTTTGACTTTCAACCTCCCTGTCCTCGCTGCCTTGGCAAAAATCCAAACCAATGCTAGACTGTGCATGTTGTTGGAGGATCATTACAGTGTGAACAGTGTGGGTCTGATACCAGTGAATGTAGAGCCATGCTGTAAGTTTTTATGGTGAAAGCTCTTTGCCTTATCCGGCCTGCTTTATCATAAGCCTAAGGAAATTCGGCAGAATTTCTGCAACGTTGGATTGAGAAATCAGTGTTCAGTCTAGCTTGCTCTGTTTCACGTGACACTTAGATACACTCATTACTTTATTGTTTCAATTAAAAAAAGGCATTTTTCAAGGCTTTTACTTGCCCTTTCCTTAATAATCACTGTGTTTCAATTGAATATGAAATTGCGCAAATTGGATTTGGGATAATAAATTCGCCTAACGGAATCACAGCAATTGAAAAAAAAATGTATCAATAAAACGTTGAGGCGTATCGACATTTCACAAAACTGCGAAGGAAAGGCTCTTTTTTAAATTAAATGAGTCACGTGACCACAGGTAGCCAGTTTGTAGATAGGGATGGCAGTGCGCTTCTTGGTAGGAACTGGCTACCTGGGGCACTGCACAGCGGGGGCCACAAGAGGTCCCATAGCATCCCACAGCTCATCAAAAGTTGAGCGTGTCGTGCAGAATTGTTGGATCCACAGCTCCTCTGTAAAATCACCATCCAGGATTTCCCAAAATTGCTTCATCCATAGCCGCTCCCACTTGTAAGGTGGTTTGCGGCTTCATATAAGATGCTGACGTCTCCTTTGATCGATGTTAAGGAGCGCTAGTGCTGTGGCAAAAATGGGAATGTATCTGCTGTAAATTATTGTTTACATCCGTTGCCATGTTCTTAATTGGCTCATCCCATCAGTTGGTTGGTGTTTGATTATTATTGATTATGTTTTAATGTGTATATCTGGAAATTGTGTTTTTTCCACATTGCTAGAATTTCGATAAAGTTTTGCACATGTGCAGTGGAAACGACGCCAATCTAACCACACATGTAAATATTTGGATGGAAAAACAAAACTACTGCATTATGCACGTTCCTTATTATTTTCCTTCCACATCATTCTTCATGTCAACAAACAGCTACTCTGTCTTATGCAGAATAACAACTCGATGATTAAGATGAATTTCTATGTGTGTAATGTGCAAAACATCAGCAGCAGGGCTCATATGGTGGTGACAGCAAGATCTGCTCCTAACGCAACACAAAATAAATGCTGCACTGTTGTTCTCTCGAAGTTCAAGGTGTTTGTCAAATCTCTGTCTCTGCAGGGACACCAGCTGACATTTGTAATGCATTTTCGGTTCTTTTTGCATGATTAAGCAAACCTGGCACGCAGGTGTTACCCAGTGGACTGGACCAGTACAATAAAATTCCCAGAACAAATTAAAGCAGCTGTCGTATGGATCACTCTGGCTTTCTCTGCACGCAAACGCAGACTCGATCGAGCATGCACCTCCGTGCACGCGTGTGGCGCAGAAGCAACCCAGGAACCAGAGAACAGCAGCAGGTCACTGAAATGATGGCCCTCAAAGAACAACATGCCCAGAGTGAAGTGCAGCTCTGGAGTTTTCTGCCTGCAGGAAAACTGAAGCTCCGCCGACTGGAATCTATGGCCTCTTGCTCCGAGGCTAACGAGGAAGGGACTCATGTGACATCACTAATGCGCTAGCTAGTTTGAGTCCTCTACAGACTCGTGGCTTATTTAGACGGACCCAGTGACGGAGGTGACAAGCAGTTCACACTCTCAATTACACAAAGGAGCTCATCACTTGGCAATCTGTCCCAGTCCCTTTAATTGGCTTGTAATATTGCCTCTGATCTTGTTGCCCAATTAACAAACCTGTCTGGCAGTGATGGTGGGAACCCGGAGTGCGCGTGACAAACAAAAGGATACAGAGGAAAACCAATCCCACAACCAGTCCGACCTGAGTAAGAGTGAATGTTTGATCCTGATGATTCGGTAATATTTCTAGATTTTACTACCAAATGTGGGATTTTTTGTACTTTGGGGATTTTAAGCAGCATTTCTTTCACATTCACTCATATTTCTTGGTGTTTCTGGTCAAAATGAACATTAAAAAACATATCAGATTTACCAACACAAAATAAAAACTACTATAATCGACTGCTTAAGCCCCTGTGAGGGTCCTGTACGTGTGCTGCAGGGATTTTATTTTTGTCCAGGTGGTGGCAGGGGCGGCCGCATCTTAAAGGGAGCACAGGTCTGCGTGTGGTAAATGCGTTGTGAAGTATTTGTAAGGATTATGTAAGTTGCATCCACTCATAATATATGGGTGATGCTCTCGTACAGTGCCCTTACCCAACATTTTAGTTGTTAGTAAGGTGTGTGTGTACTGGCCTCTTACTGATTGGATGCAAATGCTGCGCAGGTGATACACTAGTGCCCGTAGAATGCCCATAGGATGCCCACACAAACTTCACTGGTTGTCTAATTTTTAACATCTCTAAAAACCAAGCTGCAAGGGACGGACAAAGAGGGTTACCTTTCGTGAACAGCACTAACGGGCTCCTTAAGTTGTAAACAGGAATTGTGGGTGTTAAAAATTTACTTAATGGAACAACAGCATCTTACCTACTTAACCATTACTTCCTTACGTATAGTATAAATGATCTCGAGAACCTAACAGCATGCTTGTTGAATAAATAAGCATGAACATTTCAGCTCTACAGTCATCTGCAACCTCAACATTTCCTGTGGGCCACCTGCATGCCCTGTCCCGTTTTGCCCTTTTTTGGACAGGCAGGCAGCCTGTACAAATGTGGCCTGCAGGAAATATCAAGCACACAGACTGCTCTGTGAGCCAGTAGAGCAAGAATGTCTGCGCACAATTTTTCTATGAGGGATGCAGCAGGCATTTTCTCATAGAGAACACTTAAACAACATGCAAGAGTAAGTCAGGGTGAAGTAGGTGGAGATGCAGGCGCACCTTATGAATGTTTCTTTTTTCAACCCCCCTATACCCTGTGGCAGGGACATGCGGTCAGGGGAGGGAGATGAAGCAGTGCCTCACATGTCATCATCCCCACTTGCCAACATAAAATGTATGCTAACAAGAAAATACATGTGTCATGTAATCTGTGCTATGAACACAATTTAAACTCATTGGCCACTTTATTAAGATGCAAGAGGTCAGAGGAGAAAAGCCAGATTGGTTTCAGCGCGGCAACAGTAACTGAAATAACCACTAAGGGATGCAAAAGGGCATCTCTGCACGCACAGCATGTCCAATCTTGGGGCAGATGGGCCACAAGCAGCAGAAGACCACACTGAGTGCCACACCTCAAATCAAACTTTATTTATAAAATAGCGCTTCTCATGCATTTTGCGTATTTTCGAAGTGCTTTAACATTAAAAGCAGAAAACACACAGTTTTACGTGTGATTTTATCCCACATTTGATTTTTTAACGTGACAAGGCGCTGCACCACCGCTGCAGTCAGGATTCGGCGATATATAAATGCTGATCGTCCCGATGGGTTAAATAAAGCATCAGTTCAGAGAGAAAGTTCTCTTATTGGTTGTTTTTGTCCAGATGATGAAGCTAAAGGTTGTTTTAAAGAAGCCAGCGCAGTGATACAGACGATTTGAGATAGGTGACCGGAACTTCTTTTTTAGTTTAGTTCACTAGAGTAACACTTGGGAATAGAAACACTTTTCAAATCAGCTCTAAGCATTTTACAACAAATCCCAGCTGTGAAGCCACAGGTTGATATTCTACAAAAAGTTTAACATTGGAGGGAAAAAAAATTGACGTGGCATGCTTTTGCAGATGTACCCTATGTGTTCAAAAAATGTTTAAAGTTACAAAACACAGACACAAAGTTTAAAATTTGAAGATCTGCTTCATATTTTACCCATTGTCCCCACATATGAGAGTTTGTGATTGTTGACGTGTCGTTGATGTAAGAGAATATGTCTGAGTGTAAAGCACTGGACATCATGTGCTCTTTTGTACTGGATAAGGATGAAACATTAGGATGCTCTCTTCGATCTCCTTTCCTGCAAAAACATAACGCACAAACCTCCAATCGCACCCAGCATCAGACCCACAAGATTACCTCAGAACTGGCTCAGTTATGTCTGAGCTGACCAAGTGTCTTTTACATCAGTTCTCTGCGTCATCCTCTTTGTGCGTGATCAGAGTTGTATATATGCATATTATAAATGTTGATTTCCACTCTGCACTTCAGACAGGGAGCATTTCTGTTGTGTTGGGGAACAGGTTTTTAGTGGTTTGCTCCAGAATTTCTTTATTCATCAGATAGCTCTGTTTAGATCTTAGTTCAGTTCCATGTTTAATTGGGGTTGCATTACACTAGAATACTGATGTCTGTATGCAGAGATTTTTTTCTAAGGATGACTTCAGTTTAAATGATGATGAGGTTCTGTGGCTCCAAAACAATCTCACATTATTATCCTTCTACCACTGTGCATGAGAATGGGTTAAAAGTTTCTGCTAAAAATGCCTTGATTGCACTTCTCTGATTTTTCTCAACTTCCTGTCGCCGACTTTAATTGTGACCAGGCTTAGTCAGGTTTACATAATCTGAGATGGAGATTTAGGGATTTAGTTTTCCTCAGAATATTGCATGATTTTAATTTTGAGCAACCTGGTGGTACGTTCATGCTTGGAAAGACTGATAACTCACTTGTAGGATCTATTTCTTATCTTCTATTGATGAACTCCAGTGCAACAAATTGAAAGCTTCTGCTGTCATAAAGGTCTGCAATGTTGCTGAGCATGAAATGATAATCAAATACAGCTGACAGTCTACCTTATAAAATCTCAAGGAAGCAGTTGGGGAGAACTTTGTATTGCTCACATTGGCTGAATTCTTTATAGAAGTGGCAGAGTGAAAAAAGCTTATTTGTTGTTGCTTGTTTCAGAAAAAATACTCGGACTCCTGTGGATGTGGTAGAAAAGAAGATCAATATTATTAAAAACAGATTATATGGTGTTTTAGAATACACAGAAAGGGCAGCCTTTATGTTGTGTTGAGAATCACAGGAAGCTACATAATCTACACACACTGAGTGGCCACTTTTTCTAAAGCTAATATTGATCTCTTTCGTATTTTTAACTAAAATACTGTCTGTGCTCTGTAACTGTACAGCAGGATGACAGTGTCTCACAGTCTGCAGTCTGTTTCATCTGTCTTTTTTTTAAAGGTCCTGGTAATATAATGATCCTCAAAGATCACGCAGGCCAAATCATTGGAATGCCTTTGATTTCACAGTCCAAAGTATTTAAGTTTCAACTGTAATGCCAGCAGACCAGAGCACAATCTACAGAAGCTTGGCACTGGTATCAGGCAAGTATCCCAGGATGCCTGGCTCCTGGCAAGGACCCACTCCACAGTTCATGACGAAAAACCCGGCCCAGTTTCACAAAGCTTCGTTGATGAAAAGGCCACGAGGTGGGGGTGGGGGATGGGGTACAAGAGGAAGAGGAAGGGGAAGTGTGTAAGTGGGAAGAAAAGGAAAGCGACCAGGAAAAAAAAAAGAGAGTTGGCTTGTCTGGCCTTGTCTTTGTGTGCGCTGCTGCTCTTTCCCCATTAACAGGCCCCCACATCTGTTTCTCTCATTCCTGCCACACTTTAAAGTCCCTGAAGGTGCAGTTAAATTAGAGCCAGCACAGGTTTATAAATGTAAAATCCTCCAATAATCTGAGCTGCCATGACCCCTAATCATCCTGCTGCAGTCAGAAAGATGAAGAGTGCTAACGAAGGATCTGACAGCGTCAACATGGCCACAATGCTTTCAGGAAACCCACAGCGGCAGTTCATTCCAAACGCTGAAAGCATCCATGCACCTGCTACTTTTTTCAAAACTGAACATTCATTGTAACAATTACACTTTTTATCTGAAGATACTGTGTGTTCCTGTTTTTTTGACAAAGAAAGACTTGAAATGAGAAAAAAAGAACATTTCCAGCTCTGTTTTTTATTTACAAGAAATCATGGTATCAGAAAGAGTTTCATAAAATCTTTCAAGATTCTCACTACCCAGAGGGTGTGTGGGCAGCACATTAAGGACAGATAGAGGAAAATAGGAAAGAAGAACCAAGTCTCTCAGCTCCAAAGGAACGGGGTTTCACTGAACTAGCCTGTCTAATGCAATTAATCCAATTGGAGCCGGCCTAAAGTGACAAATTACTACCCTCTTCTCTGGAGACTAAAAGGGAACCTTGAGAGATGATTGGAGGGAAGCATACCTGGGTGCTTAATGTAATCCCACTTTGATTCCATCCTGAGTCGGTTACAAAAGACTGTAGAAAAACAGTCTATTAGGTAATAACTGTTTCCCATTATTGTGATGATTTGATCATAACCGATTGAGAAACATGAATTCATTTTCACCTGCTATGCTGCAATTCTGAGCTTCAACTTGATTCAAAAATATTCTTTACAACAAGTAATGTATCAGAGGCTTTGTATGCTTTGTAGTTATTTGCATTTCTCCGACTGATGGTTGAATACATTTGCAACACCCCACTGATTCTCAGTGTCGGAAGCGTGCACTGTTTACTCGGATCTGCATGCATTTCCACTTGACATTTGAGTTTCTGATTAAATCTCAGCACATATGCATGTGAACTGTACATTTTCTGTGGAATGTCTGTGTTAATGCATGCCCTTTCCTTTAACCTTGATTACTTGCTGTGGTATCAGAAAACCTTTTGTGGGCATTGATTTCTGCCGGAGGCCGGGCTACTGAGCCTTGTGCAGCGGATATAATGAACTTACAAAAAGCTGGCTATCACTGGCACCTATGACATTTTGACATTATCAAAGGCCTTGCTTGAAATGCACATATGGAAGGAAAAATTCATGTTATTTGCTGTCAGCTTTCTGAATTGGACGTTGCATGTCATCATTTGTGGTTGAAGGTGTTAATCTGCAACCCTCTGAAAGTTTTCACTACTGGATTTGTGGCTGCGAGTGTCACGTCCGCCTTAACACTGCATTAGTCCAGGTGTGGAGTGGTCCACCAGGAATTCCCCTTTAATTTTCTCACTCATTGCTTTTCCTTTCATCCTTTCTCTTTATCTTTTTACCGCTCTCATCAGCCATCTCCTCTTTCCCTGTCAAGGTCCAACCCCCTCTACCACCATCATGCAAACCTCCACAGCCCTCCCCTTCTTTCTCTCACTGTCTGGATAGGAAACGTTGGCCATTAAACATGTCTACTGGGGTCTGGGGGTCTGGAGAACAACCGACACATTGTGTGACCCCGCCTTGGACCCCAGACTGACTAATGAATAAGAGTAACCCCCACATCCAGCCCCAGCCCTTTCTCCATCTTCACCCCCTCCAACCCAATCTCCCTTCATGCCAGACCCCTGGTAAGTAATTCCCCCTCTTCTTTCACAGGGTCCCAGACATCTCCCGCGGCCTTTGACTGGGAGCTTATCTTTTCAGAGGGAAATGTGTGTCATTTGGGGTTTAAGGGAAAAGCTAAACAAAAACATTGTCACTGCCATACAGTTCCAAGCCCTCCCCAAACTCCCATTCGTTCACCTCTTTCCCTCCGATTTGGTGGACTTGCCCGGGTTTGGATGCAGGCTTAAGGAAATGGTGTGAAGCATCAACAGTGTCTCCAATTATCTTCAGGAATATGTAAATAAGAGAAGAGACAGTGGTGGGATTATATGTGCCTGGCAGCAGCTCCTGACATGAAGTGGACAAAAGACTTGGTGGAAAACAGGATTATTCCTACACTGTGAGAGCACTATATTAATGCTGTGATGCTTTTGGAGCTTGGTTAGACTGTAAAAGTTCTCAGCTAACCCGAAAACACACTCCGAATAAATGCTGCTAGTATTTGCATACGCGATCGGGATGTCCTCATCAACAACCCTCTGTGATCACTGACAAAAGTTTCTTTAAGGGAACCTATACCCTGGTTCTCTGCTGAAAGGCTGGGTCTCTTGGACACTAAACGATCGGTGACATGTGTAAACTCATTGCATACAAATATCTCTGCTCCGTGTCGTTCTCGCAGTCGGATTTGTCTTCTGTTGTGTTTGTCGTTCGTGGTTGTTGCCGCCCAAAGCACATCTGAGCATCATTTCAAACACTCAGCAGTTCTGACTGATCTTAATGTGGGTATTTTTCTTCTGTGGTACTCGTAGCACTCATGGCTAATGTATTCTGCACACACCCAGACGAACTGCTGCTATCAAAGGACTTGCCTGAACCGCAGTAATAACTGGAAAATTATTTCTGATAGCCTGAAACAATCTTCCAAATCATCACAGAACTTTATTAAAATAATATCAAATCAAATTAGCCAGCGTCCTCCTGTAATGAATTAAGTAAAGGGCTATGCCAGCATTAATCCCATCATGCTGGAAGGCATGGGGGCAGCGGGAGCGTTTAATAAACCAGTCAGTCCCCTCCTAGCAGTGGGGCTAGCTCTGGATCTAGTATCCACCCTGATGCCCTCTCAGAGGAGAAAAACAGATCAAACGACTTCTCCACTTTTTCTCAATCCTTCATCCCCTCCTCCTTCCTTTATTCTCTCCTTCTTGCATCTCTTTTTCTTTCCCTCTTGCCTGCTTCTTTTCTTTCCTTTTCACTTTCCCTCAAACTATCCCCAGCCCTCCCTGAGTCTTTCTAAATAATCTGTCGCTCTTTACCCCCCTTCTCTCTCTCTCCTCGCATGCTCCGTTGTGCCTGTGGGTGAGATTATTCATATGGGGTTCAATCTTGGTGGAATCTCAGAAGACTGGTGATAAGTGGTGGGGCCCTCTGGGATGGCTTGGCCTGTCTTCCCATTGCTGTGATTTCTTCTGAGCCGCCAGACAGAGGAGTGAAACAAAACCAAATAGGTCACTCTCCGGGCGTAAAAAAAATAGGTATTTTGGACTTAATTATGGACAAACTATATCAATGCTTTAAAGAAAATGCGGTCATCTTTCAATTGATGTACATCTTTTTAAATCAGATATAACTGCAAGACTGTCAGGGTGTTTTGAAAGACTATCTGCAGCACCTAACTGCATACACCTGCTAACAGCAGTAAGAGCCCTATTTCAGTTACAGTTTTGCTAATAGGGAACTGAAAAGAAAGGGGACAAATGAGGGAGGGAACTTTAAGGTTCACTAGTTCATACACAGTTTCAAAAGTGGTTTAAATATTTTCTGGTGTTTCCAGAAACAGGAAAATGTTACAAAGTTTTTAGTTAAAGCCACAATAATCAGTTCAGTTGAATTTGGAGTGGAGGTCATTAGTTAATAGCGTACTGCATGGTGGAGTTGTGGTTAGCGTTTTTGCCTGACAGCAAGAAAGCCGTGTTTCAAATCCAAGGTAGCACCATGTTAGCATGAAAGTTAGCATATTTTTCATATGCGGGCACAAGTTTTCTTCAGTCACTCTGGCTTCCTTCCAGTCCAAGGTTAATGGTATTCTGAATTGCCCCTAGGTGTGACTTTGTGTCGGTGTTCTGCACTGCAACAGACTGGTGACCTGTTCAGGGTGTACCCTGCCTTTGCCCAACAATAACTGGGTTGGCTCCAGCAGCCTATGAAAAGGTTTGAGTGGGTTTTGAAGATGGATGAGTGGTCAACAAAAACATACATTAGTTCACTCTGTTGTACTCTGAAACTTTGAGAACTCTCGGTGTCAATAAACGTCACCTGAAACAATTTTTTTTTTCTCTTTAGCCAAGGCCTTGCCTAAAAATTTAAAACCAACCAGAAAACACAAAATGTTGCAGTTGACCACTGGAGTTTGGTTTCATAAAAAAAATAATAAATAAACATCCAATGAACTTTCTCAGCCTGCTAGACTTGCTGTGGGGCAGAAGTAGCGTGGTCAACCTCTAATCATAAGACTGCAGGTTTGGTTCCCTTCCATGTGTGAAAGTGTCCTTGGGCAAGACACTGAACCCCATGTTCCCCTTTGGTGGTTACATGTTGGCACCAGTGTGAGGCAGCAGAGCCACCATCAGTGTGTGAATGTGTGTGCATTGGTGAATGGGGCTGTGACTGTAAAGAACTTTGGACACGCTACACACTCACTGGCCACTTTATTATGCAGTGAGTGTCCAACTGCTTGTTAACGCAGATTTCTAAACAGTCAATCACGTGGCAGCAACTCAGTGCATTTATGTATGGAGACTTGATCAAGACGATCTGCTCAGTTCAAACGGAGCTTCAGAATGGGGAAGAAAGGTGATTTAAGTGACTTTGGTAGGTGGTGCCATACGAGCTGGTCTGAGTATTTCAGAAACTGCTGATGTACTGGAATTTTCACCCACAAACATCTCTAGGGTTTACAGAGACTGGTCTAAAGAAGAGAGACTATCCAGTGAGTGGCAGCTGATGCAAGAGGTCAGAGGAGAATGGCAAGACTGGTTCCAGCTGATAGAAAGGCAGCGGGAACTCAAAGAACCACTGGTTACAATCAAGGTCTGCAGAAGGGCATCTCTTAACGCACAGCATGTTCAACATTGATGCAGATGGGAGTCACTCCTGTCAGCTATGAAGGCTGCTGATGGTTTTATAATGGTGTGGGTAGGAGGATATTTTCTTGGCACACTTTGGCCCCTTAGTACCTACTGAGCATGGTTACAATGCCACAGCCAACCTAAGTATTGTTGCTGACCATGTCCAATGGCTACTTCCACCTGGATAATGCTCCATGTCATAAAGCTGGAATCATCTCAGACTGGTTTCTAAAACACAACAATGATTTCACTGGACTCAAATGGCCTCCACAGTAACCAGATCTGAACACAATAGATCACCTTTAGAATGCGGTGGAATGGGAGATTGGCGTCATGGATGTTCAGCTAACAAATGTGCAGCAACTGTGTGATGCTATCATGTAAAATGGACCAAACTCTCTGAGGAATGTTTCCAGTATTTTGTTGAATTTCTGCCATCAAGAATTAAGTCAGTTCTGAAGGCAAAAGGGGTCCAACCCAGTGCTAGTAAGGTGCACCTAAAAAAAGTGGCCGCATAGTGTACAAATGTACATCCTTTACCATTTCTTTTCTGGTCAGGGTCAAAGGGTCACTGGAGCATATTCCACTTATTTTTAGGTAATGACAGGGTATAATCTTTGGATGGTTTCCATTGCAGGGCCAGCCTGGTGTCAAAAACTTATTTGATGTGTTTTAATTTATATTCTATTTACATCAACTCAGTGTGTTGGGAGGGGGGTTAAAATGTTAACATAAATACATGGTTTTGGGAAGAGGGGTAGACTCCTGTCAATCTGCCAGTCCTGCTTAAGGGGCTAATTTTCATTGAACAGAATCTTGTAGCTTCAGACATATAGAGGCAGGAGCTCAGGTGGAAACATGGCTGACTCAGTGGAGGAATGCAGGTACCTGTAGGTTTGCTTGCTCTAAGCTCACAGGCACTAACATGCATCTGTGGTCCAGCTGTCACGACAGAGCAGAGTGGCCTGTAGTGCAATGCAAACACAACTGTGTCTTTCTCTAGTGTCATTCTACTGACATGTCTCTGCTTGCTGCGCCATTCAGGTTTTAAACTGTTTTACTTTTATGCCCTATTTTTGTTTTGAAGGTAAAAGATTTAAAAAGTCCCTCATTGGCAGCTTGAACAAACTTTTGCTTTCAGTCTTGTCAGCTTCTGAGAATTCTATCATTTGTTTAATTTAAACCTTTGTTTAAAAAGAATCGATCCATTCAGGGCAAACTGGTGACCTTGCTATCAGTCACACAGTGCCAGGACAACCAGGGATCCACCTGTGGCTACTAAGCGGCTCCAGCTGAGGCGAAGAGCCTCAATTAGGCATACAAGGGGACAACAGGGGTGGGGAAGACTCCCACTCAGGTTGATTCTGCTGGTCCTGGAACTCGAACCAGTAACCCTTTATGTCACATGTCACCCCTTTGATTTGCTAGTTGCATAAGACCATAGGGGCACAGTTATTGTTCAAGAAACAGTTACAGTAGCTGCAGGTTAAATTTCAATGTTGGATCAATAATCTAGGCTCCCTTATCATAATGTTTTTATTTAATTTGTTTAGTTAGGATTTTTAACATTTGTAATCCTAAAAATATTTCCAGGTCACTGAGGTCAGGGGGGACGGGAGTGCTGAAAACATCTAGATTCATCTGCAGGATGATTTCCATTTTACCCAACAAGCACATTTCTCTGTTTTCCTCATCGTTTTTTTGTGTGATGGTTCATCCTTCACCTGTTGTCGCTTGCTTGCTCCTTCAACAATCACTTATTTTGCAGCCTTCGCAAACGTGACATGAGGGTCTTTTGAGTAACATGGCCAAAACCAGCCACAACAATGTGCCTCAGATCTGGTAACTGCACCCACATTCCTTCCTTGGTTTCCTATCTCCTGCATCTGGTTGTCTGTCTCTGAAGCGCTCACCCAGAACCACCACTGGAAAGGGTTTGGACAAGACTCCTGGGTCCTGTTGCTGTACAGCGACACAGGTTTGGGGGGGTCACCTCACTCTATGCAGGCGGAGGTACGATAGCATCTGCATGGATGGCAGACAGAGCGTGCTGGAGACATTGCCACAGACCCACAGGTTAGTCATATTTTTGAAGGGCTACTCAAATTCCTACGTGCCTCAAAATCTGTCAGGGCGTGCTTTGATATCACTTCATCTTGGGAGTTAGAGCAGGGCTTGTACGCACATTTGATAGGCATCATCAGTGACCTCAATGCTGCCTCCAGCCTATGTTTCCACGTGTCTACAATTGTGAGGGTTGCAGCGAAGAACTCATTCAGGAGCATTTGTCCTGTGCCACAGGCTCCTAGAAACCTGGCCAAGAAGGGCAGGAAGGGGCTTGCCTGTATGCCTGTGCGTGCAATCTGGTGTCTTTGTACCACCGTGTTTTGTTGATACTCTGTCCTCCTCATTCACAGGACCTTCCTTCACCTGCTTTGCTCTTGATTTCCTTCATTTCTAAGAATCTTCTCCTCCTTTCTTTTGTGTCTCTTCCAGGCAGCACAGATGTTTTCTACTTTCCTTGAATGTGATTGGCTCTGCCAGCTGATGAGGGCTAGTTAGAGTTTGCACCCAACCTTGACACGATGCATTCCTCATGCACATGCGGTGCAAAAGACTGGGGGCATAGAGCCATGTAAAAATAATTGCAGCGTGTTTAGTGTGGTGGGGCTTTGTTGCCCATATAAGGATGCAGAAGTAATGAATATTCACACACCCTTTTGGCAATTATGATAATTTTGCTGTTTTTTTAACCTGAACATTATCAGTCAGGGAAGATGGCAAAGGCGAGAAAAGTAGGTTGGTTTAGTTGGGAGTTTTTCACACCTCAAACTAACTCACACTGTCTTTTCTTCTACTTTCCTCCCCTCCGAGTTGTTCCTTCTCTTCCTTCCTTTCTTCTGCATCTTGGTCTGCTCTGCGCTCAGGTCCATTGTGCTGTGTGAAGAGGAGGCTGGGATCCCAGTCTGAGCTGGGCCCTTGGGTGTTGCAGAGCTGGCAGCGGCATAAGTCTAATCTTCCGGGTCAGGCTTGCTGCTTTCATCTTCTCTCACTTGGAGCCTTTCGTGTTTGATGTGAACTTAGCCCAGGAATAACTGTTCTTTCCGTCTCTTCCAACCTGGCCCCCAAGTACAAAAAATCACTTTGTTGTTATCCTGGGAGCCAAACAATGCTGGAAGGAGCGTAAAAACCTTAATGAAAGGCTTTTGATCCACCCTGATATTAAAGCAAAAAACCTTGAGTCACAAAGAGAGTGCATGAGGAGGTGTGCAGAAATGGTAAAACATTTGAATGTAAATTGCATCAGAGTAGCTCCACAGACGTTTTTCTTATTTCTCATTTGCTCAAAAGGAGAATTTTAATTTTTTCTGTTTTTGAGGAAAAAGAATCAAAGAAGAAGCTCATTTAACTCCGAAGGGGAGTGTGCATTAGCATGAGGCCTTGCAGGCTTTCAATGATTCATTTTCTCAGGTCTGAAGTATCCTGAAACAATCCCTCAGCTTCACACAATGACAGTGCTGCCTGTAAGAAGACCAAAGAAAATGTTTTCTGTCGACATTCCTTTTCATGTTTGAAACTCATGACTGGCTTGTTTTCTACTCTCTTGAACCCATCTGGTGACCTTGGACCCTTAAATCTATGAGCTTTTGTTTATAACATGAAGGCCTTGTGTCTACACAGCTCAGCCAAATGACAAACTATGAAACATTCACAAAATCTACTCTTGTTTTATTCTTGTAAATGGTTTTATTCAATTATTTATTTGCTTGGCCACACTATTTTCAATGCAAAGTATTTTGAAAGATTTTTTTGTAAATATCCCACTTATGCTGTTGTGGTATCTTGTTTCCTTTTTAAAGTGATAAATGGTTTTCTACCCATTTTCCTTAAAAAACTAAACCTCACCAGAAAACTACTTCAACTGCTGAAACACAAAAATGATTCAGGGGTTTGTAACATACAATTTTGGACGTAAACATTTTGTTCCACCCCTTCCAACCTTCTGACATTAAAGTTGTAAATTACTATCAGTGAAGGCATGCGTGGAAAAGGAGTTCAACACACTGTGACTTCAAATGAAAGTCATAAGAATGTTTGACAGATCACCACATCAATCAAAGAAATCATCAGATAGGCCCATTTGACTTTTTTAAACTCATGCATTCACTGAAAGAGCAAACACAGCAAATCTATCTTCAACAGTAAATTCAGGACAAACATGATTAAAAACTTTTGTTTTAGGAAAGCATCAGCCTTACTGCAGTCAGATCACAGGATGGCATGTGCTCCTGATCACTGCTGTTCCTGAAGAAACAGGATCTAATCTTTAGATTCATCAGTTTCTGTTCACATTTAAATAAAGAGGGACTTGCACAGAATTATTGACACATCTTGAAAACTGCCACAGTCTACAGGAAAATGTAAAGCTATGTCTATCTATACATTTTCCCAACCTGGGGTTGCTGGAGCCTATCCAGCTACTGTTGTGTGAAGGAGGGGTTCTCCCTGGATGGCTCACCAGTCCATCACACTTTCAAACCCAACCTATAATCCCCAATTAACCAATGAAGCTGAAAAACTCATGCATACACAAGGAGAACATGCAAACTCCATGAACCCTGCTGGAAATTGAAGCAGGGCTTTCTCGTTGTGAGGTAAGAGTGATAACCACTACACCACCATGCAGTTCAGAAGCTTTCTTAATAATGTAGTCCATGCTATCCTTATTACAATGATTGATTGGGAAAAAGACATTGAATCAATTCAAAAGATGAAAAACGTATTTCCTTTTTGACTTAACAAAACACCTAAGGGCGGATTCAGACTGGAAAAGTCTGTTAGTCCAGACTAAGTCCACTTATTTTGGTCCAGATGCGTTTGGTCTATATTCAGACCGCCATCAAGGGGACTTTCCTTTTCCGGACCAAAGCTTATAAACAAAACCACGTGACTAAAGATCTCTTTAGTCATTGGAGAGGAATTACGAGGGTGGGGGAGAAAATGACTAACGGCTTTGCAGTCCTTGTCGGCATAGTTCACTTGTTCAAACTTCATATTTTTCACTGACCAGTTTTAAACACCTGTCTCAATGTCAGGTACAACACTTTTTACTTTGGGATGGTGGAGGCATGCTGTAAAGCGGTTACAGTGGAGACGTCAGCAGAAGGAGGTAAACTGATGAGTTTATGTTTGTGACATATGGATTTTAAGGAAAACCATGTGAGAAGCAATGTTCATCACGTTAAACGTTTTTTTAATAAGCATGCATTCATCCGACCACATTTTAATGAGTTGCTGTTGCATCGTTGCTCCACGTTTGTCTGCGCCTCTCTGTTTATATTACATAAGGACCAGCTACGGTGGCCGTTTGGTCCAATTGTTCCGCGTATTCTGAATGAGGAATCTCAGAGCGAACCGAAACTTAGTCCGCTTGGATAACTAACCAATTCCACCTCCAAAGGTGGGTCAGAGAGCGGCTCCTGGACCAGGACCTGGAACTTGATGAATTCAGACTGAATATTAATACTTGTGGTAAACGAACTCTTGTTCACTTTAAGTGAACCAAATGTGTCCATTCTGAATACACCCTAAGACTATAAATAAAATGATGACTTATTAGTTTGTGCACATTGTCTTGATTTTCAGTTTTATGCAATTCTGGATTACAAGTGCAATTCTGTTTATAGCTAGTCTAGAATCAAAAATACAAAAAGAAGACAGAAAATTCAAAGAATGTGATTTTTAGGTTTCCTATCCAAAAGAGGCATGAAAGACTGCAAAACAAATGAGTTTTTGAACCACCTGTTTACCAGAGTCTTATTACTATTAAATCACAATTTTTCATGTATAGTGATTGAATGTTCAGCATCACAGCGCTGCTCCTCTGTGTACAATTTACCAAACCATCTTCCTGCACAGATATACAATTTTAGCGCACCCTAACCAACATTTGAAGTAATTTTTTTGTTTTGTTGTTGCCTTTTTTGACTTGGTAACTTTGAGGATGTCCAACATGGCCACGTCAGTTTGGCTAAGATTTTTTTCTTTCTTTTAGTAAACAAAAAAATATATAGTAATGCGTTTCCTTAACTAATTCATTTAAACAGTAAAACAAAGGTTGCAGATTTCATGGTGAGTGTGTACCTGTACAAGACTCCAGTGTGGACTTTAGGTTGTGGGTACGTTCTGGGCCTTTATGGGTCATATTCAAAATTGAAAATTCTGGCTGCATTAAATAATAATGTGACCCATGCGAAAAGACGTGTAAGTGGAACAGGATAATGTGCTATGCTTATGAATTTCATGACTAAAAATATCCAATATGTCCCTGAAACTGGTTCAACAGCAGTTTTGCGTTTATTTAAACATCATCCTTTTAACCCCATCTTTTTCAAGACTTGAAACTGGACGTTTTCTGCCAACAATTTGAAAATGAAGTTGAACCCAAAGGCCAGAAAAACAAATCATGAAACAAACCTCTATTTTGGGAGGAGGAAAAATGCACCTTGGTATTCTATGTGTTCGCTGCCATGGTGATGGGCCGCACTTCTGTGCAACAGCAGCGCATTAACCCCTCTTGACCCTCTATTCTCACCTGTGATAAAAGAGGAGGAAGGAAAGGAGGAGGAGGTGCCCTCATTTTTTCCGTGCAGCACTTTCGAGTACCCGGGCACCAGCAGGCCCTTGAGAGCCCACAGTCATTAGGAAGGCTTTATTCTTGGAGAAGTAGGGAAAAAGAGAGAAAGGAAAAAAGAGGAGGAAGAGGAGAACAGGTTCTTGAAAATAATGTATGGTCAAGGCCGGAGACTTAGGCATGGCACCAAGAGAGGGTCGAGAAAGAAGTGATGCTTTCACAGAAGAACACTGAGCTAGCCAGCTGCTAAGGGGTTTTGTTTGTCCTTCATTAAAGTAGAAAAGGACAGGGGGAAAAGCTAGGGCTAATTGGTCCGGGCACTGACTTACATATGGCGTTGTGGTCATGCTTTCAAACTCTATGTTTCTTATCCTACTTACTGATCTATCATGAAGGAAAAAAATAGTTTTTTTGAGTTGTAGCAGAAGAGCAGCATAATGTTTGGCTGGTTTTACATAAAAGCATTATTTTGCTGTGTAATTTATTTATATTCTGAACAAGAGCTTGCTGGTCTTTGAAGGGGAGTGTCTGAGCAGGCCATGAGAAGGAAGCGTGCAGCGACAGGCTCCTCACAAAAAGGACCAGCTTCCCTCCATTGAGAAACAGCACTGGGGTGCTAACCTTAACTTTCACTGAGAGGTAATCCCTCACTAATCAATAATAAAGACTGGCTTTCATCTCAGCTGGGCTCTTGGAAATGTTGAGAGGCCAGAAATGTCTGAATAATCACAGTGTGTTGCTTGAAATCTTGAGGAATAATGGAATAAAAAACCAAAGGAAAACAAAAATAGCTGGTTGAAGCTTATGCACATCTGATAATATTATGAATATAAATGAATAATGCATTGGCAATCAATGAGGGTGCTGAAGATGCATTGCCTGAGGCTATGGTTAAGCCTCTATTCATAAAGCAGAGACAGAGACAAAGGCCCAAGGACTGTGGGAGTCTGCGGTCAGGAAAGGAGGAATGTGAATCCACATTTCAGGATAAAAATGTCTTTTCCCTTATTTCTTTTGACTGGTATCCCCCGTATTGATTATTTAAAAAAAGATGAGATTAAATAGATTTGGATTAACATTAGGAAACCTGAATTAAAACCCAAAGAACACTTTTATTCTTCTGATCTTTCATTTTGCATTTGTTCTAAAACACAGCTACATTTCAATGAGTGTTAGGAATAATTTATGAATCATCCCAACTAGTAAATTGGGGGTTGTAGAGGTTCTGTTCTCTCCTTTGGAGGAGCATTTGTCTACCAGTAGAGAGTGCTGGTCTGTAGTAATCCATTGGGTTTGGCCTAAAAAGGGTTAATCCTCATAAAAGTGAAAGGTAAGTGCTCTTAACGTTTGACGACTCTTTCTTCATCTAGAATTCCATGGTTTGCTTTTGTCAATTTTAACTCTAAAGATAAATTGAGAAGACTACTAATATTCAGAAAAGAACTTCAGTTTCTCTTATTGGAGCTTATGGTTATGGTTAGGGTTATGGTGTTGGTTTGTACTTTTGTGCTGTGGATTTCATTCTTTACCTGTTTGTTGTGATGGCATTTGGGTCTTGAATGAAATAATTAACTTGTGCATTAAAATGTCTGCATTTGTTTATGTTTTCACATTATTTTATCTCTTTTTTTCTGAGGGTGAGAAATGAAAAAGCAAATTTTGCTTTTGTGCTTACAGTGCAACTTTTGAAATCGGGTGTCCAAAATTTTGCAAAATGAGTGAGAATTGGTGAGGTGAAAATGAGTGAGGGCCAACTATTTGGCCTGCATACTTTAAACCCTTTAAACATTAAATGCAAATAACTATATTTCATGTTTTATTTTTTTGTTTGAAGTGGGTTTTTTTCTTTTTTTTTTTTTTTACAAAAAACAGAAATGAATCTAAACAGATTTTTAAAATCAAAATTACTATGAATTATGTGTTTGAGAACCAGAAATAATATAAAAAAAATATCCTAAAATCCTAATCACAGCAAATCAGCTTTATTTGATCCACAAAGGTGGTTTGGCAGTGATTTTTACACTTGATGACCTTGGACATGCCTGTTTTAATTGATGTACTGTTGTGAAACCATGAATAAAGCTGTAGAAAATGTTTAAATATGAACTTTGTACTAAAGAAGTACTATTAACCAGGAAGAAATTCTACCCCCCTCCATTTCAAGCCTAAATAAGAAGAAGGAAAAACTCTCAATATAACCATTGAACACCAAATCCTTCAATGAATCAAATATAATACAATATAAAACATAACACAAAGTGCTTTGCACTAAAACAAAACAAAATAAATACTATAAAAAAAACTAGAAAATTCAAATAAAGCCCCCTCCCAAGACCTACACACAACCCCCCAACCCTTTCACACCTCCCACCCCCTAGCTGATGGGGATAGACGATGGAGATAGAAAAGGAAACAGGCTGAGCACAAAATAATTTTTGGTTGGTGAAAACACTAATACTTGGGACCTTCCTCTCTGTGAATAACTGTATCAGCCAAATGCAGCATCACAGGCGGGGACCAGCCTCACCGCAGCTAAGTGGAGATGCAGGTCCCCATCTAGAGCTGCAGCGGCTGAACAGTAGCCGACCCAGAGGGAAGGGACCCAACTGAGGAAGCACCGGAAAGAAAAAATGATCATTAAAAAGTAAACATACTGATAAAAGTATAAGCAAATACAATAAAACATTGACATAAGGAATATTAAAATAAATCGTTGATAATCTAGTTCAAATTCATAAAACAAGATAAAATAGACAAATAAATACAAAATAAAATAGAACAATAAAAGTAGTAAAAATGAGCTAAAAGCCAGGTTAAAAAGATGGGTCTTGAGCCTTTTCCTTAAAGCAGCTTTGCTCTCCACGGCTCTCAGGAAACATTCCACTTCATGTTGGCAGGATGGTTGTCCAGGTTCTTAACTTTACACCTTTTCCAGTTTAGGAAAGAGAAGCTGCTTCCACACTGAAAACTTTCATCCGTAGAGGTTTTTTCAGTTTGGTTCTCGTCTGTGCACTTCTGTTGATGCTTTGTGCTCCTCAACATCAGCCGAGAAGGGCCAGCTCCCCTCCATTCGATTGTTTCTGTTCTGCATTTAATTTGGTGTTTCCTTTAGCTTTACACTTCTGTTGAACCAGCAGGTCACAATTATGTCACTACAGAATTTTTGCCAGTAGATAATGGAGAGACCAGCACCATCTTTTGATATGGCCTTCTGTTTGACCTTGTATTTTACTTGGCTGAAACATTTTAAAAGTGTTTGGGAGACATTAAATTGTGAGAACTGAATGAGTGCAGCAGCCAAACCATTGAATAAAACCTCATTTGTTTTTGCAGCAAAAATCAGCTTCTCATGAAATCTGATTACATCTACTTCACATTCAGTGTTGTAGGAATGCCTTAACACTGGACATTTGCGATCATTTTTGTCACAGAGCATTTATTTT
This sequence comes from Oryzias curvinotus, assembly GCA_023969325.1. Lineage (NCBI taxonomy): Eukaryota > Metazoa > Chordata > Actinopteri > Beloniformes > Adrianichthyidae > Oryzias > Oryzias curvinotus. The sequence continues at coordinate 5,500,893 of CM043710.1, read as the reverse complement.
ACCTCTCCTTGACTGGTTTACAGGGGTCTGGGGAAAGTTTGAGCCTGTTTTGTAAAGTTTAACAGGTCAAATTGACTCAAATTTGCTTCATTTGTCTCATTTCTGATGTTGAAATAGCACAAACCAGAGTAAAGGTAAAGCTTGGTTTTGACTTTTAAGACACAAAGGGGGGAAATGTTTTTGCCTTTCTTTTTAAACTTAAATTCTGTGAGGACTGTGAATTATCTGCAAACTTGTATTTTTTTTTCAAATTGTTATTAATTCCATTGAACAGGTTTTTTCCTCGACTTATTTCAAACGGACATGTCTGCAGCTTTAGTACTTCAGAGAACCCCTGGGAGATCCATTATCAACACAAGGAGAAACTCTGAGCAGAGGAAAACCTTCCCAAGAGGTCCAACTCTTGGGAAGAGAACAAACTCATCCAGGAGGCCATGGAGGAAGCACAAAACGATGGAAAGAAGTGCAGACCTCCCTCGACTCAGTTAAAATCAGAGTTCAAGGTTCAACAGTGAGAAATACTCAACTCACATGTGACAAAAACCATTCACCCATCCATTTTCTATACTCGCTTATTTCTGTTCACTGTTATGGGGTCATTGGGGGCCTTCCCAGCAAACTGTGTGGACACACGTCTCACCCTGGACACTTCATCAATCCATCAAAAGGCCACACAGACAACCGCACACACTCACATCCACGCCTGAGGGACAATTCAGAGCTACCAGTAAACCTAAGAAGTATGTTTTTGGACAGAGGAGGGAAACCAGAGTGCCCAGAAATGTGAAAAAAAAAAAACGATTGGGTTATACAGTACAATATCTTCATACCTTAGGTGTGAAAAAGTGTCAAAAACTAAAAATGAAGAGGAGAGCAAATACTTCACAGCTTTCATTTGCAATGAGAGGGCTTAATGATCAAGTTATGAGGCACCACTTTAGGTTTACAGAGACCTTCATTTATTTATTCTTTAAAATATCACCAACCCATACTGGATGAGAAAAAAGGCCAAAAATGAGGGTGAAAGTTCCGTGAGAAAAAAGTAGCTGTGGAACTAACAAAGGAGGGTACCTAAATGCAGCTGTAAATCATCAGCGAAACAGAAGAACCTTGACGATGAACTAAATTCATCACAGAAAATAAATCCTCAGAAGTGAATACGCTGAAATAAATGTTTACTGACTAAACTCACATTTGACTAAAATCCCTATTCCGACTTCAACAGCAGCTTTGGTTTGGAGAATGCTTCAGCCTTGACCATCTTTCTGTTGAACATTTCGTCTTATGACCTGTGATAATCCTGACTAATCTACCTACCTTAAAGGGCCTTTAGCATGCTATTCTTAAGCCTTTCAGCGTAATCTATTTCCATATATGTGATCATATATTACCTTGGCACATTAAAGAACAAATTACTTAAATGAAATATGAGTAATTTTCATATTTTAATTTCCTACCCGGATGTAAGACAACTCGATCTCTGAGGCTCCGCCTTTCGCTCCTTGTGGGTGCCGCCCACAGAAGCATGTCTGCATCTCGGCCACAAAGACAAGCAACTTCCAAACTTTTTCAAAGAGGGATGTGCTTATTGTGCATATTAAAGAAAAGCATTTTGCCAAATTCAACTAGCTCCTTGGAGAAAGTGGGTGTGTGTGTGTGTTAGCCTGGGGGCAGTACTGGCAGGGCAGACTCTTCCTGGAAGGGGCTGTTCCCCCCATGTTCATATGTATAAATGTGAGGAGCCTGTTATTTTTCGGGTTGGGGGGGGGCTGGTGCTCAGAGAGGAATGCCAGAGATACGTGAATGGAGCAAAATATTGCTTTGGGGTTGTTTTTCCTGAGAAATTAAGATTATAATATATTTAAAACTCCAAAAAGTTGATTTTGCATGACATATATGCCCTTTAAAACATCTTGTAGGGAGTGCAGTTGAAATGAAACGAGTTTCCGCTGGCTCAGAACTGCGTGCTGCTTCTCACACTAAGTTGCGTGTGAATCTGCTGACATGTCCTTCCTTCTGTTGTGAAACAGTGATGTGGAGGTCTGACCATAAAACATTCATGCAGACTTGGAAACCATTTTTATAAGCAGGAGGCAGTTCATGAACAAAAGGCACTAACAAAAGTATCTACATATGATAATGACCGCCATGTTTAATTTGTGTGAGTCATTCGCGTTGTCATGCGGGAAAAATGTCAACATTTCTGCACCACTTTAGGTTGTGTGGAGGGGTGAAGAATGCAGAGCCGCCTGGAGGCCAAGGCTCGAACCTGTGTCTGCTTCTTGTCAAGTCTCATTTCTTGGTAGGGGGGTCCGAGGTGCCATGGCATTTTCTCTTCCGAGGGGTTTTGTTTACATGGCTGAAGGACTCTGCTCCATCTCATCAGCCTACAGGCACTGAAGACATGGAGCTTCACTGCCCAGAGACACAGGACTCTTCATTGTTTTTTTCTCTGCAGATGAAAGCTGATGCTGGATTCACCACCTTAGAGATAAACATTCCTTGTTCTACATGATGATATTTCAGACTACAACGGCCGTTCTTGTTGGGCCAGAGGTGTTTAGTCATCAGACAAATGCAATGCTAGAAATGTTTTGACATGTCATCACAGGGCTCCTGATGGAAGGGTCATTGACGTGCAGTGACCATTCCACCACTGTTCCTTTGCATTATCTTACTCATGCTCCACACAAGTCACACAGACCAAAGGCACAACTCCTGCCGGGGCCACGGTGTCACATGTGTCCCAACCGCTTTGCTTCAAACCTCTCCCTGCCTCCGCCCCCTTCTGCCCTCCATGCTTTCAGCCTCTGCGCCCCTTTCAGCACCCACCGCACTTTCCCCGCCCCCGGTTTCTTCCTGCACCCCGCGCGCCTCTATCGGTCCGCTCGCCTTTCTTATCATGCCTTGCATCAGCCCTCTTGTCTGTCTTTGCACAACTCGTCTGCTCATCCCTCACCGAGCTTTGTTTTTGTGCAGCATATGCTTCGTCTGGCATCCTGTTCCATACCCTCTGCGGGTCCTGTCCACTTCATTTCACGTGAGGATGGACATTTGAGGAGTCCCCGAGGCATGGCTCTTTGTCACCAGCACTTAGCCTCAATACTGCCTAGAAACACAGCCAGTAAACTGGCCTTTTCTGATCTTAGCTGCTGCTGGAATTAATAAATAGTGGAATATTGACTCACACTCACAGTTATCACCTCTATGTTAACTAGATGTTAGCATTTTGCAGAAATGTACCTGTATGCTCGGGTAGGCACTCTCTGGCTCATACCTATTCCCCACCCGTCTGTCTGACCGGGGCATGTAGGTTTCCTTCAGACACAATGGAGGTTTTGTCTTGAGGTTGTGCTCTGACAGTTGTCATGGACTGATCCCTTCTAATATGTTAATTGGGTTGACAACCGATGAAGGCGTATTGGAAATTAAGAGTCTCTTTGTCCTCTTTTGCTTAGCAGCCTTTCAGACCTGCTATATGAGGCAAATCTATCCCACAGATTAGGTGGGCATCTCTGTCAGACCACAAAAGGCCCAGAATATTTCCCACATATGTAATGCCACACGTTTGCCATGTCCACCAGTTTGTAGGGATGCATGACAAGGAAAATGATTCGAGAGGTCTGGCTGCTGGAGAGTATGCAAATTATGACTAAAGGCCATTAAATTTGTTATAGTTCATTCTTCAGATCGTGCCAGGCCAATCTCCTTAAGGATTTTACTTTATTCAGCGTTCCTTTTGTTGCTGTAATCTTTTGATTCTTCTGTAAGAATCATTTGAGAGCATAACGTACTTTTATCCATCATCTGCACATTCACTCCCTCGCTGCCTCCCTTTCACGGCTTTGCTGCTCTTGTTCCGTCAGACTGTTCTGTGGTGCAACAGACAGTGACTCTCCCTCTGTGTTTCATTTAAAAATAAAAAAAGATTTTTGGGGGCAAATCAACTTTCCTTTAAACGCTTTATCATTCAAGGATCAGCAGACATAAAGAACAACCCATTTTTTAAGCTGGTCATTCACTGCCAGGAAAAAGACAATCTCTGAACAAGTGAGAGTCTTTGAGTCAGACTCAGAGTGGCTCCCAAAGTGCTTTTCATCTCAATAAAGAATTTTTTAAAGCAGTAGGTCAGCATCTGAGAGGGGAAATAGTGTTGTAAAGCAGGAAATACGGCACTGCTCTGTGCTGAACTTTGTCCAGCTCTTTAATGCATCACACAGAGAAGTCTTTCGTGCAAACTTTACTGCAAATGTCTCTGCAGCAAAGCATTTAAAGAAACATTCTGCTTTTTTACATAAAGGTCATACTAGAAGTTTGTCATAAGTTAAAGCGCGGTTCAAAACAAACTAATTTAGCTCAAAGGAGATTTTCATTTATTCTAAAAGATAGGGATGCAAAAACAATGGGTCGTGCTGAAGCCCAGATCCTCAGGGCACACTGGTCTGCTTTCTATGCTTCTATGATCAAACAGATCTGATTCAGCTTATTATCAACCTTTGCAGAGACCTCACAATGACAGTCGCTAAAGCCAGCTGTGTTTGAGCAGGGTAGGTCAGGAAAAATGTAGGACAGTGTTTTCTCCAAACAACACGTCACTGATAATGCATCCTAACCAAACATTTGAATTCTAGACCACAGGGCAGTCAACAGATACTGTATGATATCAAATGTGCACAGACCATTGACTGTATATGAGAATTAGACAGAGTGACCCCCTCCCCCCTCACATTCAGAATAGAAGGTACACACTGACCCCAAGAAGCCAAAATCCAAGAGACCTCTATTGAGAAGCAAACAGCTATTACTTAGTCATTCTAACTTTCAGAATAATCACTCTTGCTCTGATATCGGTTTTACACATATCCTTGCTAATCTTAATTTTTTTTACTTTATTAAAAGTTATTTAAAGTATAGACTGGCCAATCAGGTGCCTTAATAAAAGCGTGTGGTCTCACGTCTCACATTCAAAATGGTTCACCTCTGATTAGTGAGAGTGGTTGCCATAGAAAAGATGACTCAGACTGATTTGGACCAACCACACCTCACTGACGTCAACTGAAACCAACATGGCAGTGTTTGTAATGCGAGAAAATGCCGACTGAATTGACTTCATTTTCTCAGAGACGGAAGTGAGGCCTTTTCAATGGGTGATGTCCCACTCACTCAGTCCAGTTCTCATATAGTCAATGGCACAGACATCCTCTAATGCTGGACAGACTTGTACTTGAATTCATCAAGATTTACATCCAACCACTGCACCTTACGTGTGTGGTATTCTTGCAAGATGCATATGCAAATTTGTGGCTTTCCATGTGGACTTTTCACACGTGCACCATTGATGTATAACTTTCATATTGCTTATTATATGCACTATAAAATTATGTAATTGCCGAACAAATCACTGTTGAATTGCATATAAACAGTGGAATAATCACATAGGGTTCATGCACGATTGCCATATTGTGAGACAGGTATATAAATCGGCTAATCTCCCACCCCTTCAGCAGTTTATACGGAGTGTTTGCCTCCCTCTGTTGTGGGACGGTGTCCTGCGATGTGTCGAAGATGGGTTGTGGGAAGGGGCTGGGTACGCAGGTGCAGATGCGGCTCTGGATGTGAGTTGGACCATTTTTGTGAATTTCCCCTGCTGCTCCCAACAGGTGTGGACCAGGGGAATCTGACTGTTTAATTAAAACAAAGCATCGTGAGGGCCCGCGGTGGGTGCTGACCATGGTGCTGATGCAATGTGATTTCTGCTCAGTGCTCTGAATGTCACAGCGAAGAAATTAAATGAAGTGGGGGTTCTTTGTGTGGTTTATTTGTTGTTCCTTTGTGGTTTTAAGGTGGTTTCATTCATAGTACATCTGTAAAAAACCACAACTTTTCTCACTTTTTACTCATATATGACCAGTTTTCAGCCATGCAACATGCATAAAATATACATAACAGCATGGACTTTAAGGGTAGACATTTATGAGCAGTTTGCAGGCGAAAAAAATGGGCAACCCTGTAAAAGGCACGCAGGAGGCCCTCACAAAATACCAGGGTGGTAGATCCCACAGTGAGACCTTGGGGAGAAAATGTTGATGCATATTTTTATCTATGAGTGACAGGTGGTAGCGAACACGTAAATGTAAGTAAGGGTGAAGAGATTTTTTTTAATTCCCCCAAAATCATGTGCGCACAGAGCCAGTAAGTACTGTTCAAGTGATAAATGAGCGCTCCTTGCGTGTAGCCTGACTGAATTTAGGAAATTAGGCAATCAGAGTGTAGTTTGTGAGTTTGTGTGTAGTTTGTGACTAATGCTTTAACCATAAGGTTTTGGAAAGATTGAGATAACTTTTATGACACTTTTAAAATGTTGGAAGTAAAAAACTGACCATGATAAGCAGAACAGTCTATACAACTTATCTGTGTATCACAAGCTCAATGGCAGCAGCAGTAAATTTGGAGTGTTTGAAATTTGTATTTTGCACCTGTTCACAAAACTAGTCTCGTTCAAGTCTCCCCTTCATGGAAGACCTGCACAGATCCTTTTGTGATGTTAATAACTTCACCCCTAGACAGATCTTGTTCCTGTATTATTATTATTATTATTATTATTATTATTATTATTATTATTATTATTATTATTAATACACCTTCTGACCTCTGGATAACTTATGATTAAAGCTGTTTTGATAACTTATCGGTTTCAGACCCCCCCCCCCACACACACACCATACACACATTTTAAAATGTTTCCTTTCTCACACTGTTTTCCTGAAAATATTTATGTCATAAACACTTATCAGTGTTCCTTCTTGGTGGTTGTCTCTTCAGTTTTCCTTTCCTGTACAAAAGTAAAAAAGTGTTGCACCTGAAGTTGATTCAGACGTTCAAAATTGGTCAGTGAAATGTAAAGTTTGGATAAGTGAACTGTTGCGACAAGGATTGAAAGTGCAGGACTTCCATGTGAAGAAATCTTTAGTCACATGGTTTTGTTTACAGACTGTGGTTGGTAACATATCAGCCGGCTTGTAGGAAGTCTGAATACAGAGTAAGTTCACGACTTGATCCAGACCAACAAACTCCAATCTGAACAAATATAAAGCTACAACAAAGTTGAAATCACTCATGTTCTTGTGCTTACATTGTAGCTTGAGCTTTTCATTCACTGTGATTCTGAGACCTTTCCCTTGTGATGCTTAGGTCAAGACAGGTCAGGGATGCTGATTATCAATACAGATGAAATTATTCTCTGACTACTCTAAACTTCAAACAAGTTCATTGCCAAAGGCTAATCTCCAGATACTCCCTGACACCAATTTGATGTTTGCTGTAAAACATGTTCTGCTTGTTGCCCCAGAGTGAAAGAATCTGAAAAACTCACACAGGGAGACACGTGAGAGAAAAATGGCAGAGAATAAGATTTGCCTTGATATGATGCACTATTTTGCAGAAGTAAGATAGGTGGTGGTGGTGGAGCATAATCGACCTGCTTTATTCTGGCAGGTTCCTCTAAAAGGCCAATTGCACAAAGTGCATTTGAATTGAAATCAGGTCGGTCCTGGGGCGCACTGGTAATGAACTTGGCAAAGAGAGGGGAGCAGAGGGGAGGAGGGCACAGAGCTGCAGCTGACCCTAGCTGTTAAGCTACAGTGGAGAAACAAGAGCTTGACTTGGCTAAGCTAACCCTTTCCAGCGTCAGTCTGCAAAGTGCTGCAAGTAATGAATATAAGTGATGATCTTCAGTGAAGGTGAGGGCGAGCAGCGCTTTAAGAGCCGTGTTGAAAGGAGGGCTGTCACTGTGACATTTTCTGGACTTGTGAATTACAGTGAGAGCAGGGGACTGGCAAATGTCGCTTTTTAAACAAGAATTCAAACATTTTTGCTGTAAAGTTTAGACTGACTTTAAATCCCTTTAAATAATTCTGTGGAGTTTCTTTTAGTGGATAAAAAACAAAAAACACCCAACAGTGGTTTTCCTTTGGAACAGAAAGCCTGCAGCCTTTTTGCGGCATAAACTTATCAGAAGCGTAGATGTTAGATCGATTAGTAATAAAGATTATCCTGCAATTACAAGATCCTTTGATTATTGATAGCTTTATCTGTGGATCCAAACAACCTGCAGCCCCTTCAAACACTGACGAACACTCTGGATGAAGATATTAAACTTTATAATTCCTTACTCTCATTTTGAAAAGATTAAAAGACAGTTGAAGATCCAGGGAAGCAGCAGGAAGCTTTGCTAGCCATAAAGGTGCTTGTTGGGGTCGGGGTTTGTACTAAGATTATCCTCATCTGGGTCCTTGTGTACAGGGTGTTTGATATTTTTCCATCATTTGTAACTGTAATTAAGGTAGATTTAAAAGTTTAAAGATAAGTCATGACGTCAGCCTGTTTTTGTCATCAGAGGCTGGATATGTCAAAGGGAAATCAACTTTCAGAGCATTTGACGGTTTTATTCCAGCTTCACAAAACTATAAAAAATAGCTTTGTGTGATATTTCTGGTCTTTCTTTAACCTCCTGCTCATCAATGCCATCACTGAAGTGTTCTGTCTACTAAAACTCTGACCTGATTTGACTCTTTCTTAGGAAAATTCATTGGGATTTATTTAAATGGCTCATTTCCTTTACCTGAAAACGTCGAACAAAACTCTACTCTGAACACAAACCAGTGAGACAAATGCTGAAAAATGTAAACAGTCAAACTGGCCGAGTCACATAATGAGCTGTAATTCGAACTTGGTTTGTTAAAGTTGACAGCCGACACACAGGTTTGAATCATACATGTTCAAATTACTGAGGTTTAAGATTGATCATGAATTTGACCAGGATCCTTTATGTTCATCCCCTGTGAATACACAACCACCTCAGCTGCTCCTCTCTCCCTTCTCCTCTTGCTTGTCTGGGGGCTTAATTTAGCCTTACTAGGCTCTCCTGGTGCCTGGGAGAATTCTGCTTTATGCAAGCCAGGTAAAATAAGAGCGTGGCGAGGATGAGCCCCCTCTCCATCATGGTGGATAGGGGGAGTCACGGGTGACACCTCCTGATCAGGTGTGCATGCGTAATGGTCGTCCCAAAATAATCACTGCTTTGAATAATTTCCCTCTCTGTCTCTCGCCCAGTGATTCTTGCTGCTTCGACTCGTTTTGTGGCGGCCGTCCCATAAATCCTTGCGGTAAATGTAAATCAGTGGGCCGGGTGCGTCTGACAGATGGGGGCTGCGAGGAGTCCTGGGAGATCTCTCCTCTCACCTTTCCCTTCACTTGCAATGGATGAATCTCCAGCCGGGCTAGCTTAACGGCATTCGTGTGCGTCCCTCACTGTAGGAAGAGAATGAAAGTTTCGATCCAACATGCAGCCAAAACGTATGCATGGGTCATCCTGATGAAGAGTGATGTGGGGAGGATGAGCCTGTCAGGATGGCCCGGTGAGAGCCAGGCACACCGACACCCCCCTACCTTTGTTTTGGATGTTTTTTCAAACTGGAAAACAAGGTTGTGCAGGTGGAGGAGAAGCGGGCTCCAGGATCTTCAAGCTGTCAACTCCTCAGAGGATTGGAGATCTGAGAGGTGGAGGGGGTGAGGAGGAGCCTGGGTCCTTCCTCGTTCCCCTTGGCTGTCTGTGGAGCAGAACCCATCTCTCATTAGGAGAGAGTGCTGAGGAGACACTTGAAAGTGACATTCACCCCCTCCCCACTCCCATTTTAGCGATGCTATGCATGACGGCCACTGCCACTCAGCTCGCAGGGTGACCTCTCTCTTCCTCTCCGTCTCCTTCCTTCTCTCTTTGCCTGAGGGAGAATTTCAATGTCGTCGCACTTTTGGCAGGTGTACATAAAACTCCCACATCTTTCATTAAAACACAATCAATTATGGCCCCCTCCTTACAACGAGGGAGACGAAAATAGTTGTAATAGTGCGAGGAAAAGGGGGAGAGAGAGGAGGAGAAGATATGTTGAAGTGATGGAGTGTGGGTGGAGTTTAATATCATCCCTGGAGATGAAACAATTGGTGTTCTTGAGGAGGGAATGAGAAAAGGAGGCGAGGAATCAAAGGCGCAGCCTGTTGGGGGGTCAGGGGCTGGGCAGCTGGATCATCTCTGCTGTGTCGATTTTCGCCTCCATCTCGACCTCAGGCCTTGACTCCTCTGCTCATATCCATCTCTTTAATCTGGGAAAACTCCACCTAATGAGCTACATAGTTCATTGAGTCGGGAAACAAAGGGTGCCTCTGTACTCCATTGTCCTTCCACAGCCATCAAGAGCTTCTCCGTATGGTTACGATCAATGCCCTGTCCCATTATCGCCATATATTTTCCTCTTTTCTTGGCTCTTCTGTAATTACTTGACAAAATATGATTATGGTCTTTAGGAAACCATTTCCTGTTGACTTCGCAGGCCGGTCGGTGTCTATCCAGTGGTCACGTTTGCCCTGTAATCGCCACCGGCTGCTTGAACCCTCCGCTCAGCCAATCAAGCTTCTGTACTCTGCCAACGCAGCCCATAAATAAATGACAAAAATGGCCCCTTGGTGGTGTCACACTTTTTAAGCCAGCAAAACACTTATAATTAAACTCACACAGATATGCAGGCAGAAACCCACCCCGTCTAAGGATTCAAAACACTCCAGTCTGGAAGTGTGTTTTGCTCTACGCAGTTCAAATCCGGCCATAAATCTTGACAAAGCTAAACATAAACCCACATGAACGGTTCAGATGCATGCGAGTGCGAGGAGACAAAGTCCTGTAAGTAATTTGTCGTGGAATCCTCTCATTTTCTGTCATTCGTTGCTTTGCCTCTTTTGGATCCAAGCAGAGTGGGGCTGGTGGTGAGACCTCAGCCAGGAGGGATGATGGGAAGCCACGTTTGCGCACTACCGGCCAGTCACTACATTGTCTAGAGATGTCCAGCTGTACTCTTCAATGATGATTTTTGAAACAAACACTTGATAACTCAGGTACCTAAAAGTCTTCTGCAATGGGATGCTTGCATGATCATTTTTACTGTAAAATACTGCATTTCTCTTTTTTTTCCACACTCTGCCGTTGGTAGAAACTTTCTGAATGAAAGACAAATCGCTTCTTTTGGACTACACTTTGAGCAGATGCAAAGTGCATGTTCTTTGCTATTTTCTCTTTAGTGCGGTCCTCATCACACTGGCTGAGGGGGAGAATAGCCAGTGCCCGTGTGAAGTATAATTTGTACCTTCTCAATGAATGAGGAGGACAGGCAAATTACTGGCTGAATAAGGACTGCCTGTGGATCCCACTGTCAGAAAAAGGAGAAGAGGGCAGAGAGGGAAAGTGTAATTATCAGCTAGCAAAGTGCATTCATATCCTATCACAAAAGGATTGGGTTGTGGGTGGAGGAGAGAAAGACAGCAAGAGAGAGTGAAGGAGGTTGAAAAATGGAGAGAAATATGGAGAGGGGGAGGAACAAGGAGTGAAGGACTCCTGGCCAAATGGATGCAAGGCCGTAAACAGGGTTAAAAACAGCCTTCTATGGTCTGGCTCCATGAATGCAGACACATTAAGACCTTTTAGCCCAGCGCAAAAGCACCTCTTTGGAGTTAAAGACGAATGAGAGCCATGCGAGGAGATGGAGGAGGATCAGGAGAGGCAGGCAGGAGAGGGGAAGAGAAAGGTGGTGGGTTGTAGGCTCACAATCAAAAGCACCCATTTGTTATTTGAATAGACCCAGATACGTTAGAAGGATGGTGGGTACGAGGGAGTTTTTTTTCCCCCTCTACTCTTTTTCTTTCTGCTAGCTGACATCGCAGAACAAAGCTGTTCTATTAGTGACCGTGGACTTTATTGACAAGCCTGCCATTAGCCATACTTCCCGGGGTCTGTCGGGTCAGGGGTCACAGATGGGGGGCTTGAAGGGGGCTGCTGAAGGGTCTGGAGAACACATTTAGAGAGCGGGGACACCTGTAGGGCCGCATCCAGTTCAAAACATGACTGCGAGCAACAAGCAAAACCTTTTGAGAGGCAGCAGACAATACAGGCCTGGTCTCCAGACATCACCCCCCCCCCCTCACACACACACTCCTTCCGCTCTCTCAAGCTTTCCTCCATCTCCCACATACTCTTTAATGATGCACTGACCATCCTTCAATGACCAAAGACAGGCAAAGCTAAGCAAGCTTTTTCTGCGTGAGCATGAGTGAGCTTTGGTTGGGTCATGCGGCTCCAGGATGCACAAATTGCTATGAAGTTTTTTGAAATGGCAGGAAATAAATTACCCAAAATATGTCAGTTTATGTAGAGGCTGAGGCTGAGGTGGATGTGTGGTCAGAGATAATCTCAAAACCCTTCCATTCACTCTGATTTTCAGCCACTCCGTCATGGTGTTTTGTAGAGTTGCCGTCAATAAAACTCATCAGGGTGAAAGCGATGCAAACACATACGAGTTTGCACAGCCAGACGTGATGGGGGCAGGGTGTGTGCTACTTAGGCCTAAATGATAGCAGCATGGATTTGACATATGTGACACGGCAAATGGAGGGCAACGGCGGCGTTTGCTGGCACAGCATGGCAGCGTGTGGTGCACTGCGGGTGGCTGGCACAGCGGCCAAGCTTGGCGTTCACTCTCAATGAGGAAATTAATCCCCAGTGGCTTTGCACTGTAAGTCAGTGCGTGTTTGCATGGTCTTAACAGACACAGTTTTTGTGCAACAAGAGTGCTGTTAAGTAATGGGAAATGTTTGGAGGCCTTATGTTTGCCACATTAGCAGATGCCCTCAGTCACAATAAGCGAGGGGCAAACTGCGGGGTTCAGTTTTGTGTTGGAACCAGCATCCTCGATGAGAGCATCCATTCCAACATCTGCCGGCGTCCTCCAGTGCCGTTTGGTGTGTGGAAACATCAAGCCCACAGCGGAGGCGTCGCTCCATATGTTGGTGTCAGCTTTGTGTTTTCCCCCTGCAGGAAGACAAACCTATTGCCAGCATCATAATAAGAGGGCTGGGCAGGGGCCATGACTAACACTTGGCACGCACCACTGCCAACATGGCTGGGTTTTTGTTGCACCTCCCTCTGAAACTTAACCACTTCTGCTAAAGACTGATTGATGCAAATTTGCATAGCGTCACCGCTGGCGTGTGTGTTACCTTGGCTGTCGGAAATGTCTGTCTTTATTACGCCGTTAATCACCAGACCACACAGAGAGCTTTACACGGATGGTACCTGCCTTAGATTAACAAGGAGTTCAATACGAGCAGAGAAAGGTTCGAACACTGCGACACAATGAAGCACATAAATCACTGCATGTCACCCTGTAATAAAGCCTGTCTATAATATAACAAATCACTGCTCTTAAAACCAGCATGGATCACAGTCAGAGAGGCTTTTGAAGTAAATCTTTCTTTGAACTCCACTATAAAACACACAGATCTGTTCATAAACTGCCCAAATCTAAGCTCAGTTCTTTTGTGAGATTTACACACTTTTTAAACACACAAACACATTCAACCGTACATTTTTTCAGTTTAGCTGTAACATTTGCAATGTTTTCTATAATTTAGATACATGTTTACCCACTAAAACACAGTTTTAGAAGCATTGACTTTAAAAACTGCTGAGAAGAATCTTATTGCTTTTCATATTTGCGTCCTACATCATGAAATAGATTTAATTAAAACCTACTGACAGAAAAATCAATACAATTTTGGTAAATTCATATTTGCATCTAAAACTAAAGCTTTCAGGATCTTTTATTCAGGATCCATTATTGCCCCGTATAAGTAACTCAAATTTATTTATAACCAACAAATTATTCAAAGACACAAGAAAATGAAAAATGTATCAAGACTTTTCCACAGTTTTCACACTTCCTGAAGAAAAACCTATATTGGTTTGTACTTTTTAGTTGCGAAACTGAATAGTTTTGATAGATTGTAAAGTCATGAGAACCCATGAGTAGCTAACAACTGCAAGGATGATCTGTTAGTTTTGTAGAAACAACTTCATCAGATGAGAAGTAGAAGGAAAAAAATCTGTACCCTGCATATAAAGAGGCAGCTATAATATTCATGACTTTCTTTCCTTGATGGTTTTTGATGTTCATGATGGTGTTTGCAGCAGGATGGGAATCAGGATCTTTTTTTCCCCACAGCACAGAAGCCCCGGTTCTACTGTTCTGGAGTTTCTTGCACCATTTCCCAGAATGATGACCCGGAAAGGCTCCAGCAGAACTCACGGACCTCTGACAGGCCGAAGTGGACTCTGAACATTAATGAGAACAACGATAACTTGTTGATTAAATAACTGCATTTATTGGAAATTAATCTATGAATAAACCCCCAAAAACGTGCATTGTGGTGGGAGCTTGTATTCTCTGGTGCGCTTCAGTAGAAAGCTTTAAAAGTTGTTTATTATGAACAGTAAGAAAGATAGAAGTTTAACAGACTTTTAATTTATTGAGATAAATAAAGCTGAAGTTGAACTTTGTACTAGATGAGCTTTGGGATCATTCCAAAGTTCATTGAAATTTGGGACCATTTCCTTAAGTTTTAGGTTTCTTCCACAAATATGTTGTCTGTTCAGATTAGAAAACATCTACCAACTTACTGTTTAACAATTTTGTTTTCACTTTTGGAAAAGACAGAAATCTTTTAATAAAATTTTACTCTTTGCTTTTTTTTAAATTAAAAACTGATATCACTTTTGAAGTTTAACAACATAATGTACAGAAGCTGCTGCATCTACAAATCTGTCAGTACTGCTTGTTTTATCAGTGTGTGTTAATAGCGCATGCACATGCACACACACAGAGCTGACATGTTCCTGCCGTGTGCCATATGGAGAGTGAGTGCGTTTTGCGCTTTGCCTGGTTTCATGCCCCCGTCTGAGCCGTGTGTCCGCGATGCTCCACAGCCTGAAGCCGTGCCTTTGACAGGGAGAGCACATTGTTAGCTTTTCCCTGTTGGCCAAATGTGCCTTTACTCACATGTACTGACGCATGAACACACATGTGAAGACAAATGAGGCACAGTCCCCCAGTACTGTATAAACTGTTTAAAGGTACAACTTATCTGGTGGAGGGGGGGGGGGGGGACGGGGCTCTCACTCACATGCAGAAAAATGCAGACACACTCTGTCCCTTGTCTGGCCAGAGCGGCCGGGGTCAGCAGCAGGGCAGCCTGTACCGCTGCACATCTCTGTTATTCATCCATGTCATTCAGGCCAGGATCACGAGGGAGGGGTGGAGCGGAGGATGGAGGGAAAGGGGAGGCTTACACTCAACCCCCACATTGTTGCACTCAACCCCTCTCACCTCCACCACAACCTCAGCCTCCAGGGCCCCGTCCCTGCTCCTCCAGTATGGGTCAGTGCAGCGGAGGACGCATGGTAAAGGATGGATCCAACTCTACCTGAACCCCCCCCAAACTCAACCATGCTGGGGGGAGGGGGAAAATAACCAGGTTTTAAATCTTTAAAGTTGTTTGATCTGAAAAAAAAAAAAAAAGAAATAAATGTAATACATTGCAGTTCTAAGTGAATTTTTATTCTGGAAAAGTATTAAAGCGTCCCCCTCCCACTCTTAAATGCTTAGACATGATCCAGTTTACATTTCTTTATTTTGTGGTGATTGTAAATAATAACCAACGCCGTATCTAATGTGGGTCAGCCCTGTTGAGTGGGGTTTACCTGGACCCTCTCAACCACTGTTTGTCCAGCCTCCAGTGGTGGTTTGAGGAACTACAGTGTTTTATCATTAGCTGCAAATTGTGGTGAGGAGGGTGGAGGATCTAATAAAACACACTGACTGAACATTTCACTGGGATTCAGTGACATCCTGAACAATCCAATCCAAATTTTTCTATATTTAAAAAAAAAGTTGTATCAAATGTTAACTCTTCAGTCATTGTGTCTGAAAATAAATGAATTTTAGTTTGATGGATAAATCTGTATGTTTGTGTGAAAAGAGTGTTAACGTCCAGGTGAACTCCTGTTTCGTTTTGCTCCGGTTGATGCAGAGGAGCTGCATGTCTGTGGCACACAGGGACGAGTGCATCATTAGGGGAAGCTCACATGTATTTCAGAGGAGTGTCACTAATCCAGCATGAAATTCAATTTGAAACTTGGAGCGCGTCTCGTTCCCCTGCTTTGATTCAGCGCCAGATAGCAGGAGGAAAGGGGGGTCCCGGCCTCGGAGACCAGTGTCTGCTGCTGTGTGTCAGCAGGCAAATCAACACAGGAATCCAGAGTAAACAAACACATTAAAATGTGCTTCTTTGTCTCTTCGTGCTTGATTTTCCTCTGTGGACGCACAATAGCATACAGGTCTGCAAACTGCAACAGCAGTTGTTATTTTTAGCAAGGAGTTTTTAAACTATTAGTCAGGAGCATTAAAGCAGCAGACGGTAAAAAAAGAGAAAAAAAATGGAGAAACTGCTGATGTTAACCAGACGTGTGTAACTGGAGAAGAACCTTTGGCTACCTTTGTGCTCGGGACGGCATCAAATCATCACATAACAATAACAACCACACTGAAGCTGCACTCGTCATGGTTGCCAAGGTGTTACTTTGCAAGATAAAATTTCTGTTTAAAGGGGAGAAAAAAACAATGGGTGAAAAATGACCCGTCAGTCAGCAGACCCTTCCAACAATACTGCTGCCGCCCCCCCAGTCTTCATGCTCAAGCAGAGAGACAGGGGCCCCTTTCCATAGCAGAGACCGGGCTAAGAGGTCAGCACGGACCTCTGGACATATCCTGCGATAATACTGGGGGCTATGTGACTGCTCGGGGGGTGGAGTGTTGGAGAAAAAACAGACTGAGAGAGATGAGAAGTAAAGAGCTGGCTGTTGGTAGGGACTGGAAGGCACGGATCATGGGATCAGCATGCAGGTCATCTGTTTGAAAAGGATTCCTGCCCTGGGTTGTCAAGTCCATGTGGTTTCTCCTCCCCACAGAAACCCCGAATGTTCCAGCTTCTCTTCGCTACAGTGAAGTTCAGAGGGTCTGACTTATGCATGACGTTATGGGAAGTCCCATTGCAATAATTGTGTTGCAAAAACACTTTTTGTTTTGATTTCAGTGAAGTACTTTTGTCTTCGTAAATGTTTTAGTGAAAACTGGAAAAGGTAAGCGATAAGGGACATCACTGATTGGATGATGACGTTTGTCCATCATTTTAGCTACTTGACATGCAGCGATTCTGCATGTCATCATCCAATCAGCAATGTCCCAAAGTACCTACATTTTCCAGTTTATCATTGTGTTTTTTAACGTTTCATTTTGTTTTCTTGAATTGAATTAAGTTTATCCAACCTAATTTTTTATGTCCATCTAACTCAATTTAATATGTTCTTCTTTTGTTTAAACAACTGAAATTAACCCATTTATCTAAGTAAATATCATGTATTTATCAAACTTAATTTAATGTTTTACTAACTTTGATCTTTATGTTTTTCCATCGTAACCTGATGTTTTTTTTTAACTCACACATGTCAAGGTTTAGGCCCAGGACATTTGTCAGTTCTATATTATTAAAATGAATGACCCAGCAATATTTTCACTACAGGGTCGAACTTTATAAATTATGAACTTTAATGTTTAGACCACGCAACGCCTTTCAGCACAAGGGTTTTGGTCATCATCCTGTCTCTCCTTCTAACTCATGATGCAGAGAGAAATAAAACATAACAGGATAAAAGAATAGGCGAAACAGGGTAAGACAGCTAGACAACAAAACCCACACTTTAACCCCAATCCGTCCAGACAGGGAAAAGGGAATGGTATCCCACAATTCCTTCCGCTGCCAGATCTGACAGCAGGCCCAATCACATATTTCAGAGCAAAAATTATGCAAAATGAACGACCTCAAAGGAATGAATGTTTTACAAAACACTTTTTCATCAAAACTATTATGATTAAAACCCACAGTTGATGCGAATGTCCTTGATCAATCCTCCAGCGGGAGTCTTGCTAACGCGCAGGGCGTCCTTTCCAAGTACATCCTTACGTTGTGATGTCATGACGCATTAATGGTTTCACACCAAAGCGTCACCAACTTAACTGAATTAATTTGAATAAAAGTAAAACACTTATGTCTGATAACTATGTGTTATTTTTAAGTTGATTGAACCAAAGCAAATAATAAAGTTAGATCAATTCAAAGAACTTTATCTTTACAACCACAGCCTAAATACTATTTTAAAAGTGCAATAATGACATTTACATAACGGTCATTTAAAAGGTTCAAGAATGACTAAAGAAAAACTTTAAAAGCCATTTTAAAGCCAGACTTGAAGGACTCACGCTTTTTAACAAAGTGACAAAAAAAAAGTATTTACAACTCCTAGGCTGCTACAATGATGTTGTATTATTTTGTAAAATGACAATAAAGGCTTCTGATTTCTGAATGCATGTTTTATGATTGCTGCTTAAACTGATACCACTATACAAGTGAAAAGGACCAACAACAGCCCAGAAGTTACACACAATTTTGTCTTGATACAAGACTTAAAGATAAATAAGTAAACAAATCCTCTGTTGTTAATTGGGAAGATCTGATAATGCTTTGTATTTTTTATCATTGAGTCACCAAGAGTGCACATTTCCCATAAAGGTGCAGTGACTTTTTCAACACACTGTATTTTTTATTTGAGTAGGTTTATATTGGTACAAGTTTGAGAAGTTTCACAGACTGCGGATTAGGGTCCAATTAGCATTTGGAAAAAAATCTGAGTAGTGCAAGGTAAATGTTGGTTTTAAAATATTAACATTTCTTTTGGAAAAAACCTAATTAATTGAGGAATCTTTGCATTTTCTGGGATTTTAAAGAAATTGTAGACAAAGGTGTTTAACGGGGAACAATCACATGACTTTAGTTCAGATGAAGAAAGCCTCTGTCATGCAAATTCCTTCTGTCAGAATATCAGCAGCTCTGATGAAAGTCTGTTAATTTTATCACCGTCCCTGAAACCGGACAAAATGAAGACAAAAACTGTTTTCTGCTGAACACTGAATCCTCTGTCCAAATGCTTTTTTGCATCATGGAACCTACTATTGTAGACCACTGAGAATTACAGGTAAGACATTGACAAAAATATTAAAATTCCAAATGAAAAAAGCTCCTATTTTGCTTCATAGACACACAAAAGTTTGAAGGTTTCTTGATACTCTTTTCTCTGGCTCCATCATTGCCAGTGTCTTTGTTTTGTCTCTTCTGTTTTACTTTGATACTTAAGCTCAGAATCTAAACGTCCTTAATCTGTTGCCAAAGATAAAAAGTATGTAAACAAAATGTAATCTGCTTCATGATAACTGCGATATGATGTGAATTAAGTAAGGATTCACTGTGAAGTTGTTAGCTGCGCCTTTCAAATGACCACTCCTAATCATGTGTCAGATCACTTTACAAGATGAATTCTCCACCAAATCAAAGCAGTAGAACCCCCCCCCCCCCAAAAAAAAAAAAACAGGGGAAAAAAAATGAATCACATTTTCTCAAAAAGAATGCACCTCGCTTTCTAAGAGGCCTAACGTTTCAGATTCATGTCCATACTCCACCCCTCAATCATGTAACTATAACCTTTTTTTAAGCGTGAATATAAAGGTCTTGACAAATCTCCCATTGTCCTCTTTCTCTCAGCCTGAGTGACACCCGTGTATTCGATGGCCGATAAGGTGATGATGAACAAAGGCCACATTAATACATAAAAAGGCAAGCTATCAAGCGTCAATGCCGCGCTGCAGCCTCACGTCACATGACCCACATGCTGGACAGCATGTCACAGCCAGCGCGCCCTCATTTGCATAAGACAATCGCCCCTTTCGGACGCAGGCCACAAATGTTGTCTAGACGACATGCATTAGTTGAGGGGGCCTGCAGACACACACACATGCATTAACACCTATATCTGCTCTGTGTCCATCCTCACACACAAAGACAGTCTCTTGTCAGTTCAGACGCCCCAGACGGAGCCTCCAGCCAGAGTGAGCCATAAATCAGCTTCAGGTCCGCCTCAGCCCAATTCTCATGCTGGGTTATTATGAAGAGGTGGATCTGGCTTGAGAAAGCATTAAATACATCACACACATGCAAATCTTCTCTGATGGAATGACAGGACAGCAGCAGCCAGTCACTACCACATGAATATCGCTTCTTACTTTGGAGATTATGCAAATATTCTGTTCTGGATGCCATGGGGGGTCAAAGAGACAATTCCTTTGAAATGAGATACGTGTTGATGTGACGACAATGAGTGTTGACAGTGCGTGCAATTATGTGTGCAGGGCTCTGTGGAAACGTGTGTAAAATATGCAACGGCGAGGGAGGCATATGGGAGTGTATGAGTACAGTGCGGTTGGTCAGCGGGCCCAGAGTGTTGGACGTGTGTGTTAGTCCAGCTGTAACGAACGCTGCAGCAGAAGGAAGTCTCCGGGGAGCTGATCATGTCTGTTTGTCATCTGCGCTGGGAGTCATCTCAACAACAGAACAACAACACAGCAGCTTTCTTTGAATGAGGGTTCTGCACATTCAGTTAACTGCACGTCTTTGACATGTAACGACTAACAGTGTGCAAAATCTTTGCTTTAGACTGTTTAATGTGCACACTTCTTTAATAAGAAGTTTTGTATTCAAGCAATTGTAATGATGATTTAAAAAAATAAAGTATACTACGTTTGAATTTGATCTACTTCTCTCTGCTGCCTTGAAGATGAGTGGCAGTGTATAAAAAAATAATGCTCCCTTCATCAGTTTTGTTTTCTCCAGACACGACGCTCTAAGGAGAGAACCTAATTCTGAAGTGAATCCAAATTGCAAAAAAAAAAACAATATTGCAGATTCAAATGCTGCTCAGATGGAGCCGCTCTGGCCAGCTGGACTATGGACTGATGGTAGAAGATCTAGAAGGAACGGGGCATCTGTAGGAGGAGCCGTTGAACATACAGACATTGGAACAGGTGAGTTAAACAGGCTTTTTATTACCAGCAGAGCCTGCTAGGCCCCAGACGCTTAAGGCTGTGTCACACAGCCACTACGTAGATTTAACGCATATTGCACAGAAAAAAAAAATTGTCATAATTGAATATACTTAGAAAAAGTTGTGGTCTTTACTGGAAATGTTCACAAATGAACTACAAATGAATCTAATATAGAACATGTACCGTCACCATGCGGGATTACTGCTCTGTTTAGATGCTATTCATTAGTGGTCCGAGCCTCAGTTTCTTACCTTTTTTTATGGCCCGCAGCAGTCACAGACTGCAAGGACCATATTGTAATTTTTTTTTGTTTTTTAACTTGTCCTGTCCAACAACTGGGAAAACAGACAAGAGCTGAGGGCCTCTTGTGTTGGACATATTTTACTTTAACAACAGGGGTTATTAATCTTCAGACAAACCAGAGGAATGTCTGAATAAACCCCCCTTGTAATTGAGGCCATACTTTATTAATTTCAATCATATTTGAACATTTTTGATGTTGGACCGGACGGAAAAGGAAAGGAGGGAAGAAGAGAGAGGGATGTTAAAGGGGGGGGGATAGGAGGGTGATAATAGGAGGGGGTGGGATAGAACCATGAAGCAGCATAAAGCAACAAGTTTACTGGATGTTTATCATTACGGTAAGGTTCAAGTGCAGTACAAATCTCAAAGGGCGGGGCCTGTCCACACACATACTCAAATGTCATCAACACACCTGCTAGCTGCAGAAGTGTCCACCTGCCAACATGTACACAAAACATGTACACAAAACAAATAGTGTTCACACATGCACACCCATGCCTTCAAGTTAACTGGTGTGACATATTTCATTCATTCAATCATGCAAACTATTAGTGTAAAGGTGAGCTAACACCTGTGCTCAGGTGAGTGTTTATTTTCTTCTAAAATGGATACCCCACCATGCAGCCCTTATTTTCCAAACCTACACAGGAAAAAATCTGGAAAGCTGAATGCATTCTATTCAGAAGACATGTCACAGAGAAGGCTAAGTGACATGCTTTATCGTCAATCAAGTGCTACAAGAAAGTGCAATGTAAAAAAAACCACAAAAAACATGGAAAATTGCACTGAGAGAAATCGGCGAAACAGTGAGAGGTGAACCCTCAAATACAAAGGGTACACCTTACCCTGGGTTCACGCTGCATCGAGTCCAGCTCAAGCAGCATGAGCAGTCTCGTTACGGCAGATGGCTGTGGTCCTGCGGCTGCCCAGACTTTGTCCTTTTTTATAAAAAAGATGTGCAGTATCATAAAAGATGGGGTGGTTCTGGACCTCTGTGATTAGCCTCTCGTCATCCATGGCATTAAATGAGTGATATGATGCCCTACCACTTTGTTACTCCTTGTCCCCGGAAGGGGACATAATGTTTACACCACGGTGATAACATAGCGAGTAAAAAATCAAGTAACTTTTGTTTTGAAAAAATGTTCCTGATGCTCTTGCATGATTTCCGGTTTAGGTAGTTTCATTTGCCCCAACTTCAGAAAAAAGTCCTCGGGCTCGCTCCTGGGTCTGGCCAAAATTTGAAGCCAATGAAACTGATTTGGAGTACCGGAGAGGCCGGACAGGACTGGATGTCATGTGAGCGCCTCTCACACTTTTCAAGTCACTTGTTTATCTTTTTCCTTCCTAAGACTCAGGCTGCTGCAGTGGATGCAGTGTGAGCCCAGGGTTAGATTTGGCTAAATGTAGAATCGTCACTAATACTTTAATAACACACTTCTTCTCTTCAAGTACGGCATTTAAAAAAAATATTTTTTTCTGCATACAAACAAACTTTACATTCATGGGATTGTCATTGTTTGCTTTGTTCATAACAGTAATGATGACTAGGGCAACTCTGATCGGGACTAAATATATAAACAGTATAAAAGAAGGCACTGTGTAACTGTTTTTGTAACACTTTTGAAAATTGGTACTGATATATGAGATGACAGCATCCATTATGCCCCTAAAGCTTCTCACTACACCCTGTTTATCAGCAGAAGTTTTCAAATGTCAGGAGAAGTGGTTTTCCCCTGCTACATTGCTCCCTCCATGTGGTTCTTCTTCTTTTGGTTCTTGAAGGGTCTGTCTGAATTGACAGTAAAGTGAACTGCACCAGAGTTCCTCAGCAAAACAGCTCAAGTTTTTTTGTTTGATCCCCATCAGAGTCAAGGTTCAATAACATCAGCCAGACAAAGCAGGTTTAAGCTAATATACTAGTCAAATGAATTGTTTCAGGATAATCTGTACCTCTCTTAGAATGTGTTCGTTTGCTGCTCCTGAATATTTGAGGGTGTTAATAATGCAGTTCCAACAGAAGCAAACATCTCACAGCTGAAAATGTTGAAGCTCATAAATCTGGGAAGCACAGAATGTTGAAGTCATGTGACCGGGCAAATAAGGAGAATGAGGAGGTTTTCCAAGGTAGTCTTCTGGAAACAAAGGAACAGGGGCAATCCTCTTTTAAACACGGAGGTGGAGGGATGATGTTTTAGAGATCCGGGACCTGGACTTTATGAAGTCTATCAGCCATTCAAGAGTACATGTCAAGTATTTGCTGTGAAATGAAAAGATTTTCAAATTGCCATGTTTCCTCCTATTGATAATAAACTTTTTGTTTCTGGTTTGGTTCAGTTTAACTTGATAACTAATGGGTAAAAAAAAAAAAAGTTTTTAAGTTCTTTTTATACTATTATTGTTACTCCTGTCAGTGTTTTTCCAAATGTATGACAACTTTTTTTCTGCATGTCATCTATTCTCTATCTTATGTTTGTTGGAGAATAAGTCACATTTTTTGTTCATGTTGGCCATTTTGGCACATTTATCCCCAGAATCGACTTAATCATGATTTTTTTTTACTCAACAAAGTTCATATTTTCCTGATTTTCCCACTGACAACCGTTTGCCCTTTAGCGGTAGTTTTCCACTAACAACCACTAGAGGGCACTGTAGGTGTGTTTATCAGTATTTGCTGCTGACAGCAACACAGAAGAAGAAGTGCTGTCCAAAGCAATTATGGAGGAGATTCTGATTGTTCTCCTTCTGAATTTCATGATATTTTTCTTATTTGCATTGAGACATTATTATTCTTGTTTTTATTTTTTCTTCCTTGGATTAATGTGATACAGCAAGTCATCAAACTGGGTCACAGAGACATGGAAGTATTGCTAAAAGCGCCATCATTCAGACGCAGCTCCCGCAGTAGAAGAATAAAAGAAAAGATGGAAAGATCTCATGAACCCAGACATGGAGACGTGATTACAGATGATTTTGTAGAGCTCTTCAAAATAAACAAACCCGATGTCTCAACATTTTCCTTTCATTGTAAATGAAAGATACAGACAATGCTTCCATGTAGCGATGAGGCTAAAAACTTGATGGTAGCTCCTCCCACATGTGATGGGAGAGTCAAGTTTAGGAATACATTCTAGTGAAAGCATTAAATATTGAATTTGACGCGTATCAAATAAGAGACAACATGAACTGCATTCTGTGTGACCATAGTATTATGCCGGGTATTGTGGATTTGTTCAGAACTTTGTTGCAATTTTCTTCCAAAAGTGCGACTTATATGTGGCCCTTTCTCCTTTAGTGTGCATTTTTGCGACCTACTCCGGTGTGACTTGTACTTTGGAAAATATGGTAAGCTCTTACTATATAGAGAACAAATCCAATTTGTAGAAAAAAACTAAATTCTATGTTTTGTTTCATAACCTGTCTGCACCTTTAGCTGGATGAGCTTCCACAACTTCTATCTCACTCAGCATGAGCAGATGGTGATTAGGTGGACATTTTTTCTCACGTTTTTTTCTTATCAAAATACAAAGAAAAAAAAAAGATATTGAGCTTTAAAAGTGCAAAAATGCTTGGTTAATCTGATTAAGGGGCAATACCTCTTTTTTTCTGTCACGATCAGACCCGTCTGCATCGTCAAAGCTGCTAGGCTCCGCCCAGCCTGTCAGAACAGTCAAGCATCTGCATTTACAGTGCAGACAGGAGCCACTCCCACACATTAACCACATCATTCATCACTTGTTTATCTTTTTACTTCCTAATTAAAAAAAAAAAAAAAACAGTATTTATCGCTGCTCCTGGAGCTTCCACTTCTCAAATACCTTCACCTTGACAATGAAGCAGCTAATTCATATGAATGATAATGAGGGACAGCTGATTTACTCTTTACTATAACCTGGGGTACAGATTCTGGGAGCACCCCTGTTGTTTAATGCCATTTTGGCGCCCCCTGTGGTGTCAGGCGTGCTGCAAAGTGAAGGTTTGCAAGAATGAAAACTGATATTTTTATTTCATTTTACAAGATGAGTAACATCCTGTAGTTTGGCCTAATACAGGTGTTTCAGGCTACAGCATTAGAGGGGGTGTGATGCTTTGCACATAGACGTAAAGTGATGACTTCACTTGCTGTCCTGTGTTTATCCTGCAGAAAAGGCTGGACATCTGGCTGCTGTCACTGTACAAACTGAGGAGGGGGCTCCGTGTAGGGGGGAGATAGAGAGAGATATTGCCTGTAGGAAAACAGAGCAAAATGAGAGCGGACAAGAGAAGAGACAGAGAGATGACCAGAGAAAACATGTGGGTCACTTCACCGCTGTCCAAAGCGGTCTCATTTATCCTCCCTCTTTTCCTTGGCTGCGCAGCCGCAGGGCAAACTGCTGCTCTGCAGCAAGACGGCATGGCCTCTGTCAGGACGGGAGCAGGAGGGATTGCCAGAGCTGTCGAGGGAGGCAGGACTCAGTTAGTGCTGGTTTATGGTGGACACTTGGACTCAGAGCAGCAGGCCAGGCTTGTAGAGGCTACAGCCACTTGCAGCAGCACTAATCAACACCTTGCTGTTCACACAGTGAGCCAACAGTCATTAACACATGTACTGCTTGTTAGAAGAGACCCTTTATCAAATACAACACGGTAGGCTGAAAGTGAAAGTGCCTTAACAAAAAGAAAAGTTCGCCCTTTCTGAGTGCAATGACTGCAAAGATAATCTCCCAAACACGAGTTTTTTAAGCAACAGCAGGGGTACAACTCAGTCTTCAGTCTGAAAACCTTTGCTACCTTCATCTAAAAATGTGGAAGAATGTTTCGACTGACTTGACTTTTTAATGTAGTTGTTAGGAAAAAGGCAGTAAATTGTTATAAAAGAGTATTGATGAGCCTTTTAGGAAAGAGAAACACATCAAATAAATTGATCTATGGAAAAGGTTGTTGGAAATAACTTTAATTAGTGCTTCATAGATGTATTCATTTTTTTTTCAACCCCCTATAACTCCTAAAACTATTATGTACTCTGACATCTGTATGAAAAGTCACCAGTATTCTGGAAAATTAAAAGAACAGCAGAGCAAAGGATGCTTTTGGGTTTAATACAGTAGTTTTCAAAATTACAGATCTCAAAATACCAGCTTTTGACAAGAAACTGATATCATTATACAGGCATGTTTCAGCCAGAAAGCAGGATTTTAGAAACTCACAACCTTTTAGCATCTTTCAAGTAATCTACCAAAAACAACAAAAATAAAATTGGTCAGAATCACAAAGTCAAATTATTTCAAAATAAAATATTTTTAATTTTGACTCAGCTTTTTAAATTTGTGCCCTTGTGATGCGTCCCTTCCGTCGTTTTTGTCTTGAACTCTGTCAAAACCATTTAATCCGCTCACTCAATTGTTGAGAGAATGGAAAATTCCCAAATATAAGACCATTTTTCCTTTTTTTTTCCATTGCCATGTGTCAATAGAACCAATAAGTAATAGAAATGCTACCATGAAAGAAATTACATGCTTTTGCACATGTGAAAAAAAGTCAAATTTCAAACAAATTTGTTATTATTTTTAAAGGATGTTTGTAAAAATGAAGATGCTTTTTAATGACTGTGTGCGTTTTGATGTTCAGAATATTTCAGGGCTCACCACAGCCAATCAGCTTTCACTGGTTTGCATCGAAACACTAATGGCAGACATTTTTATGCCGGATGCCATTTGTACAACAAGTTACTGTTGAACCTGTCCAAAGAACTGCAGGTGAAAACCACCAGCTTTTGTTGTCACCCGGTACAGCACATCCACCCTTTGTCACAGTCAGTCTTTAATTATATTCTGTCCCTGTAGAAACAGATACATTTACTTGCTACATATTACATTTTTCTGGTCAAATTTTAAGTGTTTACTCCATAAATGCTCTTAGCAAAGATTTTTTGCCAACCCTTCATTTTGTTGTACATCTTTATGAATGATGCAGATGAAGGTTCTGCCTCTGTTGATGAAGCAGATTAGAATCCCGGTGGTTCTGGTCTGAGCTTTCACCACATAAGCCCAGTTCATTCATCACTTACCTGAATTTTGTCAGTTTGGCTTGAAACTCTGAAGTCTGCTGTGGTCTTCTGCCTCTGTGCTCCATCTTCTGTAAAACCTCTCTGACATTGGAAAAATGTATTTTTGCACAGAAAACCATCATTCATTTTTTTTTTCTTTTTTATCATGCTTGTATGATCCCAGAGATGTTTGCAAAAATAAAAATAAAACTTCAAGCTATTTAAGAGCATCTTGCTTGACACTAACAGCATGTCTGATAAAGTTCAGACCATCCTGTAGTTCCCTTGGTTGTCTTGGCCATATCTGCATGTCTACATGCTTCTTTGTGATTGGTTGATTTGGGAATGATCACAAACATATCACTCTTCTAGTGGCTCTTGAGCTGAAAATGTTGAACTCTCATAATTTTCTGTCCATCATTCATAAATCAGTCCAAATGTTATCCCATGCAGGAAGCCAGCCAAAGGTAACAAAAAAAAGCAAACCTTACAAACCTCTAACTTTAAATCTGGACCCTCAGTGTCTGTTTTGTTCATCTTCATCTGTGCAGAGAGAACAACTGGAGGAAAAACTTCAGCTTCTTGACAACTTGACCACAAACGATAGTTTTGTCCTAAAGCTCCCAAAACGTCTTGTTTTTACCAACTTCTGAACTCACGAGTCCTAGATCTAAACATTTTTTTTTATAAATCTACAGCAGTAAAAGAGAAGTTGTTTCTAACATGTTTTAAACGTTTTCGATTTCTTCAAAATGTAACACACAGGGAAATACAAAGATTTATTGCTGGTATCCAGTAGAGTCAAGGACTCCTTTGTTTATTACACTCAACAAAATGTAAATGTTTTTGCTTCCATTTAATAATAATAATTGGATTGGATTTCTCTGTGCTTTTTCAGACACTCAAAGCGCTTACAATGTATGTCCATTATTCATTCACTCCTCGTTCATACTTGGTAATGGTAAGGTACATATGTAGCTACAGCTGCCCTGGGTAGACTGACAGAGGTGTGGCTGCCAGTTTGCGTCTACGACCCCTCTGACCATCACTGGGGCATTCATACGCATTCACACACCAGTGGAGCCACAATGGAGGTAGGAAGGGTGAAGTGTCTTGCCCGAGGACACAACAAGTTTTGACTGGGGGGAACGGGGATTGAACCTTTGATCATTGGCTGACCTCCTCAACCACCTGAGCCACTCACTGTCATGCGATAAACTCAAAGATGTGAAACATTTTCTATAAACACAAAATAACAGTTTCTCTCAAACGATGTGCACACGTCTAAATCTGTGATAGTGAGCACCTCTCTTTTGCTGAGATAATCCTTCCCACCCCACAGGTGCGCCTTATCGAGACCCTGATTAGACAGCACGATTATTGCACAGGTGTGCTTTAGACTAGCCACAATGAAAGGCCACTCTGAAAATGTGCCTTTTTATTTTATTGGGGTCAGTGTTTGGTGTGACCACCATTTTGCTTTTGCAGTGCAACACATTTCCTTCGCATAGAGCTGATCAGGTTGTGGAATGTTGGTGCACTTCTCTTTAGTGGCTGTGTGAAGTTGCTGGAACACGCTATCGTATAGCTACGCCGATCCAGAGCACCCTGTTTAATGGGTGACATATCTGGTGGCCATGCAAGAACTGGGGTGTTTTCAGCTTCCAAGAATTGTGTACAGATCATCATGCTGCACCATGATGTGATGTTCTTTGCTGTATGGCATAGCAATGGGCCTCAGGATGTTGTCACAGAATCTCTGTGCATTCAATGTGCCATCAATAAAGTGCACCTGTGTTTTTTGTTCATAACATACTCCTGCCCATACCATAACCCCACCGCCACCATGGGCCACTCAACAACCTGATCAACTCTGTGTCAGGGGGATGTGTTGCACAACAGGAGGAGAATGAACACAAAGCAGAAGTGCCCACAAACTAGCGCAGGTTTGTGAACAATATTTGAAAGAAATTGTTGTTTTTTGAGTTTTTTTTAAGATAATTGGAGCAAAAACTTTAAGTGTTGCTTTTGTATTTTTGTTCAGTGTACTATTGTCTGGCCTATCAAGTATCAAGTACAAGCTGAGTTTTCAGTTAAAAAAAACCCTGAAAATCAGTTTGTGCTGTTGAATTTAAGTTTAACCTTCTCATTTTTAAAGTCCTGTTGCTAGAAAATGCTCCTTTTCTGGGAGTCTTTGGCCAATCATATAAACCCGGACGATCCGTAAGCTTGTAAGTGCAAACACAGACTCACATGTACATAAACCTGCATATGTATCTCCAGTCCTGTTTCTTCCAAGACTTCAGAGAGAGGAACCACTCTTTAATCATTTCATAAGATCATTTGCCTGGTAGATACGCCTCAGGCTTTTCCCATTACCCGTGACTGCCTGGCTGCCTTGACCTAGATATAAATGTGTGTGTGTGTGTGTGTTTGATGGAGAATGGAGTAATGACTTTCAGCCCATGCATGGCTGTGCCTAGCAGTGGCTAAAATGCATGCAGACATGCAGATGAGTCAACACATCTATATGTGCACCGTGCAGGTAACGCACAGAAAAAAGGAGCAGCTCTGTTTTTGTGTGCCTTCAGTCTTTCCCGTTCAGACAGTGGTGTGGTGGGAGTGTGATGGTGTGGGGCTGCTTAGCTCCATTGTGAATGGAAACCTGCTTTGGTCTAAAAGAAATCCTACAGCATAACCTCCATCAGCTCAGGAGCCCTTTGGTTCTACAGCAGGATAACAAACCAAATCCAGCTGAAGGTCCACTTCTGCTGAGACTAAAAAAAATGTGTCTTCAAAATCAGGAATGGTTTGGTCTGGACTGAGATTTTTATATTTATTTATTTATTTATTTATTTTATCTTAAACAGTTATTTATGATAGAAAACCATATTTTGTTGGATTTAAATTATTTTGCAAAGTATTCAACCAAGTTTCTTCACAAGCACAGATGGACACTTGGACCTCACAGACCTTTCATAGTTTCGGAATCATTAGCATCTGGGTCTGTGGGTGAGTCAAGGAATTGGAACAAGAATGTGTGATGAGGCTTCAGTTGATAATAAAGGACCTGAAGGATAGGTTGTTATGGTGGAGGGGTATGATTCTCAAGTATTGTCTTTTTTCTCTGATTTTTAGGTTCTTCCTGCACAGAGTGGTGTGTGTTTTCTCCATAAATGTGTGTTTTCTCCATAAATGCGTGTTTTCTCCAGCATCCTCCCACAGTGTAAAACATGCTGCATTGGTTGACTTGAGAAGAGGTCCTTTAAGAGTGTCCAAGGTGTTCTCTGAGGGAGCTGGGATTGGCTCCTGCAGCTCTACACAGGAAACAGGTGCTGTTGATAACAGATGGATAAAAACTTTAATGGTTTTACTTATATTTGTTTTGTTGTGTATTAAGATTCGTGTTCAGTGTGTTTCAGTTCAGGGTGTTTCTGCTCCAGATGATCACCACAGGTTTGCATGTCTCAACACCCCAGTTTCTTCCTTTCGTGTCCCTTTGTTTGTTTGGTTAATTGTCTTTCTGTTTCTCTCTTATTTCTATTTTTTATTTATTTTCTTTGGTGTTTTTTTTCAATGTTGTTGTTAAGTGATATTTTTGGATGTTTCTTTTATGTCTTCCACATTTGATTCTCATATATATGATGCTCAAATATTACGTAAATTCTTTGAAAAAAACGGCAAGTGTGAGCTTTTTGTTGCAATACAAGTAAGATTTGATCAGTAGACCAGAAGGAAAAAAAAGAAAATGTTTGAAGAGTAAGTTCTGATGTGTCGAACTTTTTCCAACGAGGAAACAAAACCTCAATCACATAAATGTTTGTTCCATCTTTTTTTTTTAACCAAGCTTAATCTGCACAGGAAACCGCTCCTTCCCCAAAGTAGAGGTCATCAAAGACGGGAGCTGAGCGGACAGCGAGGAGGGGTCACCACTCCAAGACCTCTTGTAGATTCAGGCCAGCTTCCGACGCTGCGCCTGGGGGCAGCAGTGATGGATGGAGGAGCTTTGGGTCAGACGAGGTGAGCATGAATCTGAGACAAGCTGAGAGATGTCAAGACTGACGGTAACACCAGGGTTACACCGAGGCAGGGAGCAGGAAAAACAGGCAGATAGAAAGCAGAGGGGAAGACGGAGCATGGCAGGAATGTGCGAGGAACATCTGCCGATCTGGGATGTGAGGTGAGGATGAAGCAGCCTGAATGCATTTTGTTCTCTCCATGTGAAAACAAGGAATCGATGCAGGTGACCCGAGCTCTTCATGCTCTTTAGGTTGACCATCACTCTTGTTTTTTTTTCTCTGCAATAATTTTGGTATCAATTGTCCAAACTTGGACAAAATATCAGTTTTTGTGATTCAAACAAAGCAATGAATGAAACATGAAATCTGCAGAAGACTGAGAGATGATTTTAATAGCTTTTCCTGGATGACGAGGCTGAGTGTGATCTGACCGAGACACACTTAAAACCAGGGTGGGCTATTCTCACATTCAAGTTGAAGGCAGAAAAAGCCGATTTCTAATCCTATAAAATCACCTCTGGCTGTACAAGCATACCTGATATGTCAGATCCAGCCGGTCTGTGAGATTGCATCCAAGCTGCGTTCTTTCCCTGAAGCCATGTCACAAGCCCTTGTATCTCTTCATTCCAGTTTCAATCACATGCTGGTCCAGCATCTCACTCCATGTGGGTAAATGTTGCCTTGGGCGGCCAAGGGGTATAAGGCCATTCTGTGGCTATCAGCCCCCCCCCTTGCATGAAAGGACATTTATTACAGACCAGACAGTGTGTGGCTTCTTGCATATGACAGAGGGCTGCAAGTGAAGACCAAAATAAGAAAGCTGGCCGAGCATACCTCAAACATTACTTACAGCATGAAAAGTCCAAAGGATCGAGGCAGTTTGAGCTGTGTTTGATGCAGTTGTTCAGAATTTCCAACAGGTTCTGAACAATTTTATGCCGTGACAAAATTGTGTATCAGCAGTGACCTCTGACACAAGTTGTGTTTGCAAATTCAGCCAGATGGGACGACGAAGAAGAAGAGACAAAGTGCTTCCTTTTTTGAAGCTTCAAAATAAAAGTGGCACAAAAGCACAACTGTCAGATTGAATTATTATTATTTAAACGAAACCTGCTTTCTCTAACAGCCCTGACCAAGAATTCAGTGAGGCATTAGGGTTTTTCCTGTGTTTAAAGTCCCACTCAATCATCTTTTGATCTATTGTAAAAGCAATCCTAGTGGTCTTTTAATTATGATTCTTCCGTTTTTAGCCAAAAAAACAAACAAAACAGTGGTCTTTTTTTAGGACATAGTTTCTGCAGAGCAGCAGGAGTTTATCAGAATTTCCCCCCTGAGTTGTGGGCAATTTTCATTGGAAAGGGTCTTTGACAAATACTGATGCTGTATACTGAGTTCTGCATGCCATTAGCTGCAGTAACAGTTGCTGCTTGCACAGCTCAGCAAATGCCTGAACTGTTTGTATGAAAGACAATGGCATAACAATGCCAACAACTTATTAAATAAGTAATATTTGTTTGTATAGCACCTTTTACAGACAGCAGTCACAAAGTGCTTCACAAAAGAAAAATAACATAAAATACAGCACAGTTAAAAATACATAAACTCCAAAATGTACAGCTTGAAACACTCACACATATTGTGTTCTACATCTGAGTGCCTCAAGGCCTCATGAGATTCTCCACACAGTCCACATGAACATATAAAATTGATGATAACCTCTTTCATTGAATTTTGCGTGTATACACCCACTCCAATGAAAGAATAAGTGGTGTTTTTAACACATTCTTGTACCATTTTTTACATGACGGAGGCCATTTATAAAATAAAAAACATTATATTAAAACATATTCTTTATATGTCTTTATTCAAATTATGATGAATCAGGATGCAGTTTGAAAAAGCTTGTAGTTGTTACATAAAAACAATAATCGCCAAGCGGCAAGCTCCCTGCTTCACTTAATTTTCCTCGTCTGAGCTGGCATCTGGCTCAGAACAGCCCGGCTGGATAGCTCCACTATTGCTAGCAAGTTTTGTTGCACCACTACTGTTAGCTTAGGACTGTGAGAGGCTGTAAACGAGCGGGTAAGTGTGTAAGCTAAAAGATGATGGGAAATATATGGAGGCTTACTTCCGCTCTAACAGTTGGAAGTACAACTCAGAGGCAAATTTCTAATGAAACCCTGCCACTTTGCAGAAACTAGAAAAAATGGCAAGTTTGTGATTTTTGACCACTGGGAACAGTGATCATTAAATGAAAAGAGTGGGACTTTAAGGTTTTTTTGTTCCCTGTCACTGGATAAATCACACTACCCTGTTTTGCCAGCCAGGGGCAATACGTTTCAAAATCAATTAAGTTTGTAACTTAACACCCCTGCTTTGTGAGGTTCACAGGTATTTAAAACAGAGAGGCCCAGAGGCAGAGCCAGGATACACAGGAAAGATGACATCCTGGCTATAACCTGTCAACACCTGAAGATAAATGATGGATAGTTCAACATCAACCATCAGCATAAACAGAATATTGCAACGACCCTGCTGGTACGTCACTACAGCCGAGCTGCTAATGAAGCAGCTTCAGTGGAGAGCTGTCCATGCCCCATACACTGTACGGTCCCTAACAGTCTCAGAGAGGAAGAAACAGGCAGGGAAGCAAGAAATCTGCTTTTCAGCATCAATGGCCATTTTTCCAAGCATACCCAAACAGCCAAACAGCATGGAGGTTTACTTCTGTTTCCAGCCCTCTCACTCATGGTTTTCACCCAAGATTCTCCACTTCCCATGAGTCTTAGGGGCTGAAGGGGGCTAACCCCCAGGTCACTACAATATGAATAATTTGTTATAAGTAAAAATGTGTCCAGTGAAAATCTTTTTGACTTCTGATTTAAAACCGAAGAATCAAACTAAAGCTCACAGGGTCGGTTCTCATGGTGTTTTCCGACCCTCTGGTACGTCTTTCTGCTCACAAATGAAACAGATGTTTGCTTGTACCTCAAAAACAGAAAAGCTCAAA
Source organism: Oryzias curvinotus (assembly GCA_023969325.1). NCBI lineage: Eukaryota > Metazoa > Chordata > Actinopteri > Beloniformes > Adrianichthyidae > Oryzias > Oryzias curvinotus. The sequence continues at coordinate 5,466,612 of CM043710.1, read as the reverse complement.
TATATCATTTGCTTTACTTAGTGAAAGAGATGAAAGACGTGTGAATGTTCTCACTTTGGAGCCTTCCTGTTTGCAGAAATTTTACTCCAATAAAAGAATGATGTGGTAATTAACAGAGACCAGATGAGAGCAAGGAAAGGAAATACTGACCACAAGATTTGTGAGCACACAAAACACAACAGGAAGTGAACCAGGTCATGACAGAAAGTGGACAAGAGCTAACAAAACAGGCCTATAACAAACTATAGCAAAAATGTGCAATGATAAACAAGGGTTAGGCAAATGAAAGATTATATTTTGAATGTATAAATGACCAAATCTACAAGAAATATAAATATTAGCTTTTTTTTCAGATCAGTGATTAAGTGTTTACCCTGACAGCATTTTTAAATGGTAAAGTGCTTTATTTTTCTGGAGCATGTGGACTGTTTTCACCTGAATGTATGTCACAGCACATGTTCACAAGGTTCACCAGGACTATTTCTGTCATGAACCATGAAGAGAGCCTGAGGTCAGTGAATTGGGCCTCCTCCACCCTACATGTATGCTCACAGAAAGCAGCCAAAGCTTACCTTTATTTGCTGTGCAAAGATGCTGAACTTTCCTAAAAATTAGAAACAAAAGAGGCCAAAAACAGATCTGAAACATATAAAAATAAACTGGTCTCCATAATGAGAACACAGAAAATGTATACTATAGCAAGTTACTAGAAGAAAATAGTACCCGTATTTCCACGACCATAGGGCGCACCGGGTTGTAGGGCGCGGTCTCAGTTACGGGGGATTTTTCAGTCTTTGACACATACAAAAGGCGCACTGGGTGTTAAAGCGCAGGCACGTTAACGCCCCGTTCGGACCCTCCAGAGTGGGTTAATCAAAGAACCAGTCACTGTTATTTTAGAGGAAACCCTTTTTTTTCTGTTCTCCCGAACTGGGTCACACAAACTGAATGCACGATCACAGACTCACTTGCACTCAGCGCCTGACCCCCATTCCTGTCCTTCACGCGGGTGCGTCTGCTTTCCTCCTTTCTACACACGCGCTAGCGAAGAGACGGCTTAAGCACACACGCACAATCACTGTGTGTGTTTAAAAAATGCAGCATGAGCAAATCTGTTAGTTTTGATTTATTTTTTATTTTTTCAGTCATAAAACAGCATCTAAAAATCCATCAATCCACGTAAACTAATAGCTTGCAGTTTAAACGGGGCTTAACCATTTTGTAAATGTCGTGGGGACCTGGGACTTCACACCTCCCCACACTATGACTTAGGGAGCTGTGAAGAGAAAAGAGGGTTATGTTATTATGTGAATAATAATAATAATAATACATTTTATTTATATGGCGCCTTTCTGGGCACTCAAGGTCACCGCACAGCATGTATACAGTATAAAAATACAATAAACAGTTAAAACAACAACAACAACAATTTAAATATACACAATTAAATAAAATGTATATAAAAAAGTTTTGTGTTTGAACAAAACAAATGGGCTATGCTGCTGAAAATTAAGGTAGGCATACTATTCATCTGGTCGCCCCACCCTCCTGACCGAACCCATCAGGGTTTGTGGCATGTGCGGGGCATAAGCAGCTTTCTATTACAGTCAATTACATGGGAGCTTCACTCTCACCACCTCGATGAAAGGAGCCCTAACTGGTCCATACTTATCTCCCACTTTCTCACGCCGCCTTCTTCTACGCCCCACAACTACACATTAGGCGCACCGCCTCATAGGGCGCCCCCTACAGTTTGGAGTAAATTTTAGACTTTTAAGTGCACCTGATTTGATTTATTGATTTATTTCAAGCTTTTCAAAGCAATAAAGAATTTACACATATTTATCAAACTCATTACAGAAACAGTGAAATGCATAGATTAGAAAGACAGAAAATAAAACAAAACAAAAAAGTCACTTAAATTACATTTGCTTAATTAAATAGAGTGATCATTAACTAAAGTCAAGTAGAGCTTGATTTAGTTGACCTCGGGCGATGGTTAAAGACGAGCGCCAAGTGTTTGAATACTTGCAAAAAAGCAGAAAGCAGATTATACCGGCCTCGTGCTTCACATATTTCTGCATTGGCTCAGCCTGATCAGACCAGCAAACATCAATCACACCAACAGCAAAAAATGTCATCCAGGAAATAACTTTAAATCAATTATACTTTTTAAACACAAAATAAACAAACAAAAATATTTCATACACTTCATTTAATGTAACATCATTAAACTGAAGAGTTACGTACCAAGTGAAATTGTTCTTTGTGGAAAAAAAAGAAATAAGGTAACTAAAGTCTCCATCAAAGCTTAAGTCAGACTTTGTGAGCATCATATAATTAAACTTTTCCTTTTTTAAATTAACACGCTTTTTTGTAGAAGGGCAATACGTAATAATAAAAGCTATATTCTTAACAGCAAACCTTCATCAGATGTGAATGTTAATCTTAAGTTTGGTTCTCGCTCTGCGCGCCCATGTGTAGAAGTGTCCTTGGGCAGGACACTGAACCCAGCATTGCTCCCAATGGTTATAGGTTGGTGCCAGTGTTTGGCAAAGATCAAATCAGCAGAAAAGGAAGGAAAATTTCTTGCACAACTCATGACAAGAATGGTTTAGAATCTAAATTATGCAAATTTTTGTTTAGGATAGTTTACAAAGCTCTTTATCACCTCATAGATATTGAATTCAGCTTTGCTTGGAGATTACCCTGACCTACCCTCCGTGATGTCTGAACTGAAGGGTCATTGCTTTATTTCCATGGACAGATAATGATATTCAGCTTCACATGGCTCCCGAAGGACTTCAGTCTGCAGGGAACCCATTGCAGGATGGGCAGTGTGTCTTTCTTCTCAGACATCTCTAAAACCAGGCAGAACAACCATCCTCAATCACCCTTTTTCTGTCTGTCACCGGGTACCGCTCACCACACTGGCGGTGCTCCCAAAAGCCAACGTGGCATCACATTCTTGACTAAACGTGCATAAAAACAAATTAGCCTGGCCTATACAATTTGCAAAGAGATGTGTGCATCCAGCCAGCAAATAGATGTCATTCTAAACCAAGGTCGGGATGGTATTGAGGCTGGAAATTTAGGATTGATGTTTGTGTATGGCGGGCTCCTCCACTTTTCACTCTCAGGCTGTCGTTTTTGAGGCTATTTGGACGACACTGAGTCTGGGGCGGGGGGCTAACATAACAAGCCCGTCTGCTTCAAACTTGTGGTTAAAAAGTAAATTGCACTATACCTCATCCTCATAAGGATTTTAGAGATCAAAACCCACTTGCATACATTTCACTTCAGCTCATTCACTTCCAACATTCTTTGTTGATCCCAGGAGGCTAAACAAAGATTTGAAAAAGAAGACACTTCTTTTGTGTTCACAAAACTGCAGAAATCTTTCTGAAACTTCCTATGTCTAATTTGATCTTTAGAAAAATATGAAGGTCGGTGCGCTTTAAAATTTTCATTGAGGCTTGTATTTACTTTGAAATGCAGTTGAACATAATCCATTCATTCAGTGTGCTCCACTTTCATACAGCTCACCGCTTTGTTTAATCAGCAGCATTATTCACATATGATGAAGGTTTCCTGCCTTTTAAGAATATAGCTTTTCTTGTTATGTATTGCCCATTCTACAAAAAAGCGTGTCAGTTAAAAAAAGGAATGGTTTTATTATGCGATGCTTACAAAGTCTGACTTTAGCTTTAATGTAGGCATCACGAACAAACTATTCATTTGACCTGTATGTATCCAGTCCTGAGTTTTAGATCATACATTGAAAAAGAATTAAAAGAAAAAGAGTGAAAGCAACTCTGAAAAAAACACTAACCGTACAACGATGAGAGGACAGGTGAAGGATTAGTTGTGGTCGAAAGTTTTTATCCATTAAAGCTGAAATTGGATTAAAGATACATTATGTTGGTCAGCAAATCAACAGTTGGAGGAAATTATGTGTAGAAAAACGTTTATTGGAAAAAATGCAATATTAATAATAATAATTATTAATTATATTCTTTTACTAAAAGACTCGGGGGCAATGGTGCAAATGCAAACACTGATCCCTCAGAGGATGGGTGTCACCTTTGGAGACAGGAAAACAACCATTTCAGTCAGTCTTTTGCTGACCTTGTTCAGGCGACCTCTCTGGCCTCTGAACACACATTCTAGTAAAACAGACCACTTCTGCAAATCTTACTGAGGGACAGTTGTCATGTGCAACAGATGCAGATGATGCTACAAGCAGCCACACACAGAAGCTAATTGGACACATAGACTGATATCAACTATAGGGCAAAATCTGGATATATTTCACCCTTTTTTTATAGTCCTTTTCAATTATCCATCACTGTTTTGTCATCAAGTTTGATCAAATTTCAATCAAAAGTGAGAAATCTGTAAAAAGAAAAAAAAATCTGGTCTTGAGCTAGTGTTTCCCTGTAAACCAGCATCAGTCTAATTCGTTAAAGTGGGCATCATACATAATTTTCCATAGCCACCGTCATCCTCCTTCCTCTCATTACAAATGATTAAAAAAAATCCAAAAATGCATGTTTTTTTATTTCCTAAGTTTGTTGCAGCTGCTGGAAAACAAAAACAAAAAAAAACGTTTCAATAAGTAAAGACAGACTAAACATCACTGTGATGGTTTGGCCAACAAAGAAACCCAGGAGCAGGAAGGACATGACACAGGTCCTCAAATTAGCAATGTTTCAATGACCAGAGTGAACAGAACCAAAACCAGGGAAGTAAAGACACTCAGACACAAGAAAGCCACAGGAGCTCAATGAGAAGTAGATTGCAACTGTGGCTCTGACAGGAGACCTCAGAGGAGGGGAGGGCATCCAGGAGAAGTCACAGCCTGCCAGACTAATCAAAACATAAAACCAGAACAAACAGTACACCATGAGAAAAAGCAAAAGCCAAAGAATGTACACTAGTGTGCCGAAATGATAGTCATTTCCACATTTACTGAAGACATAAAATCTTCAGTATTCTTCAAAGAGAGGAGAATCTGATATTTTACCTACATCATACATTTATCCCACATCAGCTGGCTATTCCCCCCACTCCCATACATTACAAAATTACAAAGCTATTTAAAAATGAGCTAAAAAACAAAAAAAAGTCACCCTGCACATGCAGGCAGCTCATCCAGAAATCCATTTCCTCTGATGCATGTTCAAAAACAGCAAAAAGCCTCATGAACTCATGAACTGAGGAATCAATTCAAACCAGTTAAAACAATTAAATTTTCAGAGATTCTAACCAATCCATCTCAGTCCCTGCACATCTCCCTCCCTTCTTTATTTGAACCTCCGCCTTGCTTGAGATTCATTCGGATGCATTGTAAATATAAAGTACACCACAGAGCACAAGCCCCCCTCCGGTATGCGTGGGGCCACACCGAACAGAGCCGGGCCGGACTAATAAGTCCCCAGGCTGTGGCGGGCAGGCTTGTGGTAGGTGGATGATGGATCTCAGTGCCAGGCACTATAATGGTGGGACAGAAGAGCATCAGGGTGAAGGACAACAGTCTGGCCTCTCTCCTTAATCAGATGCAGATCAAGCTGAAAGCAGCAGAGCAGCAAATCCCTCCTTAGACAGCAACTCACTGGACCTCCTGTACCTTTGCCTTTCCCCTCCCGGCACCACCTCCTCTTCCCTTCATCCCTCTTTTCTTTTCCTGATTGTCTTTGCAGTGGAGCTTAGGGTGCCGAGCAGGGACAGCCATAGATGCTCAGAGGCCTTTACCACTGAGATCATAGAGTCTAAAGCCCTTTGTAGCTTGTTGATAAAGTATTGATTTCTCTGCAAGCCACTGTTTACGAATCACCTTGGTGGGAGTGACCCCCCAAGACCTTAGGGTGTGAGGTGGGGAGCCTAATGGGAAACACAAGGGACCGGAGTGAAAAATGAAGAAAGAGTAATGTGGAGGTAGACGGTGGATTTGGGAGGGGGGTGAGATGGGAATTGATTGGGGACAAACCTGTCTGTTAATTGAAGGGACGGATCAATGATGCTGGAATGTTGAATTTGGGACAGCAGGGCAGGAGGCTCATGCATGGCTGTGCTGACACACTCAAATGAACAGCAGCTTCGCTTTGATGCCTTTCTTCATTGTCTCCTGAGATTAAGGCCCAGGCAACGTGAAGTGTATGAGGAATGCTAATTTCAGCCTCAACCTTCCCACTGCTTTCTGACTTCTGAGGAGGAGGGGGTGATCAACAGCAGCAAAAATTTAATTTAGGAGAATGGGTCATTTTCACCAGATGAACTACTGAGGTAAACATTTTTTTGTTGTTTTGTTTTTACAAATTACATTTTTTTATCGTTTGGCACTTTATTTTTTTTATCCATTTCATATCAAAAACTCCACATAAATATTAGAAAAAGATTTAGATTTCAACATTCGTAAAATCAAATTGACTGCAGCTGACTATCCTCAGCAGGTGATGGAGAGTCTAGAAGGATACCGGAGAGGTGTGTCCGTTGCCTACAACCTACTGACCACAAACCCTCATGAACCACAGAAACCACCAAAAGAAGGATCTCAAATTTTGACTCACAAATCAACAAAGTCACAGATGAACTGTGTTTTAGATTTTTTTATGCATTTTAAGGTACGGTCAAAAATTGTAGCTAGTTTCTTAGCCATGTTTCAGATTTACTAAGTTTATAATGTTTTTTTAAAACTTCAAAAGGATAAGCAGCAGCTGATGAAAGAGCAATGTTTTCTGTTTCATTCAGGGATAAAAACTGCCGGACAGAAATCCACTAAAAGTACAGGAGAGCATAAAAAGCGAAAGTGCTGATTCCCACAGTTCTCCACTCTCCTGCACAATGTTGTCAGAAAACATAATTTGTACCCGCAGCCCTGCGAGCCACCTGGCAACATTAGCAGCATGCAAATAGGTCTGTGTATTACAAAGTTGTAGACAGAGAGAGATTGAGGTAGAGGGAAGAGATTGCCCTGGAGGATTAATGGCATCATTCTGTATGCACCTCTGGACTCCAGGACCGCCTGCATGTTACCCACCGCTGACATAGAAGGATAATATTGTTTTCATGAGAGTACCATGTTCAGGGATCTATCCATTCCTTCAGGAACACTAAAATTAGAGGGCCTGGTCCATCATCAGATGGCCCTGTCAGGTTTTAGGGGAAGAATTAATAAAAGTGTGGCATATTGAAAGCAGATGGATATGACGCTGCAGGTCAGTGAGTCTGTTGCGCCAGCTTTGGCAACAGTCTTAATGATCGCAGCTCTTCCTGATGGCAGAGCAGCAAACAGTGTGGCTGCTCAGGTTGTACAACATTATACAATCTTGAAGCCCATTTTATGTTTTAGTTTCATTTGATATGGTGCTGTAAAGTCTGTAAATGCAAAAAAAAACAAAAAAACAATGCAGGTCTAATCCACAAAAGCAGAATAAACTCCAATATCAAGTCCAAGATGACATCTGCAGATGGACGAGAAGATGAAAGAAACTTGATGTTATTAAAAATGCTTTTATACCAACTAGAATATGGTTCAAGCAACACATCTTTTATATAACAACTTTATATAATTGTCTGGGTGTAAACAGCAGACATAAATATAAGACACAATGAAATAAACCATGTCATTCAATCAGGAAATATGCAACCATGTTTGCAGTCGCTGGACTTTAGTCTTCAGTTATTTTGGCCCACTGGCCCAATACGTCTTTTTGAGTTTTGTAGCTAAGGAGTTGTTAAAGGTCTGTGTCCACTAAAGAAATCTCAACAGAAATAAGGTTAGATTTTTACCTTTTCTTTAAAAAATGCTTACTTGCTATAAAAAAACACAACCTTTTTTAAAAATACATTCCCCAAAGTACGTAGATGTCCATAAATCCCCTATAACGTAACTGTTTGCTTCTACTCAAATACATGTTCTTTCATAGAACTCAATAGAAATCAACGAAAACCTTTGATTTGTGGGCTATGTGTTTGTAAGTTGATGAATGTTCATCTCATCGATGGAAAAGAGAGTCATGTTGGCCTCTTATCATCCCTCTCAAAGTAGACACTGCATCCTGTAGTGTAAGTGTGACAGGTCATACAGTCCACAGGCGATGCTGACACAGTGTGACATTGATGGTGACTTTCAGGTGAAAACATGTTAAAGCCACAGAGTGACAGAATTCACAGGAAAAATGCATTCAGTGTTCTCAAATGACTTTGTCTGAGCATGTATGGTTTGTATGTGGGAAGGAGGGGGTGTCTCTGTCTCTCTTTTCTACACACAATCCCCCCTCCCCCATTCAACCACACACACAGTACTGTTTATTCTGTCCTGTGGACCCAGTGGCCCCCAGCTTCAAGGCCACTGAAGGCCAGGCTGGAGTGTGTGAGCTGCACTATCCTGTTTCAGGCCCCTCACATCTGTTTAATACATACATCTTGTCATGAGGCCACAAGGTGGGAATGTGACCAGGAGCACTGGACTTTGGATCATTAGCACCTGTGGTGATTACCGTTATTGCTAAAAATTACTCTTGACCTGTTTAAGAAAAAAATAAAAGTCTCCAGCATTTAGTTTTTATCTTGCAGCAAACTTTAACAAACAAAGGTTCTTGCTGGAGGCACCAAAAAAGACTTAGATCTTTCACACCTAAGAAAAATACCTTTGTGCTGTGACAAAGTTCAGACCAGTAACTCAACACTTGACCTAGCTTTGGCAGGAAAAGACGCTGTTTCCAGTTCATCGGGGCATGTGTCATGTCGTGTTGAGACCCAAAGGTGTGCTGAGGAAAGAAGGGAGCATATTTCACCCCCGGGCTCCATGGCTGAGACATAATGGGACCTGCCTGGCCAAAGGCCTTTTTTTGGTTTCCATCAAATGGAGGGGAGAATGGATCCCAGAGGAAGGTATCGGTGTCCGTGCGATGTTCTCTGGTCCGGCTGAGGAATGCCAAGAACAACACAGCGGGTTTAGAGCTTAGGACTCGGAGAGGAAATTAGAGGCTAAAGACACTAGATCATTGGACATTTCCACATATTTAAGGCTATTAATCTGATGAATTCCTAATGGCAATATTATGGCGAGTTGGCTACCGCTTTCCCTCCGTCTGCCTGTCTGAATGAGGTCTGGCTGCACTCATAGAGTCTCTGAATGCAGATTAAATACATAAAAGCCTGGTCAATATGCTGTGCAATCCCTGTTTAATGCCCACACCGGCACTCAGAATAATCAGAGCAGCTGCTTTTCAGAGACAGACACATGCGCGCTCAAGCAGGCAGCACATGGCAGAGCAGCACACTGTGGCACACTGCCACTCACTGGCCTGTGAGAGGTGCTGCTGCTGCCTCCCAAGGGTCTGTTGCATTTACAACCTCGTCTTTTCTGCAAATCAAAAATTCTGAGATCTCTGCGCGTCCTTCATGGCACACCTGTGAAGATCTTCCTTAAAGACAACTGTACACTGCTTGACTTTAGGGAAAGAATAAACTCATGATTCATGACCAACTGTAGAAGATGGGAGGCAAAGACAGATTAGAGAATGAGTGAAGGCCAAAAGACATGGATGGATTGATAATTTATTTATCCCACAATGGGGAAATTCTCCTCCACTCTTTGACCCATCCCCTGGGGGAAGCGGTGAGCTGCAGACTGGCTGCACTCGGGGGGCAACAGCTGGCTGGGGAGAGCGGGTCCACCAACCCTATGGTTGTTGGACAACCTCCTCTACTACCTGAGCTAACGATTGTGTGACATGAGGACAGATGGTGTCATGCTTGTTCTCCATTCACCACAATTGTCCCTCCACCGCAATCAAACTTGTGCTGGTCACCTGCTTCCATCTATTGGTTCTCTCTGTCTCCACCTTGCCGCCAGTTTGTGGGGGTTTCCTGCTCGTTCCAACCTTTGTCCAAGATCAAGTCAAGTCCATGGTGGTGTCCCTGTTTCTGTTCTCGATCACATTTCAGTCTAAGCCCTTGTTGCCTGTCAAGTTCTGCCCCCAGAGTCCACTGTCAAGTCCTCATAGCTGACTTCCTCCCTAATTAACAGTTTAATTGTATTTCCGGATTTCGTTTTGACTGATTTTTCCAAAGTTTCCAAAGAAATAACACAAAAGTTAAACTTTCTTTGCAATTCCAAGAAGACTAAATGCTCTTCTTTGGATCCACCTACAGTATCTTGTTGTAAGGAGGTCAAGGACTCAGCACAAACCTTTTTAAGCCTTAGTCACATGCTTGGGGGGTTGACCCGTACTTATGCTGTGGGTATTTGGGTTGTCCAGGCCCATGGAAGTTTGTGTACAGCAGCAGCTGCATGCTAAAGTCGCACTCTAATCAGCTGTTGTCAAAGTCTTCCCAGTAGTCTTGTAATTATGATTATGTAACTTTTAGGAAAAATATTTTTTTTTTACATTTTTTATTTTTTATTTTACAAGATCCTTTTGTTTACACTCTCTCCAGCTAGCTTACAGCCCCACGACCCCAAGCTATCATTAGTGGTGCAACAAAAATGGAGAGCAATATTGGAGCTATCCATCTGAACAGTCTTGAGCCAGATGCCAGCTCCGATAAGGAAAACAAAAACATACACAGATCTATTTGTCTGCAAAGGGATGTATCAGAATGGAGCAGAGCATTGAGACTTTGACCCGCACATTGCGGTTTCTATGTCACAACTGCAACATCATTTGAACAGCACTAAGTACAGCATTACGTCTGCTCCTGACTCACCACAATTTAAATAGAATAGAAATGCTGTTTTAAGCTGAATTTTTTTTATAAATGTCCTCCATCAAGAGAAAATGCTACGAGAACATGTTAAAAACTCCAAAAACACTATTCTCATTGGAGTGGGTGTTTCAGGTCAGCATAGGTGTGTCTTGCAGTTCCCTTGAGGCTTCACAGCCAAGGGAAATCATGAAAATGGAAGGTGCCATTGCCGTCCATGTGCTAAGTGTATTGTGAAGTGTTTGAAAGGATAATGTAAGTTACAAGCATGTATGACTTATGGGTGATGCTGTTAATTAGGTGTACACACTGAGGCCTTACAACTATCAAGTGGTGCACAGACAAGGTGTGTAGGTGATACGTGGGTGCCCGTAGGAAGGCAATAGTGACCGCATAAATTATTCTCTGCCTAATTTCCTAAATTCAAGCAAGGAGCAGTTAAGGAGAGCTTATAGGCTGGCCCTTTTTAGGAGTGCACATGGTTTGAGGAGGTTGGAAAAATGAAAGATATGCACAACATCCCTGTGTCTTACCTAGATTCACTTACCCTTGTGTATGGTCTTAGTGTTGGCCAAGAACATTCGCCCAAACCATGACTGTAGAAAAATTGGCAAGAACATTTTTGCTCTATGAGTTCACCAAGCAGTTTACAACTTCATATTTCCTGCCGGCCACCTGCATGTGCCGTACAGGTTTGACCATTTTTTGCCCACAGACAGCCATACCTGTAATGGCAGTTGTGACTAAGGCTTTACTTGCTTCTGTGAGGCAGATTGTTTATCAATCAGTATACTGCACTTACCTTCCAGAGTAACTCCATTGTATTGCTCAGTTTGTCAGTGTGCTGTCTATGTTTTCTATTCAGAATCAACAAGTAAGAACTGAATTTTGTAGTTTGGTCCAATTATGCTTACTTTCAATGACCTCTCCTTAATTTTAAAGACGTTGGTAACACTTTATATTAAGATTCCTTAACAAGCTTTGTTAATGCATTAACAAGCACAATACTAGAATTTGTAGGGTGTTAGTAAGACATTTATTAGTACAATAAGTCTAATAAGGTTAATTAAATCACTTAGTTACACATTTACAAGCATGATCATTAGGATGTTTTTAAGATGCTAATGATATATTTATTGGCATTATAGATGCCTAACAGATTTGTAAGTGTTAATAAACTTAATAAGATTTATTAACAACCTTTGTTAACAAATTAAAAAGTATTAATATTGTTTGGGGTTCTAGTAAGACAATTATTATCATTATAGATGTCTCACACATGCCTAAGTGTTAATAAGCTTTGTACGTTTTATTAACTAACTTAACAAATTCATAGGCTTTGTTAATGTGTAAGATGCTATTAAGATGTTTATTAGCACTATAGATGTCTTGCAAATACCTGATAGTGTTAATAAGATTTATTAACATATAAAGTCAGACCATTGTCTTCAAAGTCCATATTACTAAACTGCTTATAAGTGTAACAAATGCAGTAATTAACTTTGCTAACAGTTTATTAATTGTTTTGCAGCACCTCATCTAAAGTGAGGAAGGTTTTACCACAAACAACCATAAAGCATAAAGCTTGTAAAAAGAACTTTATAACATTAAAACAGACTAAACATACAAAAATATTGCTGTAAAATAAATATAACAATTTAATATAGACAAATTAAAAATAGGGACTGGTGTTGGATGCTCTTTCTGAGCTGTGTTTGAGTTCCTTCTATCGCTAAATCACTACCAATGTTAGACGACTGGGGAAGTCACACTGCAGTCACACCCGACAGCTGTAAACCATGCACTTCCACGCCTTTACAGTTAAAATATCTCAGCCTCCTCAGAAAGGGAGAGTGTGTAGCGGTTGGTGGAGACACGTGAACAGGACACTTTACTAAATGGATCGTCAGAAAAGGAGCATCTGGGTTCACATATTTGATTTCTGCGCACAGAAAGAACACAGGGGAGCCCCAGCTGGCAATGGAAATTTCATTTAGAGATTAAATGAATTTCTGTAAAACACTAACTATAGACCTGCTATATACGTAGCCTTTTAAAACACATTATTTTGATGGATTCAGTGACCTTTGGAATTCAAGGCTTGATCAGATGTCATGTCAGGAGACCAAGAGGGCTACACATTTGCTAGTAAGTGTCTATCTACTTATAACTTTTATTTTGTATTTTTGAAGAAGGTGCAAATCAAACAGGTCACCATCAAAGGTCTACACTGAAATTGCCATGTGCTTTCACCGATTCCTGTTAAATGATGTACAGCAGAAGATGAACATCCACCTGGAACCTGTGTTTAAGATAATATACTTACCTCATTTTGGAATTAATGAATCCTTCAATTGTAACAAGTTTACCAAAATGCCTTGCTGTAAAGGGACCCACATTATGACACTACCACTGTCATGCCTCACTATTACTTTTCCAAAGTGCTTTTAGTTTAAGTCTGGATGTGATGGGACACACCTTTCAGAAAGTTCCACCCCCATTTCCTCAGTCGTAGGAATATTTCTCTTAAAATTTTAGACTTTGAATTATTGCCAACTGTGAGAGGAGTCTGGGTTTTTTGTTTTTTTTCCCCAGTGATGCTTTTTTGTAAAGTCTCTTTCTGAGGGTTGAATCGCGAACTCTGACTTTAAAAGAGTTAGTTGAGGTATGCGCTTCTTGCAATGTTCTTTTGCTGTTTCGATGATCTCCTGGATGAGTTCCTAGTAGGTCCTTAAAATTCTTTAGCTAGTTCACTCTTGGGAAGGTTCATCAGTTTGGATGACGGCTTGTACTGTGATTCTCTGCAATCTCAGAGCTGCAGCAAAGAGTTTTTGAAATTGTCAGACTGAAACATCTCAGTGAATTTGGTTGTCATTTTAATTTATTTTTTCGCTGGCAGCTTGGTGGTTTTGGTGAAATCCTGAAATGGAATTTACTTTTATCAAATAAATGCTATTCAGGAAAAGATTTAGAATAATAAGGTCTAAAATTAAAAACCCGCTCTAGTAAAAACAGTTTTTTAGTGTGTTTTTAACATGTCCTTGTAGCATTTTTCTCAGAATGGAGGACCTAGATATAGGAAATTGGGATTAAAACTGTGTCTATAATTCAAATCGTGATGAATCAGGAGCAGATGAAAAAAATCCTGTTTGAAAAAGCTTGAAGTTATTACTTACAAGCTGCAATCAGCAGACCGCGAGGTCCCTGTTCCACTCCATTATAATATGTCATTTCTAATCACATAAGTGAGTATCCAGTTATCTTCCATCTTCTCACTACCTCAAATTAACTTTTTTTCTCCATTCTTAGTGTGACTGACACCTCCTGGAGGAACAAGAAGTTAAAGCTAAGGACTCTCAAGTAACTTTTTGTTATGTGAAATAAATGTTTTTGCATTTTTGTTCTGAGCAGTGAGCCTTTCTAAGATCTATTTACTCACAACCTAAAAGCAACAGTCTGGGCAGCCATCACCAGTCAGTGCAAAACCAATTTGGGTTTTGTAGATGGCTCAGTCACTGCACGTTCTTCCCTCAGAAACATCATGTAACCATCATCCCCTCAATTCCACCAGCACACTCCTAGCGTTCTAGTCATGGATGATAATGCTCCATTACATTGTGCCAGAATTGTCACAGCTGGATGTCAGGAAGTAGGAGTGTATCATATGCAATGTCCCCTGACCTAAACATCATAGAGCCATCCCCCATAGTCCCAACCCCCAAGTGACCTGTTAGAACTGTATATGGCGTTTGTGGAAGAGTGGAATAACACTCAGAACCACATCATAAGCTGGTGAGGAACATAAAACTTCGATGTCGAGCTGTCATTGTGGCAAATGGTGGTAAACCCACCATTGAGGCAGTCAATTTTTGTTATTTGGGACTATTATTATTTTCCAAATTTTGGGGGCAGTAAATATCAAACTAATGAAAATGTGTTGTTTGTAATTCATTATTAGTCACAATGAATGAGTTCTTGACTAGCCTATCAACTCGCCAGAACTAAACCTCCTAGAAAATTGATGGGGTTTTATTAAGAAGAAAATAAGGGGCACAAGATCACAAAACAAAGAGTTGACAGCTAGTATCAAGCAAATCTGGAATTCTGTAACTGTCACGTGATGCCAAAAGCTGGTTGCATCAATGCCACAGCGCATCATGACAGTTATTAAGGCACATGGTATGGTATTTTATCAGAAATTAATCATGGAAATGAAGATACTTCACCGAGATATTCTAATTTTACGGAAAGGGACTTTTTCTCACTCAAGCTCAGGTCTCTTACCAGAGGCCTGGGAACTTAAGGGTCCTGCGCAGTATGTTCCCACATTATTTTGGACTGAGATGTCTCAAGTTTTTCGAGGGATCTGCTGTAGCCCCTCCTCCAGTTTGGGAGTGACTGCCCGCAGCGCTCCAATCACCACAGGCACCACTGTCAATTATCAGTTGACTAAAGGGGCTAAAAATTTTGCTATTACAGTTTTCCGCAGATAGCATCTTGCCCAGGACCACCATGAAGCCCTAAGTGTGTGTGTATATTTTATTCTAGTAAAATGATGTCCCTAAAGCGGCTGCACTGTGGTGCAGTGATCAGCGCTTTCCCCTCACAGCGAAAAGGCCCTGGTTTAAATCCCAGCCGGGACCTTTCTGTGTGGAGTTTGCATGTTCTCTTCATGACTGTTTGAGTTTTCTATGGGTATTTGTCTTCCTTCCACAGTCCAAAAAAAAAAGCTTTATAGGTCAACTGGTTAATCTATCCCAAGATGTGATTGTGTGACTTGCAACAAACTGGCAAACTGTTCAGGGTGTACCCCACTTTTACCAGACAGTAGCTGGGAGAGGCTCAGGTAACCCCATAGCAGGTTAAGAAAATGCATGGATGGATGTCTATAACTGAAACAGACATGTAGATGTAGCATCATTTACACAGAAGGGTACTTTTGTCCCTATAGTGGACTGAGTTGTGTAAACAAAAAATTCAAATCCAATCCGTTTTAATGTAAAACAATATCTTGCTAACATAGATGGTCCAAGAGAATGTTTTGAAAATTTACAAAATAAAACACAAGTCAGATTTTTGCACAAGCCAACAGCACACCCTTGATCTTTAGAATGGTAGACTTTGATGTCAGTCGGTCTCTTCACTTTTAATTAACAAAACTGAATTTTGTCTCTTTGTCACTATTACCCTTTGTCTTTGCCCCCATACCTCTCGATCTGTTTTACCCCCCCCCCCCCCCCCCCCCTCCTGCTTGATGGTGCCCATGTAGGTTGGTCTTCTCTGTGTTGTTTAATATGCACAGCCCATTCTTGCTTCTTTGTTATTGTCCCACTGGCAGCAGAGGCCCTTTTCTTTTCCCAGACAATGAGCGGCGTCTTGACAGAGAGCACGGTGGTCATGTCCCATTTGCCACCCCGTGCTATCTCTCTATCCTGGCCCCCCACTCCCCCACCCTTTTCAATAGCACCCTAATACTGTTACAGGAGTGAAAGACCTGGGAGCCTTCAATACGCCCCAAGCCTCCGGGGCCACAGCTATATACATACTATTAGCATAATTATAGCCTGTGAGAGAGAAACAGAGGGAGAAAGATAGATAGAGGAAAAGGGAGAGGGAGGTGGCAAAGGTGTTTGTAATGTGAGTAGTTACCCCCACAACCCTGCACACACACTCGCTGACAGAAAGGCGTTCTCGTAAAGGACAGTTGAATGGACCTTGCATTGGATTTGTCCCAGTCTAATCTATATTTGGGGCAGTTCACTCTGGGCAGGAGCTCGTGGGTGGGCAATTCTCCTGCCGGTGCCATGGTTGCCTGACTTTGAACTTGAACTTGGGCCCTTGGGGTCGGGCAGATTGTGAGTGAATTGAGGAGAGCTCCCCCTTGGAAATTGGACCCGTAAAAGCAAACCCTGGCAGATGCAGCCCATGACAGCTTGTTTACATGTTAACACTGCTTCATGCTTGAGTGTATAATAGTTCTCTCCTGTAATATCTTTTGTTTGGAATATTTTTATATTGAAGATCTTGAGTGCATTTACTTGTTGTTTTTTTGTGCAGAATATGTTTTGGTGGATTAATCTGAATCACTTGTCTCTTTTTTGTTAGATTCAGGACACCTGAGACTCCCAATCCTAAAGTTAAAAAAGCCAGATACATTGTAGTTAATGTTTTTCTCACTAATAGAACTTTTAAGTCTTGAAATTTATAATTTTGTGTTGTTCTTTGCATCACTGTCAAACTCCAGATTGCAGATTAGAGATGTTAACGTCTTTTTTTTCCGATAAAATACCTTATCAACACCTCATTAAGTATTCAGATATCAAATAGCACCACAGTGCTTGTATATGTGCATCATTTGAGACCCACTATTGCATGCAGAGGCACAAATGGGTGACCACCTCACAGCAGCCAAATTTCCCCTTTCATATAGCATCAACTGCCATGCATTCAACATCTTTATTGAATAAAAGGATAATCCTATATCTAGATACAACACATTATTGTACACAGAAGAGAATGGAAAAAGCCAACTCTTCAGCAGCACTGGTCCAGTCGTCGTGTTTTAGGGGTGGCTTTAAAGCATGTCACAGGACCTCATGCATAGTAAACAGCGCGGCCTCCATGGCTGACTGGTGAGCAATTTGCCTCTTAGATTGCCTGGCCCCGGGGCCTTGGAGCTATGTTTATGTATGAGCCCTCCTGTTTCATATGTATCGGCCCCAGATCATTTTCTGCCCCCCCCTCATCCTGTTTTTCACTTGCAGAACTGATGGCATACGCTTAGACGGACAAGCTCGGATGCAAACATGGTGTGCAATGTGCACAAAAGCACACACATGCATGCAGTACAGATAGACACATAACATAAACATTAAAAGTGATGACCTGCACAAGAGGTGACTCTGTCCCAGCAGATTGCACCATTGTCAATACAAATAGAAGTCTGCTTTACATGTGCTGCTGCTGCAGATGTTGTGTTTTGTAATGGGTGTGCACAAGGAACATGTCTGTACCAGTTTGTAACAGTGGACTTCTTAAAGTCTGTGTTTAAGCAGAAATATTCTTACTTGTAAGATAAGTGTCTTTAATAAAACTTTTAGAGTCACAAAAGCATAAACTCATAAATTGGATTTAGAATTTCCAGATGCACAGTCTGTATGCAGATAGACAATTCTGCTTTCACAAAAGATGAGAGTTCCACATCCACATTCTGTCTTAAACCCTTTTGCAGCTTCTGGCTAATTTTTTATAACCCCCACCCTGCGCATCTCTGTGTAATGCAAGACAGGACAGTTCTAAAGAGGCACAAAGGCCATTTTTTACTAGCAGCATAACAGTTAGCAGCAGCTTGGTTAACATGATAAATATTTACAGCATCAAAAGTCGGGCCAAAGATGTCCTCTGCGTGTCAGCTAAGGACGAAGCATCTCCAAGGGGACTAATATGTAATGGGTTTCACAGGACACAATTTGTTTGATATGAAATGATCCTCGGCAGACACAAAGTGGCCCCCATTAGGAGCCAGGCAGATTAGAGTAGTCCTCTGAGAGTCCGTGGCTCAGTGTCAGTGGTGGAGGACCCTTCTTATCTTTCATTAAGCACACACAGCAGGGCAGATTCGCCACTGTAGGAAGGGAGGCGTGGGGTGGCTTGGAGAAGCGTTCTGAAAGGATGCAGAGGGAGGAAATCGAGATTAGTGCAGTTTAAAAAATCATTTTCACATATCGTGGCTTTATCTAATTCAGAGCTGGAGGGAAAGGAGCTGAGGGGCGTGCACAGCGTCCTTCTCTCCAAATGCCAAAATTGACCAGCAGGCACACATTAAATGAGGCTGAAAAAATACATACACTCCTGTCAGTGAGGCTGGCTTATGCACAAATGGATGTGGACCTATGAGAAATGTGCATTTGAACACGTGCCAAGTATTAAAGACAAACCACAAAATTGAAACCTACTCACAGACACTTTGGGAATACCAGTCTTCCACACATACATCCATGAAGATGGCACAATGCCATGCAGGTTCATGCCTAATCTGTGTTTGTTAATGGTTGGCGTGTGCTAATTACTTTCACTGTGCACCAGAGGCCTTTGCTGGCCAATCACCAAGTAGACCGGCTTCTTTTCGGCCAATCGCTAGCCTCAGAACTGAGAGGGCTTCTGGGAGAGGCGGAGGAAAATGGATAGGAACATTACATGAAGGCAAAGCGGCAGAGATGAGAATGCAAAGAAAGACGAGTAGGTGAGTGTGGTGGAGGATTGCACACGTGTGTGTGTGCATGTGCACATGTGGTACGGCCAGCCTGTCCAGGTCATGTGTGTGAGACGCGGACGGCAGAGTGGAAAGAAAAACAAGGCCTGAATGTGGGCCAAGTTAGCCTCTCCACAGGCTCAAAGGCAGCAGTAATCCAGTGTTGACATGGTAATTGCCATGAGCTTAGTGTCAATTAGATAGAAACAATATGCTTACTCTGCAGCAGTAAGTGCAAAGTGCCTTTAAAGCAGAGAAATCCTGGCGACACACGACTGCAACTACAAGATGTACATTCTAAATCGGCACAATGTCTGCCTGGTTTGTTGTAACCTGTAACACTTAAATCTCTATGTACCAATGGAAGAGTCACAGAGTGATGCTGCCAACCATCCAACCAGCTGTAGATTTTGTTCCTGCATGATATTCTGCCCTCAGAGACTGGATGGCCTTATTACATCTTTGTCACTCAGAATGTGTTTCTGGGCCATGAAAATCTCAAAGCATGCACACTGCCATCGTTAGGCTGCTGTGAAGAAGGAGCCATACAAAGGGTGAAACCTTTGATGACATCCCAGGAATGGGCATAGCAGGAAGATGAAGGAGGGGGGTTGCCAGATTAACTATATGTGTGTCATCTTTGCCTGTTCCATGGCTGAGGATATGTGGGGGATGTCTTACACCAACATTAATGATAAATACAATTTATTTTCACAACCTACAACAAAACAGTGAGCATTCAATAATCCTCTTTCTCGTCTTGTTATGATCTAATGCAACTCTGAGTACACCTGTACAGTGCGGATGGGGGGGGGGGCTCATAACAACACTGAAAGTTTGGCATGACAATGCTGAATACTTTCCCACACTTAACACTTTGTTTCCCATCAGTAATGCATTTTCCTTCCCTACTGAGTTTGTTCTTTGACATGCCAAAATCTAGTCAATATGTATGTCCAAATGACTATCATCAGTGTTTACTTTTTACTTGTGGGCCACAATGGGTTCTAAAATTTGTCAGAAGGGCTGGACCAGGAGCAGATCCACTTCATAAACAAAATAAATAACATGAAACCTGGACAAAAACAAGCAGGATCGGAAAAATGACTCGGAAAACACACATGAACATCAGAAAAACAACACATTTACAGACACTGCTACAGGAATGCAGAATAAGTCTCTGCACCTAAACAAAGGTCAATGTATTTGTAGTGCACCATCTATGGGGAGACACCAGAATTACAGGAAAAAATAAAACATTAATAAAGATTATCAATATAATCTATTCCAGTTTGCCGGGCTAGATTAAGTAGATTATAGGTATAGTATATTTTCACTTTCCTATACTATAGGATGACTTTCGGATAATTATTTTTCAGGATGCACAGATTTTTTTTTTTTTTTTTTTCGATTTTTTGATAATTCCAATGTTCTGATTACATGTGTGAAAGCTGCAGGGCTATAAGTCCTCCTGACAAATTGGAAAAAGTTGCATTTGTTCCAAACAACTTAAGACTCACCATGCTGTGAGACCACAAGTGCAGCTTTTAGTGGTGACCTTGAGGAGATGATTTAAAAAAATCTGGCAGTACAGACGATATTTTCCAGCCCAGGTGAAGGTGTACTTATCTGCAATCCAAAATGTGGAGTCAATTTTCTTTCAGATAAGCAGGAGGTGACTGCCATGCATGCACATAAGGTCCACATCACAAAAGACCTTGCAGTACAATTCGGCATTCATTTATGGTCCTTATTAAGGCTAATAGCAGCTCATAAATAGGCTCTCTTAGGCTTGAGACTCAGGTCCTATCCTGGCACGTCATATCCAAGCTGCTATTTGACTTCCAAGGCCTGTTTTGTAAAACAAGGTCACTTATTCTCCAGAAAACCTGAGGAGCCAAAGTTCATTGCCAGTTCCTTTTCCCTTTTCTATTCTGAAATTACATGGGCTTTCAGTGAGGTCACAGCTCTGCCATATGAATAATAGATTTTAATTGATTTAACCTGGTCCTGAAGTGGGCTAAAACACAAGCCCTGTCACTTTCAGAGGGCAGCAAGAGGGGAGCATGGTCCAGCACACATCTTTAAAAGCTCTTTGACGTGAGTCCTGGATAAAATATTTACACGGCAGCGAGGGCTGACCTCTTGCTGCAAAACCACGCCGTGATCTCTGATTGATTTTTGACAGGACAATTGGGGCGAGATAAAATGGAGCCAGTGTTGTCCAAGCCAGTTTGCAAGTTCTAATGTCTTGCAGGTTTCTTTTAGGGGAACTAAGCAAATCGTTAATGCAAATGCTGTTAATAGTACTTAAACTGTAGCATTACCCCATTATTGCGTGACATTCTCACTGCATGTGTGAGAATGCACAGACAAGCTAACAGAGTTTGAACTTTCATGCAGCCCGACCACTCAGCCATCAGCTGGACTCGTAAAGTCTTCCTCAAGTGAGCAGCAAGATATAAGAAATGGTCCTTGAACTTTTTCAGAATAACTGCAGAGAAAGGTTAAAATTTAATACCTGTGCATGTCCACACAGCTAAAAAGGAATCCGTGCTGCTACCAGCCAGCACATTTTGACCTCTTTATGCTTTGTGCATCAATTCTTGATGCGTATGTACAGCACTTTGCTTTAACAAACTCTGCTGCTGCAAATCCAACAAACAATGTTGAAATTATGTAGATTTATTCATAACATTAACATGATTAATTAGGTACAAAATGAAGCTGCTACACTTGAATTATTAAGATTATGAAAAATTATAATGAATTCCTGGCTCTTGATGTGACTTGTTTTCCTGATAAACAAAGCCCTCTAATTACGACAGAAACATCTGGGGACTCAGCAAACCTTCAATAATCTGAACCAATCCTGCCACACATCTCTCTGCAGAGCTCCAAATTAAGGCACAAATGCACCAGTGACACTGCAAATGCCCACAAGTTATCAGACGCCTTCACTGCGATGACTTCCTGGCATCTTCCCACACCTCAGAGAGATCACCCAAATAACTACCTTCAGCTGCGCCCACATCCTCACATCTCTCCGTGTCTGAGTGTTAATTGTGTGATGGTAAACACTGATTACGAGTCAATTAGCTGTTCCTTAAAAATGGGATGTTGTTGGCCTCAAACACAGGTGTTCTGTTGAATTGCACACAAAAAGTTGGATGGCTTTTTCTTTGGGTTCCTTTCAAAGGTGAAAGCATTCTCAGTTCATCTCAGACATTACAATAAATGTCACCTCATTCTTATTTTCGCAAACACATTTAAATTCTCCTACTCTGGTCCAACATATGAATTTGTCATACTTTGCAGAGTATGTGGTTGAAATGGCGATCAACTGTCGTGTGTTTGACGGTCACTATGAGCGGTTGTTACCTCATTTGTATACTAGCTCTGTGTGCATCCTCCCTTCATCTCTGCGAGTGTGAGAGACGGGTAACAGAAAGTTGATGTCTCCTATGACCAACAGCTGCCAGAAAACCTACTCAGGATGTGGAGAGGACATGTGGGATGGGAGAACAGATCAGACTGGGAGTGATGGAGGTCCGTGGTTGTGTGTTTGCGTGTTAAGGAGGAAATGGAGGATTTACTGTAGGTAATGTATGGGGGTGTGGAGAAGCGCTGATGACAAATTCATGTGTGTGATCATCCATTCATGTGTGTGTGCTGCTCCTTTCCTGACCTGTAGGAAGAGTCTGTGGGGCGGTATGCCTGCTGATTAATGAGCCTGTCGGCTCTCCCATGGTGGCACGTTTCCAAACTAAATTTGGCCATTTCTGGCTTGCAGGGTCAGGTGCAGGCAACAGAGTCATTAGGGAAGGCCAGCCTCACAGCAGCATCTCCTAAACAGGTCTGCTGCTCCGCACCAGGAGCTCCCAGAAAGTGCTGAGACAGGTCATCTCAAAGGTCAAACTGTTCAAGGAGCATGTGGCGATGGCATTGTGCAGGCGTGTCTACAGGTGACAAATCTGAATTTTTTGTAATTATTTAAATTTGTCTGGACCAAGTGGATAGATGTGATACCACTCATACCATCTGGGGTCCAAACTACTGAAGCAGACCAAGACCCATCTGAGTAGGTGGACTTGTTCTATTTCCAAATGGATTTTATACTCAAAACAGTTGTATTAGACAATCTACCAAAGCCGGGCACAAAGTGAATGATCAGCTGCAGCAGTCCCATTCAAAACCATGAGCCACAGATAATCTGAAGATGAAGCAACAGCTGGGTATTTGACCAGATGAACGTTACCCTTAGTCACAACTGGTGGATACAGGCTTTTGATTTGCAGTTTCTTTTTGTTTGTTTGCACAGTTACCTTCTGTTTTTTTTCTTTCAGCGATGGCGGGTCTTGGCCACCGTAGATACAGGATAGATAGTAGATACAGGCCAACCTGTACAACCATGCAAATGGTTCACAGGAAATATCAACACAGTAGACAACTCGGTGAGTGAAACTGTTTATGCACAGTTTTCTACGGGCATGCTGTGGGCCACAGGTTGTAGCAAACACTTACACATCACTGAAGGGAAATTAAGGGGGAAGTAGGTGTGACGCACACAAGGTGCAGGATTTTTTTAATTCTTTCAACTTCCCCAAAGTCTGTGCACTGCGTAAGGAGCCCGTTACTGCTGTTCATGTGAGAGGCCTACATTATCCTTACAAATACATCACGATACACTTCCTACATGGATAACAATGTGTTTCATTTGCATGACGTCCCTTGAAGTGGCTGTACGAGCCTAAAGGGAACACACTGTGCTCCCCTTAAGGTGCAGCCGTTCGTGTCTGTGACCCTCCACAAGCCCAAGCAACTACAAAACCCACAGCACCTGTACAGGGGATTTAAATGTAGGCAGGGCCGGACCTGGACATGGTGCCATATGCTGGAGAGGGCGCCAAATCCCAACTGGTAATACCACTTTTGATTCCATTTCATTTTATTTGAATGCTGTTTGACACACCACTAAATGCATTTTAAAAGCAACAATGTAATAACGTAAAAACATAAAAAAGATAGGAATTTTTTTTGCCATGTAATAAATAATGACCTGGCCCTCCCTGGCACTGCATGTGCACCATGTCGCTGGCAGCATCTGAGCTGTTGGGGGAGGGGCTTGCCTGTATCCAGCCAGTAGTAGTTGTAACTAAAAATGGTGATAGACTGCCGATGTTGTCAGAAATTCATTAAAACTTTACAATTAAAAGATTTCAAGCTGCAAAAGTGAAAGATGGTCTTCAGGGGGTAAGAGAGAGTGCTACAGATCCAGCCATTCAATTTGAAGCACTGTCACTGGCAGAGAAAAACTGGATCATAAGGAGTTTCATTTTGCAGTGTTTTGCAGTATGCCATTTTTACAAAAACATGAAAAAAAATATGAGTAAACTTCGGCAGTCTCAGAACATGCAGTTGGATGTAGCTGTTGATCTGCCTAAACAAACAGAAGCCTCACTTGCTGTCTACAAAAACAAAAATGGTTTTGCTGCAGCCCAGACATCTGCCAAAGAGATAAAAGTGGAAGCTGCTCTCAAATAAAAACGACTGAATTACAAGGGAGTTTTCCTTCGATGCCTCTGATGAACCTATGACTGATGCCTTAGAGAAAATAAAGGTATTTTCCACCATGGCCAAAACCAAGCATGACAATATTAGACTGTCTAGTTTTCCTTAAATAGAAACACTTGAAAGAGGTGAATCCAAACTTGGGGTGGCATTGCTGTCACTATCCTGATCACTGTGGCGTTGTTGATAAAAGTTGATAAAAACATATTTAAGGTCTTCAGTGTCACCTTCAGTGTCACAAGAGCACCTAATTGGACTGGCAATTATTTAAGTATTTACCAGGACGTCAGGACATATTTCATATCTGAAGAGGTTGGCCGGTCGTCCTCTGACTGGAAGATCGCAGGTTCGGTTCCAGCCTTGCCAGCTTATGTGTCAAAGTGTCCTTGAGCAAGACATTCTCTTGCTCCTTGTGGTTAAAGGTTGGCGCCAGTGTTCGGCAGTGGAGCCACCATCAGTGTGTGAATGTGTGATTCCATGGGTGAATGGGACATTTGAGGCTTGAAGGAAGGTAGAAAGGTGCTACATACACTTACCATGCGCTGAAACCATTAATGCTTTTTCTGGAGCAAAGCACGACACGTGAAGTTTTAAAACATTTTTTTTTGTTCCTATTTATGTTGTGTTAAGAAGGTTTACAGATATATATGTTTTGTCTTGTTTACAGTGTTTACAGCTTCATTGATTGCTGTTTCAAACATTTGGGAAGTTGCCTTTTTTATTTTTTTTTACAAAGGTTGTGATATTTTTAATTAAAATATTAATGTCTATAATTGCAAATTATTTGACAGTTGCACTACTGGTGCAAGTTCAGTTCCCGCCCTGCCCGTTCCTGTCTAATAAAACAATAGCTCGTTGAGTTTTTAGTTTCATTTCGGGGGGGATGGATCCTGGGGCAGGAAAGCTCCCTCCTGAGCATAAAGATTCAGATGGGGTGGAGCTGGTTGTGTGTCCAAATCAAGTAAAGTCTGCCTCCTCTAGAGTCATGTACAAGAAGACTGCTTGTGTTTGTTTTTAGAGCCACAAGAGCCCTGCAAGTACAATGTTTGCTTCTTCAAAACAACCAGCCTGCACTCGCACTGTAAAGCATTCCTAGGGTGGCTGTGGTGAAGCGCTGGGGTGGTCAACCCCTGATCTGAATATTGCAGGTTTGATTCCCGCATTGCCCACCCATATGTCAAAGTGTCCATGGACAAGGCACTGAACCCCACCTTGCCTTTGGTGAAAGGTTGGTATCAGTGTTTGACAGCAGAACTGCCCTCAGTCTGTGAATGTATGTAAATGGGACTGTGACTGTAAAGCGCTTTGGGCCTTCAAGTATTTAGCATTCTTTTTCCATTTCCAAGTCACAGCTGCATATAAAGGAAGAGAGCAACTTCAAAAGCTGTTCACTTAACAAAACGTTACCCAATATAAACCCAAAGGGGTTCAGATGGGGAGTTTATTGTGAAAATAACGTTTATTTTATTGACTCTGATTCACATCACTCTATCCACCATCCAGCAGCTGCAGTAGTCTCTTTGTGACTTGTTCTGTTGTCAATGGCATACTCCTCTTCTGCATGGACAGGTGTTTTTCACAAATATAATTTTATTTGAAAAATTCTGGAGTATTTTGGTGACCTATTAGGTGCAGAAATTGCAGATATTCACACTTTGCAGAAATTGATTAGATGTTTTGGTGGGCATCAGTGAACATGTCAGCATCAAGGAATCAGCTCATCAATAAAAGCCTTGTGTTATGTCACACAAGTTGCAAGTCTTTGTGTGTACACAAAGGCAGAGACATGTTTTTTTTTTTGCTTACCTTTAGTGGTGCCCAACTGGAGGGCAGACCTTTTCTAGACCTGCAGCAGGGCATGTGGTCCTGCTCCGGCAGTGGTGTTAAAAGGACTTTTTCTCCTGTTTCATCACAAACTTTGCTGTAAGGATAGCCAGCAGCCTCCCCCTACAGTGACATTTCCTCTTTCAAATTCTCGGTGCAATCAGCATTTACTCGCTACCAGGTAACAAGCCCAACTTGACCAATTACAGGCACAATGGTAGGGCCTGCAGCTCGTTTTTCTCTGTGTTTTTGCCAGTGCTGTCATGACGACCTCCACAGCGGATGGGCATCAAGACTGGTTGGCAGGTCAACCAAGCTGGGCAATGTGAGTACATAATTACAGCCTGGGATCATTTGCCCTTTGCAAATTGTATGAAATGCATAGTGGCTAATTGGGCCACTTTGGCATTTGTGGAGTTCACAGGGTCATCTTTTATGTGACGGCCATTATCACTAAAGTGATAAGAGTGATAGGCCCACTCAGCACTCTGCGCTTCTTTTGCTGTATCCATAGAAATTACTGAGCCTGGGTCAAGTTGAGGAAGACATTAGTCATACAAGCCATGAAATTAAGCTTTTATGTCCAAAAAAGGCTCTCTTCAACGTGAATCCTTGTTTTTTTTTTTATTTCTTTTATGCACAAAGCATTTTCTGTTTAGTTATTATCTTGGGGGATAAAACTCAAACTGTACATCAGGCTGAATCCTCAGCAAATTAATTTTGATTAAGAGTATTATGTTTTTCTGATTGTGACATTTAGAGGTCTTCTCCATTCAGAGAATGACTTCTAAAAGCAAAAAGGGCTTTATGTGAAACATAATGGACCTGCTCCTCCTTAAGCCTTTTCACTTTGTTTTTCCAAGATGGGTTGGAGTTTGATCGTTTAGATTTTATAAAGACTTTACGAAAGTCAAATGACAGAGAGGACCTTTCTGTTGTTTGTTACCAATGAAAAACAACCTTTGGCATCAACAGCTACAGAACACCCTCACCTCCCAAGGCTGTCAGCCTACAGACACCCCCACACATCTTAATGCCCCCCCTCAAATAAACTCCTACCATCAAAGTGACACCTCCAAGTTCACGATTAGGCAGGAATGAGCAAAATCCTCCTCAGATGGGGGAGTCGGCCCGCCAATCATCAGAGGACTTCATTCTCATTCAGACTGATAAATCTCCAATGTTGCATTTGCATCCCGACTTTCAGCAAAGGTAGCTCCATCTGCTTCCTATTAATTCCCCAGCAGGCGACTTATCACCTCCACCCTGGTGACCCTGACTGGCTCCTTCATCCTCCCTGCTCCTCTCCTTCTCTCTCCTCTTTTTTCTCCTTCTGTACTCCCTCATTCCAGGACTCTATTCATCTCATCTCTTGCATGTTTTATACACCGCAGTTGAAGAGGTTTGTTGACATTTCATTTTACTGTGCTTTAAAATATGGATTTGCATCTGCGCACACACACACAAACGCGCAGGACACACACAGTATAACCTTTTACTAATCGTCAAACTCTCTAGCAATCATCCTCCCCCTGTTGTCCTAGTGGCGGGGGTTCAGCGGACAAGTCTGGTCCTCCAGGTCAATGGCAAATGAGAAGCAGAGCTTGAGGATTAGGGAGGAGATATCTGGGGGTTCAGGAGCCTTTCTCTGGCTTTGATTAGCTCCCTGGCTTGATGAAATGCCCATCGTCAGGGAAAAAAGATGAAAATTGGATGGGGTGGGGGAGAGAACGGAGAGATGGAGTCAAGGCCATTTGTTTTCTCAGCTGGGGCTACTTCAAGTGGTTGTCTGTTTGAGTCCTATGGCCCAGGTTCATGCAAACACACACACACACACACACACACACACACACACAAGTACTGCACACAAGCAGGTTAAAATAAATGTCCAGGGGAGGACAGACAATGTCATAGGGCGGATTCTCTCCAATGCACCACCTCATTCTCTAACTTTGCTGTTCAATTCCTCACTCACTTGTTTGCCTTCTCATCTCTGTGACCCTCCCCCGCATGCACACTGTACTCTTTCCCAGCCTGATCTGTCAGAGTAACCTGACTCTGGCGGCTTCTGACACGATCCAGACCGCGCATAGCCCCCTACCCAACACTTTCACCAGCAGAGCCAGACAGTAAAACAACCAGATTACTACCACATGTTTCCCCCTCTGCGTCTCTTCTCCCATCCCACTCCCCCTTTTTGCCTGATGAAGACCTGCATGGGATGGAATGCTGCCTCTTTTGGTCCAATAAATTTTTGAGGAGCAGTAACTCAGCGTGTAGACACCTCTTTCTTTTAACCATCGTCCACTTCAGAAACACAAGTCTCACCAAGAAAGCCCAGGCTTTGAGGTGAAGAAAAAAGGTGTGTTTGTGTGATAGAGAGAGAGAGAAGGGGGTGGAGGATAAGTGTAGATCAGAAAAACAGCTGATACAGGAGAGGAGAGTAAAGAGAAGAAAAAAAAAGGAGAGGAGGCCGTGGTGGGAGGTTAGGAAAGCAAGGCGTCTCGGAAGTTTCCAGGAAAGCTGTTTCACTTTTTAGTTCATCAGCAGACGAGCAAGATCATGACCTTCTCATCCAGACAGAATACCATATTCTCTGGGAGTGCACATATAATACATGAAGCATTTTTGTATCTAATCAATCATAATTCATCTCTAAATAAAAGTGAGGGTTAACCCCAATCTCCTCTCAGAGCAGTCTGTGTGGTGTTTTGAAAAAAAAAAAAAAAAAATAGACTGGTTCATGGTTTTGTTGGCTGTAGGAGCAGATCACTGTTGAAACTCCAAAATACAAATATGTATCCCACAAATACGAGTTTTAATATAAAAAATAACTGCTATTGTCATTTTGAAGTATAAAAGTCTTTCAAAGACATTTGGACTAAGGATGTTTTCCAGGTTTATGCTAACAGGCTTTTTTCAATGAAGATGGACACAACAACAACATTAATAATAATTATAATAATAGTAATAATAATAATAATAATAATAATAATAATAATAATAATAATCTTTGTCTGTATAACACCTTTCAAGATAAAAAGCACAAAGTAATTCACAGTAAAACACAGAATATATATATTGAAAAAAATATGTAAAGGCTATTTTTAAAAGATGGGTTTTTGCTGCTTTTTAAAAGAAAACATTGAGTCTGCGGATCTTAAGCTGAGAGGAAGGGCAAAGGCTCTGTTACCTATAGTTTTTAATCGGGTTCTCTTAACAACCAGCAGACCCTGGTCACATGATCTCAGGGACCTGCCAAGAGTGTACGGCTGCACAAGGTGAAGGACTGGTGTTTGGTTATTAAGAGCTGTGTTTGTTAAAACCAGGATTTTAAAATGCACTCTAAAACGGACGACGAGTCAGTGCAGCTGGATTAGTAACGGGGTGACGTATGAAAACTTGGATGAATTGGTTAAAAGCCTTACAGCAGCGTTCTGGACAACCTGGAGCCGTTCTAGAGATTTTTTGTCTAAACATGTGAAGATGGAGTTGCAATAATCAAGAGGGGAAGATATAAAAGCGTGGATGAGCAACTCCATCTCAGAACGCAACACAATTGGACTAAGTTTTGCAATGTTTTTTAGATGATAAAAACAAGAACGAACAAGTGACCCAACATGAGAGTCAAGGGATAAAACTGGGTCTACAGTCACCCAGAGGTTCCTGACAGACGGCTTGATAAAGGAAGCAAGAGGACCAAGCCACTGGACTATATGGGGGAGGCAATGGCTCCGGGGGAGGCAATGGGAGGCAATGGCTGTCAGGAGCACAGACTAGAACCTCAGTTTTGGCTTCATTCAGTTGGAAAAAGTTATTATTCATCCAACTCTAGAACGAATCCAGATGCCAGACACAATGATCACTTTTGGAGCTACTTATGATGATCTTTGGCAGATCAATGGTGTAAATGTCTCCAATCAAACAGACTACCTGATTGGTATTTTTTTCATAGAACATCAGAGTCAACCATTGACTGTTTAAGAGAATTGAACTGAGCGATCCCTCCTCGCCTGCCTTCCAGCTGGCGCAAAGAAGCCAAAATCACTCAGACTTCTATTGAGAAATAAACAACTATTACTCAGTCATTCTATTTGTCAGAATAAATTCTTGCTGTGCCAGCTTTTTTTAAACATGTTTTTGATAATCCTAATCTTTTCCCATGATATATATATATATATATATATAAATTTTTTACAAGATATTCAAGTTATAAACTGACCAATCAGATGCCTTAGTAAAAGCATGTGGTGCCCATTGGCCTTCACATCGAAGGCTTCAAATGTCTGACAGATTCTCCAAAGGCTGCTTTCAGTGGATGGGGTATGGACTTTGCACAAGCTTACTAATGGGTGTCGTCCAAATTCTACACGGCGACGTTCGTAATCCAGAAAAACGGCAACTGAATTGACATTTTGCTGGAGCTTGAAGAAAGGAATTTTCTAATGGTGAAACCACTCTTGCTCAGTCCAGTTCTGTTATACAGTCAATGGAGTCCTCCTTTGTCTCAAAGAGGAAAAAGGGTTAATCATCAGGAAGCTCAGTGATGCTTTTATCCAGAAGAATGAAGAGATACAGAAACTGCTCATCCTTCCTCTAATAGCAGGTATGCAAACAAGCAAACAAAAATACCGGGTACCTTATTGCTGTTTTGCAGTAAAAAAAAATAAAAAGCACAGCTCTTTGAATTTATGCTTGAGGGCTTTTTGAGCTCCATTCTTAGTAAAGTGGTGATGAAAGATCAAATGTTATTTTTTATAGTATTGTTTCAGTTTTTTTTTAAATGAGTTTAAGAAATTTAAATGAATATATAACACATTGGTAATACACAATAAACTAACCAATATAATAATTAGAGTGAAAGTATAATTTTCATAGCAGATGTATACAAACTTTTTGCAAAAAGGGCCAGATCTGGTGGAAATGCCAACCATTCATCTTGCATGATTTAAACCTCTACAATAACATTAAATGCAAATGAACTATTTGATAAAAACTTTTTTGCAATGGGATACTTTTCATTCCTTCACATAAAACAAAAATACATCTAAATACATTTTTACCGAAATTATTGTCAATTTTTTATTTGAAGACCAGGAATAAAAAGAAAAAGTCTGTCTAGAAAACAAATCAAAACAAAAAAACTATTGTCATCATTGAATCAGGGTCCACATGAACTATCACACACTATTTATTTTTAAACGCTCACTGTAAACTTTTAAATATTAAACATGCAAATAGGAAAATAATACAAATATCTTATTTTGAAGTACAAAACACTGGTTTTGATCAGAGAAACAAATCTGTTCACTTCGTTTATAGTCGGCATTTAAAATGAGTTAAAATGTTGCACAGAAGGATCCTGCAACAATGTTGCTACAGGTTTACAATGGCTTATGATGGAATTGAGCCAATCACAATGAAGAAATCGTACACATAGAAAAGTTCTGGGAGCAGCACAGCATTGACTTTATGACAGAAACCTGCGGGCCGGTAGAAATTGAAATGCGGGACACATTTGCTCCAAAGGCCGGACTTTGGACGTGCCCTCCTTAGGCTCTTAAATATAAAGCCCTATGAGAGCATCTTTGTTTACTTTTTGCCTTAATAATGTGACTCAGATGATCAAGCAGTTGTTGATTTTTAACACGGACAACCCAAATTAATGCTAAGTGCAGTTGAAAGAGTTGTTTGATTAGTAAAACAGAACAAAGCTACCTGACAAATGTGGAAAAAACAAAATTCAATGAAATAATTGGGCCACTCCCACTAAGAGAATATTGTTGGATTGGCTTAATCAAAATAGTCAGCTGAATATCATCTTTCCCAACAAAGAGAAACACGTCATTCCAAAAAGATTTGAAGAGCAGATGAGAACCAAAGTCCCTGAAAGGCTTCACTCTGAAAGGGTTACACTGACATTTCTGCAACTTTCCAGATATTTTTTAGTTTCAGTTGAAAGAGACTAGCGGCTAGAAAACACACAGATATTTACTCTCTGATTATGGGTGCTGCATATTAACTGCCTTTACTCAAAAAGCATATTGAATGTTCTGACAAGATGTAAAGCTTCCTCTCTCCGTGACTTGACATGAGCACAGGAAGTAGTCAAACTAGGACTTTGTCTAAGAGTTTGTCTGCTTCACCGTCTGCAACAGCGCCTGAACATCAGAGAACGTCTCAAGAGAATCAATGTCCTCTTTTGACTTTGCACCTGCACAGCGTTTCCTCCCTCCTCCACGCTTTGTTGGAAACAGCCGTCTTGGTCATTCTGCATGCCCAGGCACATTATCAACTCGCAATTACGCTCACACTGTCTGTTCTGCTCGCCCAAATGAAGCAGCTGGTGATACAGAAACAGCACATTACAGACACGCTGACAACCGGCACTCTTCTGAATGAGAGGTCTTCCTATCACAAATAAGCATAATATGAACTTAATGCGAAGTAATGAATCTGTGGGAGTTTCATTTCAGCAAACGGGAAAGTTAATAAAACAATATTGCGAGTGGTGAAGAAGGAGAACTCTGCAGACCAAGCTTTAGATTAGGCCCCTAATGGCTCTGAAGCCAGAGGCTAAATTGAAATGTAAAACCAAGAGCGAGACCCTAATTCACCCTTATCTGTGTGAGTGACGAGTCTGCCTCCCCCAGCTGAGATTGAGGCCATAGAGTTGGATGAACCGCAATTTGCTTTGTTAGAGTTAGGTGTATATGCATGTGCCACCCAAATCACAGTATAGAGACATGGCAAGCGTGTTTGGAATACACAGCAAGAAGAGAACCCTTTCTCTGATTCTCTTCCTCCAGTCCGGAGCGCAGCGAGTCTGCAGACAACAGATAACACAAGCAGCTCAGGTAAATGTCAGGCTCTGAATGCACACCTGTCCACAAGCATCGAATGGTGTAAAAAGTAAGAGGAGATGCTGCGGGAGTTTGTGGCTGTTTACTGACTGCATTAGACCCCCCCCCCCCCCATCTGCAATCAACAGGCCACTAATCCACCTGTCCCCATTATGTTACTTCCTCCTCCCACAATGTCTCTTCCCCTGTGCTGCCTCCTTCCCTCCTCCTCGCCCTAATATCCTCCACTTCCTTTATCTCTCCTCCTTTTGCCACTGCTGGTAACGAACGCTGACCGTTCATTACCCTAATCAAATCCAGCAGCTGAACAACGGCTTGCCGCCACTCCAAGAGCTTTTCATTTTCTTTCTTTTTTTTTTTTTTTTTTTTTTTCAAATCTCAGGACTCATTTGCATTTGCGTCCAGTTAATTAGCATGGGGGCGCAGGTGCGTGGTGATAATCATTATTAAACATGACAGTCACCTGTGACCGCACTGCCCTCCTCAACCCTGCACATAAACACGCTCAGACACACACACACACTGCCTGTGCAGCTCCATCGCAACTACATCAGCGGGCAACTCTCCATGTCACTTCCTGTCTCTGCTTTAGTAGAGTATCTGTTTGGCCTGTTCTGCTGCCGTGGCTGCTGCAGGCAGTGCTCTGTCCAGTTCAGTCCCCAAACAACTTCTGTTTCAGAAGAAATAAAAATGGGAAAAACATGACAAAAGGAAGTCATTCCCTGTGAGACAGACATGTGTGTGTGTGTGTGTGTGTTGGCCTGATCACATCACTGAAGCCGCAGATCCTTTCACTCCACAATGCGTGCCAGAACGTTTCTTTAAGCAGTGTGCCAACAAATCCATGTTTACGCTCCACTTGATCGTAAAAATGTCAATCTGCAGATTCCTTTATTTGGTGCTTGTTTGGGTGATTTTGGGTTTTTAGGAAGCTGATGCAGCTGAGGCTGGTGCCCTGCAGTGCCCTCCACAGACCAATCAAAAACACTGACATCACGTTTTCATTTGTGGGTTGAATGCTGTTGTGTCGGTTAGCCTGCTGACCACAAACAAACAACTCCGGTGTGAGTCTTTTCCATCGGGCATGCAGGGCTTTTCTCTGACATGCCAGCCTCCTCACCAAAAATCCTGTTTCATTGCGTGAACCTTATGTGCATGTGGCCAGATTTGACATGGTGTAAATATTTGAAGGCCATCTATTTGGCCTGACATTCTTTGAACTATTTTAATTAAATTAAATTTAAAAGAACTATTTAATGAATATTTCATAGCAACGGCATACTTTTTGTCTCACTAGATCGCAAATATATCTAAATGCGGTTGAACCAAAATCCCTGTCATTTTTTTTTATTTTTGCACCGTTCATTCCCAGTTAGCTTGTCATAGATAGCATATCTCGTTTGGTAGTGCCTCTCAATATTGAACTCCCTTGAAAACAGCCACAGTCTCTTGCCACATTTGGCAGACCAATTGTTTCATATTTCACTGGAAAAATACGTCCACTTCCAGTTGTCCTTGAGATGGTGACCCTCACTATCAACTTTTATTTTTTATTTTTAGGTGCCATTTTAGAAATGGGTCACAAAGTGTCACAGAATGGCTGCTCAAAAGTGTTGCCACTGCTAAAAATGTAAATTAGCAAACCACAATTAAAAAAATTGCACACAGGGTTTTTAGAAAGTGCTGGGAGCAACATGTTATTTGTGAAAGGTGCCCGCAGGCCATTTGAAATTGCAGCATTTGGCCCACAGGACAGACTTTGGACATGCCTGGTCAAGATATTCAAGTCTCCTATACAATAGTTGTCATTTCAATCATCATTTGATGAGTCAGTTCCTTCATTTTTCCGGTAGGAACTTTTTTTACCGGTTGAACACAGAGCAGAAATAAGCAACCATGAGTAAAATCAATACAACCGTAAAATCAATACAATACACTCAGTAAAATAAAGAGAATACATACTCAGATCTGCTGAAGTAAGCAAATAAAAAAGGTATTGAATGAAATAATATTTAAAAAAGCTTAAGATGCCACTGACTTAGGTGTTTAGCAGTGGAGTTGAGGTTGGTAAAACCTGATGTAGCTGTTTCACAGAGAAAGTTAGGAGGCAAATCCCCAACTACACAGATTTTCTTTAAAACATTATGTTGTTGAAAATCAAAATAAAATGTTAATAGTAAAATATCAGCATGTTTAATGCATTATTAATGCCGGCACTAATGCATTGTTTTAGCAACATGTGTGATATTTACTGTAATGCATTACTTGCTGCATTAGACAATAACATTTAAAGTTGACCTGTTTTGTAATCATATTTTACTCAGTTCATAGCCTGCAATTCTTTTAGGAACGTTTCTGACAACACTTGATAGTTTAAGGGAAAACTAAAAGAGGTTCACAGTAAATAAAGAAATCCAAATTGACGTTTACATTTTTATCATTTTCCTGTAGGTTGTTGAAGAAGTGTTCTATGCTAGATTTAATGAACTGAGCCAAACATCCTGCACTTCACTTCTGCAGTTTGAAGGAGTCGCTGACTATCCACTTTCATTTTTTCTGGTTCATCCCGAAGGTTGGATTCTGTGGATTGACATGACTGAAGCTGATAATTGCTTCTTTATTTTTACTGACAGTGATAAAACTCTACCGCACAATTTGTCCACTCCGCAACAGACGTTTCTTTTTTTAGAGTGAAACTTTTCTTGTCAAAGGAAACCAAACATTGGCAATAACAGGAAAAAGAAGAGAGTCTTCGTTCGCTCAAACCCTCGACTAAAATTAGCCCTCTACAGCATGACTGTTTAATTTTGGGAGAAAAAAATATTTTCTCCTATTTTTGGGTAGCTTTGGGGCCCCTAATGTAATATCAATCGTAAAGTTGATTACCCCTCACCCCTCCAACCAGATATTGGTTTGTGGCTTCAAGGCAACACCGTGCATCGATGGTAGTAAAAACACCAAATAATCATCAATCGTACTTCATTTGAATTTTACAATACAGCAAACATGAAATAACAAACAAACAACAAACATGTAAACATTTCATGGAACATCAAAGCAACAAAATATATCCAAAAACTTGTGTTTGTACATTTCTCAGGGATTCGTCATCTTTCCTTGATAGTAGCGATCAGGTGTTAAACAGGTCAAAATTGCATTTTCTAAAAAAAAAAAAAAGGAAAAATATACCAGAGAGAAATAACTGCTTGAGGGCCAGTATGCATGCACACAATTACTGTTCCAACTTATCCCTCACTGAACCTTGAGCTCATAAGTGTCCCTCAAACCTGATTCATTAATCCATTTCTTCACTTGCTAACTGTTTTTCTGAATTTTGCTGTCCTCGCTTTCTGAGGGAATCTCCCTAACTCAAAGTTCCCCAAGTCTCCTTCCATAAGAGGTTTTTCTGTTCATATCCTATGATGGTGAGTAGATTGTAAAGTATCATATACATGCTTAACACACACACATGCTAATGCATTATGTTAGCTGAAACACACTGACTAAAGGATGAAAATGAACAGTTTTACTGTATAAATATTTTTTGAAGTATCAAAAGGACTTCTTCACATCTTAATGCACATTCACGTACTTTTAAAGAACATTTACATCAATATAAATGTAAAAAAGTGATTTTTATCTTAGTTTGTTATGAAGTCGTCTGTCTTGTGGCACAGCTCACACTTTCAACTCATTATTCCATTGTCCAGTAAAATGAGTTGTTGCATTTTTTTGAAAAGAAAATACAAAAACAACATTTTTTTTTCTTAACGGCCAATGAAGAGATACAAAAATGTGGTTTGTTGAGGCAACGCTATGCAGTAAAGGATTAACAGATACGAGCAATTCATGAAGACACCATCATTTTAAATGTGCCAAGTTTTATTGGGTCTTTTTCTTATTTTGATTTTGCCTTCATTTTTAAATTAGATATAAACTCTAATTCTCTGTTGCTTGAATAGCCAACAAACAAGTTACAGCACATCCTTTTTCTAAATTTAAAATGCTCTGACTACATTTGCCTAAAGGTGTCACATGACTCATCAAATGATTAAAACAGTGACATCTATAGAGGGTTTACTTTAAATAACATTACCAAATTGTAGGGTGTCACAGGAAGCAGCTGAATGAGAGCTGCTGACCATCAGAGATGTTCATTTTGTGTAGTGAAAACCTCTGGCACCATCTTCTGTTTGTCTGTGGGAGAGCAACACACTCATTCAAGTGTCTGCAGTGTTTTACAATTCTGTATTGTCAGGTCATCTGTTTTGTCACCCTTTTGTTGTTCCCTAGTTTTGTCATGGTTAAGTTTATTTATCAAATGTTTTAAGTTTCTGTCACCAAGCCTGGTATCTTGGGTCCTACAACACCTCCTTGACAATAAATAGCATAATTTATTATAATAAAATGGAGGAAAAGTTATTTATTACAATCTACTATGAGTCTTTATGATGTTCTTCCATTATGATTTGGTTTTGACGCTTCAAAAAGCGTATCAGCTGCTTTTCTTTAAAAAAAAAAAAAAAGGTTTTCTGAAGCTTACCGTCCTTGTGCTTTGAAAATACAGGGTCGTGTCAGAAAGGGCATGCAGCTTAAAGAAAAAAAAAAACTCTGACAAACCACCTGTGTGAATCAGTAAAAACTGATTTGCTGTGGCGACCCCTGATGGGGGGGGTTTGCTGAAAGGTTAACAACAACAACAACCGAATTTTCTGGAGTCACAGAAGAGCCAGAAAATGCATAATGAATAATAAACAAATACAAAAAAAACATATACAAGTTGTTTCTAAGCATAAGTTCCACTTTTAGGAGAAAAGTGCAACACTTCAGAACAAATTAGCCAACTGATGCACGTTGATGCGCTTTCATTGACTTCAAAATCACATCCACTGCCTCTTTTTTGACAAGCTTTATGGTCATTGCATGTCCAAAAATGCATTCATAAACCAGATACTCCTATCTGGTGTGGGAGAGGGCTACTGTCAAGTTATTTGCCTCATACTTTCATGGAGGCATTGACTGTATATATCATTAATAATTCATGGAAGACTCGGATGATGTTGAGAAATCAGGTTTATTTATTTTGAAGAGCTCTAAAAAAGTGTTGATAAACACGTCTCTATGTCTGGGTTCACAACACTATTTAGAGTTTTCTTTTTTCCTTGGGGACGTTTACCTTCTACTGCAGGAGCTGTGACTGAATGACGCCGCTTTCAGCAGTACTTCTGGGTCTCTGTAACCCAGTTAAATGTCCTACATTGTCATAACGACGATGACAAGGCAGACCCAGTAGCTGAAACCCGAAAGAAACTCTGGCACGGAGACGTAGTTAACTATTTAATATTTAGAGGCAGAGTCCAAGAACTAAGACGTGGTAGCAGGTACAGGGGAGTCTGGATCTTGAATTCTGTGGGAATCCGGATGAGTGTCTTGGGAGTAACTCTGATAAGCCGGTGAGTGAGGAGGAACACTGATGAGCAATCCAGAGCACTGCGAGGTCAGAGCAGCAGGAGACTAGGATGGAACCAGCGGCACCCATGGAGGAAAGGACCTAGAGGCGTACGACAAGAGGAGGTAAGTATGAGGCTTGGAAATACGAAGCAAATTACTAAGCTTGAAGCCAGGCATAAGCACCGGAGAGTATAACGGACTGGCGTAGAATGCTGAGGTGGATCTCCTTGAGATGGTCTGCAGGTGATGAGGTGACGAAGGGCAGCTGGTTCCAATCAGCAGAGCAGGGGGGAGGGGGGGGGGGTAGGCTGACAGAGGCACCATGACACTACATTAGTCAAAGGAAATAAAACATAAAAAATAAAATAATTATGTCTTGATACGATTAAGAGAAATATCATACAGTTCAGGAGGAGAACGATCAGGGGGTATTCCAAAAAGCAGATTATGCTAGCTACCGACTAAGTTTGAGGCTAAGGAAGCGGATAACCTCAGCTTTCGGTTTCAAAAACAGAGGTTTGTTTCAGGGTATGTCAAGTTGCCATAGCAACTCATGCTCTGAACATAACCTGGTATGGAGCAGGTCTAGTTGAAGGTTAGTTGGTTGAAGGAGGTGAAGGAGCATGGCGTGTCAATTTGAAGATGATTTAGTGATGTTCATTTTGTGTAGTGATTTAGTTTTGAGTTCAGTCAGCTTAAATATAACACATAGTTATCAGACAGTTATTTTACTTTCATTCAAATTAATTCATTCAAGCAGGTGTAGCTTTGGTGCTGCTGTTAGATTGGCAGCGCAAGGAATTGTGGGATACCATTCCTTTTACCTGTCTGGGTGGATTTGTTTAATTCTTTCTGCACCACGAGTGAGAAGTAAGGAGAGGGTGATGAGTTTATTTAGTACCCCCAGTGCATTGATTGCTAGAACTGTAGTTAGAATCAGAGTCATGATAACATTATGGATGTAATAGGTTACAAAGCCACACTGTGTCATTCATTTTAAAATATATCTGTGTTTCGTCCACTAAGCAAACAACATCTGAATTTTTGCAAAAATGGATGTGCATCTTCTCCATGGAGAAAGTAGGTGTGTCTGTTGGTCTGGAAGCGGTGCTGGCAGCACAGACTCTTCCTGGAAGGGGCTTCACTTTACATATATTTGAATGTGGGAACCCACTCGTTTTTGTGGTTTGGGAGGGGCTGATGCTCAGAGTGCAGGTAATAGAGGAATACCTAGAAATGTGTGAATGGATCAAAGTATTACTTTGGGGTTGTTTTTTTTTGTAAGGATTGAACATTATAATACACTTAAATGCTCAAAAGGTTGATTTTGCATGATATAGGTCCTTTAAGAGCCAACATTATCTGAGAATATTCAATACTCAATATTTATTAAAAAATTAACTGCAACTGATATGCAATTTTTAACCTTTACATATAGCGTCTTCTGATGTTATTATTTTTCGTTACAGCCACGTTAGCAAACAGGTCTGTCTTTTGTATTTGTGATCAGATAATCTGCCTCCCACCTGTCTTAAAAGCTCCTGTTGTCCATCTTTTGATTGGCCATCTTTGTGGAGGGTGAAATTAATTTGTCCGATGTGACTGGAACATGGCTGTCAATGACTGTTAACAGAAAAATGGAGCGCTTGCAGATTTCAACTGTGTGCCAACATACTAGCAATGCATTGTGAGATTTGGAGTATTAGTTGACACATGTGACATAGAGTGTGTAAATGTTTTCACTGGGAACTCCAGCTTCCTCCCATAGTCCGAAAAAACATTCTTCGCAGGTTAACTGATAAATCTAAATTGTCCTTTGGTGTGTTCCGTTGAGTGGTCCTGCGACAGGTTGGTGACCTGTCCAGGTCTCGGGCAGAGATTTTAGTGAAACTGGCGTATGATCAGTCTGTTGTGAGGTTTCAGTTCTGAAGACAATTCCTGAAGGTGAATTAGCCTTTCTTTAACAAAGAAGAAAACTATGTTATATGTTGGACAATAATATGAGGAATGAGTTCAAGTATGAAATTTAATCTAAGGCAGTACTACTTAAACTTGCCTTCAGATCAGAGGCGGTCGCGGCTAGCTTGGCCCCCCGAATGAAACACTGGACGATACTGCCCCACCCGTCCAAGCCCCACCACCAAGAAGTCAAGGCCTGCACACATAAAAAAACACAAGAAACAAAATATTATTTATGTTAATTTATTAATTATTAGTACAATTTACTTATATAGTTAAATTCACAATCAAGATATAGTGTAATCCCAGTATGTCATATGCGCCTGAAGCCCCAAATTATGAGAAAGGGAGGAGAGGGAGAAATTGAATCTGTCATAAAAAAAGGGGCCCATCTGACCTGCCGTGGGTTAAGTCTCTTGGCTGCTCGAATGTATTCCAGGTTTTTATGATCAGTCCAAACCAGAAACGGTTGTTCAGCCCCCTCCAACCAGTGACGCCACTCCTCCAACCTGCAATCCTCCAATCACATGCCCAACTTTACAGCTAGCAGCTCTCTGTTCCCAATATTCTAGTCTCTATCTGCAGGAGAAATACACGCAGGGATGGACTTTGTTATCAGAAGCCTTCTGAGACAAAACAGCCCCCACTCCAGACCCAGACGCATCCACCTCCACAATGAATTGTTTAGATGTGTCAGGCTGAGTCAGGATAGGAGCTGCAGAAAACCGTCTTAAGCCTGGCAAACGCAATATCAGCTCCCTCATCCCAGACAAAACGTACCTTAGCCGAGGTGAGTCTGTGAAGGGGTGCAACCACACCACTGAAACCTCGGATTTGAAACGCCTGTAAAAATGTACAAACCCCGGGAAGCGCTGTAACTGCTTACGTCCAGAAGGGACTGGCCACTCAAGAACAGCCTTAACCTTGGGATTGTCCATCTGAACGGTCCCTGGGGTTATCACATGCCCAAGATACTTAGTTCGAGTAGTGTGGAACTCGCATTTCTCTGCCTTGCAGTACAGCTGATTCTCGAGAAGGCATTATAAAATGGCTCTGACGTGCTGCACGTGGGTGTTAAGGTCTGGAGAAGAAAACAAAGTATCGTCAAGGTATACAAACACAAATTTGTTAATTCTTTCCCTTAAATACGGCCTTAATAAGACACTGAAAAACTGCGGGAGCATTTGTGAGTCCAAAAGGTACTTGAAATGACCACTGGGGGTGTTAAATGCAGTTTTCCCACTCATCCCCCTCCCGTATGTGAACCAGATGGTATGCACTCCGCAGGTCCAGTTTGGTGAAGATCTGGGACCCCTTAACCAAATCAAAAGCGGACTGTAACAGAGAGAGGGGATAAGTGTTCCAGCCAGTAATGTTATTCAACCCCCTATAATCAATACAAGGTCATAGTCCTCTATCCTGCTTTCCCACGAAAAAGAACCCAGCCCCTGCCGGAGAGGAGGAGGGACGGATGATTCCAGCCTGAAGACTCTCCTATAGATACTCCTCCATGGCTTCCTGTTCAGGAAGAGACAAAGGGTAGATGTAACCTTTAGGTGGTTGAGTCCCTGGTAGGAGGTCTATAGCGCAGTCATAGGGACGGTGGGGGGCAGATACTTAGCGCGAACATTACTGAATACCACACTCAGGTCATGATATTCAGAAGGAACCTTGCTTAGGTCTAGAGATTCAGGAAGTGGTTGCCTATCAACAGAAGAATGTACAGCTGACGCAACCAAACAATTTAACATGCAAAAGGAACTCCAGAACAATACACGTCCGGAAACCCAGTCAATGTGAGGATTATGTTTACACAACCAAGGAAAAGCTGAAATAACCTGGGGCTTCAAAGAGTCCACCACATAAAACCACATGAGGGACAATGACACAGTCACATTTATATTTACAGTGCGTGCAGAAACTCTATGCGTGATAGAGCCATTTAAGAAATGAACAGTTTGTTCACCACGTCTACTGAGATCAAATTTCCATCAGAACCAGAGTCAATCAGGGGCTCGAACTCCTCCCTCGCTCCTGCGTGTGCCACTAGGACCTTTACGGATGGCCGTGATGGTGGGGTGAAGGAGTAAACACGACTCACCAGGTCCCTCCTATACTCAGGGCATCCCGAAAAGTTTCGGAGGAAATGACTGTCCACAGTAAAAAAAGCTCCAGCCCCATGCACCTCCGTCATTTAGCTGGGGAGAGAGGTCCTGAACGAGCCGAGTCTGAGGAGGAAGTTGTCCTCGCATGTGATGCTTCAGACCTGGAAGATATCAGATGATTACCCACGGGTAACGCAGGAGAGGGACCTGTAGTGTGGCGTTCTACACGTCCTCGCACCCTCATTCTCTGATCGATGCGAACCCGCCAAGTC
Source organism: Oryzias curvinotus (assembly GCA_023969325.1). Classification (NCBI taxonomy): domain Eukaryota; kingdom Metazoa; phylum Chordata; class Actinopteri; order Beloniformes; family Adrianichthyidae; genus Oryzias; species Oryzias curvinotus. The sequence goes on along the minus strand of CM043710.1, from coordinate 5,423,603 downwards.
AAATACAATCAAAGTTTATTGGTATAGCACTTTTACAACACAAGGTACTCAAAGTGCTTTGCTTGATGACATTTAAAAACAAAAGGACAATACAAACAAATTTGTAATTAAAAACCGGCATAATGCCAACCAACAAGAGTCTTGCTGGAGACGGAGAAGCTCCGCGGTGGCTCTTCGGGGGCGTGGTCAGATTGAATACCGATCGCAAGTGAGAGGAAAAAGCTTGAAACGAACTGCAAAGCTTGGCACCTCAGTCCCATTCTGTCAAACTCCAGCGCTTGGCCCGACCGGTCAGGAAACTCAGAGCAAAAACCAATTTGCTCTGCTCAGAGGGGAACTTACTCAGTCTAAACTCAAAATGGAGCCGACAGAGGACAAAAACGCTCGGCAATCCTCAGCTGTAGCATCAAATGTCTCTTGAGGTCCCAGCTGGATCTAGTCAGAAGAAGATGGGGAGATCTGCTCCAATGTCATGAGACGATCTGTGACGTGGTCCCTCCAGGAAATGATGCAGAAGTGGGATCGCAAAGGAGACCACAAAAAGGTGAAGACGCAGAGGTAAAGGGGGAAGATCTGCAGGCATAGCTCGGTTCCTGGAAGTCCATCCTCTAAGGAAGAGGGGGTGGGGTGGCCTCGGCGGTGCGTCAGGCCTGGCCAGGGGCCCGGAAAGACCTACGGCGTCCAACATCAGCGGCCATGATGAGCGGCGACCTCGCGGACAACAAGGGCGGACCGCCGGAGCACGGAGACGGCCGGAGGCGGGCATGGGCACACTGCCCGGTTTCACTGCCACCTACGCAGGCGTTGGAGGCCTGCGCGGAGATGGACAGGGGGCGGACCGACGTCTACCGGGTCGTCAGCAGAGTGCTCCGGGAGAGGCGCAACATCTCGCCAGGAACTTGCTGTCGGCGGCTCCAATCGGCTAAGGTGCCATCCGGAAGGAGACCAGCGGGGGCGTGTGGCCGTTGGAGGGGCCTTTGCCGGGGCTGGGACCGACCGGAGGAGCGCACTGGAGAGCAGGTCGGAGGGGTCACTGGCATTGAGCAGCTGCAGCCCGTGCATCCATCCGAAGCGAGGACGTGGGTGGAGGAGCACGAGCCAGAGGAAGGCCCCGCTGATGCCTGGCCGATGGACTGCAGGGCCTTAGCATTGGACGGGGGGCGCCTGCTGAGCTGTCTGTCAGATCGGTGTGGGACATGCGCGGCGGCAGACTGCTGAGTGGATAGCTGCACATCGTCAGTCCCTCAGAGGAGGGGGATGGTGTGATGGTGTGGCACTGTCAGATGACGAGGGGGGCCATACTGTGTTTTATTGTTTATGCATTTATGTGTTTTATGTTTTAAAATTACTACCTGTGGTGCTACCTGGAGGATGATCGAAGAGCAACGCCCAATAGGCGTGGCTTAGCGTTTATAAGGGTGCACCACAGGTAGTGAAATGAGGAGTGAGACGGAGGTGTCATGCGCTGTGTGGCCCTCCGTAGAGCTGTTGAAGAGCTGAATAAAGAAAGAACCTCCTCACCTTGGCTCCTCTCCATCCTTTTCCAGCGGGACCCCACGACACAATCACAGAGTGTCAGCAATCCGGCTTTATATCCCTGCAGTTCTTGGTACAGGACGGGCAGAGCAGCAGAGTCCAGTTCTGCGGATGGCCGGGGTAAGTCTCTGTCCCGCTGGGTTTAACATGGTTGGAGTGTAATGTTACGTGTGGTCAGAGAGGATAAACCCAGAAGCAGGAAGACTCAAACAAATCCATCGAGTTTTAAGCTTTTACTTGAACCAAACAGGATCTAAACAGAGAAGACGTTCCTACACAAAACACAGACAGAACAGAACTTAAATAGGAAGCAACATGATTGCAGGCAGCTGTCATCAATTAGGGAGGAACCACAGCTAACCTGCCAGAAATGTAACCAAAAGAACCACTAGAGGGAAACCATAACAATATACTGTCATTCAAGTCTTGAAAACACAATGAAATGTCCAAGAATCTTTTCCTGGTTTCTGCCTGAATTTATGGCAACACCTGCCTTCTTCCTGACCTTTAATGGGGCGGCATAAGTGACCAGTTCACTCCAACATTTTCCAGCGCAGTAACAAGAAAGCTGACTATGTCATCAGCTGTTGTTGTTTCCATCAACTCAAGAAACTCTGCTGTGACGTCTCTTAACACCTCTAATAAATATGCACTGTTGTGCAATTTCTGTATCTGTGCTTTCATCAATAGTGGCCAAAAATGCAACAAATGACTGGATTCCTTCTCCTCAGAGATGTTGTATCTGTAATCATAATCCTTGACAAAGGGCGACTGCTTTTTGGGGTACAAGACTTCTACAGCCTTCAGCATTTTTCAATATGTTCATCATCCTAAAATGGTTTGGATGTTTGCTCCAACTTGTTTACAATAAGGTGTCTATCACTGCTCCATCACTGATGTCACACTGCAGTAAATGCAGACAGTTGTTCTTCAGTCCAGCCAATAGTTGGTAAATCTTCTCTTTTCTTAACTCCAAATGGTGAAACTTTTATCTATGGTGACTTTCATAGTGGTGCTGAATGTTATATTCTTTGATCACCTGTTGATGACATACCAAGCATGCAGGTTTTGCATTCAGCACTTCACTGTAACCTTTTTCACTTTTTGACAACATTTTGGTCATTAGTGTGTAACTACTGATCATCCTTATAAGCTTACAGGGAACCAAACTGCATCTTCCCCAGACGCAGAGCTGTTAGGTTTCGCTTTTGGCACATACTGAGATAAGCTGTTTCACCTGTTTTGCTTCTCCTTGCTAGTGGCAGAATTGCGCATTTCGGCTATTTCTTAAAAAAATCATAACTTGCCACAGAAACTGTTTTTTTAAACCACCTTATAATTTTTACTACCCTTGACTGGGCGGGATTGAACAACCTGGCAGGCTGCACAAAGACTGAAGAGCTTGACAATAAATGGTAAAAACCTCTTACAGCTGGCTATTGAGGTGGTTTCTCATGTGTGAAGCGGATGAAGGCGTGGCCAGCAAACCTGGCGCTGTCCCTCTCCTGCCTTCCCTTCCCTCCTTTTTTGCTGTTAAACAGTGTCTGCGTTTGTATGTGCATACACCTTACAGTTTTCGATTGTTTGATACCCATGATTTACTTTAAATATAACAAAACAAACTAGCACAACACGAAAAAAAACAACACAACACCGTGCAAATCTGGGATTTCATGCTTTCATTGATAGAATTACATGGATTTATAATGAAATAAAAGGGTATTTTTCTTTGAAATGTGGATTTGTTGTAATTTATCTACAAAAGCCTTTGTTAAATGCACCTGAACAGGGGATAAATTATAGAGGGATCTAGGTGGGACTGAGGCTTAAAACATTTTGTTTTTACACATAAAAAAGACATTTGAAAGTGAAACGCATATCTTAAACACTTTAGTTTAGAAACTATTTGCTAACAAAAGGTTTTATATGTTGACTAAGCAACAAAGTCTAAAGAGTTTTGTTTTTTTTTTGCTTCGCATATGTAGGAAATGTGCAATATTTCAAATTTAAATCCATTTGGTTTGGTGTCGTTTTTGCATCATCAGCAGCCTAAGCTAACCCTTTTTGCAGGTGATCTAGCGTGTTTTCATGTTGCTTTCTGTTCACATCCAAGCAGCTGGAAAAATCTGTTTGGAGGTTCCTTTGTGTTGGAACCAGAGGAACATCTGCAGTTTCAGATAACATCTCCTTTACAGGAATCCTGGACCCCATGAAGATCTCTGCTGACGAAGAATTTACGAGCAAGAAAATGTCTTTCATAAAGGCACAGATTACACACAATTCTGAAAGAGTCCATCAAAACTTCATTTACTTTTGAAATATACAGAAATACTGAAATGTGTTATCACTTGAACTGGAATGCAAGACAATGAAAATAAAAACAGAAAGGATCACCCAGGAACTGTAAATAAACTTTATTTTACATAAAAAAAATATTACATGTATCATTTAATCTACAGCTTCCTCCTCTGCAAAATGAATCTGTTCAGAAGGGATACACACATTTCTTTTATTTTTGTTAGATTTTATCAAAACAAAAACAAACAAAAATAAAAGTAAAAGATATGTGTCACCATAAGGTGAAAATGCAAACACGTTTCTTCCCGTAGGGTTGTCAAATATACTGTTTTCCGATTAAAACTGTAAATAAATGTATGACTGTTTCAGGAGTGAGTTGTTTGACATTAGAGCCTGAGAAGCAGACTGAATGCTCTGCGTAACAAGCTTGTAATTATCTGATGAACTGATCGAATTGCCTCCAGCAGGATGTCAAGGAGTCAACGTTTGGAACACCAACAGACAGGGAGGACAGTTAACGCCTTGTCAAGCGGACAACCCTAACTTGGAAACAGGACGCCTCTGACAAGCGAATCCAGTTTGATGTCTTCCTGTTTCGACCGTTCTTGTCCTCTTCATCATCCTCACCACCAGTCAACCCCACAGCCAACATTCTGTGCCGTCTGGCTACGCTCTCTACATCCATGACTGCTGTCACTCATCCTTTTCCTTCACTCCTGCCTTTCCTTCTATCTGTCTACAAACAATTCTTCCTCCTCTCCTTCTTCCACCATCAGTCATCCAATTTCTACCCTGCAGGTCAACGGCACAGTGGTGGTTGTTGTTGAACCAGTCCAGGACAGATCTGGTGTGATTGGCATTATTGATTGGTCCTAATGTTTGCCATATATGTATTTCAGTTTGCTGAGTCCTGCATTTCCTATTGGTAACGTCTGCAAATATTAAATGTAAGTAAATTCTAAATATGCTATAAAAGCTAGTTGATTAAGCAATGGCGGGGCCAATAAAGGGTAATCTTAGGCTGGATTGTGTCACTACTCTCTACCGCTAAAAACCAGTGGGCTTGATTGAAATGCAAGATGGACCCACAACTCGCTACTTTTTTTTGGTTCAATATCTATAATATGAAAATATAATATGAATATGAAAATATGAATTAGTCCAATTGTTGGGTTCAAACAACCTGCAACATCATTACAATTCAAAAAGGAAAGAAAGACAAACAGACCAAGGTACCTTTACGAGGAGAGCAGACGGAGATTATACCCAGTAGACAATCTCTCTCCACACTGGCGCATATTCCTTTCGCCTCCCCTTTTATTAAGTTTTTTGGGGTTTGCCTAATTTACATATGCGCTGAGCTCTAAGGAGGGGAAACAGATAAAAACACAACTGCAACGCTATCAGAAAACATTCATTGCAACTTGTCCATCCGTCACAGCCCACACATCTCTGGCCTTGCAAAGTCTTTTCTCACGGATAACTAACACAGCGTCCTTTGATTTCAGTCTGGAAGCAGATAACATGCTGATCTTGGGAAGCACGGTGGGGAGTGGTTAGTGCTCTTGCCTCACAGCAAGAAGACCCCCGGTTCAAGTCCCAGCTGGGGGACATGAAAAACACAACATCAATTTCTGTGTTTGCATGTGTCGGTTTTCTCCGGCTTTCTTGTCCAAAAACATACTTCATAGGTTGATTGGCAGGTGTGAGAGGGGGTGTGTGCTTGTGGACACTCTACCCTACAACAGACTGGCGACCTGTCCAGGGCATCCCCTGCCTTTGCCCACAAGTGGCCAGGATAGACTCTGGCAGCCCCGTGACCCCGAAAGGGAATAAACGGAATCGAAAATGAATGAATTAATGAATCTTGGGAAGACTCTAGGACAGTCAGTTTCCTCCCAAAAGTTTCACCTTCACCTCCCTGTGAAACAGAACTTGGACACAAACACTGCAAACATGATTATATTACCTATATAGCAAGGTAATTCAAAGCAAATATGAGATAACTTATATTTCCCAACACCAATGTGTGTATTGATGAAAATTTGGATGAAATGAAGTTTCTTTTTTTTTCTTCAAATGACAAATAGTTCAAACGCAGTGCATTGTGGTCTATATTAGCCAATCCAGTGAGCATCTGTGCACACTGGTTCTTTTAGGACACTGTATTTGGAATTAAGGATTAAGACACCCCAAACACTGACGAACGTCATTGACATTCACCCATAGAAAACAGCTTACTATCGCCTCCAGCAAAATTTAGCCAATTCAGCCGCCATTTTCCACAATACAGACGTCGCCAAGTTGAGCCAGAACTATGCCAGTAAACAGTTATTGGTCCAAATCAACGTTTCTATGGCAACCACTGTCGCCAATCTTGTTGGAAGTCTAAACCTCTGTCTCTGAAAGCGGACTCGGGAGGATCTGTCAAAGGTTTCCACCACATGATTTATTGAGGCATCTACACCAGAGGGGGAGGAGCTACTCAACCCAGTTCTCATACACAGTCAATGCGAACGCCCGATATGGTACTCCAAGTAATGAGTAGTGAAGGAATTCAGATACGATGCTAGTTTCCAACCAGTTGACCTGTAACTTGCATTTTAGCTTAATTGTAACTTAAAAACCTTCAAGTGCATTTAAAAGATCAAATGTATACATCATGCACCTTTTTGTTTGACTTTCTTTTTCTCCTTTTACTTACGAGGATTTATGAACGTGACCCATTAAAACTGGAGTGAGTTAATCAACAATAAAACAAGTTCCAAAACTCTAACTTTTAAAGCATGAATCTGGTGTATGAAAGTGCTTTTTACTTCACAGCTTTTGTACAACATCTGCATCCATCGCTCACCTCATTTTCTTTGTACAAAATTAGGATTACATGAGCAAGAATGACAATGATATTTTCCTTAATTAAGTTTCTGTTCTCATTAATTTAATCTTTAATATTGTTTGGGGTAAAATGTTAATCACAACTATGTTTTTTATTCTATTTTTTTCCTCTTCAGTTATTTTTTGGTATTGGTGATGTACTGCAGAGTTTTACAGCTGCAGCCTTGATTGTTCATTCTTTCCTTCACACTGCAGTCCTCTCCTCTGTTCAGCCTTCAGAATCAGAACCATCAGGAACGTCACGGTTCCTCTCATGTTCTCCGTCTGGTTTTCTGCAGGTCTAAAAGACAACAATTCACCATCACTATAAAAAAAAACCTTCAGGTCCTGTATTTGCAACGCAGGTTATTTATTCAGTACCGTGGCGTAGAACCAGGTGACGAGGATCCACGCCATCAAACCCACCAAGACGACAATCCAAAAGATCATCAAACCGACAACATGGACTGAAACAGAGAATTTCTGCTGAGTCATATTGGATATTTGATTCTTCAGAAATTTGAACTTTTTCTTGGAAAAATAATCCTAATGTTTTTATCAACTTCCCAATGGCCTGTGTGCACCTACGTGGACTATACATTTCTCATTTTCTAATAAAAATAAAAGCATATCAAACAAAACCTGGGTGTCGGGAGTGATCATAGTGTTATGTTAAGCGAAATGAAAAAAGGAGAGTTTGTTGGTATCTTTACCCACAACTTCCTATTTACTGTGAAAACAAAATTCTTAGTCCCAGTCAATCTTTTTTCTGAAGGTCTACGTCACAGGCTTTCATCTTTCCTGACAAACTTTGTGCTCATCTGGATCAGTAAATTATAGAATTACAGGCTCCTGCACAAGGAGCCTGTTAGTGCTGTTCACGTGATATATGCATGTTCCTCGCTGCAGCCTGACTGTTAGACAAAATGACACAATTGTAGTGCAGTTTGTGGGGCCCGTTCACCTTTGCCCAAACAGGGTTTGCATTTGTGTGCGTCCAGGAATGATAAGTGTTGGACATGTGTTTATGTGTATGTATGCACAGATGCATACATACGAGAACAAATCTGTATCTGTATTGTGTATGTGTTGACATGTATGTGTGCTTGTAATACTTGAATGTGTGTGGACGAGTGTGTCTGTGGACAGGCCCCACCCTTTAGGAAAACATTCAGTTGTTATAGTTAAAGCCTCAAATGCAAAAGGGGTTTATACAAATATGCCCCTCATGTGTCTGAGGCCCCTGATTGTAACAGTAGCATCTGTCCAACTCTAGACACCCTCAGACATTGTATTTGGTCAGAAGATGGAAGGAACTGGTTTCCAAAAAAATGGGAAATAAAAATGTATTAAAATTCATTTTTACATTTGTAAGCTCCTTTTAGTTTCAAAATATTTTTTGCATTTTTTATTTTTCCATGGATCCATTTTTTGATTCAGTATCATCTTTTTCATCGTTACAGGGTTGCTGGTTTCTATCCCAGCCACTGTAGGGTAAAGGCAGGTACACTCTGGATGGTTCACCCACCAAACCACCACACACACATGCTCACATTTGCACTTAGAGTCATAACATGAGGATGTCAGAGTACCTGGAGAAACGCATGTGAACCACCAGAGGGCAGACAAGTCTGAGCGTCGACTCCTGCTGAGTGATTCTTAGAGAACCTGCCATCGCTTTTACTGTAAACTTAAATTTATCATTTACAGCTTTTGTATCATTTTACTTCAATCAACAATTAAAGTGTTTATTGATTTACATGGGGGTTGCATGGTGGAGTAGTGGGAAGCACTCTAACCTCACAAATGGTTCAAATCCCAGGAGGGAGTGTTTGCATGTTCTTCTTGTGCATGTGTGGGTTTACTCCCGTTTCTTCCTCAGTCCAAAAACACATTTCATAGGTTCATTGATCATAGCTTGTCCATTAGGTGTGAATGTGCGGTTGTGTGGCGCTGTAACAGACTGGTGACCTGACCCAACATTCAGTAGCTGGCATAGGCTCCAGCAACCCCAGTAACCTAAATAAGATTCAGCACCTTTAGAGGATGGATTGGTTCACTTGTAAATATTTTCATACCACTTTTCTACCTCACTTTAAGGCCCAGTGCACTTTCCAGTCACATTTACACACTGATGGCGGTTCAGCGGCCAAACAATGGCACCAATCAGTGACCACAAGCAGTGTCCAAACTCCAAAGACACGTACATACATGTCTGGGGAAGGCGAGAACCGAACCTGCAATACTCCAGTCGGCGGTCTGCCGTTCTACCTCTGCACCACAGCCCTCCCATATAATTTATGCAAGAAAACTTTTTTTTTATATTCATCTCTTACAAAAAACCAAGATTGTTTTTGAGGAAACTTTGGTGCCATCAAGCAGAATTTACCTAGAGCTGTTTTCAATTGATGCTCCTCTTAATTTTTCAGGGTCCCTACCTACCGAGACAAGAATGATCTCCATGGAAACAACCCCATCCTCAACGTGAGGGCCCCTCATGAGGAGAACAGCGCTTCATGTGTGACATTTTCCAACTCAAATGCACAGATTCTTCTGCTGTCAGCAGGAATGCAAACAGCTGCCGCTGTTTTCTCTCAGATCTAAAAGTAAAAGCGAGTCAGGATGGAAGCAGAGTTTTACCTGAGCTGCAGAGACCCACAAACAGCAGCAGAGCTGGACGCTCCATGTCCTCTCCGTCTGTCCTCCCCTCCCGTGCTCCTCTACTTATCACGCCAGTGCTCTGGTCCCGCCCTCCCAGCCTTTCTGCACTCACTTTTTTTTCAAACTCTGACAACCTGTTATTCACAACATCCCTCAAAGACACTGTTTTGTATGATATCCTGGGTGTTTGTTCCTGCTGAGCATCTATAAGGGTTTTAATTTCCTGACACTTGTGGCTCAGAACTTTACATTTCAAGATATTTCTTTTATTAGAAGAAACTTCAGGAGTATAACCAAGATGTGATCAAATATTTAAAAAAAACAGTTTCCTCTGAGGGGGCTCTGGTCACCTTAGAAAGGTGGAGGAAGCTTAGGAGTCTGGAAGGAGCTTGGAGTTGAGCCATCACTCCACATCAGAGAAAGGTGGTTTATGGCAAATTAATTCAGCTTCAAGATAAAATTAGCAGAGAAAAACTTCCTTCATCTGCTCTGGATTTGTTCACTATAGGATGGCGACCAAAGAAAATAATAATAATCATTGAAGGTTTAAAGATTTTTTTTAAAAAGGTGGAAAAAGTAAATGTTTTTCACATTTTCTTCATGACATCCACAAACATTTGAATCATTTCAATCATTCTATCCTCCAGATGTCTGGGTTTAGCGTGTTTCCTGTTGCAGCATCAAGCTCAACCTCATTGCAAATTGTGCAATCCAATGCAAACTAAGGGCTTCTTTCTAATTTAGTGTGTTCATACATTTTGATTACTCACTTTTACATATGTATGTCACATGTTTCCTAACATAAAGCGGCACTGAAAAGGCGTTGTGGTGCTGTGCGTCTACGTTACAGTCTGTCTGAAGCGTTCTTCTTGGTGTTTTTTGGACTAAACCATTCTACATTTCACACTCTTCTTCAGTGTGATATAACCATAAGAATGCTGATATGAGATATCAAACCCAATCATCCATTCATGTTCTTACCCGCTGTCAGGGCGGCAGTGGTGCAGCGGTAGGGCGGTTGACCTCCAATTGTAATATTGATTCCCGTCTTGCCCGCCCATGTGTCAAAGTGTGCTTGGGCAAGACATTCAACCCCACCTTGCCTCTGGTGGAAAGTTGTTCGGCAGCGGCGTTGTCATCCGTGTGAGAATGAGTGAATGGGACTGTGATCGTAAAGCGCTTTGGGCCTTCGAGGAAGGTAGAAAAGCAATGTTTAAGTATAAGTGATTTACCATTTACCCCTTTCGGAGTCACAGAGTTGCCCCAGCCTGTCCCAATGCCACACAATCACACAGAGGGACAATTTAAAAATGATTAAATGATCTATAAAACTTGTTTTCCCAGAGAAAACCCACCGTGACATTCAGCCAATCACTTGTGTGGGACGAAAGCGCTACCCACTGCACCACCAAGCCGTAAATATGTTAACTTTGCTTATTGGTAAATCTGACTTTGGAAGAACACGTTTGTCGTGTGCAGATCTGCATCTTGTTGAACCTGTATTTATATAGATTGTTTGATTGAGAACAATTCCTCATTTACAAAGGTGTGCGCTTGCTTGTGCGTTTGAGTGTGTAGATGTGCGTGGTTGTGCACATAGCCTGTTAAATGTTGATGGCATTGACAACATTAAGCTCCAAACGACTTTTTTCATGTTTTCTCTCTTCGCGTCGATCCCTTTTTCCTCCTCTGCCTAAAACTTCCTCATTCTGACACTTTTCCATGTGGTACAGAATTCAAACCAACAAAAAGAAAAAGTCAAGCTGCAGAGTAGCTCAGCTGCTGCACTGCACAAATGTCAAATGATCATTTCTTGTCAGACGAGTTTCCTGTTGAACCGCTTTGCAGATCCATTATCAAGTATCCTGTTTCCTGATGAAGATTTTGAAAAGTTTTGAAATAATCTTTGGCTTTAAAAAGAGAGCTTGGCTGAATATTAGCCTCATGGAGGCTTAGAGAGGAGCGGCCGCATCTAAAGGGGAGCTCCGGTGTGTCTTGAGGCTCGTATAGCCGCCACAAGGAACGGCACTTAAGTGGAACGTAGCGCCACCGTGCGTCTAGTTACATGCACTTAAAATGTACAGATGATGATGTCGTACAGCATCCTTATGCTGCACTCTTGTTGTTAATATGTGTGAGTACTGGCCCTCTTATTTATAGTAAAAGGACTATACAACTAAATAAAATGCATTTCACTTTAAAAAAAATTTGGTTTATTCAATTTTATATAGACTGAATATTTTACATCTCACACTGAAGCAATCCCAATAATAAACTCAAGTGGGGTTATGTAAAAAAAATGAAACACCTTTCATGGAATATAAATGTGCAACTCAATGAAAAATGAAACTAAATTAAACTTGCAAACATTTATAAACAAAAGAATTTGGAGTGTGCAACACACAATAAAATGTCCTAGAATCTTTTAATTGTTTGCTACCTGATTTTTTGGCAACACCTGCCTTCTTCCTCACCTTTAATGGGGCACCATCAGTGACCACACTGACATCACATGACCAGTTCACTCCAACATTAGCCGCGGTTACATGTGCAAAATATCTTGATCAGATCAATGGTCAGATTAAAATTTAACTGTGTACATGGGCCCAGAAAAACTTTTTCCAATTAGAACGAATGTTCACATGGTCACACTTTCGGTCGCAGTAAATCATTTGGGCATGCGCAGTAGTGTTGAAAATACCGAAAGAGGAAATGAGTTCCACTGTAAACAAACCTAGCTGCCATATACATTTATGCAGCAGCTCGATAATATACAAGATGATTTTCTAAATTTGCTTTTATTAATGTTATGAATATTATGATACGCCTGTTCGCTCATCATTTCATTTTTAATCTGTGTGGTCAGTGCTTTTTTTTTGTGGAAGAACGGAGCTGGAAGAAGCCAGGGTTAGGAGAGGCTAACATGCACTAACAACATTTAACCTTTGAAGAACATAAAATCCATGCGGGAAATGTTGCAATCTGAATGTTGGCTGCACGTAAATACGTGGGAATAACATCAGCCTTTATTTTGTCGGGACACGACTGGAAACACAAATTCTCACGTGATTTTTTGAACAGTTTCTAAGGACTGAGCGACATTTCTGCTTTGAAAAGCTCACACAGACCAAAAGCCGCTGTGTAAACTGGCGGCCCGAGCTCTTCGCGGACTCATGGTTCTCCTGAGTCCGGCAGCCACTAACGCAGAGCGGCGGGTCGGAAGCATCCCCAAAGGGGCAGACACGTACCAAAGCACCACCCCCCTGTCCGCTAACACAAAGCTATCTCTCCAGCTGCTGTGCTCACAGACACGGTTCACTCTCGCGGAGCAGCCGATCGGTCCTGTATGCGCTTCAAAACTTTCTCTGGAGCACCGTCTCTGCGTGACGTAAAACCAGAGCAGTAGTGATACACGATCGGAATGAACTGTTTACATGCAACACGATCGGATAAACAGCGTGTTTACAGGATGATCAGGCATTCTTTCCGATTACTTTTGTCCATGTAAACGCAGCTACTGTCCAGCACAGTAACTAAAAAGCTGACTGTGTCATCAGGTGTTGTTGTTGTGTCCATCAACTCAAGAAACTCTGCTGTGACGGTCCTAATAAATATGCACAGTTGTGCAATGTCTGTATCTGTGCTTTCATCAGTAGTGACCAAAAATGCAATAAATGACTGGATTCATTCATTTGGCGTCCGAGTCTTCTCAGAGATGTTGTATCTGTAATCGTGATCATAATCCTTGACAATGGTGTGGATGTTTGCTCCCACTAGTTTGCAATATTGTGTCTGTCACTGCTCCATCGCTGACGTCACGCTGCAGTAAATACAAATGGTTGTTTTTGTCCCGGCCGCTTGTTAGTCGAGCTCAATCTGGGTAATTCTTGGTAGTGATATCTAATCAAATCACTTCCTCGCTACCAACTTTCACACCTCTCCTCCAATCAGCCGTCCTCTTTCTTACGAAATCCGGCCGAAGAGTAAGGAAGAATTACGCAATCAGATACCACGATGGACCTCAGCGGTGATAACCAAGGATTGACCAATGAGATGCCAGAAAGAAGAGCGCTTCATTTACATCTGCATATATCGCTAAAAGTGTCAGAGTTAGATTAGATCCAGTTTTCAATGTTGATCACGACTTTTCACAGTAAGTACGGAGTTGTCTTTGTGAAATTTAATTTCAAATATTTGTGCTGTCGTTAGAACACGTTTTTGCTGATGGTGTTACCTGTCGTACTCAGATAGAAAGGTTGTTTTTCTTTAGTCATTTACAGTAGTTGTCCTCCTTTGTTGTTCAACCAGCGGTGTTTTTCCACTATGTAACCGTGTAGTAAAATAACAAGTAAATCATCTTTAATCAAAGATAGGCTAACGTAAATATTGAATGAACCAAGCTTTTAGCATAGCAAGCAGCAGTGTTTTCAACGTTTGTCATTTCCTGTATTAAAACGTCAGGACAAAATAAAATTAGAGCACCAGCTAGCTCAAATAATGAATAACCGTCTTTGTGTTTATTCTTTGCCTTAGCCCGCGTGTTTTAGCGTGTACTCACACGCACACCAATACCTTTATTTATTCAATGTTGTTGTTGTTGTTTTTATTATTAAACATAAAAAATATGAATGAATGAATGCATTCTTTGGGGAATGAATCACACTGTTGTCCTCGATCTTCGCAAGAACATATTGCAAAGCTCGAGGACAACAGTGTGATTCATTCATATATATATATATATATAATAATATATATAAAAAATAAAAACTTGCCCTGATGTCTGAGATCTTTCCAGGTATCTGTTGTAGCCACTCCTCTAGCTTGGGGGTTACTGCCCCGAGTGCTCCAATTACCACAGGCACCACCGTCACCTTCACTTTCCAGGCTTTCTCCAGTTTCTCATGTTCCTTCTTCCTGATGTTCCCATCGCTTGGCACTGCCACATCCACCACAACGGCTTTCCTCTGTTCTTTGTCCACCACTACAATGTCTGGTTGGTTCGCCATTACCATCCTATCAGTCTGGATCTGGAAGTCCCACAGGATCTTTGCCCTTTCATTCTCTACCACTTTCGGGGGTGTTTCCCATTTTGACCTTGGGGTTTCCAGTCCATATTCTGCACACATGTTCCTGTATATTATTCCAGCCACTGGATTGTGGCGCTCCATGTATGCTTTACCTGCCAGCATCTTACACCCTGCAGTTATGTGCTGGATTGTTTCAGGTGCCTCTTTGCACAGCCTACACCTTGGGTCTTGTCTGGTGTGGCAGATCTGAGCCTCTATTGCTCTGGTGCTCAGGGCTTGTTCCTGAGCTGCCAGGATGAGCGCTTCAGTGCTGTCCTGTAGGCCAGCCCTCTCTAGCCATTGGTAGGACTTCTTGATATCAGCCACTTCAGTTATGGTCCGGTGGTAAATCCCATGCAGGGGTTTGTCCTCCCATGAGGATCTGTCCTCCAGCACTGTATCCTCTGCTCTCCATTGCCTGAGACATTCACTGAGCAAACTGTCAGTTGGGGCCTTGAGCTTGATGTACTCATGCATCTTGGATGTTTCATCCTGGATAGTGGCTTCTACGCTCACTAGTCCTCGGCCTCCTTCCTTGCGGCTAGCATACAGTCTCGGGGTGCTGGATTTGGGATGGAACCCTCCATGCATGGTGAGGAGCTTTCGTGTCTTAACATCCGTGGTCTGTACCTCTTCCTTTGGCCATCTTATTATTCCTGCAGGGTATCTGATAACTGGCAGTGCGTAGCTGTTTATTACCCGGGTCTTATTTTTGCCATTGAGCTGGCTTCTCAGGACTTATCTCAGGACTCAGACTGCAAACATGTCAAACACGGATATGGACTAGATATAAATATATAAAACCCACCTCCACCCATTGCATTCGCTCTTACTGAAAGAGCTTTAAGGTTTAAGTGTCCCCTGAAATGTTTTATTTTATCCATGCACAAGTTCTATTACTAGACTTTTTTCCCTTCTTTTTTTCCTCTCAGCTCAAAGAGCGTGTCTTCCAGCCTGCTGGCTTCACACACTCCCTGAGATGGACCAAAGATGGATGTCTAAAGCTCTCTTCAAATGGACAGCGCAAGGGCATCCTGAACTGGGGTTCAGCAGGGTGGACAGACTGTGGTGGTACCCTACGCAAGTCCCCTTGCACGTAACCAATGTCTCTCAGCCTGAAGACTATTTTGGCAGCCCCCTCTTTCTTTGGATGCCCCAAAAACTCTGGCAAGTCAAGCTGACAAGTCCAAATTCAGATTGCCACAAAGGGCTTCTGACCTCATCTGGTGTGCATTAGAAGATCAGACAAGTTATTTCTGTGGACATAACTTACTTTGTGGCATCTCAGTATTTAGTTTGCAAACAATTCAAAGGAAAGGTCATCAGCTGGAGCCATGGCATTGTCTCCCAGCTGGATGTGGGTCACAGGATGCAGTTTCCCTGCATCCTCACATCCAAGCTTGGCTGTGACCTGAGGGTGGTCACTTTATTGTAGGAGAATCATTTTGAAGTGTGGCTGAAGAAGACTGTCCAGTACCTGACAGACTGCAAACATGTTAAAGAGGCTGTTAAAAAGGGTCTGATAAGTCCAGTCACATTTTCTCCTCCACCTCCAATGCTTACTGTTCCAAAGCACAGGTGACTGATGCAAGTCTACGCCCAAGATGTTCTCCAGAGGCTGACTGAGATCAAGCCCTCGGTAACATCAATTTATGGACGCATCTTGAAGCTCCACCAAGAAAGTGGCTCGGAAACTGGCTAGAAAGGGCTTTGGAACAGCAACCTGGGCAACAAATGTTGGTTTGATTCTATTGAACCTTTTTATTTTACATGTCTTTACAGGTACAGCAGGCGGTGCCGGGCACAAGAACAAGTCATTTTGAACCAGAAAAATTCCCAGATTCAGTACAGAAAGGACCACCTCTACAGATGGGGACCTCAGCTCAGCCGCACATTTTTGTGCTACGGCCCAACACTGCCGGGGAGGTGAAACTCAAACCAAAGCTACAGCTGCAGGCACTAGCACCCCAAAAGCTGGACTGGCCTGCTTCATTGAGCTCTACAGCCTTCATCGTGCCATCAGGGTCCACTTCACAGGTTTTGGTTCCTCCCGTTTTAAACGTCCCGTTCTGTTTCGTCATGCCTCCTCCTGCTTGCCGATCTTACTCACCTCAGCCTTTTTCCAACATGCCATACACACCGCAGCAGTACAGAAAGAGAAAAATGGAAGCAGAGCAACTGGTGTAATGAAAAGGAAATACATTAAAAAAACAGAAACCATAATTGTGCAGCAAATATGGTGGAAACAGACAGCCACCATCCCACCGTCAGTACTGTAGGAACTGGTTTTGTGAAGCAACAGAGACTCAGTCGTATGACTATTGGAGGGGTGAGCTAGAGAAGCGTGAATATGGAAAAAAAAGAGAGGAAATCACCCACCACCACCACCACTTTAAACAACAAGCAGTCCTTGCACAGAAAAAATTATATTAGCACACCCAAAGCACCTACATTTTTTCTATAGTATTTTGTTGATGTTTTCTGTAAGAATTATTGTGTTTTTTAAGCTTTTAGTTGTCTTTCTCATATAAATTTGCTATTCAATCAATCAAACTTTATCTATAAAGCACTTTTCATATAAAAGCATAATACAAAGGGCTTTACATTAAAACAAAACAAAATATGAAAACAAGGGTGAAGATTAAAATAAACAAGCACAAAAATAAAAAAAAATAGTACCCACACACAGCCCCCCCTACTTTAATATTTCCATACTTCAGTATTTGATTCAAGTATATTAATAGATTTTTTGGATAGACAGTGTCATATGGATGCCATTTACAGAAGTCTTTGCATTAAAGAACTTTTACATGAGCACTTGAGTATTTTAATGTGTGTTCATCTTTTAAATCAACAGTCAGATTTTAGAAGATTGTCAATACACTACATCTGTAGTTTTTTTACACAAATAATTATTTTGTTATGTTGCTGTAATTCATTTTAATGCAAAATGTCTTAATTTTCATATAGTTTATATTTTCATTATTAAAAAAATCTTATGTGCTATAAGACCTGACTTCGACGGAGTATTAGGGCCACCCAAAAAAAAAAAAAAAGTTAAATTACGACTTTTTATCTCGTAAATTTAGGAGATAAAAATTCGTAAATTTAGGAGATAAAAACTCGTAAATTTATGAGATAAAAACTCGTAAATTTATGAGATAAAAACTCGTAAATTTAGGAGATAAAAATTCGTAAATTTATGAGATTAAAAACTCATAAATTTATGAGAAAAAAACTCGTAAATTTACAAGATTT
This sequence comes from Oryzias curvinotus, assembly GCA_023969325.1. Classification (NCBI taxonomy): domain Eukaryota; kingdom Metazoa; phylum Chordata; class Actinopteri; order Beloniformes; family Adrianichthyidae; genus Oryzias; species Oryzias curvinotus. The sequence goes on along the minus strand of CM043710.1, from coordinate 5,405,910 downwards.
TAAGTCGTAAATTTGTGATTAATGTGGACGTGAGCATGCAGAGCAGCAGGTGAACGCCGCGCAGCAGCAGAGCAGACGGACTAAACTTTGTTAAACAGGCGAGATGAATGTTTATTGATAACTATCCAAATGTGATTTGTGGTGCGGGATCTCTGCAGCCCGATGAAGCCATCGCCGGTATTCCTGCAGCTGTCCACGTCAATCGTACTTCCTCCACCAAAGACAAATCTCTACATTTGTGTGACGCTTTCGTCCGAGGAGGAGCACTTATTTGTCATTTTCAACGTTCTAATGATAATATAAAAGACTATTTTCATTCCTCTTTATTGTTTTATGCTGAAACGGGACATTTCATCTGCAGGAGGGGGCGTATGTAAAACTGTTTACTTCCGCATTGGTGTTCGTATGACACGTTCATGACGTCAGTTGACAGATGAACTTCAGGTTATGTGAATGAAAAAGAGAATAAAGGCTGTAGCGGTTCTCTACACCCAAACGTGTCTCTGAGCTTCATATTTTACGCATTAAACTCCGCTTTACTGACACTGAACCCCGGAAAGACGGTTCCACTGACAAAAATCTGATTTTAAGTCATCTAAAGGTTCAGAATCTGTTTTTTAAACCTGTAATCCGGAAATAAAGCTTCACAAAAGGCTCCACGTATTTCATCTTCAAGCTAGGCTCCGATAAACGGACAACTTCGGTGTTTTCTCCTTAATCTACGACTTTTTATCTCGTAAATTTACGAGATAAAAAGTCGTAAATTTACAAGTTTTTATCTCCTAAATTTACGAGTTTTTATCTCGTAAATTTACGAGATAAAAACTCGTAATTTAACTTTTTTTTTTTTTTTGGTGGCCCTAATACTCCGTCGTACCTGACAAACTTGGCAGAAGAGGTTATGAAAGCCACAAGGCCAAAAAACCCAGAAATCGTATGTGTTCAATGCGGGGCTCGAACTCCCAGCCTGTGTCTGCGTTTCTAAACCCTTGTGCTATCCTAGGCACTTTACTGTTGGGAGTTGGGTCATCTAGACCCACTAGAGAGTGCGCTGAACCTCTTTTTTTCAATGATTTGTGATCTTCACTGGTTCAATGGATTACATAAAATTTTTCCACCTTTATCCACCTTTGTCATGGTAGGGAGAACACGTCAAAGTAAGGGTGGGGTCATCCAAGATAGCACAAGGGTTAAAACGTGGAAACTTTACCTCGTCTGATGGGCGCAATCAGTCCAGCTAATAGTTGGTGAATCTTCTCTTTACTTAACTGCAAATGGTGAAACTTTTCCTCATGGTGACTCCCACAGTGGTGCTGAATGTTATAGTCTTTGAGCACCTGTTGATGACATACCAAGCATGCAGGTTTTGTATTCAGCTCCATGAACAAATAAAACTCTGTCCATTTCTCCTGACATTTTGGTCATTGGGGTGTTACTACTAATCATTATTTTAGCATCGTAATGGTGGTGAGGCTTATAGGAAACCAAACTAGAGTCTGAAGTGTGAAGACTGAGTACAGCACCTTCTGGCTGATTTTCCTGCATATATAAATGTTGTCATCATAAATGAGAATGCGATTTCTTTCTATATTGTTATGGAGTTCAAGCTAAATCTTCCAGCAACAACTGTTCATGTTTCCAGCAATTGTCTTCTTCTAGACACCACTAGATGGCAGCACAACTGCTGGTAACTTCCCTGTGATTTGAGCCCTGATGGATTCTCATCTGCTGCACTCATGTCCACTAACGTGTGGAGAAAACACATACAAAAAAAAACTTTAACGAAGCAAAATTTTAGGAAAAAGAGCTCACAGAGATGAAACTCACATGCAGGTATGTGTGCGTGCTAATGTGTAAACAAGCAGTGTTCTGCAGCATCTGTCCTTGTGGCTGAGGAAATTAACTAAGATAGACTGAGTTGTATTTTATAAATCCTTACTAGGAAATGATATCGCTGCATTATATATGATTATTATTCCATTACAGTAAATGGACATACAAGCATCTGCAGTATGAACATGAGCAGCTGTGATAAAAGCTTTGCTAATGGTTGGAAGTATACATGTGTATAGGCTCTAATGGAGACATGAGGGACCATCACTAACTGCAGTCAAAAAGCCTTTTTTGGGCTACATTTAAAAAAAAAATTGGGTCGGTTTTACATTGTCTGCCATGTGTTAGCATGAAAAACGCAGGTGCACTAACTTTCCCAGTTTTGTGCTCAGCTGTGCACTGCAAGCACCCAAAGGCTGCCCAGTCCAGACTCTGCAGCCGCTCACAGGCTAAGTGAATGAGTGGCTCTAAGGAGTAGTGCAGGCTTATCGTTTGGGTCAATTGCAAGTCAATGGGAAAATTCAGTTTACAACAGACGTGGTCTAAAGATCATTGATCCAGCCTTTTGGCAACTTTGTTTTGACTGATTGGGTTACAGAAAAGCACATGAGATCAATAAGCGATTTTAAAAGCTGTTCTGACCGATGCCAACTGATGGATATCAATCGATCAAAGAAAGAAAATGTTCAACATAAAATGCAGTCCAGTAGTTTTTTCTGTAGGGGAAGTAAAGCTGTTGCTCATAGGAAGTAAATGCAGCATTATAGTGTCATGAGATGAGAAAGTCTCTGAATTTGTGAAGACCCTTTCAAAATTCTTCACTGTTTTTAGTGAAAACAGAAAAAAGTCCAAACTGCACAGACAGCAAGGTTATCCTGTCTTTTTTCTGAATAATGATGATGTTTCTAGGTCTAAGTAGGACAAAGGTAGGCCAGCTTCTTCACCGCAAACAAACCTGGCATTGTGGAGAATTAGACAACCTGCATGGAAGATGTGGAAGGGAGGGAGACAGGTCATCATCCCTGGAACACGAGCGGATGCCAAGCATCCATACCTGCACCCAAGATAGAGGGGCAAAGCAGATCTTTCAAATGGATTAGATTATATGCCCCACAGTGGCCTCATTTATCCTTTCTCTAAATGTACACTGAGGGTCACGGCTGCTCCAGCTAACTCCCACAGTGACTGAGAGGTGCAGGTTAAATTCAAAAAGCCTTTTCATAATTATTCATAAAAGTAAAACTGGATTTATGTATGAGGTAATAGAGGATGGGGGGGGGGGGGTCTGGGCTCAGATAATATTTCTAAAAGCCATTTTACAGATGGGACATTAAGAGAGATTGAAACCCTAATTTGTAGTGAATTTCTTTGATGTATTATTTTCTCTTTACCCCTCATCCTCAAAAAAGATGATTATCATTATTCAATGTTCGACTGTAGTTTTCTCTATCCATGTTGGCATCCCTCTCTGTCTTGTTGAGTGGGTGGAGTGTTTGGTTGTCCCACCTCCCCCGCCCATTATCTTCTTCCGATCTCCTGCTTTGGCTCCAGCATATAAGCCCTGCTCCCTCATACAGTCTATGCCCGGCCTGCCTGCGCCGGCTCCCGACCTGCCTGCGCCTACGCCAGCTCCTGGCTCCCGGCCCGCCTGCCGGCACCGGCTCCTGACCCGCCAGCGCCTTCTGACCTATGCATAAGCATAGCTGGAGGGCAAGTACCCCAAACCAAGCCATGAACGCAACAATCAATGAAGAAAACATAACCTGCCCCAGAAAGGCTTTAGAGCTGCTGAATACAGCTTCTTAACAACTCACTCAGACAGTTTAGTTGATGCTAGTCATTCTGCCTCAGAAAAGTAGTCATACTTGTCAATGCCTCACCACCATTACGATGCTAAAAGAATGATTAGTAGTAACACCCCAATGACCAAAATGTCAGGAGAAATAGAGTTTGTGGTTTAAGGCCGCCACAGTGTAATTTCTATTGTTCCAGTACTTAATGTTAGTTAGACTATGATTTTAAACCCCATGACTTTTCTATATATCTATAGGCAATATTTGTTAAGAAAATATACATGTGTAAATGCAGTAACAACATTTTTTTGGTTAAGCTGGAAAAAAAAAACTGCAACACTTATCTTTCTATGGTTTGTCTCACCTCTGTAAAAAAAATCCAATATAAAATGTGATTAACTGCACTTTTATGGTTAACCAGAGACATCATTTCAGTGGTTTGGCCTGAGAGCAGCACAAGAAAATTTGCTGAAACTTAGAGATGTTTGGATAATTATACACCTTTATTTGAAAACAAAACAAAAAAAGAACATCAAAAATAATGTTCTAGTTTAATCACTTGCTTCTCCAAAATCGTAGTTCTAAAGATCTTTTAGCTCTCCAGGACCAGTGGACTTTCTTTAATCCAAATACTTCATAAAGAACTAAATTGTTGGAAATTCAGTGTACTTAGTATCCTCAATTTTCAGCATCTTTCCTGGCTGTCTGTGTATTTAAAACCATATGTTCAGATTTTGGTAAATGGAATTTATCTCAGTTGTGTTTTCCACATTTTGTTGCCAACTTTTAGATTTTGTTCTGAAAAAAGAATGTCGTGGGCTGAGAGCTTGCATTTAGCTCAATATTATTAATTTCATCTCTCTGCTGAAGATCAACTAATTGCAAATCTGACATCCTTCAGTATTAAGATAAGATAAGATAAGATAAGATAAGATAAGATAAGATAAGATAAGATAAGATAAGATAAGATAAGATAAGATAAGATAAGATAAGATAAGACAAGGATACTTTATTGATCCCAGCTTGGGAAATTGGGTGGTTGCAGCGTCAGCGTCAGGCTCAAGATACGATCTTAAATCTCATTGTACTATGCACAATGACAATAAAGCTAATCTAATCTAATACAAACGCACAAACAATGGGTAACAATAGAGAACAGAACAATCAATCAGAAAAAGAACCATCACTGAAAAACAATTGGTCTGCATGACAGCTCTGGAGAAAAACAGACAGACCCCAAATGAAACTGAATAAACAAAACAGTAACACATCTCGTACTGCTGGCTAAAAACTAGGAAATAGCCATGCAAAATTGGTATATTATTTATCATGATATTTATCATTTCACTCATCAAAAAATCTGATTATTTGAAGAGAAAATCCCTCCTCCTCTCTTTCCTAAAACAGTTCCATCACCCTGTCATGTAGATTATTGTGCTTCTGATCCGTCCCTTTCTATTCCCTCAAGGCCAATGCTGAGCCGAGTCTGTCCAGTTGTGTTTCTGCGTAGGTTTTAATTTGCTTTAGAGCGAAAATGTGCGCTCGACAGATGCAGTGGACACGGGAATGGTCAGCGCCAAACACACAAATCTACACGGCTTCTTCATGATTCACTCAGATTTTTCTGATGAAGCAAGTCAAGGAGATCAGTGGTCATGACCCTGTCCTGCAGAGATCAGATTAGCAGATTTTCCTGCTAAATCATCCACGGCGTACATTACAGTCAGCTCTGTTGACACGGATCAAAAAGTGCTCCGCGGATTGGTGTCAAACTGGACAAGGCTGCATGTGTCTTCCTGAAACTTCTATGCAATTAGAAGGTCTGAATACTGTGACGTTGCCTAAGCCTGCTAGAAGGCCCTGCTGACATCAACTCAAAATCTGATTGGTTGAAAGTAATAAATGACCGACATTAAATTTTGCATTAGAGGGCCTGCAGAGTGGATTTCGAAGGGCTCTTTAGCTCTGACCCTGCATGGCAACAAAGAACACCTGAAATGCGATTGGTTAGATGCTCCAATACAAAAATATGTCTGTCTGGAAGCAGCATAACCATCATAAACACAATAAAAGAAAATGGACTGACCATTTGGAATGATTTAATAAGTATGCACGAACAAAATATAATTAACACATGACACAGCTACATCTTTAAGTCTTCAGAGAAGGCCCTGAAGGCCCACCGCTGCAGTAATCTAATGTAAGTGAGGAAGTAATATGTATCTGTAAAGAAAGGGTGTGTCTCATGGCTCAGCTGCTGGCACAGAGTGGCTCTTTTATGGGGATGGCGTGGCAGGCAGAAGCTGTGGGCCCGTTAGTGTCCCGTGATGGATTGTCAGCTGTGCAGCATTCTGATTGTTGGAAGATGAGCACATTCGCAGCCTACCAGCTTGACCTTTAAATTATAATTTAGGGACTGAAGGTGCTGAAGGAGCCTGGTGCTGGAGGCTGCATCTCAAGCAAAATCTGATCCATGCTCTTTGCTGTCAGAAATAGAATTCAATTGTGTTTGATTTATATCATAAAATGCTATTTTACTTTGAGTACATTATTGTCATATAAAAAAAACAAGCAGTATGCAGTCTAAATGACAGCAAAATGTAAATAAAAGAAAAACAACATTCTCTACATACATTTTATTTGTCACACAGTGAGAAGCATTACAAATCTCATTTTTAGAAAAAATTTGGAAAAACTCTTTTAAGCATTTATTCATTCATTCATCTTCTAAACCTGGTTTGTTCCTTTCAGGGTCACGGGGCAGCTGGAGCCTATCTCAGCCACTCGTGGGTGAAGGCAGGGGACATCCTGGACAGGTCACCGGTCTGTTGCAGGACCACCATCACACCCATACACATTTGCAGTCGCACTCAGAGAAGCAGCTTTGAAGAAAAGATATTCTCTGCTTCTGCTTTACCTGACGTGTCAGACTTTCTCACTGCTCTCCAGTCCGCTCTTTGAGAGACAACATTTAGTCCTAAACTGCAAATTCTGGGTCTGTTGGAACATTACATTTATGCTTTCTGAAGGTCTGATGTTCGAAGTCAAACGAAGATTAAAAAAAAAAAAATCAAAATCAGATTTAGCAGTTATGATTGAGAAGCTTTTGATCAGCCACATTTTAATGGAGATTCAGACTTTTGTTAAGGTGATTCGTAAAATACAACAGTATTTTTATCCATGTTTACGTTTTTTAATACCATATTCTATTTGCATCTTTTGTTTTGCTGTTTTCACTTTTGACACGAGCCAGACTAACTACGTACACATGCTAAATTACTTAGCAGCCTCATGCTAACTTCATTAAAAGTGTCTTTGGTTAAATGACCTCATCACCTTTTTAAATGTGTTTGTAGGTTATTAGTGATATTTGTGCTTTCAGTGGATTCACTTTACCATAATTTATTTGTAAGTAAAATGACTTTATGTTTTGCTTTGGGCTGATTTGGTGAAATCTAAATTGAAATTGTGTGAAATGTTATATAGCAATCTATTAAGGTATTTTTGTTTATTATTATTTAATCTGTCTGGTTGGCCGGTTATTATCATTATTTTTTATTCACTTATGTATATTTTTTGTACTATATTTACGTTTCGCTTTAACTGCTGTCTGCTGTCCCCACCCGTGATTGAGCCTCCCCCTGAACCGGGTCATTGCAGTAAGGTCTCCCTGGTCTGGCTCCTTGCTTTGATCGGGGGATCCTGTCGTAGCATCCTCTGTGAAAAATGTTTTGAAATGATTTTTGTTATTTAAAGCACTTTAAGTTACATTACTATGAAAGAATACATTTTGCAAATAAAGTTTCATATAAATACAAACTTAAAAAAAGTTTCAAATATCGGACATTTGTGTTTTTATTTGAAACCTTGGTTAAAAATATCAGCAAACGTGTTCTATGCTCCATTCTGCTCATGGCCTATAGCTTTGATCCAACTATTTCCTCTCACCGGCATCAAACAGTGTTTGTGTTTCACAGCATTTCTTTTGGGTTCACACCAAACACCACCTCCGCCTTCGACCCGCTGTTTTGAAGAAGGAGAGGATGACTTGTGTTTGCAGAAAGAGTGAGAAAAGGAAAGGCAGGAGTCAAGGACTTGGACGAGGATCTTTGAATGTTGGAACACTGACTGAAGGACTGGAGAGTTGGTTGACATGATGGAAAGAATAACAGTGGATCTCCTGTGTGTTCTGGAGGTGAAGAGCGGGTCAGATCAGGTGATGAACATGAAGCCTGAATGCCATTAGTAGTTTTGCCCCCAAGGCAGAGGAGAAGGAGAAATCCTAGAGAAATTCTTCACTCCTCCTCCTCACTTGCTCTCTTACTAAAAGCCTAATGCACCAGAAGCTGCAGAACTACCTAGATTACTGAACAGTTGTTGATTCTGAAATTGACAAGCATTTGAGCTTTTTGCAGGTGCAGCAATATGGAAAATACTGCTTCTAGTTTCTAGAGACACAGTAACTAAATACACCAACTGGTGCAGCTCGGACACATCCTCAGTGATGAACCCAGGGTCTTGGGGTGTTTCGGGTCTTGGATCATCATACACCCTTACCTGAGCGACCCAGCCGGGGGTGATCAGTCCCCAGCTTGTGTCCGAGCAGCGCTACACCACGAATCTGCCCTCTTGATCCACAGCCACCTAGAGGCTCTTTCTGCTGCCTCACTGATAGTTTTGGTTGCTTTTCTCTCCTGCAACCCTCGAATACCCAGGAGCTTGAGTACTCGGTGCAGGGATTGCCCTGGGAAACCCCTGCAGCCCACTTCAAATGGCTCACAACGTGCCCTTTAGCCGCTCATCTTACAGGCCTCCACCAGTTCCAGGTATCTGGCCCTCTTCCGCTTAGCCTCGCACATCTTAAGGCGCGACTGACTTGGAGAATGGTCAGCACTGTATTTGAGCTGACAAAAGTGAATGATGTCTTAGCAAGAGGGAGCAGTAGTGAGGACCATTATGCCAAGATGTTACATCTCAGTTTACCTTGTGCTATCTTAGATGACCCCACCCTTACTTTGACGTGTTCTCCCTACCATGACAAAGGTGGATAAAGGTGGAAAAATTTCATGTAATCCATTGAACCAGTGAAGATCACAGAAAATAGAAAAAAAAGGTTCAGAGCTCTGTCTAGTGAATCTAGATGACCCAACTCCCAACGGTAAAGTGCCTAGGATAGCACAAGGGTTACAGTACCATCATCAAATCAATATTTCATCCAGAACTCCAGAACTGTACCGCTGGATTAGAGGTGTGGTCGAATATTCTTTGCCTTTAAAACTTCAAAAATGTTTACATGCTGATAAATGAAAATCTCTGTTTAGTGTTTTGCAAACTAAAGTAAACCACAAAATGCATTTTAAAACCAGAAATGGAATTAGAATATTTCATAAGAGCTCGGCCATATGAGCATGGCCACACTGACCAAAATGAGATTTTCTTGAATATTAAACAAACAATAATTGGTAGTAACTGCAAGCTTTTTTGCTAATATAATAATTTGTCTTTCTATGTAATATGAGAATAATACATGAAATATTTCTAAAATTGCACAATTTTTTCACATCACTGAGTTTTGTTAAACCTGCAACAGCCCACCAACCTCACCCCTTTTTTTTAACAAAAATTGTTCAGTCAAACTTTTGAGCGCTCAGGAACTCACATCACTGAATGTTTTCCACACACTGCTAAGACAGGTAAGTGTTTGCATATTCTCTTACCTAGATTTCATTGTTTCCTCTGTCAGATTGACATCATCAAGCTCAGCCTTTTCATCTCAGTTCCACGCAGAAATGATAGTTACTGTTGTTTGGAAAAAAGAGGACAACAACCTTGTGCTCAACGTCAACGGGACTGTGGTGGAGTGGACCAACTGTCACCGATTCCTGGGACTGCAGACCACAGACACCCTCAGCTGGAAAATAAAGCCCTGTTGCTACAGTGAAGAAAGCCCAGCAAAGGCTGTACTTCATCAGGCTGCTGAAGAAGGCCGGACTCAAATGCCAGACCCTCACCCAAGCCTTCAGAGGGCTCGTAGAAAGCTTGGTTTGGAAACACCAACATGTAAGAGAAGAAGATGCTGTAAAGGGTCATCAACACTGCAGGAAAAGTCCTTTGGTCGAGACCATCTACAGACAACGGAGCAGGAGGAGAGCGGGACAGACACCACCCTCCAATCGCACTGATCCAGTGTGTGAACTCTGGCCACAACCTCCAACGCTGCAGGCCTGATAGCATCCATGCACACTGCATGCTTCCACAACAGCTTCTTCCCAGCTGGAATCAGAATGCCAGCACAGGACATAAGAGAGGGAAGACTAGACTGAATCGAACTGAACCGGACCACACAACATGCTAACCAGCTGGGACACTAAGTGCAACGAACAATTAACTACCATAAAATGTCAAACACATGACAAAAGTGGGTTGGTACGATGCAATATTTATTTATTTTTAAACATATTTTACATTTTATACCTTTGGATTTTTATTTTAGATTTTTATTTTTACTCTACTCCTCTCTTTCTTAAATTTTGTTCCTCATTTTATTTATGAACCTTGTTAGTTTTGTTAATTTGTTTAACCTTCTGTAATTACCTTGACTTGAGAGCTGCCAAAGAAAAATTCCAATGTACTTGTCTTACATGTACCAATGGCAATAAACCTCTTTAACTAAAACTTAGCAAACAATTGTCTTGGAAAAGAAATTGATTTCCTGTTTTCCTTGGGCCATATGATGTGCCTTATCCTAAAAATAGACATGTAGCTACTTTTACCTAAAATATTTCCCCCCCTATTTATAACCCCATATCTACAAAAAGAAAAAAAAAACACCAATATGGGGTTGAATCATTGTTACAGGGATGAAGGCTGGACTTAGAATTACAATAATTGAATTCTAAAGTTTTTGGGGATTTCATGCCTAAGGTGGAAAAATGCATTTACACAGAGGTCCAAATTGCCTCACATATGTGGTTTATTTTTTTCAGTAAGCAGAAAACTCAAAGTCTGAGGTAGTAAAGATTATTACAGTCTCACAGCTGAGTTTCTGCTTGTTCATTTGGTAAACTGGATAATAGGACTGGACTAAAGGCTGCTCAATATTCTCCTAAAAATGCAATTTTTAGGAGAATATTTTTACATTTTGGGTTGTCCCATTGTCATAAGAACTGGCAGACAGCTGGTTGCAAATGCAGCAGGTTTATTAGCTCAGCTAAGAGTCCACAAAGCAAAGTCAGGGTTAGAGGAGAGACAGGGGTAGTCAGCATCCAGGGGAGATTCAGGGCAGGCAGCAGGCAAACTGAGTCAGAAACTATTTTTAGTCATAAACAGGGTCAGGAAACAGAAGCTTAGCTCTAGCGATGACATTCAGTAATGCAGGCAGAGTGGCACAAACAATCCTTTACACTGAGTAAGGCTCAGTACAGTGCTGAAGTATGCTGTGATTGATTGGGTGAATTGAGAGTCAGGTGTGAGGCATCCAGGAAGTGAGTCTTGGGGTTACTGGGAGATGTAGTGAGGTTAAAACTCTAGAGATAGTTCCCGCTGGTGACCAGAGGGGGAGACAGAGCTCTGACTTCTGACACCCATGAAGAAGGTTCAAATTATAAAATAAAGTGTTACTTGACATTTAGTCAAACATTAAAACTATAAATGTCAACTTCCTTGTGGGAGTTTTGACCTCCATTTATCTTCATACTTTAGACAGGGAATGCAAACAGCATTTGGTTGCATCAAATTTTCAGATCCTTTAACCCAGAGTCAGCCGGGAAAATCAAATAAACAAAGAATTAGAAAAACTAAGATTAACCGTCACTGTCTGTATGATGATGACAGCAGAGTGTATGAAGGAACGCTGAATTAGAAGTCTGACCCTGAGTCTTGTACATGTTCAATGATGAAAGAAATGTCTTTCTGCATGTCAGAAAACATCAGAAAAAATGGAGACTGGAATGATCTTTCTGGGGAGACTCACCTCGTTATTCCTACAGCGTGCAGTTGGAAGTCACGTCAGTTCCTAGGAACAAACAGGCGATGCAAGCAAAAACTGATAAAAGTATAATTGAGGTGTGGGGCAGGGAAGCATTTACCGGCTATGAATTTACGGTTTAGATGACATCGGCTGAGGTTAGTGTTGCGTTGCTGGCAGCAGCAGTCCTCTGGTGATCACATCTCAATCAGCAAAAGCCCTGGCTGCGTGTCAGAAGCAGGCACAAGTTATTTGTTACAGCAGCCCTAATGGGCATTTGGGCCTTGTGGGATCATAAATTACAATTCCACCTCATGGTCGTCTCCTCCATCTGCTTTATATCACCCTGCCTTTTTCTTTTTCTTTCCCTACATCACCTGTATTCCTGATGACGGTTCTGTTTTTGTTTTTTATTCAGAAATTCTTCATGCATTTACAGCCCAAATGGATCAGTCTGTACACTAAAGCTTGGTCCTGCAGAATTGCACTCCAATTTTGGTGTCATTTCAGCCCCCTTTCAGGTTTGAGCCCTCACTTTTAAAAGAAGAGCCAAAAAAAACAAATGCACACACAATCTGTGCTCCACAGTTGGTTCCAGCCCCAAGCAAAGTTCTGCTCAGATGCATGTAGAGCCTTAACCCACCAAAGTGTGAGTCATGGTCTGGAAGTCAGGGTGGTTAACCCTCTGTGATTCTCCCTGGATATTCATTCAGACCGACAGCACACTTCAGCTTAGCTCTATATTTAGCAGCTCACACTGTATGTCTGGAAGGAGCTAACAGCAAATGGAAGTTGACATTCCTGTTTTTAGCTCAAGTTATTTACAGTAAAGCAGGTTTTACACTACAGCACATTCAACATGCGTATTTTCTATTCAAGACTGTACTAAGAATATGTAATGACCTTTCTCATCTTTATTTTTTTGATAGAGCACCAAAAGCTGAAATACAGATAAACATACAAAACAAACCAACATAAAATGAAGAAACAAAACAAGGAAATGAAACAATCCTAATTCCTGTTTATCTTTATCGTTGCTGTGGTTAAAGAACAAAGATTGAACATAGAAAAAAAAATGCGAATGTTGACCTTTGACCTGAAAAACAATGGTAAGATTACAGCACTTATAACAGTAATGATGTTCATTTCTGTTTTTTATGATCTGATCAGATTTCTTCCTCACAGCAGAAAATAGCGAATGATATTCGCATTTCAGGCACCGGAACTCGGCAGTCCCTTTCCCCCCTAGGGCGGTAGTTAATTAACTCACCTGTTCAGCTTCCTATTTAAGTCCAGGTGTGCAGCGTTCATTTTCTTTCTTACCGCAGCGCCGCTTTCGTCGCCCCACCCTCCTCCCCGGCTTCCACCTGTGGGCTCCGTTCGGGGGTTTTTACCCTAAAGTTTATGGAAGTTATCTCATGGAATTGTACGGAGCCTTATGCCAATCAAAGTTTGTGAATGCCAACTAAGATGTAAATTAAGTATGTGAAAATAAATGTATTCTACTGCAAGAGTTTCGTATGACTGAAAAGGAGCATCTGTTTTGTGTGACTGAAGTCAAGACCTAAACATAAATGTCTAACTTTATTGAAAAGCATTCAGAAGAGCATGTGAAGATGATCAAATATGCATCTTCCTCCCGCAGTTGTTTCGGAATGTCTGACAGACACAGCAGAACCTTCAGACATGATTCTGTGAAGGATTTGAAAAACCTTTCAGCCTCATGGGAGTTTTGAAGTACAGGCTGAGTTTGGTACTTGAAGTGTCTTGAATGTCAGACAGACAAATGAACAACAGCAATCATCAGCACACACAGAAATATAACAACTGTCGTTGGGAAAATCCCACTTTCACATTGTACTCAAATCTCCAATAGCCTATAGGGATCATGTCTCTAACTGCAGAACATGAAAGGTTTTGTTTTTTCTGTTTCTTTAAATTCATTTTTTTTTTAATTGTCATCAAATGATTGTTCATCCTGCTGGGATGACCATGAGTTGTTCCTTTTTCAAAACTGACTCCATCCACTGCTGACAACATCATCAGAGTCAGAAACATCTAAACATGATTAACCCCTTGACGCCCATTAATGCAACTATGCATCAAACCACTTTGACTCCAAAATTACCTACATTAAGCATCTACTTGAAAGCAAAAACAGAAAGTACTTTTTTTTTTTCAAAGCTGGAAATAAATTCAGGCATCGAGGAGTTCAACATGTTATTTAGGTTTGGTTTTACGTAATTTAAAGGTAAAATGCTCTAAATTCTGAGTAAGAATTTATTCATCTTATAGAAAACTCTCATATTTGTCCTCTGATAGACAGAAGATGTTAAAAGTGTTAAGACGTAACCCTGAAGCTTGATCACATCAGTATTCCGTTGCACTTTTCCTCATCATTTACTAAGCCTGTTACCTTCCATCGATGTCTCTGTGATGAAGTCAAGTCGTGAGATTGGCCACCAGAAATCCAGAGTGAATTTGGCGCAAAGGTCCGTCTGCATCAGAGTGACAGCTGGAGAGACAGAGGCGTTCATGCACGTGCAGCAGTGCCAGCGTCCACACAAGGCTGAGTCACCATCACACAGCCCTGAAGAGGTCTGCTCATTCTCTCAGGCTGCAGAACGTCTTTCCAGAGACATGACCTTAGCTGCTGACAAAGCCTCTAACCTTTGCATCAGTTGCCTCTTCTCACATATCACACCATGCACAGTGCATGTAAAAATCAAGCTAAAAGCATGAGAAATGGAAAGAAGTAAGTTGTTTAAAATTATTGTAATTAGGAGCAATTGTGGGCTTATCCTTCAGCCCACAGGTCAATTGAACTTAATAAAAATATCAATATTTGTTTTTTGTTTTTTTTACCATTTAAGATGAATTAATTTCCAATTCCATTAAGTAATAAGGAGAAATGGTAATAATGTGCCCCTTTGAAGGTTTTTCAGCCCCCCCATCATCCAAATACAATAACGTGTCATTAGTGCATAAACAAAATCAAAGGATTTTAATATATTTAATAATTTGTTAAACAATACAAACATTTAGTCTCAATGAAAAAAATAGAACCACAATTTTAAACATTCAAAGTAACAAAAGGCCAAATAAATTCCTTTACAACAACTTTGGATTTTGCTGTTAATAATAGTGCTTCCCACTACCACCATTTCCGTAATGATATATACAAACAGAAATCCCCAGTTTTTAAAAAGATATTACATGAAATATCTACAACTTGTTAATTTATTAGGGCTGTGATTCTACAAAAACTGATAACTTGCTAAACAAAGTGTATCATTACCGAGCTGTCAGATCATAGGACGATTGGTGGTTCATAGGATCATAGGTGGTTGAGCGGGTCGTCTAATGATTGAAGGGTTGGCGGTTTGATCCCCGTTCCCACCAGCCAAATGTCGTTGTGTCCTTGGGCAAGACACTTCACCCTCCTTGCCTCCAGTGTGGCCTCCACTGGTGTGTGGATGTGCATGAATGATCCTGGTGATGGTCAGAGGGGCCGTAGGCGCGAAATGGAAGCCACGCCGCTGTCAGTCTGCCCCAGGGCAGCTGTGGCTACATCAGTAGCTTACCATCACCAAGTATGATTGAGGAGTGAATGAATAATGGACACAATGTAAGCGCTTTGAGCGGAAAAATCCAATCCATTATTATTATTATTATTATGCCGTTGGGCAGCAATAAGAACAAGGCTTTATTTAGTTGCTCACATATTCCAGAGCTGCAGAGGAAGTGGAGTCAAAAGATAAAAAAGCGGTGAGATATCTGAGCAAAACCGTTGCTGAACCATTTCTAGCTGTAGACGATAGAAAGATGTGATGTAAAACTTCTGACATGACAGGGACAACGATTTAATAATATGATTAACTTTGTTAATACTGCAGGGGAAATTAAGTTGCAGTAGCAGCACCGTGGAATCAAACCTGTTAAAGAACTGGTTCAACTAATTAGCTCGATCCACATTTCCTCGAGCTGCACGTCTTTCCTTCCTCTGAAAACCAGTGATTCCTATCGTCCCACATCACTGGTCTGGTTCCTCTCCAGTTTCTTCCTCCAGCTTCATTACACTCCTTCAGACTGTGTTTTAGCTCCTTTTAGACTCTCCTGAGCTCATAGAAGTCCCCAGCCACGAAACCCCTCTTCTTCTCATTCAGAAGGGCCTTCAGCTCACTTGTTGCTCATGGTTTGTTGTTAGGGTAACAGTGAACCTTCTTGGTAGGGATGGAGTTGTATGTGAAGAACTTGATGTTATACAGTCTGTTAATCAATCCAGGTCGTCACCATGTTATGATCTGACTTACATGATTTGCCCACATGATTTATAAGTTTATGAGCCATTCATGTGCAGTCAGTAAGGGGCGAGTTCGCACACCTAGCTAACAACTACAATGGAGCATAAAGGCACCACATGATGGCATCTCTCGTACATCTTAATTCAGTGCAACTTACATTGGTCTTCTGAAAACCCTTACATGCACAAAAATCCTTTGAGGTGACCATATGAGCCACAAGGTAGCTGCAAGACAGTAACCCTAACCCCTTAAGATGCGGCCGCTCCTCTCTACGACCCTCCACAGACTCAGACAACCCAAAAACCCATGTGACCATGACTTCAAAAGAGAAAAAGTAGATGAAGTATAACAGTGTAGGACATCAATACATCAATGAGATGAGAGGCGGATCTGAACAGGTGAGACAGAGGAACAGAAATGGAAGAATGTGCAGCAGGTTAAGGGGAATCAAGGACAGAGATACACTGTATGGATGTGCATGAGCTGGTATGTTTGTCATATTTGGGTGTGTGGATGAGTGTGTCTATGGACATGCCCCAGAATTTTTTGGTCTTAGACTGACATCTACTTGTGACAGTAATAATGATAAACCTCCAGCAACTTATTCTTCTTTTTGTAATTTTACCCTCTCCTACTTTTTATTCATCGTCCACCTTTTTCAGCCCCCCTTTTTCTCCTTTCTTTTGTACCCTTATCCCCCATCTCTAATATCCCATTCTCTTCTTATTTTCCCATCAGTCAATCAAGAAATGTGTACAAACAATATTAATACAAACAAAATTCAGCATTAAAATCCAAAAGGGGTTTGTACAAATTTACACCTTGTGTGTCAGGAAATTCATACTCTCTATTGTGACAGTAAAATCTTTCCAACTCAAGAGGCCTTGATAACTGGACTGGACTAAATGTCAAAATATTCCTGTTTTTGCAGCTGCAGAAGCGAAGCATGTGCCAATCTTATGAGAAATGTGTGCCTAGGACCATTTTTGAGGAAAAGAATTGAATAGGATAGAATAGGTCTTTAATAATCACTATGGAAATTTAAGTTATTGATTGATTGATTGGTTGGTTGGTTAAACTCATTACAGAAATGATTAAAGGCATAAAAACAGAAAATAAGAAAACAAAAAAGACACTTAATTCACGTTTGCTTAATTATATACAGTGATTAGTAACTAAAGTTAAGTAGAGTTTGATTTATTGCTTGAAAAGGAGTTTGATAAAGCGAGCTTATATAATCCCACCCCTACTGAGTTAATTCATTTTATAGTTTTACATAGTTTTTGTAATCCGAAGAAACTAACAGATTTAAAACTTTATTAAAAACTAAGTCTCCTCACTTATGTCCACCTTAAGATGGCCAGCAGGTGTGGGCTGATTCAAGGGCAATTTTTCAAGAATTGAATTTGCTGCCCTTTGGCATATATTGAGAGAAGCTTTTAGTGTTTTTTTATTTTATTTTATTTCTAAGAACGTAAAACATTGAGTCTGATATTTTTGGAAACATTTGATAATATCTTTTTAAAAATATATATTTTGGTGCTATTTGAATGCATACATTATCAAAAATCCACCAACATGCATTTAATGACGATTTCAATCGTGTTTCGGGCAGATAACTCGTAGCAGTGTTTACAGCTTACCCTAGGGCGGTTCAGTCAATTAACTCACCTGCTCAGCATCCTATTTAAGCCAGGTGCGCAGGCGTTCATTCTCTTTCTTACCTTCAGCGCTCATTCTTCGCCGTTCCCCGTGCTCGCGGATCCGGCGGGTCTCCTTTTCTTCGACGTCTTGCTGTATTCCCCCCGTCCTTCGGATGGATGATCCCCATTTCCTGATGTGGGCTTTCCGTTTTCGCCGCGTCTGCTCCTTTTTGCGGCACTCGCCGGGCGGCTAACGGCGCCCAGCGCGTTCGTTTCGCCGCGGTCGCGTGCATCTGCAGGGGGTGCGCTTTCCGCGGTGTTCGGGTTGTCCGTGGGCCCGGATCTGGAGCTGTCCGGGTCTATCGTCTGCCGTGGTCAGCCGGACTTCTACGGTGAGCGCGTGCGGTTTTTTTCCTGTGTCGTTTTTTCTGGGCTGAGTCTTGTTTTGTTTACTTCCGTGTATGGTGACGTCGCGCCCCTAAGGACCCTGGGAATTGTAGTTTTTGTGACTCGTGGTCTGTTCCATGAGGCACTTCTGATTCATTTTCTGCTGTTATTCTGCGTCGTCAGATTATTGTTTCAGGAGTTGTGGGGTCTTTTCTGTGGTTGTGACGGCTGTTGTAGCGTCTTTGGCTCATTTCAATCACTCGTTCGTTGCCCCCGCACGTTCTGCATCTGGTTCTACTTCGCCTGTTTTTCCCCGCTCTGTGTACCCCAGTAGGTCCTGCCCTGGCTCGGGGACTTGCGTCGGTCGCATTAGTGAGTATGTCAGTCTCGTCGCTGCCTTTTTTCTAGGCTGGACAGTTAATTTGTTATTCTCTCTCTGGTTTGGTCTGGAGGTTGTGGGGGCTGTGTGATGGATTCTTCCGGGGCATCGTTTTTAAAGCCACCACTGAGGGTGGCCCCTTCGACGTGTTCAGGTTCACGTGACGTAATCTGGACCCGTTGGCGCCTCACAGTTCATCTTTCTGGGCATCAGTGGCTAGTTCCTCATGCGCCTTCAGGATTAGTATATATTTTCTTCAGCTGCCCATGCTGTCTCCGCGATTTTCTTCCGAGCACGATATAAGGCTGAGGATGTCTTATCGCTGAGGTTCTCCCTGTTCTGCCTCTATGCCTCTCGGCGTCTCCTGGCATTCAGTTGGCGCTCGACACGTTTGTCGGTTTACCTTTCAGCTGCCGTGGCAGTCCTCATACTTTCAACTTTCTTAGCAGAAGCTCTGTACTGGATATTTGTAGGCGATGGGTCCCCTTCGCTTTGCGAGTTATTGATGGTTTCTCAGTGGCCGAATTTCCTCTGTATCCCTGTTCTTTTGGATCTCTGTGGGGGGGGGGGATTTATTTTCAAATCTGGGTTCCACGTTGTCTGTACTGTATGGTCCTCCACCCTTCCGGATTTATTTTTCTTCTATGGATCGGATGGTTCATTGCTGCTTGTCTCTCCCCATTATGTCATCTTTGGCTTTTGTGCAGCGTGTTGTTTATTCATTGTTTGGTTTGAATATGATTTGTCAATGGTTGGGCCACCTGACATTTGCTGTGGCTTTGGTCCTATGGTCATCCGTTCATCTTGTGTTCTTGTTCTGGGTAGTTCCGTCCTGGGCCCTGTGTTCCTGTTCTGGATTTCGTGTCTTGCGTTTGTTCCTTCCCTCTCTATGCTTGACATAGTTATGTTATGATGACTGTCGTGTCTTCAGGCTCCCTCCACTTGTTCTTCTGAGGCTGTGCCTTCTGGTTTGGGGGAAAGGATTTAAGAGTGGTTTGTGTTTGTCCGGCCGCCAGAATCTACAGCTCTGATGATTTATAAGGTGTCGTCCGGTTATTTCATCCTTGGAGATTATATTAAAGCTGTTTCAATAGTGAATGATAGTATTGTGTCATCGGTTGACTTGGTTAATGTTTAAATACCACCTTGAGCAATTTCTACCCTGACCGTAGGAAATATATCACTTGTGCTCTCAAGCTTAGTTCAAGAGTTAAATCTTGTGTTCACAAGTCAGTCTTCTATCTGCCTTGCTTAAGCAGATGACAGTCTGCTAGATGCTTCCCCATTAGTGGCTTGTTATACTCCGCCTCTAAATGCTTAAGGTTCAGTCTAGAAAAAATACTATCAAAACCTATGATCCCTCATGGCTCTTAAGTTCTCTTTTTCAGTATCCAGACGCCCTTGGCTAATTACAATTTCAGTAGTCTGTACTTTGTTGTCCACCAATTTGAGGACCACTAATATCAAGTACAAAGCATCAAATCCAGCCGAGCTGTAATCCTTTGCTACGTGGGATGTTGACCTTCCTCATCTACAAATCTCCTTGGCTACTCTTCCCATCACCTACTCCTCGATGGCCTCCTGAAGGTGTGTCCCTCTGAAACTGTCAAAGGTTACTTTTCTTATCTTTGGAATATATAAAAAATTGGTGTTAAGACTTTGTGCAGGTTATATAGTTCACTATCATTTCACTGTTGGAATTTGTAATTATGATGGTTTCTAGGGTGCGATAAATCCACAATGGGTCTTTACTTTAACTGTCTACTAAATTTCACTTCTCAGATTTGTTCTTTAAAAGCACTGTTATTTCATTTATCTCAAGCATTTTGAAACTGATCGGTTTCTGGGATTTTTATATATTCTTGTCAAGACTAATACTGCTTTGTTTTATCTATGCACCACATCCTGAGCCTGAGTACCCCTACGCCCCGATCGGCTTCTCCGTTTCCAGGAAGTGATGTCTCCCCTGCATTCCTTGATCTGGTGCTGCAACGATGACTGCTCGACATACCTATTGCTGCAATGAAAGTGACGGGGTGGTGGACCTCCTCTGCATTCCAATGACACTTCTGACTGAATTAATCAATCAATGTCAACAGCAGAATGAATGTAAATTCTTCGATTATAGATGTTAAAAGAAAATTATAGCCAGGTGGAAGCCTCAAAATTTAGGATGTTCTAAGCTGTATCATAGTATGCGCTGGAGCTTGGTTCTTAAGCCAATTTTGTAGTATGCCAATGAAGCATGGTAATTATGGGCGTTGAAGCTTAGTAATTATGGGCGTTGAACTTGTTCTTAATATTTGGATGGGATCTCAATTAAATGATGATCCTTGAGCGCTTATAATTGGTATGCCAAATGGAGGAAATTCTGGCTATTAAGCTCGTTCGTTGCACTGTCATTGGGAGCTTCGAAATAATGGATGGACTTAAGCTCGTGTATTTCTAGTTGCCACAATGGAAGAAGTTATGGCCATAAAGCTTGTTCTTAGTTTAATAGAAGTTCGAATAATGGCTGTTCAGCATGTCATACTGCGCCATCGGAAGCTTTGGTTTGGATGTTAAGTTAGTGTATCATACGGGTTGTTTGGCGGTTTAAATTATAGTTCTGCACAGCGTTTTGTTTTGGGGAAGTGAGCTTACGTTCTACGATCAGGTATGAGTAATTTTATGTTGGCTCCCCTTTTATTTCTTTCCCTCTCTCTTTCAGATAGTATGTTCCTCTAGTGGTTTCCACGAACGGGAGCGACCCTACGGTCAATGGTGCCGGGTCACACATAGCAGATCCACTAGATAGCATGTTCCCTTCGAGGCGCTGTACTCGAACGGGGGCGGCCCAACGGTCAATGGTGCCGGGTCACACATAGCAGATCCACTAGATAGCATGTTCCCTTCGAGGCGCTGTACTCGAACGGGGGTGGCCCAACGGTCAATGGTGCCGGGTCACTCATAGCAGATCCACTAGTTTGCATGTTCCCTTCGTGGCGCTGTATTCGAATGGGGGCGGCCCAAACGGTCAATGGTGCCGGGTCACACAAAGCAGATCCAACAGATAGCATGTTCCCTTCGTGGCGCTGTACTCGAACGGGGGCGGCCCAAACGGTCAATGGTGCCGGGTCACACATAGCAGATCCACTAGATAGCATGTTCCCTTCGAGGCGCTGTACTCGAACGGGGGCGGCCCAAACGGTCAATGGTGCCGGGTCACACATAGCAGTCATACTGGGAAATGAAATGGAAATGGAATGCTGCCGAAAACACACCCCATTTTATTACACACTGATTATACATATACATTTTTTCTTCTTCTTCTGGATAATTAAGTGTTGGGGGTTTGTTACCCGAAAGTTTTATGGAAATCTCTCATGGAATTGAACGGAGCCTTATGCCAAACCAAAAGATGTGAATGCCAACTAAAGTATGTGGAAAATGTCAAATAAATATTTCTTACTGCAAGAGTTGTCTGACTGAAATGACGATTTCAATCGTGTTTCGGGCAGATAACTCGTAGCAGTGTTTACAGCTTACCCTAGGGCGGTTCAGTCAATTAACTCACCTGCTCAGCGTCCTATTTAAGCCAGGTGCGCAGGCGTTCATTCTCTTTCTTACCTTCAGCGCTCATTCTTCGCCCCACCTTCCTCCCCGGCTTCCACCTGTGGGCTCCGTAAAGGGGGGTTTGTTACCCGAAAGTTTTATGGAAATCTCTCATGGAATTGAACGGAGCCTTATGCCAAACCAAAAGATGTGAATGCCAACTAAAGTATGTGGAAAATGTCAAATAAATATTTCTTACTGCAAGAGTTGTCTGACTGAAATAGTGGATCAAAGATTTGGAATCATTTACAGTCCAATATATTTTGAACGTTGAACTTATTTGCCAGAATTTTAGTTGAGATGTTTTTAAATGTTCGGATTCCAAACCATTCCTAAGTCATTTAAAATTCGCTGTAGTAATGTACAAACTAGCTAAATTAGAAAGAATGTGTCTCTGTCCAAATATTTAGGGTGCTGACTGTACATGTGCTTGAAGCCTTTTCTGGACAGACTGACATGCATCCTGGTTTAGTCTAGTTGGGTCTAGAAACACTGAGCCTTTTGGCCAATGAAGACATTTTGAAGTTAAAAACTGACTGAAGTTAAAAGAAGCCAGTCAGTTTTTTCTGTGAAATACCCTGTTTTTATTAGCAGGGTTGGGGTGCTGCATTTAGTAAAACAGAGATACTTAAAGCATAAAATGAAGACAGGAAATAATATGTTAAAACATTTGACATTCATTTTATCAAGCTGAAATGTAAACCAAAAGAACCTGTTGCTGTTGTGTAGTGCGTTGTTGCAGTTGCGTGTTGCATTGCATTTGACTAATTTTGGCTCCCGTTTTACTGTAAGACTTATACTAAAATTACTGTTGTCCTTTGGTTTTCAAATGTCTACGTGTTTCTTTCAGGAACCTTTTTTTTATTGTTTACAATATTGATAATAGGATAATAATAAGCCATTGTATTTAGATCATGTACTGATGCATTATATCATATCCTCCCCAACATTACACTGCATCTTAAACTTCTATTGTATGAAATAAAAGCCAGATGGTTTTCTAGTAATGGTGATATTCAGTGATGTTTTGAGACCAGTGTTGCAAAAAAGTTGAGGCAGACAAACAAAAATGGTCACTACTCTGTAGTGAAGGAAGCAAAAGAAATCATCCAAAACGTACTCCGTTTCTCTCGATACAATGTTGACTTGCCTCCCTGAGATGTGGACATAAATGGGAAAGGCTATCCTCCATCTCAGGGCAATCAGTGACAGAGCTGAATGTGGCGGAAGCTGGAGAAGGCACCTTCCTCTCCCTCATTTGTCTTCCTCTTTGTTTTATTTGTATAATATGTGCTTTGGCCTTGATCCAGAGCAGGGAAGTGCAGCAATAACAAGATTATGAGTAAGGCCAAGCTTCATCACCTGTCTGCTGCACTGCTAGGGGAGGTAAATTGATGAGTTGATTTATGGGATATCTTGAAATGGGAAGCACGACTGCATTTGAAGAAATTGTTCCTAATCTAATGTTTTACCACAATTGATCAAATTGCTCATTACCATGCTGAATGTTTCTACCACAGCGATTTGTGGGAGAAGAGGCAGGGAACCATTTGCTGGATTTTTTCTCATCAGAAATTTGATCAATCTAAAATAATTCTATTACAATGGATAGAATTTTTTTCTGCACCTCCTTTAGACAAAATCAAATGCTACCAATGGAAAAAACTAACAAGGATAAGCAGCAGGAGTTGTTTGGGTCAAATCTGTTGAGATATTTGATTTAAGATGAAATCACAGGGACATAAAAAATACTCATGGTAGAGTTAAGATGTACAAAAGTGCTGAATGTCATTGTTGAAGATCAGTACTAAGATTTTTAGAATTTTAGAAAATTAAATCTTAAGATGGTTGTTGTTTTAAAAACACACTTGCGTTTCTGGGGGCAAAAGGCAATGGCAGTGGTTCCAGTAAGGGCTAAATGATCAGCTGTAGTCTTACTATTTTTTAGCACTACAAGGAAAAGCAATTTAGCAGTAACTGTTCTGCAATCATGTTTAGGTCATACGTGAAAGTGATTAAAAGAAAAAATAATAGTTTGACTACATTTGCTGGACTTTGAGCCATAACTACCTCTGAAAAGTTCAACATCAACTGATTGGATTATCCATCCATATTCCCAACCACCTTAGCCTCCCTCGGGGAGTGTTGCTGGAGCCTATCCCATGGTCATCGGGTCACCAGTTCTTCACAGAGCCCCTTAGGATCACTGTAAGCTAACTCCCCACCATCGGTGCAAAGATAACTGTAGAGACACTCCCTTGTCTTTAGTCTGTGATCACCATGTTATTACCTTAGTTGCACAAATATACGCAACCTGCTAGGATCTAGTGATGCCACACATTTAAACTTGAAGTTTGAAAAGGCCTGTCAGCACTGGGGGGCTGTTTATGAAATTATTTTTAGCAAAATAGTTTTTGTTTTTGTTTTAAGTCAAGACTCTGCCGTGAACCATTCTGTTTGCAGATGACATTGTAATGTTTAGTGAGAGCAGAGAGCAGGTGAAAGAAAATTTAGAGAAGTGGAGGTTTCAGAGGTTCCAGGCTGCTCTGGAAAGGAGAGGAATGAAGGTCAGCGGCAACAAGAGAGAGTATTTGGAAGAGCAACAGAGGTGGGGAAGGTGGAGGACTTTTAAGTTCTTGGGGTCAACAGTCAACAACAACAGAAAGTTTAGATAAGAGATGAAGAGGTGTGTGCAAGCAGGTTGGAATGGGTGGAGGGAGGTTTAATGCGTGACAAAAAATATGTCTGCAAGAATGAAAGGAAAGGTATCAAAGACGGTGATGAGAGCAGCCATGTTGTTGGTTTAAACTTTACAGACTGAGGACGAGACAGGAGACAGAGTTGGAGGTAACAAAGACGAAGCTTTGAGGTTCTCTTTGGGAGAGACCAGGATGATAGGATCAGGAATTAATCCATTTGAGGTGACGGTCATGTTGGATGTTTTGGCTGTGAATGCAGGGAAGCAGCTTCAGATGGTTCGGACACATTGAGAGTAGAGTTATTGATGATGTTGGTATAAAAGGATGCTGAAAGTGGAGCTACCAGGCCTACAGTAAGACCAAAGAGGAAGTCCATAGATGTTAAGAAGCAGGACAAGATGGTGGTTGGTGTAGTTGAGGAGGATGCAGAGGAGATATTACAATTAAAACCCAACCCACCCTTCACCCTTTCCACTCCCCTCCATTAACACATATAACCCCACACACAAAAAATCCTAATAAATTTTAAAAGAAACTTAAGGCTTGGCTCTGCTGTGAGGAAACAGTATTTGGGAATCTTTTCATACCAGCAGCAAGCTTGGCCGTAAGAACATTGCTACAGTGCCCACCCAGACTGGGACAGTAACGGGGTCCACTTCACAGCCGAGAGGCTGCATTTTTAAACTCCAGCCACCACAACAAGGGCAACAACCACCAACCAAGCCGTTAAATCCTGGTAGAAAAGAACCCCACAAGAAACAGTGGGGCCAAAATCATAATATGCTTAACTTAAAGACATAAGATATTTAAAAACATAAAATTGAGAACATGATACAAGTCATGCCTTGAATTATCATAGATCCTCAAAGCAGAAAACCTAAAGGGAGAATGGATAGTTACCCTGACTCTTTTCAGTCCACTGGAGCATCATGGAAGTCTCACTTTCATACTGACATTAAAGCTTATTTACTCTTCTAGCTTTACAATTAGCAATTCCAATTAGCTGTTTACTAATTTATTCATGTTTTGCAGCTTCATCGTAGTTTTAGGAGACAAAACCATTTTAATGTATTCTTGTTGCGCTTCAGCTTAACTCCACTTTGCACCAGTCAGTGACTTGGCTTCACTCAATACAGTTAGATCTAACGATCTGCCAGAAAGAATCACCTGATCTTCAGAACCCCCTCATTCACTGAACAGACACTGCCTTTGAGCAGAAGATGAGCTGACATTTAAATTTGAATCTGAGCAGGGTTTCTTGCTGGTAGAGTGGCGGGTAAACTCATTCTTCACTCGTGTCACAGGAGACTGTGTTTGTCTGTGTGTCAGGACTGATAGTGGTATTTTAGTTTTGAAGAATGCACATTTCTTTGAATTTAACTGGCTTAGCTGGGAAAGAAGATATAAATAGCACAAAATAGCACAGGAGAGACTGTAAGGGAAGCGTTAACATTTACAAAGAGACCAAAGCAAGAGTTTGGAAAAACGTTCTGTTGTGTGTCCTATAAAAACCCTTTTCAGACAACTCTAATGATTTCTTAATGATTTCTTAACTACATACAATACAAAACAGTCTAAAAGTCCTAAAATGTCTTTCTTTGTCTTTGTTTGTTTCTTGCATAAAGCTGTTGTGCCAATGTTACTGATTTTATGTTTTTATGCCATTTTTACCTGAATGTTGCTGTGGAACTTGAAACCAATCAGAACATTCAATATTTTTTAATCATCTTCAACCCAAAGTCCGGGACAACTGTTTTACAACATATTTGTCGAAGGGTGGCAAACGAGACCAGCAATTCAATTCAATTCAATTCAATTTTATTTGTATAGCCCACATTCACAACAGTCGGGTCGATGGGCTTCGTATCAGTAACTGAAAAAGTAAAACATAAAATCAAAAGGATCATGAATACATAGGATTCAATAGGAAAATACTAAATTGAACTAACAAACTGACTAAGTTAGACTGGACATCCCTGCCCTTAGACCCCCCTTGGAAAAACAGATTCCGGAAAAAACGAAGAAACCTCAGGGGTGTCCACATGAAGGAGGGATTCCCCCCACGATGTACAGGCGATTTACCAGAACTCATAGAGAATAATGAACTTATCTTACTCTAAAACTACATATTTAAAGTCCAGCAGACGAGCTTCATCCAGCCGGAGTTGGGGGGGACAGTCAGGGGCGCGAGTGGAGCCAGAGACAGGATCCACAGCCAGGTGTAGGAGCAGTAGTAGAGGCAAGCCAGAGACGAGGTACACAGTCAGGTACAGGAGCACGGATGAGCCAACTGGAATCTGGAAGCACTCCCACTCCCCAGGAGGGAGAGGGAAATAGGGACAGTACATGAATCGCACTGCACCAGCAGAGTGGAAGGATCAAAAATATGTTTTATTATTCTTGCTTGTAATAAACACAGAATTTATTTTAGCTAAGGGGCTATTTCTAATGCTTAAGACAACTGATATTGAGAAATTTTTAAAACTTTGTCAATAGTGATACAAAATCAGGGGCAGGTGGGTCAAAGCTTTTTGCCCCTCTTTGACCTCCTGTAGCTCCATCTCAGCACAAGGTCATATATAAAAATCTAAACATTTAGCAAAATATTTACCACAGAAGAGTTAAAAACAAATCTTGAATTAAAGCAGCCACATTCAAACACACATAGAGAGGAAACAATTCAACCTAGATTTGGTGTGGCAATTGGAACTGCTTAATTAGTCCTGCATTTCTAAAAATCCATGTATTGGTGAGTGACTCTAACAATAAATATATATATATATGAATAATATATGAATATGTTTGTGTGGACAGAAACAGCAGCATTGAAAAGTGTCCAACTTAGAACTTAACAAATACATGAGAAAAGCAAAAAATCTAACTGCACCAAACGTGCATGGAAACAAACCAGTGGGACCAACAGTAGATGGTTAAGAGGTGATGGGGTATATGCAATACGCCGTGAAAAAGTGGATTTTTCGGATAAAAATGGAAAGGATGTGAGCAGAAGAATTGTCCAGGTGAACAATGTTTCTGTTGCCACACTGCAGATACATATGCTTTGAGGATACAATCCCTTTTCCAAGAGACAGTAAGCACCAAATAAAACACATTTGTGATTTTAACAACCCTGCTGCATTTCTTAAAGGTGCAGTACTCATGTTTTTGTTCAAGGTTATATTGAGGGAACTGGGTGGGTGGAGGCAGGAATCTGGTGAGAGAGGGGTGCCACCAACTGTGTGTGATTGTCCTGTATTTTCTCTTTTAATTAATTGTCATATTTTATGACTATTTTATTTGCTTTTATGTTAAGCGATTTGTGTTTTCAACCTGAATGAAAGGCGCCATACAAATAAATAAAGTTTGAGTTTAAATGACTGTCCCTTGTGATCAATTCGGCTTATTCCAGTCCATAGTTTAGATAATTTCCAAATGTTCTTTTAAAGAAACATGCTAAAAGAAACATGCTAAATTATAACCATAAAACCATTAAAAATATCTACAATGCAAAATCATATACTGTAAAAACACAACAGGTATCCTGAATATGTTTCCCATGAACACACAGACAGGAGGGCTTTTGGATTCAAGTTGTGAGATATCTATATTTTAAAAATAATAACTTGATGCTTTTGATTGCATTATGTTTTTACCTTTGCTGAGAACATGTACTTAATTCTCAGTCCTCTTCCACAAGAGTTTGTCCGCTTGCTCTTGCAGGGCTCATTGATGTGCTGATGTGGTTTGGTTTGGATGAGTATACCAGTGGTTGCTCACTAAATGTATTTCAATTAGTTGCAGAAGTCTGATTCTACGGTTGGGCCAATTTGTTTTGAGGTTAATCACCTTTCTACCACAAAAGATACATTATTTTCCTCTTGGTCAATCATTTAATGGGAGTTGAATCCCTGCCACCAGAGAAAAATCAATGCAGTCCAAGCAGAGGTCAGCGGGGGTCAGGAAAGACTGTTTCTGTCTTTTTTCACTGACCAGGGATGGCAATTGAGAAAAAAATGGTTCTGCTAAATAATAAAAAAAAATCAATCTTTCTGTGACTTCAAAAGAAAAGATTTGTTTTTAAAACAAGTCTGTCGGCCAGCAAAATATAGATATAACGGATATTTGTAAGTGGATTACAAAGGATAGATCAAAATGTACCATCTTTAGAGCTCCCTCTCTCCAGTACACTTAGATATTTTGATGTAAATTGTTCACAGAAACATGCTCTCATTAGTGTGACCTCTGTCAAAGGAAAGCCCAGGGATGAGTGTGTCATGGTGGAATGGAAGCTGTCTTTGGGCTGAGTGTGCACAGATGAAGGACACTGAGACACTTAGAACGCACGGATGACTCAGACTGCAACACGTCACCAGAATATCCGTTGCTCCATAATTACCGGGGGATATTTAAATTATCTTTAATACAAATTTAAAAGGTATCCTCATGAATGAAAATAAAAATAAAAAAATAAAGCATTTGCTGTGAACATGATGCAATATTACCACAAAAAATAAGCATGTTTATTGTTGTAATGCTCTTTTTTTTATTTCTTGATATAATTTTATTTGTATAATTGCTATTTTGTATAGACAGTACACACAAAACCAGTACTAACCAACAAAAATATAACTAAGACATTTTACTAGAAAAAAAAGTAGTTCTTGTTTTTGGGGTGATCATGTTTTTAGCTGCATGACCTGCAGTGAGAAAACCTGGGGGTGCTTTTACAAGAAAAGCTGCCATTTGGCCCCTGTGGTGTGATGGTGGCACCCTTTATAGGTGTATTCAGACTGGACACATTTGGTTTGCTTAAAGTGAAGCCGAGTTCGTTTCCCCCGATATTCCAGAACAAATTTTAGTCTGAATACATCCAAGGACATGCAGGAACGGCTCTCTGACCCATCTTTGGAGGTGATCTAGGTTCGTTTCCAGTTGGACTGAGCTTCGGCTTGCTATGAGATTCCTCAGTCTGAATACAATCCATTCCCAGAGCGGAAGAACTGAATCAAAACGGCCATCGCAGCCGGTTGTCACGTGATCTAAACACAGTCAAAATGTAGCAACAGATGAGCCACGGACAAATGTAAAGCAATGATTGTCGTGTTTTCAAACAGAAAAAAGGGTCCAACTCCTTACTTGTTAGAACGTTTATTTTAACACAGCTGAAAACACTCCTTACATGATTTCCTGTGTCTCGTTACGCGTCTCACTCCCAACAGGTGCTGCTGTGATGTCATCCTAAAAGCTACCTCGTAGTTCACCTACAGAATTCTCTTAAAATAACGCCATAACACCACTATGATGAGACACAGCACCTCACTGAAATGTGGTTGAAGGATTGCAGCCTCATTAAAACAGCTTTCACTGCGATACAAATTTCTTCTCACTGATTTCCCAACAATCTCTATGTCGTAAACACTTATCAGCTGTGAAGGTGAACAGGGGTTCCATAATGTTTTCTATGATCTTTTCTCAAAGAATTCTAATTTTCCCAAATGCACAATTCTACAATTTACTGAGTTACTCACTTCATAGACATCAAACACTTGATTTGACTACGCCCAATGCAGAACTTGATCAATAGGTTTCTGCTTACCTTTGTAAGGGGCACCCGTGTCATCGGTTCACTCATGAGAAACCCTTCTTCCAGGCCAAATTACTCTGGAAAAACCGTCCACAACCACCCCGCCGTCCCTCCAAATTGTTGCCGTCTCGTCCAGCCTTCACAGATTCGCATGGTTCAGGACATCCAAAAATGAAATGTGCAGTTGGGAAACGGAAAGATGACTTTTCAATCCTTTTGCAAAAGGAAAGAGGTGGAGAAACACGACCTGTTAGGAATGTGGCTGTCCGCTCTGTCCTCAATGCAAAAAGGCTTTTTTTTATTATTCAGTAAGGGAAGATGAAAACATACAAAATACGTCATTAGGCTGGTGTGTTTTTGTCTAGTCTACATTGCAGGTGTCGTGGCTCGATAAACACTCCAGTACAGAAAGAAAACAGAGACCAAAAGTCAAAAACAGGCCTACTGGTGACCTTGTCACATATTTGTTACTGAAGGCAGGAATCAAGCATATTTCTGCAATACAATATACATGCAAATATAGAATCCATTAAATGCATAATAAAAAGAACATAGAAAATATAATAGAACCCCTGTAATGCATAATGAAAAGATCATAGAAAATATTATGGAACCTCTGTTCACCTCCACACAGCGAACCTTCATAGCAGTCTTCTTGCCAGTAACCGCCCTGCAGCATAACTCCACTGGACCAAAAAAGCGAGTAAAAAGTATTGAGCCTAACGTTGATACAGACGTTTAAAATTGGTCAGCAAACTTTAAAGTTTGAATGAACTAACATCAAGAATATTTATATTTTTTCTGTGACATGTGGCATTGTAGAAGTGCTACTTTGACAAGTTAAGTAAGGGTTAATGGCTGACGAAGTGTGCGGTTATTACTTTTTAACGCACGCCGTGGAAGCCTTACGACGGAGTATTAGGGCCACCAAAAAAAAAAAAAAGTTAATCTACGACTTTTTCTCGTAAATTTAGGAGATAAAAAGTCGTAAATTTAGGAGATAAAAAGTCGTAAATTTACGAGTTTTTATCTCGTAAATTTACGAGATAAAAAGTCGTAGATTAAGGAGAAAACACTGAAGTTGTCCGTTTATCGGAGCCTAGCTTGAAGATGAAATACGTGGAGCCTTTTGTGAAGCTTTATTTCCGGATTACAGGTTTAAAAAACAGATTCTGAACCTTTAGATGACTTAAAATCAGATTTTTGTCAGTGGAACCATCTGTCCGGGGTTCAGTGTCAGTAAAGCGGAGTTTAATGCGTAAAATAAGGAGCTCAGAGACACGTTTGGGTGTAGAGAACCGCTACAGCCTTTATTCTCTTTTTCATTCACATAACCTGAAGTTCATCTGTCAACTGACGTCATGAACGTGTCATCCGAACACCAATGCGGAAGTAAGCAGTTTTACATACGCCCCCTCCTGCAGGTAAAGCGTCCCGTTTCAGCATAAAACAATAAAGAGGAATGAAAATAGTCTTTTATATTATCATTAGAACGTTGAAAATGACAAATAAGTGCTCCTACTCGGACGGAAGCGTCACACAAATGTAGAGATTTGTCTTTGGTGGAGGAAGTAAGGATTGACGTGGACAGCTGCAGGAATACCGACGATGGCTTCATCGGGCTGCAGAGATCCTGCACCACCCATCAATAGCTTCCAGACATTTGGAACGTTATCAATGAACATTCATCTCGCCTGCTTAACAAAGTTTAGTGGGTCTGCTCTGCTGCTGCGCGCCGTTCACCTGCTGCTCTGCATGCTCACGTCCACATTAATCATAAATTTAAAATCTTGAAAATTTACGAGTTTTTATCTCCTAAATTTACGAGTTTTTATCTCCTAAATTTACGACTTTTTATCTCGTAAATTTACGAGATAAAAAGTCGTAATTTAACTTTTTTTTTTTTTTTTTGGTGGCCCTAATACTCCGTTGTAAAGCCTGAACCGTCCGAGTGCATTAAAAAGTTATAACCGCACACTTCGAAGGCCATTAACCCACTTATACCACGGTCACTTACAAAATAAATACATATTAACCAGGTTTTAGTCCTTAATTCTTGTTTTTTTTTCCGATTTGGATCGCTTTTCTCACAAAAAGCGGACTATATGTTACGTGATGCGAGTCGATAACATATAGTCCGCGTCGCGCAGCACCACCGCTGCAGTCAAGATTCGGCGATATATATATACACTGATCGTCCCGATGGGTTGAATAAAGCATCAGTTCAGAGAGAAAGTTCAACTCTTACCGCTTTTTTCTGTCCAAATTATGAAGCAAAATGTCATGACACTCAAGGCATGAGAACCCAGATGCTGAAACCCAGAGGAAAGACAGGTGAGTATTTGGTGAGAAAGGGTTTATTGATTCTCCAAAGCTGGTAGTAGATGTGGATGAATGAGGTCCGGTCTTGACGGCAGCTGATGGCGTGGCTGGAGGGCTTAAAGCGGTGAGTGTGATCCGTGAGGTCTTCAGATAATCCCAAGAGCCGCAGAATGGAAAGCAGCGCTGACGTCACTCGTGAGATGTAGGTATCCTGAGACAAAGGAGCGAGAGTTAGTGCAAGGCGTGAGCGTGAGCGTGAGCGTGAGCGTGAGCGTGAGCGTGAGCGTGAGCGTGAGCGTGAGCGTGAGCATGAGCATGAGCATGAGCATGAGCATGAGCATGAGCATGAGCATGAGCATGAGCATGAGCGTGAGCGCTTAGACTGTGAACCAGGCTTAGTCACCATAATGGGCAACGAACTGGCGTCGAACTGATGAATGAGGTCTCCTTTTAAGCAGCATGGCAGATGAGGTGAGTGAAGTCAGCTGGTGGCAATCAGGTAGCAGAGCAGGCAGGGCTGGAGGGGGAGGAGTTTGCCAGGCACCATGACACAAAAGTTTTTTTAAAGAAGCCGGCGCAGTGATATAAAACATTTAAGCTAGCTGACCGGAACTTCTTTTTTCACCGTGCGGTTATCAGGTTTTAATGCATACCCAGCAGCCAATCAGAATCGAGTATTCAACCGGACCATGGTATAACTACTGTTAATGCTAACTGAAAGTTATGCATGCACTAAAGGAACCCGATGGAGACTTGAACTGTTTTGATATGATTAGCCATTCCTGTTGTCGGTGGTAACATGACATGAAGCTGCGAGCGAGCCTGGATGATTTTATCATTCATATAGTAATTACATGGCATCAGTGTTGCTAAAATACACTTGAGATTGAAATCAGTAAACAAGTCAATATGTGAAACCATATCATTTAAGTGCATTCTAAATATTTGAACCATTTCTGTAAACTGACAAGTGATAAACTTCAAAAGTACTACGCTGAGTTAAAACGTGTTATTTCTGCAGGTCAAGTTTCTAGAAGTGCAGTTCTAGAAAAGTTTGTGCAGAGCCAGAAGAAAAGATAGCAGCTCTACATGGGAATACAGATTTATGTAAAATAAATATATGATAACAGGTAAAAGACAGCCTGTTGTATTTTTAATGTGGAGGTGAAGTCCATCAGACTGGATAAGAAGTGAAATTACAAGGATAAGGAGAGCACTACTGCCTGTAAGTCACACTGTACATTGTGTACCTTCTGTTACTGCAACTCCTGATGCAACACTTTTACAATAATTTCTCTATGGCACTTGCTTTGTAAAGTGCTATCCTTTTAAAAGTCAGCTTAAGATGTACACTTAGTTTATTCAAGATCAAATGTTGAGTGTACATCGTTTCTATAAATCTCTGAGAGGAAGACACATTTCCGACTCTTCATCACCTCTCAGATTAATACACAGGAGGAGCCAGAGAGCTCTCTCAGCTGTCACCTAATTCACCATCTGCCTGTACAGCAGTTATGGTGGCACTGCAAAAATACTACACAACACAGACACTTATCCAAAGATAAAATCTTTGGGAGATAAAACCACTACTCAGCATTGCTTACTGCATATGGAAGCCACATCAGGCATGGGAGCACACTTCAATGCTCCTTTGGAGGAACAGCAGGGATTGTTTGGAGACTTTTAGTAATAAAAATAAAAAATCATGATTAGTTATTTGTTTCAGGATTGTGGCGACAGGGGACGTGACCTGGAAACACACCAGAAATCTTAAAAACTAATTTGTAACTAAGGGGGTAACAGTTAATCGATTAATCGATTTCTGTTCCTATACAATCCAACCAAATCGATCTGTCTGAGGCAAGTTGTTTATCAAATCGAGTCGACTTCAATCAGTTAAAAAAAAAAAAAATTGTTTTAGGATTAGAGAAATCAATAATTGCAGCATGGTAGGTTTATTTTACTATGACATAGAAACAACTAAATGCATCAACAGCAGACAAGACTCACGTGATGGCAGCAAAAAATGATGAAGCTGTTGTAACGCTTCTCAGATTATGGGATTAGGCGCAAGTTGTAATAATCAGAATTTGTCTCAGGGAGCCCAAGGTGTGTAAATGAAAACAAGACAGCGATGAGAGTAAAATGCAATCGGTTGTATTAACAGAACAAAACATTTGAAACAAAACAAAAAAACAAAAGGAACTGGGATATGGGTCTGAGTCCTTTTGAGTGGTTTCCAAAAGTCTATTGGTAGTGATGTAGTTGAGGTTTGCTGCAGCTGATGAGTCGTTATTGAAGGTGGTAGTATCAGGATCTCAGGTCATGTAGTTGGGTAGCTTACCATCAAATTGTAGATCAAAGACAATACACACAAAAAAACCTGACCTAGAAAGGGTCAGAAAAAACAGAATTGAAAAAAAGCAAACCACAGTCATTTCACTGGGTCTACTGAAAATGAGAATAGACATCATAATAGAAAACAAAAACAGGAGAAGCAATGTTCTTATCCAAAAACTAAACAGCTGTTATAAGTAGAATTCAAGAAGTGTACACAAGTCAAACAATTCAATGTGTCAAGGTTCAAGGTTTCCAAGTTTCAGATTTTAAATCAAAATGTACGTTAAAGTTACAAATTAACTTTTTCTCATCAATAATCAAAAGCAGGATTAATATAAAACAAATTTAACATTCAAGTTTTCAAATGTTGCGCAACATGGTTTTTCAATCCGTCCGATTCAAACACAGTGGCCATTTTGGCATCATGCAAATAGAAACTAAAACGGTTAAAAAAAAGTGTTGAAATTACCACAAAAGAAAGAAAGCCATTTAAACAAAAATGCTTTGGCTTGAATTCAGCCGACTAAATTGAAACAATTAAACAAGAACCATTAAATAAAACAAAGCCTCAAAGGTGATTAGATTAGATTAGATTAGATTAGATTTGTTTATTAATCCCACGAATGGGAAATTTCCTTGTCACAGTAGCATGGAGTTTGGCACAAGTATGTACAGACAGTAAGACGAGTTAAATACACATTTTGAAATAATATATACAAAATAAGAGTGTTCTGAAAAAATAAACAGGGAAAGAGATGTGCAGGAATATAGAGGTCATCTGTATATACAGTTTTTGTACAGTGGAATAAAAAACGAAAAACTATAAAACTATTTACTTAGTCTGGTGTTGAACAGCCTGATGCCAGCTGGGATGAAGGACCTGCGATAGCGTTCCTTCTTGCATCGTGGGTGCAGCAGCCTGCCACTGAAGGAGCTGCTGAGGTCTGACACAGTCTGATACAGTGGGTGAGAGGGGTTGTCCATGATTGATGTCAGCTTGGCTAACATCCTCTTCTCACCCACCTCCTCGATTGAGTCCAGGGAGCAGTCCAGGATAGAGCCTGCTCGTCTGACCAGCTTGTTCAGTCTCTTCCTTTCTCTCTCTGAGCTTCCGCTGCCCCAGCAGACCACTGCATAAAGGATGGCCGAAGCCACCGCAGAGTCATAAAAAGTTCTTAGCAGTGTCCTGCACACCCCAAAGGACCTCAGTCGTCTGAGCAGGTGGAGACGACTTTGGCCCTTCTTGTACAGGGCGTTCGTGTTGTGTGTCCAGTCCAGTTTATTGTTTAGGTGAACACCCAGGTACTTGTAGTCCTCCACGACCTCGATGTCCAAGCCCTGGATGTTCACCGGTGCAGTCAGATGTGGTTTCCTGCTGAAGTCGATCACCACCTCCTTCGTCTTGCTGGCGTTGATGTGCAGGTGGTTCAGAGCACACCAGTCCACAAAGTTGGTGATGACCTCCAGGTACTCCAGATCGTTTCCCTGAGATACCCGCCCGACAATGGCTGTATCATCAGAGAACTTCTGGAAGTGGCAGCTGTCAGTGTTATGTGTGAAGTCCGATGTATACAGGGTGAAGAGGAAAGGAGAGAGCACAGTACCCTGTGGCACCCCAGTGCTGCAGACTACCACATCAGACACACAGTCATGAAGCCTCATATACTGTCGCCTGTTGGAGAGGTAGTCGATGGTCCATGCAGCCAGGATACTGTTGACTCCAGCTCCGTTAGCAGCATTAGCTTAGCTCTGTGACTATTATAAAGCATTTTGCCAATTGTTTTCAGTGTCGCGGCCGCAAAGACTCACCGATGAGCAGGTCTCTTTGGGGTTAGTCACAATGTTCAAATGGAATGATACAATTATGGTTGTCAATTTTAATAAACAAACTCAAACAAACAGACATTTAATGAACAAACTCAAAATGGCAAAACCCATGGAACAACAAAAAAGGTGACACAACAGAGCAGATGACCTGACGAAGATAAACTGAAAACCAGACACTTAAATAGGCTGAGGGCAATTAACTAAAATTATCACAGCAGTGGATCATGATGAACCTGGAACCAGTGTGACTGAGAGCAACTTATAGCATGACCAAACACCAAACAAAACCACAGAACCCTTACAGTTTGACCAGTTTAAAGTTGTGAATTTCTTAAAGTACTTTCATCCTGGAAAAGTAATGAGATTACTGTTGGAGGACATATATAACATTTTGGCTCAAGCTGTTACACTCAGGAACATGACTTACGTTCTTACATAACAACATGTGTGTGCTTGATTGTCTTTGAGACTCCCGAAGGGTGCTGTTACACAGACTGAAGGCAGGGGCTTCATTCTGCAGTTTATTTGTAATATGAGCCACCGTTAAAATGTACTTTTAATTCCTGCAGCCCTTGCAGCGTGAGCTGCTGCCTTTAACAATGATTCAACAATTAATGGCACATTACAAGCCTGCTTTGGGAGTAAATGGATGGCAAGAAAATTAAAGCAGTTCCCAGGAGCACCCAGGCTGTTGATAAATGAAGGGAAATCAATCAAGCCTTTCTCATTAAAACGATAATCAAGTGGGTCTGCTGAAGTGGCATTGATTGGGAGGCAGCTTGAGTGGCAGCCACACTAACTTCAGGGGGGCTTGGTGATGAGTCATGGCGAGTGGGGCTTTTGAGGCACCCTGTGTGCCACTTGTCATATCCCGATGCCTCGGCTCCCCTGATCCAGGCAGACACTAAAGGCCACAAGTCATGTCACTGTCCGAACCATCCACAAGGTGATGACTGAACTCACTGTTGATTTTTTTGGGAGGCTTTTGAAGTACAGGGATGGGGGAAACAAATTTGACTTACTGTCAAGAACTGGCTCACCGACAGAGAAATGATGTGTATTAATTGGTAATGCTGGACTATAGTAATGAATTTAGCTGGTATTTAACTTTATCAAAAACAAAACACCATATCTAAATGCTTAAGATTGTGTATAACTTTGTAGAGAGTTGCTTTACTCCAACACACATCACTGCTGCTTTATAAAAAAAAAAAAAAAAGCAAACAACTATTTTGATGTTGAGATTTCAAGAACCTTTTCAGGGCTGATCTGCTGCAGCATTCACAGTCTTTGTGGTCTGTGAATGTTCCCATGGAAGGTAGAGAAGAGCAGCCACTTCAAGGTAGATTTTTACCCTTGTGCTATCCAAGGCACTTTAACATTGGGAGTGGGGTTATCTGGACACCACAAGACAGTGCGCTGAACCTTTTTTCTTCAATATTATGTGATCTTCATAGATGTCCGCAGACTACATGAAATCCTCTTCACCTTTATCCACCTTTTTCACGGTAGGGATAACACGTCAATGTAAGAGTGGGGTCATCTTGATAGGATAGCACAAAGGTTATGAGGCCTACCATGCTATTCTTAAACCTTTTATAGTAAACAATATTCTTATATTTGAAAATAATTTGGCACACAGAAGAACAATTTTTATTAAAATTATTAGTGATTTTTACAGCTTATTTTGCTAGCTGGAAGTAAGACGTCTCGATCTCTTGTGAATGCCACCCATTACATGATGTCAACCTAGAGTCGACATTGGCAGTGTGTCCACGTTTTGCCCACAAAAACAAACAATATCCAAACTTTTGCACATCATAATGTCTCACGTCACAATGTGAGAAACCGCTCGTTTTCGTGGGATGGGAGGGTTTTAAAAGGAAAACTCAGAGATGGATAAAAGGATTAAAATACTGCAATGGGGTTTCTTTTTGTGAGAAATTTTACTACAAAGTCTAAAACATGACCTAGCATCTTATAGATCATTTAAACGTTCTCAAAGTTCAAACTTTCACGGAAAAATAACTCCAGTGTTATAGAAGGCAAACAACAATCTGCTCACGATCTAAGATTTATGTAGATATGGCACCTGAACACATTAAGTACAGGAGAGACAGCACAGCACAGAGGAGATTAGTTAATCACATCTCTAGCCAGAAGGACGCAGAATCACATAACAAATAGTCTGCTTTTTGTGAAAAAGGCCATTTAAACCGAATAAATAACAAGAATAAAGTACTGAAAACTGATTGAATATTTTTAAGTTTGTAAGTGATCATAGTATAAGCGGGATAATGGCCTTTAAAGTGTACATTATCAGTAATTAATGTATTTTGTGTCAGACGGTTCAGGCTTCTACAGCGTGTGTTAATGTCAGATAATGCTTGCTTCGTCTTGGTGACATCTTGCATGCATTGAATGACTTCAGACCATAGCATGCCAAAGTAGAGATCCAGGTAGGGTCGGGTAGGGAGGTGTGGTAAACCATGAACACATGGCAGAAGGGAGTCAGGGTAGAGACGTTAAAGACGTTAAGGGACCAGCATGGCAAAGTCAGTGTTCTGCCAACAGTCGGTTGGCGGGTCGGGCCAGTCGTCGAGCTCCGGCGGGTCGGGCCTGTCGTTAAGGTCCAGCGGGTCGGGCCAGTGCGTTTCAGGCACCCCCTTGGAAGCAGGGGCGAGTTGGGGTGTAGCTGGCATCCCCCTGGGGAGAGGGACGGGTCGGGGTGCATCCAGGACCACCACTGGATCAGGCTGTGGTGATTCTGGGACCACCACTGGAACAGGAAAGGGCTGGGGTGCATCCGGGACCACCACACCCTGTTTCAGTGGCCGGCTGCACCCCAACCCGTCCCTACTCCTAAGGGGTTGCCGGATACACCCCGACCTGTCCCGGCTCCCAGGGGGTGCCAGCGCCCCAACTCGTCCCTGCTTCCAAGGTGGTGGCTGAAACGCACTGGCCCGACCCGCCGGAGCTCGACGACTGGCCCGACGCTGACTTTGCCATGGCGGTTTACCACACCTCCCTACCTGACAGAATGGACCAGCCCAAGAGGAAGGCAGAGACAAGACAAATACAGACAAGACAGACAAGACACAGGTGAACATGATCAGGGCGGATTGGGACCAAGGAAGTAAAAACAGGAAACCTTTCAAAATAAAACAGGAAACAGAACTCAAACATGACAGACACCAATACAAAAAAAAACCCAAACCATAACAGGTAGGGAGCAGGGTGGAGGAGGTAAGGCAAAAATGTCTGGAATGGGGCTAAACCAGGAGTCCCTAAATCCAGGCGCCCTGCTGGTTTTCCAGACGCCCTACCTTATTTGCTGATGATTACCTTGATCTGGTGTGTATAGCCAATAAGAAGCTTCAATTGCAGGTTCGTTGGAAAACATGTAGGACACTGGTCCTCAAGGCCTGGATTTAGGGACCTCTGGGCTAAACAAACATCCACGAATGTAATGGCAAGAATTTGATTGTGATTGGCCGAGAAGAAAAGTAGGCACTTTAATTTTTGATTAAGAGTAAAGACTGCACTGATGTGTAATGCATAGAGTAAAGTAAACAGCAACCCAGCATACCTGGAAACGACACAGATTGACACTGTGTCCCTTGGGTGCTGGGTTCCTGGGCCCGGCGGCCCTCTCTCCACACAGGGAGAGGATTCCCTGAGTTCTCTGTCAAGACCAAGAGCCGGGCATCACATCACATCTGAGCCTGGGGGTGTCCTTGTTCCTGTGGTGTGGGTTCTGGTCCTGCCCTCGATCGCCAGCCTTCTCCAAATTCCAACTGTGGGTGAGCCTGGTCGGGCCATGTTCACAACACTCCTTGTGGACCCCACTATTCCTTAGCATCTTCCTCCTAAGCAGGGGTGGCTCGCCCCTGCCTTGCTCTCTCCTGGACCAACCATGGGCTGGGTGGGTGGCTGCCTGGAGTGTGGGGCAGGTATCCCTTGGGAGGCTCTGGCCCGTGCCTGGGGTTGGGGTGGGGGGATGCTCAGCACTCCTGGGTAGTGGAGGGCTGCCAGTCTGGGGCTGGTGGTGATCTCCTGGGATGGGGCCCTGCGTTGGGCCCTCCCGATGCGGCAGGGGGGCTGCGCTCCTGGTTGGGCTAGGGCTTGCACTCTCTGTCCCCCTATGCCTCCCTGATCTCTGGCTTTCGGGGCCAGAGAGCAGGGCGGTTGTTCTCGATCTGCTACCGTGCGGGTGTTGGGGGATTCCTGGCTGCCGCTACGGTGGGGGTCTTGGTGTGGGGATGGCTGGGCACTCTCCCTCTTTCTTTTTACATTTCATCATCCACCTTAGAAGAACATAAATACTCGCTCGAGCACAGTTGCTAGCTCACTTTTGCACAGTTTGCGTAACTGAATGAACTGTTTCACATGTGTGAGTGTGTGTGGACAGGCCCCGCCCCTTTTAGATTTGTATTACTTCTATACCTAACCTTAATGATAATAAACATCCAGCACATTGGTGCTTCTTGGTTTAATCCAGCCCACCCCCCCATAATCGCCCGTAAAATGAATAAAGTTTAGCCAAAATTGCAAATTC
This sequence comes from Oryzias curvinotus, assembly GCA_023969325.1. NCBI lineage: Eukaryota > Metazoa > Chordata > Actinopteri > Beloniformes > Adrianichthyidae > Oryzias > Oryzias curvinotus. Next base: position 5,364,681 of record CM043710.1, on the reverse strand, counting down.
AAATATATGTAAAGTGTGTCAAAACATTCATAATCCCTGTTGTAACAGTAAAATCTGTCCAACACAAGAGGCTTTCAGCTCTCATCTCTTTGCTCAGCTGTTGGACAGGACAAGTAGAAAATACTAATAGTAAATAATGTACTTAAAGAAAATGTTGGATTTTTAAAAATCTTTTCAAGCCAGTAGCGGTTTTCTTTTCTTCATTATAAGTCCGCCTCTTCTCTCTTCTCCCATAGGTCCAGTGATGACTCACAAAAGCTGCTCCTTCAGGTGCCTGTCTTAATGTTCCTCATAAAGGGCTTTGTGTTGTTTACTCCCAAAATCTCTGTGCGGGGACAGGCTGACAAGGTGCTGAACCATTCTGTTATTCAGTTAGATGTTCAGGGAGATGTTCATGAGGGGGTTAGATAATCAACAACCCAGTTGAAGTTTAGCCAACAGATTAGCCAATGTAAAAGGAGGCTAAGCAGACAAGTTTTTTGCGGTCTGTGCTGAACACGTCTGTCAAGCTGTCTGTCTGTCATTGCGCATGTTTTGAGTGTGACAGGCACAGAGGTGGCAGCTGCGTAACAGCACACTGGGGAAATCACTGTCAGAATGCAGGACATGTGTGTCGGTCTGACCCCAGAGATGACCACACAGATTTAGCTGGGTCTGGTATACTGTGAGCTGCGTGTGTTGGGGGGGGGGGGGGGGGGGGGGGGGGGGGGCAATGTTCTTCTAACAGTACAATTTTAAATGTTTTTTGCCTTAGGTCATGCAAACACTTGACACCATTGCAGCTCAGAAGATGGACTCCGTAACCGGGTTTGGATCCATTTCACATCCAAATAGACTCTTCTAAAGGCTTCTTGAAAGAGGCTTTCCAAATTTGGTTTGGCTTTTAGACTTTGGACTGGTTTTCTTGACTTTGTTTCTTCCTTCCTTGGACGGTGCAGTGATAGAGCGGTCAACCTCCGACCGGAATATTGTGGCTTACCTCCCTATGTGTTGAAGTGTCTTGGGCAAGACACTGAACCCCTGAACCTTGCCTCTGGTGCCACCAGTGTGTGAATGTGTGTGTGAATGGGTCTGTGACTGTAAAGCACCTTTGAAGGAGGTAGAAAAGCACTATATAAGTATTTTGTCAGGAACTGGTGGGGAGGACCCAAAATGCAAGAGACCAAGTTGGTGACAGAAAATAAAAAATGTAACCCTTGTGCTATCCTATGGGGTCAAGATGACCATTGATTGATGACTTGCTCAGAAACGTTGGGGCACTGGAGGTCCCTGGGGACCATTGATACTGCCACATTTGATTTTAGTGCTATCCACAGCTGGATTTCTCTGATGTATGAAGTAGGGTTTGTGCCACCACAATAAAAACAAAAGTTTTTAGTGAAATTAAATATCCTAACAAAATGTTTAGCTCTAAAAATCTAACTTTCTTAGTTGCAAATTAAAATAGTAATCGTTTGTTTGCAAAATCCCATCTGTGTTTTCAAAAATCTCTTTCTTTGGTTGCAAATTTCCATTTTGCTTTAGTGACCTTCATTTATCTAGTTGATATTTCACACAAATGTTTTCCAAAACATTCTCTCTCTTTCTCTCAATTTTTATGTTTGCTTCTTAACTCTACAAATGTGCCACTAGACCAGCCAATGATAGCCCGGGTTCATCCTGATTGGTCTATATTTTATCCAATTAAGTGTTTTCTCCCAACAACAGCTGTGAAAAGCTCCAGCAACCCTGCGATCCTCACAGGTATTACACAGGGTTAGAAGATGAATGGATATGTGTGTGTTTTTGTGTGTGTGCATACATATATGTCAACATAAAAAACATGTATTCAGTATTGACCAATTTCCAATGTAAATGGCTCTGTCATGGTGCCCGGGTCAGTTCCCCTCCGCTCCTCCAGCTGCTCCTCTCCTAACCACCACCAGCTGTCGTCACTCAGCCTCATCAATCCCTGCTGTTAAAAGGAGACCTCATCCACCAGTTCATCGCCAGATCGTTACCCCTTATGGTGACTAGCCTGGTCTCAAGTCAGATTTTGCTCTGCACTCTGTCTAGTGTCTCGTCTATGACTAACCTTGCTCTCCTGCTTCAGGATACCTCTGCCACGAGTGACGTCAGTGGAATTCAGGACCCACCTCACGGAGCTCCGCTGGAGATCTTCCATCACGCCGACCGCGTTCGTACCTCCGGCCACGCCACAAACCACAACCACCTCTGGATCACCCTCGGACCACCGGACCTCCTTAGAAAAATAATAAATAACCTTCTTACCTGTCATTTACCCGTCTCATTCTCTGGGTTCCAGCGCTTGGGTCCGCCACGCTAAGGAACTCATGACAGGCTCGACTCTAAAGTTTCTCCAAAGTTGTTCTGTGTTTTGGGGACTTTATGTAAATAAGCCCAATGGTTTTCCATACTCCATCACATCTGTTTTCATATACATTTTCTTTATTATTTGTACATTTTTATACATAATATATTATATAGAGTAGAATGCTGCAGTACAACTGTGTCTGATAAAGCAGCCAGTTCATTTCTTGATGTCATTTTACGTGACATGGATGTCATTAGGCCCGTGAAAAGCAAATGCATATTTGTATGGGGGAAAGGGAACCTGCAGCAATAAATAAAGGGAATTATATAAAAATGACGGTTATGTGAAGGGTGGCATTCAAGCAGCATGAGCGTCTCTGCAAGCCGCCTGAGAAGCGCCTCTGAATGTCCATAAAGGAGGTGTCAAATGGCCTCTGCAGTATTTACAGCCCGGCATGGAAACCATATACCTGCAGCAGCATCAACTCGCTGTGTGGTTGTGTGTTTATGGGTAGGCTGCTTCGTTTCCACAAATGACTCCTGACGTCTGCTGCATTTTCCACACAGGAACTCACAGACTGTTGTACCAACAGTGAAGAAGATCAAACACCTCTACTTCATAGCTTTCCTCATTTCATAAAGAAGAATCTCTTTCTCTTGTTGATCTGTGTCCATTATTTTTCTAAAAATGTCTTGAGAATAGGATAAATGGACTAATATTCAATTGCTTTATTTTCCAATTACAATGCAAAAGAAGTTGTTCTTGATATTTTTATTGTAAAAAAAGGTGATTCTCTCTCACTGAAGTCATGTGTCTTCATGTGAAGTGTAATAAGCTAAATTGACCAGGATTGCACTTGCTTAGAGTTTTTCAGTACTTGGTTTTAAAGCGGGCTGTTGCTTTTAACCTGTTTGGTGGGAAAAAAAACAAAACAAAAAAAAACATTTCCTGACAGGAACAAAGGAATAGTGTAATGAAACAAAAAATGGCAAAAGTATTAGTAAAAAAAAAAGAATGATTTGATGAAGTGATTTGAGAATGAGAATTGTAAATGCGATTTGATAAATCAAATCCAAGCTCTTATGTTAATCCCTAATAGAGCTTTTTGAATGAAAGGAGAGAGGAGAAACATTATTGCTAATGTAATAAATATTTTTATGGCAATGTTAAAAAGGTCTTGAAACATTTATCCTATGTTAGTACATATAAAAGACTTCTATTGTCAGTTAAGCCTTTTGCACTGAGTGCGGTCAGGAGGACCCAAAATGCAGGAGACCAGGCAAGAAAGTAAAAGGCCTTTAGAAATAAACTCAAACGGGGGGAATAGTGTGCTAGAACAGATGAACTAAAAGGCAGACACTTAAATACACTAAGGTTTGTAAACTAAATTAAAACAACTGAAAAATGATGTGGGAAAATCCCAAAGCCTTACAAGAGATCAATAGAACCAAGACAATGTAAAAGGGAAATGCCAGATCTTAATATCCACTAAATTATTATGTATAATTTTTATTTTGTAACAGAAAGCACAAACTTGATGGAGCAGCTGAGTGTGGGACTCATTGTCTGTGTAGGGTTTTTTTTTATTTAAAAGTAACATTTAGTTTTATAAACATCAAATGACATCAGTTCATCCTTCTAGTGGTAATTCAACTCGGCACTAATTGTTAATAGTTTGCACTCGTGTGACGCTTTTCCATGTGTGGGGGCTGGGGGGGGAGTGCATTTTTCATTACACTTCACAATAATCAAAAATATTAACAGACTACACAGGTCTTCACCCCATCCACTTTGTGTTTTCCTATTTGTTAAAAATATGAAAGCATCATTTACTAAGAGCTCAAACCAAGAGCAAAGAATTGCATGCTCACTTGAAGGGGAATTACAAAGACCCGGCAGCAATGCTGCATGTGCTGATGGATGGCCAAACACGTTTTTCAATGTTTGTTTTTTAAAAATAACATGGGAGTAAGTGGATGAAAATGTAAGTAAAATCACTTATTTTATTTTTATGATCATTTTCACAGACAACATTTGATAACTGATTAAAGCACCAGAATTTGAAGTTGGAAAAATACCGGAAATAGTTACTGAGGGTCAAATGTATGCTGAACACATCTGTATACTTTCATTTGTTTACAGTATACATGAATAATTTATATACAAGAGGAGTGTTCTATCCATGTCTATAAAAGAAATATTCTCTGTAGGACAAATATGTTCTTGTGTGTATTTTAGAAGCTGTTAGCTGCTGTTGGATGAATGGTGAAATATTCAGTTGTTGCAATTGTAAATCTGACTCCAGAGTCGGTGCCTCACGAATCATCAACCTCACCGCACGTCACTGATCGTTGTTTTGCTACAATAATCATCCGCCTATATTAGAAAGGCCGGTCCGTGAAAGCTTTGTGTGACATCATACCAGCTTGGAGAGAAAGAAGAGCAAGGAGAGAGGAAGGGTAAAAGCTTTGCAATCTATTTGCATGGTTAGTAAATCAGGTGCAACATTTTTAGATTTTACTATTGATGGTTTTTATTGCCTTTTTATTTTTATTGTTTATTTTATTGTGTGTGTTGAATGCAAGCAGCTGGCCGCTTTTTAATTTCTTTCGGGATTAACAAAGCTTCTTCTTCTTTTTGAGGGTGCTGTTTGGTTTGCACACATTTTCACACATGAAAACCTTTAGTTAATCTGGCCCTAAGAATTTGAAAAGTCTTCTCTTTTTCTTAAAACCAAAAGGTAAAACTGTCTTTTCCACAAAATACCTTCCACAACGTACATGGTGAGGTCACATGACTCACACCTCTGTTTTACCACCATGTTGTTTAAAAAAGCAGCTGCCGTTACTGTCTTTTCACGCTCACATACAAATGATCAGTATGTAACTAAGCTTTCAAAGCATTAGCCTGCCTTTGGTAGAAATTCTCTCTGAAGGCAACAAATGATTCTTGGCTGAAAATTATGCTAACTTGGATTAAAAAGTAAGTTAACTCTGGTGGATGGTTTTAGCCCTGATGGCAACAATGGTGCAGACTTTTATAGTTCTTCTCGGGGGAAATTCTCTCAAAAGGTGAACAAAAGTCACCTCTCAGACGGCTCTCTCCGTCAATTAATTATGTTAAGATGATTACGTAAAGCGAATTATCTGTCAAAGAGGGCTCAGGCAGGTCACCAGAGTAATTTGGTCTTCTTTTAGCACTGGTGATTGCTTAGAGATGCTTTTTGTGTGTGCACCATGCAGAGCCCAGATAATCCGCTGAAAAACTGACTCCGTTCAACTTCATTAACTGAACTTTCAAAGTTTATTAAACATGAAAAGTGAATGTTATTATTTATAAAACAGTTTTTACATTGTATCCACACAGCTCATTTATTTTGTTTTGAAGATAAATCTAATAGTTTGATAAAGACTTCTGGAGCTTTGATATCTGATCAGAAATTAGTTCACTGTTGTCAGCTTGCAGATTTTGGGATTTGCTTTACTGATTTTACTCCCTGAAGGTTTAAAGACCCATTCCAAAGAAAATGCGGTTTTTGGTGTTTTTATATATCAAGAAAATTAGAATTAAAACGTCTTTTTTGAGTGTTTTTTTATTCAAATAGTTGAAAATAAGGAGCAGATGAAAACATTTTGTTTGAAAAAGCTTGTACCGTATTTTCCGGACTATAAGTCACACCAGCCCAAAAATGCATTATAAAGTAGATAAAAACACAGATAAGTCGCACTGGACTATAAGTCGCACTTTGACAGGAAATGTATTTAAAAAATCTGAGACCAAGAACATACATCTCACCTTGAAAGGCAACTTAAAATAACAGGGGGTTAGAGAACAGGCTAAATAGCTACATGACGCACAACGAACTGAGTACTGTGCCTGCTTTATTAACATAAAACCACTGCGTGAGTGGGACTTGGACTTTAAAGGGCTACTGGTAAGCTCAATGCTGGACTCCTTTTTTTAATATGTCACGTTGTATTGGGTTAAGAGAAAAAAAAATAATTACCGGTAAATGTTCTAAAATGTTATACAAATGTTTGTATTGAAATGATAAATATTTGTTAACCTGAAAAAAGATCATCATTAGTAAAATACTACTTAAATTAAAATAAATTGTATTTAAGTGTGGGAGCACGCAGGCCACAAACACACTTGACAGTAAGTACCACTAAGTACAACTCCGAGCCTGGAGCGCCCTCTTGCAGTTGTCAGTGAAAATAACGAACATGTGAAATTATTTAACAATGTAATTTATTTCAAATATAAGTCGCTCCGGAGTATAAGTCGCACCCCTTGCCAAACTATGAAAAAAAGTGCGACTTATAGTCTGGAAAATACGGTAATTGTTACGTACAAACAACAGTTGGCAGACCACAAGCTTCCTGCTCTGCTCCTTTCTGATAAATCCACTCGTAGACTAATAGATCCAAGCACGTCTTAGTTTTCCTCGTCTGAGTTGACATCCGGCTCAAAACTGGATGGCTGGATTGCTCCAATATTGTTCACAATTGTTGTGGCACCACTACTATTAGGTTGAGGTTGTGAGGGGCTGTAAGCTAGTGGGAGAGAGTGGAAACAAAGGAATGATGTGAAATGGAGGCAGGCTTTTTCCTCACCCCCAGTTCTGTCTGCAACTCTGAGGCGAATTTCAGGTTAGCTCCTGTCGCTCTGCAGAAATATGTCCTAGAAAATGACAAGGTTTTTTTTTTTTTTTTTTTTGCTAAAAACAGCATAATCATAATTTGAAGGGTTACAACCTTCAGTTTTGGCTTTGTTGGATGTCTACTGCTTTCCATGTGAAGCACTTATATAGTTTACCATGAATGTGAATTTGGCATTTAAAAAATTCTCACCATAATGAGAAATGAATCAAGTGCAGATTTGGTCAGTTTGCGCACAGATTGGACTTCTTCAGCACCCCAAAACACCCGATGACACAAACCCTGAGCCAGTACTGAGGACAGATGGACATGTGATAGTTGTCATACTTTTTCTTATGTGTTCCAAACCTGATCTGATTACTGTGTAACTGTCTGTGCAGTCCTTTGACAAAACTGGGTAACAGATTGCAAAGAACATTTGCTCAGACATTCATTTTGGTTAATACTGGGTAAATTTAGTTTTTCACTTGTGATGCAACATAGACTGAAAATCTGAAATCCCTCTGAAAACCTCCAACCAACCCCCCAAAGTAATTTGGACATAGGTAATTGTGAATATACACCTTCTCATTCAAATGAATGAGAAGCTGTGTCCAAACTTTTGGTCTGTGCTGTACATAGATAATTGTTGCATCTACATATCTTTACCATCTGGTATTTATGGGATCACCCCTGCATTTGTATATCTAAATAGAGGACTTCCTCGCTGACCCGTGTTCCAGGACCACTGCTCTTCACACTAATGTATCGGGGCTGTTTCTAACCACATTAATGCAGGTGACCCAGTGATGTCTGACCTCATGACTCCAAGCAGACCTGGACAGTGAAAGTGAGGTAGAGTCCTGCAGAAGCAGCTGTGTAAGTGGAGCAGCATGCAGACAGAGGACTGCTCCAGACTGCTCGTCAAACCTCCCAATCCCACCAGGGCTCAGGAAAGTTGGAGGAGAACACCTCCTTCCCCTTCTTCTTCTTCTGAAGCTTGGTGATCAGCTGCACCTCCATCTGGTTTGGCAGCTGCAGAACCTTGGACAGGAAACTGGTCCAAAGTGTTGAAAACAGCAGAAGATCATCTTCTCCATTCATCTGTGATTATGTACACAGATGCTCTCCAACTAAAGCCTCTGGTGTTCTGATAGACTCCACCCCCACCAACCAAATTCTGAATTGCTACACTGGTCCCCAATCTCTGGGCAGCAGATCCTTACCGGTCCGTGGGTCACGTGGCACTCAGCTGCAGAGAGAAAAAAATACATGTAACTTACTTTATTTCTGCTGTATGTAGCAGATTCTGACAAATGTTTTATTTTGGAAAACTGCAGATTCTCTCCACCAGATCTGTTTATTTCTCACTCTTGACACAAGTCGTTCTCCTCGGTCACGTATTCTAAATCCATTGTTTTCTTCTCAAAGCAGCTGCTTGAAAACCCCAAGTTTGCAAAGTTGGTAAAAGCCAATAGTCTTTGGGAAGTTACTTTGAGCAGAAAAAAAGTCAGTGAGCAAACAGAAGAACGTTTGATCTTAAGAAAAGTACATTGATTTTTTGACAGAAAAAAACAGAAGTCATCCCTGGAAATATGGATTTAATGCAACAGTTGTTCCCACACCAAAAGCCCCACAATATACAGGGACCAACTCTAAATGTTGGGGGGACATTTATCTTGATAATCGATATCTTAATCTTGGGATTTATCTTGATAATTTTTTTTGGAGACGGCTCATGGTGGAGAAATGGACATCCAATTCCCTAGCAACAGCTTTGGTGGACATTCCTGCTATCAGCATGCCAATTGCACACTCCCTCAAAACTTGCAATATCTGTGACATTGTGCTGTGTGATGCAACTGAAGATTTCAGAGTGGCCTTTTCTTGTGGCCTGTCTAAGGCACACCTGTGCAATAATCATGCTGTCTAATCAGCATCTTGATATGGCACACCTGTGAGGTGGGATGGATTGTCTTGGCAAAGGAGAAGTGCTCACTATCACAGATTTAGACAGATTTGTAAACAATATTTCAGAGAACTGGTTATTTTGTTTATGTGGAAAATGTTTCACATCTTTGAGTTCATACCTTAAAAAATGGGAGCAATAACAAAAGTGTTGCGTTTATATTTCTGATCAGTGTATATATATATATATATATATATATATATATATATATATAACATGCACACAAACATTACTTTTCAGCTCGAAAAGGAAGAAGGATGAAGGAAAATCGTCATCCCATCCAACTGCAGCTCATGCAAGCTGTCAAATGTTGAGGTTGATGTTTACAGAAGAAAAGATTACATAAAGTTCTTGTGCTGCTTATCTTATCATATTTTGTTAAGGAACATTAAAAAAAAATCTGAGATTGAGAAAATATTTCCAAGGCTGATATTTTCTATTGCGGTATTAAATTGGACTAATACCAAAGTTTTTACTTATTTAAAGCCAAATGTACACAACTTAGTTTTATTCTGATTTATAAAAACCTTAACCCACCATTTGAATTTAATAAACTAATAGCAAGTTTCCACAGACACACAAAAAGTCTTTTAAAAATAATAATAATAATATTAATATTAATAATAATATTAATAATAATAATAATAATAATAATAATAATAATAACTTTCTCAACAGTGTTACGGCTGTGGCCGTATTTGGTTTTGTTTGGTTCTGTTTTTGTGTATTTGATTTGAATCAGAGTGGTACTTCAGTGGGTTTTGTGGATCTTTGTGTTTGTATGTCTGTCTGATTATTTTCAGGTGTGCATGAAGGTGTGGCCTCCAATTGGACCAGAGCTGGTGGAGGCAGCCTTAAAAGCACCACATGGACCTCCAGACCATGAGAAGGGAGCCTTGCAGCAACAAGCTCCACTCCTGCGTCTCCTGCGTCTCCTGCGTCTCCTGCGTCTCCTGCGTCTCCTGCGTCTCCTGCGTCTCCTGCGTCTCCTGCGTCTCCTGCGTCTCCTGCGTCTCCTGCGTCTCCTGCGTCTCCTGCGTCTCCTGCGTCTCCTGCGTCTCCTGCGTCTCCTGCGTCTCCCGCGTCTCCCGCGTCTCCCGCGTCTCCCGCGTCTCCCGCGTCTCCCGCGTCTCCCGCGTCTCCCGCGTCTCCCGCGTCTCCCGCGTCTCCCGCTTCTCCCGCTTCTCCCGCTTCTCCCGCTTCTCCCGGACTTCACCACCTGTTTAGTTGTGTTGCACTTTAGTGTTGTGGCAGTGACGTGCGGTGAGGTCAGTGACTGGTGAGGCACTGAATCCTCTGGAGTCAGATTTACAATGAAAGAACTAAATGTTTCACCATTCATCCAACAGCAGCTAACAGCTTATAAAATACACACAAGAACATATTTGTCCTACAGAGAATATTTATTTTATAGATAGATAGAACACTCTTCTTGTGTAAATTATTCATATATACTGTAAACAAATGAAAGTATACAGATGTGTTCAGCACACATTTGACCCTCAGTAACTATTTCTGGTCATTTTCCAACTTCAAATTCTAATCAGTTAATATCAAATGTTGTCTGAGAATGATCATAAATTAAAATAAATTATTTCACTTACATTTTTTCCACTTGCTCCCAAGTTATTTTTAAAAAACAAACATTGAAAAACATGTTTGTCCTTACTTTTTGAGTCCATGTGTTGACCCTTCTCCACAAAAAGCTCTATGATCTGTTTCCAAGCATTCGTTATTTTCTTTTAGTTTATGAGTTTCTCCTCTCAGTGGAGACAGACGTTCCTAGTCTTTTTCTACGGCACCAGTGTAGCTACAAAGGCAAGGCAAGGCAAGGCAAGGCAAGTTTATTTGTATAGCACAATTCGTACACAAAGCAATTCAAGGTGCTTCACAAAACAGAAAAATGCATTAAAATCACAATACATCATAGAAATAATCAACATAAAATTTACTTCAAAAGAAAAGAAAAAAAAAAGATTTAAAAAGAAAGGAAGGAGAGAAAAGTGCAGATAGGACCTTTCAGTCATATACACGACTAAACAGAAATGTTTTAAGTCTAGATTTGAACATGAACACAGAAGAGGCCTGTCTTATGGCTTTAGGGAGGCTGTTCCAGATTTTAGCTGCAGAATATTGAAACGCTGATTCCCCTTGTTTAGTTCTGACTCTGGGAATCAACAGGAGGCCGGTCCCTGAGGTCCTCAGAGTACGAGATGGTTCATATGGCACTAACATGTCAGAGATGTACTTTGGTGCGTGGCCATGGAGAGACTTGTACACAAGCAGAGCTGCTTTGAAGTCTATTCTTTGAGGTACAGGGAGGTACTCAAGCAGCAGCATTCTGGATGCACTGAAGCAGCTCGTTTGGAGAGGCCGGTGAGCAGGCCGTTACAGTAGTCTAACCTACTGGAGACAAATGCATGAATAAGTATCTCCAGGTCTCGCTTTGACATTATGTTTTTGATTTTGGCAATGTTTTTCAGATGGTAAAATGCCGCTGATGTTACTGACTTGATATGGCTGTTAAAGTTCAGGTCAGAGTCCATGATTACCCCTAGATTTCTGACTTGATTTGAGGGTTTAAGAGACAAAGAATGAAGGTAGCTGCTGACACTTTCTCTTTGTTTCTGTGGGCCAAAAACAATAATTTCTGTCTTGTCTGAGTTTAGCTGGAGAAAGTTGTTCTGCATCCACGCGCTGATCTGTTGGAGGCAGTGGCTGAGTGAATCCACTGGCCCATATTCACCTGTTGTCAGTGACACATAGATCTGAGTATCATCTGCATAGTTGTGATAAGAAATGTTATTACTGCGTATTAACTGCCCTAGTGGCAGCATGTAGAGGTTGAACAGAAGGGGTCCCAGGATCGATCCCTGGGGCACACCACAATTCAAGCCCATGTAGTCTGAGACACAACTACCAATTTCAACAAAGTATTTCCTGTCTTCTAGATAAGACTTGAACCAACTTAGGGCAGATCCAGAGATGCCAACCCAGTCTTGGAGTCTGTGCAAAAGGATCCCATGATCAACAGCATCAAAGGCAGCGCTCAGGTCTAGCAGGATTAAGGCAGAGACTTTTCCATCATCAGTGTTCAGGCGGATGTCGTTGGTTACCTTGATAAGGGCAGTTTCTGTGCTATGATGGGGTCTAAAACCTGACTTGAAAACATCAAATACAAAGCAGCTGTCAGCTCACATCTGCCCCCTACTGAGGCATGCCTCACCGGATGCCTATTATGCTGGCCTTCAGCAGTTTTTTTCAGCGCACGTCTGTGTTAACATTGAGCCCTATCGTCAGAAGTGAGGCACAGCGCTGCCGAGCCTCACCCGGAGATTCAGCTCCGTCTGTGATCGCGCAACACTCAAATTCGGCGATTTTAACCTAAAAAAACTGTGGAAAATGTGTTGAGTTGACTGAAAAAGTATTTTTAACACAGATCAGTGGAAAATAATATTTACTTCATTTAACTTTTTCTATTTTATCACGATTATGACAGGTGAGGCTCTGCCTCACCTGCCTCACCTGACTGCACGTCACTGTGTTGTGGTTAAGTATTTTATATTAGTTCTTTGTAGATTTTTTTTGTGCCCACTCTGTTTAGTCTTTTGGTTTGTAATTTTGTTTAAGTGAAGCTGTAGGGGTGAACTGCCATTTTCTTTAGAACTTGTTTTCTCCTGTTTTTGTTAGGTTAGGGAGGTTAGTGTTTGTCTTTGTTTTCCCTTTTCCTTTGTACAGGTAAGAAAACAAGATTTCAGTTAGGTGGGATTTTATTTGTTATTTTGGCTTTTGTTCACCCTGAAGCCTTTTTGCTTCACTTTTAGTTCTTGTTGGTGGTTGTTTATTTATTTGTAAATAAATTTAATATATTTTGTATGGAGACATTTGTTTGGTGTGTCAATTTAAATTTATTAGCCAAAACTTCACTTTTTTATGTTATGCCCCCCCTAGGTACTCGGGGGCGTAGCAACAGGCTTTTGTATAACTGATGTCTTCCAGAGGGAAACTCAGCCGGCATGAGTGGAATCACATTATTAGGCCATTCTGACTTCAAAACTCTGCTTATGTCATAATTTATATATCTTTGCCTTAGTTTTTGCTTCCTTTTGTTTCTGTCATGATTGAGTTCTGTTTCCTGTCTTATTTTGAAAGATTTCCTGTTTTGTCATGCTTTTGAATTTTACTTCCCTGGTCCCAATCTCTCCTGATCGTTGTCACCTGTGTCTTGTCAGTCCTGTTTTGTATTCAAGTCTTGTCTCTGCCTTCCTCATGCTGTTCCATACCGTCTTCCCTGACTGTCTTCTGCCATGTTTTGCCCACAGTAAGATTATTTTTGTTTTTCTGCTCTGCAGCGCTTTTTGTTAGGTTAATAACCCTTTGCCCTGGAACCATGTGCCTCCCGTCTCTGCATTTTGGGTTCTTCATGTTCACCATCCCTCCCTACCTGGCAGAATGGATCAGCACCAGAGGAAGGCAGAGGCAAGACTTAAATACAAAACAGGATCAAAATCTGTCATCAAAATCATGACAGTGACATAACGGAAGCAAAAACTAATACAAAGAAACCCAAACCATGACAGCTTACTCTTCTTAGGTCATCGTAATTCTTCTGCTTGACTTGATGGAGCAACTCCTTCTCACTGGGATGGGTGATCCATACAGCAAGTTCAGCAAAAAAAAACTGAATTCATCCACAAAGGTCCAGACACGGACAAGAACCAAATCCCTCTAAGGACTTTGCCGGAATGAGGTAGAGATGAGAACCAAAATGGCTGATAACTGTAACCACTGGTGATCTTTGTCTGAGCAGTCAAATATTTGATCTAACAGAAAAACATCTGGTCCCACAGAGAACACAGATCAGCTCACAGTAGCACTCATAGGAGAGATGGCATCACCCTGGAAGAGGCCACTTCTGTGAAGCATTACTTTATCAGCGTAAAGCAAGTGGTTGCTTTGATTTGTGGCGGGCCGTTCCATTGGAAGGCCGGATGGATATAAAGCATGTCAGCGGAGCTAAGTCATCAGACGTCCTCGCCGTGGGGGTCAGGTTTGGTCATTTGTCGTGGGGGTCCCACTTTCTGTGCTGAAGGGAGCCTCCCTGCATGGGAAGCCTGTTCCACCCCCGCCTGTGGGTGATCTTCATCCTCCTCCTGCATGGGGGGGGGAGACAGCAGGCTCCTCTGATATCATCAGCTGTATCCCACAGGGAGGCTGTTGTATGCTCCCTGCCTCATCTTCCTCCTCCCCATGCCTCCTTAAACCCTCCGCATTTATATTCGACTCCTCAGAGTGACAGTCTGAGCTGCCATTCCCAGCCTGCCTGGAGGCTGTCAGCAGGGCGTTGTCAGAGGTTTTCTTTTTATACACCGAAGCACTGATGAGGGAGACCACCTGCATTTGCAGCGAGGTTCCATCACAGGCCAAAAACAAGGTGTAGCTTCACAAATTGGATTTATTAAAGTGGCACAACAAATCCACCCAAAATTGATGATAAAATGATTCCTTTTTTGATATTAATGCAAAAAATGTAAATAACTTTGACAATAGTCCCAAGTGTTCAATGAAAAAGAAAACTGCATTGAGATAAATTTAAAGAAATTCTAACCAAATAAACCATGTTTAAACCTCCACAGCAGGCAAACAGTTTTTTTTGCTGTGCACACATAAGTACTTGCAAACAACAAAACAAAACTACTTTCTGAGCGTTAACATGAACACAATAGATCAAACAAATAGATCCGTGTACGTCTTTGTTTTCCTGGTCCAAGCTGGAATCTGGGTCCAAACTGTACGGCTGAATAGCTCCAATATTGCTCACCATTTTTGTTTTACCGGTAAAGTGGTGTTGAGGGGCTGTAAGATAGTGAGAGAGCATGAAAACAGAGTGATGATTGGAAATGGGGGCAGGCTTCTCCCGTGGCTACAGTTCCGCCCACTACTCGAAGGCGAATTTTTGATAAAATACTACTGCGCTATGCAGAAACTATGTCCTACCTAAAAAACGACAAAGATTTTTTGATTCGGGCTCAAAACTCCATATTCATAATAAAAGACCACTGGGCACACCTGTACAACAGATAATCAAAAGATGATCAGAGTGGGACTTTAAATCCAGTCTTATAGGGATCAAATAAAACAACAAACTGGGTCTAACAAAATCCAGGAACAAATGAGACAAAAAGGCGGACTTCTTTCAGTTTGAAGGGGCTTTAGGACCCCAGAGAAACCCCAGAGCGGTGGAAGGGCTGGGGTTGAAACTGAGACTAAGAAGAAATGTTTGCAATGTGGATCCAAATACCCGTTTAATCATCTTGTAAGTGCAACATGGAGCTGCAATAAAAACTGTTTGTGTTTAATAAACAAGCATAAAAGAAAATAGCAGGAAAATCACTTAAACATCCACCAGAGAACCAAATTGGAACTAATCTTGTTTTCTCTTTTGCTGTTTTAAACAAATTTGCTCTCCTCTGTTTTTGCTCTGCTCCCATGGGTCGTTAGCCTGGTTCATCCAAAATGCAACGCTTAGAATCTTTCATTCCAATTAGAGACAGGGTTTCAGAGCTTGTATAATGCAGCACTCATTCAAAGCAGCTTCTTCTTGTCTCTTTAGACCTTTCATCAGAGATTCAGGCAGCAGTTTTGAGGCGTTGCTGCTGCTTTCCTCAACAGGGAAGCGCTGAGCAACGCCTCTCACATCGCCTGTCCCAGTCAGAGTCCAAGCCGTTTCATTGGACATGCAGAGAGGCAGGGGAGAGTTCAGGCTTGTCAAACATCTCTTTATTGGAATAATGCATTCAAAAACAGGACCGGAGAGATGCCCTCCCTGCTCTGGCTGTGAACCGCAGGGTCAGAGAAAGTACCACATTTCCGCACCTCCAATAAATGTCTGTAAAATGAAGGCCGTTTAAAGGTGAGAGCGCTGTCACTCAGCTGATTCCACAGCGGCTGGTATGCTGTACTCAAATGTCACCGAGACTGTGTTTGTTCATTTTCAGTTTGTCAAGTATTCTCAAATCTCATGGCAATAATGTTCACACTGGCGTCCACTTCACTGCTGTCGGGACATGACAGTGTACATGACGGGACTGCCTGTGCAAAACGAGCTGACGATCACGTGGACGAGCCAAAGCGATGTTGTGACAAAATGGGTGATTAGCCACAGAGTGGACAGATCCACACGGAAATGTCGAGAAAGGTCATACATGCCCTTCCTTTTTGCAAAATCCAACAGGGTCAGGAGAGATGAAATCAATTCACTGTCATTTCTGATTGAAGAGTATTAGGGAATCCATGTGTGTTTGAGGGTTGTGAGGCTGAAGCCAGAGATCTTCTTTTTTTTATGGGGGACAGTTAAATCCTGAGATAAAGTCCTTGAAGAAACTGCCTTGAAAATGTAGGTGGAATGCAACATATCAGCAGAGATGTGCATTGTTGTCAGATCTCTAGAAAAACATGAGCAAAGGTGAAGACACAACGATTTTGAATCTTGTAAAAACAGCTTCTGATGTGCTTGTGTGCAACACAACCACTGAGGTTTCTCCTGAAGAACTAAGGTCTGGCTTTATCTCTTTGGATCTGAAGAGTGATTCAGTGTTTCTGCCACCGAGTCGCCAAAGAACTGACCCGTGAGCATTTATGCAAATGTGAGGATAACTGGAACTGACGTTATCTGACGAGCTGCGTGACAAGGCAGCAGTACGGGCTGTTAAACTGAGAGATGGCTCTTCCTGTAAGCACACTACATCATGTCCGGGTTTATGGGGGGAAATGAAGTGGAAGAAAGAGTGCCGAGATCAATGTTATACCCCCCAGTGTGGCATTCCAGTTTATGTATGAGGGAACAAAATGATCTCCTGCGAGCAGATGGTGGGATGGATTTTAAGAGCATCGTGGCCTTTTACTCTCCAGTCTGTCCGTATTCTCAAAGTTAAAATAAACAATCAAAATAGGTTTGTTCTGAATTTATTAAGACTTGAAAGTCCAATGTCTCTCAGCAGAACTGAGCTTCATTTTAGTGCCAGCTTAAAAACGTTTGGCTAAATAAGGAGCACCTGCTGTTTTTAGTTTCTCTTTTTTCGTGGTTCTGAATTTGGGATTCTTGCTTTATTTTGGTGTTATTGCTGTGCAGCAGTAACCGTGCTGTTGGATAAAAAAATATCATAGACTATTAGAATCATTGTTTCGTTTTACACACAAGACTACATACAGGTGGAAAAAGAGCCTCATGAAAAGTTTATTTAAATACAGCAAAAACTTTTCAGATTCTTAACCTGCACTTTTGAAAAAATAAGTGCAGATGTTTACCAGACCGGTTGTCTGAGACTAAAACTTTATTTCATTTAATTATGAATACATTCATATTTATATGTTACTTTTGTTGTGAGGAAACTACTTATAGGTTGTTAGTGTGTCATTTATTTTGTAATAGAGTTAAACACACTTTATAATCTTTACCAGTGTGTTTTTGTTATGAAAAACACAAAGGATACTAGAAGTGAAGGATAAACATATAGCTATTCTGTTGACATTCAGTAAATATTGATGTTTATATGTCATTTTTTTTAGATTGTCTTTTGAAAACTATGACTGAACATTTTTTTAAAACAATGTTTTCCACAGAAAGCGGCAAGATTGGAGTTAGTTAAAAAGACAAAAGACATTTGCTGTAATATTATAAAAATGTTATTTGCGCAGAGACGCTTCAGACCTCTGAAAGACAAATAACAGACCTTTTTGATTGTCTCATTGAAGGAATTCATGAGTAGAAAACCTTCAGATAAAGACAAAAAGCTTCATTTTAGTGTAACTTGTTTATTTTGACATTATTCTCTTAAGGCTAATGTTTAGTTCAGCCAGCCTCTGCTCATAGTAATACACTTGACATGACTCTGCTTTCAGTTATTACAATTAACTATTAGTAATGGTACTGTTGTTATTATTGTATTACCCAGTTGAGCATCTATGTAAATGACTATCTTTAGTCATTTGGTGTCACCATGCAAAAAATTTTAGATTTAGCATCATCTTTCTTGTTTAAATAAAAACTGCTCTTGTTTTAGGGGAGGGGTGTGTCCTCGTCTCCTGACTCCAAGAAATGTCATGCCTTTTTTAAAACTGCCTAATCTTACATGATCTTTCATCTACCACACAGTTTGTTATCCTCATGTCAGACCTCCTGAGTGTCTCTGCCTGCTGTCAGTCAGCTGGCTCTCACAGGAAAAAATAGAAGTGTGTTCCTCAGATGAACCCCTTCATTTCCTGTTGCCCCCCCCCCCCCCCCCCCACACACACACACATCCCTCACCTCAGGCGTTGTTGTCAGAACAACTTGGTGTCATGCTGTGAGCAACTGCGTTCAGGCTCGTGGGATGCAGGCGCAGCTTCATGCTGCAGGAGGTTAAAGTGGGGGCGGTGCTCCTCTGGTCAGGTGAAGATCTGAGGTGTGGGAGGAGAGTCGCCTGTTTGTGCTTGATGATGACGAAGCTGAACTGAATGAATGATTCTGAAACAGAATTTTTAAAACAGTCCTGAAACAGATAAAAGGAGAGCGATTGATTCAAATGTTGGCGCTGCAGCAACAAACACATGAAGCAGAGACTGAACCTCCCAAACATCACTTTTCTGTTTTTAGCTGAATCTGTGTAATCAAAAGTATCACAAAAATGCACAGTGTTGCATCTTCAGTGGTCGTTTTTTATTTAAGCTTTAGTTATATGAATTGTATTCATATCCGTTTTTTGATAGACCAAACAGAAAAGAAAAGGAAAGGAGGGATGTTGGGGGGAGGTAGGAGAATGATTATAGAAGCAGGTGATTAAAATGATAAAGCATTATCAAGCAACAAGTTGCTGGAAGTTTATAATCATAACTGTCAGGTGTAGATGTATAATTAATCTAAAAGGGGCGGGGCCTGTCCACACACACACAAACTCAAATGTTGACTCCAAAAATCTTCACATAGAAACATGTCGACATGTACACAATACCACTGCCTTTCACACACGCATACTTATCCATCCAGACCAACACATGTGAAAGAGGTGAAGAGGTGAGATAGCACCTGTGCTCGAGTGAGTGTTTCTGTTCTTCTGGGGTGGATGATGGAATGCAAAAAGAAGGAGGGAGAGTGCCCAGTCATCCCCACACTAAGACACCCGCCGTAGCAGCAGTGGCAGCCAGGAACCCCCCAACACCCATATAGCAGATATGGACAGCCGCCCACCGGGTAAGCACGTCTGCCACCCAGGCAAGGCCAGCAGGATCACCACAGGCCGGCGCTTAAGGGCAAGGATCAGAACCCACACCACAGGACACCCCCAGGCTCAGATGTGATATGATCCCCGGCTCTTGGTCTTGCCCGAGGACTCAGGGATCCCTGTCCCTGCGTGGAGAGAGGGGAAGGAAGCCAGCACCCACAGGGACACGGCCGCCGTTGCTGAGGGCCTGGTTTCCCCCCACCAGGGATGGGGTAGGGGAAAGATGGTCAGAGGTTCCTCCTTCCTTGTATTAACAGAGATGTATTAAACCTCCAGTTTGTACCTGAGGATATGGATATTTCCCTAAAAATATTTACAGAAACTGGTGCATGATCACTGATAATAATTGAATGAATGCTGGAACCTTTGATATCTTTTAAAAGAGATTTACTGACTAATAAATAGTCTAAACGAGGGTGTGAGTGGTGAACTAGAGAGAAGAAGGTGAACCCTTTAGTGTTTGGGTGACATAAGCGCCAAGCGTTGCAGAAACCCAGGTCATTCATGCAGTACTTTAGAGTAACCCTTGTGCTATCCTAGGCACTTAAACATTGGGAGTTGGGTCATCTAGACCCACTAGACAGTGCGCTGAACCTTTTTTCTTCAATGATTTTTGAGCTTCACTGGTGTCCATGGATTACATGAAATCCTCTCCACCTTTATCAACCTTTGTCATGGTAGGAATTACACATCAATGTAAGGGTGGGGTCATAGGATAGCACTAGGGATACCTGTGCACCGCCACATGCACAGTCTGTCAGGTGCAGGATCCAGATTTAGATTTATGTCTCCTCCTATAAGAATTGTTACGACGAAAGTTAAGTAAAGAATCTGTGAAAGAAAGAAGAGTCGTCAAAATTTGGGCCATAGATATTGGCTATGCAAAAGTCATTTTTCTGAATTGATATGTTAATGATTACAAATCTACCTTCTGGGTCACTAACTGTGTCCTCATGTGTAAATGTGGTATTTTTATTTATTAAAACATCAATTTCCCTTTATTGTATACTTATCTAAAAGCACAATTTCTCTAAACTAAATTTATTTACCTCAACTTTGACTTTACTACACATTTTTACTACATTTTTACAACTTTTTTTGCAAGCAGACTTAAAATTAAATGAAAAAAGAAAATATGTAATCAAAAAATAAAAGACACCAGTGTTCATTCCAGCGATGCACTTCACATTAAGTGGCTGAAAGCCAAACTTTTCTCAATATAGTCCCCTTAAGCTTGGTGAGCACGCTGATGCAGAGCCAATGGGGTCAGAGTGACGTCACCTCCATCCATGGTGGCGAGGATAATCCCAGTTTGGCTCTGTTTGGGAGCATGCATATATTAGATCGGGTCAGTGGATAACCTGCTGCTGCAGAAATGGCAAATTTGACAGATGTTGCAAAACTGTTCGATATTTGCTATATTTGTTGAGAATATTCCCTGTCTGGATGAAGGGAATTTTCCTGCAATGTGTCACTACACATATTAAAGTTGGAGCCTACTTCACAACCATGGTTTTTGTAAACACATGCTTTCAGCGTTTTGGGAAAATACTGTATACATTTCATCTTCTAGGTTTTGGTCGCTAACATGGAAACTTTTAAAGCAGAAATATTTGCTGTAGCTGTACATCAGCATCCCAAGCCGAGGGGGTAAAGCAGAGCGTGTAAGCAGGCTTTACTCACACGGATAATAACACACTGTTGGGGGAGTTTCAGCACAAGGATGGAGCATCTGCTTCTGCCCACTGGGCCTCTCAGCTACTGCAAGCAAACTCTCCCTGGCACTCTGACACGCTCAGAAACCAAACTGCTGCTGCTTCTAATGAGAGCGAGGCCTGCTGTGCTCATTCCAGCTCTCCGATTCCCATCCCAAATCTCCTCACACGTCATCCTCCGTCTCACACCATCCGTGCCGTTTCAGAGCTGATGGTGATGCCTTCCAGCATTGCTCAGCATAACCTACATGCTTTCGGGTCGTTAAAAGTCCTTTGGCCTCAGCTGGAGGTTGGGGAGTCAGTGACTCCTCCCCCCCAAACTGGTCATCTCTTTCAGTTGTTAACGGTAGAACTGGTTTGGTTTGTTTGGGTTTCAGAACACTGTTGTACATGGATGGAAGAACAAACCTGAGATCACTGTTCTTATTAAGAGAAGGTTTATCCTTCTTGACAAAGATGGCTTCTTTCACTCGTCGCTCAAACCATCCTTTCTCTCTGGCTAGAATTCAGACTTCAGTGTCCTCGAATGAGTGGTTAGTGGCCTTTAGGTGGAGGTGTACTGCAGACTCAGGTCCACTTGGGTTGGCTCTGTGATGTTGGTAAAGTCGCTTGTGTAGAGGTTGTTTGGTTTCTCCTATATTGTTCATTGCAGTTCTCTTAGCAGTGGATAGAGTACACAACATTTCTCTGTTTGTAGCTAGGAATTTTGTCCTTTGGATGAACCAGTTTTTGTTTGAGAGTATTAACTGGTTTGAGATGAACTGGGATGTTATGTTGTCTGAAAATCCTTTGTAGTTTTTCAGACAGGCCTGAGATATAGAGAATTGAAATACTGTTCCCTTTCGGCTCTTGGATAAGAGGTGAAACATCCAGATGACAGGCCCTAAACCTACTACTATGAAATGTAATCAATATAAATAAAGTTGAGCCTTAATTACAAAAGGGGTTTATACAAATATACAACTTGTGTGTCAGGAGATCCACAATCCTCTGTTGTGACAGTAAAATCTGTCCAACACAAGAGGCTTTCAGTTCTTATTTGTCTGCTTAGCTGTTGGAAAGGACAAGTTTAAAAAAGAAAAAGGAAGGGGTGTGGCCTTCCAACAAGCTCACTGCTGATTGGCGACAAAAGCTGCCATATATTTAAACCGAAAAAAAAAAGGATAAAAAAATCATGTATATTTGGCTGCAATGTTATACCTGTTTAATAATTGGAAATTAAAACGTGTGAAAAAAGGTCTGCATCCCATCTCATTTTCCTAAAAGATTATGTAACGGCACTCACCCTAGTTCACACATGTGTAAACACGTGTACAGTATTTACACTGTAAGGCCACACCTAATCACACCCTAAACTGTTGCTGCAACAAGCAGGTCCTGCATACAAACTAAAATGTCTTTTGTGCTGAAGAATTACAATACGATCCTCTATTGTTGTTGTAAACTTTTCATTCATTTGATTCCATTCATTTATTTATAAAGCACATTCCACCAGCCAAGGAGGGCCAAAGGGCTGTACATGGGAAAAGAAAACAAACACAGAACGTTATAGTCATAAAACATAAAGGAATAAAACCAATTTAATTTTACACATTTTGTTGCAGAAATACACATTAATTAATATTTAATGTGATTTTTTTTTCAATTGCACTTGTGTTGAAATGTAAGGTTGAAAGTAGGATCAGAGTTGTTTTATTTTTTATTTTTTCAGCATCTTTGTGGCCATGAAATAGAAGCTGCAGAGGGGCGTGTGTCCCAGGTCTGTGGGGTCGTTGGAGGCTGTGAGACTAATCCAGACAAAACTTTTTTTATTCCGATCTCTTATGTCTGCAACTTATGTTGCAGACGCAACCGCGGTTCACAGTTTTCTAGTGCAATCCTTTCAAATCTGGCAAGTATTTATCAAGGTGGACAAAGAAAATCGTATGTTCAGATTGGTGGTATTAGGAGGGGGATGTCCTGGGAGGCTGCTCCGATGGTTTTCAGCTGATCCTTCATCGGGATGAAGCAGACGTTCTAGTGACTTGGAGCATCAGCCAAACATGGACTTGTCTGCTGCTGCTCCTCTAGAAGACTGACATTGGTTCATGACTGGTGTGATCGAGCAAAACCTCATCTTTATTTTTGGGATTTTGAGCTGCTGATCAAACCACAGTCTTCTTTTGTTTATTCTGACAATCTCCCCATTCTTCATGAATCTTTACCTGCTTCTGCTTTTATCCACCAGACAAAACTGTTACTCATCTTAAAGCTAAAGTCCCATTAGTTGTCACTCACACCTGGGAGTGTGAATTTCGCTCTCTGCATTTGACCCTACAGCCGCCCTCGGAAACCATTCGGTGGTTCAACCCCCCAATCCAATCCCTTAATGCTGAGTGTCAATCAGGGAGGCATTGACTTCCATTTTTTATGACTCCACCGTGGATTTGAACCCGCGATCCACCACTAGGCCAGAGGGTTGGTCTTTGGAGACTCAGCTCATTAATTTTCTGCACCTATCGTTCCTCCTCTGCCTCAGATTCTCCATCGGCAGCAGGAGGCAGAAGCTTAAACAAATCTGCCTCAAAGCAGAGCTCACAGAAATTATGCCCATTTCCTCTGATCCCAAGTGACAATAACACCATATTGAGAAACATTCAGATTAACAGCTTAAAGTGTTTGTGTGTGTCAGAGTGAACACACTTTCATATAAACTTTAATTGAAAACGCATCCTAAAGCATTGCAGCTTTCCTCTCAGTCTTCTGGCAAACTCCTGATCCCTGACATCTTCTGTTTATTCATCATATTAGATTCTACCTGCTCTTTTTCATCTCCTCCCCACCCCTCTTAGGTTTGTATCATAATCCCTTACGCTACAGAGAAAGATTATGATGCAATCTCAATATTAATGTCAAGCCCGTGTATTCAGGCAGCCACATCTGAACTTATTTGAACAAAGAGGCCTAATCTCCTCGCACTTACTGTGATCATGTTTGCTCATCCACCTCTGTTTTCAGGGCGGGGCCTGCTGCTTCTGCGGCAGGCGGCAAGGTTTTCTCTGAAGTTAGCGCGAATCGAAAAGCAAACAGGAGGCCAGGAATATGCCTCCAAACAGATAAAAGATCATTTTAACAAGTGAAACAATGACATGAAGAAACCACAGAGATCACAGTTTGTAGTTCCAATAAACACTGAAGCAGAAGGCTTGTGCTGCTTGAAAACAACCCAACTTTTGTCATCAGTCAGAGGAGGAGCATCCCCTTTTAGATCTGCTCTGGTTCCACTTTTTGAGAGATGCATGTTGTGTGAATGCACAAAGACATAGAAGGACTGGTTCTTTTGTCTCCCTACTGAAAGAAAAATCATTACTAATACATTTTAGCTGTTTCATGGCCAGTTTATGGAAAAGACTAAACAAAAGTTTACTAGTAATTTATACAGATCCACCTGGAAGGAAAAAACAACTTTTCGTAAATCTTTTACTGGAGGGGGAAAGTTTCTCTTGATGGTAAAAACGAGAGCACCTTCCAGAAGTGTTGAATCAACTTTGAGTTTTTGAAGAACCTGAATGTGCAATCTGATGCTATGTTCACCCGGGATGTGTTGTGCGTTCACGAACACAGTTTCATGAACGGACAATTCATCCTATGGTGTTCACTCTGGACCAGCACCGGACAAGAACCAGCGCGTGTCTGACACCTACAGCTGGTGTGAAAAGTCAAAGCGGTTCAAATCCTGCAAATCTTGCTCCAGGCTTTTTTCTTTTAGATCTATTCCAAAATATGAAATACTTGGTGCCATATTGGTCCAGACCAAAATTATTCATTTTTCCTTCTTGTTGATGTTTACAACTGGCTGGCGCTACTGTGACGACACGAAGACATCAGTGCCAAATCCGAGTCTGTTATTGGTCAAAGTCTTGCGATTTAGCAGTCTTAAGTTCGGCTGGTTGAACTTCAGTGATTGTCAGATTAGTATGTAAAGCCTGAAAACTGACATAAAAACTTGCGTAGCGACACAAACACGTGAGTTCTGAACGTGGAAGCCCTAAAAGCGGGTTTACGTACATTTACAAAGACCTTTTATTGAAAGTGGCTGCTTGAAAGACAGTTGTTGCGGCTGGTGTTAATGTAGCTTTCTGGTGCTGTCTGTAACCCGAACCACAGAAAAACATGAAGAGTATTCTCACAAAGTGTCCTCTGGTCTGTGCCGCCTTTATTTGTATAAAGGTGAGAGCAGTGGCTTTTTAAAAACAATGGACGTTAATTCTAGCTTCAGTAAATCTCTCCAAATGACGAAGGCTCCAAACATTTCTTCAGTTTCCCCCATGGTGGAATGTCTTCTTTAATGCCGCTTCTGCTGTATGTAGAGTGGGTTGTTGTCAGGCACTTGGGCAAAGTTAAGAAAAAAAGGCAATAAAACAAACCGGACATGTAATAAATTTAGAGCATGCAAAGCAAAACTTTAGAAAATGAAGAGAACAAGGATATTATGTTGTTAGCACTCTCACCTCACAGCGAGAAGCCCCTGGTCAGATCCCAGCTGGGACCTTTCTGCAAGGCGTTTACACGTTTCTCCTGACACTCCAGCTTCCTCCCACAGTACCAAAAGCAGGCGTCATGGGTTAATAGGTGAATTTGCATTATCCCTCACTTGTGTGTTTTGGTGTGGGCCTGCAACAGACTGGTGATCTATTCAGGGTGTATCATAAAGCATCAGCCCGCCTTCTAACGGTACAGGACTGTGGAGACCAACCTGTGCAAGAATGTGTAATAAAGAGTAACAGTGAAAGAATGAAGAGGTACCATACAGCAGAGGCTGTGAACTCGTTAGGCTGACAAAATGGCTGTCCAATGCAAAGTTTCTGCTGGTCGGTGGTTCGTAATCATGGGGGCTGCGGGAGGTCAGGCAGCAGAGCCCTGGTTCCCTGCTGCTGGGGGTAAAGCCTGATGGATATAATAGCTGTGCTGGTTCTGGCTCAGAGAGTCTACGGTCTTCCTAATGGCAGCAGACTAAAGAGGCCATGAAATAGGTAAGCGCGATCAGCCTCCATGCTGAAAGCTCTGCAGGGGACAGATCTTCTCAGATGCCAGCAGATCCTTCCACTGCAGTAAACTGCTGTATGTTTTCCGAAATGGATCATCGGAAACGGATGACATTTGCAGTTTCCTCGTCTTCTAGAACACACATGAAGAACAGGAACAAGCGCTGCTTGGAGTCAGACATTGTTCTTTATGTGACAGAACGCTCATTTGTGTTTGTGTCATATTTAAAAAAAACTATTGTTTTGAAAAACAATTCATTGAAAAATCTCAGCTCATGTGTCACAAGAACAGGCAGACGGCTGGATCCAAATGCAGCAGGTTTATTAGCTCAGCTAGAAGTCCACAAAGCTAAATCAGGGTCAGGCAGGCAGGATGATAACAGGCAGAAGATCATCAGAGTAGTAACAGGGTAATCAAGAGTCACGACAGGCGGAGACCCGAGACCAGCACAAACAATTTTTTGCACTGAGCTGAGCCCAGTGCAGTGCTTAAGTATGCTGATGGTATGGTTGATTAAGTGAATGAGAGTCAAGTGTGCAGCATCCAGGAAGAAGTGTGGTTTGAACTCATGATGCCGTTGACCAGAGGGGAAGACAAAGCTCTGACTTCTAACATCATGACTGAAGAAACATGGAATTTATTAAAACAACTCATGTTCCGGTATCTCTGACAGAAATTCTGTTTCATTAAATTCCTCTGACTGTTTTCCAGGGATTGTTTTGTCACGTATGTGTTAAACTGAAACTGTCCTCAGATGTGAAACATTTAGAAAATGCTTTTATTTTGAGGGCAGAATTAATCCAATTCAGGTTCAAATGTTGACATGACAGATGTGGAAACATGGAACCATGGATTTGTTATCATCGACTGAGTCTCAGGCAACCTCCTCCATTATTTCTACTTTTGAACTGTAGCACCCTGATATCACTTCTATGATGCTCCACCTCCATGTTTTACAGGTAATATGGAGTCCTAATGCTTTCCATCTCTCTTCTTCCTCCAAAATAAAATGACTTTCTGCTTAAAAAAACAACTCTTTTTCTCAAAGCACCTGCAATGTCTGCAGAGTTTTACTGCAAAAACTCTAAACTACAGAACATCTGAAAACTCTGACATTTAAAAGAAACTAAACTTTACGAGACAAGGAAAATGTTAACGTGAGTGGTAGGACACCAAAGCAGAATCTGGTGCCGATGGCAGATTAATAGTTCATTCCTCAAAAAACAAGAACAAACTCAGACAGACAGCTAAATCATGGAACTAGACTAAGGAACTAGACAGTTATAAGGAGCTGCTGAAAAGTAATCATCTGGCAGGGAGCAGTGACAGTGCTCAGGCTTTAAAGGCAGTGATGAGATGAGGATCAGGTGTGCAATGTAGAGAAACTAAGGAAACTATGGATAAGGTCAGCCACGCCCCCGTGCTCCACACTGATCATAAGAGAAAAAAGGCGATCCTTCTAATTATGAGATTTACCTTTTTATCGCCTTTATTAATGACTCCAATTTCTGGTTTTATATCAGAGGTTCTTGAACAAGTTTCAGTTTTCTTTATTGTTATTGTAAATTTGTGAGTAGAGTGAAAGAACAAAGGAATTGAGGATTGGTAACCAGAATTTTAGAGTTTTATTAAGCTAGGACCATGCTGGTAACATGGAGCTGCAGCTTTTTAGTGAACTCATTTTTCTTAGGTCAGAGTCAGTGCACGTGTGTGTGTACATGTGTGTGTGTGTGTGTGTGTGTACATACATGTGTGTGTCTGAGGATCCCAAATTTGATGAAAATTGTAACGTAATGATTCGATCTCCTGCAGAGAGAATTTTAGAGCCACAACCCTTTAAAGACATTCCTTTTTGTTTTTAACCACAATAACAGAAAGGCAGCCAGACATCCACTGAAGACGTTCTAAAGAGAAGCTGTCAGTCAGGCGTTGTTTGTGTATGTATGTGTGTATTTGTGCATTAACACATGGCATGCCTTCCAGCAGCTCAGTGAATTCTCATCCTCTTCTTCATCTTGCTGGGTCCAGCTGAGGCTCTGCGTGTCTCTGCTCCAGTTAGGAGGAATTACTCTGGTTTCATTCTCGTGTTATGTATCTGTTGTAGTTCTTAGAAAGGGAATTCAGGCAGACGGAACTGGATGTTTCTGCTGTAAACACAAGACTGCATTCTGTCTTTACAGAGGGAGGAAATTCTATGTGGTGCTGATTTCATGAGCTACAGATAGGCTAAATATTTGTTTTGTTGTTGTTTTAGGGCCTCGATTCTAAACGCAGCTGCAGCCTCCAAGTGAAAAGACTGGCTTAAAGGCTCTTTTTCATAAAGGTTTCTGCACAAAAAAAGAATTAGCCGTGAAACAAACTAAAATTCAAACTTTATATTTATGACCCAGAAATTTGTGGAGATCCCTGGAGACTTTGCAGCTGATTTTCACTCTGACGCAAGACTCCAGGGTTTTCTACAGAAAATAAACCACTCAAAAATCTTGACACAAAGCTTCATATTTTCAGAGGACATGAGGAACATAATCTAACAGTACATTTAGAGATTTTTTTGACCATTGGGTGAGCTTTGGCTGAGGAGACCCATAATGACTAAGGAAATATGAGTGCAAACATCCACCAATAGCAGTCATCTCAACAGACATGCAGAATGGGATAGAAGAGAGTCTCCGCAGATAAAGAGCATCTGCTTTTTCAGAGTTCAGAAACATGTTTGAGATCCGAGCATTCAACATCCCCCAACCTCACCCACCCCAAAAGTAGATATTCAGTCCACGTGATCTACAAACCTGCAGATGAAAAGAGGCAAAGACCTTCAGCCACTTAACTGGTTCTGCTGTTAAATATTCTTTTACGTATGTAATCCTACTGCTGTGATTTCTTTGGATTAGATAATGTAGATCTTGATTGATCTTTTTTATTAATCCCAACAGTAAAAAGGAAAACTGAAAGGAGGAAGAACACTCACTTGTTTTTATCTAAAGATTTTATTAGTCCGTAGTTCAACCATCTCTGTGTCAAGTGCATCTGAAGTACAACAATTAACTGACAATTGAGACATTTCAAACGGAATGTGTTTTTTGTTTCTGCACATTTTACTTCAAAAGAACAAGTAAATGGTTTCCAGCAGTAAAGTGATGGTGTAAAAGATTATTGGACTTTACTTTTGGGACGTTTTCAGAAAAAAACATCCCACCTCTTTAAAAACCTGATGCAGGCATGCTGAAATAAAACAGAGAAAGTGATTAACCTTTCTTCTACATAGATCTCACTGGAACTAGTCAGTGCCCACTCATCACATAAAGTCATTTAAAAGTTGGAAGAGAGCAGTTTTTACAGCAATCCCAGAGCTGGACTGCACCTTTTGAGCTTTCCTTCACCTTCACTATGCATTCAGATTACAGGTTACTGATTGCATAATTACCCCCCACCCCCCTTTACTGCATCAGATGCTTATTACAGTCAGATTGAAGCTGAAAATAGACTGATTGCTCTGTGGCGCAGGTCTGCGCCTTCATCAGTCAACACCCTTAAGTTGAAGGAGTGTTTGGGTTTGCAATAATAATAATGGATTAAGAGAAAAAAAACACAAACGTTTTTGTACCCTTGTTATAAATCTTTTTTAATCTGATGATACTAAAACCTTGATTGTGGATTTACTCATTTATTAACTTGCAGGAGTCCTTTACCAGAAATTTAATGCAATATTTAAAAGAACATGAGAGTGATGACAACAGTGAGGTTGTAACTGTGCTTAAGGGAGTTCAAGTATGAAGGTGGGTTTGAGCTGACCTGTAGGAGAGTGTCAGTCCTTTGCATGGGATGCTGCAGCCACAGAACGCCAGTGCAGATCTGGTGTGACATGTCTCCTTGTTTAGCTGATTTAAATTGAGAAATGCAGCATCATTCAGGATTCTCTGCAGACACTTGGTTCTGCAGACTGTTAGTCCTGTTGGAAGATCACTGCAGAAATCAAGAGTATACATCTAGTGAGTATTGGCAGAGGTAGTTTTCTTCTTCTGCAGATTGTCTAGCAGAAATAAACTTACCACTTGTTACGACCTTGTTAGGAGCGTGTCCTGGGTCCTCCCCGGTGCCTCCGCCCGGTGTGACATGCCCAGAACACCTCCCCAGGGAGGCATCCAGAAGGCATCTCCAGATGCCCAAGCCCCCTCAACTGGCTCCTCTAGATTTGGAGGAGAAGCAGCAGCTCTACTCCAAGCTCTCTGAGGATGAGTAAGCTTCTCATCCCATCTCTTTTTTTTAACTTGTCCTGTCCAACAACTGAGCAAACAGATGAGAGCTGAAGACCATTTATGTTGGACAGGTTTTACTATTGGAGTAAAGGGATATCCATCTTCTGATAGCCAATGTATATATTTGTATACCGGATCGGTCGAGGCCCGGGTTAACAACGACCGCCACCGATGCTGTTAACCTACAGGGTGTCGGTGGAAATTGGACTACTGTTGGTCAAAGAAAGAGGGGAGGCAGAAGGGTCCGTGGCCAGAGAGAGAAGGGAAAAGGCAGGAACATAGGTCTGAAAATAGGGACTCTTTCCCGTTGGCACAATGACAGGGAAAGGCAGAGAGCTGGCAGACATGATGGAGATAAGGAAGGTAGATGTACTGTGTGTGCAGGAGACAAGGTGGAAGGGCAGCAAGGCACGTAGTATTGGAGGAGGATACAAACTGTTCTATCATGGTGTTGATAGGAAGAGAAACGGGGTAGGAGTGACTCTGAAGGGGGAGTTTGTAAACAGTGTTCTAGAGGTGAAAAGAGTCTCAGACAGGGTGATGAGCCTGAAGTTATAAATTGAAGGGGTGATGGTGAATGTAGTCAATGGGTATGCGCCACAGGTTGGCTGTAAGTTAGAAGTGAAGGAGAGATACTGGAGTGAGTTGGATGAGGTCATAGAGAGTATCCCCAGAGGAGAGAGAGTTGTTATTGGAGCAGACTTTAATGGGCATGTTGGTGGGGGCAACAGAGGTGATGAGGAGGGGATGGGCAGGTTTGGTGTGAAGGAAAGGAATCTGGAGGGACAGATGGTGGTGGACTTTGCGAAGAGGATGGAAATGGCTGTAGTCAACACTTACTTCCAGAAGAGAGAGGAACATAGAGTGACATACAGAAGTGGAGGTAGGAGTACTCAGGTGGACTACATCCTATGTAGATGAGGTCATTTGAGAGAGGTTAATGACTGCAAAGTGGTGGTAGGAGAGAGTGTAGCCAGACAGCACTGCATGGTGGTGTGTAAGATGACTCTGGAGGTCAGGAAGAAGAAGAGAGGGAAAACAGAAAAGAAGACCAAGTGGTGGAAGCTACAGAATGAAGAAACTTGTGAGGAATTTAGACAAAAGTTGAGCTAGGTCCTGGGTGGTCAGGACGAGCTTCCAGATGACTGGGAAACTACAGCAGAGATTTTCAGGGAAACGGGTAGGAAGGTGCTTGGTGTGTCATCTGGAAAGAGGAAAGACGGTAAAGACACCTTGTGGTGGAATGAGGAAGTACAGGAATGCATCCAGAGGAAGAGGTTGGCTAAAAGGAAGTGGGATGTAGACAGAGGAACAAAGGAAGGACAGAGGAAGGTAGACAGGAGTACAAGGAAGCACAGCGTAGAGTGAAGAGAGAGGAGGCAAAGGCCAAATAGAAAGCTTACGATGAGCTATATGGCAGGTTAGACACAAAGGAAGGAGAGAAGGACTTATACAGGCTAGCCAGACAGAGAGACACAGATGGGAAGGACGTGCAACAGATAAGGGTGATTAAGGACAGAGATGGAAAGGTGCTAACAACCCAGGAGAGTGTACAGAAAAGATGGAAGCAGTATTTTGAGGAGCTGATGAATGAGGAAAATGACAGGGAAAGAAGGGATGTGGAGCAGGAAGTAGCAGAGATTGGAAAGGATGAGGTTAGGAAGGCTCTGAAAAGGATGAAGAACGGAAAGGCCGTTGGTCCTGATGACGTACCTGTGGAGGTATGGAAGTGCTTAGGAGAGACAGCAGTGGAATTTCTAACGAGTTTGTTCAATAGGATTCTAGAGAGTGAGAAGATGCCTGAGGAATGGAGGAGGAGCGTTCTGGTCCCGATCTTTAAGAACAAGGGTGACACGCAGAACTGCAGCAACTATAGAGGAATAAAGTTGATGAGACACACAATGAAGCTGTGGGAAAGAGTAGTGGAAACCAGGCTTAGGAAGAAGGTGGAGATTTGTGAGCAGCAGTATGGTTTCATGCCCCATAAGAGCACCACTGATGCCATTTTTGCTTTGAGAATGTTGATGGAAAAGTACAGAGATGGTCAGAAGGAGCTGCATTGTGTGTTTGTAGATTTAGAGAAGGCGTATGACAGGGTACCGAGGGAGGAGCTGTGGTACTGTATGAGGTCGTCTGGAGTGGCAGAGAAGTATGTCAGAGTAGTTCAGGACATGTATGAGAGAAGTCTGACGGTGGTGAGATATGCTGTAGGTCAGACAGAGGAGTTCAAGGTGGAGGTGGGACTACACCAAGGATCAGCTTTGAGTCCCTTCTTGTTTGCTATGCTGATGGACAGGCTGACAGACGAGGTGAGACAGGAATCTCCCTGGACAATGATGTTTGCGGATGACATTGTAATTTGCAGTGAGAGTAGAGAGCAGGTGGAGGAACAGCTAGAGAGGTGGAGGTTTGCTCTGGAAAGAAGAGGCATGAAGGTCAGTCGTAGTAAGACAATATACATGTGTCTGAATGAGAGGGATCAAGGTAGAAGCGTTAGGTTACAGGGGGCTGAGGTGAAGAAGGTGCAGGAGTTTAAGTACTTGGGGTCAACAGTTCAGTGTGATGGGGAGTGTGGAAAAGAGGTGAAGAGGCGAGTGCAGGCAGGTTGGAGCAGGTGGAGGAAAGTGTCAGGAGTGTTGTGTGACAGAAGAGTGTCAGCAAGACTCAAAGGAAAGGTGTACAAGACAGTGGTGAGACCAGCTCTGCTCTATGGGTTAGAGACGGTAGCAGTGAGACAGAGACAAGAGGCTGATATGGAGGTAGCGGAGATGAAGATGTTGAGGTTCTCCTTAGGAGTGACCAGGTTAGACAGGATAAGGAACGAGTACATCAGAGGGACGGCTCATGTTGCCTGTGTTAGCGACAAAGTCAGAGAAGCCAGACTGAGATGGTTTGGACATCTTCAGAGGAGGGATAGTGGATATATTGGTAGAAGGATGTTGGAGATGGAGCTGCCTGGCAGGAGGGCAAGAGGACGGCCAAAGAGGAGATATATGGATGTCTTAACAGAGGACATGAAGTTAGCTGATGTTAGGGTAGAAGATGTTCATGATAGAGTGAGGTGGAAAAGGATGATTCATTGTGGCGACCCCTGATGAGAAAAACCGAAAAAAAGAAAGATTTGTCGATTACATTTACTGTTTTAATCATGTTTTTATTTGTTCAATTGAAGATTTAATAAGGCAACTAAAATGTCCAGATATCCCATGCAAATCTGTTGACAATAGTAAGCCAATTTTTCATATTAAAAAAATGTCTGCTCCTGATGTCCTAAAAGAATCTTATCCCTCAAAAGCCCTAGAGATACATATCTTTTTATTTGTGATTTTTTTTTTATTTGAAGGTTTTGAAATGGTTTATTTCATTAAGTTTCTCTAGTTATTTTATGACACAACAAAAAGATGTTCTCGCACACCCAATTGTACGTTTTATTAATCTGTCAATTAAGCATAGCATAGTGCCAACAACATGGAAAATTGCTAGGTAGGGTTATACCTGTTTTTAAGTCAGGGGACAAAACTAAACCTGAGAACTGCCGTCCAATAAGCATTATATCAAAAATTTTAGAAAAATGGGTCACAACACAACTAACCCTAAACAACAGTCAAACCTCTCTCCATACAATGCAGTTTGGTTTTAGGAAACATCACTCCACTGATATAGCCACTTGTTATTTCCACGAAAAAGTGAAATAGCTGCTTGACAAGGGAAACTTTGCGGGTGCTGTATTCCTTAATCTGAAATGCGCCTTTGGCACTATTAATCATAATGTTCTCCTTGCAAAGTTAACTTAGTTTAATTTCTTGAACAGTGCCCTCTGCTGGAAGAAATCATATCTCCGTGACAGAAAAGCTGTACAAATTAAAAATTCACAGTTATCATTTCTTAGTAGGGGTGGGTACCGTTAAGGTTTTAACGGTACTACTACTCTTATTGATACTGCTTATTGATCCGGTATTTTAACGATACTCTTATCGATACTTTTTGAGGACGAAAAATCAATAAATAAATAACAAATTAAGAACATAAAGAGTTTTATTTCCTCATTATGCAACAACATTGTTTTTTTTTTTAACAAAACATTTTGCTTTATACATGAGAATGTTCCAGACAGGATATTCATTTAATTATTTAATCTAAGTATTTTTATTCTTTATGAGCGCGATGTTTCCTTTGATCTTTTGTCCATTTTCCACAACCTTGAATAGACTTTTCTGTCTGTCAAACACCAGAGTTAGGTTAAGTTAGGTTAAGTTAAGTTAAGTTAAGTGATGGAAACAAATTCACTTTGATGCAGACTCCTTTCTATTTATTTATTTTTCTTTAAATCCAGTAAACCCAATAAATTATATAAATTCTACGGATGACAACTATCATTAGTTATTAATTATTATTAAGTATTAGGAAGCAGCTGATAGTTTGTCGCGGGTCTGGAATCATAAGCGGTGAGTCTAAGCCTCTACCTGTTTGTTGTTTGCTCCGCATGCAGCCACTCTACCCCCCACCCACCCCCGCCGTCGCCAACGCCCCAACGTGTTCTACATAAACATACGGTCATCGTAGCAGCAAGGTGACAGGAAGGTAGGGGCTCCTTGACGCAAACTTAATTAATTTTACGCAGAAACGGGTGTTCTTAGTCTAGGGCGCTCACGTGTCCCCTACGAGATCAACACTGACTGTGTGTGCGCTGCCTTGTCTTGTGTGTGTGTGTGCGCATGGCGCGTGCTGTCTGAACAACAGCCCCCCCTTGCACACAAATAGACAGACGGAGCTCTCCTTTTCAACGAGAATACCGAAATTAATATCATCATTAATTAACGGAAAATTGACTGACTTGGTGAGTTAAATATGGCAGATAACGTTTATACCTTGTGGGACACACACAAAAAAAAGAAAAAGTAACTTCTCCAGTACCGATAGCAGAACCGGTCAGATCTTAACGATACTGCGGTCTTGAAGAATGTGGCCCCAGGGCTCGTTCAATACCGGGGCATGGTACCCATCCCTATTTCTTAGTTGTTCAGATGGAATCCCTAATGGCTAAATATTGGGGGCACTTTTATTTAGTTTGTATGTGAACAACCTGCCAGATGTATGCAATAATACAAAAATCTAATTATATGCAGATGATACAGTTGTGTATGTTCATGCCACAAAATATACAATACTGTCAAATTTAATCAGTCAAATTTTAAGCAAATATGCTCTCTGACTACTGAGGCAGCAAAGGTTTATATGCATTCAAAGATTTTTAGTCTGCACGGTGGCTGCACAGTGGAGCAGTGGTTAGCGCTCTTGCCTCACAGCAAAAAGGCCCCCGGTTCAAGTCCCGGCTGGGGGACATGAAAAACAGACCAATGGGGCACCTTTCTGTGTGGAGTTTGCATGTTCTCCCCGTGTATGCGTGGGTTCTCTCTGGGATCTCTGGCTTCCTCCTTCCTTGGCAACTCTAAATTGTCTATAGGTGTGAGTGTGAGAGTGAATGGGTGTGTGATTGAAGACATTCTACCCTGCGACAGACCGGCGACCTGTCCAGGGTGTCCCCTGCCTTCGCCCACAAGTGGCCGGGAAAGGCTCCAGCAGCCCGTGACCCCGAAACGGAATAACCGGAATAGAAAATGAATGAATTAATGAACTCAGTGTTCCCCAACCCCCGGACCGCAGACCGGTCCATGGGTCATATGGTACCGGGTCGCACTGAAAAATAAAATAACTTACATGACTTCCATTTTATTTGTTTCGGAATATGAAAGATGTTTTATTTTGAAAAATTGCCTGATTCTCTGTTACATCCGTCTATGTCACTCTTGACGCAGGCCAATTCGCTCGTCTCGGTCACGTGATAGGATACCGCTAAAATAAAATCCAGGAACTAGCAAAATGAATTTAAAAAAAAAACGTCTTTGGAAAGTTTCTTTGCCAAGTGGAAAAGGCCCAGCCAGGAGACAGAAGAGGAGCCTTCCACTTTCAAAAAGAGAGAGCTACATTTAATAGACAGTATCTCTGTAAGTCTCTCCTTCCTCTCCCCTCTCTGCTCTGCTTTCCTGATTGGACCCAGCTGTGGACACTCATCTCATCACCTGCCAGCATAATTAAGGAGATCCAGCTCCAGCATTCTTTGCCATTTTGTTGCCCCTTTATGGTGCATAACCTGGGGCCTGTTTCAGAAAGGAGGTTAAGTGTAAACTCTGAGTGAGTTAACCCTGAAATCAGGGAAACTCCGGGTTTTCCGTTTCAGAATGGGAGGTTTGTTAAACCAGAGAAAGCAGAGTAAGTCAAACCCGTTTCTGAAAGAGAGGTAACTTCTACTCTGAGTCAGTGTCCATGGTTACTTATGCTGTGAACCTAACCTGGTCAGGAGCAGGTTTTATTCTCCAAACTCAAAGTTTCTGCCGGTCCCCTCCCCTTTTTAAAGACAAAGCGGTATGTTTCGCTTTAACCTTCATTGCCCACATTCCAGTCACACAGAGACAAGCTGAGTGAAAATAATGGCTTGTCTTTTTTGGAGGACCCAATAGACGAGGAGGCTGCATTCATTCATAGAGAATTATATTTACCTCGTACGAGGATTTTGAGAGGACTCGATTTTTTGTCATTTCCCCATACGTTTTCGTTTGAGCGTTACCGTTTTTCGTTGCAGTCAATTACATATATACAATGAAAACAACATTAGATATTGCTATGTAGATGTTTCATATGTCAAATATTGTCAACAAAGCCTACATCATGACATGCTCAAATTTGACCTGATTGAATTATGTTTTTATACTTCATTTTTAGCTGCTGCCATGTTCTTTTACTTCCCGCAGGATTGCATCTACATGAAAATGAAATCAGGGACATTGAATTAGATTCATGTAACAATTACTTTTTGGAAACACAATTTGCTAGTACTGCTTACTTTCTTAATCCCATATAAACCTATACCACTTGATCAATACAAGGGTAGTGTTGCAGTGTGTTTGTGCTGAGCGGGGTGCGATCCACGAGAGACAAGGGGAGGGGCGAGTGCAGGTGCAGATGGGGGGGGGGGGGTGAGCACGGAGCGGAGGCGTGTGCGTGGTATATATTGTGTGTTCGGAGGACGGAGCACTTAGTTAAATAAAGAGAAGGTGTCATTCCCAGAATAACTGTTTTGGGGTCATTCTTAATTTGCTCTGGAGGTTGAGGGTTTTGAACGGGAAGTGAACCCCGAAGGAGAATTGCCTTCTGAAGGAAATCTCCCCAGCGCTTCTGACCACGGTCGGAAAGACGAGAGAAAAGAAAGAAGAAGTCTTCGCGCAGCGAAAGGTTCAACAGTAGACACAAGTTCACTTTTAAAAACACAATTGCATGTATTAATATTAAACTGACCAACGTTTGCAAGAGGGGAAGGTTAACAAAAAGTCCTCTAAACATTACCGACGTTAAATGCATCCCCCCCCCCCCCCCCCATTGGTTGTACACTATGCAGCATTTCATGCAATTACACCAGGAATAACACTTCAAAAGTACACCTAAATATCGCCATTTTTTAATTTCACACCTTACGCTACTTAAAAAGTTATTTATTACAGCCAATATTTTATGACAATGATTTAAATGCAAACTTACGCATTAACTCGAGCAGCTATGTTTTCCCACGCTAACTGTCTCTGTTTTGCAGATGCAGCGATGTTGCTTTTCTTCTGGAATATGTGCTCATATTCACTGTAACTCTGCAGCAGCACGTCAAGTTCAGCTGGCGAAAAATATGCAGACCTCTTTGTTTCCACGGTTGCCATGGGGACTCGTAATATCTGCGCTCCATTGATAATGGCTTCTTATGGTCGCGGTGCGCACGCTCAACTCCGATTCAGTCCACTCAGAGTTGATTAACCTAACTCCGATCAGCTTCTCTGAAACAGAAAACTCAGAGTTGTTAATCTCTCGGTAGACCAACTCAGAGTTCAAGTTCAACCTCAGAGTTGGTTGAACCTCCTTTCTGAAACAGGCCCCAGGTCTCAAGTTTTAGTCTCATGCTCTCTATGTTTATGTTAACTACTATTCTCTGGCTCATCTTCAGGACAATATTCCACGAGTGTCTACCTGGGACCTATCTCATCACAAGCAGCCTGATCTCCATCAGTCCTCCAAAGCCTCCAGCCTCGCCACAGCTCCAAGCCATGCCACAACTCCAAGCCACGTCACGACTTACCTCAAATCACGGTTCCTCTCCATGCCACGACCAAAACTTCACAACACTGGTCCTGATCCAGAATAATAAATTATCTTATTCTCCACCTACGTAACTCTGTGCCCCTTCCGGGTTCCTGCGTCTGGATCTGTTCAGCAGAAGCAGATCATGACCCCCCCCCCATTAGATTTTATAAGTAAAAAAATAAATGTTGAAATAGGCACCAGGGCTTTAACTCGAGGGACATACCTTTGGTTTGTCTGAAGATTAATAACCCCCTGTTGTTAAAGTAAAATATGTCCAACACAAGAGGCCCTCAGCTCTCATCTGTTTGCCCAGCTGTTGGACAGGACAAGTTAAAAAAAAAAAAATGTTTAAATTGAAAGCTAAAAAGGAATTTGCTCTTTTAAAAAGCCGTTTAGTTACATTAAAATTAAAAGGTTTGTAGGGATAGCTGGCAGATGAAAGCTGGGAGGAGGCCAGGCTCAAAAAGAAACTTTTCTAATCAGAAAAGCAGTTGATGCCAATGCACGAGTAATCTGCACTGTGCTGCTTCCACTTTTATGTGACTGAGCTGCTTCACTTCATTCCGAATCTAAGAAATACTGTAGACTCTGATGAATTCAAACCTTAAGTCAGTAGTTTTTTACAGGTTTTCTTTTTTATAACACTTTGCATCGTGTGAGTTTGCTGGCTCTCATAATGATATATAAACATATATATATATTGCACTTTGGGGTAAACTCCCCTAAAAAAATGTAGTTATTTATTCATTTTTGTCCCATTTTGTTTGCCTATGTGTCACATCAAGTCCACAGAGATTTGCTCCGCAGAAGAAAAAAACTGCTGCGATTAAATCCCTGTTGATTGACAGATTGTTTTCTGTAAACGTTTTTTAGGATAACTTCCGGTGTATCTGGAAGGCGCTGAGGACTGTGCTCTGGTTTGTTTCTGTGTTTGGTTCTGTTCAGGTTTTGTGTTCCCCACGTCTCAATCATAGCTGCCTCAAGTTTCTGATCATCCACAGCAGTCTTCATTTCAGTTAACCATTCCCAGTGTGTTTTTTTCAGTTCAGCCATATCGGGTTTCCTTTGTCGCACTTGTTGCATGCTTTGTTTATTGGACATTAAGTGCTTTTTGTCAAGTTTATTCATTAAACTTTTACGTTTCTGTCCCCTTATTTTTACTGGGACACGTAAAGTGGAAACACGTGCTGTGCTGGAAAAATCTGACATTTTATGTGACTGCATAAAATGTTTAGCATAAATACTTTTTACTTTTTGTTCTAAAAATTATATAGTTTTTGTTACCATTACGCCATAGTGACCACAACAAAGTTAGCATAGTGCTACTGCGAACATATCATAGTTAGCATTATTCTACATTGACTACGTCATAGGTAGCATAATGCTATGTTACCTACAGTTAGAACAAAAAAACTCTATACTGCCATCCAGTGTGTGATTGCGTCATTGAAGCATGCTGGATCAAATTTTTCTTTTTTCAAATACTTTGTTTTTCATTCAGAAAAAGACATAAGGGCTATAATAACGCGATCCGGACCTTTGTCTTTATAACACAAATAATTTTGTTTTGGGGGAAATTGACATGATCTGTGATAACGTGAACAGACCCAGTAGTTGGAACCCGGAAAGATCACTGACACAGGAGTGGATAAAGTCAGAAATTTATTGTCCAGGATGATTAGACGTGGTAGTGTTCAGTGGAGGAGGTAAAAGCGGAGACACCCCGCGATGATGGAGTAGCAGGAGTCCCAATGGTGGAGATGACAGGATGAGATCCAGATGGTGAGTGTGGGATTCCCTTTTTACATTTGGAGCAGCAGATGATATTAGTCTTGGAGGGAGATGATGTGGCTGTGTGGCGTGGCTGTAGGCTCGAGAATCATTTGAGACCAGATGAAGAGCGTAGGTGAATGAACCCAGGTCAGTACTCGTGGTGGATTGTTCTGCAGACAATGAGGAAAACGTTGATACATGAAATGGTGTGGAACAAGACATAACAAGACACTAGGTAGCAGGAGTCCAGGAAACTGCACCATAGAGGGAAACGAACTGGCGAAGTGCTGGTGAAGGTTCCTTTATAAGTTGAGCTGGCTAGTGATGAGGTGAGTGCCAACAGCTGGGTCCAATCTGGAGAGCAGATCAGAGAAGGGAGGGGGGAAGAGAGGACTCCCATGACAGAAATCTCATATTCATAAAGGGTAAATGGTCAAACTGCAAACCTAATTTTGAACACTTATTTAACGAATTGATGCAATGTCGTAATACCATCAAACAAATTAAAACAAAAAATCCATTTCAACGAATCTAATTTTTTGGAAAAGGTAGATTTTTTTGTAGAAACGCTGTGGCTCATTGTTACATTTTTTGGGTTATGTGCTGCTCCTGTACTCTGGCTGTATATATGGTCTGTATTTTTTTTCTCTCTTTCCCCTTATGGCATTCACATTCTTGTTGTATATGATGTTTATAAATAAAGTTTAAATAAATTCAATTCTCATCCAATAGGGGCGACCTTGGAGCGGCTGTAGGCCGGTCGACTCATGATAGTAAGATTGCAGGTTCGATTCCCGCCTTGCACGCCCATGTGTCGAAGTGTCCTTGGGCAAGACACTGAACCCCACCTTGCCTCTGGTGGGAGGTTGGCGCCAGTGTTCGGCAGCGGAGCCACCGCCAGTGTGTGATTGTGTGTGTGCATGGGTGAATGGGACTGTGATTTTAAAGCGCTTTGGGCCTTCGTAAGAAGGTAGAAAGCGCTAAGTATACGCCATTTTACCATTTAATGAAGCTTTCCATTTTTAGACATCACTGGCGACCGATGAATGAACTATTCAACTATCAAGGTAGACGGGAGCGCTTCTCATTCAAAGCTACATTTGCTCTTTGCTGTTGCTGTTTTGGTTTGCTCGTTTGACTCTTGATGAACTGATCCTTTCAATAGATGGATTAGTGTGACTTCACCTGTGTGTTGGTGCTTTTAGCATGAAGCAGTTTTTCTGTGGCATTTAAAGGTTTCGCCTTGCAATGGTGGGGCATGCAGATGGGAGGACTGACCTGCTGCGACCTTGGCAGAGCGCTTCGCCAGAGGATGGTAGCGACCTCGGGATGAGCACAATGTGCTGCAATGCAGCAGCGCAGTTCAGGCAGCTGCATGCTCTCACCCACACTCTCTGGCACACACTCGCATAAGCTGGAGCATTGTTCCATGAACATGCACGGATGCGCACAAATCAATGCAACCACACACTCTGTGTCTTCCTGGATAGGCAGGCAGGGGAGTGTCCTGCCTACACTGCAGCTGTGTAGTAACACACCACGCTTACAGGAGTGTCCTGAACAACACACACCCACAGATATACAGACACATCCCTACCTCAGGGAAATGAGTCTTAAAGAAACATAAAGCACGAGAGTAATTAAATAAATAAAAAATTTAAAAAAACGCTAAATGAAGTGTGATGCTGCACATTCATAATGTCTGTCTGGTTTTTCCTTTCACTTGGTGTTATTTAATGCATCACACGTGAAAGGCTTCTGTCTTATTCCCAGCAGGAGGACAATGTAGCACCGCGGTGCCACAGTCTGGGGGCTTAGACACCTGCGGATCCTCGCCAACAACCATGACTCAGCAAACTCATCTAAACAGATCACTGTCCTATTGTTTCCACTTTAAATACCATAAAATGAAAGGGCTGCCATGACTTCTTTTCTGGGCAGCCCCTGCATCTTTATTTTTTAATATTTAAGAATGAGTAACGCAAACACAAAAAAAGCACACTTGAGTGAAACAGCCAGCAGCAATTTTCTTTCATCTCTGTTCGCCTTGTCAAGATTCATAGTTGTTGAAGTGTCTAGTTTCACTGTTGTGACCTTATTTGTTCCCGCCTCATACTCACATACCCTCATTATTGTGTCAAATCTGCAGCAAATAAGCTTGACATGTTTCTGGCGTCTCACAGGATGTGTGGAGCATAAGAAAGGGTTGAAATGTCTGCTGTCATTTTCTCCAACAAAATCCCCCAAACAGACTTGTACACGCCGGCACCGTCAGTCTTCAGCAGATGCTGCAGGATGCTGGAGGATGTGATGGGAGCTGAGGGACTTTCTCTGACAACCGCTTCCTTCCGCTACAAAGTTTCTTTTAACAGGAACAAGCTCTTTTCTCCTTATTGATTATGTAGTTACAAAATCTTCTTTTTATAGGACCTTAAAGAGGATCATGAAACACCTGAGGATGGGCTTCAGACAAGATGAGCATCTCTGTGTATGTGCAGGTCACAGGAAGAAGCAATGCACTTTTTTGATAAAGAGGTCTGTTTAATATTTGATATATCATATGCATATAACAGGTTTTATATTGGTAAGTCAAAAATAATAATATTATATTCGTATACATAGATATATAGAAAACTAATCCAATAATCTACTTCTTACTTGGACTTTACTTCCTTGTAAAAAAGAATATGGAGAACTGCATCACCTTCTCCCCAGCTTCAGTATAGGCGCTTTAAGGGAGCAAACAAGATAATACAAAATAAAATTACACCTGAACATGGCATCTCATAGAACTAGAACATCTGTCAGCAGCTAGTAATGTTGACCATCTTGGTTTAAGACACAGGAAGAGGTTTTTCTTTGCAAGAACATCTTTGAGAATGTTTTCAATAGAAATGGCAGAAACTGTATTTCAGTTTTTTGGGAGGACGGACGATGGTGGTCAACTGGATTTTAGGACTGAGAAACAGAACAGTAGATTACACCAGTCCCAACACATTTTGGAGACATTGACTCAGCTGAAGATGAAGAGGACAGGAGGAAGAACAGGAGCATGGGAAAATAATTCATGTTCGGAGAGTCAGTGTGCTTCTTCACCAGAGGTCTACTTTTGTAAACAGAGCAGCATGAACAGTGTCATGTCTTCTTTAGCTCCTCCTCCAGATCCAGCTTCATTCCCTGTCTCCTTACGGTCTCCTTATGAGGAGTGAGGGCCACTGTTGGCAGGGAGACCCGTTCACTCGGATTCATTAAGCCATGTCATGAGTTTTACAAATGGCCTTGCTATCGTCCCCACCCTAATGGAGAAATAAAAACATGGAGGCAGGTTG
This sequence comes from Oryzias curvinotus, assembly GCA_023969325.1. NCBI lineage: Eukaryota > Metazoa > Chordata > Actinopteri > Beloniformes > Adrianichthyidae > Oryzias > Oryzias curvinotus. The sequence continues at coordinate 5,321,220 of CM043710.1, read as the reverse complement.
CTTGAAGGAATATGAACATGGATGAGGTCAGGAACTACAGAGCGTCTGGATCCTCGGCTGTTGCCTTCTCGGGGCCTCGCAGTCTGTGAAAGCCAGAGACGCAGGAGGGCTGCTTTACTGTTGCCCCTCTTTCTTTTGAGAAGCACTGCGGGGCGAGTTGTCAAGAGGAGGCATCAAAACTGTACAGAACAAGGAAAGAAAGAAAGTCAGATCAGATGGACATCAAAGGACATGACCGGTTCTGAACTGATCCACTACACCTGAATTAAGCAAGAAATCATGGAAATGCTCAATGAAATGTAAAGATAAGTAGAAAGACCCTTTTATTGTCTCACAATTTTTACAACAGAACACCACAGTTCAGTCATGCTGGGGATTAGAGGGCACATCCACATTGCACACATTCACACGCCAGGGTTATCTTTTTATAGTCTGCCTCTTTTGGCAAGTGTGAAAGCTGATCTGGAGTCTGGGATCAAACATGTGAACCGAATCTGCCTGAGAAGATGAATCTTGGTTCACTTGTGATCACTTCAACGTGATTACAGACATACTTTCCATGGACCAAAGGATGGAAACCAACCAAAGGAAGGACATGAAAAAAACACAGCAGGGATCTGAACAGGTCGGAAATATCTGGTGGCTAAATATGGTATGAGAACAAGGCACATACATGAAAATCTAAGCACAAAATTCTTTCTTTTTTTAAGGCTATGTGCTTCAGTTTTGGTTCTTTTTTCTGTGGTTCTTTGTGTAAAAAGCCTGAGTTTGTTATCACTCTTCACGGTGTATATTTTCATTGGCTTCCAAGAATCTGATCAAGAATCCATGCTACATGGCCCAAAACCAAAACTGGAAATCAGACGTATTTACACCAGGCAATCCGTACCATACCGGAGTACATTTGGCCCTCACAGTCTGGTTTGTTTGGGCCATTGTGGTTGCTTTGTTCAGTTCTCAAGCAGGATTAGGCAAGCTGTGACAAGAGGTTGTCCAAAACATGGCTCAATGGATTATGGTGTGGTACGGCAGTGTGACTGCTGAACGTGTCAGACCGCAAAGCTACGACGTCAATTACCGGACGCCTAGTCACTTGTCAGTTGATCAAATACGTTATTAGCACTAACCAATCAGTAAACAACACTGTTTAACAAAACCCACCTTAGTCACAGTTGCCCTTGAGGCTATATACGGGCTGTCTGAGGGGGAAAACTAGGCAAACCTGTACAGGGCATGCAGGACTCCCCGTGCATGCATGGCTTTTCTGCAGGAAGTTTGGCTACCTCCCACAGTCCAAAAGCATGCTTCATAGGTTCATTGGTTACTCTAAACTGTCACTATGTGAGACTGTGAGTGTGTCTGGGTGTGTGATTGTGTGGTCCTGTGGATGGACTGGTGACCTGTCCAGGGTGTACCACGCCTTTGCCCAACAATAGCCAGGTTGGGCTCCGGCAGCACCGTGACCGCAAGAGATTGTTACAGAAATCTTGTAATCAATTTTCACAAAACAGCAACCACATCATTGCTAGCATTTTGCTACAGGGACAATGTCATAGTTAGCATTATGCTACAGCGACCACGTCATAGTTAGCATTACACTGCAGCGACCACATCATAAATAGCTTCATGCTACAGCAACCGCATAATAATTAGCATTATGCTACAGCAACTATATCATAGTTAGCATTGTGATACAGCGACCACTGATTGGTTGGCATTATGTTAAGTTTCCTCTGAAAAGCTTCAGAAAAGCATCATCTGGGCCCTTCAAGTTTACAAACTTAACAAACCAAATGTGTGACTCTCAACGGAAATTAATAACAGTAAAGTACCACTAACGATTCCTATTTTCAAAGTAAAGCTATTCAATGCACACTCCATGCGTGCTGCATTTGTGTGAAGTCTGTAAGGAGCCATTACTTGCACCTTACTAATGACTGGAGTGTAGTGACCGAAAATATGCGCTTTTCTTCATGTGGATGTGCTCTGATGGACAGAAGTTTACATTTAAATCCAAGTAATGAGTTACTGTTTTAGTGTGATCTTTTTTTAAGGTTATAAAACCAATGTTTTTATGTCTTTCTGAGTGATAGCAGCACCGCACTAACATAGCTGATCCACGAATATTGATAACGTTATCGAGTGGGAGTAACATCCGGATTCAAAGACACTATTTTTCCGTAACTCTCCATTTGGAGGGCTAAATGTAGGGGTAGGAAGAAGCCGTAGGGCAGGGGTGTCAAACTAACTTATACATGTAACTAAGTGTAATGAACAATGAATTGAACTACTCCTTAATGTTAAACAACTCATTATTTATTCATTATAACTTTTTAAAGTGACAATTACAGTTGCATAGAAAACATATGCTTGCTTGTTACTCTAGCATAAATCCTTTAAAATTTGATTCTGTCAGGTTGGGTTATACGGACAGTGTTTAAGTCACAAAGTATTGTTGCCCAATCCTATATCTCTAGTCCGATTCACCTTGGAAATGAATAAATATACACCAATTTTTATTTTTTGTTTTAAGAAATTAAATACTTGCTTGCTCTTGAGGGCCACATAAAATGACATGGCGGGTCACATTAGGCCCGCGGGCCTTGAGTTTGGCACATTGCCGTTAATCCTGTCTCTTATATGGCCATACGGGCCTCAAGGGCACTAAAGAGGTTTAATAAAAATCAAAAGAATTTAAAGTATTCTTTTTTTTAGCTTTTGGTGGCCTCCTTTAGGGCTGAATGATAATAAAACGAGGTAAATAGATTATGGAAAAACTGGAAAACACACATATAAGAACATGTTCATAAATATATATTTTTTTCACTTTCAAAAAAGTTAAATATTTTAGTTGTATGTTTTTTTAGTTGTGCTTTTCCCTTCTTTCTTTGTCCTGCAATTCAGCACTTATATTCATGAAAATAGCTCTTCTGTGTTTCTGCAATTATATTTTTTAGAAAGAAAAACAGCTAAAAACTGGATTAGCAAAATTGAAATATTCAAAAATGATAATCCATGAAATAAAAACAATGAAAATAGATTATAGAAAAAAAATATTCATTTCTGATTTTGACACCAACTCACTCTTTCTGTCCTTCTATTATATTATTTCTGTCTATATTTGTACCATGACTTTCAAAAGCGACCTCTTCTACAGACCTATGCTGTGTCATTATGATTTTAAAATCATGACAAATGTGCTAAAGGTCTGGATAAATGCCTGATAGGCGGTACATGGTTTTGTGTGTCATCCCCTGCAGCTGCAGGAGCTGCCTGGGTCTGCATGGTTAGCACGTCCTTTTTACCTCTGATCTTGTAAAATCCATGAAAGAGAGAGTAGAGAATGATTCTAAAGGTTACAATGGAATTACATGTGCTTTCACAGCCTCAGGAGCTATGTTTTTTTTTTTCATGTCATCAAATATTAAAACACTCCCATCTCAGACCAGCAAGAAGGGGCGGGAAGGTTCGGAGGCACGGCAGAGGGTCACCTCTAGCTCTGAGGTCCCACCTGACTCGCGTTACGCTCACAAACGCGTCACTCAGCACCCCCCTCCCAATATCCCAGCGCAGGACGTTCATCCCCTGCTGGTTGGGAAAGGGTAAGAATTGCTTTTGTTTCCGACAGATTCCACGGTTTCATGTAAATCCCTCCAATCCCACAAAGGGTGAGAAGGTTTGAAGACTTCTGAGGCCCACTCAGCGGTTCAGCAGAATAATGGGAACTAATTACAGGATTATGGACCCCTGTGCAAAGAACCGACAATGACTGTTCTTCTTTTAGAGTTTAGAGGGAAAAAAACAAGGTGGGGAGGGGTTCTTACCTGTCCCATAGCTTGACATTTCTACAGTTGTTGGTGCAGCAGCTGGCTGATATCAAGGCTGTTTAAAAAGAGAGTAGTGGGAGACACAGAGGAAGAAAGTCTTTAATGTGGTGGCTTTGACAGGCGCAGAGAATCTCATTAATGAAAATTTTAGAACCGCCGTCTATCTGTGAAGACAGAGAACTCATATACAAACATTTGGATTGACGGGCTGCTGGGACAGTCAGCGCTAATGTGTGTCAGACATGGAACTGAGGAGGCAAAACAAACAGTGGAAGACAGAGTCTGACATTTAGGAATAATCCCGCTTCTCATGCTGATGGGAAGACAAGGAGGTGCTTTTGGTTTGCAAGCGTGAGACCGTCTCCAGTCATTTGTGTAAGCCGCACAAAAGGAGGATGAGCTGGCGTCGTGTGATCACTTCCAACAGAAACTGAGTCACGGTGGAGCCGCGTGCCCAACCGGAGAGGAATTTCAAATATCTCCTATTGCATGAAAAGGCTCTGAACTTCTGATAGATTCTGGAAATTCTTAAAAAATGAGAGAAAATAACTTCCAGTGCAGTTATCAATGATCTGTTTTATTTTAAACCCTTGAGACAGTAAAGAAATGAAAATAAAAAAGCAAATAAAAGATAACATTTGGAGGCTGCGGAAAATACAAGGATGCAAGTGTGAGCGCTTGCAGTGATGACCAGTAAAGATGCAGGTAGAGACACCTGCAGGTCTTTAGTCAATGACAAGCAGTCAGACATGAAACTCAGTTCTGCCAGAAAAGGGGAATGGAGACTTTAAAGGTGAAGAGACAGAAACCCACAACTTCCATTCAAATTGTCAAAAATAAAGCTCAATTCACAAAAACTAACAAGAGAAAGGATGCAGTTTATTTTGAAGATGGAAAAAACAAATTTCCATTCTGTATGAGATACTGGATCACTTAATAACACTAACGTGTCATTTCAATTTTAAGGCATTTTAAACACATTTCTGTAAGAATTCCTAAATTCATGCCTTGCCATAGACTGAAAATTGGAATACTGGGAACAAAAATGTCAGAGTTTGGTTTATTGAACATTTCATTTATTGTAAACAAGATATAATTTCAAACTTTCCGGTAAAATAGATGTGAAAAACTTGACTTCTTCATGTGTCAGAAGCTTAAAGGTGTGTTAAGCTGAAACATTTCTCAGGAGGATAGTGGCAGAGATGTTTCATTGAGGTGAATTTCTCATCTTGGTTCATCTGTTCTCTGATGTTTCTCAGGTAATAGCAATCTAGCTTTTGTCAGTACAAAAAAAAATCAATCATTTATATTTTAAACAGTATAAAAATAGCTCCTTCAGCTTAAACATATGCTACATTTCATGCTTTTTGTTTCCGTCTGCGCCCTCCAAGGGTCGCCACAGTCAAAATTTCGCCTCCATTTATTTCTTCATCCTCCTTTCTGACATCTATGTATCCATAAATCTCCCCTTTGCTCTTTAAACCTCTTGCCCAGCAGCAGTAACTTAAGCATCTTTTTACTCTTCTTTCTTTGAGCATCACCATCTGTTCTCCTGATCTTCTCTTCCTCATTCTATCATCCACATGGCCTCCAAAGACACCTTCTGCTCTTCCTCTTTATAGGTCTTCCTCTCCTTCTTTTACACCTTTGCCTTTCATTTCTGCTCACACTCGTTTGTCGCACATCACACCTTCATCACTCATTGGACAACAAACCTCTTCACCTCTTTTTCATTTTGATTCTCTGGACTTTTGGGTACTTAAAATCCTTCTTCACCTCTGCTCCCTGTAACCTGTCAGGAACCAAGTGCAGCCATGGCGACTGGGCAAAAGATAGCCTTCTGAATAACATTTTAGCACATGCTGCAGCAGCACAAACATTCCTATTTTCATATTTCTAAGAATTTTCTGAATAAACCAGCCGGAAACATGACCAACCGTCGAGGTTATTCACAGATTACTGTAAGGAGTGGAGACCTGACACCTAAATATTTTACATCTAAATCCTCCAAAACAGTTTAAAAGAAAGGTCAGTAACACACAGAGCACGGAGACAAATGTGTTAATAAACTTTGTTGATTAATTTTCTCTTTAATTGTGGTTAAAACTTTCCTGTCTTTAATTGTGAATACAGCATTTACATGCCAGACTATATGGAATAAACGCTGCATGTTGTACCAGTTTCCTCCCAAATATGGCTTTTCTCGATAAAAGAATTAACCCATTGTCTTTCCATGGCTGTGTTTTGTTCAAAGTCTGATTCTCTTCAAGATAAGATGGGGTTGTTAGTGTGCACATTGACATAGTCACTGCAGACTTCCAACCTTGAGGGCTGTTTGGATGTTGTTGCTGGAATCTCCACGCCTAAAATCCCTAAATGGATTACAGATGCTCCCCGATCATTTGGAGCATATCTGAGGTTAAAAACTCTTTAATGTATTCATAACTAGAGAGATATGAGAATTCCATGCTGCCGCATGTTTTAATTTTACTTTGATCCTCCCATCCGAGGCTGTTCCCTTGGAAAAAGTGACAGCAGTGCGCCCCCTGAACCCTGAGCCAGGATCTTTTCAGCCAGATGCCAAAGTGTTTGTTGGAGACCTCACTGTAGAAGAGTGATTCAGGATCACTCTGAATGTGATCACACTCAGACTGAGACGTGGTGCCAATCTTCGGACTCTCCTGAAAGGTGAGGCAGGCAGTGTGGCTCTGCGCTCACATCTGGGACTAAAACTTCTGCTTTATTTATTCCTCTCACTAACAAAACTATGAAAGTCTAAACTACTGGAGCAAAGCATTCTGGGACTTTCTGCATGGCATATTTAGCTTTGGTTGCAGCCTTTAAAGCTGCAGAAAACAACATTGGTCTCAACTTTTCATGTCTTTCTCTCTCAGCCAACAATATCCTCTTCCCCTGGAGTTCATGATCACGTTCTGCCCCCCTGGGGAGGCAACATCTGACATTAGACACACTGCTGCGCCAAAGCTTCAGGAGCCACCTTCACCGCTTCCCCTGCTGTTTATCTTCACGAGGTGAAATGAGAGCAGGGAGGGGCTGCGGGGGCGCAGCAATAAGCTGGATGGTATTTTCATCTGGAGGTCATGGCGTGTGGAGGGGGACCGATTTCACAGCTTTAGTTCAGAGCATGTAGAGGAGGAAAATCCTTGTGGGTTCCCCCCTCTGACCACAAACTACAGCTTTACCTTCATCTAAGAGTCACGTGGAAACGTCTGACACAGGATTTCACCAGACACTGACTTCAGCTTTGACTTAGGAATGGTGTGGACTCCGAACATTTAAAAACATCTCAACTAAAATTCTGGCAAATAAGTTCAACGTTCACAAATATATTGGACTGTAAATTAATCTAAAGCTTTGATTCCCTATTGAATGCATGTTGGTGGATTTTTGATATTTTATGCATTAAAATTGCACTAAAAGATATTATCAAATGTTTCCAAACATATCAGACGCAATGTTTTACGTTCTTAAAAATAAAAAAATAAAAAAACACTAAACAGCTTCTCTCAATAAATGCCAAAGGGCAGCAAATTCACTTCCTGTTTGAAACTAGTTTAAAACTGAAAATGTCATCAGGTAACAACCACAGGTCAGTCCCTATTCTTACACCTTTTCCCCTTTGTGACTTAATTTATTCTACATACAAAGTGAACCGTGGAAGACTTTTCTTAAGCATTTTATGTTTGAAATTTTAAAAAATTGTCATTAAATGGGGGTGGAGTCTAGTGCTTGACCTTTACCAGACCAGCAAAAGCCAGGCCTCGATCTTCTGCCTGTTGGCACATCTTAAGAAATCCAGGACAGACGGAGCTGAAAAACTGCCTGCGAATCAGCCCACACCTGCTGGCCATCTTAAGGTGGACATAAGTGAGGAGACTTAGTTTTTAATAAAGTTTTAAATCTGTTAGTTTCTTCGGATTACAAAAACTATGTAAAACTATAAAATGAATTAACTCAGTAGGGGTGGGATTATATAAGTTGCTTTATCTAACTCCTTTTCAAGCAATAAATCAAGCTGTACTTGACTTTAGTCAATGATCACTAAATATATAATTAAGCAAACGTGAATAAAGTGTCTTTTTTGTTTATTTTCTGTTTTTTTTTATTTATGCCTTTGATCATTTCTGTAATGAGTTTGATAAATTTGTGTACATTCATTATTTCTTTGACTACAATGCTTGAAATCAATCAATCAATCAATCAATCAATCAATCAATCAATCAATCAATCAATCAATCAATCAATCAATCAATTCTTTAAATTTCCTTTGGGATTAAAGACCTATTCTATTTGATTCAATTCTATTGTTCAAAATGGTCCTAGGCACACATTTCTCATAAGATTGGCACATGCTTCGCTTCTGCAGCTGCAAAAACAGGAATATTTTGACATTTAGTCCAGTCCAGTTATCAAGGCCTCTTGAGTTGGAAAGATTTTACTGTCACAATAGAGGGTATGAATTTCCTGACACACAAGCTGTATATTTGTACAAACCCCTTTTGGATTTTAATGCTAAACTTTGTTTTTTATTGATATTGTTTGTACACATTTCTTGTTGGACCGATTGGAAAATAAGAAGAGAGTGGGATATTAGAGATGAGGGATAAGGGTACAAAAGAAAGGAGAAAAAAAGGGGGGTGGTTGAAAAAGTAGGAGAGGGTAAAATTACAAAAAGAAGAACAGGTTGCTGGAGGTTTATCAGTATTACTGTCACAAGTAGATGTCAGTCTAAGACCAAAAAAGGGCGGGGCATGTCCATAGACACACTCATCCCCACACCAAAATATGACAAACATACCTGTTGGCTCCAAAAACCTTCACACACATCCATTTCAAAACATATCCAATACAAGTACAGAGCAGCTCACGCACATACATGTGGATACAAACAAACACGTGTCAAGCCTGTATCATTCCTGCATGTGTACTATTTGTTCAAAGGTGAGCTGGCACCTATGCTCAGGTGAGTGTTTGTGTTCTACCGTGGAGGATGATGGAATATAGAAAGTGAGACAAAAAAGGGGAGCGTCCGTGACCCCACTGCAAGCCCCCCGCTTGAGACGAGGCAGCTGTGGTAGCAAACACCCGAACAGAGAATCCGATCAAGGTCATCCGCCCCCCCCCCCAGGTGGCCCAGTGTCAGACATCCAGACCTGGGCCGGAAGAACCACCAAAGGGACCCCAGAACCAGAGAGCACCAGAGAAAAGGGGGAATGTAATTCAGGGTCATGTCCATGCTGGAATACCACAGCATGGACAGAAACTGTTCTGATAAACTGGCACAATTTATTGTAAAAGAATTGAGTTATGCTGTAAATACTTGAGTGTCTTACAGGAAGAGGAAATGTTTCTTTATCTGCTTCTGACTAATTTTCAACTTCTTGGATACGCTATAGTCAAGTTGAGCTAACTTAGCCTCAGCGTCAGCCCTTCACGAAGGCTTTCAGTTCAGTTCAGACTTGGTGGTCACCAACATGAGATAATGCCCCATCCTAACCTGCAGAGAGCCAAAGGTTGGACTCGCAGTAGCAACAATGTTCCAGTCTAGCAGATTACTAATCAACTACAAACTGTACATCTACAGCAGAGTCACCACTGCTTTGATGCAGTCAACCACACATTACCAAGGTTTCTTGTAAACTGTTGCAATAAGTGGACATCAGCAGGTTCCTCTAGTGTGTATATTCCCCTGCAGCTTTTGTTCAAAGCACTGCTGAGTAGCGCCAGCCTTCCCTAAGCCAAACTGAATGAGGCTCATCTGCGTCCATGAGAAGCAGAGTGTTCTGTGAGAGTGTTCTGTGAGCAAAAACAGATGCAAGGATGGAAGAAAAAAAAAACAATTTCTGCTGAGCTTAGTGGCAACTGCATGGATAATTAGATTTATTTTCCATTTCTTTATATTACAAGAAGAAGATATCAAGGCTGTTGGTGAGAATTTGAATTTAAGTCCCTCACAGAGAAAGTGTTTTTCCTTTGCAACACCTCTACAATATTAGACGAGCATCATCTCCCAATTGCATTTGTTTCCTGAGCACAATGTTCTCCCAAAAGGCAAACAAAAACAACAACCAAGTCCTGTCAGAAGCCTCATGCTTGGGTCAAGTTAACCATAACTCCTCTAGTTTCCTTCAGTTGTTAAGTTACCATCTTCTTTGTTTCTCCTCAGTTAAGGGTCTGCATTTTTGTCAGTTTTAGGTTCAGCTCTTTACATTTTTTGTCTCTACAACTTTGACACAAACAAGCTGAAAAACGGACAAAACCACCACAAAAGTGTTTGAAAAAGACATTGTGATTATGTGAGGCTGGAATGCACATTGTCATGACAGGGAACTTTACAGAGGTGGAGAAACTTTGAGGAAGATAAGTGACAAAGTCAGACCCAAGTCGCACTGCAGCACTTTGGAGCCTCTAATAGACGGAGCTGCAGCACACATCCAGCTAAAATGTCACATCAGGCCTTGTGCTGCATGCACAAGTACAGCTATAACTCAGCCCACCCATCACTTTACATCCAGATGTCTCTTCAGAGACTTAAATCAATTTGTTTGAATTCTGATGCTAAAACTCACCTTTATGCAAATGTGTGAGTCTGTGAGTTTCTATGTGCTTCCCATCAGCTCCTCTTTGTTTTGTGGATTTGTGCCCCTCATTTTCCTCTTAGCGCCATACATTTTGGATGGGGTTTAGGTCCAGTGAATTGGCAGGAAAGTGAAGCACTGTGATGGGATGGGCATCAAACAAGGTTTTGGTGCTTCTGGCAGTATGGGGAGGAGCTAGGTCCTCCTCAAAGATGAAATCTGCATCTCCATCCAGATCCTCAGTAAAAGGAATCATCAAGTCCTCTGGAACATTCTGGTTGACTGTTGCAGTGATTTTGGATTGAAGAAAGGACCTCAAGCAGCTTGGGTTCTGCCCTTCAACAGTCTTCCTCCAAACCCTTGACTCCCAAATGAAAGACACATTTTGCTTTCAACAGAAAACAGGCCCTTGGACTACTGCCCAATAGTCTAATCATTTTTGTTCTTGGCCCACAAAGTACTAAGTCTTTTCAGCAAGACAGTTCAAATATTTATTTTCCTCAATAAAATGAACATAAATATACTTAAATTCTTTAAAATTAATTTCTTGATTTTCTTTGTGATTTTCAATGTCACTGTTCTAACGAAACTACTGTTAGGATGACAGACTGTCAATTTCTTTTTAAGTGGGCAAACCGACAAACACCTGTTTACTCCACTGTATCTGTTTGAAACAATCACAACTGCAAGGATGACGACTGGCTTCAGATTAACCCAGAACAAATCAGCAGGTCACTTGACCACAGCGTTTGTTCCATCTCTTACAGCCTGTAGCTATGGAACAGCATTAAGAAAGCATCTGGATTCTTCTTTTATATCCAGAACAAACTATTTAACAACACAAAATCCACTCTTTAAACTTTTCTTCAGTGTAAACCTTTACAATAAATGTATTGGCTTTGTCTGTTTTTATTTCATTAAGTTGTTGTTCACCTTTCTGCCTATCCCTTCAAGGGTCGCCACAGCAAATCAGCTTCCATTGTTTCGCAGGTGTAGTTTGAAGGATTTCTTTTAAGCCGGATGCCCTTCCTGACACAACTGCTGTATTTTTTCCGGGCTTGGGATAAACACAGGGGCACCCAGACTTGGGCTGCCTTGCAGCTACATAGTAACTCTAATCCTATTGCTCCACTTCTAGAGGCCATTTTGGATCTTCCATGACATGCAATGTCAGCCTTTAATTTCACCTCTGTTTGCAAGAAACACTTTGATAATAGATAATAGACATAAAACATGTAGTATTCATTCTTTTCTTTTCTAAAAGTTGTCATATCCCATAACTTCAGATTTCACAAAATCATATCATTAAAACAAATACTAGCACTACTCAAATATACTGGTATATATAAATACGCCCACATGCTTTGCTGAGGGCTTTTCTATTATCCATCTATTTTTTGGACCCGCTTAAGCCTTTTCCAGGTCACAAGGTTGCTCAAGCCTGGATGAAGGCGGGTTACATTCTGGATAGGTCGCCAGTTGTAAATGTCCTAAAACTCCAACTCTGACAGGAATTGGCTGTTAAAAGAGAATAAACTAGTTCTGAAGGTGCTGAGTCAAAAATAATGAGAAGTTTCTTTTCAAATCTATATTTTATTTCTTTTTTAGAAGTTGAATTAAAAGCACTTCACACAAAACAATGATCTGGTGTGAACCTCCTTCTTGGATCGTCATATTTCCCCCAAGTAAGTGTGCACGTCACCGGGATGTGGACACATGCTTCAGGTACAGAAGATGCAAAAGGTTGAAGCTGCCAACAGGACACCTGCTGTGAAAGAATGTTCCCAATAATCGAGAAAAATGGTGAACATTTCTGTCTTTGTGCAGAACGTCTACCTGTTGATGTCACGGTTTATGGTGATGTGCTGAGGTTCTATGTGACAAGAATCTTTTGTTGCCAGAAGTAAAATGATCTGGAATGCACACAACCCATAGCAGATAAAAAATACTGCAGGAGATTTTATACAAGAAGAGAAATAAAATCCATCAGACACAATTCAGACGGTGACAGCCCCAAAACATCACTGCTCTAGAGAAGATCTGCATTTAGGAATGGGTCAAGCCCTCCAGGAAAACAGTTTCTAACAGTCATAAGTTTGGGCACACTTGTTCAGGTAATTGTGCCCAAACTTTTGACTGATCTTGGCAGAATGCCGTAAATGTTAAGCAAAGGTGGAGTTTTGTCCATTTCACAGAAGCATGGGGTCCAACGTCAGAAAGGAGCAAAGATTTCTTTTTGTTTACAAACAAGCTCCATGGTGATTCCCTCTGGAATCATTTGACATTTCAGGAATATACATTTGTGTACTGTACTCACACTGATGATCACTGGATCTCTGACTGAACCGCCGCTGCAAAAACACGCCAACACATGCAACAGTGTGTGCCCCATTTCAGGTATTTTTCAGAGACAGTGCACGCGGAGAAGCTACAGAACGATGTTCATGGTCATTTCAGGCATTTTAATTACTGCATTCCTCCCGTGTTTGACCTAGTTCTGCTGACAGATGAAAGATTCATTTGCAGACTTTAAGAAAGTAGGCTATACCAGTAAAATAACAGAGGGAAATATGCATTACAGATCAGCAGAAACAGCCAGTATGTGGTTTAACAAATCCAGATTGCTCAGATCTGGATTTTAACCTGCTTCACTTAATTGGCTCATTCTGCCTCATGGACACACAAACACCCAGGTCACAGGATGGCATCCTAACTCGTAAACGTTCAACGACTGGTGAAATCTGGATAGTGATTTGACAGAGACCACCATCTTATTTTGGAGTCTGTGACCTCTACCCAACAAAATGAGCTAACTTCCTAAAAACCTGGATCCTGGCTCTTGATGTAGTTATGGGCCAAGTTTCCCAAGTACAATTGGATTTAACAGGATATGAAGAATGTGTGGACAAAAAGCTACCTTGGTGTGGGGGTCAGAGTGTGGAGCTAATGGGATTATTTCAGAATAATGTGGCTGCTAAGCTCTTTAAATTCTACCTCTGTACACAAGAGCTGGAGTAAAAGGCTCTAAATTTCCTCGCAAAGAGATCTGAGAGATCGACTAGGGAGATGCAGCTCCCATTCTCAATAAATCACATTTATGGGAGGGGAACTCTTTTTTTCTGTGCAACAGCACAACAATTATTGGCCCCTCGTAAGTCTCAAAAGATGATCACAACCACTGGAAACAATTTTTAACCCATTACCATTTATTTCTATTAATTAGTGACACTGAAACAGGAGCAAGAAAGCTATGAGAGGAAAAATGGAGCTGCTCTGAAAAATGCAAGCAATCATCTCTAAATAATCTGACAAAACAGGTTATCAATTTGATGTTAATGTCTAAATGAAGTCTCCACACACACACTTGCTCCCCTCAGTGCTCCCCGTCCTTCAATAGTTTTTCATCTGTCAATTTCTCCCAACTCTCCCTCGCTCAATTTACAGAATCAATATGAGGCCATTTCACGTGCGCATTCACTCTGATCTTCTGAAAATTGGCTACGTAAATTATTCAGGCTGGTAGTGGTGGAGGATTGGTGACCTTCTGTGCAGTCAGACAATCGGAATGGGGTCATCAGGCAGGGGAACTACGCAGCTTAATGTTGCTAAGGTCGCTGCATTATTTGACCATTATGTCAGAGGTGTAAACCTGCAGGCACTCAGAGCTACAACTCCCAAACTGATTGGCTGTTTTTTCCTGCCACCCATTGTTGGTGTGCATAGAGCCCATCAACCTACGCATTCAAGAGAAGTCCTGCAGTAATGCTGCTTATTCCCAGCATCCTTAAGGAAAGAGTCATTTATAAAGCACACACAAAGCTGCTTCTGTTTGGTCAGCATAAAACAGCAAACGCATCCAGGGTAGAACACTGGGGGGGCAAACGCAAAGCAATGCTACACAGCACTAAAACAACAGACATGCCAAATGAAACCAGTCCATCAACACAATAAAAAGACGGTTTTAAAAACACTAAATGACTTCAACAAAGACAAAAACAGACGAGAAAAAGTCAACATTTATTAAGCGCCTATAGAGAGATTATTGGTGCATAGAAATGTACACTGTGAATTCAGAGCAGGTAATCTGTGGTTAGGTTTGGTTGATGGTCAGATTCCTTTGGCTGCTGGAAACCGTACCAAGGCCGGCTTGCAGACATGGTCCAGAGCACGGTTCTGGGGGCTCTGGTGCCGTATGGATCTGATGTGATGCTCTTCAAAGCTTTAATGTCAGAATGGAATCTGTTCTTCACATTAAGACAACTCAGAGTTCCACCATGGAAGTGCTTGTTGGTTTAACTACAGATGGCCACAGGAGGCTGATTTACGAGAGAAGCAATTTACTCTTAAAGTCTCACTCCAATCATCTTTTGATCTAGTTTTAAATTGTTCCCAGTCGTCTTTTAATTATGATTACAGTGGGGCAAAAATGTTTTTAGTCAGCCACCAACTGTGCAAGTTCTCCCTCCTGAAAAGATGAGAGGTCTGTAATTTTCATCATAAACCTCAACTATGAGAGACAAAATGAGAAAAAAATCCAGAAAATCACATTGTCTGATTTCTTAAAAATGTATTTGTAGATTATGGTTAAAAAAAAAAATAATTATTTGGTTGCCTAACAACAGCTCTCTTCTTCTGTAAGAGGATCCTCTGTCCTCCACTCATTACCTGTATTAATGGCACCTGTTTGAACTGGTTATCTATATAAAAGACACCTGTCCACAACCTCAAACAGTCACACTCCAAACTCCACTATGACCAAGACCAAAGAGCTGTCTAAATACACCAGAAACCAACTTGTTGACCTGCACCAGGCTGGGAAGACTAAATCTGCTATAGGTAAGCATCTTGGTGTGAAGTAGGGATGGGAGATGTAGTGCAAATAGCCGCCCAACGCAGAAATACTAGCGTCTCTGAGCTTCATTGTTTTGTTCACTTGTTCCACGCTCTGATACCAGATCCTGCGGAAAGCTACACCGCTAAAGCTGAGCTTCAACTGGTATTTTTGTTGGGACTGAGCAACTTTATGAGCAGAATCGGAACAAGGAAGTTAAATCACTTCTGATTGGTCAGACTGATGACACGTGATTAAGCCTCCAAGAATGATCGGTGGAGACAGTTAAAGGGCCGGGACTTTTCCTAAAACAGCCAAAGCTACGGCAAAAAGTATTTTACGATCTTTCATATTCATATACATATATATATATGTCCTCCACCATGAGACAATATTAATTGGAGTGGGTGTTTAACTCCAACATTAAAGGCCAATTTTACAACAAAACAGACATGTGCACAACAAGGTGTCAGAATGAGTTGTGACAAGATGTTTACTTCTTTATTTTCTTTTCATACAAACTTTGGGAAAAGAGGGGTTATATTATTGAAGTTTAGTTCGTATATGATTAGGGAGACGTTTTTTGAGGTGGATGGACACAGATGGACCCATAGGTACTCTGACTTTACTGTTTCCTACTCAACTAAAAATCTTTGCAGTTTGAGTTTGTCGTAAACTCCTGTCCATATGGCTCCGCCCCCTCAGACTTCTTTCTTGTTTCCTCTAAAAAGAGATGTTAGAAATATTCTTTCCAGTTAATCTACGTCTGTATCAACATTCTATGCCGCATGACATATCATAAAAATGGTTTGGTAGCAAGTAACGATAAAACAATAGGAATCAACCCCTGAGGAACTCCACAGTTTGTACAAAGTTTTTTGTCTGTGTTAAAGACTGGTATCAACTTGGTGCCTGCCTTTACAGAACAGTTTAAAGCAACTAGGAGCTTAAGATCCACAATCTAAGGATCCCGTCCAAATATCAGGCCATAGAACTGGTTTTACACAATTCAGTATATAGATTAAAATCAATCTGAACCTTTACTTTCTGTTAAGGAAAATCAAAATAGAAGAAAATGTTTGCTGAGAAATAGTTCTGAATCCACGCTAATGAAACATATTTGAATAAAAAATCAGTTTTTCATTCATATGTAGAAACTAACTTGCATAAAATTTGTGCAGAGGACCACATCAAAAGAAAAAAACAGCATGTCCTTATTTTGACATGAGCCAAACTGCAGTCAAGAACCTGAGCTTTATGGAAACCGCTTGGTTCAAACCTCCAGAGCAGGGTAAAGAAATAAAAATCAGATCCAGATCCATGGAAACATCAAAAGTTAATCACTTCTAAGTTGAGCCGTGCCCCACCTCTACTAAAACTTTCATGCAAACCATCCATTAATATTTGAGCAAGTCAAACAAACATAACTTTGTTCTGTTGAGTAAATTAAAAATACAGATCCATGCTAAATCAAGGCCCTTCCTGATCTCAGCGACTTCAATTTAGGCTTGTTGGTTTTTGAATAATCTGGTTGACAAACAATTTTGCGATGGTCCAGATCACCCCAGAGAGTATGAGTTAAAGTTAATAAATGCAAGAGAAAGACAGTTTTGTTCACAAATATTATTACCTGATTGAGCCATAAAACTCAAGAATACTTGATACCATAATGAATGAGGTGTTTACTTAGTAGATTTAGATCAATATGACACAAAGTTACTATTCTGAATGTAAATTATTGGTAATGACATCTTTCTCTGGCTAAAATGATCAACTGAATGTGTTAGCATAACATAACTTATTTGGGATAAATAAATGGGTTTATTTTCACAGAAAAGCTATTTAGTTTTGTTGTAGCAACATTTTTTTTAAACTAGAACCTACTAGACCGTACGGTACCAATCTACAATACCGATAACCGATATTTTCCCTGTAGTTATGGCCCATAGCCGATATTTGCCGATATTGATATTTAAGTGTCTACAGTAACAGAAAGTTTAGATTTCCTTTTTGTTTCTTTGTCAGAAATGCACAACTTCTCTTTTACTGGACAATCACATTGTACTTGACCTTTTTAACAAAGCAAAGCATCTCAAAGAAACAAATATCACTTTAAAACTTTCATATAAACGTACAGTACAGACCAAACGTTTGAACACACCTTCTCATTCAAATGAATTTTGGAGGTGTGTCCAAACTTTTGGTCTGTACTGTATCTGAAAGCATTCAAACCATTTATTGAATATTGGACATAACTCTAAACCATAAGGTCCCCATTGCAGGGATCTATTAGTAACAACATGTATCCCCATCAAAAATAGCATTTACCTGACAACAGTTAATAACTGACTATGAATGTAAACATAAGCTTCCCAGTCTATTAGGAACAAGTATACATTTTAAAAAATAAAGTTTATCTAAAAACAGTCAGAAGAGTATTGGACCGATACTGATAAACTCAAGTTATGCAAGTATCGGCCAATACAGATACTGGCACTGATAAATCGCCCATCCCTAATTAAATACATTAAAGATAGCAAAATTTTTCATACTGAAATAATTAAAGGCAAGTGCCTGACTGAGGTGAAGACAGTAGAAAGGAACGGCAAGGCGGAGCGTGAGTGTCAGCAGTAACGCGAACAAGCATTGATAAAAGCACAGACCCTCGTTGAAATAAATACTGCTGCACATCTTCCTTTGGTCTACAAGGAATCCATGTTTTTGTGTGGTGCAGATTTTTGTGATTGCAGGGTCAAATCTGTCTTTTCAACACAATGCCGTCTCGTCAGGCAGCGTTAAAAGGCAGAGATTTTTAGAATGTTATTGGTCTCCCCACAGAAAGCCTTCATATTAATCCAAAATATCAACACATGGGGAAAGTTTGGGATTTCAGAAAGACTTTCCTTCTGAGTGTTTACCCTCACATTGCTTCAGTATGCATTTGCCTCTCACTCTCTGAGGAAAATTAAAAATTAAAGCAGAGATAAACTGCTGTTGTCCTATTTTAACATGCCCCTACCCATCACTCCACACTGGTGATGAATTATACAACAGACCAGGCATGCAATTGTGAGCAGAGAGTACTACAAATAATCAGATCTCAAGTTGTTAGAAAACAAAGTTTTTTTTTGTCAACCAAGATGGACGTTCACTCTTAAAACATCACACACAGAATGTCAACACTTAAACCCCCCACAAGCTTTCCAGAGGTGCTTAGGCTGGATGAGGGACATAACCCCTCCTGAGGGTCTTACCCATTGACTGTAAAAACAATGGACAGCTCAACCCCTCCCTTCTCGTGTTCCCACCCAAAAATTGCTTCCTGATACGGGCGCCACCATGTTGAAAGCAGTTGACAGTGATTGGTCCGAGTTGCTCATCAGGACTCAGACCAATCACTGTCCACTGGTTTCAACATGGCGGCATACGTATCAGGAGCCAATGGTGAGGGATTTAGCGAGAGCTGGAGGTAAGGCATATTCTATGGGTGATGTCACACCTCTTTTTGTCCATTATTTTTACAGTCTATGGTCTTACCCAGATGCTGCTTTCAGTTGGACAAGCTCAGAATACCTCCAGACATCCAGGGACATCTGTAAAGATAGGTTACCTGAAGCCAAACCCATTGTTGAGCAGAGCTTGGCTTGCTCCAGGTGCTCACCTGCAAGTCCCAACCTTGGGTCTGGCTTTAGAATGGGACTTGGGTGACTACCATCTTTGCTTCGTAGTAGACGCTGATCCCAAGAATCACTTCAGTTGTCCTTCACTGAGATCTCTATTGTTACTTGGCTACAAGACCATTTTACTCTTAGATTCAAACTAAATATCATTTGAATGATGCCCCTGCTCACTAATCCCGATTCTAGTGGTGTATAAATGTAAGGATGCAGTTTTTCTTAAGGGGATTGATAAATACACAATAGAGAACTTTAATGAAGAAGATCAGGAATCCTTAGAAAGATCATGTTGATACTTTGCTTTTTTTCTCTTGAACAATGTGTGTGTTGAGACAGAGCGAAGGTGTAACAAAGAAACAACAAAGGCCAGAACAAAGACAGAAGGAAGACAGAAAAAAGGTCAAATTGAGACAGAAGAAAGGTAGAATGGCAGACAAAAGTCAAATGAATACAAAATGAAGGCAAAGAAAAGGTGTAATGAAGGCAACAGAAAGACAGAATAAAGATGGAAACAAGACAAAATGAAAGCAACAGGAAAGGGGATCAAAGAAAGGACAGATCAAAGGTTTTGGACAGTCCGAACAAAGACAGAGTAAAGGTGGAATAAAGAAAGAACAAAGGCAGAAGAAAAGGAATTTCATTTAAAACAAACATGAGAGTAGATGCCAAAGTTGAATAATAATGCTGAAATAAAACAAACATTATTAACATAAGTTTTCTATGTCTGTGGTATTTACTCTGATTCAGGGAAATGGTCTCACAACAGAAGTCTAAAATAGACATTTCAGTAAGTTATGGTCATTCCTGGAATCACTGTATCATCACATTATTGGTATGGTGGGTTATGTTTTCATGTGATAATATCACGTTTTTTATCATTAGATTTCCTTCCATTCTCCAACATTTGATGGCAAAGCCTGGGTAAGGTCAACAGTGAAGGTGAACACTTATCAGGGGATGAACCAGATCCCAGATCCTTAAATGAATGTAAGATGTAAGAGCGAGCTCTTCCTTGTGACTTTGAGACTGACGGAGACTCCCTCGGGCTCCGTCCTGCCATCAACATGGCAGCCACTCAACTTCCATTTACAGTAATTACCTGGCCTGACAGGCTAATCCCCACCCCCCACCCCACCCCCAGCTCAGCAGGTCACACCCAAAGCGTGCCATGGAGGAGCAAAGGCTGGTCTCCAATCCATCAGCTCTTCGTTTTTACCCTACAACCGCAGCTACTGCCGAACATTTGTCACGCACCTCTGGGGTTTCTGCTGGAGTGAAGCAAGCCCACAATAAACAGCTTCCTTCATAACTCAAACGGATGCTCAAGAGGTGCTACTGTGAGACAAATGTTTGGGAGAAAATAAAATATCTTAAAAAGATCCCAGATTTTTGTAGAAATATGTTTTGCATTGCAAGATTATAATTTTTACAGTTCTGCACTCCTTGTCCTTAATTTATCATCTGGTCTCCAGTTAGTCATATTTCATCCTCAGTTTCTGCTGATATCTGCTGTCTTGGGGGTTCGGCGAGGCGTGCAGGACGGGAGAACCGTCTGCAAAACGAAGACATAAATGGCTGGTTACTCCAGCAAGAGCCACATCTGAGAGAAGAAGCTGGCGGCAGCTTGATTAAAAAAGACAAAGATATGCACTGGGGGCAGATAAACAAAATGCCTAATCATGCACTCCTCAGCTAATGAATGCTTTGATGGTCTTCTTTAGGTGGCATGTTGGGATAATTGGTCTCAGCTTTAATTTCAAATTCAAACGTCATGATGACATTTAAAAGGAACATGTCCCCTTTGCTGGATCACAATTAAGGCACTGAGAATGACTTGAGAATCTCAGAGGGAGGCTCATCCATTTGTTGAACAAATATTTGTTCAAGTAGGTTCAGAAATATTACATACAGTCATGGGAAAAGTCATGTGTTTTGTGAGATGATTGTTTTTGAGGATAAATTGATTCACAGATGATAAAGACATGAGGCTACATGTCCGATTGGGTCGGCTGATGCTACATCACACCACTTTGGGAAGTTTCTGAAATATTTGGTGCTGTAGCGGTTCATGTGAGGCTAATAGTGATACTGAGAATCCTTTAGCCCCAAGCAGCTGTGACAAACACTTGAACGCCAGCATGTTGCTCAGGCTTTGAGGCTTTCTGTCTGTTGCCTTGTTGCCTCGGCAGATTGGCGAAGAAGATGAAGTCAGAGAGGAATCGGACAAAGAGGGGAAGAATATAACCAGTAATCCACTCAAAAACTTCCTCAACCTCGTTTGCTGATCCCGGCCTGGCAAACGCAGCAGCTTCCATCTCCTGCTGGAGAGGAATTCAGAGTTTAGAGCTCTGTCCGACAGCTGGCCGTGCAGAGTGGCAGCCAATTAGGATGAAAAGTGAGAGGAAGACACAGAAGAAAAGAAGAAGAAAAACAGCAGCTTCCATTGTGAGACTGAAGAGGAAGAAGATTATCTAAGAGCCCTGCTTCAATGAAGGTTTCCTGTTACACTGACAGCACTTCCAAAGAAAGCCAGAGGAGCTGCAGAGGCTGAGCTCATCCCACATCCCACAAAGATCCACGGATGCTGCAAGACAGAGGATGGACCATCATTCATGGTCTAGGATGGAAAGTCGTGCACATATGGGAAGACTGAAATAGTAAACAGAATTAGGAGAAGGTTGAACAGCATGCTTTTCAAAAAAAACATGAACTTTAATTAAGGACAAGACACAAACTTTCTTCTGGTTAAAGAATTGACCACCGTGTCAAATAATTCCCCATTTCTGTTTTTTTTTTTTTTTATTATTACTGAAAATCAATTCAATGCAAACGTGTCTGTTCATACATAGATGGCAAAGATGCTCAATTACAGTAGGTTTCTAAAACAAAAAGGTTAAAAGTTGATTCACATTTTTTTATTCCGTCCCTCCAAATTATTTTTAGTCAGCCATTTTTTGTTATTACTTGAAATGAAAAATACTTACAAATCCTAAAAACATTTGATCAAGATTTATGCTTGTATTTTAAAACTCTGAAAGCATGAATCCAAAACAAAAGTATGTTGATGAGATTATATATTCTTACCAGGGGGCTATAAATGTAAGTGTGTTGACCGATCCCGATCCCAAATATCTGAACCTTAGTCTTTCTTTATTTAAGACTAGCCCTAAATAAGCATGCCACCCACTTCACCCCCCCCCCCCCGCCCCCCATGCACAAAAGCAGCATCACTGCTGCTTTCCAAACATTGGAAACATCTCCAGACGTCCAACACAAAGTCAAAGCAGGACAACTGCACAAGGGTGTTAGCAGAAACTTTCAAATTGACTAATATTGTGTGTGTGTGTTTGTTTTTTTAGTGGGGGGGGGCAATCATTTGCTGATTTCTAAATTGTTCCAAAAGATTAAAATAGGCTCTTAAGTATTTTACATTCCCCAGCATCGCCGGTTTCTTCTCTGAGGGCAAAAATCTCACAAGCCTGACCCGGAACCTGGAGCTGAGTTTGTGGCCCCCGGCTCCAGCCGGAGGAGGCTTCTCTGATGATGCTGAACACGTCAGCATCCACAGACGTAACCCTTATATAATGCGGGTAACTAAATAATCCAGCATTATTGGTACATGGACCGTTGTTCTATTGGATCTTTCCAACTGAACTGATGAAAAACATCATCTCTGTCATCCATTTATAGCTGACAATCACTGATGTAATAGTCATTCTGCCTTCAGCTAAATCCCTTTGTAAGAATTGAGATCCCACTTAAAGATCACTGTTAAGGACATATGCAGCACCTCTCTCATGAATGTGAGCTCTGTCTGTGTTTTGGTGTTTACTGCATGATGAATGGCCTCACGAGGGCAAAATGTCCCCTCACGCAGCCTTCATGCAGCTGATAAGCAGAACTGGTGATTTCCTAAAGCAGAAAACTCGATTAAGTCTTGTTTCACTGAAAAAAAAAGTCCCCCTTCACTGATGAGATGCTGCAGGCTTAGAGAACATTCACCCCTCCAGTCTGGGTCAGGAGACTGCAGTGCTCATGGCTGATTAGAGGGAATTTATCGCCGGGAAAGACGGATGCTGTTAATCTGAGTCAGCACTGAATTTAAAGCACCCTAAAGAAGGTTGTTTATGCCTCGACACTCACGCTGCAATCAGGCCATCCTTTGGACCCGGCCTTGGATCCCGTTCCTGAAGATTAAAGTCCATAGGATTCAGTGTCACTGGCAAAGTCATCATTTTTGTTACAGACACAAGAGTTTATGGTTAAATTTGTTTTTGCGAAATAGTAAATTCTGGGTGTGTTTCCCACCTGTTGTGTGTTTACAATAGAAAAACCTTAAGTCTTCCCAAATCTATTTGTCTAATGTCCAGCTATCCTAATCATTAAATGAAGAAGTGAGCAAACAGGTAACATTTCACTGAATTACTTGTTTTTTTTATTGCTAATTCTTTTTTATAAAATGGGTTTGATGGAGACTCCAAAGGCAGGAGACGAGGAGCAGGATGGCAGAAACGTAAAACATTTCATTCCTGAATGTTGACTTGAGGATTGGACAGATTGGTGAACAATGAACTGAACTGAACAGCTGTAAATGTTTTCAGGCGTGCTCATGCCACAGAGGAGCAACACATAACAGGAGTAGAACCCACAATGAACAGAAAATATAAAATAAACCATGATTAAAAAACCCAAAGAGCAAAATAAAGAAAATAAAAAACACAAATTTTATTAAAAATATTTGTTATTTTGTTCTTTTCCAACCAGGAAGTGAGACGACTCAATTTCTGAGGCTCCGCCTTTCGCTCCTTGTGGCAGGTGCCGCCCATTTCTTGACGTCAGCCTAGAATCAGCCTCTGCAGCGTGTCTGCCTTTTGCCCACGAAAAAGAAACAACATCCAAACTTTTCCAGAGATGGATGTGCATATTGTGCATATAAAGAGAAAGCGTTTTTGTCAATCACCGCTAGCTCCGTGGAGAAAGTGTGGGTTTGTGTTAGCTTGGGGGCGGTGCTGGCAGAACAGACTCTTCCCGGAAGGGGAGGTTCACCACCGGACTAAGTCAGCTCGTTTTCGTGGATTGGGAGGGGCTGGTGCTCAGAGAGCAGGTTTTTAGAGGAATGCTCAGAAATGCTTACACAGATCAAAATACCGCTTTGGGGATGTTTCTCGCTCCAAAAAAGTTGATTTTGTATGATATAGGCTCTCTAAACAACGGAAAATATCCATCCATCAACTTTCCAAACCTATTAATCCCTTTAAGGGTCACAGGGTTGCTGGAGCCTATCATAGATAGGCAAAAATAGACCACACATTAGGCCACCAGTCCATCACAGGGCCACATAAGCACACACATGCACATTCGTACCTAGGGACAAGGGGAAATATGCCAAATTCAATATACTGCATGTTGTCTGTAAATAAGTCATCACTTAGTGAAGTGTTCTCTGTTCAGAAATGCTGTACCAAATCAAAAATGATGAGGTGTTGGATCAGAAATTAAATATTTTTTACATGAAATGCAAAGGGAACCCTCTAAACTCTGCTTCAAATAGTCTGCAGTTTGTCAGCATGTTATGAGTAAGTGAGTGGGCTGTGGCTAAAAATTCAGAGTGAAGAAGGGATCCCCTTTATCCTTGAACGGATTTGGATCACTTCAGTTCAAATGGGGCATCTGTGGCTTGGCTGTAAGGAAAGCAAACGCTGACCCTGAATAAGTCACTTTTACACACATCTAAATCACATGCTGGCATGCAAGCGCATGGAACATGAAATATTACTGTGCAAAAGGCTTAGGGGATAATCCATGTGAGGGAAGTGTACAACATCATCACAGAAATTTAATTCCATCTTCCTCCAAAAAAAGCATGAGGCAGGAAGGCTGGATCAATGAAAAGCACACATGACATGATCCTCAATCTGTTCCCTGTACTTTTTTTATTTTTATTTTTTTTTACCACACAGACTATCATCTGTAATCCTTGACCTTTACTGGACAACAGAGGTTTTGGGGGAGTTTCAGTGGATGTGAGCGTCATCAAGTGAAAATGACATTTGGGTTTTTCTTTTCTGTTGTTGATAGAAAATTACAATCACGGAGTCCACTCCATCCCAGTGAAATACTGAAGATGCTGGGAAGTGATCACAAAAGCAGATATCAGTCGACCATCTACCAAGTCCGTGGGAAAAACCACAAAAGCTTCATGAAAATTTCATGATGCCGGTTAAGGGCTATTAGGTTTTCACATTTCACTCCGAGCCTTTCCAACAGTTATGCCACAGTTGGCAAACAACTAAGCCCGAGGTCCAGCGAGTGTCCAGTGCATGCACGACATTTCCAGTTAAGGATTTGGAGGCTTTAAAGTGTTGTGGCTCTCGCAGCCATCATTTAGGTCTCAGTTTACATAAAGAGGGAGCTTTCTTAGAGCTGTAGGGCATACAGAGCGCTTCCATAGAAACAGAGTGACGATCCAAATCAAAGTTGAGGTTCTCTTTATTATAATCCGACACAATCCATACGGATTACAGAAGGGCTAAAGGGAGCATGTTTACTACCAGGCTATCATTTCTGAGGCTGTACTGCAGTTCTTAAAAAGACTCTGGTTAGTTAATATTTTATTTTAAAACTTTGCCGCAACCAGCTCTGTATTAAATGTTATCTGATTGTGCGCTGTCTCCGGCATGCTTCTATGATGAGATTAAAAGTCAAATTCAGGTATTAGAGCTTCTGCACCATCTTCAAAACCAACAAACATCCAACTTTACAGCTTTAGAGAACTTCAAATTTGCAAAGACATTGTGTTCAATGTCTTTGCAAATTTGCATGCAAGGTCTCAATTCTGTCCTTCAGAACAACTAAACATGCCAATCTAAACTTTCCTGCTGTTTTATTAAGACACTTTATTGTGTTTGATAGTGATTTACATTTCCTTTTGTCTGTGATTATGGACAATATATATATATTTTTTTTCAAAACTGAAAGTTCTAACAATCTCTGCTTGACAAAAAGCTAACCTGAAGAAAGCCCTTGGGTTCTTTATTAAGCCAAAATGGGGAGTACTGAAGAAAATGTAGACAAAATGTTGCAAGACCGTCTGAAAATTCACTCCAAGGTTGCAAGTAGATTGATGCTGAGCTAAAATTAGTTTCAGATGCTTTAGGAAGGAAATACCAATCAAAGAAACAATCTACATGCGACTGTTGTCAAAAGAAAAGGATTTTGTCTTTTTATAGAAATGTATGTGTTATTGGCAAATTCAACAGAAAGTAGCAGCATACAGTTCAGTCAATTAAGAAAAATATTTCTTATATTTGGAATGTGGTTTATTAATTGAAACTGCTTTTGGATTTCAGTTGGATTTTCAGTTGGATTTCAGTCTTACCTCTAAAATGACCATATCTGCAGATGGATGCTCCTCCCTTGTAAGCATCACCACAGCTCCAGTCCCTTCCAGCTCTGAGTTATTCTACCAACATTCTCTCCTGAAGCTTTAGTATATTCCACACCTTTGTCTTCAACTGGGTATGCATGATTTTAACATTTGTACATATGCAAATTTTCCAAACCCTTATTTTGTTTATCGTGTATCGAGATCCAATCTGTAACCCATCCACTCTCACAGGTTTGGTTTGCAAGGCCAGAAGTCTCAGCAAAGATGCCCATAACTCCCTCTTTCCAATCACCTCATCCAACTCTTCTTTTCATAGCAGTTGGTTTAGGGGCTGTCATCTGGACTTAGTTTTGAAGTTAGAAGACCTACTACTATGATGGAACCAACCTGGATGAATGAGAGTCTTCGTGGACAATTTTTTTTTTGGTACAAAAATCCAAACTCCCCAGTTTCACATTCAGCCATCTTGCAAAAGGTCACTTCTTTTATTTATTTTTTTCCTTGTCTTGGCGAGCAGCTGAGCAAGCAGATCAGAGACGAAGCCTCTTGTGTTAGACAGATTTTACTGTTACAGTCAGAGGCGGTCCTGGCTAGTTTGACGCCCTGGGTGAAACAAAATATTTATTTTACTTAATTATTAAACAAAGCTAAAACACACTTGTATAGCTGAATTTACAATTATGATATGGTGTGTAGTTAGTTGTGTTTTCTTTTTAAAGTCTGGCTGACTTCTGGTAAAGTTGTCACATTTTTCTGTTCTTTTTTTTTCTTGAACTAAAATTTTCCATCGGCTTCATAACTGTACATCAATGGAAACTAAAGGATATATTCTTCTGTTGTTTGTGCTTAAGTGTCACATGAAACTGAAAAAAAGACTAACTATTGTGTACATTGCATCTGTAGCATTGACTGTATATGAGAAAATCAGAGAAGCTTAGATGAAATCCACCAATAAGCTAATTAACACGACTAGTCTAATTAAGTGCAAACCGTCATTGTCAGGATTGGTGTGGACACAATATGCAGGACGCAGAAAGATCAGTATCAAAGGTTCCTTTTAGGACAGGACAGGACAGGACAGGACAGGACAGGACAGGACAGGACAGGACAGGACAGGACAGGACAGGACAGGACAGGACAGGACAGGACAGGACAGGACAGGACAGGACAGGACAGGACAGGACAGGACAGGACAGGACGCCGTTAGCTCTGAAACAAACAAAACAATCCGGCAACAAATGCAAGGAAGACATAGATTATAAAACAGGGGGAGTGATTGACCAACAACAAACAGCTGCGCACAACAGGGAGAACAGGTGAAAACACTGAGGGAGAATTACACTGGGAGGGAGAAGTAAAGACACCTGAAATGAGAGGACAACAGGAAGTGACAAATAAACCAAAATAAAAGGAGAAAAACCCATCCTGGCCCCAATAACTTCCAGCAGTGGTCCCCAATCCTCGGGCCGCGGACCGGTACAGGTCCGTGGGTCATTTGGTACCAGGCCGCACAGAAAGAATAAATAACTTGCATTACTTCCGTTTTATTTATTTCGGAATCTGAAAGATGTTTTATTTCGAAAAATTGCCCAATTCGGTAGATCTTCAAGACATGAGGGAAGATCGCAGGCCAGCAAAGATTAATAAAAAATAAAAAATGTACTTCTAAACAATCCACCAGCCAATCAAAATCCTTACCAAGAAGTACAGGACTTGATTGACATGCAGATCGGCCAATCGGACATCTTTTAATACATACATTACTGCACATGCGTGTTTAAATACACCGAGCACAAATTCTGTCTGTCATCAGAAAGTGGCTTTCTGACCGCAGTGCGTCAAGCCCCCTGCAGAAGACCACTGTGGACAACCGGAGAGTTTGAAGCCGCCCCGCGTGTCCTCCTGCTACCAGCTTTGCGGTTCTCGCCCGATATATACGAGCTCATTAAAGAAGCTGTTTTTTACGTGGCATGCTTTACGTGGCCAGCAGCGCCTTTGAAATGCCATGCTCCCCCCATTGCACAATTTACAACAGAGCACGCCATACGATAGTCGCTGCTTTCTGTCTTTGTAATAAAACGCCTCATATGTTAATACAAAAGTATCTTTGTGTAATCTTACTGTGTATTTTTAATCATGAGCATATAAACAACAATGTACAAATAAACATGTAACTAATAAACATTTAACGGTCTATGTCATTTTGACGCATTCCAAGGCGCTCTTCTCGGTCACGTGATAAGTTACTGCTAAAATAAAACCCAGGAACTAGCAAAATGAGTAAAAAACAAAACTTCTTTGGAAAGTTTCTTTGCTGAGGGGAAAAGGCCCAGCCAGGAGACGAAAGAGAAGCCTTCCACTTCCAAAAAAAACGAAAGCTACATTTAATAGACAGTACTTTTTTGCACCATGAGTGTGGGAAGGGGGGAGGATGATGACACCTGTGCCATGTCAACTGTTAAGCATGTCAAAATAAAAGCACAGGGTTCGTCTTGTCATGTATTTGATCCTCCATCATCCTAGTATTGCTACAATAATCATCTGCCTATATTTGAAAGACCAGTCCGTGAAAGTTTGTGTGACGTCATACCGGTCCGTGGCATGAAAAAGGTTGGGGACCACTGCCTTACATCATTTGCCATGGGGCAAATCTTGCTCCACATTTTACTCACTTTGATGCAGACCCATTTATATTTTTCTTTTCTTTTAACTTTTCATAAAATCCAGTAAACCCAATAGAGTATATAAATTTTATGGATGACAACTATTTTTTATTTGGAAGCAGCAGTTAGAGTTTGTTGCGGGGTCTGGAATCATAAGCAGTCACTCTAAGCCCCTTCCCCGCCTCTCTACCTGTTCACGTCTCTGAAACTGCGAGTTGTTTTCCCCGCTACTCCACCACGGTATTCGACACAGAGGTCATCATAGCAGCAAACTGACACGATAGTAGGGGCACCCTGGCAACAATTTCATTAATATTACGTGGATATGGCCGGTTTTAGTCTAGGAAAACTGTGGGGGGCTGGCTTCTTTTTTTTTTTCTTTTGGGGGGGGGGCTTGTGTGCCCGAGGTTGCGCCCTGGGCGACTGCCCACATTGCCCATAGGAAAAACCGCCAGTGGTTACAATAGGGGTGTATGGATCTTCAGACAAACAGAGTGTATATTTGTATAAACCCCTTTTGTATTTGAGACTAATTTTTATTTATAATAACTATATGGATTGATTTTTGGACCGGACGGAAAAAAGATGAGAGAGAGAGAGAGTGGGATGTTAGAGATGATGATAATACAGAGTCATAACATAAGAGTGTCATAAGTACATTGCATGACTTAGTTCTCACATACACACATCAACACACCAACAAATAGTCTGCACACAACTATTTACATGTTTGAAGTATATTCATACATAGACCTTTCTCACAGGTTGCACTGACTGAAATTAACTTAAGCACACAGACAGGGACACAGTACCTATGCCAATATTTGTGCAAAATTGAATACGTAGGTGGGTTTAAACGAATATGTGCTTGTGGAGTATACCTTGACCACATTGAATGCAAACGCAGGAGGCCCGGCATCCCACACCCCAGAGCTGGGGGCAGACACAGCAGCAGCCCAGCCGATCCAGACACCCAAGAGCTCCCCCGTCTGTCAAAGACCCTGGAACAACCACCTTCACACGCACTGGACCCACACCACAGAGATGAAGCTGGAGGACTAGACCCAGCAGCCCTCCAGCTGAGGAGTAGGAGGAACAGAGGGCACACAGAGCTGGAGCCCCCACCAAAGCAGGGACCCGCCCCAGCCCAAGGCGCTCCAGGCCAAGACCCAATGCCCCGACCACACAAGACTTATACTGGTGCCCAGATGAGAGGCAGGCCACCGCCTGGGACTCCTAAGCCTCCACCCACCCCCACCCCTAGAGGCAGGTCGGGAACACCCATGCCCGGCCCGCACTGCACACCCGGGCAACCAGCTCCACTAAGGACAAACTAGGGAAAGGCAGCAGAATTCTAAGGTGACAGCAGCCAAACTTCCACCATTTGGTTGCACCAAGAAATTCTTCCCATAAAAGTTACAAACAGAACTGGCGGCAGGCCTTGGCTAGGCCAGCTCTTGCCAGGATTTAGTCTCATTTACAGTTGGTTATATGAATTCCAACTCTGTTTGGATTAAATGCCTCCTCCCAACGGCGGACATGTAGCCTATATTTCCGGAGAACTGCACAAAATACATAAAGCATTTTTTGTTTTTGCTTTGATAAAGACAAAATACCAAGGTTTTACTGTATTAAAACGTGTGAGATTGAACAAAAACTGAACTTCCACTCATCAGCATGCAGATGCAATTCACTAAGACAGTACAAGCTTACAAGTAAATTTCCCAAACAGCTC
The DNA here is from genome assembly GCA_023969325.1 of Oryzias curvinotus. Classification (NCBI taxonomy): domain Eukaryota; kingdom Metazoa; phylum Chordata; class Actinopteri; order Beloniformes; family Adrianichthyidae; genus Oryzias; species Oryzias curvinotus. The sequence goes on along the minus strand of CM043710.1, from coordinate 5,290,501 downwards.
TATTCAGCACCATGTAACTTAATGAACGATGAACCTCTCTCAGCAAGTCCCAAAACATGTTCTGAACACCCACCGCACTGAGCTGAGACAAGACACCCCCCAATCACAATTAGTGGTAATGTTTAGTGCTATGCACAGTTGGCCCCATGCACCAAACCTCAGTCATGTCAATGGAATATCGCTACACACAACATAATGTGTCTTTGTTGTCCATTTGCTTAGTGTCATAAGCACATGCTACTACATCTGTAGTGACAGAGCTAGTGAACTTCTAGAAATGGTAAAACTTTTCAAAGGCTTTGTCTATCCTCTGGGTAGTGACAGCATGCAACAAGCTTATTATCAGATTTACTTGGTGAAGTTGAGTAGCATGAGCCTGCAGCATGTGAATGTGAGTGCAGATGAAACTTTGCTTTTCATACAGGCTCACGTTAAAAATATTGTGCTGGCTATACCGTAGTGTGACTCAAAGCACACAATTAACCTTTAGAAGTGAGCTTGATTCACCATGCGGTATGGTTTATCATAAAACGCAATGACTCCACTGATTTAGCTCTTAAGCTTTTTTATCTCCAGTGTTTGCTGTTGTAGTTCTTAGATTCACTGGCTGACAAACCAAAAGCGGCTTCAGAATTTTGGTCTTCATTCACTGACAATACCACTTAAGTTATGGACACACCGGACATGTGACGCGCATTCAAGAACGCGCTAAACCCGTGTTCTTGAACTTGTGTATTAGGGATGGGCCGATAAAGTTTTTTCCGGCAAATACCAGTAACCAATACTCTCCCTGCAGATGTGGCCGATAGCCATTATTTGCCGATACCGATATTTAAGTGTCTACAGTAACACAAAGGTTAGATTCCCTTTTTGTTTCTTTATCAGAAATGCACAACTTTTCTTTTACTGGACAATCACATTGTACTTGACTAGGCCTGCACAATATACCGCAAATGTATCGTTATCGCAATATCCAGCTCTGCAATATGCATTTTGCAAAAGACGGTGAAAATCGCAATAAATGGTAAACCTTAAATATGTTAAAACAATCTTATGGCAACTTAAAGCATTTAACAAATCAAATAAATTCCTTTATGCATTTGACCAATCGGATGGACACCTTCAAGTTGTTGACCTTTTGGATGGAGGCCTATTGTGTTAGATGTTTGTCACCTATGTCGACGAGGGTCATTTGGAGTATAATTTTTAAGCTGTTGCAGTGAAATGGGAATGATGTTTTTGGTTATTTTGCTATCTGTTTTATACCGCAAATTATATCGTTATCGCAATATTAATCTCTACAGCCCTATTCTTGACCCTTTTTAACATACAGCAAAGGATCTCATAGGAACAAGTATGATTTTGAAACTTTCATACAAATATATCTGAAAGCATTCAGACAATTTATTGAATATTGGACATAACAGTTAACCATAAGCTCTCCATTGCAGGGATCCATTAGGAACAACATGTATCCCCATCAAAAATAGCATCTACCTGAAAACAGTCAATTACTGACTATGAATGTAAACATAAGCTTCCCAATCTATTAGGAACAAGTATACATTTAAAAAATAAAGTGTTTCTGAAAATAGGGGCACACCTTGGACAATATCTTAATCTATTGCAGGGCTTTACGAGCACACACAAACTAATTGATGTTAATTTGGACCTTTTGTCTCTAAACATGAGCAAGTGACCTTGACTTTAGTGTTAAAACTGGGATCCCTCTCTGGCAGTAACAAGCAAGATTTGACATCAAAATCATAATCATAATTCATGATTAAAATCTGATCTAATGACATTGTTTTAGCTTTGTGATCATAATTTCAGCATACAAAAAAAGACTGTGAGGATAAAAGCCTTAACTGAGATCCTTCCCGACAATAGGTGACGTTTTTATGATTTATTCCGCACAGTCGGACTAATTTTTCACCTTGAAGAATTTGTTCTTTGGTACCTGAGAACATAGTGCCACTCAGCACTTTTTTCCCGGACTCCAAAAATCATTATCAGCCACTGCTGGGTGTTTAAACAGCAGCCAAGTTGCTACTTTGATTTTTTTAAGCTCGGCTCTGACGTGCACGACTCCCGCCGATGTCCCACAGATGGGCATGGCGGCAGCAAAGATGTGCCCCGAGTCACTGTGTAATCACACCTCAAGTCTGAGCGCTTGTTCTTTGAGCTGCATCTTCTCCAACAGAAAGGAATATGCTCTAAACGTATGTTGTCTCTGTCATTTCTCAAGGCAACCCTCACTCTTCCTAAGAGGCTCAATAATCAATACTGCTGTAATTGTTGCAGCACTGCAAAGAGGAGGAGTATCACCTTTCTCAATCAAGTAATCATACCCCCTGGAATGTCTCCTCGAAAACATACACGGCGTGACATTAGCTTTAGTTTTCTGAGTTTTTCTCTGAGATTTCAGACTGCTGTTTTCAGTGACTCACTGCATTACTTTTCTGAAAGGTTTGGGGCTACAGAAGCACAGCTGAAACGCACACTTACCATTCATGCCATTATAGATGCTGCGGTGATGCGGCGACAGCTCATCTCCGGCTGGCCTCCTCTGCCCCTCTCTGACGGGGCTGCCGAACTTCACCTGGTCAGGGCTCAAACTGTACTGATGCCGATGGGTCTCAGGGCTCCCGCCCTGGATCACACAGCCCTTTTCATGATGATCCCCAGTACCTAAATGCACATGCCGGGGCTCGGGGCTCCCACAGCCGGTGCTGCTGATGCTGCTCCTCTGATGCCTCTGATAAAGCTCCCCGCTGCCTCCCTGGCCAACATAATGCTGCCTCTGGCCCAGAAGGAGGTCAGAGCTGTGGTGTTTGGGGTGCTGCTCCGGGCTACGCTGGCCTATGCTCCTTGCGTATTTTTCTGGGCTCAGGCCCCGCATAACTCGACTGTGGTCGGGGATCGATATGGAGCCGCAGCGGGGCCTGCAGAGCTGGGGCAGCGTGTACGGGTACTCAAGGCTGGTGCTGCGGTGGCGTCCAGTCGGGTGCACAGGACTGGAGCCCTCCCTGTCTCCTCCACTTCCTCCTCCAATTCCAGTGATGCTGCTACACCTGGGTTTGTGCACAAGCTCCGGGCTGCCTTTGTCTCCAATGCTGACAGCACCTCCTGCAGCAAGGTGAGCCTGCTTGTGGTGAGGGTGATCGGAGCTGTCAGCACTTCCAGCGCTCGAAGTGCTGCTCCCGTCCCCTACGTCTCTCATCAGGAGCCCCTGTCCCGGCACCAGAAGCAAACTATTCTGGCTGTCTATGGAATTGCGGCACCCCCCCATTCCTGTGTTCCCCCCCGATAAGTTACCTCCGACGCAACTTCCTCCTTTTTCTTCATCCAGCAGAAGACACAGCTCCTTCAGCTCCAAGTTCTCCCGAATCACCTCCTCCTGTCGGAGTTCCAGCTCCTTGAGCTTCTGGAGGTAGAGGGTCACCTCTTTGCGCATGATGCTGGCGCTGTAGCGCCCAAGGCGCTGCCACTCCCTGGAGACACGCTTTCCTTTCTGACGGTCGTCGTCTAAAAAGCAGCACAAGTCCCTCAGTTCACGATTGTCCTCTTGCAGCTTCTGGTTGATGTCCTGAAAAGGAAGAGAACAACAGGATGACCTCCCAATTAACCATCATGCAGCAGCAGCCCGCTTATGAGAAGATCAATTACTTTGAATCACTACCAGGTTTAGCATTTTTCCCTCTATTCGCTTGACAAAATTGAAAAGGAAATTAAAAAGGATGTGGCCACTGTGCTCTGTTTTAATGCTCTTCCAGGTATCACTCAGATGCTGTGTGCAAACCCAGTGAAATGAAATCCTAATCCTCTCTACTTTTCCCTTAAAAGAGCAGAGTCCCTGTATTCACTGTGAAAGCAGATTAGAATCCTCAATCCCAGACTGCATGGTAAACAGAGATGACACACCCTTGACAATGTTGCATTAAACAACATTAAACAGCCTGCAGCTCCTCCCTCTCCTTTAAAATACCCCCTCCTCCTCTTCCTCTCCCTGTCAAACCCTGCAGCTCCTTCCTCTGTAATTAGGCCGCTTGCATGGGTGGAGGTGACGAGGTCTTGGAGAGAGAGGAAACCAATCCCAGAGCTCTGTCTACTTCAGGCGAGCCTCATCTGTGCTGTAAACAATGTGAACAGGGCATACATTAGCCTTGTTAAAGGCAGCAGTGAGCGGTTATTGAACGTGAGAAAGGCCGCATGCTGCTTCAAAGCAAATGCCAAACTCCTATGGGCTGTTTGTATTCTAACAGGCTGAGGGATGTGCAGGAATTTTCTAGGAATGTGAGGCCTGTGCAGACAGGAAGGCTTCCTGATCATCATTAAGAAGCCACTAATTTGGCTCATCATAGGCTCAGTCCCACAAACACTAAAGACGGAATGTGGCTGCTCTCATTTGCACGAATCTCTCAGAGGCCTACACGCTGAACTTAAGTGCTGTCTTCATCCACGCATCCCTCCTGTCATGCGCGTTCTCAGGTGCGCCCCAAACCTATGACCTCATCCTTTCTCCGTGTGCGCCCCCTCACCTTCAGCCCCCTGATCTCATTTAGGTGCAGCTGGAGGCTGCGGTTGACCTCTCGGATGAGATTCCCGTGGTCCAGAATCACGCTCATCTTGTCGGCCTCAGAACGTCTCAGCCGTCGCACCAGGTCCTCCTTGGTCCACTTGAGCAGATCCTCGTCCGTGATCCCGGAGATGTCCTCCGCAGGACTCTCCGTTTTCGCTATCGACAGCTGCAGCTGCGGCTGGGGCGGCGGAGTCACCTTCTCCATCGGCGCAGCTCCTCCGGCATCCACAAAGGTTACAAAATACTCGGAGGTTCGCTTCCAAGCTCTGCGCGCATCCGCTCCCCGCTCTGCTCAGGGGTGGAAAGCCGTTACCGACAGCAAATCGGTGGCATCTTTTTGGCCTCTGTGTTCGTCCACGCGCTCACACCCTCACCCACGGAGCAACAGCTGACGCTGTCGGCTGGGATCCAGCGCAGAGAAAAGCTTTCTGCTTTATCGCTGCATCATCCTCGCAGCCAGGTGGACCCTGCGGCCGGCGTGCAGCTGTGAATCCAGAATCCGAGTGCGGCGTGAGAGGAGCTGCTGGGAAAGCGAACCTGCCGCCTGCAGGAGAGGGGACGCCGTCCGCTGTGCGAAGAAGAAAAACACACGAAGAGCAAAAAGCTCTCCCCTTCTCTCCTCCTCACCGCCTTCTCCTGCTCTCTCCCTCCAGGGGTTTGCCTCTAATAAAAAAAAAAAAAAAAATACTACCCGGCTGCAGCGCCACCTAATGTTCAGATCAGTTCTTGGAGAGGCAACAGAATGTGCAAAAGAGTGTTATGCAATGCGATTTTTTTAAAAAAAAAAAACATTGTTTTCTCTTAAAATATTAATACTTTATAGTATTTGATGGTAAGTTAATCAATACCTTTTTAATAAACATTTAGAAAAGTAAGTGTTGATGTTCATATGTCTAAGCATTGCATCAGGACGTCCACGTCCACACTTCAGCACCACAGACAGCTACCGAATAATGCCATTTGTGGTCAAACCTAGGCTGTGTCCGAATTCTCTCCCTAATCCCTAACTACTAAAAACTATACAGTGAGGAACTATGTAGTGCCCTGAATTTCAAAAGCAATTCGGACACCATGCTCACTACTAAACAGCGAAAATGACATCACAGATTTCACAAAGGGAAAATCTAATTCATATGAGCGTTTTATGACAACTATTTATGAATACTATGAATTCCTTCATTACTCACCTCTTAGTGCAGTATATAGTCCATTCACCATTCTGTAGTGTTGTCCGAGTCTACTATTCCAAAACCGAGTGCCCTAGAAATTTCCCTAAAGTCTCTGCGAAAAACCAGTGCTCACTAGATTGGTGAATACAGACCACAATGCATTCATTGCCTTTGAACAATTTATTCAAAAACAATTCTTTTAAATGTATGTTTTAATTAATTAATTTTTTATCAATGTTTCTATCATCAGAACATGGTGGATTCATATAGTCATTATAGAACGCTCATATCATTCACTTTGTGAATTTGGTGACGTCATATTCGCTGTTAAAAAAAAAAAAAAAAGTAGAGAGCATGGTGTCCGAACTGATCTATATTCCCCAATCTAGTGAGCATCGAAGCACACTGTTTTTTTGCAGAGACTTATGAGAAATTTCCAGGGCACTCAATTTTGGAATTGTAAATTCGGACAGCTCTACGAAATGGTGAGGACAACATATAATTCACTAGATAGTTAGTAGTGAAGGAATTCAGACATAGCCCTGAAGATGTGTTGTTTTATTTATCTTTGTATTACGCAACAGTTATTTGTCTTTCAGGAAAATAAATCTAACTTATTTAATGAAAAAAATCACATGGAGTTAAAGTTTTTTAAGAGAATTTAAACATAAATAAGGCAAAAGGTCTAGTCAGCTTTTTATTATTATTTGAAAATAAAAGTATAAATAAAGGAATAAAAACGGACTCCACTCAAGTGCAGCTTTTAAGATATTTATTGCCGGATTAAAACAAACCTAAATAAGTTATGATTCAATTGTCAACACTTATATCAATATGATGCAAACTTGTAGAGTGTTAAAAAATAATAATAACTAAAACAAAAATATTATAACAATACAAAACATGTTTGAAGTAGAGCAGGCAGAAACTTATGCCCCTAAACAAGACAATAAAGTTACTTATTATTATTATTATTATTATTATTATTATTATTATTATTATTATCATTATTATTAATAATAACAATAATAATAATATTAATAAAAGGGGGAACATTGAAGGGTGGCAAACAATAAGACCCTTTAAATTAAAACTTGTCAAATTTCAATAAATCAGAGAGTTTCTTAGAATGGATATTAAAGAAGGTTGTTTCGGAGGCTTACTACTACTACTACTACCTCTACTACTACTACTACTACTACTACTACTACTACTAATAATAATAATAATAATAATAATAATAATAATAATAATAATAACAATAATAATGAATGTTAAAAGATAAAAGTACTACTGCAAATAATATGAATAATGTTGTTAATTTTGTAAATAATATTAATTTAAAGTAACTATCTACTGAGTGACAAAAAAAAAGTGGAGTAAAAAATAAAATTCTTTCCTCAATAGTCATCACGGTTGAACTAAATGTGACCAACAGCTCAAAAATGCACCCAACAAATGCCGCTCAGCTCTGTTCACTGAATGCGAACTACATTTCCCTTTTTCCTTTACGTCAACTGCGTTAAAGCAGCGCGGCTACGTCACGAAGAGATAAGCCAATGGGAGATGCCTATTTTCCGAGTAACACGTCATTCTAGTAGAGGGAGAAGCCGGCTGGCAGGAGTCGTCCCCTCATCGACGCTGTTTCTTGTCCTCTGTGTCCGTCTGTTCTACATCTAAATGTTCTAATTCTCTCCGGACACCTCCGCCTCCGTTTGAACCTGAAAACAAATTCACAAAGCAGGTAAGAGCTCGACGGAATGTCGGTCAAAAGCGGGTCACCGGTCTTCGCCTCCATGAGAGCGGACAGGAAGTAGGCTAGCGCAGCGTTCCGTTAGCTAAGTCAGCTAGCCGTACGAAGCAGCGCCGTCTGCGGCGTTGGAACGCCGACGCTTCGGGGAGAAAATGGTTATTGGACGATGATAGACCGGAGCTAATGTTGGCGCTGGAGGAAATGCGTTCAGACCGACATTACGGAGGCTCCGTGGGGCGTCAGCGGTCTGTCGACGCGTCTGTCAGTCAGTTCCGGGGCTCTCGTCACGAGAGACGTGGATTCCGAGCCAGAAATTTGCCAAATCAGGTTTTTGATAGGAAAAGACTTATATTTATCTTAACATATAATTTAATCTAGATGGCATTTTAATGCGAGATTATTTATTTGTAAAGCAAAGTCGTGATCTAAGAAATGGCTTTCTCTTTTGATCCGATATGGTTTATGTTCAGGAAAGACGATTGGACTATTGATCAGGCAGGACAAACAGAGGGGACCTGCTCTTCTGGGGCATCTCAGTGCTCTCCATCGGGGCACATCGATACTCTTCTGGGGCTTCTTGTTCCTTTTCATCGGGGCACTGAGTCATATCAGGACTTTCCTACATGAAGGAATGCCGTGTCGCTTGGGAAGCGTTTCATAACTGTAGTCTGATTACTTTATAATGTTTGTTTTGTGCAGAGACTCTGTCATCAGACAAAACTACAGAAATAGTTTGATATATTTGGTTATTTATGACACCAACGTCTTTAAAAACACTTTAAAATTATGGTTCCCCTTTACGTAACCCAGCTATTAAAATGCTGAAATCAGAGAAAACATAAATGACATCATGTACAGTAATCTCATCATCTTTATTGATGTGAAGTAGTTCAGATGAATATGTTCAGAGGCGTCGCACATCAGGACCGAGGATCAGTAACTACAAACTAGATTAATTTCAACTCACTTCACAAGTTCGAATTAAATTGAATATATGAGTCCACATGGCTTCATTTTATTTACATATATATATATATATATATATATATATATATATATATATATATATATATATATATATATATATATATATTATTCCTTCCAAACCCACTTTGTTTAAACAGTCTTCACACTATTTGTGTTTAAAACTGAAAGGCCTTCATTACAAAAATAGAAATTCTTGCATTACAATCCGTCACAAAACCTGTTTTTAGTTTACAAACAAGATTTTTTAAATTCTCAGGATTATTCGTTGGATTTTGAGTAACTGTTGTTGTAATCCTTAAAGGCTTTCAGAAAAAAATATTTTCTTGCTTTCGTATCATTTGTTTTTTTGTTTTTTTTTTTGTTTGGTTTGTGGTTTTTCTTTCCTTCATGTGCCGAAAACCGTTTTAAAGGTATCTGTTGCGTGTTGACACAGAGATCTGGACTTAGGTCCCCGATAACAGTGTCATAACCGTGTAGATATACTAAAGGTTTGTTTTTACAATACAAATGTTGAGTAACTGTATTAATAGATGCTCTTTAGACAACTTTGTGTATCGTTTCAGTCGATGGATGCATTCCTGTGCATTTGTCCCTGCCCTAAACCAAGGAAGGAGGCTCTTTGTCGATGTAATTGAACACATTAGGTGTGGGACAGGTGTGTGCGCGCCATCACTCACTCATTTTTGTTTGTGTATGTTCCCTCTGAACAGCAGAGTAATTAAAACTAGAAAATAGAACATTGTTCTAATGTTCTTGTCCTGAAAACAATGCATCTTTTTTTTTTGCTAACTGAACGCAGACTCCTCCTTAACGTCAATTACTATTATTTTTTATGGTTCTAGTCAGTCGGCAGCAGAAAACAGTTTGACTCCTAATAAGAAGAAAATTGTTCATAGACAGAATCCGATCGTGTTTTTGTTAAGATTATGCTTCAACAAGAAAATATTCCAATCCACATTCCAGACTCTGTAATGTACTGCAATACTGGACAGAAGACTGATCCTTTATTTTAGAACCACATACTTCTTTTTTTAAAGCATCCTGAAGACTTTGGTTTGAAAGTAGGCCTGCACAATAAATCGCAAGTTTATCGTTATCGCCATATCACGCTGTGCAATGTGCATATCGCAAAATACGGCGAAAACTGCAATAAATGGTTACTGAAATGTGCTAAAACAATTTAGCGGCAGCTTGAAGTATTTCACGAGTCAAATAAACCCTTTTATGCATTTGACCAATCAGATGGATGTTTTTTATGTTAGATGCTCGCTTATTATGTAGACGAGGGTCATTTGGAGTATAATTTAAGTTATGTCGACTCTCATTTAATTTAAACTGTTGCAGTGAAATGGAAATGTTTTTGGTTGTTTTGCTATTTGTTCATTTACCGGCAGTTATATTGTCAAGGCAATGCTAATTATTAATATTGCAAATCGGGAGTTTTCCTCATATCGTGCAGCCCTAGCGTAAAGTCAACATCAGAAGCAGAAGCAGAGTCAAATCTTTCCTCAAGCGGGGAGGGCTTTTGTTCTCTGACTTAACGAGAAAACTCTGACTGTTTGGAAGGAAAAGTGTTGTTGAAAATCAAGGATTCCTTCTCTTGTTTGTTGGTTTGTTTCGGGCCTGCAGACTGTGCACGTTTTTTTCAAATTCTTGAAGAAGTCGTCGGTTTGGTCTGACAGTCGCACAGAGGAGTTGCTACAACAAGCTCCTGGAGAATCTTTGCAAAGGGCGTCACGAATGCTTTATTGACACACCGATCTAAATCGTCCCTGCAAAAATAGTACCTGTCTAATATTTGGACGCACCTTCCCATTCACGTTGGTATTTCAGCGCCGTTCCCATCGTCATTAAACCGGCCGATCTGGTTTTCTGCTGACGCGGTTGTGCGTCAGGCCTCTTATTTTAGCACCAAAGAGGCAGGTTTAAGTATTTAAAGCGGTGACTCTGGTTAGAGACGGCAGCAGAGCTGACAGCAGCGCGTCCAGGCAACAAGTTTGGGGTCTGAAGGATTCATCTCACTGACCTGCTTGGGGTTCTTTCTGTGCCCAAGCTCGACGATGGCCACCTACCAGGAGTTCATCCAGCAGAACGAGGACAGAGATGGGGTGAGGTTCAGCTGGAACCTCTGGCCCTCCAGCCGGCTGGAAGCCACCAGGCTGGTGGTCCCCGTCTCCTGCCTCTTCACACCTCTGAAGGAGAGACCCGACCTCCCCCCGGTTCAGTACGAGCCTGTTCTGTGCAGCCGGGCCAACTGCAAGGCTGTGCTCAACCCTCTGTGGTAAGTTGTCCTCAGAAATGTTGGTTTCTTCTGATTCTTCCGTTTTTAAAAGTGTCTGTTTGAACATTTCATGAACGTTAAAAACTCTTTTCTAATGATCTGACATATTCCAGTTTAAGAGGCAGCTTTTTGTTTGAATCCTCTTCTTACAGTCAGGTTGACTTCAGAGCCAAAGTGTGGGCATGCAACTTCTGCTTCCAGAGGAATCCAGTGAGTGCTGAAGTATTTGACGTCGGCCCCCGCGGCTGACTGCAAGCCGCTGGCATTCTTTTGATGCAGATTGTTAGAGTCTGTCTTTGTGTTTGTGCAGTTTCCTCCTTCTTATGCCGGAATATCAGAAGTGAACCAGCCAGCTGAGCTGATGCCGCAGTTTTCCACCATCGAGTACATTGTTCAGGTAAACGCTTTGACCCCCATGTCTTCAGAGGAGGGGGATGGCTCCCCTTTTATTTAAAACAAAAAAAATATTCTTTATTGTTATAGATGGGGAAAATGAAATCATCTTTCTGTCCTCTTCACAGAGAGGCCCTCAAACCCCCCTGATCTTTCTGTACGTCGTTGACACGTGTTTGGAGGAAGAGGACCTCCAGGCTCTGAAGGGTTCTCTTCAGATGTCCCTGAGCCTGCTGCCCCCCAACGCCCTGGTTGGTCTCATCACCTTTGGGCGAATGGTCCAAGTTCACGAGCTCAGCTGTGAAGGCATTGCCAAGAGCTACGTGTTCAGGGGCACCAAGGACCTCACCTCAAAACAGATCCAGGTTGGTCCTGGAGAGAATCAGGAAAATTAGGTTGATAATGGATAAAAACGGAGGATGAAGCCCGATGAAGGTTTGAAACGTCTCTTCATCTGCACGTCTGCTTTCAGGAGATGCTCGGTTTGATGAAGCCTGCAGCCACCGGACCTCAAGGTCGTCCCCTGGCTCCCCAGGATGCTGCTGCATCGTGCAGGTAGGAGGGAGGCAACAACACATCCCAGACACCCCAGTCTGTTTATGTTGAGCCATTCTTAAGACTCCTGCGGGTTCTTGTCCAGGTTCCTGCAGCCCGTCCACAGAGTGGATATGAATCTGACAGACCTACTGGGGGAGCTGCAGAGAGACCCCTGGCCCGTCCCCCAGGGCAAACGGCCACTCCGCTCCACCGGTGTCGCCCTTTCTGTTGCCGTTGGCCTTCTGGAGGTACTATAATCCCTACAGACATCCCTCCTCTCCCTCCCATGCTCTGCATATAAAAACGAATTAGCGCCTGGTTGTAACATGAACTTTGGCCGCTCCACCACAGCTGGGCCACATGTCAGCGCTCAGAAAGACGCACGGCGCCTGATAATCATCTGGTGCTGTAACCGTAGATTTACTCTCAGTTCAAAGGCTGCTTCCTTTTTGCCATCTGTCTTTTCCCTCCTCATCCCCTCTCTTCCTATTTTGATAATCTGTCCGGTTACGCAACTCAGAGTGTCAAAGATCAAACCCCCGCTAAAGTCTTCATCAGCCAGTGGCTGATATGTGCCGATTCCTTCTCCTTCCCTGATTCCGAGCAGCAGAAACCCGCTTTCCTCTCTTCTGTGTAAAATCTCTGCTGGTGTGGAGCATCAAACCACTCTGTGCTGTACTTTCCCAGACTCCTGCCCTGTAGAACAGGACTGTTGTCCCAAACTCCTGCCCTGTAGAACGGGACTGTTGTCCCAGACTCCTGCCCTGTAGAACAGGACTGTTGTCCCAGACTCCTGCCCTGTAGAACGGGACTGTTGTCCCAGACTTCTGTGTTGTCGTCAACTTTTGCCTGCTTTGCAGCTGCTTCCCTTTCAGCTGCATTCTTTGCATGTTCAAGTCCAGAGCAGGGGAATGTAGGTGAACGATGTTTGGAATCCCAAACGTGTCACGTTCTATAAGAATGCTGCTCCCACTGGAGTCAAATCTGTGATGTGAAGCAGCAGTCTGAGGAATTAAATCTGCTCCGGTCTCCCTTTCAGGGTACGTTCCCCAACACGGGGGCTCGCGTGATGCTCTTTGTGGGCGGGCCGCCCACGCAGGGCCCGGGCATGGTGGTGGGGGACGAGCTGAAGACTCCCATCCGCTCCTGGCACGACATCCAGAAAGACAACGCACGGCACTTAAAGAAAGCCACAAAGGTGACAAAAGCACAAGAGCTTTTTGTCTTTTTTTTTCTTTTCTTTTCTTTCCTCTCCTGACTTTGTCTTGATGCTCCACAGTTCTATGAGGCTCTGGGCAACAGGTCGGCGGCCAACGGCCATTCCATCGACATCTACGCCTGCGCTCTGGATCAGACCGGACTCCTGGAGATGAAGTGTTTGTCCAATCTCACCGGGTACGTCAACTCCCGCCGCCTGCCAGTGTCCAACCTTCTACCCTGAGTGGGGGCAATAAAGCTTGTGTCTCTTTTAGTGGCCACATCGTCATGGGAGACTCCTTCAACACCTCGCTCTTCACACAAACCTTCCAGGGAGTCTTCAGTAAGGACTACAACGGAGACTTCCGCATGGCCTTTGGTGGCGTCCTGGAGATCAAGGTAAAGGGGTCGCTTGCTCGCCGTCGTTTCCTGGCAGAATGTTTCCCGTCCATCAGAGGAGCTGACGCCTGCCGTCTCTTTGCAGACGTCCAGAGAACTGAAGGTTTGCGGCGCCATCGGGCCCTGCGTTTCCCTCAACTCAAAGGCCCCCTGTGTTTCAGAGAATGTGAGCCCCTCCCACGTTACACTGTGGACCCCCTCCCTCACCCTGAGCTGTCACTCATCAGTGTTTGTTTTCTGTAGGAGATGGGCATTGGGGGAACAAACCAGTGGAAGATGTGCAGCCTCACCCCCTCCTCTACTCTGGGCATTTACCTTGAAGTTGTGAATCAGGTAAACGTCTCTTTGGTCATGAAGCCCATTTCAGGATGAGAGCTGAACTGATCTGGATTCTCTGCACTTAAAGGCAGGAATGAGGTCAAACTGGGTTTTCTGTTCTGTCTTTTGTAGCACAACGCTCCCATCCCCCAGGGGGGCAGAGGCGCCATCCAGTTTGTCACCCAGTATCAGCATTCCAACACTCAGAAGAGGATACGGGTCACCACCATCACCAGGAAGTAAGAGTCCTTTAAATTCCTAATCATTTTCAGATGATTTCAAACTGGGTCAACGTCGACACACCTGTATCGACAGGCACACCTGTACTCATTCCTGCCTCTTTCTGCCCCCCTCCCTCAGCTGGGCAGACGCGCAGTCTCAGATTCAGCACATTGAGTCCTCGTTTGACCAAGAGGCGGCCGCCGTGCTCATGGCTCGCCTGGGGGTCTTCAGGGCGGAGTCAGAAGAGGGCCCCGATGTTCTCCGCTGGCTGGACAGGCAGCTGATCCGCCTGGTGAGTAATTCTGCCGATATCTCGTCGGACCGGAGATGAGAATGAGGATGCATATCTGCCATAGCTGAGGGTGTGAGGCCGCGGCCCCGCCTTCATGCTGGTATTTGATGTTATTGTGATTGGAATGCTGGGTATTTAAGCAACGTTTCATCCCTCAGTGTCAGAAGTTTGGGCAGTACAACAAAGAAGATCCCACATCGTTCAGGCTGTCAGAGTCCCTGTCTCTGTACCCACAGGTAAGCCCGCCCTCTAGCGGCCATTGGTGGTAAACCGGCTCAGACTAGGTCGGGTTGGTTTTTCTATTGCCAGGGTTTACGTTTGTTGTCCCTCCCCCTGCAGTTCATGTTCCACCTGCGGAGGTCGCCCTTCCTGCAGGTGTTCAACAACAGCCCCGATGAGTCGTCCTACTACAGGCATCACTTCACCAGGCAGGACCTAACCCAGTCCCTCATCATGATTCAGCCCATCCTGTACTCGTACTCCTTCCACGGACCACCAGAGGTCAGCCTCGCTCCCCCCACCCATCCGTAAGTCTCCCACCGGGGCTTCTGTATGAGTCCTGACCCTGTGACCCTGTGTTCTCACAGCCCGTGCTCCTGGACAGCAGCAGCATCTTGCCGGACCGCATCCTGCTGATGGACACCTTCTTTCAGCTGGTCATCTACAACGGAGAGGTGGGACCTTCTCCTTCAGCTTCCATTTTGCTCAAACTAGCACAGCGTTAGACTTACAGCGTGTGTGTGTTTTGTTTTGGCAGACTATTGCACAGTGGCAGAAGGCGGGCTACCAGGAAATGCCAGAGTACCAGAACTTCAAGCAGCTCCTCAAGGCTCCGCAGGACGATGCCAACGATATCCTGGAGACGCGCTTCCCCATGCCGCGTTACATCAACACTGAGCACGGCGGCTCGCAGGCGCGCTTCCTGCTCTCCAAAGTCAACCCATCACAGACGCACAACAACCTCTACGCGTGGGGACAGGTGCGCGCTCACGGCACACACAGCACACACCTCCGTTTGTTTAAGGCTTTACACGACTGCGTCAGAGGGGGCGGGGCTTCAGGGTGTCTTTTCATCCTGAACATATTTGAAGCAGAGCCAGAAATGACGGTAAAACTCGGAGGTGACTCAATTAATGCGGAGATGACTGGAAAAGTTCAAAAGAAACGAAAAACACAGAAAAAGAGGACAAAGCATAAAACCTCAGAGGTCAATTTGATAAAGACGGTTAAGAGATGAGCCTAAAAGCGCGTGGAGACCATTTAATGTTTAAAATTGGATGTCCAAAAGTCACATCTGAGGAAAAAAAAAAGGCTTATGGGAATTATTTATTGTAAATAAGATATCTTTGGAAAAAACAGCCCTGAGTGTGTGACAGTGAAGGTTTAGCTTCCCCGTTCTATTCAAACAGATGCGTCAGACGTCGGGACGTCTGCTTCTGCCGAGGCTGAAGCATTCACAGAACCTGTCCGGGCTTGGTCAGACAAAAGTCTGGAAGATGTTAGGAATCCTCTGGATGGGGTTGTGGGATTTCTGCTCCCTTCCTGCCGTGGATCGTGGTGTTTGTGAAGCGAGCACCTGCTTTGGAGTTGACGTGTTTTCCTCTCTTCCTGCAGGAGTCGGGGGCTCCCATCCTGACCGACGACGTCAGCTTGCAGGTCTTCATGGACCACCTGAAGAAGCTGGCAGTTTCCAGCTCGGCGTAAACGCAAAGAGGAACGCCACATTCCCGTTCAGCTTTCAGGATCCATCGACATTTCCCTGACTTTTGTGAACGAGCCAGACTCACACAGTCGCCTGTTTGTACTAAATCGATTCTCACTTTGTTCTATTGTGGCCTGTGGGGTCCATAACAAGGTTCCTGTAAAGAAATACATTTTCATAGAAGAAAACATATTTATGTGAGTGTATGAAGCTAAATAACGTGTCTCTGAAAGTCTGGAGCGACCAGACTGATGTTTGTCTTAAATGAGTGTCTGCTGAGTATGTCTGCTTTGTCCATAGCTGAAAATGATATGTAGAATGTTTTTGAACAAATAAATTATGATTGCATCACGAATGCTCCCTCAATCTAGTGATTACTCTTCATTTGATGGACATTAAAGTTCCTTCAAGGACTATACTTGATACGTGTTTTCCAGGAAGACTTCCGCTGAACGAGGATCATGTCTGCAGGCAATCAGCTGAGCTGAGGCTGCTTGTCTTCCGTTTGGGTTCATTTTCTACTCGATGACCATCTGCTGTTTTGCCCTCGCTGACCTTTGTTGTCTTTGTAATCAAAGGAGGGCTGAAGAAGGGACCAGTTTTTCCATGAAGCGCATGCAGAGAGCTTCTAACAGAGAACAAGCAGTCTGTGCTTTGAGGCTGAGAAACCTCCTGAAAATTCACTTTTTTTGTAAAAGCAGCAGACGGAGAGCAGCTTCTGTCCTTTTGACTGCAGCAGAAACTGCTGAGAGGAAGAGATTGCAACATGTTGTCACAACACTGCATGGCGTGTCTCCGTGCAAATGTAGGGCAACAATATCCCCAAACAATGGTGATGTTTCCTTGGCTTTGGTTGCAGATGTAAAGCCCACATGACACACAATCAAAACAGGCGGTGGCAGGCATCGCTGTAAGCTGATTTCAGAGCAGACAGTATGATTTCGAGGATCAGTGAGTGACAGATTATGAAGACTAATCCTTCAGGGCTACGTGTTAAAAGGCAAATTCTACTCTTATCAGCTTTAAGCAGAACTTGCAGCAGAAATAGAAATGAGGTCTGCGGCGACGATGAAGAGCTTAGGCCTCACTGTGCTTCGCTCTGAAGCCACATATGCTCCAGGAGAGACTCACAAGATGCAGCGTGACAACTTTGGAGCTTTTTTTGACACATCATGTGCACAATACCAAAACGCAGCACACATTCTGCAGTTTACATCAAGCTTTTGCACAGGAGTTCAATGACTCCGGCTCATACAGAGACAAGCTGGCTGACCTGCTGGGCTCACTTGCTGCATCCTGAGCTTCACACAATCAGAACATTTTCATTTCTTTACCCTTTTTTCTACTCAGGCTTTGGCAAAGCTGCTGCCTTCTTATCTTTGAAGAATCCGTTCAAGTTAAGAATTCACAGAAATCTATTCTGGCTTCTGTGCATTAAAACGTTTCTGCAGGGTTACGTCACTCTACATGTGGTCAGATTAGAAATTCAAGATCTATTTTTGCATGAACTACAAGTGCTTTTCATCTCAGAATTTCGTCACAGAGTCTAAAGCTGACGCCACTAAGGATCTTTTCTTCATTTTGGTTTATCCGATTGAGACGAGCAGAGATGATCTCAAAACCTCAGTCCCTTCTTTGTAATGAAGAAAAACTTTGGTTGAAAGACTAGTTTTTAACATTCTCATACATTTTATATCAACCATCAAATTCATTTTAATATCCTACAGATAATCTGATTGGATAGAAAAACGCGTTGCCTTCCTCTACCTCCTAAAATGAAGAGCTTCATCGTGTTTGTGGAGAACTACTTTTATCCATCCATCCATTTTCCATACCTACTTAATCCCTTTTGGGGTCTCGGAGTTGCTGGAGCCTATCCCAACTATGCATTGGGATAAAAAAAACCCACAGAGAGAACACAGATGGACGCACATGGAGAAAAGAGACCCAGGATTAGAACTAGAACCTTCTCACTGTGAACAGAGAGTGCCAACCGCTACCCCACAGCACAGCCCTTGAGAAACACTTATTTTATTCAAATTACCTGTCAATCAAAGTAAATACATTCATGGAGAAGCACTTTTTTGTGCAAACAGAAAAAAAAGCTGTGGGACGTCCAACCCCAGGCCTGTGCTGGCATGGACACTTGGCCGCTCCCCTATGTGAAAGGGTGCAAGCCCACTGCTTAAAATAGCATTAAAGTTTGTTCAGAAACAGCCGTTCAGTAGAATCCCAGTCGGACTTGAGTCCAGACTTTGACTAGAGCCCTCCAGAATCTCCGGGATGTCTGTTTGAAGTCAGTGGGACCAGCTGTTGGGATGATTGCTCTGCTGCAGAAGCACCTGGCTCCTGAGCTCATGAGCTGATGGAGAGCGATCTCCTGTGCTTTGAGACTGACAGGGAAGTGCAGAATTCATGATTTCATCATAAAGGACAAATGAGGCCCACATCACAACACACCATGTCTGACACTTGTTCTGATGTATCTTTCCAGATGTAATTCACCTTCAGGGGTTTAGTTTCAGAATATTTAATCCAGACTTTTTTGTGTGTTTTTCCCGCTCAGCAGTGTTCTTCTCATTAAACTCTCTGTTTCATCCGAAACGGTTGAATCATCTTCTGCTTCTTTGTTGACGTCTGGGAGGAGCCCTCGCCAATCTGTTTCTCCCCCACATTGAATTTAATTTTGAAAACAAAAGATGTCTGTTTATTTCCTCTCCTCTGATGATGGCATCATATCTCAGCTTGTTTGAAGATGAATGCTTCACATTTTTCCATCAAGATGTGATCGCCGTTTGTCTAACAGACAAAAACTTCAAAAACCCTACAGTGTCCTCGAAAAGAAACTGTATTCAGACTGGTATTTAAAAAAAAAGTTCAGGAATGTTTTTTAAAATAAGATTTGACTTTTTAGCTACAAGGTTATCATGGAGTCAGAGAGATGCAGATCTTGAACATGTTGTGGTTTCAGTGAAAGTCTTTTACCTCTCACACTGACCACTTGCTAAAAAAGCTAAAAGCACTTCTGGGTTTTTACTACAGAAATAAATCTTGTCTAAGCCCAGGTGTGAGGAAAAGACTTGTTCAGAGCACTTTCCTCCCAATTTTGGATTATGGGGACATTCTGTATATGAATGCTGCCTCGTCAACTCTCCGTAGTCTGGACACAGTTTACCACAGTGCCCTGCGTTTTATCACAAACTCTGCATACAGAACCCATCATTCTGAACTGTACTCTCTGCTCTCTTGGTCTTCACTCAAAGTCAGGCGACAGAAACACTGGCTAATATTCACCTATAAGGCCATTCTCGGCAAACTACCTCAATATCTGTGCCGTCTTCTTTCTCCGGTTAACAACATATATAACTCTCGTTCCTCACTCAAATTGCTTCTTTATGTCCCTAGATTCCTCAGTGAATTAGGAAAAACTGCCTTTTTCCATTGCAGCTCCGCTTTCCTGGAATAATATTCAAAACTCTCTGCATTTAAGTGACCTTATTCCCTTGAATTGTTTTAAAGCAAAACTTTCTGAGCTTTTAAAAGAAACATGCACATGTCACCCTTGACCTATCTGCACCACTTTTATTTAACCTATTAGTCATTGTCCTACTGTTCATTTCAATTTTAATTGCATTTTATTGTATTTTGTAATGTATTTTTATATTTCAGTTGTTTAACTGTATTTTATTTTGTATTGATGCCTTTTGGCCCAGGTCTTCCTTGAAAAAGAGATGCAGTCTCAATGGAACTTCCTGGTAAAATAAAATAAAATGAAAAATGAAATGAAAAGTCCTGTTTCAGATAAGTACTCCTTTGCCCCATGAGCACAGGTTTCGTGACCTCTCCAAGGTGCTGCTTTGGCAACTTCTGGGAAGGAACGAGCTCCTGATGATGGGCTCATCCACCGAAGCTGTGATGAAAAGAACTCTGAGTGCTTCAGCAAACCAAGAGATTTCTGACCAAGTTTTACTAAGCAGAAAAATTCAAAACTGCTATTTTTTTCTCTCCAGTCTATTTGGTTAGCCATCATTCTTTTTTCTTCTCACTGCTGCTGTTAACTTCAATATAAGCAGGAGTTCATTGGTTTATGGGCCAACAAAAAAGGTATATCAATATAGTACAAATGTATATATTTCTTATCTGTTCTCTTTTGCAGAGAAAATAACGTTGCTGTTGTTATTTGTTTATTTAAATCAGTAACAGGATATATCCACATTTAAAAAAAAAAAAAATAAATATATATATATATATATATATATATATATATATATATATATATATATATATATATATATATATATATATATATATATATATATATATATATATATATATATATATATATATATAACATCATGGCATTTTAGGCTAATTTCCACCTTTAGTCCTTGAAAAAAAGATATCAGAAAGCAAAACAGTCAATTTATCAATCATAGAAGCAACAACCAAGGAAAAAGTAGACAAAGAACAAAAATAGACACATGAAAAGAAGTGGACAGAAAAAAACATAAACTTGTGTACAGAGGTGTGGTGGCGGCCATGATTTTATCTCTCCTTGTCAGTTGTCTTCTTGAGTTGCAGGTGTGAGACGCTCTGTAGGAGAACACAGCCTGGCAGAAGGCGTTCTTCCTAAAAGGAACCGTACGCCCCCCCCCCCCCCGGAAACAACAGAGAATTTCAGGCGCAAGACAGTTTGAATGTTTCATCTGTGACCAGGAAGGTGATCTGGACGGCCTTCGAGGAGTAATGACCATGAAACTGAACAATAGGGTCAAGGAGTGTGCTAAGTCTCTCAAAATTACTATTTCTGTCCGTTTTTGGTATTTTAATCTCTACACACAAAATATGTCCTACTATTGATGTTACATGTGCAATTCAGATGCATACAACAACTACAATGGCAAAAACGAGAAAAAAAAAATAACAGGAGTTTCCAAAATTAGAAAAAATAGTCACCATGCCAAGAAAAATACAACTGGACACTGGTGGAAGGTTGGCGCCAGTGTTAGGCAGCGGAGCCGCCACCAGTGTGAGTGTGAATGGGTGACTGTAAAGGGCTTTGGGCCTCCAAAGAAGGTAAAAAAAAAAGCACTATATAAGTATACGTCATTTACCATTTAAGATCTTTAAAATCCACCAAGTAGGTTTATTTCTTATAAAAACAATAGATTTGGAAGGTTATTTGACAAGTTTCCTCTACAGAATCATTGTACCAAATCTGGTGCTTGCATCACGATTTGCAGGATCCGTTCTGTTATCTGCCCCACTGTTGGGCCTCCTTGTTATAGGGTGTAGCCTAAGGACCCACACTGGATGAAGCTCATCGAGCCCCACAAAGCCAACTCACCCATCCAGTGGCTCCAATTTAGTGTCACAAATATTATTTGATATTTGTTTCCCTGAGCTGCAGCAAACATCTTCAGATCTGGAGGAACTTCTCTGACCTGAACCGTTGACTGTCAGTACTTCATAAACAGTATTTGCTGAGCAGAGCCAAGTCATTGGACAAGCAGTGTCCTTCCCTCAGACTGCGGTGAGCTGTCGGCAGCAGCCACGGGCTGCTTTAAAGACACACTACACTGAAGGAGGGTGCTAGCTGAGGGTGTTTCATTTTTCCGTCATCAGAGGAGTCCATATCCACATTAATCCTGCAGAAAGGCTTTAGATTTGACTGTCATACATAAAGCCTGAATGCAGCCCAGTCATTTCTCTTCATCTGGAGCTGATTCCATTAGAATCAGATGCTCCTTTGGGGAGGTGGGCAGCCCTGTTTCCCCCATTTCCACATTTGTGTTTGTGTGCAGCACAGAGTTTCCAGCTGAGGTAACTGAGAAGTCCTGCCTGTCTGACCCCGTTTCATCAGGATTGAGAACACTCTGCACTCAGGCTCAAGTAATCCGTCTTTCAGCTGTAGAGGAACCAGCAGCAGCACACTTCAGATAGCTGTCACACACAGTCAAAGGGGTGCGGTCACCCACTAAGTGCCCTGACTGAAATACTGAAATAAAGGTGAGCATGAAGACAACCAAATGGGATGTTATGTCCCCCAGCTGGAGCCGCACTCACGCCCTTGCAGACAAATCTGGGTCAAAGTGTCAGAGAGCAGAGTCTCCAAATCCAAATCAATCTGCCACTCCAAAGTGAAACCATCCATTTGTGAGGAGTTTAGGTGCAGCTGGAGGCAGCAACACCACCAGAGCCAGCTGGTTTTTCGACGGCTAACGAATGACGGAGCTTTTATGCTGTGGGAGGAGCTCAGTCTGCATCTGTTGTTGTGGGAAATTCTTCATGAACTTGCTTTATTTTAAAACCTTTCAAGCATTTTACTTGATCCTTTTTGCAATTTGTTGTAGTAACCTGATTTAGTTTTCTTAGCAAATGTGACCTCTTTTTACTATAAGACCACCAGCTATATATCTGTAGTGTATACTTCCTTTGTGTGGATGTTTCCTGGAACATATTTTTACATGCTGAGTTTTGTTTAATCTTTTACCAGACAAATAGAGACGGAACTTGAACAAGAAATGTCATTTTGTGCTTTTGCATTTTTGCGAATTTTGGTATGTTTATTCAGACATGACATGTAGATTTTATATTTTCATTTAATGTCTGTATTTATGACCCATTTAACATTTGTTATTTAAATGTATGTTGAAGGTTTCATTTAGAATAATGATAAGTATTTAGAGCAAATGTTTATTTTCAGATGTAGCGTATGAGGGCAACATGTTGCATTTTTGTTTCACATCATAGGCACTGGACACTTCATTGTGTCAATTATTGATTTATAATTGAGTGCCATTTTGTATCTGGTGCAGATTATTGTTTTTGAGGCAGCAGTAACAAATTGATTTTGTCTGTAAGAACAATTTACGTTCTATCTATCCATCAATCCATCTATCCATCCATCCATCCATCAGTATGCTCCTGACTGACACATGCAACACGTTTGTAAAAAGAAAAAAAAAACAATGAGGAAAGGAGTTTTCTCTAAACTGTGAGCTTGTTTACTTAGCCAGTTCCTTCCAGCGCACGCTGTTATGTGAAGCCGACTGTTGGATCAACTTTACGCACGGCCTCTTGCTGACTGTCACACACAGAGGGAGGCGTGCGCGCGCGCGGGGGGCTAGGGGTGGGGGTGTCAGAGAAGAAGCATCATTTGAAAATCCCACATCGATTCAAGCTGCAGTCAAATCCTCTGACAACGTGACGTCCGGCAGGCTGGACGCTCGTGGGCCCGCGCGTGTGACTGCGCACGGGCATGTGTCGGAGCGTCATGCGGGAGTCCTGTAGAGTCGCTGGAGCTTGGTAGGGTCCGAGTGGGCCTGCTGCATCAGCTGCTGACTGTGGACCGACACTTGGGCTCGTGCGTCATTTCCAGTCGGCCCCCATGAACTGTTCGGTCCGGTGCGCGCCACGGCACCCGTCTCCAAGACAATGAGATCCAGGACGCTCCTGTCCCTCAGCCTGAACTTCCTAGCGCTATTCTTCGCCATCACCGCGTTCCTCTCCACGTACTGGTGCGTGGGCACCCAGCGGGTGCCCAAACCCAAGTGCAGCAAGCTGCGCACGCACCAGTGCATCGACTACGGCGTGAACGAGACCGACCCCAACAAGGTGGTCTACAGCTGGGAGACCGGGGACGACCGCTTCTTGTTCCGCCAGTTCCACACCGGCATCTGGATCTCCTGTGAGGAAAACATCCACGATGAAAGTAAGAGCAGGTGTGTGTGTTTGAGAGTATGAGTGCGCGCGTGACATTTTAAGGGTTCTTAACTGCTCCTTTAGGTCATTTTATTACTTGACCATACTTTATTACACATTCATTGTCAGCCTGCTTGACTGCGCTTTAGTCTGCTTTAAGTTTGTGCCATGAATTGCACACAACACGCCTTATTGTGAAACTGCGTGCGCAAAATCCAAAAACAAGGGGAATTCCCCCCCCCCCCAGATTTTTCTTAGATATTTCCCTTTCTTCACATATTTTTGTCAGTTTCCATTAGTTCTTGACAAACAAGTTTAAACTTTTACTCATTAGGGGAGTATTTATAGTAGCATTTACTCATTTTCTCTTGCTTCGATCATATTTTTTCGACATATGCTTATAGTATACTATTCTTCTTACTTCAGATCTTTTTTGGTTTTTCGCAAGTTATTAAAAAAAAACTGTTGCAAACATATTTTTATTCATACAAGCCGTATGAAACATTGTTGGTTTGGTCTGGGTCATTCTGTTAATTTCCCAGCATCTTCATCATACTTCTGTATCATCGTTACAGACCTGACAGCACATGCTTCCTCATGAAGTGTCACTGCCATGTTGGAGTGGGGGGGTGGGGGCTGAGCAGCTTGAGTGAATGAGGATTACGTAACTTGATGAGTTTTTCCTCAAAACAGCTGCCGCCCTTCTTCCACCTGATTAACAAACTCCTCTTAAAACAAATCCTGGCCATGTGACGCTCGGCCGATTAGAGCAGGAAAGCAGGCGGCTTGAACAGACCGACGGTGTCAGCAGAGCATCTCACTTGCCTGCTTTTGTTGCATCAGTCTTACCAAACACCGGCTGGTGGCGGTGACTGACAGGTCACACTTCCTCTGTGAGACCACCTGCACAGAACTGCCAATCAACGGCAGATTATAGAGCCTGTGTGGCATCTGCTGAGCAGAGAGAGTATTGATGTGCTCCAGTTTTCTTTGGTTAATCCCAATACTGTTTTTGCCCGCTGCAATGATAGCCGTTCTTCTCTCTGTCCTTCTGTCAGGTGAGAGATGCAGAAGTTTCATCGATTTGGCGCCTGCATCAGAGAAAGGTGAGTGACACACGCCGCGCAATACATATACAGAGCTGTCTACTTTCCAGTCACGGTATTGAACCCTCGTCCACACTAACTGACACCAGTTGTTGTAATGTAAACGGATAAAAAGCATTTAAGGCGTCAAAATTAGGATTTATTTATCTTAACAATCAAAAAACAGATCAAGGCAGCAAATCAGAAAAAGAAGGTTTTCATTTAAAATTGATTTGGATAATACTTCAAAGAATTAAATATATCCTAGATTTGGTTTATGTTTAAAGTAGAGGAGTGGTTGTTCAATGCTCTGTGAGGTAAAGCCAAAAAACATTCTCATGAGAACAGATCTGCTGTGACAAAAAATCACTGAACCTTTGAAATGCTACTGGACATTTCATGATCGGAAAAGTGAGTGTTCGAGTTTCTGTTCAACCTACTAGTTTTTCCATTCATCCTCCTCGACCTCAAAACTCAAAACTAGCTCAGGCCTGCTTGCCTTGAAGGTGTTAAAAAAATGTATGCTCTGAATTTACTGCCTGGATGCCCTGAAATGGTCAGGACCTCACATGTTAAAGTGTCAGTTGAATGAGAAATCTGCCACGAACACAGATCAAGGCAGCTTTCCTTCTCAGTCTTCTTTCTGACAGTCTTTCTCAGCTGTGATCCTGCTTCTACACTTCCTGCCTCATAACGCCAAAGATTAGGCATTTCAACTATGGAAAGGTAAATTGGAAAGTTTGCCCCCCCCATCCCTCAATTAGTCCAACTTTTTGATGATAAACTTTGACTGCCCTCTCAAGAAGAGCTAAGCATGAGACCCTGGGTGCTCTTAGGAGCTCGTTCAGTCAGACTTTAACACTTCGCTGCAGGAAGGAGTGCTTTTGCAATTGCTATTAGACTCTACAACATCTCAAAGACACTGGATAATAAATATTTTTGTTTCTTTTTTCTGTTTTCCCTACTATCTGTTGTTTTTAATAGAGTTATTGTAACAAGGTAATTTCCTCTTTGTGGGATCATTCTACTCTTTTCTAAAACACCCCTTAGCAAAAGCTGTTTGGCCAACCCAGACTTGCGGCAGATAAAAAATCTCCGATCAACAGTTTTTACAAAAATTAAAAAAACAATTTTCAAATATTTTGGTTGGATGAATTCAAGGAATATCCAGTCTACGGCCTCAACGTAACTTGATCTTTTTCAAAGTTCATGTAGAGCAGTGTGATAAGGTCAGGGCAGCGTCCCTCTGAAGTCTGATACACCAGTTATAGGAGATCTAAAAGCTGCTGGCCTTGGTTAATGAAGTCATTTTAACACAAATCATAACCACAGATGTCAGTGCAATGAAATGCTGTGAGACACACCACCTATTAGAAACACCTTCAATACAATCAAACCGAGCAACAGCGCTAAATCAGCTCTAGTGGAAATGAGGAGAGTTATTTTCATGATGTTTAGAAGGCTTTTTTTTGCAACATGATTGACATCTCAACTGGAGGAAGTAGAGCTGTGACGGTGTTGGATTTTTGATCACCGCAGTGATGAACCACCAGGGGGCGCGGTGTTGCGGTTAACCGCAGCCCCCCCCCAAAAAAAACAAAAAAAAAACAAAAAAAACCACAAAATCCCCCGGCGGCCACATCAGAAATAAATACAATTACAACGTAGTATTCTTTATTGACAAATAACAGTAACAACTAACTACTATCTAACTAATGAACTAACTATGTAGGTGTTGTAGAATGACTGTGTGTGAGCGCTGTGTCGTGTGTAGAACTAGGAGGAGGAGCGCACACGTGTGTTGAGGGTGGGTGTTGATCCTCCTGCAGCGGACAGCTCTCTAGCTGCATGCGAGGCAACATTTAGTGATTTTCATCGCACTTTAACAGA
Organism: Oryzias curvinotus; assembly: GCA_023969325.1. Taxonomy (NCBI): domain Eukaryota; kingdom Metazoa; phylum Chordata; class Actinopteri; order Beloniformes; family Adrianichthyidae; genus Oryzias; species Oryzias curvinotus. The sequence continues at coordinate 5,263,990 of CM043710.1, read as the reverse complement.
GCGCGTTCATGTTTGGTGTTACAGAGTGACTGAGAACAGTAATACCCCCCCCCAACACAAAATCCTCCGGCGGGTGGCCGTGTCGCACACTTAAGAACGCACGCAGCTTGTAATAGAAAAGAATGCAATGGAAATGAATAATTAGAATGCAGTTAATTTGTTGTATTTTCTCATGAGACGGAAACCTCTGTTGTAGAATGAGTGTGTGCGCTTCTGAAAGCGCGCTCCTTTGTGTGTGAGAGAGCCGCGTGCAGCGCAAAAGGAGACAGCGAGAGCGCGGGCGAGACAGTGACAGGCGCCGTGGGAGAAAAGGAGAGACGAGTCTGATAGAAAGAAGGAAAGTCTGAACACAGGACTAGCAGAAAAAGTAAATTATTAGCAAAGATGAATGTGTTTAATGTGTTTATTATAGTTCCAATCACGGACCATATGCTGAACTAAAAAAAAAAAAAAAAAAAAAAACCAAAAAAAAAGTGCGGTGATGACCTCATCACCGCGGTGATGCGGTGATGCGGTTATCGTCACAGCCCTAGGAGGAAGGCAATAAGACAGAATCACCTGGAAAAAGGAGAAGCGCTGTCAAACTGAGAATTTTAAGACCCACTCCAGTGAAAATCATGTTTTGGTGATTTTAACATGTTCTTGTAGCCTTTTTTTCATGATGGAGAATTTTAACATTAAAACTGCGTTTCTGAGTATTTTTCTCTATTCAAATTGAGATGGATAAGAACAGAGGAAAAAGGGCCGTTTGAAAAAGCTTTATTTTGAGAAGCAGCGACTGAAATGGGCGGACCCAAGGCTTCCTGCTCTGCTCCATTTTAAAGCAGACAAATAGATCCATGTACGTCTTTGTTTTCCTCGGTTAAGCTGGAATCTGGATCAAAACTGTACGGCTGAATAGCTCTGATATTGCTCGCCATTTTTGTTCCTCCGCTAATGTTAGCCTGGGCTTGTAAGGGGCTGTAAGCTAACGGGAGAAAGTGTAACCAAAGATGATGGGAAATCAGCAGAGGCTTACTGTCTGCTTTTGCTCTGCTGAAACTATGTCCCTAGGAAACGACACAAGTTTTTTCATTTTGGCTAAATATGGAATAATTATAAATAAAGACCACTGTGATTGCTTTTACAACAGCTCAAAATATGATTGAAGTGGGACTTCAAGAACAGAATTAGAGTGTTCCCTAAATCCCTAAATCCCTAAATCACCTTATGTGGTCTCGCTGTTGCGCAGTTTTATTTTAAGTGGAGTTTACATGCCTTTTGTTGTTTCCATCCACAGCACTGTGGCTATGTCCAAATTCCTACCCCTAATCCCTAACTACAAAAAAATTATCGTATTTTCCGGACTATAAGTCACCCTTTTGTTCATATTTGGCAAGGGGTGCGACTTATACTCCGCAGCGACTTATATTAGAAATACATTGAAATAAATACATTGTTAACCCTCCGGTTATGTTCATTTGTGAGGAACAGAGATGATGTTCCTGGTCAATTTGATGGATGAGGTATGTTAAGTGTTAAGAGTATGTTAAGTGACTCAGAGAATCAGCAAACTTTTTTTTACAGTAAGATCTTGAAGGCTAACAACATAATATTCTATTTTCCAATTATCTCATAGATTCAGAAATGCAATAAAAATGACAACTGTTTCTACAAATACAGGATGAAAACAGAGTATTAGTTGGCCAATGATGCTTCATGAAATGAATAAATAAATAAGTATGAGAAAGAATTACCGTGAAATTATGAGATAAACAGTCTGCTATGATTGTGTCATATGAGGTTGGGCAAGTTATTAGTTCTTGGTCTCAGATTTTGTCAAATAAATTTCCCGTCAAAATGCGACTTATAGTCCAGTGCGACTTATCTGTGTTTTTCTTCTACTTTATAATGCATTTTTGGGCTGGTGTGACTTATACTCCGCAGCGACTTAAAAAAATACGGTACATATAGTGTGGGAATATTTAGTGCCCTGGATTTTAAAAGCATTTCAGACACCAGGCTCACAACGTTTTTTTTTTTTTTTTTACGGGAAACATGATGTCACCAATTTCATGAAGTGATTTTAAAATTACTATTTATGAATCCACTGTGTTCTGAAGATAAAAATGTTGGTTTATTAAAAAAATACATAGAAACATTTATTTATTAATATTTTTTGCAAAAATTGTTCACATACAAGGCATTGTGGTCTACATTTGCCAATGTAGTGAACATCGATGCAGAGGTTTGCAGAGACTTCAGGGAAATTTCTAGGGCACTCCACTTTGGAAGTGTAGTTTTGGACAGCACTATAAAATGGCAAACGCGGTATATATTGCACTATGTAGTGAGCAGTGAAGGAATTCGGACGTAGCCGGTGTTCTGTGTCCTGATTGGCTGTTGATTTTGTTAATCCATCACCTCCATGCCGTGTCCCCTTTACAGAATGCACTCAGCTTGCCAGACTTACATAAGTCTTTGATCGTGATCAGATCTTTGTTTTCATTCTATAATACTGGACTTGGTTTGAACTTTGAGAGTTCAAAGAGTAGAGAAAACTGTGGAACTGTCTTCTCTGTCTGAGAAAAGTAAATAAAGTGTGGAGCGACAGGTTTTACAGCCTTAAAGTATCTCCTACTTCGTGGATTTCACTTATCACATGACATTTATGAAGCGTATTCCCTACAATAAATGAGGTAACACTGTAGAGTAAAAAAATCCCAGCTTCTGCTTCCAGTCATGACGGTAAAACAGCTGGGTAAACCTCCATCCAGGTTTCAGAGCTTGTAGAAGCGTCTCCGTCTCTCCGAGCAGCACGACTTTGCTTGCACAAACTCTAAACCTTGTTGATCTTTGTTCTTCTCTCAGGGATGCTGTGGCTCTCTCTGGTATCTGAGTTGTTGTACATCATTCTGCTGGTGGTGGGCTTCAGCCTCATGTGTATAGAGTTGATCCACTCCAGCAATGTCATTGATGGACTCAAGCTGAATGCCTTTGCTGCCGTCTTCACTGTCCTCTCAGGTACTTTCATTTTGTCTCCAGCAACAATGTCCTGCACTACATTTACGCCTGTCTGTGGTTTTAGTCTTTCATAAATGTCATTTGTTTGATTTCAGGTCTTCTGGGCATGGTTGCTCATGTGATGTACACTCAGGTCTTCCAGGTCACTGTCAGCCTTGGACCACCTGACTGGAGGCCCTACAACTGGGACTATGGCTGGTCTTTCTGGTAAGGCTCACAGAACCATGGAAGAATGACCATTTTACTTAAATCAAACAGTAAAAAAATATGTTTTCCAAACATTCTGACTCACTGGAAAGCTTGATGAAGAAATCCTGCTGCATGTCAAGACTGTGATCTCACCTCAGCATCTCTTCCAGTGATGAAAAAGGCCAAAAGCTCTCGTGTCATGGCAGGATTAGACTGTGATGCTTAAAACGCAAAATGTAGACATGATTGGGATTGCATAAGAGGATAACATTTCACTCCTATTTAACGCACAGAGCATGATGAAATTCATTTTAGCGGATGAGCATTTCTTGAGACTTTATTGGAATAAATGTGTGAAACATCCTCAGAATAATGGTTTGTAATGCACTCAGCCTGATTTGCAGTAATCCTTCCTTCAAATACAAACTGATTGTATTTTTTGTTACCACATAAAACCAACCCCACCCCCCCACCCCCCCTGTTTCCTCAGTGTGGCTTGGGCCTCTTTCACCTGCTGCATGGGCGCATCGGTCACCACCCTTAACACTTACACGAAGACCGTCATTGAGTTCCGGCACAAACGTAAGACGTTCGAGCAGTCCCTCCGGGAGGAACATGCGCGGGAGGCTTATGGATATTTCCGTGATCACTCGTTGCATTCCATCTCTAAATCTCTGGACGTTTACTCCAGCCAGTCCCTAAAAAGTGGCAGGAGAACTCCACTCCCTGCGGATTCCTTAGACTTTGCTGATTTTTCAGCATCTTTGGGAGAGGAGCAATGCTGAGTGAACCAAAAAGCAGCGGCTGGATTTCTGCGAGTGAAAACAAGGCAAACGTTTATAGCCTGGACTGTTGACTGTGGGCTATAGACTGTAGACTGTGGATCCTCAACAGTGGAGTGTGGACTTTGGACAGTCAGCCGTCGACTGGGAACCTAAGACTGTGCGTTTGGCTCCATCCAACACATTTCAACACTGCCTTATGACAGCATTGATGCTAACCAGTCCAGATCCACCAAGCAGATGGACACACAGCAAATCCTTTTGTAAAAGTCATGATATTGTCAAATTAAAGGAAATCTTGATCAGCAAAATGGGCGTCTTTAAGTTGCTTTCAGTCTCAGTAAAGATCAAAGAAAGTTGTACAGTGGCCCCTATATTGAGGTTCACCTTTCAGAGTGTTGCTGTTTTTCAGATTGTTTTTTGCACAATTTTGCCTGCTCTTTCTTTTACAGCACATTGTGTTCAGTGTCTTGACTGGCTGTTGATCATTGCCAATCAATCTTCTCCATGCCATGCCCCCATCACAGAATGCATTCAGCTGCCAAATTTACTATAAATCTTCAATCGCTAGTAGATTTTTGTTTACACTCCACTAAACCTGACTTATTTTTCTGCAGAAGTTTGAACATAACCATTATGCAGTTACAGCAGCTGCTCCTTTGGGGGCAGCATTTGCTATTCCAATCAATAAGCAGGAAGAAGAACCAAAGTCCAAACGTAAAACTATGTCGCATCTCTTTCCATCATTTATTGTTTATTGTCTTGAGCTCTTCTGTACTCTCAACATTTTTTCTGGTCTCTTTCACTTTGGTCTGTCTGCAATCAAATTACAGAGAACCTCACCAAGATTCACTTTGTCTCTTTGAACCAATAACAGTTAGATCTGTTTGTTAGGGTTGAGGTGCTTTTGTATTCCTGTTTAGTTCTCTCTTCAGACAATGTCTTCTTCAACATGCATCTTTCTCACTGATTGACATTTCCAGGTTGTTGTTTCTGCTATTGTGGTGGAAAGCAAACCATCTGAGTATATGACACTTTTCTGCATCTGGGTTTACAGTGGTTCAGGTGGTGAAGCAGGTCAGCCAACAATCAAAGGGCCTGCGGTTCAATCCTAAATCAGCTGTGATCTTGGGCAAGAAACTTCACCCTCCCTGCCAGTGTGGCAGTGGCTCCACTGTCATGTGAATGAATATGAATGTGATGGTCAGAGGGGCCGTAGGTGCGGACTGGCAGCCACACCTCTGTAAGTCTGCCCCAGGGCAGCTGTGGCTACAACAGTAACTTGCCATCACCAGGTATGAGGAGTGGATGAAATATGGATAGACACTGTAAGCGCTTTGAGCGTCTGGAAAAGCACAGAAAAATCCAATCCATTATTTTGTTTAATTGCCTGGTCCTCAGATCATTGTTCTGTACTAATACTTAACTGTAAAAGAACCCCTGCACTGAAAAGTCAACTTGAAGATAAGAACTTTGTATCATGTTTCCACAGTGCTATCATTTCATCAACCAAAATGAAACCCAAAGGGCTTATCCACTTTCAAAAGTTTTGATCTGAACGAGCACTTTCTGTTAGGCACCTTTCCACCTTTCTCCTTCTTCATGAGCCATCAAACCAGCCTTTTATTTGAAATCTTTTTTTTTTTTTTTACTGTGGTGGAGCATGAGAGCAGCATCTGAGGTTAAGCAGTCGTTTTATCAGTCTGTTGTGGTGAAGAGAGAGCTGAGCCAGAAAGTAAATCTCTCAATTTACCGGTCAATCTTTGTTCCAATACTCACCTTTGTTTGGTTTGAGCTCTGGGTCATGACCCAAAGAACGAGGTCCCGGATACAAGCAGCTGAAATGAGCTTCCTCTGTAGGGTGGCTGGGCGCTTCCTCAGAGACAGGGCGAGAAGCTCGGTCACCCGCAGAGAGCTTGGAGTAGAACCGCTTCTCCTCCACATTGAGAGGAGTTGAGGTGGCTTGTGCATCAGGTCCGGATGCATCCTGGACGCCTTCCTGGAGAGGTGTTCCGGACTTGTCCCACTGGGGACCCAGGGCACTCTGGAGAGACTCTGTCTCCCGGCTGGCCTGGGAACGAGGAGCTGGAGGAAGTGACGGAGAGGGAATCTTTGCATTGACTGGTACTGCCCTGACCCGGCCCAGGATGAGCAGAAAAAGATGGATGGATGTTTGTTGAAGTGCTGCCACCTAGTGACTAAGTTTCAGTGTTTAGTGTTATTCATAAACACGTTTTAGAGGGACCAGTGTGAACCACACGGGGACGGAATAGTGCAGGGTTTAGATGAATACCCATGCACGCCCCTCACCGACTCCCTGCATAACTGGAATTACTGTACTCACATTAAGAATCAATCTTTTTTATCTTTTGTCAAACAGGTTTAAACATTTACATTTCATTTCTCAGTTTCCAGATGACCTTGAAATATTTTTTTTTTAATATTTCTTCCCCTTATTGTTGAACATGTCTGTCAGATTTCTGGCATGATCAATCAAAGCTGTCAGAGTGCTAACTTTGTCTTAGTTTGTGAGTTTTTTAAACTGTTCATTAAATTGTTTGACATTAAAAATCTATTTAAAAAAATCTAATAGAAGTGTCACAGAAATGTAACATCTAGTGAGGGAGATGTGTGAGCAGGAAATACTTTTTTTATTGGTGAGGATACGTGATCTGCATAAAATAGCATTGTCGTGTCAAACTTTTTTTTTTTTATATCTGTTTTACATCTGTTTCCTATAAATATTAAACTAATTTAAACTTCACTTCACTACATGAAAACATAAAGCACAGGTACTCCGAGGGTAAAACGTTTATAAGGTTTTTAGTTCATCATATACAGTGTTTGAGGATTTGTCTAAAAATATAGATACTAACATTTTAAACCAATATAATATTTACAATAATTTTGTACATTAGTTTTTTTTTTAGAAAAATGGCACTAGAATACAATTAAAATGACTTCTTACTAAAAAAAAAAAAAAAATAAGAGTCTTGCTACAAGAACACTTTCCCTAAAGTGTAGTTATTGTCAGCAGTCAGAGCTCCGTCTCCCTCTCTGGTCACCAGAGTACTAACTGCACTACATCTCCCAGCAACCCCAGAGTGCAGTTTCTGGATGCCGCTCACCTGTCCCTTGAATCACACACAGTACACTGCACTGAGCCTCCCTTGGTGTGAAGTATTGTTTGTGCCACTCTGCCTGCATTACCGAGCGTTATAGCCAGACATGACCCTCTGAGTTCCTGACCCTGTTTTGTTTGTGGACTTTTAGCGTGCTAATAAACATGCTGCAATTGGAACCAGCCATCTGCTCCTTTTGTGACAATTATATATATATAAAAAAAAAAATCAAGTGAGATGGACCTGCCTTCTCAGACTGTGCTGCTGTCTTATTGTTTCAGCGTCTTTGGTCTTGGTAGACTTTGTATTAATCAGCTGGTGGAGCGTGGAAGCCCCGACTTCTCAGTAACCGTCATCATACTCGTTCTGGGCTTGCTGTCGGGCCAGCATGGCCTGAATTAGGGGGCTGGAGCCAGGCCCAGCTGGGTTCTGTGGTTGAACATGGGCCCACTGCATCCCAGCCTCCTGCTCTGCCTGCTGCCTCGCCTGCATGACCTGCATCATGATGCTCGACGCAGGCGGTTCCTCTTCTGCTCTCAGTCTTGCCTGTGTGGCCTGAATGAAAGCGCCTGAGCCTGGCTCAGGTGGGTTCTGAAGCTGAACATCAGTCCTCCGCATCCCGGCCTCCTGCTCTGCCTGCTGCCTCGCCTGCATGACCTGCATGATGGCGTTAGACACTGTTGGCTCCTCCTCAGCTCTCAGTCTTGCCTGCATGGCCTGTGACACAGCCTTGGATACGGTAGAGGCACTTTCCTTCCTGTAGTTTTCATGCACCATTTCACCTTCTGCTCTCTGCCGGGCTTCCATAGCTAGTGAGAGTGCACTGAGGGATGTAGGGGGGTCCTCCGGCCTCCGAAGGAAGTCCTCACTTTCTCTTTCAGCCCTCTGACGGGCCAGCATGGCCTGCATGAGCGCGCTGGAGGTGGGAATGTCAGCGGGAACAGACACTCCATCGTCGTGTCTAGCCTCCTCTTCCTCAGCCTGCTGACGAGCTATAAGAGCCTGACGCACGGCGTTGGAATGACCTCCCGAGGAGCCATCCAAGGAAGGTCGGTGTGAGCTCTAGAATACAGACAGAAAGTTGCAAAGAAGAGCCAAAAAAATGAAGTTTTGCAACAAACTTAGAGTGAAAAAGTTTGATAACAAACCCTGCCATCTTTGTTCTGCTTTGTGTGTGTCTTTGCCTGAGACTTCTGCAGGTTCTGGAGTTTGTCTAACAAGAAGGACTTATCTTTTCCTTCCTGCAGAGAAGAGTTGGAAAATAAATAAGGAACAAGAGAATTACAAAAGTCCATATAAGGCTACAAAATCAAGATATTCAAATGCTCACATTGACAATCCTCTGCTTCAGGAGGCCAATCAGCACCTTGCGGCCTTGAATAAGTTGGTAAAAGACGTATGTGATCGCCCTGAGCAGAAAGAGCAGGACTTGAACCGTGTTTCACATGGAGATAAAGGCAAACAAGAAAGCTCAAACCGTTGCTGACATCTGGATGTTAGTAAAGCACAAAGACAAAATACTTACAGGATGATGAGAGTGATGAGAAAGTAGAAGATTTCACTTTTGATGATGTTTTCGAAGATCCACACGGCCCAGCCGGAACCTGGGAGGGTCTGCAGACCGTCCATCCAGAGTTCAACCACACTGAAGGATCTATCTAGGCCCCGGAAAGGGCCGCAGTTCTGGGAGGGGTTCAGACTACAGAGCAGGATGGGATGAAACCACAGCATGAACATTCATATTTCTGATTTCATTTTCAAACTCATGAGGTCAAAGCCTGTTTTTAAGTTTGTGATTAGGTTTGGGTGCTCTGTAGTAGGCGTGTGCCAAAATATCGATATGGTGATATATCGCGATATTTAGTCCCGCGATCGATTATCGATACGTCTTCATCAAGTATCGACCTTTTATTTACGTTTAAAAACCCTGTAAAACGTTATATTAACCATCCTTTGGTAAGACAATTCCTTGGAGGGTCGATAGGGGGCGCTCGTTGCGAGATTGGCTGTTGCGGGCGGACGAAGAAGAACACACATTCAATAACATTCAATAACAAACTGAAACGGTCCCTGCAGCGCGGTGGAGAACGAGGAATTTGGGTTTTTATTGAATGCAGTAGAGCCACGCTTTGACATTCCCTCTCAGAAATACTGAAAAAAGGATCCCTGTACTGTACGGCCAGACCAGAGCTACGGCTGAGATGGAAACGGAAGAAAGAGAGGCATCCCTGCCCTCAGACCCCTTCTCCTCTGACGCTAAAAAGTCTGTGGTTCTCCAGAAAAACATGAACATAAACATACATCACATGCAGTTTTTCCCCAAACGTGTTGTTCACAAAGACGTTAACTTTTAGATGCCCTTTACGTTTTATATGTATTTTATCCCTGGTAATTTATTTTGAAAGCAGTTTATGTCTTAAATAACTTAAAGGAAAGTTCCTAGCTACTTGATTTTTAAATCAAGTAGACAATATAATTTGTTCACAGAATTAATATCTGATTTACAGCTATTTTTTAAATTAAGCTATGGCTATGGTTTTGTTTTTCTGAAGTTAATACCAATGTGTCTGGCAGCTACTTGACTCATTCATTTTTTATCCTGTTTACAGCAGTTTTGTACTAAATAATGGCACTGCTGTTCATGTTCACTATCGTTTAAACAAAATTTTACAGATATTTCCAAATGAAAATTGTCATTGTTTGTCAAAGACAGAGTATTACTGATTTCAGCAATGTTACACAAAAGTCTGTTATTCATTACACCAAATAGGACACAAGTTGTTTATTATCATGGTGTTTAAAAACTAAAAAATAAATGGGGAAATATTTTCCAAAAAGCTGTTTTTAAAAGTTCTTCTTTCTTAAAGTTTGATATATCGTGAGTCGTTAGAGACGAGATATATCGATTATCGCATTATCGCCATATCGTGATAGTATCGTTATCGTGAGCAAAGTATCGCGTATCGTATCGTGAGGTACCCAGTGATTCCCAGCCCTACTCTGTAGTATGTGCTAAACTTTAAATGGATGTTGGTTTAAACATGATTTCAGATAAAATAACTGAATTCCAGAAATTCGTGATATTACATTTTCAAAAACCTCATTAGTTTATTTTTCACTTAATGTCAGTTTTACTTTGTTGCTGCTGCAGAGCGTTCAAAATGTATATAAATGTTTTTGGGGCGGCATTGGGGTAGAAGCTGCATGCAGAAAAGAACCGCTGCCCTCTCACCTCCAGGCAGTGTATCCAACTATCGATATGGCTCCCACATAAAAGGGGATGAAGAGGAGGAAGATGAAGATGGTTTGCATCTGCGCTGCCCTGCCGGTTCGACTCGGAGGCTGGCAGTTTTGTGTCAGGCTGACCTGGGGGGGCGGGGCCCACAGAAACATTTACACATAAACATAATCCTGACACTGCAAAGCAATCAAATCCGCCCAAACTCCTTTTGTCCGAGACAGATCAAATGTCGGATCACACTGAGGTCTTCCCGCTTTCTAAGAATAGTCGACCTCAAAAGCACACAAAGCAAACTGTGTGGATTTTCCATACCCCTAAATGGAGCTCAAGCACATTAAAGGATTTGAATTAATTATTGAAAAATGTTCACAAACAGAGTAATGTGAGCCATTAGGAAAACATAACATGAGGCCACTGTGACAGCAGAGGCTTTGTTGGGTGTCTGTCAGTCAGCCTCAGGCGTTCTTGCTAACATTACCTTCTTCAAATAAAACAAGATCAAGAACTTGAGAATCTGGATACTTGGTAGAAGAGGAGAAAAGTAGAGTCCAATCCTGTAAGGAAAAAAAGAGAGCTGAATAACGAATGACAATGGACAAGAAGAGAGCACTTCATAGTTCCTTTTTTCCTACCAGGCCAGTGTCTGTGCATAGATGAGATCCAGGACATTCCTGGCAACATCAAACTCTGGCGGCCCAAGACGCCGATGCAGCTTGGTTCCGATCACACTTTAAAACAAATGCAACTAAAGTTAAGTTTGGACAATTCAGAGCAAAAAAACAGATCAAACTGAATCAGAACTCACTTCCTGAGAAACTCCCCAAAGAAGGACCCCAGCATCAGGAACAAAAAATCAACAATGACCAGACGATAGAGAGCTTGGCCCACCATGGACTCCCAGCACAGAGAGGGTTCTCTCTGAGATACTTCATTCATCCAGTGGTAGCACAGAACTCCCAGAATAGACATCCTGAGCAAGACATTCCTGCAGAAGCAAAAATGTAAAGAAATGTTGCATCTATTAGAGAGAAATATACTTTTTCTTGTTCACTTGCAAAGGTTTTAGACAGAAAGTGCCTTCCCAATACAAAATAATATATGACAGCTATTTACAAAAATTAACAAATAGTGTTTTTGATATATTACTTCAAAAATGCTTTCATTAACACAAACATGAACTGAGAAAATAAAGACTCTGGGGGAAAATAATGAAGCTGAGCCATTGTGAAGTAAATCCCGAAATAAACTGTGACTCATATTTACTGAGTTTTTCTTTTGCTACACCTAAACCTGCTCACGGTTAAAAGGCTTACACCATGCAAAATGTATTTTTTGAGCTTTTAAGTATATTTTAGTGTTCATTCCTCATGAAAAACAATCCCAAAGAAAGCGGTATTTTTATCTGTTCGTACATTTCTGAGTATTCCTCTAAAAACCTCGACTGAGCATCAGCCACCCCCAACCCACGAAAACGGGCTTGTGCTCTCGTTGAGAACAGCCTCTTCCAGGAAGAGTCTGTGCTACCAGCACCGCCCCCAGCATAGCATTCTTTGTGGAGCTAGCGGTGATCAACAATACACTTTCATTTTAAATGCGCAATATGAACATCCATCTTTGTAAAAGTTCGGATGTTGTTGTTTTCATGGGCGAGACACAAGCTACGTTTTCTTCTTATGGGGCCAGGTAAGTCTGGACACCTTCACACGTCTGTGTTAAATCAAATATTGATTATTTCATGATCTGAAACATTTCAATCTAACAAACAAACCCTCACCTGACCACTTGGGTGTAAATCTGACTGCGGTTATTTGAGTAGTGTTCCAACTTATTGAAGAGGGAGAAGAAGAGCGGGATCACCAGGTTCATTAGAGACACCACAAAGGGGACGAGCAGAGTCTCCGCCTCCTGCTGCAGTGAAAAGCTAGCAGCGCCTGGCCCCCACTGAAGAAATAACTAAAAGCAAAGACAAAACCAGTTATGAAACCAGGTAAATCATGTGCAGCTGTTGAATGAGCCTACAGTTCCTGATGCATGCTGGGAAAGACCGTCTACATCACCTTGTAAAAGTTTTATGATTCTGTAAAAATACTTTTATGGTGATCTGTAACTTAGCAGACATGTATACTGTTGTTCTGCTGGCAAAAGGATTACTCCTGTTTCCTGTAATCTACACTTGTCATGAACAACAGAAAACAGCAAATAGCTAATGGCTCCAACAGGCCCTCGGCTCTGAAAGGCCATCAGCTCTATCAGGCCCTTGGATCTAACGGGTCCCCCCGCTCAGATGGGCCCTTAGATCAAACAGTAAAGTCTCAGCTGTATCAGCTGTGTTTGCCAATAGTTTTGAGAAGCTTTTATCTTTGCCACACCTTGCTGCCGTGGTGACAGTGGACTTGGAGTCACTGTGAGCTTCAATAGTGAACGGTGTAATGATAACAGATACATTTTTGGCAGGTGGTCTCTGTTCAGACTATGTTTTTATGTATTAGGGATGTTTTCTAGGCCTCTTCAGAACTAAAAGGACTTCATTAGCTAAATGTGTTTTCTGAAAGCAAATGTAATTTTTCCTCCTGCTTAACACTCTTGATGAGGTTTTGCTACAAAACAAAAAGTAAGACTTGTTTTCTAGAAACAAGGTGTGTTAAACGTGAACAAACACATTCCTGTCACGTCTGCCTAGAGATCTCTTGCATTTGAACCATGTCATAATCTTTTCCTGACAGGTACATGTAAGTAGGTCGACTACATTGACTTTCTGTAAATTGTTGCTGCAATACAACAATCCAACTGCACTCATTTCCTTCGTTCCTTCCTTCCTCTTTCAGTGGCAGTTTTGGATTTCGCGATGACTCCTTTTTTATTGTTTTGGTTATTGTGCACGCTTGGTGCAAAGTTAAATCTTTTTTCACTTTATGGGCAACATTTCAAAGATGAATTGTTCTCCCTGTGTGAGATTTAGTTTCTCCTTGACTTGAGTACCGTACCCTTTCTTCGTACTGGCAGAGAAAGAAGATGCTGGCAGCACAACCAGCAACCAGTGCGGTGGAGACGAGCCAGGAGCCCAAATGAATCCCAGAGTGCTTTAGCTTTTCACGAAGTGTCAGCAGCTTCTGCTGGGCTTTTTCTGACAGAGACTCCTGGAAAATGAGAGCAAAATCCAACATGGCAAACAAGTTCATTCACGTTTGAATAAGGTTTGGCTGTCTGAAATGGATGTGCTATCCTACAACGCCAAAATCTGCAATGACAGCCACCTTGAGTTGGACTCGGAGGTTGTTCTTCCGCTGAGTCACCGTTTTCTCACCGGTTAGACTAAAATCCCAGCTGCACAGAAGCTGCCATGCACTGGTGGAGGCTGGGTCTACCAGAACAAAGTTCTTCTTGAATGAACTCGCCATACTGCAAGAGGAAACATGAATGCTCAACAGGAGGTCTTAGACCATGAGAAGGGGAATGGAACCAGCACAGATTTAACAGTGACCTCAAACTGACCTGAATGTCAGGGTAATGCCACACAGCACCATGTAGACAACAATGGTGAAGAAATAAGCCAACTGTAGGTTGTACTCCACCCCATGCTTAAGGGTTTCATTGCTGTAGGCACCATAGTACATGACAGTGTGGGTGAAGTAACCCTGTGGACGCATATTTTGGGTCAGAACCTGATTTCTTCATCTTTATTTTGTGATTTTTTTTTCAACTTAAGTAAACCACAATTCAAAAGAACACTTTTGGGTGAAGTCTGGCCCCACTCACAGCTCCAGTCAGTAACTCCAGTCCTCTGAAGCTCACGCTGGAACTGATGTTGGGGCCATAAACGAGCAGAGGGATGGTGATGAAGCTGAAGTTGACCACGAAGGAGAAAATGTTGAACAGGAGAAGCCACTTGAGAAACATGAAGTAGGTGAGAACGCTGGAGCCAAACTTTCCTCCAATCTCCTTCATGGTGCCGTGCCACAGTTCCATCGCCTGCCTGGCCGATCGCATAGTGTAACTGCACCTTCGGAAAAACTGACACAACCACATCTGAACAACTGCAAGGGCTTTCGTACCATTGATAATTTCATAAAAGATCACACTCACCAGGGAAACATTTTCGGATAATTCTCTAAACCATGTGAATTCACGGGATTTCTTGATCGATCTGAACGCCATCACTTTATTCCTGTTCATTTGTAATACAATAACATTACAAGCGAGTTCACTCAAACATCTTAGGTGACAATACAACTCTTCACCCTGAATGACAGTTGATCCTTTTTTTCAACTTCCCTTGTTTAGGACAAAAAGTGATATTTTTCTGCCAAACAGTGTTCCTGATTTCCCTGTGTTTCAGCAAGGGTGATCCCATTCTAAGCTTTGCAGATGATGTTGTTTTGTTTGTCTGTTCTCCAGCTATCACGGACTAAAGATGAAAGTGAATCAACACCTTTCGCTGACCTACCCTTGGTGCTGCATAAAGGTGTGGGAAATTGCAGCAATTTGGGAAATTTTCCGAAATTGAAAATTTTTTTCTTCTTAATTAGATCATTAAAGGAAGTTATGTGCTCCCTTAAGTGGTCAATGTCTTTTGGTAAAGGCCAAGCCCCCAACTTTGCCCAAATTTGGTACCAACCAGGAAGTAGTAAATGTTGCTGTTCTTAAAAAAAAAAACAATGGAGGTTGGTTGCAGACGGAACCAATTTACTATTGACTCGTATTTTAAAAAAAGTCTGAATTTACAAAATATCCATGTGTACGATCTAGTGTCAGCTCTCTTTGATGTAAACTGCTTCTTGTCCCATCCATAACAACTAAAGGGGAAGCTGGACTAAAATATTCATTTTGCTTTTATTAGAGCTCAAATTTGCACCAATCCAGATGCTTGTACCCCCATGTTTGGGGGCGCACAGGTGGAGCGGACAGAACTTCAAACTCTCCTTTTATGTGCCAACAAAGGCCTCATTTTTGCTGCGCAGAATCCAGTGTGTTACTTTACAGATGATCCATCCAGTGTGTCTGTGGTAAGGACACGGAGGTCCTCAGTTGGGCATTCCTAATGGTCTACAAGCTTACTTTTCTTAACAACCTGAAACTCAAACTCAGTGTTCTTCATTTCTACAGCACTTTTCCAAAGCTAAAACTTCAAAGTGCTTCACAGTGAAATAACAGCAATTTTGACCTTTTTTTTATTTGGCTGTTTTACCAATTGTTAGGGATCTGACATCATTCAGGAGCTCAAGAATCTGTGCAAGTTAGAGGTTAAGGGTGTTATCTTTCTCGTATCAAAAAATATCTTAAAGACCTGACGATGCTGATCCAGCCTTTAAGCTGCACTTATCTTCAAACACAACGTTGCCATGCCAACTCCACAGGATCCAAAGCCATGACTCAGCTCTCCAGATATGTTCTGGCCATATCTATATGCTCATTATTGACTAATTATTATGACAGATTAATCATTACCTTGTAAATAAATAACTCGGGGCGGTTGTTGTTAGGGTGTAATGGTTAACTTGATGGCTTTGAACAGCGCTGAAAGCAGGCTACATGCTTTTGTCTGACTCTCAACCCACCTTATGTTCTTCTTCTCTTCAAAGCTCATTGTGAGTTCCCGGATGGCCCGAGTTTGTTCTAGAGTGGACATGCCAACAAGTTCCTTCACCAGGTTTTGTTCATCTGTTGTAAATGAAATGACAAGTCAAGTGTTGCCTCTTGTCGTTCCCATATCTCATATCAGGAACACCTTTTGGCACCCACACTATGGAGGGAAAATAGTCTCACTGGATTTGTGTTTGTGGAGTCTTTCATTTGTGACTTGTGTCTGCCTGTTTGTATGGAACTTGCAAAATTCTTGATTTGTGACTCATACAATACATTTTGGGAGTAACTGTGTGTACTTGCAATTGTGTATTTAAATTTACACTCAAATATCAAAAAGGTATGAATACGAAATACAAATGACAGCAGCTTAAGACTAACTAACGGCTCCTACGCAAACAAATCTTTAAATACTATGTGAGGCTCTTTTTATGTTTTTAGATTTGTGCATAGAATGGTGGGTCATCAGAAATTTCGTATCAACTTAGACCAGTGTTTTTCAACCTTTTTTGAGCCACGGCACACTTTAACCTTGATAAAAATCCCGCGGCACACCAGCATCCAAAAAAGAAAAGTAAAAACTCAGTCTGTATTGATCTACAGCCCCTCTGCAATCTCACGTGCATTTTTGTGATAATTGTGGCAGAAAAAGCTGGAAGCTGCAGTTGTTTTTTTCTAAAAGATGTATTAAAAGTTAAGTTAAAAGATTCAAAAACTGTTTGATGTGTGTTCGTTGTTTAAAGATGTCAAGAGGAGAGGCTCATTGTGCGCTAAGACAGACGCTTTCACCCAATGCATCATGGGAGATGTAGTGCCGAAAATCCACGACCGCAGAAAGACCAGCGTCTCTAAGCTTCATTGTTTTGTTCACTTGTTCCACGGTCTGACACCGGATTCTGTGGAAAGCTACACCACTAAAGACGAGCTTTAGCTAGTACTTTTGTTAGAACTGAGCGACGTTTTGAGCTAAATCTAACAAGGAAGTAAATACTTTAACCACTTCTGATTGGTCAGACTGATGACATGTGATCAAGCCTTCAAGAATGATTGGTGGAGACAGTTAAAGGCCCGTACACACCGGGACGAATATTCGCCTGGCGTTATTCGCCAGCGTTTTTCGCCACGTCTTTTGTGTTCACACCCAGGCGATTTTCGCTGACGATGAGCCGACTGAACATGCAATTTCATTCCCTGACATTAGATGGCGCTGTACACAAGGTAGTCACTTGTCACTCAGAAGAAGAGAGCCACTATTTACGCGCTTGTCAGAAGAACATGGTGAGTTTTATCGACTGGTACAAGAGCTGAAAATGTCTCATGAGCGTTTTCGGGGATATTTTAGAATGTCTGTCATTATTTCTTTGCGGCAGTGTAGCCGCTACTTGGCGTCTATCTTCTTTGCTGGTATGTGTGCTCAGAAAGGCAGTGTTGTGTTTGAGCGCCCCCAAGTTGTGTTTTACTGTAACTTCAGAAGCTCCAGACACGTGAGCAAAAGCGCCATTCTCATTGGTTGAATGGATTTCGACGCGAGGCGTCAAAAAGAAAAAACGAACCCGAGGCGTTTTTTTTTTTTGACGCTTTGACGCGTGGCGTTTTTTCGCGTCGGTGTGCACACTCTCATTGGCGCCCTTTGTTTAGTCACGAGGCGAATTTCGCCGACGAAAATCGCCGGCGAAATTCGTCCCGGTGTGTACGGGCCTTAAAGGTGCGGGATTTTTCCGCTAAAGGCCCGTACACACCGGGACGAATATTCGCCAGGCGTTATTCGCCAGCGTTTTTCGCCACGTCTTTTGTGTTCACACCCAGGCGATTTTCGCTGACGATGAGCCGACTGAACATGCAATTTCATTCCCTGACATTAGATGGCGCTGTACACAAGGTAGTCGCTTGTCACTCAGAAGAAGAGAGCCACTATTTACGCGCTTGTCAGAAGAACATGGTGAGTTTTATCGACTGGTACAAGAGCTGAAAATGTATCATGAGCGTTTTCGGGGATATTTTAGAATGTCTGTCATTATTTCTTTGCGGCAGTGTAGCCGCTACTTGGCGTCTATCTTCTTTGCTGGTATGTGTGCTCAGAAAGGCAGTGTTGTGTTTGAGCGCCCCCAAGTTGTGTTTGACTGTAACTTCAGAAGCTCCAGACACGTGAGCAAAAGCGCCATTCTCAT
Organism: Oryzias curvinotus; assembly: GCA_023969325.1. Classification (NCBI taxonomy): domain Eukaryota; kingdom Metazoa; phylum Chordata; class Actinopteri; order Beloniformes; family Adrianichthyidae; genus Oryzias; species Oryzias curvinotus. Next base: position 5,245,905 of record CM043710.1, on the reverse strand, counting down.
TGGTTGAATGGATTTCGACGCGAGGCGTCAAAAAGAAAAAACGAACCCGAGGCGTTTTTTTTTTTTGACGCTTTGACGCGTGGCGTTTTTTCGCGTCGGTGTGCACACTCTCATTGGTGCCCTTTGTTTAGTCACGAGGCGAATTTCGCCGACGAAAATCGCCGGCGAAATTCGTCCCGGTGTGTACGGGCCTTAACAGTTATAGCTGCAGCTAAATCGGGTACCGTCATTCTTATCAAAATGTCTTTAATAGAATCAAGTAAACACAAAGAAAAAATAATTGTATGTTTTATCAAACATAAAGCTATTGAGCTATTGTGTTTTATCAGGGCCTGTTTGGATAAACAAAGAGCTGATTTCCTGGAGATGGAAAATGTTTTTACATCAGTTAATTAATGAGGGCAATTTCCCACGGCACACTTGACCATCTCCCACGGCACACTAGTGTGCCGCGGCACACTGGTTGAAAAACACTGACTTAGACTGTGAATATTATTTAACAAATACTAAATAAACACTTTCTTAAACAGATATGCCACGATTGATAAGATTTTAAAAAATAGTCTGTTTTTAAAATAGTCATCACAGTTTTCCAGAACATTCCGCTCCCTCTCGGCAATGCCTAAAAATTCCCCATTGGACTTGTTTTTCAGATCTTAATTACCGGAGGAAATCTTTTTAACAAAGTGGAAAATATGTTTCTGCTAAATATGATTCACAATCTAAGTGCAAAGTAGCTGATAAGAAAACTCTGAAGACCCAGCATTCTGGAAACATTTAAATGCATCGTCTACGCACAAATCTGAAGACGTGGAGAGTCTCACAACCCTTTGCGTAATTATAACTCTCATTTGTGAGTAAATGTGTTTTTGTGTGTGTGTGTGTGTGTGTCCGGTGATTGCTGTGTAGTATTTAAAGATTTGTATGCAAACCAGCTGTTATCAATTCATTGTCAACTTTAAGCTGCTGTCATTTCAGGTTTGGGTGCGTAAATTGTGTCTTGTATCCATACGCTTGGTATTCGAGTGTACATGTAAATACACAATTGCAAGTACACACAATTACACACAAAATGTATTGTGTAAATCCGTTTAGACTATTTTCTCTCCGCACCACCAGGGGAATCGCCCACCATTTTCCATCTCCTTCCTGATGGCGTTTTCAGTCAAATCCACATCAGCAGGACTGGCGTGAGGAAACATGCTCATTCGTCTCATTGCTAGGCCTCTCAGTCTCACGGTCATGTTGTCTGCAGAACAGAGGAAACATCTAAATGGTTCTTTTTTAAGTTGCTTCATTGTAGCTTAGTACAGACTTTTGCTTATCGTAATAAGAGAATCACCCCAGAATTGAGTAAAACTGAACAAATAACAAGACTACAGCTGTCACTGTTCGATCCCAGATCTTTATTTTATCTTTACAGCTGGTTATGGCCCCAAAGAATCCATCAAACTGTGCCAGAGTGTAATGTGTCAAGGTACACTTTTTGTAAACTTAAAATTTAAAGTATTTATCAGCACAAAAAAAAAAACTTCTTAGTTTCATCATCATTCATTTTACATGTCCTGTTTCAGTGTTGGACTGTTCTTAACCCTTGTGCTATCTTGTGGGGTCCAGATGACCCCACTCCCAACGTAGCACAAGGGTTACATAAAACTGAATCCTTTTCAAAAACAAGCCTACTGAATAAAAAAAACAATCTAATTTTAGTTTTATTTGAGATTTTTTAAAGAAAAAAACTATTTCTCAATTTTTATAAATAGTTTATATGAATATTGCTGTATGACTCAGCTTGTGGGGAATTTAAAGCTCATGTTTGTGCATATCTTTACAGCTGGCACAGTCTGAGCTTTGGTTGAGTCTTTCCACTCATTTTCTTTGCCAGCTTCCTTGTTGTTTATGATTTTCTATCAGGAACCTCTGTCAATGATTGTCCAGCCTGACTTTAGGTCAGGTTCTCAGACAAAGACTGCGTTTGGCTTAGAAAAATAGAAAATAAAAAAGATCTCAGTATTAGAAAGGACACATAGGTGGTGGAGTGGAGAAAAACTGCTTCAGTTAGTTCAGCTCCTACCTGACAGCAAAGAAGGAAGTCGAGCCTGAGGAGGCTGATTGTACAGATTATCTGCCTGAAACTTGTTGTGATCTGAAAAAGAAGATGAAGAAGGAGAATCAATTTGGCGTCAAGAAACATCAAAACAAAACTGAGATTGTCCAAAAATTAATACTTTTTTCGTGTGGATTCCAAAGCATTTTTAGTTTGAAAGAGACTGTCCTTCACATGGCAATAGGAATAAAATCACATTCAGTGTTTCCCCAAGGAATTTTTTGAGCGGTGGTGGGAGTATGGTGGGGTGGGGGCATTGAAGAGACATGACATACAATTTATTGAAAAGTGAGTTGAAATTTGTATTTTCCAAGAATTAATATGAAAAATAAACAAATTTAACAACCGAGTCGATTAAAAAACATTTAAAAAAAGGATTATTTTATGAGGAATCATTAGCAAAGTTTGTACTGAAGCCCAGAACACTGAATTTGTCTGGGTTGAATGTATTGTAGAACAGCTGGTTCAGTTGTACTATGCTGTATTGAAATTAGTGGCATAACATCTGATTCCCAGTTTGAACATCATTTCTGACTAAACCATCATCATTTATCAGTTGGTAAAAAGTTGATGATGCTTAGAGAGATCAGAATCAGAATCAGAATCAGAATCACTTTATTTGCCAAGTACAGCGCATGTACAGGGAATTTGACTTTGATTACTTGTGCTCTTGTGCAAACTAGCAAGGTAGAAGGATAAATAATAACAAGATAAATAATAAAAAAGAAGGTAGATGTAAGGTAGCTGTATAAATATATAAACATAACTGAATAAAGAAATAGATTAAAATAAAAAGGTCAAAAATGCAGCAGCAGTAGTTCCAGCTTGACAATTTCTGTGGTTGTTCAGTGTCCTTGAATAGTCCGGTGTCAGGAGTTCATCAGAGTGATAGCTTAGGGGGAAGTAGCTGTCTTTGTGGCGAGTGGTTTTGGTTCGCATTGTCCTAAAGCGCCGCCCTGACGGGAGGAGGCTGAAAAGGCAGTGTCCAGGATGTGAGGGGTCTTTTACGATCCTGGAGTCAGATATGAATAACTTCATGCTTTCACTTAGTTTGTTCAAGTTACTGATGTTTTTGTGGACGTCTTAGTCACTTTCGGCATTTCTTTCTTTTATTTCAAGTTTGCAGGAGCTTGTCCCAGTCACTGATGGGCAAATAAGGCGGGGTACATGCCGAACAGGTTGCCAGTCTGTCGCAGGGCCACGCAATAATTCTCACACATGCACACTTCAGAGTCACCAATCAACCTGTGAAGCCTGTTTTTGGAAGCCAGAGTGCCTGGAGAAAACCCACTCCTGCACAGGGAGAACATGCACACTCCACACAGAAAGGTCCCCGCTGGGATTTGAACCACGGCGTTCTCACTGTGAGGCGAGTGCGCTACCTGCCCCACTGTGCATTCCTTCACTTGTAAAATGTGTTCTGAGTTATCTTAAGCTGATGAGCCTGCCTTTTATCTGCTTCAAAGCTGCTCTATTTCCCAACCCCGTATGTTCTTAGCCACTTGTTCAAATACTGATAACTGTAGCTTTTGGAATGACTCTCCTGCCTGCATCTGTACTTCACCTTTTTAAATTATAAACCCAAAATGAATTCTGTGTAAATGTCAATCAAATGTTAATTGGAAACATTGAAAATACAAATCACTTCTTCAAACGAATTTTTAATTAAGCTACAAAAATGTAAAGTGAGAAAAATGTTTTAAAAAAATTATTATTATTGACTCATTTATTTTTTTACTAAACTCTATCAATTTGACTAAAGTCTTCAAAATTACTTCCAAAGCAGAGCCTACCATACAGGGAAATGTGTAACTCTCTGTTTATTATTTTTGGTTGTTAATTCATCTTGTTATTCTCTGCTTATTGTTTGATAACTTGGGATCTCTTAATTTCTCTTTTACATCCCATCTGGTATGTTTTTTCTGAGAAGAAATTGTAATGGACATTGCTTTTTTTAGGATGCACTCTTTCATGCTTTGTAGCTGTGTTCATCTTCAAAAAAGTAGTAAAAAAGTAAAAACCCCTAATTCTTTTTAAAAGAAAAAAGAAAAGAAATAAATACACACAATGCAATATATGTCTGTAGCTCGCTTGACTTTTTGCAAAGCCAGACCCTTGGCAGTAGAGATGGAGCAATAATATAGACAATTAGGAAAAAGGACGTTCAAAGGCGCAGCGACTCATCATTTCTAAAAGAAGGTTGAGGATATACCGTTTTCTAGAATCATTTGAATGCAAATGTACACAAAAGTACAAATTTTCCCTGTTTTTGTAGGAATAGTTGCTGTTTTGCCTTCAATAAATCTGTTACCTTGTTTCTATGGTAACCCAGGAGGAACAAACCAAACACTGGTTTAAAAAAAGGATCTGATTACTTTGGCAGAACAGCGATTTTTCATCCTGCATAATAATCTGTTTCTCTCTGAGTTTTAATGAAATTTCTGACAAACAAACTAAGAGAATAAAGCATGAGTGGAAGAACACGCTATATTTATCTAAAACAAATGATCTCACAGAGAAGAGATTTTCACTTGTTTCACGTGAAAACAAGACTGTTTTTTTTCTCATTGATTTATTATCAGGATGTCTTTGTAATTTAGCTTCAAAATGACAAAAACATAAAAAGTCAAAAGAATATTTTGACAGATCAAAGCAGATGATGTGAAATTCATCAGGTGATTTCAAAATAAAGTGGTGGTTTGCTTTAAGGCAAAAACTTACAGGGCTGATGTGGGAATGAGGGAGCCCCTGCTCTTGTGGGGATGTGGTCCATTGGGTGGCTCTCCTCCTGAAAGACCCCACTGGATGCCCCCCAGGCGGCCTCATCTCCCCCCCCAAGCCTCCCTCCCCACCGGACGGGCTCCTCTCTGGCGTACGGGTTTGTGTGGGGGGGTTTACTCCAAGACCTGCAGACAACCACAGAGAATTTGGATTTTAAATGTCGATTTCAATCTGACCATTGTATTTCACTTCACTTTTCTTCAATAAGAAATCCTTTACCCAATGAAGACAATTCAAACTGTTGATTTTATTTTGGTAACTTTTACTTGAATGCTTGTTTTTAACACTTTGTTTCTTTTTCTTGGGATTGTTTTTCCATTTTTTTTTTTATTTTATTTGGTACTGTAATCTAAGCTAACTTCTCTGGGAGTGTAGCTACTGCGGAGCTTTCAGTTTTTTTTATTATGAATATGGTTTTAAATGGACTAAAACACAACTGATATGCAGGTCTCTTCTTATAAAAGTCTATATTTCAGCATTTAAAATCCCAACTGAGTGAACTTTATCATGTTATGTCTGCTTCTGTTCTTCTGTCCAGTGATCAGTTTTCACCAAATAATAGGTTATGTGCTGTAAAAAAAAAAAAACAAAAACAAAAACCCACAAACCTTTTGTCCATTTCCAGCGTCTCACTGTCGTGATAGGCGGCATTGAAGACCCCTCTGCTGCTGTAGCTCGTCATCAGATCCTTCAGTATGACCTTTTTTCGCTTTTTTTTGGAGTGATTTCTTTAAGCTGTCTTCAAAGTGCTTCTTCAAAAACAGAGAGTGAGAAAAGAAATGAGAAAAAAAGACAAAAAAGCATATTAGGCCAAAAGTTCATCGTCAGAAAACATTAACTGTCATTAATCTGGTCTGGTTTACATGTGTTGACCAGGTGGTTTTAGGCTGTTAAGCAGATGTAATTTAATCTCTTTCGCTCATCTTCATCACTAATTCACTAGACAGGGTTGGTTTCCATCTCATTTGACTGAGCTGAGTGCTTCTCCAAGAGTCAGTTTAGCAGCAAACAGAAGAAAGCTCAGAACAGAAATGCCTCTCTAAAGAAAGAACATATTCATTTAAAGTTTTGCTCACCCCACACCTAATCCAAAAAAGAAGCAATTCTGGCGAGGCAGACCAAGCAGTGTGAGCCGGAGCACCTCCTGGGAGTCAGCCTTCTGTGTTAGTCCACTAAAGAAAGGACAGTTCGTATTCCAGGAAGCTCAAGAGCATAAAGGGGAAAGTCCACCTGTCCTGATCCAGCCTGTCCACTCGGGCACTTCCGGCAGTGAAATTCTGTTATCTCTGTGCTCAGGCGTTTAATGAACCAATTAAAGGAGCTGCTGAGAGGATTTGCTGAAACCACTTTGACCTGAGCTGCTTCGGCACTCACTGCATTCCTGCAGACGCACTTCACAAAACAAATGAATTAAACATGTAACTTTTCCATCCACGAGTGTGACGTAGATCTGGATTCACCTGGGATATTTTTGGTCTTTCTGTTTGAAACACAGAAGAAAAAAAAATCAGTAATATAGCACACTAATGGAACTTTCTATTTAAATCATTTTTCTCCACATTTCGCAAAACCTTAGAAATGTATAAATTGCACGTGTTCCTTTTTAGATGCGATTTTTAGTACGGCTGGTTTTTGAGGATTTGGGGACAAGTTTGTTACTTTCAAGTTTTTGAACCACAGAGCAGCTCTTCCCTCCCTAAACAAGCCTTTTGAACAACATCCCGTGTTTGCAAAAAACAGTCCTCCTGCAAGAGAGAGAAATTACTGGTCTGCATGGATCTATGAAGGTGTTTCTTGCACTAAAGAAACCTGGAAAGAAAGAACCATCAGCCACAGAGTAGAAATGTGGCAAAGACGCTATATTTCACTTAAATGCTTTGAAATCTGGTATTACTAATATATTGTCACAAGTTAAGGTTGATTGAAAGTAATTCAATTATGACTGATTCTAGAATTACATTTTTAGGGAAGCTTTGAACACGGTTGAACACAGAGAGGAAGAAGAGTGAGGTGGAACTGCAGATGATAAGGATCATATTGCTTTATTTGGCTACCCATTCATTGAGACATTAAGGTTTTGTTTACTGAAGTTCTAACATTACATACGCAGTGTGCTGAAATGTTATCAAATGTAAATCTGGTGTGTTTACCTGTTATAGGCCTCTGTGTTTGCTTTACAAGTCATTTAGTTAATTACAGTATGTTTGTCCATGAAAGAAGGACGAAGATTAAAAAAAAAAAAAAGAAAAAGAAGCAGAGCTGGTCGTTGAAGAACCAGGTTAGAATAAGGTGACGTTTACTAAATGAGCTGATCTGTTCAGAATGAAGATGTCCCACTGCCAATGAAGACCAATGTAACTACAGAGGAAGTACTATTGTCTAAAAATAGGTGACAGATGTAAACCAATATATCTGAGAGCGCTCCTATAGAAATCTTAAAAAATTGTGAAAAGTTTTGCTCCATAAGAATTTTTGGCAGGAGGACAAATCCTAATGTTGCTTTTGTAAAAAAAAAAAAAAAAGTCTACTACAGATAAAGTATTTATTTTCCTCTGAAAAAAAAGAGGTGATAGCCATCTATTTTCCTCCTGTAAACCTTAATAATCAGTTTTGAATTTTTGTGCTATTGGGCTGTTAAGAGGAGAAAAAAAGTGATTAGTGCAGATGTTACCAAAGAAAGAATGATGAATGTTCTCTCTCTGTTTCTTTTAGCTTCTATTTGATTACGGTACATAAATTAAAATGTTTAAAACCAGTAAGCAAACAAAAAACACTATAAATTCTACATTTAAAAGTCAAATGATTTTGAATATCCATCTGTTTTTGCATCTCTATACTTTGAACTGCATCTGTTAACAAAATGTTTTATTACCAAATGTATCTGTATGTATGTATATATACTTATACATAAAGTAAACAAAAAATGTGGTGGGTCTGCGGTGGAGCCGCGGCCGGCTGGAGTGGAGCGTGAGGCGCACGCGGCTGAAGCTGGAAGCGCGCGCGCACTGCGCTCCCGACCCGGGTTTGGATTCAGGAAGTCGGCTGCTGTCTTCCTGGCTGGACGATCGGTCTCCTCCCCGCTGTTTGTCCGCGACGCTGGCGGCTCTGGGTTCATTTTTAGGCGCTTTTTCTGGTCTGAATCGGAAACCAAAGACATGGACTCAGGTAAAAAATCCAGGTTTACGTTGTTCTTTAACTTATCAACCACATCATAACTAGCCTAAACTACTTCAGCCTTAGCTAACAAGCGACGACTGTTAGCCTCAGTCACTCGACAGTCGTAGCCAAACATGAGTTGGTTCGTCTTTATTAGAGGATAACATGTTTGTGTTTGTGTGTTTCCCTTTTCACAAACTATATGAAAGACTCTCTGTAGACGTTCCCAGAACATTTGTTCTCCAAAAGTCCCAAACTAAAGCTCCTCTCAGCAATCAAGCAGTTCCGACTTTATTCCAGAAATGCATGCTTCAGAGTTTTTTTTTTCTTCTTTTACTTAAAACAAGGGGCGATGCACAGAATAACATGAACAGGTGTGTAGTGCCGGGTCAGCAAAATTGTTCATTTCTGCCTGTTGTCTCTAAGAAAGTAAGAACATTTAAAAGCAAAACAAATAAAATCATTAAAGTGGGATGATGTGGGGGCAACCCCCCCCAGCAGATGTACAAAAACAGGGGTTAAGGGTGTTTTTCAGACTGGACACTTTTCCTAATTCCTGGCCAATAGGAGATCTTCCGTCGTGTGGTTTTGTTGACAAGATTTGGAAACAGAAATGTCCAGTTGAAAGGCACAAATAAGGGTCAGGATTATGAGGTGGGCCGATGGTTTTAGAAGAAAGTTTGGACCTTGTGTAAATTTTCCTCATTTACGACAAAACCCTCAGGTATTTGTGCTTTCTGGATGTTTTCTTTTTTCCCCCTGTAGTGTTCAACATCGATATCAGGGAGCACATCCCCAGCAACCTCCTGCTGGACCAGCTCCCCAACTACCAGTCCCTCCTGTACCGCAGGAAGTCCTCGACCATCGGCAGCAAACGCAGAAGCAGCTCCAGAGGAAGGTTCGGTTCCTTTAGTAGTGTGAAGTCCGGCGGGAGCACAATCAAGCGACAGGACGACATAGAGAAGAGGCTGCTAGAGCAGCGGCCCGTCAGAGAGCTGGCCAAGTCCATGAAAGACAAACGAGCTGAGAGGTAGGAACTCCCTCCAGGACATGGATCAGTCATCATGAAATTCGTCTCAGGTGGGACAGAAATGTCATGGTTTTTGCCTCCTTTGAGTCATTTTTTGTGGATCGTGTGATCAGAGATAAGCGCTCGCTGAAGGCTCAGGATCTCAGCGACTGGGGACAGTGGAGGCAAAACACTCGCCGGTGTCTGAAAAGACTGAAGGACAATGCTGAGGACAGGGTGAGCTCCTTGAAGCTCTGGAGGAGTGACATCCGTCAGATAGAGGGTGAGAGAACTGACCCGCGTCTGTTTTTCTGAGCCGTCCTCACCTCCATCCCGATCTTCTCCTCTCACTACAACGAGTCAAAAAACCATGAAACACGAGATCCTGTAAAATGCCAGTGGGCTTTTCCACACACCACATCAGTTATGGTGAAGAAGGCTGTCAACTCACATAAATAAATTCAGTTTGGTGGTAATAATAAAAGAGTTTAACCAGCCAAACCACCCTCTTTCCTTTTCTTTCACATCATCCTGTGGATGTGAGAGAAATCGCTGCATTTTCCATGAGCATCTCCCTCTAACCCAGGGGTGCCCACACTTTTTTTGGCATGTCAGCTACTTTTGAGACGACAATGTCTCAAAGATCTTCACATATATATCTATACATGTATATCTATATATATAAACACACACATGCACAGTACAGACCAAAAGAGTTTTCTTTATTTTCATGACTATGAAAATTGTAGATTCACACTCAAGGCATTAAATCTGTGAATTATCACATGTGGAATTATATACATAACAAATAAGTGGGAAACAATTGAAAATATGTCATATTGTAGGTTCTTCATAGTAGCCACCTTTTGCTTTGATTACTGCTTTGCACACGCTTGGCATTCTCTTGATGAGCTTCAGTCTCCTGAAATGTTCTTCACATCACAGGTGTGCCCTGTCAAGTTTCACAAGTGGGATTTCTTGCCTTATAAATGGGGTTGGGACCATCAGTTGTGTTGTGCAGAAGTCCGGTGGTTACCATGGTGATAGTCCTGCTGAATAGAAAAAAGCAGCTAAGTACAATGAGTGTCTGTGGATGCAACGTTGGCTCATGCGTGAGTGAGGAAAAGCCTCGAGCTGTTGCACACGTTTATTAGTGCACGGCTGGTTTTCTGGTCATGTGTTTGGCGTCACAGCGGCCGACTTCTATGAAGTTATCAGCTGAGTTTGTTGAATAATAACCAAGCAAAGTCAGATTACAGCCACTCTTTTCTGTCAACTTGAAATGTGAACAAGTTTTAAAATTAATACAACAGCTGCTGATCCCTACTTCAATTACAGGAGGCGAATAAAATGAAGAATGACGCTGTCTAATAGTGGAAAATGTAGATTACTATAATTAGCAAACTAACAAAACAGTAAAAATGTAAAATTTTATATGCAGTAAAAGCATCATTACCGAATAAACATACATTAAGTTTCTCAGGCCCTGTCTCATAATGGAACAAAATATAAATAAATCAAAATACGCTTATTTAATTTCATGTTAATGGTTGTGAAGCTCTGTATTTTATTCTGATGTATCCAATCCTATTGCTGTTGGTATGACAAACCACAAACGCAGTACTTATATATATATAAAATATATTATATATTATATATATATATATATATATATCTATATATATATATATATATATATCTATATTATATATATTATATTATATTTAAAAGTTATTGGACCTGCTGTTAGTGGATTCAATAACAGTTCAGATACCATGGAAATGTTTTTGTATTTGTTTGTATTAGAGTTTGCATTATAGATGATGATGATGATGGCTCTTCATGTCATAAACGTTGCTGGCTGCTGCTTCATAGAAAAGAGAATTTTGGGAAAAAAAATGTTTTTGTTGTCTTTTTATCATAATAAAATAAAAACACCGGTGCACCTTTAAACCATGATTTATGTATTTTTGAAAATAAATAAATAATAAATAATAACTTTGAAATTCCAATTGCTCAGTAGCTGTTAAGGGCTGTTGCTCATGATGGATCATTTAAACATCATTCATTCATTTCTATTCCGTTATGTCCCTTTCGGGGTCACGGGGCTGCCGGAGCCTATCCAGCGTGATCATGTTGACAATTTTCTCCTAACATTAATAATTGAAACATCAGGAGATCACAGAGTCTGCTCTAATCGATGGAATCGCATCTACTAGTCATGTTTGTCGTCATCATCGTTGGGTTGAGCGACTGTAACTGAATTATCTGTAGATGGAAATCTTAAGCTGGATCTAACTGATCGTATGGAGGATCTGTTGGAAAAGAAACCAATGAGAATCTGATCCACAAGTCCAATAAAAGCCCTTCTGAAGTTTTGGTTCAGTTTTCAAACTCAGAACTCTGAATTTTTCTCGTCTTTCATCTTGTTTGATCCCAGCGAGATTTGGAACAGGGATTCTGTCCTACTTCTCCTTCCTGAGATTCCTGGTCGTGCTCAACCTGCTCATTTTTCTGCTCATGTTCTGCTTCATCATGCTGCCCATCATCATCATTCCTTACACTTCAGGAAACATCACCCACAACTACCAAGATCATGGTACGATCCTGGCTTTAATCTGGAAAATAAAAAAAAGTCTGGAGCTTCTGAAAGCTGTGTGTTTCTGCAGGAAGTGTCTGCAGTGTGTATCCAAGCAGCACCCGTCTGGGCCTCGTCATCTTTCATGAGCACATCACGGATCTGCTTTCTGGTGGAGTAAGTTCTTTACTTTCTGCTCGCTAGTCTGCAGCGTGTCAAAGTGAGGACTGTGGCTGCAGCTTGTGTGTTTTTCTGACTGCATCCTCAATAGAGTACAAGTTTTAGACAAACTCCAATGCTACGGAGGGGATTCTTCTGCCTATTCTCTTGCTACTGTTTACTAGCACTTATAGGATAAGCGCGTGGAATTCTCGATTCTGATTGGCTGCTGGGTGTGGATTAGAAAGTCATAATGCACGCCTTTAAAAAGTAGTTCCGGTCACATAGCTTAAATGTTCTGTATCACTGCGCCGGCTTCTTCAAAACAAACTTTAGCTTCATCACCTGGACAAAAACAGGCGGTAAGAGGTGAACTGATGCTTTATTCAACCCATCGTGGTGATCGGCTTTGAAATTGCTTGCTTTGCCGCTGCTGTTGAGGTCGGTGCAGGCTTAAGGGGGGCGTTGTCATGTTACCGTGACAACACGCTGCACCACATGACAAATAGTCCACTTTTTGTGAAAAAAGCGATCTAAACTGAAAGAAATAACAAGAATAAAGTACTAAAAACTGGTTAAATTTTTATTTCTTTTGCAAGGCACCATGGTATAAGTTAATAGTTAGGTTAATGAACTTCCAAGTGTGCATTATCAGAAGTAACGCTTCGCGTCAGACGGATCAGACTTCCACTGAGTGCCTTCATTTCTGATAATTCACCTTTCGTTGGCTATTAACCCTTCCATTTACGCCCCCTACAGCTGGAAGAGGCTTTTTCTTTCACAGCTCTATTCCATTATATGAAAATCTGGGGCTGAATCCAAAATAATTCCTTACCGCCATCAATGATCACCCAGCAGCCAATCAGAATCGAGAATTCCACGCGCTTATCCTATAAGTGCTAGTAAACAGTAGCAAGATCGCCATCAATGAGCTATGGAAAATACATGACATTAGTTTTATGAATTTAAACAGTCGTGAAATACTTACATTGAAATGTAAACTTCTGGGCTTCAGAGCGCGCCCATGTGAAGAAAATGCATTTGTTGGAACACCCTACCGGCAAAAGGATGGTCAGGAAGTCGCTCCGGTTCCTCCTTCAAAAACATTTTTTAAAACACCCCAACAATTGGAGCCGTAGGGAGGAGCTAGAGGGGCGGGAAGCATTTTGGATTCAGCCTCGCTGGCAAAATTCCAGCCTAGCACAAACCGCAGGTATTCATCTCTCCTCCGTGATCAATTTTTAAACGGTTGGCGCTCCGCGAATTACCAGGAACGCCGTCCATACAACAATATCGATCGGTCCAAATCTAACCAGGTTTACCCTTTAGTGTGCGTTCACGTGTTGTACGTAGAGCCCACAATGCGTGCAGCTACGCATAAATGCAAGAGTTTTGAGCGACACGTATGTTTGCGCGTTTTCATGGACTGGTCATTGAAAGTGGTCACTTGAACTGCTGAAGGCGGGTGTGGTTGTTGCTGAAGGGGCTCAGAATGTGGAATTCTTGTCTTTCTGCACTAGTGAAAGTCTGTTTCCAGGTAAGAGTTTTTCCCTAAAACCTTGACGAATAGATCTGGAGCTCAGAGCCGTTCAGTTCAATTCCTGTCAAAACGGTTGCAAATTCAAAAGCCAAACTTTGAAAAACCCACACAAGGCGGTTTTTACACAACAGTTTGGTTCTGTTTCTGAAGAAAAGCTTACACTTTCATTTACTGTAATGCTATTTTAAAAGTAATGTACTTTATTTTTGGTTTTTTTTGCTGTAATATGTGGAATTTGCTATGCAGGACACTTTCTCATCCTTTCTGCTTTCCCTGCAGGGTTTCCTGGAGCAGACCTACCTGTTCTATGGCTTTTACAAGGTGGACAAAATCCAATACCCCAACGGCACTTACAATTTGGCTTTGGCGTATCTGCTGGCAACCATTGCTTACCTGCTAGTGAGCCTGATCTGGATCGTCAAAAGGTGGGGGAAGGGCAGCGACATGAGACCAGGAAGGGCTCCTGAGGTTAAGTGTGTCGTCTCTTGAAGGTCGGCCACGGGCTTCAAGCAGAACCTGGTCAAGGACGAGGACTCCTTTCAGTGTTTCTGCAACAAGATCTTTGCTGGCTGGGACTTCTGCATCACCAACGAGAAGGTGGCGGATCTGAAGAGGAGCAGCCTGCTCTACGAGCTGCGGGTCCGTTTGGGTTCGGCTGGTAACATCTGGCAAGAAAAGCAGCTTTCTGCAGGAAAGCCATTTTATTTGGGTTTGAAAGATACTCCATAAAAATATCAATAAGGAATTCTAATACTAAAAACGACACGAACGCTGTTTTTGAATCTGTACAAAAGAATCGCTTTAAAAGAAATACAGTTGATGGATTTGATACGTTTGTAATAACTATAGAATGTGGATGGGTACTGCGCCACTGAAAGATTCAAACTTCAAAATACACTCTATTTTGGGCATTAACATAATAATGTTGAAGGTAAAAATCTTACCGCACAGCCTCTTTGACTCCACTTGAATCCACAGACGGACTTGGAGGAAGAGCGGATTAAACAGGAAAAAGCCAAACGCACCAGGAAGGACAAATGTCAGATCTACGGCCTCCGCCTGGTGCTGAACGTCTTCGTGATGGCCGTTCTGGCCGCCTGCTTCTACAGCATCTATTTAGCAACCACCTTCTCGCAGGAGCAGCAGAGGAAGCAAGTGAAGGTAGAGGAAGCCTCCTGCACCGTGTGCTTGGTCTTATGTGATGTAGGTCTACGTCATGTGTTCTGCAGAGCAGGAACCTGCCGGAAAACGGTTTTAAACCGAGTCAGCCTTGTTTTTATTTTCCTTTTTCTAATCGTTTAACCCTGGAACACTTTCGCCATAAAAAGTTACACTATCCCTTTTGCCGGGTGATTTTTACCCGATATAATATACGCAACAAAAAGTACTTGTCATAAAAAATAGATCAAAAGATGACAACACAAGATAAATGAGAGTGATTTTCTTTTATTTTTAACTGTGGGATGTGTAACAAAATGAAAAAGAAAGACATAAGTTCCTAAAAACATGCTCAAAGATGACTGAAAAATTAGGAATTTGAGAACAAAAAATTCATAAAAAGGAATAAAACAATACTAGAAACTTGATCTTTGCTCCACCCGTTCCTGGGACATGTGAGACTTCCCTGGTGGAGCACAGACTCCTCGACACGCGACATGTTGAAACTCATGTAAATAGTTTTGTTCGGGTGACAACCACCCAGTGATAGGGCTCTAGGGTTAACAAAATAAAGAAAGAAAACTCGTTTCTTCTTGTTC
Source organism: Oryzias curvinotus (assembly GCA_023969325.1). Lineage (NCBI taxonomy): Eukaryota > Metazoa > Chordata > Actinopteri > Beloniformes > Adrianichthyidae > Oryzias > Oryzias curvinotus. The sequence goes on along the minus strand of CM043710.1, from coordinate 5,230,818 downwards.
CCAGGTGAACTTTATTGTGGATCTCATCCACGAATACCTCCCATCCATCGTCATCACCTTGGCCAACTTTCTCACCCCCTTGCTGTTCTCCGTCATCATCAATTTTGAGGATTACTCTCCAGCCTTCGAGATCCGCTTCACCCTCATCAGGTACGGCCCTCGCCGGCGTGCGGCCTCACGCTTTCAGCAGACGCTGACGCCCAGCGCTGTTCTCCACAGGTGCGTTTTCATGCGGTTGACCAGCATCGGGGTTCTGCTCCTCTCGCTGTGGTCTCAGATCACCAACTGCGGGGAGGAGCCTTGCTTGTGTGGCTACAACACGGCTCTGTACTCTGTGAGTGTTGGCGTTCTGTTGCAGTTTGGAGCGAAAGCTTCAGTTCTCAGGGACGCTAACGCTCCCGTGTGTCTGTGGTTTGTGGGCAGTGCTGGGAGACCCGGGTCGGCCAGGAGATGTACAAACTCACAGTCTTTGACTTCATCATCATCGTCGCCGTCACCATCCTCGTGGAGTTTCCCCGAAAGTAAGAGCGCACCCGCCTCATTACGCATAATACACATCCTGTCATAGGAGAAAGAATACCATGTTGAGACAGTCACACATTTGTGCTCCACGGTGGGCAAACAGTTCACCTGGAGCGTGCACTGGAGCGTGCACGAGCCAGAATCTGGGGCAAAGCTGCAGCACCCATGCAGGTTTTGGTCTCAGCGTCAGGACCTCTGCACACGTCCCGCTTACTGAGGAGCTTCTCCTGCCGCTGGAGCGTGTCGAGGAGTTTAGTCGACATCTCAAAAGTCATTTTTAGACGCATTTTAGATCCAGGCGTTTTCACTGAAGCTCCACCTCCTCGTCGTTTGGACGTTTCTCCGCTGGGCGACCTGCTGTCAGGTCCACCATGATGTTTGTTCACGCTGAGCACAAAAACCCCCCAGAAACCTTCTGTAAGGGTGGCACTTTCCATTTTCCACATTTTACTGTCATTTTTTGATGTTCTTCTAATTTTTTTTTGTTTGTTTAAAGTTCTAATCATCAAAATTAAAACATAGCAACACCTGAAATCTCTTAGTCTTTTTAACTTCTTGTTTATTATGAATAAAACAATTCTTTATTTTTCCATAGGAATTGAATAGAGCCAAACTTTAAAGGTCTATGTCCCAAAAACTACCAGAGCTTGCTGGCCAAGGTGCCCAAGCTGTGTCTAAAGCTGACTCAACCGCGCCACCATGTGGTTAGATATACTACAAAGCAGGTTTGAGCCTGAATCTCCTAAATCGTAAGTTGTTGAAACATTTTTTCCCTTTAAATTTAATGGATCCTTGAAAAACATTTAAAATTGCTCCGCCTACTTCTGTCTACTTGGATTGTCAGCCATTTTTTATTTATCCGCTACATTGTTAATCCCCCCCCCCCTCTTTTTTTTACCACACTTTAACCAGTCTTTACAGAATTTAATATATTTATCCTATTTGGACCAACACAAACTCAACAACACTATATATTTGCCTCAATGTTTCTGAGAAGCGCGTGATTCAAAATTGAGGGGCGTTGTTGTCCACGTTATGACGCTACAATCACAGATCAACCTAACCTGACCACATTTGAAACATTACTTCCTAGATGACCAATGAATGGGCGAGACAACTTTCATGACAAATTTATTTATTCTTATAGCTCTAGAACTCGACAGCGAAAAAGAATGAAAGGATCAAATGCAGAGCAGCAAAAACATATTAAGTCAGCCACCAATGGTGCAAGTTTTCTCCCTTAAAAAGAGGAGAGGCCTGTAATTTTCATACCTCCACTATGAGAAGCAAAACCAGAAAAAAAATCACATTGTCTGATTTTTAAAGAATTTATTTGTAAATTATGGTGGAAAATAAATATTTGGTCAATAACAAAAGTTCAACTTTACACTTTGTTATATACCCTTTGTTGGCAATGACAGCAGTTAAACGTTTTCTGTTAGTCTTCACAAGGTTTTCACAAACTGTTGCTGGTATTTTGGCCCATTCCTCCATGCAGATCTCCTCTAGAGCAGTGATGTTTTGGGGCTGTCGCTGGGCAACACCGACTTTCAACTCCCTCCAGAGATTTTCTATGGGGCTAAGATCTGAACACTGGATCGGCCAATCCAGGACCTTGAAATGGTTCTTACGAAGCCACCCCTTTGTTACCCGGCGGTGTGTTTGGGATCGTTGTCATGCTGAAAGACAGCCACGTTTCATCTTCAATGCCCTTATGGAAGGAGGTTTTCACTCAAAATCTGACGATACATGGCTCCATTCATTCTTTCTTTGACACGCATCAATCGTGTCTTTCCTAAAAAACCAGCATTTTGGATTTGGAACATTTCCATCTGCCTCTATATGTAAAGTCTGAAAGTCTCACTCCAGAACTCCATAGTTTTCAGAAGTATTCATTGTGTGTGGGATCATGGGATTTATACTTTATTGGAGAGAAGGACGGAGGGTAAAGGGTGGGATGGGTTTTTCATTTAATTTTTGTATTTTAATTGTAGAGCACAAGTAGCAGTTAAAAAAAGTTTTATTGATCGATTAAACAACTGACAAAAGAAGACGTTAGAATGTGACCCCTTAAAATCCTGAGATGGATCAGAGTTTGGTTACCATGGTTACGGTACTGCAGCATCCCCCCTCTTCCTTTGAATCAAATGAACCCGGCCTCGGTCCTGTTCTTGTCTGGTCCCTGGTGCACAGAGGTTTGTCTAGTCAGACGATCGCAGGTTCAATTCCTGCAGCTGCATCAAGGAAATGGTTGAAGGGTCAAATGTTTCATCTTAACCGCGTCATTGTAACATTTTTTACTCCTGTGGTTTGAAAAAAATGTTAAATCAAACGTGTTTGTTGTTCTTAGTGACATTTTAATCAGTCCATAAAGACACAAAAGCATGAAGACCAGCTCCAGTTAATTCAGTCTTTAGACTTATATTAAACACAAAGTAAGAAACTTTTTCTTCTTTTTGTATTTCAACTATAGTTCTATATAGAAGATGTATTCTGGTTTTTCTTTAACGCTGCGTTGATCAAGACTAGAGTTGGAGTTGCAGTCGTCAGGTTACTGACGGCACAAACACAGACATCTGTTGTGTCGTGACGCTAATTCGAATCACTTTTTGCCTGCATCCCCTCCAACACCCGTGCTTCTCTGCTCCACTCAGGCTGATCGTTACTTACTGGAAATCGGGCTTCTCTGATTGGTGGGGCGAGCAGGAGTTCGCCATTCCTCAGAACGTGCTGGAGATCGTTTATGGACAGACCATCTGCTGGATTGGCACCTTCTACTGCCCGCTGCTGCCCGCCATCTGCACCATCAAGTACTTCTTCATATTCTACGTCAAAAAGGTGCCGCTGCCTCTCGTCTGGGTGGAAGCTGGAGCTCTGACAGGTCTGAAACTTCTGTTTTCTCCCCTGTGTCCTCTCCAGCTGTCGCTGATCCAAAACTGCCGTCCGTCCACACGTCCGTTCCGGGCGTCCAGCTCCAACTTCTTCTTCCTGGGCGTGTTGCTGATCGGCCTCGGCCTGGCCTGTGTTCCCGTCACCGTCAGCGTGGCGCAGTGAGCGTTTGAACCCGCGGTGCTGAACTCTGCCTGTGCTTGTGTCCTTCATCCTCCCTTTCTGCGCAGAATCAACTCTTCCCGGGCCTGCGGACCCTTTGTGAATTACAACACGTCCTGGGAGGCGCTGACCGCCTCGGTGATGGAGCTTCCGCACGGAGCCCAGACCTTCCTCTACGCTCTCTCCTCAGAGGCCTTCGCTGTCTCCTTCTTCGTTGTTTCGTGGTGCGTCAATCTGAAGTTTTAGCTGAGCAATGGACATCTCCAGGCCTCAAGGATGCCTCACTGATCTCCAGTCGACAATTAGCACAGGTTTCACCCAGATAGTTAAAGTTTTCCCAAATCTCTGAATGTGAAGGCGGAGATGCTCCTTTTATCCACTGTTTGTACACCAACACCATTTGGTTTATGTCTGATGGACGGTCATCAAAAGCCTTCTTTCTCCTACAGCTTGGCCATGTTTTATGTGATCGCTCTGGCTGGAGCTCACAAAAGAGTCATTTCCCAGCTGAAGGAGCAGCTGGCCATGGTAGGTTCCCTCCAGCATCTGCAGGTCTGACCGCTGGCTGCAGCGGGACTGAAAACGGCTGTCTTTGTGTGATGACGTTCCTCAGGAGGGTCGAGACAAACACTTCCTGATCCAGAAGCTGTGCCAGGCCCAGAGGCTTTCCGAATCTCAGCCCCAAGCATCTGGATCAAAGTCACGCAGCCGAGGCAGCCCGAGTTACCACACCAGCTTCAACAGCGACTTTCCTGAAGGGCTGCTGCTGGTGCATCCTCTGCCAAACTCCTCCACCCAAGTGTGACGCGGGACCTCACAAACAGGGACAAGGACAGAGAATGCACATTGTAAAATCCAGGCTTCTGAACTTTATTTTGTGAAAAGTCTACAGATTTTGACCATCTCTGGTCTTAACTGTCTCTCAAGTTGAAAACTTTGATTTTAGCTGTTCTAGGTCAAGTTTTGTATAGACTTTGTATTTTCCCACAAGAGGAATACATTTTTTTAGTTTGTGTTATTGAAAATGTGTGACATGTTTTGCACTTTAAGTATTTTAACCTCTATCTTTGTTCCTATAGCAGAACTCTGCATAGAACCGTTGAAAGTATTTTTGTTAAACAGTAGTAATAAAGCTTAAAAAAATGTTTTAAGTTGAAAAACACTTTAAGAATGTGTGGTTGGACGTTTTATTTAAAATTGTAAAAAGTAAATTTTTTTTGCCTAAAGACCAAAAATAAAAGGTTCATAGAAAACTAGAGAAAAAAATTAACATTATTCTCCTTCAAGTGTGGTTCTCGCTTGTGGTCTCCGCTCCACCAGGGGTCGCTGTTCTTACAAGCAGCTGTTCAAAGTGACAGCGGCTCAGCTGGCCGGAACCGGAGGCAGCGTGCGGTGTCGCTCAGTCAGTCAAACGGTAAAAAATGCTCCGAATCACGGTCCGGGCGGACGTGGGAACCCTGTGGTTCTTGTCGTGGATCGTTTGCTGTCACATCTCGGCCGTCTCCTCTGACGACATCGTGGTGGCGTGCGGAGGTTTCGTCAAATCCGACGTTGAGATCAATTATTCTCTGATCGAGGTAAGGCGGATGCTATGCTAGCTGGTTAGCAGCTAACTCTGACAGCTAGCTTGCGGCAGGTAATGAAAGGTTAAGGAGGTGGTCGTGATTATTCTGAATGAAAGAAGTTATGAAGAGTCTAGTTAAGAATTCTTTCTCGAATGTGAGATTATGTTGACTACATTTATTCTGAATCTGTCCTGGCAACGCAGCAGTGGTTCGTTACTTACACAGCCGTTTTTGAGGAAAATCACGATCATTTCACATGAAACGAACATAAAAGCACGCTTCTCCACGTGGCCGTCAGTCTTAATCCTAATATCTGTCAGTATGAATGAGGAAGACGTTAGGAGCTCCTCAGCAGCGGCCATAATCCCGGCTCATTCATTGGGGATTAGCCATTTGGTTTCTTCAGCCACTAATTGAGCTGGACTTTGTAGTTTGGAGGACATCAGATGTGTAGCCAGACTGAATCTGTCGAGAGTTTGGATTTTTTAAAAAGTGAAATTCTGGAGTATAAATGTTGTAAAATTGAGGACTAGCTCAGCTCCTGCTGTCAGATGTTTGGTTCCATGTAATCATTTGACTGTCCTGCGTTAGAGCTGCAGGTCACGTGTGTTAAACAGGGAGGCGTCGAGTCTCTGACCCTCTGACAAAGATGTGATGAGTAAAAAACAAAAATAATTAATTTACTGTCACGAAGAAACCATTATGCTTTAAAGAAGAAAAAACCTTGGATGTGTTGCACTGACATGTTGTCTAAACTGAGAGAAGCGACACTTTAATAGACAAACTTAACTTGTGATGATGCAAGAAAAAAAAAAAAACACATTTCTAAACTAGTAAACTGCTGAGACTTTGCTGGCCTGGACGCGTTCCACGGCGTTCTTGTTCTTATTCTCTTCAGATCAAACTCTACACCAAGCAGGGCTCACTGAAGTATCAAACCGACTGTGCTCCAATCAACGGCTACTTCATGATCCCCCTCTATGACAAGGTATGACAGGAAACATGCTTCGGAGCGTCTGACTGCGTTTGACCCGCACATGACGCCCTCTGTGCTCCGACAGGGAGACTTTGTTCTGAAGATCGAGCCTCCTCTGGGATGGAGTTTTGGTAAAAGCGTCAGACATTCTTCAGATTTCTAACACTGCAGCTGAATGCCTCCTCACGCTCTGTCCTGTTGAACTGTGGACAGAACCCACCAGTGTGGAGCTGCACGTGGACGGAGTGAATGACATCTGCACCAAAGAGGAGGACATCAACTTTGTGTTCACGGGTTTCTCCGTGTCTGGGGCGGTGAGAGCCGTTGACTTTTCCTCTGCGCACTCGGAGGTCTGACGTTCTGCAGCTAAAAGCAGAACTGCTGGTCTCTGTTGTTTAAGACTAACCGTGGGCGTCCTGCTCCAACGCTCAAGTTTCTGTGTTTTGCCTTTGGTTGGGAGCGTAGAAGCTCAGCAGTTTGTGCGTGTGCAGGTTCTGAGTGGAGGTCATCTGCTGGGCCCGGCAGGGGTTGAAGTGACCCTGAGCCGAGCAGGAACCGAGGAGAAGCTGCAGACTGTGGTCACGCAGCCTGGAGGAAAGTATGTGCCTCGCACCTTTGCTTCAGCCTTCATCGCGTGGACTGCAGCTACTGCTGCTGCATCATCTAGTCTGTTCTTCATCACACAGGTACACCTTCTTCAAAGTTCTGCCCGGACATTACGACATCACAGCGTCCCACCCGTCCTGGACGCTGAAGCAGGTCAGTGTCTTCTTCCTGCTGCCAGTCACCAAACCAGGATTTGGTTCCATGCTGGAGTCTGATGGAGGTGATCACCTTCAAGATCCGAAGTAGCGCTCAGTCGTCAAGCCAGGGCGCTGCAGCGTTAACACACCAGCTCAAGGGCTTCCTAAGTTTTGGTGCGCTTTTCCCACACCTGAAAATGACTGAGCATCCAAAGTTGAAGATTATTTAATCAGCGTGCCACTTGAGATCATGTGTCAATCTTTTTTTAAATTTCCATTTGATCAGTCAGCAGTCAATGGGTAAAAACCTTAAACACACATAATAATAGCAATAAATATTGACAAATTCCACATACACATTCATGTTATTTGAAGTGCTTCAGTTAATTATTTATTTTTATTGATTTAATTACATTCTTATTGAAGTTCATATATCAAATCCAAATTCATTTAAGAATTGCTTTAAAATCACATTACTTAGCAGGGAGTAATCACATTCATAAGTAAACTTCACACCATAAATTTACAAAAAGTCACAACGCACACCCACAGGATAAACGTCAAAGTCCATGAATTTAAAAGTTCCGACTGGTACGTGAAGTAAATACAAATACCCTCAACACACTGAAGAGAGCTTAGGGGTGTGACGATAACAGGATCACTGCACAGGATTTTGTGTTGGGGGGTCGCAAGATTCTCGAAACTGCGACTCTTGCTGCTTCATTACTGCGGTGATCAAGAATCCCACACCGTCACAGCTCTAATCGCATCACTCTAGCGCTTAGATACAGCCACTTCTTACCGGCTGCCTCTTCAACAGATGAATTCTGGGTACTCAATTGCGCACAGACAGGCAAGCATGCTTTACGCTCGGGCTACCAAGGGTCCTGTCTCGCTGGTGCTTTTTTCTGAATGAAGCCCATGCGTCTACATTAAATGCCTGATGCCGCAAGCTCAGCTGCTCAGCAGGTCCACCTCAGCGGTAACACACTGTCCCTGTGAAGCTATGACGCACTGTCTGGTACAAAAAACAGACTTTGCTTTACCGACAGCAGCCTGCAAAGCAAAGACTGTAAGTAAAAACCGATGTCAAAGTCTTCTGCTGTCGTTTCCATGGAGATCTCTCTGCTTCAAACACTCGTCGGGCCAATTAGGAGGTTTGGCGGTGGATGAAGGGACATTTTACCTGTTAGTCACTGCTCTGACAAAGTCTTGGAGGTTTTCCCGAGGTTCCCTGGGAAATCCCTCCCTGCTCTGCGGCTGACCCCCCCCCCCCCCCCCCCCCGCGTCTCCCCGCAGAGATCCACCTCCGTGCACGTCTCCACCGTCAACGCCCCAGCTGCTGAACATCTGGTGGTCGCAGGATACGACGTCTCCGGGGAAGTCCGCAGTGACGGGGAGCCGGTGAAGGACGTCACCTTTCTCCTGTACTCGTCCACAGTCAGCAAGGAGGTGAAGCAGCTCTGCGCTCCACATTCAGGAAGGCAGCAAAAGCCTCTGCCGCTCAGAAGTGATGGGCTGTGTGTTTTCAGGATGTCGGCGGCTGTAACCTGTCTCCAGTGGAGGGGGCGGATTCTGGGGACAGCTCTCTCCTGTACCTGTGCAGTGCTCAGTCTAGAGATGACGGCACCTTCGTCTTCTCTTCACTGGCCAGCGGCGAGTACACAGTTGTGAGTCTGTTTTCTCTTTCTGTGCAAAAACCTGAACCATCCTTCAGCTTTTGACCCCAACTTTGTTTTTGGGCGTAAAAATCTGTGCTGCTTTTAGCTTGAGATAATCAGTCAGAAACAAATGATCCAAAGTCAATTTCTCCTTCTGATGATGGAAAAGCAAGTTGGAGAAGTTGATGCACATCTGTGAACGTTAGTCCAGTCCTGTGGCCACAAGTCTAATAACTCCTTCACAATAAAAGCACGTCAGTGTTTTGGTCCATCCAGCACAGGTTAACAGGACGCACCAGCATCACCAGAACGTTCATTCAAAAAGGAAAAACACTCCAAATAACATAAGATCAGCTAGTTTATGCAAACGCTGATCAATCTTTATCTTCAAGGCGTGGAATGATTGACAGGCGACCTGTCCAGTGAACCCCACCTTTGTCCCTCAGTGGCTGGACGAAGTGGGTTCAGAGGATGAATGAAGGCAGTCGAATGGCTTCCATTTTTCTTTTAGACATTTTACAAATAAAATAGAACAAGAAACTTTTTACATTCCAAACAGCAAAGTGAAATCAAGCAAAAGTCTAAACCAAAAACCAAATTTCTCTGGGAAAAGGAAACTTGATACGCCTAAGAGATGTTTTCTGATTTAAGCATCAATCAGAAAACCTTTATTTTGAAGATAGAACTCAGGGTCTGTATTTTAGACTTCATTCTGAGTTTGGAGTGTCCCAGACCACTGCTACGTTTGGTTTCTCTCAGATTTCAAACATGGCCGACAGTTCGAAAGCGTTTGCTTTAAAAAGGCTCTGCTCTCTTCTCAACGTTAACTCTAGTTTCTGCTGATCAGGTCCAGATCCAAACCGGGTCTCTCCAGACTAAAGTACGGTACAATGACGCCCAGATTCTTTTCATTGTTTGATATGTAAAGTTTTATTTTGAAGGTTCGTCTAATGTTTCCTGCTGGGGTCTTCTATTTGTGTGAACCACTTCACTGTTTCAAAAGCTCTTCAGAACAGTATTTGGGTGTTTAAATGTAAAAGCAAACAAACGTCATCAGGATTTTCAGGGTTCCCTCCAGCGGTTCTTCATTCACTTTCCTGCTTTGTTTCCGCTTCAGCTGCATATTTTCTTCTTCCAACGTCCTCTGCAGGTGCCTTTCTATCGGGGGGAGAGGATCACGTTTGACGTCGCTCCTTCACGGATGAACTTTAAGGTGGAACACAACAGCCTGAAACTGGAGGTAACGTTCAGATGCGTCTTTTCTCGGCTCGGCTTCTAAATATCACAGAGGTTCCTTCCTTTGTGTTGCCGCTGCAGCCCGTCTTCCGCGTGATGGGTTTTTCCGTGACGGGCCGAGTTCTGAACGGCGGCGGCGGGGAGGGCGTGCCGGAGGCTGCAGTCTCCCTCAATAATCTGATCAAAGGTAGGAGTTCAGACGCCCTCCTGGAAACGGCGAGGTCGGTCTCTTCTGCTGAACGGCGGCTGCTCTTTCCCAGTGCTCAGTAAGGAGGATGGCTCCTTCCGGCTGGAGAACATGACAGCCGGTACCTACACCATCCGCGTCAGCAAGGACCTCATGTTCTTTGAGCCGCTCACCGTGAAGATTGCCCCCAACACCCCCCAGCTCCCTGACATCATCCCCGCGGGGTGAGTAAGGGCGGAGCTTCTAATCTTTGTCACATGCTTGGCGGTTCGACCAGAAGTTAAAAGGAGAGGGGGCCGCCTCTCTCACAGGTTCAGCGTCTGCGGTCAGATCTCCATCAGCCGCCTGCCTGACGGCATGAAGCAGCAGAGCCGCTACAGGGTCATTCTGACCCCGCGGGGCCAAGACAAGGCCACCAGCCGCAGCGTGGACTCCGACCCTCAGGGGGCTTTCTGCTTTCAGGCCAAACCTGGAGACTACAACATCCAGGTGAGACTATGGCCACACCCACATGTCTAAGACACGCCCCAGTAGACTCCTGTTGCCCTCAGAAGGTTGCTCATAAAATGATGGTGCTTATAAAGGAGTGTTCGTCCGTGCATGAAGCCTCCATGTTCCGTGTTCAGGTGTCTCTGCCCGACGCTGAGGTGAAGGCGGGCCTGGCTCTGCAGCCTCAGGTCCTGGAGGTGTCCCTGCTGGACCGGCCCCTCACAGACCTGCTGTTCACGCAGTTCATGGCTTCTGTGTCTGGAAAAGTCTACTGTCTAGGTAAATGCCCTGGAGCCGTCATTTGGAGCTAAAACGGAGGTTGTCCAATCAGAGGAGATGCTTCATATAAGTTCTGGTTTGACCGTTTAAAACCAAAGTTTTGGCTCCAGTGTTGACATTTTACCGTAACTCTTCAACTATTTACCACTTAGGGTCATTTCAGCGGAGTCTGTCGCGGAAAAAAAGCCGCTTTATGCTGTAATGCTGGTTCTCGTTGGTTGTGTAAAAGGTTGAAGAGTTACAACAGAACAGTTCGTGTCTTGGGTGTTAACGGGTTAAAACCTTCATGTGTTTTCTGCATTTAAAACATGACATCATTTCCAAATCCACTGCACACAGAATGGGCAAAGTATTGAGACACACAGAGAAGCAGCAAACTCTGCTATACCTTCACAATTATCGGTTTTGGTTTATTCTAAAAATGTTCTAATGACACTATTGCTGCAAAAAGTCACAACAATTCTGTTTTCCTGGGATTAGAATCCCTGTACAGCATTGGACCCCTGTCATTTTAGAGTCCAAATGTGGATTTAATAAAGAAATGTGAAGTAGAGATGTGTCCCTGACGTGGTTCTTTGTGCTGACTTGCAGCTTCTTGCGACGACGTGTCGGTGACGCTGCAGCCGGTGAGCCGGCAGGGCGACAGGCGGACGGTGGCGCTGTCCAGCAGCAGCGATGTCCTCAGCTTCTCTTTTGACGACGTTCTGCCTGGGAAATACAAAGGTTTGTGCGTGATTCCCGCTCTTTCATTAGGTTTTCGTTCCTGCCCTCTTAAGAACTAAATTTTTAGAAGTCTGACTGTGGACCCTTGTGGTCTGCTGACCAAGACACCAGACGTCCTCAGAACTTAGTCACAACTGATGAAGGAAAATGACCAGACGAAGCTCTCCCATCATAACTGAAAGTGCTTTTTTGTCGTCCGGTCTCTGTTTGTTTGATGCTCAGCTGAATAAAGTAAGTACGTTCAGGATCAGTTTCCTTTCTTCTTAAAGAAGCCTGTTTTAGCATTTTGTGGTTTTGGAACAGCCAGGCTACGACCTCTGACCTGAGCACAACCCTGTGGCCTCCAGGCTGAAAGTGTAAATATGCAGCTTTTGAAAGAACTTGAATTTGGAGGAAAATATGACTTGAACATCTCAGGTCGTTGCTTCAAAGCTTTCTTTGTGTCTGCTTCCTGTCAGTGGGTATTCCTCATGAGGAGTGGTGCTGGAAGCAGAAGTCCATGGAAGTGGAGGTCCTGGACTCGGATGTCATGGGGGTGGAGTTCAGACAGATCGGTTTCATCCTGCGCTGCTCTCTTTCCCACGCCATCATTCTGGTCAGTCTTCTGCCATCGATGCTGCAGCCGACGGGCTGCCGATCTGACGCTCCTGTTCTTCCACACAGGAATTCTTTCAGGATGGCAGCAAACCGGAGAACGTTGGCGTCTACAATCTCTCCAAGGGAGTCAACCGCTTCTGCCTGTCCAAGCCTGGTGAGCGTCACCTCCCGACCTCTCAACACTTTCACACGTCTACGAGGGGGGAGTTTCAGACTCGGTTATGGTTCCCTCCATCCTTTCCTTCCGTCTTTTCTGTCGGGAGTCTCCACATAACCCGTGTTCAGTCATTTTATCTTGGATGTAACTTTAATTTTTCACAGTAACTAAGTAGAAACTTTTAAATTGAGCTGAAAAGCCAAAGGAAAGCATTTCACACCACAGAAATGCAGAATAAAGACACAGAATGTTGATATGCAGGTGAAAATCCATTTCTCCAAATCCACAAAGAACAGGTGTGCTGTGAACTCCCATGAGCCCTGAAGCTCTCTGTCTGGAATCCAGAGCCGATTCTTTACTGCCCGGATCTCTACTCAACCGGGACCAAAATCCAACAGGTTCTCCTGAATCAGGGTGGTGGGGGTGGGGGGTGGTTTAGGACCACAGGTTCTCCTCTCTGCTCTCTGATGTTGGTCTGTTGGCGTCATCGAGCGAGGGCCTCCAGCAGGCATTAGGGCGGTGTGAAGCAGCTGGGATGAGGGTCAGCACTGCAAGCTCCAAGATTTATGGAGCCAAGATTTAGGGTGAGACGCTGTCTCCCGGCTGGTTTGGGAATGCCTTAGCGGTTCTCTGGCAGAACTGGAGGTAGTCTCTGTGGAGAGGGAGGTGTCTGCATTCCTGCTGATGCCCCTGTGACCCGGTACTAGATAAAGGGGAGACGGACGGACAGTTGATTGACTTTTTAAACCGAGTCTGTTCAGAAAACATCCGATTGCAGCATCACCGCCTTTGGTTGGTTAAAAGGGATTGAGGACAAACGTCTGCATGATTATCTGAATCTAGAACTGATTGACAGTAATGATGTGCTTTTGTTGTGCAGGTGTGTATAAGGTCACCCCGCGTTCCTGCCATCAGTTTGAGCAGGACTTCTACACGTATGACACGTGAGTGAAGGGATTCCACGGGGATCTCACATCATGCACCGTTAACAGGTTTCTGAATGCTCTTCTCTGCTGTGAGCAGCTCCGCCCCCAGCATCCTGACGCTCACTGCGGTGCGGCATCACATGACGGGACTCATCACCACCGACAAGCTCCTTGACGTCACTGTCACCATCAAGTAATCAAAAGCGCCACCTTGACTGCCGCCGTGTGGGCTTTCTCTGGTGATGACGTCTCTCAAATCGCCACCCGTCAGGTCGTCCATCGAGAGCGAGCCGGCTCTGGTGCTGGGGCCCCTGCGAAGCCTGGAGGAGCAGCGGCAGGAGCAGCAGCTGCAGGAGATCCAGCTGCGCCGCCAGGAACGGGAGCGCCGGGCCGCCGGAGACGAGGGAGGAGCCAAGGACGACAGCCCGCCCATCCAGGAGAAGGCAGACGACCTGATCGGCCCCTTCCACTACGAGTTTTCTTACTGGGCCAGGTCAGAAACGCGGCCCCCCCTCTACAGACAAACACAGATTCAGGACTGAAAACATCTTTGTTGGTTTTGAGTAATTAGATCCTTTTATTTGAATATTGGACTCTGCAACAAAAAAAGTTTAAAACCTGAATTTCCAGGGCTGGTGAGAGGGTCACAGTGACCCCGTCCTCCAAAGAGCTGCTTTTCTACCCCCCTGAAGTGGAAGCAACCATCACAGGAGGTAAAGCCTGCTCAGTAAGCTTCATCACACACGGGAAAAAAGAGGAAAAAAACAGTCCTTTTCTGGGTGTTTGGACAGATTCATGTCCCGGTCGGCTGGTGGACATCATTGGACGAGCAGGCCTCTTCTTGGAGGGAAGCGTCTCACCGGCGCTCGAGGGGGTGGAGATCTCCATCACTGAGAGGGGGGCTTCAGCTCCGCTCATCACTGTGGCCACAAACGACGTTGGAGCCTACAGGTAGGAGCGGCTGCACCAACAGTTTACAGGTTCATCCAGCAGCTTTTCATCTGGTCTTTATGCTGATTTCATCTTCGACCCAAATACTTAACACAGGTTTTTAAATGAATCAAAATATCAATTTAGATTCACTAAGTTAGTCAAAGACCTCCCAACAGAGGGTTGTAATAAGAGTTCTGGTGAAAAAAAAAATAATAATAAAAACTTGCATGGAACAGAATGAAAAAACCTCAAATCCAAAAAGATGCTTACTCAGGAAACACGCATGCCTTCTCACCGCCATCTCTTAATAAAGAGTCTAAAGACCTGCAACACCGCCCCTCCATTCTTCCTAATATGCTCCTTAAAAAATGAAAATGAATAGATTGGTTAGCCAGTCAGTCAGGAAACGGAATGGAGATGTCGGCTAACAAGAAGCCGGTTGAGGAGCAGCTGACGGGAGGAACACTGAGTCCAACTCCAATGTGCAGACCTGAGAACAGAAGCGATGAAGCTGTCCTCCTGGTTCTGGTTAACATTCTGCCAGCAGGATCTGACAGAGCTGCCGCTTTCTGAGAAGATGGTTACGGCGGTTCCATAACCGGGGTTTTGGCCGCCGAGGCACCGCCTTTGGCTGGACCTGCCAAGAGCTCGGAGTAGAACCGCTTCTCCTCCCCATTGAGAGGAGCCAGTTGAGGTGGCTCGGGCATCTAGTCCTGATGCCTCCTGGACGCCTCCCTGGAGAGGTGTTCTGGGCATCATGTCCCACTGGGCGGAGGCCCCGGGAAAGACCCAGGACACGCTGGAGAGACTACGTCCTCTCAGGTGAACGCCTCCGGTCCACCCAGAGGAGCTGGAGGGAGTGGCCGGGGTGAGGGAAGTCTGGGCATCTCTGCTAGACTGCTGCCCCTGCGACCCGGTCCCAGATGAGTGGAGGAGGATGGATGGTAACGGCGGTCCAGCATGAAGAAGATGAAGACCTGAGTCCACCTCTGTAAATCTGGAAATGATATCTCACTATTTCAGTAGATTGTAAAAAGTTCAATACAAATACTGTAATCTGAGCTCTGAAACTCTGGTGTGAGGTTGTGATGACACCAAACCTTTAGAAATGGACTTTTGGTCATTTTTCCACTAGAAGCTAGATTTTCTGGCCTTTTCTATTCCAAACAGAAAAACAGGAAGTGTGTCTGCCTCCAGGAGGTCCGCTACTCCAAACAGCAGAATCTAAAACCGAGGTGGTTTGGTGTCTGAGCTGCATCAGGAAGAGTGTCGTCCACATACAATTTTAATGTACATTCACATGTACAGGCAGAACAGCAGAAGTCCAAAAATCAAACCCTGAGGCACTCCACTTGACAGACTGTCAGATGTATAATCATCAATATTTAAAACCACCATCCCTGCTCTCAGAAAGTCATGTCAGTGTTGACACGGATTCCATGTGTGCTGAAGTTCTGCTGGGTTCTGAGTGATGGCTGCTTCTCTCTGCTCAGCGTGGGCCCGCTCCACAGCGACCGCAGCTACGACATCAGTGCCAGGAAGGAGGGCTTCGTCCTGAGCCCGGCTGAGGGAACGCGGGGGGACTTCAAGGCCTTCGCTCTGGCAGGCGTCACCTTCAAGGTGGGTGGGTTCCCCGCATGACGTTTTCACGCCCACTAAGCAGCAGCCGCTTCACCCCTTCATCTGTAGCCCCTCCCAGGGGCTACAGATGATTGTGATGAAAAGCTTCGGTTCGGTCTTTCTGACTGTCTAGAAAATAGTGGTGGGGACTTGAGAGAGGTATGTGATGCTCATCACGCCGTCGTCGTTGAGATCAGCCACTGTGAGCGGTAAAACGGCCCAGTCTCCCTCTCAGGCTGAGTGGAGGGGGCTTTTAAAGTCCAGCATTCTTCTTTACGTGAACATTATCTGTAAAGAGGAACAATAGTGACTCTTAGGTCACTCAAACACAGGTCTTTTTTTTCTGTTTTACCTCCCTGACCTTCAGGCTGAAGGAGTGATGGATTTTTTGTGATTTTCAGATCAAGTCAGAGGACGGACAGCCGCTGTCAGGCGTCCTCCTGTCTCTGAGTGGAGGACAGTTTCGTTCCAACCTTCTGACGCAGGATACCGGCCTCCTCACCTTCAATAACCTGGTCAGAATGCAGCATCTCTCAGGAGACCAGCTCTTTGCAGCTCAGTCTGTTTCATTGGTCTCTGCGCTTGCCTCCAGAGTCCTGGTCAGTACTACTTCAAACCAATGATGAAGGAATTCCGCTTCGAGCCCGCCTCTCAGATGATCACAGTGGAGGAGGGTCAGAACCTCAGCATCGACATCACCGGCATTAAAACTGCGTACAGGTTAGGGATGCAGACACATTTTGGTTCCCTGAAAACAGCGGCAGCTGTTTGTTTACGGAGCAAATTCGATCCTCAGCTGCTATGGAGCCGTGCAGTCGCTCAGTGGGGATGCGGAGCGGGACGTGGCCGTGGAGGCGGTGGGCCAGGGAGACTGCAGCCTGTACAGCGAGGACACGCTGACCGATGAAGACGGTCAATTCCGACTGCGGGGGCTGCTGGTGAGGACGCTGGAGGGCCAGCAGATTTTCCTAAAATAGTTGGGTTTCTTTATGTCTTTGTTTTTGTTTCTTTTATGTTTTTTTTTGCAGCCAGGTTGCAAATATCTGATTCAGCTGCGAGCTGAAGGAAACGACCACATCGAGAGGGCGCTGCCAAAGCACAGAGCCATAGAGGTACGAGAACATCACAGCTTTCATCCAGCCTTTCATAAAGACTTTATTTAACTCGGTTCATCCCAGTGATCGCAGCCCATCTGTCATCTAGTGGTTAACAGCTGTTGAGGCTCATACGCTCAATGGCAGCAGTCAAACGTTTGCTGCTAGTCTTTACAAAGGTTTTCACAAACGATTGCTAGTATTTTGGTCCATTCCTCCAAGCACATCTTCTCTAGATTTTCTATCGTGTTAAGATCTGAACACTGGATAGGCCAATCCAGTGTTCAGATCTTAAAATGTTTCAGGCAAAGCCACTCCTTCATTACCAGGTCAGTGTGTTTGGGATCGTTGTCGTGTTGTAAGGCCCATTCACATTTCATCTTCAGTGTCCTTTCTGATGGAAGGAGGTTTTCACTCCAAGTCTGAAAGGAAAATCCCATTCATTCTTTCATTTACACGGATCAGTCGCCCCTTTGCTGAAAAACAGCCCTAAAGCATGATGTGGGGCGGCCGTGGTGCAGTGGTAGGGCGGTCGACCTCTGATCATAAGATTGCAGGTTGGATTCCTGCCTTGCACGCCCATGAGTCGATGCGTCCTTGGGCAAGACACTGAACCACAACTTGCCTCTGGTGGTAGGCGGGCGCCTGTGTTTGGCAGCGGAGCCACCATCAGTGTGTGAATGTGTGTGTGACTGGGTGAATGGGACTGTGACTGTAAAGCGCTTTGGGCCTTGTAGGTAGAAAAGCTATATAAGTATACGCCATTTACCATTTCCACCCCCATGCTTTACAGTAGGTATAGTGTTCTTTGGATGCAACTCTGCTTTTCTTTCTCCTCAAAACACGACCAGTAGAGTTTGAAATGCACTCTAGCAAACTTTAGATGGGCCTGCACATGGATGGCTTTGACGGATGGAGGGACATTATCAGTGGTCTTGTTTGTTTTCCATTTTCTAACAATTGCTCCCACAGTTGATTTCTTCACACCAAGCTGCTTACTTATTGCAGATTCAGTCTTCCCAGCCTGATGCAGGTCAGCAATTCTGTTTCTTGTCTCCTTAGACAGCTCTTTGGTCTTGGCCATAGTGGAGTTTGGGGCGTGACTGTTTGAGATGGTGGACAGGTGTCTTTAGATAACAGTCATTAACACAGGTAACAAGTGGAGGATGGAGGATCCACTTACAGAAGAAGTTGCAAGTCTATGAGAGCCAAAAATCTTGCTTGTTTGTAGGTCACCAAATACTTAAATTCTTTAAAAATCGGTTATTTTCTGGATTTTTTTATTTTCTCATTTTGTGTTTCATAGTTGAGGTTTACCTATGATGAAAACAGGCGCCTCTCATCTTTTTAAGGGGAGAACTTGCACAGTTGGTGGCTGACTAAAAACATTTTTGCCCCACTGTATATTGGTAGAATGATGCTGAGTCTAGAGCTGCCAGGCACAGGATCTAGAGGAAGACCAAAGAGGTTTATGGATGCAGTGAATGAAGATACGAAGGTAGCTGGTGTTAGAGGAGAGGACAGGGTAAAATGGAGGAAGCTGATCCGCTGTGGCGACCCCTGAAGGTAAAAAGCCAAAAGGTTTTTTAGAGACATGCTGCTTTTGGAATAAATCAGCTGTTGTTCGAGTGTTTTTTGGCATCTTTTAGCCTCCTCTGTTTTTCAAAACGAAGAAAAACCTGTAATTATCCCACAGCCAACCCCCTAGTTCCAAACACCTCCCTCCCCTGTGATGGTGCAAGGTTCCCCCTTGCTGCCGGGTTCAGCGAACCCGCCTCGGCTCCAGTGTTGCATAAAACTGCATGTCCTCTCAGGTCGGAAACAGCGACATCGAAGGAGTCAACATCATCGCATTCAGGCAGATCAACCAGTTTGACCTCAGTGGGAACATCGTCACGTCTCCAGAACATCTGCCAACTCTGTCGGTGAGAAAGAATATTTGTCTGCTAACAACTTTCTGATTCGACCAGGATGTTGATGTTTTTTAAGGAGGGGTTGTTCTAATAAGAGCAGACATGACTTCAACTGGGATGAACCAAAGATTCATTAAAACCACTCCAATGTGATGTCGATCTTTCAGTCATCATCTGAATGGATTTATGAGGGATGTCTAAACTGTGAAAGTTGACTTTTAAAGATCCACTCCAAGGAAAATGGTACTTTTAACATGTTCTTGTAGTATTTTTTTTATGTTGGTGAACATTTATGAGGAAAATTGAAGCTGGCATCTGGCTCTAAAACTGTACGGCTGGATGGCTCTGACATTTCTCGCCATTCTTGTTGCTGATATTAGCTTGGGGTTGTGAGGATCTGTAAGCTAGCAGGAGAGAGTGTAAACAAAGCGATAATCCTCGCTAACAGTTCGGCCCACAACCCAGAGGTGTATTTCTAATGACTGAATGCGCTCTGAAGAAACTGTGTCCTAGAAAACCGCCACAGGTTTTTGGATTATGGCTAAAAACGGCACGATATGGGGAAATCGCGTAACTTGCAATATGAGTGATCAATGTTGTGATGCCGTTTTAACTTGCTATACATGAACAAATGGCAAAACAACCAAAATCATCATTTCTACTTAGGAGGCAAAAATCTAACACAAAAGGGGTGCATCCGTTTGTTTAACAACGTGAAGGCGTCCATCCAATTGGTCAAATCCATGGAGGGATTTAATTGATTTGCTAAATACTTCAAGCTCCTGTAAGATTGTTTTAGCACATTTAAGGTAACCATTTATTGCAGTTCTCGCCGTCTTTTGCAGCATGCGTATTGCACAGCTTGAAATTGGGAAAAGGATAAATTTGCGATTTATTGTGCAGGTCTAGTCATAATAAAAGACCACTGGGAACGTTTTGATAATAGATGGAAAGGTGGAAATTTGAAATGCAAAACAATGTACTAAAATAATACACTAAAGGTTTAATAAAGTGTTTTAATGTTCTGAGTGGTCCATCAACTCTACTTCAGTCTGAATTATTTAGAAAAAATGTGTTTCTTGGTTTTCTCCTTTGCACACCACTGAATGAAGCGTCTGAGAAAAGCTCTGATCTACCCGCCCAAAGGGCTTAGGCGTCATGTACACTTTACTGAATGGTTGTTTATTTTTCATTTTAGGTAAAACTCTACAAAAGCGACAATCTGGACAATCCCATCAACAGTGTGTCTCTAGGACAGTCCTTGTTCTTCCACTTCCCCCCTCTGGACCAGGACGGGGAGGTTTGAGCCGTTTCCTGACATTTCGGAGGTTTCGCAGCTTCAGACCACCCTCCTAGACGCGCTCTCTTGCTTTTTCAGACCTACATGCTGATGCTGTACTCCACGCTGCCCCGCTCTCAGTACGACTACACCCTGCCTCAGGTGTCCTTCAGCACCGCCGGCCACCACAAGCACGTCACGCTCACCTTCAACCCCACCGTGAGGCTCACATCTCCTCAGTTCTCTGACTCGTTTGTGGGTTTTTGTCTCCTCACGGCTGCCTGTGTGTCTCTCAGCGTAAAGTGCCTGACCAGGATGTTGCTCAAGGCTCCTACATCGCCCTGCCCTTCACCCTGCTCCTGCTTCTGGCAGCATACAACCACGAGAAGGTACGAGCGCCGCCAGCCCCACACCGGACTTTTCATTAGTAGATCCACTCAGCTGGGAGTCGTCAGTCCAGAAGTCACGCATTCCTTCCAGTTGATCCCATTTTGAGCTGCGTGTTTGCATGTTGAGGATTCAGGCGGTGTTGAATTCCTGTGCTGGCGTGTTGTGCAGGTGATTCCCATGCTGCTGCAGCTGGTGAACCGCATCCAGGGGGTGAGGAGCATGTCCCAGGCCAGCGCCGACGGGGCCGCTCTAGATGAAGCCAAGCGTCAGAACAAGAGACAGAAAGCGCGGCGTACGTGAGGCAGGCCTCAGCCTCGGGTACCGCAGGATTTTCGTGTCTGCCAGCCTTTTAGCTCGTCAAGGTGTGTTCTGACAGCAGGCTCAGGTGGAGCCCCCGGGAGAGACCACTCCTTGTTCTTTAGCCCACAGCAGTCCATGACCCCTGTCCAAATCTCAGATCTCAGAGCCGATTTGATACCTTTACCTTTCACTAGTTTCCTTTTGTGGTTCTGAAAGCACTTCCATGCCTTTGATCTTAGTCTTAATCATTTTTGTCCCTGTTTAAGAACAGAAAAACCACAGCAAACACAAACGCTGAATTCTAATCAGACTGCTGCTAAGAGGTTGTATTATGAAAGTCCATGTAGATTTAGGCTTTCTCTGAAATGTTTTTAACAGAAACTGTAGCTGACAGGCAGCTGGAGACCTTCAAGGATTAGATTGTTGAACTCCTGATCTGATCTGATCTGATCTGGGGTCTCCTCCATTTCATTGTGATTTACGGGGAAACTTTTCTCAGGGTGGGGGGATGAAAAGATGCTGAAATTTGAGTTATGGAATGAAGTTTGGTTAATTTATTAACACTTTGATTCTCGTGTGAACTCTAGTCTAGTTTGTGTGAAAGAACGTTTCTTTTTACTGATGACTTCTTCAATCCATTCTGTCAGATAGTGTGTGTGTGCTTACATTTTTTTTCTACAACATAAAAATGACTAAAGATGTCCTTCCTGCATTCGATGAGCTCTGCGAGGTCGCGGGGTCGAACCGCACTGTGAAAAGTCCGTCATGTGTGAGTCGCACCAACAGGGCAGCTGTTCCAGAGGGCTGTTCGTCTTTTTTGGGGGTGGGGAAGGAACCGCTCTAATTTTTCACAATAAAGTTTGACCACGATGAATGGCGTTTGACCGATTTGCCTGCAGGGGGCAGACTAGTTCCAGGCATACATTTGGTAGGTTTTTAGGAACCTAATGTTCGTACCCTTTGGGGATACAAAAAAGATAAAGAAAAGAATATTATATTAGTGTAGCATCTCATCAGGAAGCCCAACCACATGATGTCATTTGTTAGGAATAAAACGGATGCTCTGCAGAAACAAGATTTTAAAATAATTAACAATTTTTTATGTAATACACTTTTTTTTTTTTACTGTATTTCATTTTAGCCATTTGTAAATAACTTTAATTTTTTTGGCCCTAAGTTCTTCACGAGGAAAGTCACAGAGGACAATTTAACACTTTTAAAATGTATTCATGAAAATCATATGAAATTGCATAAATTAAAGCAAAGAAAATTTGATGTGCATTAAAGTAAACTAGGGTGAGGAAACACTGAGACTTGAACACAACAATCCTACATTGATATTAAATAAATCCACACACAGTCCTCTTTTCCCCCCAAAGAGTTTTTTTTTTAATTAAAAAAACAAAACAAATGGAAGCAGTCACAAAAAAAAAAAAAATTACAAGCTACAAAAAGTGAGATAAAGCATGAGATCTGCAGGATAAGTAATGCAACCTAAGAACTAGTTCTGTGTCCCAAACATTTAACTAATATTAATATTTTTAAAAAAAAGCCCTTTTTTAGTCAAATTTTTAAAATAAAACAGAAACATTGAGAAATGTAGTAATGTTCTTATAGATTTAAACAATGATTTTACTAGTGATCAAATGTTTAAACACGCTGAACAAACTAAATTTCAACAAACTCCTGTCTTTTTCTACATGGTCATCCACTCGTCCGTTTTCCAAACCCGCTCGGTCTCTGTCCGGCTCATGGGGTTGCTGGAGCCTATCCTATCCGCTGTAAATGTGAAAGCAATTGACGGTTCGCCAGTCTCAGCTGCTTTCTTTATCGTCAACCTTCTTCAAGACAACTGTATATTAAAAACAGAAGGATTATATATGGATGTGATTGACGTCTGACCGAAAAGAAGGTAAGAAGACAAATCCACAGAGAAGCTCTTTGGATTGAAAATTCACAGTGGAATTCTGGAAGCGGATCTGCGCCTGGAGGTCTGATGGATTAGTGGCAGAGCCAGTAATTCTCTAAATACAGAAGAGAGGAAACGGTTCATACCAGAGGAAACGAGGTGCTCTTCTTTCGCCACCTTTAGTTTAATGGAAAGAGGAAGAACATGAAATATGGGATAAACATTTACTGAGAAAAGGGCTCATCATGAGAGAGCGCATCTGTGTTTGAAACCCATTTCATTACAAACAGGAATTCTTTTAAGTCTTTGGTATTTCAGGCTAAAGCTCAAGAAAGCTTTCCTGCTTTACTTGTTAAAAGTCAGAAGTATGGGAGTTTACACTTGTTTATCTTATCGGAGGTTTTATCAACTGTTTGAATAACACCTCTATTATCTCAAAACTTCATTGGACATGAGTTGTGGGAGAAGACCAACAACTGAAGCAGATCAATGGCTTTATTCATAAAATGTATTAAAATTCAGTAGCCTGAAGATGTTTTCCAGCCAACGACACAAACAAGCGTGACAAAAAACAGACGTTTTTTTTAAAAAGGAGATGCAAGTGTGAGTGAATGAAGAGCTGAAGTGTCTCACGGATGGACTAGAATCTCTGTGTTGTTGAAGGAGCTTCAATGTGATAACAAATGTTCTGAGGAAAGTGATCACCTGTTGATTACAAGATAAAACGCGGACTCCAGTTCTTTAGAAAATCTGAAGGCAGCATCAACATGCAGTGAGACGCCTCTCCAACCAAAACCTGCTGAAGTATTTAGCAGAGTGAACCTGTTTCCACCAGACTGTGAGAACTGGAATCTTTTTCTGTCATCGCCAATTTAAAAGACATCTCAGGGAGGGAATCCACAGGGTGACTTAAAAAATCCTCACTTAGGTACGAAGGTGGACAGGTGATGAAGTCTGAGCCATCAGCACAGCCAAAAAACGTCTGCTCTGCTTGTCCCCTGATCTCAGGTGAAAGCATCTGTCTTCTGTCCTGCTGTGTGCACAGTTATGGATTTCAACGTTGTTTTGTTTTTTTTAAACATCTAAAAAACCAGTCTGGCTCTTCAAATGACGAGGATGGAGCTCAGAGGGAAAAGGTTATTTGAAATGAGTAATTTTTTTAGGTGTAAATCAATCTCTACCAGTGTTTAATTTGTTTAATCTTTTAATCCAGACACAGACATCACAGTTTTGGTTATAATATCACAGTAGTTAATTGTGCTTAATTGGTCCCTGTGACCATGTTTGTAGAGGGTTAGCCCAAATACTAGCTCGGGTCTGAAGACCATAACAGAAATTTGGTCAAACGTTCTTGATTTTCTACAAACTTTGTAGTAAAACAAGTTGAATCAAGGGTGTTTATGAGCACTGCACATCCCACTTTAGATGGTCACAAGAGCAACAGTTTGGGAGCAAATATGACCTTTTTTATTATTTTTTCAAACTCACATCAGACAAACCACCCAGTGCCCAAGCATCTTTGACCCCAACATCCGGTTTGATGAGATCACTCCATTCTATCCTGGAACTTGAGAACAGAAGAAGTCCAGTCTTGCATATCGTGTCTAGTTCATTCCATATGGCCTAGACTAGAACAAACCGTACAAAAAAGAACAGAAGAGGCTCCTAACCATGGGTCGGTGGGCTCTGGAGTGGTTCTCCAAATCTGTGATGTTGAATGTGCAGCACTGAGCTGTCAATTACTTAAAACAGCTGGCATGAAATCAGCTTCATCCTGAACAGACCAGACTATAGCAAATAATATCAAATACACTTTTAAGCTTCATAAGCTTTCTTTCATTTGTTGGGTGACAGTAAACCAATAAAGAGAGAGAATACTGCCCCCTATTTTATGGTGGGCTTAAAGGCCTGGATTGACCTGGAGTCCTGGACAATGTGAGTCCAGAACAAAGAGATGCCACACTTGGAGACTCACAATAGCATGGTTTGGCAATGGACAACCAACATTTTACATTTTATTTTTTTCATAACAACATTTTACAAACAGTGACGGTTTTGTTTTTAAAGGAGACCAATGGATTCGAATCAAATCAATATAAGAGCAACTGTGAAAAGAGGCGCCTGAAACAATCCAGCACATAACTACAGGGTGCAAGATGCTGGCAGGTAAAGCATACATGGAGCGCCACAATCAAGTGGCTGGAATAATATACAGGAACATGTGTGCAGAATATGGACTGGAAACCCCAAGGTCAAAATAGGAAACACCTCAGAAGGTGGTAGAGAATGAAAGGGCTAAGATCCGGTGGGACTTCCAGATCCAGACTGATAGGATGGTAATGACGAACCAACCAGACATTGTAGTGGTGGACAAAGAACAGAGGAAAGCCGTTGTGGTGGATGTGGTAGTGCCAAGCGATGGGAACATCAGGAAGAAGGAACATGAGAAACTGGAGAAATACCAGGAACTCAGAGAAGAACTGGAGAAAGCCTGGAAAGTGAAGGTGACGGTGGTGCCTGTGGTAATTGGAGCACTCGGGGCAGTAACCCCCAAGCTGGAGGAGTGGCTACAACAGATACCTGGAAAGACCTCAGACCTCTCAGTCCAGAAAAGCGCAGTGCTAGGAACAGCTAAGATACTGCAGGACCCTCAAACTCCCAGGCCTCTGGTAGAGGACCCGAGCTTGGGTAGGAAACCACCCGTGTAAGCGTGTAAAAAAATGTATATATATATATATATATATATATATATATATATATATATATACTTTTTTTTTTTTTTTTGCGTCCTGATGTGCTTGTGGGTTTTTAGCATTGACTGCATATGAAACTGGATTGAGTGA
This sequence comes from Oryzias curvinotus, assembly GCA_023969325.1. Classification (NCBI taxonomy): domain Eukaryota; kingdom Metazoa; phylum Chordata; class Actinopteri; order Beloniformes; family Adrianichthyidae; genus Oryzias; species Oryzias curvinotus. The sequence goes on along the minus strand of CM043710.1, from coordinate 5,205,425 downwards.
CCCTCTCCCCCTTGCGTTTTCAAACAGGAAGTACGTGCTGGCTCCAAGAAGCTTAAATCTCTTTCACAGTCATATTCATCAGAATAGCCATTCTTGTTCTTGTTCTTGCTAAAACGTAATTTTTTTTAATGATTCTTTTTCAGTAGTGCAAGTTATTTAAGTTATAAACTGGCAAATTTGATGCCTCAATGAAAATATGTTCGAATATTCGAAGCATTTGATAGACAGATTCCCCTTAGGGGTGTGAACTTCCCACAAACTCACTTCTTAATGATGAGTGGTTGCCATAGAAACACTGATTCCGACCAAGCACTGATACTGATGACATCTGGCTCCAACATGGCAGTGTCTAGATCACAAAAAAAAACAAAATAAAAAAAAGCCAACTGATTTCACCTAAATATTTTGGAGCTGAAAGTTATCCATTTTGTATGGGTGACGTCACACTCACTGGGTCCAGGTCTCACTTGCAGTCAATGGTTCTAATTAACTGTGGCTGTTTACTTTGAAAGGCTTAAGAAAAGGATGATGTAGGTCCTTAAAATGAAGATTAAATAAATTAATAAAAAGGTTATATGAAAAAATCCCACAGACTTGCCCAAGTACTTCTAAAGTATTAGGAAGATGAAGTGGGTGGCAGTTTAGCTCAGGCGGTAGAGCAGGTTGTCCAACAACTAAAGGGTTGGCAGACCGATCCCCACTCTCCCCAGCCAGCTGGCCGAGCGTGGCTAGTCTGCAGCTTACCGCTCCCCCCAGGGAATGGGTCAAATTAAATAATAAATATATGGCATAAATATATATTAAAAAATATATATTACTGCTTGGTGGCGCAGTGGCCTTCTTACCTCACAGCAAGAAGTCGGTTCAAGTCCCGACTGGGACCTCTCAGAACATCAATGGGGTACTTTTCTGTGTGCAGTTTGCATGTTCTTCCCATGCATGCGTGGGCTCTCCGGCTTCTTCCCACTGTCCAAAAACATGCTTCATAGGTCAATTGGCAACTTTAAATTGTCCCTAGGTGTGAGTGTGAATGGGTGTGTGATTGCGGCCCTGCGACAGACTGGGGAACTGTCCAGGGTGTCCCCTGCTTCCGCCCACAAGTGGCCGGGATAGACGTCGGCAGCCCCGTGACCCCAAATGGGATAAAACGAAGAAGATGAATGAATGAATGAAAAAAAATATTAAATCAAACTTAAAAGTGGAAGACAAAGAGGCAGCCCCCACCTGAGGGTCAGGCTTCTCAAGTTTGTAATATTCAGCATTAAGTCGCAGAGAGAAGGACTTCCCCTGTTGTGTTTCTATTTTTTATTTAAGGATTTCCCCTGCAGGCCACTGTTGCTGCAGGAATCGTTGCAGATTCATCTTCTTTTGCAGTTTTCCTGCATGTTACTCACGTACTGTTACTCCCCACCCTCAAAACACGTGAAAATCCAGTTCATAAGGAGAACTCCTCTGGAGAACCGCCATGGCTGATCCTTCGTTTGCAGCATTTTGTATCTCTCAGTCATCTAACATAACTGTCTCCCACACTTGGTGGCCTTGCTGCCATGTATGTGTGTTAGGATGACTGAATCACACTGAGCCTCTCACACCCTTGTGTCACCACTGAGTCACCCCTACCACTCATAATGCACGGGCCAGTGCACAAGTGGCGGTTGAGTAGAGTGCAGAGGGTTCTGGGTTAAACATTCAGGAGGTGAGAAGTTGAGCTGTGGTGGCCACAAATGCATCTTCTGGACACTTTAGTGGAGGAGCTGGAGCTCAAAGGTAAACACAACTCAGACACACTCCAAGTGCCAGATGTTAACCGGCACATGACCATTCCAAAACCCAATGCTGACTTCTGGTGCTGATAGCTGAGGGAACAGCTTCATTCCTGATTCCATCAGTAGAGCTGCATCACTCAGAGAATTCAAACATCAAAGAGCCTTTATGCTAAAAAGAGGTTCCTGTTACAAAAGAACTCATACAGTTTACCCCATAAAGACTTATTGCTTCAATATTATCATTTTGTCCCCATGTTTGCTCCACACCTCCTTCCTCCAGTATAGATGTTCAGCTTTAGATCTATAAGTTCTTTATTTTGAGGGGGTATTAAAAGGAAATAAAAAGGGAAGTGAGATGAAGGAACAAAGGAAAAAAGCATTTGCAATCCACTAAATATGCTCCAAAAGTTGCACGACGCCTAACACGATCAATTTTCTGTTTCCTGCATTAACTAAGATCAAAAGGGATCCAAAGGAAATGTTCATACCTCCAGAATATTCTGTAAGAAAACAGGCTAACATCTCATGTTCCATCTCTATATTTAGCATTTTATCTGCATCCCAGGTCCCAAAGTATGCCACCCTATTATTTCACCACAAAGAAAGGTGTTCTATGCTAAAGCCTCTTGAGCTACAGAAGCTGGCCTACAAATTAGTGACGCTCTGGAAAACAGGAACTGTTTCCTGCTCTAAATCTAAATGTTATACTTATTTTATAGAACTAATTGTTTAATTAAAATGTTAAATCTATCAGTTTATTTTAAATGTTTAAACCTACTTGATAAATATGAATGTTAAACCAAAATGCTGAACTAATCTTATTCTAAATCTATCTTAAATACATTAAGATAGAGCCAGATCTGTTAAAGTGCTGTAAATGTTTATACATGAATAATGGATCTGAACCGGGAATGGATCATGGATCTGATTCGGATCTGGGGCAGATCCGATCTAAATGGGAGTCTTATATTTTCATCATTTCAAATCCTGTCAGGGTCCGCTCGGCAGAGATTGAGCCACAGGACAAAAAAGATCTTCAAATCAGGGTTTTTTATTTTACCCAACACAAAATGACATGGGCTTAAATAAAAATGGGGTCAACTTAACAAAAAATGTACCTGTAACTGAGAGACTCAATAACAAAAGCTCAAACCAACTGAACCAAAACTGACCCACCAACAGGAAACATTAGGGAGATTTTATACTGGCTGATCAGACCACTGACACAATAGGGAGGGGAGCACAACTACAAAACATTCAAAACCTAAATATTAACTAAAGTAGTAAATTACTAGTAATTTAATGCTTAAACCAAGAAACTGAACTTATACCTCAAAACAAGTTTAACATATTCCAAAAAATACAAACAATAATCCAACATAAGAATAAACTTTGTCTTCCCCCTCCATCTTCTCCTGATGGAAGTTGTCCATGCTCCTCCCTTTCCAAGTCATCAGGAGCTTCTTCAGCTCCTCCCACTGCCACATCATCAGGACGTTTCCCAGCTCCAGCCTCTGCCCCAGCATCAGGCCTCAAACAGAACTCAAAGAATAGAATTACTCAAAACAATACAAAACTAACTAAATGTGTGTACAAGTCATTAAGTTAATTTTGTTATGTAATGTGTGAAATAAAATGAAATGGTTTATTCAAAAGAGAAATATAACAAATGAACTTAACTTAACTGTGGGGCAGTGGGTTCTGCTCTCACAAATCCAGAACCAAATCCAATCCTCCATCCATTTTTTAAACTCACCAATGCTAGACAGGTTGCTAATCTGTTGCATTTCAAATCTAAGTGTTGAATATGAATCAGACATTTAAAGCTAAATCTAAATGTTGAATCCAAATTTAAATCTTAATGTTTTTTCTAAATAGGTCACCCACACTGCTCTACCATGAGACACCAGTAAGTAAAAAGAAGTGGCTCTCAGTGATGTCATCCGTTCTCACATCCATTTTCTTCCCCTCATCCAGACTTTCCTCGCCCCACTCACTTCCCCTCACAGAGTAAACCAATGATAACTGATGATTGACGGTGTAGGTACAACAACCGTTCGGGGTCCTTCGAGTAGCGCTGACGTCACATTATGTGATTGGCTGTCCGTTGGTCCGATGACGTATCAGATAGTGATTGGTCTGGACAAATTACAATACTACCATAGAAGAAGAAGAAAAAAAAAAAGTCTGTTGTAAACAAGCAGAGCTCCAACACAGAGCGAGATTATCTTCTAAATGTGCTTTTATTTATTCTCCGGAACAAACACTGTTACAAAGCATCTTTCCTGCCTGCGAGCACGAAGCTACAACACTCCAGCTGCTCTGCTCAGAGACACGGTTCTCTGTGTGGAGCAGCAGGTTCATTCTAACAGCCACATATCCTTTCACAAAGTGGGTTATGGCAAAATCCCTCCATAAACACTGTAAAAAATAATGTCAGACACAATTTAAGAGGGAAAATAACTTAAAAAAGGAAACGTGCAATGAAAATATGTAGAGCCCGAGCAGATCTCCACGCTTCGTAGTTTGTCCAAGTGGGGCCACTGTAGTGTGACGTTATCCTCAGTTGAAAGGACCCAGAACGGTAGTTGTAAGCCGAACAGTTATTGTACCTTTAATGGCTTAATGGCACAGTGGTGTGGCTGACATTTTACGACTTTCTACAAGACACATTTTTGATGGCTGTGGTCAAATGATCATATTTTTCAAACACTTGATTAAACTTTGTACTGTTTTTTTTTTACATTAATATTTAGACTTTAAATTTTATTACATTCAGTTTGGTGTTCAACATTTAGATTTAACATTTGCTTATGCCACGTCACAAATGGTCCGCCTTTTGTGAAAAATGCTACCTAAAGGCCCGTACACACCGGGACGAATATTCGCCTGGCGTTATTCGCCAGCGTTTTTCGCCACGTCTTTTGTGTTCACACCCAGGCGATTTTCGCTGACGACGAGGCGAGCCAACATGCAATTTCATTCCCTGACATTAGATGGTGCTTAATGTCAAACAGAAATACTCCTGTAGACAAGGTGGTCGCTTTTCACTCAGAAGAAGAGAGCCAGTATTTACTCGTTCGTCAGAATCATACAAAAAAAACATGAATACTTCAAGCACCAGTAGCTCCAGCTCCAGTTCCAATGATGAAGAAATTATTGTTCTGTTGGATGATCAAAGACGCCGGTAAAGACGCCGATTTTGGGTACATCCCATAGTTACGAGAAGAGAAGAACATGGTGAGTTTTATCAACTGGTACAAGAGCTGAAAATGTATCAGTGAAAATGTATGAGTGTTTTCGGGGATATTTTAGAATGTCCGTCATTATTTCTTTGCGGCAGTGTAGACGCTACTTGGCGTCTATCTTCTTTGCTGGTATGTGAGCAAAAGCGCCATTCTCATTGGTGAATAGATTTCGACGCGAGGCGTCAAAAAAAAAAAACGAACCCGAGTCGTTTTTTTTTGACGCTTTGACACGTGGCGTTTTTTCGCGTCGGTGTGCACACTCACATTGGTGCCCTTTGTTTAGTCATGAGGCGAATTTCGTCCCGGTGTGTACAGGCCTTAAACCGAACAAACAACAAGAATAAAGTACTAAAAACTGATTAAATAATTATTTTTTGTAAGTGACCATGGTATAAGCGAAGTTTAATGGCCTTCAAAGTGTGCCTTATCAGAAATTAACACATTTGCGTCAATTTCTGATAATGCACACTTTGTCTGCCGTTATCCCTTACATATTTAGCACTTATATTGATTAATATTTGTTTCATTTTATATTTATTATTTAAATCAGCTTTTCCATGACAGCTCTATCCCATTTGTTTGTGATGAATTCTGACAAAGAGAATTAAAATGCAGAAAAATCTGACAAAACTGTCAGCTAATATTTTTTGCTGAGCCCTTACCTTTGGTGCAGCTGTAGTAAACCAACTGGCATCATCATCAAACGAAAGAAGATCTCCCGTTTGTTCACTAGGGGAAAGGAGACAGTTTATATGAACTTTGAATGTGGAGAAATCCACACTGCCCTGTGGTTTTCAAAGAACGGTTTGAAGCGAGGAAACTGCTGCTGATGTTTCCCCAACTGTTGCTTTGAGAGCGTCAAACAAGCAGCCCTGCAGTCCCTGCATCTGCCTAATCCGCTCACTTTCAGAGCCCAAAGATGGAATTTTCGGTCATAATTTCCCATCAGTAGTTTTAGGGTTCAGCATTTTCTTTGCTCAGGAATTTTGCTAGTGTGGTAACCAAGGTCCTAAAAAACATTTAGTCATTTCTCACTTTACTTTAAAGCCATTAGATGGCAACATTTACAGAATCACTCAATTTGACCTATAGGATACAGTCATGAAGCAGCTGAGAAAAAGCCTTCCACTTGAGATATCATAAGTCTTGAAAAATGAGGGATTCCCCCCCTAATTAAAAGTAAAAAAAAATAAGAGAGATAATTTAATCCCCTAGAGTTTCTGTTGTTTTCTTTGTTGGTTCTGCTTTTCCCGCCTACCCCATTTATTCATAGATTTTTCAGGATCTTCCATTGCTCATTTATCCTCAATCTTTGAGCTCAACAGCCTTTGGAGCTAAAATCCCCACTGCTGTTTTGAACTTTTTTTTTCAACTTTTTGGGGCTGTTTTTAACCCTTAAAATAACTCAGGATTAATCAAAAAATGTTAAAGTCTTATCAAAAACTTCAGTCCTCTACCTTGTGTAGTGCTTCAGCATACATCAGCGATTAAGTTCAGCTGTTCACAGATAGATTTCCCAGAGAGGGACTTTCTCCTCTGATGAGGATCAGACCCTTTGGTTCCAGTTTGCACTTGTTGTAGCCTGATTCAGTGTTTTTTATTCACAAGATGTGTTTTATTTCATTAGCACATTTAGCACTGAGCTGCTATCATCATTTCACTGATTTAAAACATTATTTTTTTTACTTTTTGGTGAAGCAAAAATGTACAATTTGCATGACAGTAAAAAGCCTTAATAAATGCCATTGCATAGATGTGTATTTAACATACCGGTAAGCAGGTTTTCATCATTTATAGAATTACAAAATGATTTTTTTCTGTGCCAGAAAGCAGGTGTAGAAGACAAAATGAGGCGGAGAAACAGAAGATAAGGACTGTTCTCATGCCAGAAGGAGATATGTGCTTAAGCCCGCCATGAACATGATTAGTTACACCAAGTTACAACAAGCTTGGATGGACTGCAGAGAAGTTTACGCTCTGCAGGAAAGTGAGCTGAGCGGCATTTCTGGGACAAAGCTCAGTAAGCAGCACTAATCTGGCGGAAGAGAAACTTTGTTGCTTCTGACAGGTGAGCACTCACCTGTGTTGAAGACGACCGCAAATAATCCTTGGTGCAGTAGTCCCACCTGAACTTCTCTGTTACTTCCTATCAGAACATCTCACCACTGACTTCCAGCTCCAACATTCTTCTCTGTCACTCCAGACTTCTTCATCCAAACCACAGCTCCTCTTTCTGTATACGGTACTAGACTTTCTCCAGTTTTCTAGCCTCCTCAGCAGTGATTTTGGTTTGTAGTTTTTTTTGTTAATTATTAAAGCTCCTGCTCCCCTACAACTTCCTGCCTCCTCTTTTCTGTCCCTGGGTGCTTCCCTCAACCCCTGTTCATGACACAGACTTATTGTACTTTCAAAGTGGTGAAATTACTTAAAATGCACACATTCACTTGTATTTTTAGTTTCAAACATATTGTATGGCTCTCACGAGATGACATTTAAAAATGTGTGGCGTTCATGGCTCCCTCAGCCAAAAAAGTTCCCGACCCCTGCCCTATGCTCTTCTCTGTTCTTGGAAAATGTCTTCACCACTGCCATCTCCATCATTTTTATAAAGTCCACCATAATCTGTTCATCCACTGTTCATAGAAATATTTCTTTCACTTCAGTTATAGTAGGACATGCAGAAAGGGTGCATTCTGGGTAATCACTCCCTTCATGAAATGAGCCAGGTAGTGAAAGGTTTACACCTGTCAAACCTTCTCAATGTTAGAAATATCTGCAGCAATTTCCATTTTCAACACACTGAAGCTGCTCCACTCTTCTCTCCGTGTCTAAATGCTGGAGGTATTCTTGCTCTGTTGGGTTGGGATTTGAAAGAACAGAGCACAGCATGGAAAGACGCAGAATTGCCACTGGTTATGGGTTGACCATTCATCTTAAAATATTTTTTTCTGAATAATGACGTCTTTCAAAAAATCCTGAACAGAGAAAATAGTTTGTGCATTTGTAACAGTAAGGTTCCTGATTTTCTCTCTGCTCCGGGACTTCTCTGAAAAGCCTCCAGCTGCTCCAGAAAGCTGCAGCCAGAGTTCTGATGAACAGAGTTCTGTTTCTTTTTAAGCAGCTCATTTAATGCCGGTTTTCATCAGTGTGCAGCTCCCTGCTGCATTCCTGTTTGGTGGAGCCTCAAACAACAGCAGATGATTTCCTCGACCAGCTTCTCTCCTCGATGTCCTGTTCATCAGTGACTCACGCTGAACTTATACATGTGTGGTTCTCAGCATCACACGTCTTGCTGCCGCAACTTGTCTTTTCTACAGTTTTGATCTTTCCATCTTCTCCACCATCCGTTTATCTGCTCCTCAAACATTGCTATCCTCACATCTCTGACTGATGCAGACCCTGCCTTCATCTTTTTCTCTCTTCATCCTCGCTGTTCCCCACGCTGTGCTGCATCCCTTGGCTTCTTATGTGAATAATGCATGGCCTCCAAGGCTTTGAATGTGGAAATAGAATGAGATGCCTAGTGTGAGGCTGCTTTTCTGTCTGCTCACCTCCCAGGACCCTCACGCCTGCCATGTCTGGCCAGCTGCTGTGAGAAATACTCAAAGAAAAATACTCAAAGACCTCCCCTAACACACACGCACACACACACACACACACACACACACACACACACACACATGCTGTTATCAGTGGAGCCTGTACAGCAGCACAATGGCTGACCGCCCTGTTGGGGGTGACAAGAAAGGAAATAAAAGTACAATGATAGAGTTTTATCTTTGTCTGGAAAATGAGCCAGCATAGCATGCAGGCTTGTTTAGTTTATTGAAAAAATGGCCTCTGGATTGGAAAACATCTGTTCACAGTGTTGGAACAACTAACTCAGACCTTGATTCCTGTTTTCACCAGCTCAATAAAAAAATAAAACACAAACAAAAAATAAAATCCATAGTAAATCAGAGACAAATGCAAACAGGTCTGCCTCCAATGGAAGGACTTGATTGGAACTTATTACATATAGTACATCCACAACCCATTAACAGTTCCTGTTTAGTGTAGGATTGGTCACTGGATCCGCATTGGGGCACACAGACATGGTTAAATTGGTCTCTATTTGTAGCCGTCGGCCATCAGAGGGATGCACATCCAACAGGACTGTGCCTGCCACCACCTGGGCTTTGATGATACAGACAGAGAGGGAGACTCTGGGGGAAGCTGGATGAGGGGCTCGGCTGATGGAAGTGTCAGGTGTCTGAAGCTGTTATCAACAAAAAGCTGGTAATGTCCCTGCTCTCTCTCTTTTAGAAAATAGTCTACAGCAGGAAAATAAACATCCAGCACACTGACAAAGACCCACATGCTCAAACATCTCTGATCTAATGTTGTAGTGTACTGGCACCCAGCTTTCATTTTAATTTTATAACATTAAAAAAACAAAATAAATGCAATCCTTCAGCTGAACTGTACAGATGTAACAAACAGCTCAGATCAGGGGTTTTAAACTCAAATGCACAGGGGTCCAAAATTCAAAACAAACTTTTGGCGTGGGCCGAACAGAATAAACATCTATTTTACGCACTAAAACCAATCTTTTAAAACTTCAAAACTTTTAAAACATAACTTATTTTTTTTCATAAATATGAATGAAACCAATCAGGAATATTACTCCGCAATAAATCCAATTCTAGCACACTGTATGGTCACATGTCTTTGCTGAAGTATTTCCACACATTGAACTGGAATGACGATAGATCTTTTTTTTAAGTTTAATTAAATGTAACTATTCATTTTACAGGAGTTTAAATGACATACAGTGTTAAACATTACCAAAGACATCCATGTTATGTTGCTTCATCGCACTGTGGTAGTCAAGTTGATGGAGAATATCAATAGACTTCACATCTGTCTGTGGTTTTTAGTTTGTTTTCACACACTTGACTCTCAGAAGCAAACCAGAAAACTGCTCACTTGGTGGTGATAAATAGACTCTGGAAAAGACAAGACGTTAGAAGAAGAAACAGCGTAGATCTAATCTCTTCACTTTGGTATGCTTTTGCTCTTTGGTTCACCAAGATTAGTCACACCGAAGTGAGCTACACTAGAATCTGTTTACCGGTGGAACAAGACTCTGATACTTCAGCAGCAGCTGTAGTGCAGATCAGCTTTCACACCTGCCAAACCTGAATGCACTAACACTGGTGGAACACGTCACGTCCAGGTAATCAGCTTCTGGAACATGTCGCTGGAGGCCTGAGGCTGTGTACTGCCGCACTAATGGACAGAAAATCACACTGGTCTGAGGACGATTTCTAGGTCTTTGCACAAAAGAGAAGACAGATAAGAAGCTTGTAACAGACCCTCTGAAACATCTCCTCGACACGAGTCAGATGCGATTGTGATATGTGATAGTAGATATCTTCAAATGAGCCAATCAACAGGATGCTTTGCAAGTCATTCCTGATGGAAGGCCACGGGAAGGTGGATTTGAGTGACAGTTTGGCAGCCGGTGTTGGAGAGATCCATCTTCCTGTGGCAGGAAGGATCAGCCTCCGACACACTGCCCTACCCCACAGACCTCAGCCTGTCAGCCTAATGAGGCTGCCAGTGACAGGTGATGCAGCTGCAGCGTTGTGTGATTGTACGTGCGGAAGCATAAATGCCTCTTTAGCATCCCACCTTGGGAAACTCCTATTTTGTCCATCTCAGCTCTTTTAAGCTCGTATTTGGCTGCTTTTTCTTTTGTAATTTGATTACTCATGCCTTACTTGTTTTGGTTGAACTTTACAGTCAAAGCTTTATTTTACTCTTTAAAATATCACTGATTCTGCAACAGTATTTGTTTCAACTTGCTAACGGAAACAAAAACTTGACATGTCATCAAGCTTATAGTTCATACAAAACAAAATTTGTTGAACTTTCACTGACTATGGGATTCCAACAGCCATAACAAACACTTCAGAACAATCTGCATGAATCCCTGCCATGAACACTTGCATGCTTTGCAAAACCAATTTGCATCCTCAAACAAATCATACATTCATAGGCAATTAGAAAATGGCTAAATCCAGCCAGCTGTGTCCTGTGTAGCTCAAATATGTTTTACTAGTAGTAGGTGTGGGTGGATGGATGGATGGATGGATGGATGGATGAATGGATGGATGAATGGATGGATGAATGGATGGATGAATGGATGTGACCTAACTATGGTTTTCAGACCATGATGTCCCCCTCCCACGGTGGATTCTTCCATTGACCTGCTGTTTTCTTTTTGACTTTTCTCAGATTTGAATTGCAGCCCAGCAGCTAATTAGCCTGCAGTGCCAACATGTGACAACTTAAATACTGACATATTTTAACTACAAATTAGTCATACATAAAAAAAAACCCTCCAAATTAGTCGGACGTTTTTCCTTTTATACATTTGCACATTTCATGTTTTTCATAGTTGCACATTCCTTGTACATATTGACATGTGTTGTATTATACTTTGTTAGATTTATTCTTTGCACTGTAATGGTGACTGCTTCAATTTCATTGTCCAAGTGGAAAGTGAAAAAAGGCATATCTTATCTTATTAACAACATATGTAAAAATATGAATGTAAAAAAAGCTGTTTTTTTGCATGATGTACTCTGCCTTTTGCCACCAGTTGATCTTAACTACCCAGACTTCTTCTGTGTCACCCCACTCAAACCATCCACTCATCTTTCGATCCTCATGTGCAGGGATTAGGTCCAGGCAGCAGGAAACAGATGAGCCTTGTTTACAGACGCCTGTATTAATTTTTCTTTACCTCAAACACAGCAGAATGTTTGAAAAGCCCTGGATAATTTTTCTCTGAGATGATGGACGGTATAAAACTACTTTAAGGAATGGATTTCTTTCCAAGATGCTAGAAGTTGTTTGGTACATTTGCATTTTGGTGAAGAAAGGCCTGGCTCTCAGCTCTAATTCATCCCAAAGGTGTTCCGCCGGGTTCAGGTCAGAAGTCTGTGCAGGCCAGTCAAGTTCATTTACACCAGACTCTCTCATCTATGTCTCTGTGGACCTTGCTTTGTGCACCGGTGCACAGTCATGTCATGTTGGAAGAGGAAGGGGTCCGCTCTGAAATGTTGGTAGCATGGAATTGTCCAAAATGGTTTGCTGTCTTGAAGCATTCAGAGTCCCTTTCACTGGAAGTAAAGGGGCAAAGCCCAAGTCCTGAAAAACAAGCCCTCATCCCAATTCCTCCTCCACCAGATTTCACACTCGACCCAATGCGGTCCGAAATGTACCGTTCTCCTGGGAACCTCCAAACCCAGACTTGTCCATCAGATTGCCAGATGGAAAAGCGAGATTCGTCACTCCAGAGAAGGCGTCGCTACTGCTCTAGAGTCTAATGGCGGCGTATGTTACACCACTGCATTGCACTTGGTGATGTGGGGCTTGAATGCAGCTGCTCAGCCATGGAAACCCATTCCATGAAGCTCTCTGCGTACTGTACTTGGTATAATCTGAAGGTCACATGAAGTCAGGGGCTCTGTAGTAATTGACTGTGCAGAAAGTCTGCAATCTATTTGCGCTTCAGCATCTAATGACCTCGATCCATCAGTTTATGTGGTCTACCACTTTGTGTCTGAGTTGCTGTTGTTCCCAAACTCTTCCATTTTGTTATGATAGAGCTGACAGTTGACTGTGGAATATTTAGGAGTGAGGAAATTTCACCAATACTTATGAGCCAATACGTATGACAGTTGTCTGTCATTGAGTGTACAATCCTGTAAATATATAAAAAAATGTAAAACCAGCAGGTTGACAGTAAAAGAAAAACAGCTTGGACTCTTAGTTTGGAGATTCCTGCAGAAACATACATAACTTGCGTCTTACCTCTGTTCTGAAGAGCAGCTATTTACTGGACTAGAGTTATGTACAGCAATCTTTTTTGTCCTCTAGTGTGACTGCACCGTGGTTGCCTTTTTAAATACAACTATGCTTTATTTTCATCTTTTCAAGCTGTACTGTGAACATTCATAAATGAGCTTGCACATGAATGGATGCACTCAGAAGTAATTGGTTTGGTCTGCAGAATCACCAGTGGAATAGCAGAGGGCAGGAGGAAGGGAGGGAGATGGAAAAGAGACGGTGCTTTGCTTCAGCTCATTAACCAACGCCTGTTAGCTTGGAAATAAATTGGGTGAGATTTCACCACTGAAGAAGCTGATTAGTTCATTTTTCTCCAGCTCTCCTGACTGATCCGCTGTGGGTGTAGCGAGGCACGATGGCGCTTTCCTGCTCACTCTGTCTCACTTATACACTTTCCATATGAGGCCAAGTGGGCATATGTTAAAGTCAGCGGCCCGTGGGTCCTGCAACAGATGTGAGTCAGACAGGTGTCAGATGACTTCAATTTTACCTTAGCTCAAAGGTCACCTGAGTCTGGGCTTGTAGCCAGTTGTTAAGGCTGCATCCAGTTTAAATCTGGATAGCCAATGTGTCACCAAAAATGCTGACTCCTGCACCAACCTGGAGAAAAATTAGGTTTCCTGCCATTTGTACCAAAGCAGGGATGGTTCTGATCTGTCAATGGAACTTTTCGTCTTCCTTGTCATTACTGTGGCAGTGAGAAGCACAACACTGAACTGCAAGAAAACCCAGGTTTGGAACCAAGCTTGCATGCAAAATCCTAAACACATGGCTAATATAATTGACATGTTTTTGAAACAAGAATAGACCACTTGAAAGTCCCACTCCAGTTATATTTGGATCTAACGTAACAACGTTCCCAGTGGTCTTTTAGGGTTATGCTGCCCCCCCCCAAATCTAAAAACTTGTGTCGTTTCTTAAGACACATTATCTGCAGAGTGGCAGGAGTACATTAGAAATTCATCTCTGAGTTGTAGGCGGGACTGTTGCAATGGAAGTTTCCTCCCATCATTCCTTTGTTTACACTCTCTCCCACTAGCTTACAGCGCCTCACAACCCATAGCTAACATTAGCATCAGATTCCAGCTCAGACGAGAAAAACAAAGACATACAAGGATCTATTTGTCTGCAAGTGGGTGCATCCGAGCAGAGCAGGGAGACCTCAGCTCGTCCATCGCAGTTGCTGCGTCACAAACCTGAGCTTTATCATACAACAGGTGGTCAACTGCTCTTGATCCATCACAATTCTAAAATAAAGATATATTTAAAACTGTAGTTTTACTCTTAAATTATTTTATACACATCCTCATCCTGGTACACCCATTCCACATATTCTTTTAAACAGAGATTATCAGATGCAGACACATGCAAGAATGCTAACTTGCCTTGCTCAGATGCACAGACATCAGCACATTAATGTTTGGCCCGTCACAAAATGGCATGTTATGCCCAAGCCCCCACTACTCATCCCCCTTAATAACATCATTCATCAGTAAGTGTCAGTGCTGAGATATGGGTCGATAAACAATTTGGAGCAACATGCCTAATGGCAACCGGAGTCATTTAATAAATTCACATGCTTATAAATCCTGCAGATTAAAGACTACTCTCAAAACCTTGAAGGTGTTTTTTCTGGGAGACCCGCATCAATTTTCATGCCTCAGTTCACCAAATTTTACTGTTTAGATGTTTTAAAACATTTGAAGTAACTAGAACTGTGTCTGCCAAACCAATACTTTCAGTTCTCACACTTTTAATGCAATCTAGGAGATATTAAATGTTGGAGTTCCTACAAGGACCGCCGAAGGCCGGTTACAGAAGGCAGCAAAGACTCCTAGCTATACCCATACATGTTCTGGTTTCTGAACATTATCCATGTTTATTTTTTTATTCATTATTCATGACAAATCTGGAAGGATCTAAAAAAAAGTCAGCTGTTTAGTTTGCATCAGAGCTGAAATTGGCACATATTCCAGGAAATTCCAAAGAACTTCTAGGAAAGGCTGTTGTTTCACCCCTCTGCCCCCACCACATGTTCTGGCCCATCAATTCTGACCAACATTCCCTCATCTGTCTCTAAATTTGACGCAAACCACAAAGTAGCAACAGTTGCATTTGCTCAAAACAACAACAACAAAAACGGACAACTGCAGTCAAACAGGAGCAACTGTAAGGGTTGTGTGCTTAAGTTTGTTTTTTCTGTTGTGTTCTTGGTTTTGACCATGTTTTGAGTTGTTGGTAAATGGTGTATACTTATACAGCGCTTTTCTATCTTCTGTAAGGCCCAAAGCGCTTTACAGTAACAGTCCCATTCACGCAGTCACACACACACATTCACACACTGGCGGCGGCTCCGCTGCCGAACCTCCCACCAGAGGCAAGGTGGGGTTCAGTGTCTTGCCCAAGGACACTTTGACTCATGGGCGTGCAAGGCGGGAATCCAACCTGCAATCTTACGATCATGGGTCGAACGCCCTACCACCCAACCACGGCCGCTCAGTTGTTCTCCTATCACTCCAAGTTCATGTTGATCATCCACATTTCTGTCAGTTACTCTCAGTCTATTTAAATGTCTGGTTTTCAGTTCCTCCTGGTCAGGTCACCAGCTTTGCTCTTCTGTGTCACTCTTTTTCTCTCTCTATGGTTTTTGTCATGTTCTGGTTAATTTATTAAACATTTAAGTTTCTGTCATCAGGCCTGGTCTCCTGCCTTATGGGTTCTTTACCACCAGTTCCTGACAGCAATGTTGCATCTCAATGCACAACAGACTATATGAACTTCTGTATGAATACTGTTGTGCCCACAAAAACAGTCCATTGCTTTGCAAATAATAAACCTAGGATAACGAGGAAAGTAAAAGTTATTCTAAATAAAAAGAAGAGAGCTTTCAACAAAAAGGATCAGGAGGAAATGAAAAAGGTGCAGACAGAACTGAGGAGCTGCTTGAAGGAGGCAAAAAATACCTTCAAGGACAGGGGGGAGAGGAAACTGGAGAAAAACAACATCAGGGAAGTATATGGGAAGGAATGAAAACAATCACAGGGTGCAAGAAGGTGACAAAGGTAGAGGGGGAAGGTGCAGAAAAAGCCAATGAGCTGAATACCTTTTTTAATAGGTTTGACATTTCACCCGCCACTCCCCCCACTTCCAATACCAGCCCGGTCCACGCTACACCCATCACTGTGCCCTTCCTACTGCCTGTCCTCACCCCTCAGTCAGAGGAGCGTCCAGCTGCTCAGGCTGCTCCGTCATTATTAACCAGCCATGATCTCTCTCTTCCCATGTCCTCTACATGTGATCCACACCCTCCACCTGCAGAATGCGCTCCCCACCACATCACAGAACACCAGGTGAGGAGGGAACTGCAAAGACTGAACATCAGGAAAGCAGCAGGTCCAGACAGAGTGTGTCCCAGGCTGTTGAAAACATGTGCAAATGAGCTTGGGTCTCCTCTTCAGCAATTTTTTAACCTAAGCCTAAATGTGGGACATGTCCCATCCCTCTGGAAGACTGGAAGACGTGTATTGTTCCTCTCCCCAAAGTCAAGCATCCTAAAGAAAACAAGGACTATCGGCCTGTAGCACTGACCTCATATGTGATGAAGACCTTTGAGAGGCTAGTGCTTCACCAGCTGAAGCCACAGGTGCAGCATGTCCAAGATCCACTGCAGTTCGCATACAGGGAGAGAGTAGGGGTGGAGGATGCAATCCGCTACTTACTACACTGCACCTATTCCCACCTGGATGAAGGAGGTGGTACTGTGGGAACGCTTGTCTTTGATTTCTCCTGCGCCTTTTTATGCCTCACCTGCTGCAGGAGAAGCTCACCAAGATGACTGTGCAACCATTCTTGGTGTCCTGGATCATGGATTACAGTCTTCATGGGGGGATCTGTCTCCAGTACCCTCAGCTGCAGTGTTAGGGCACCAAAGGGACTGTGCTGTCTCCTCTTCTTTTCACGCTGTATACATCCAACTTCTGCTACAACACCTCGACCTGCCACATTCAGAAGTTCTCGAACGATACAGCTATTGTGGCATATATCAAAGGGGAAGAGGAGAGGGAGTACAGGCGGCTGGTGGAGGACTTTGTGGCCTGGTTGAGGGAGGATAAGCTGCAGCTAAACATCCAGAAGACCAAGGAGATGGTTCTGGATTTCAGAAGGAAAGCCCGAACACCTCAGCCTGTGCACATAGAGGGATAAAGCGTTGAGATGGTATAGACCAGCTTTACAAGAATAGCCAGTCCAGGCTGTACTTTCTCCGGAGACTGTGCTCCTATATTAGTGTTTAAAAGTGAACGTATATGTATAATATATATCAAAAGTATGCTTTTAATATATATATTAGCTTTTAAAAGTGAACGTCATATTCTCAGATAATAATTTTTATTTTCCTTTAAAGTTTTTATAAGCCCTGCTAGACCCACTGAAGGAAATACGTTTAGAAGGGAAGGCTGATAGGAAAAATCTAATGACCGAACATTCCACTGGTATTTAAACGCAGCACTTACGGACGAATTTGTGAGACGTGAAAACAGTCTCACGGTAGATCCGTGTGTAACTTTGGCTTCGTGTGTGCGTAACAAGGGATTCGTGCGTGTTTTTTAAAGATGTGTGTGTGTAAGTAGTTTCAAGCTGTTGTAATCTTAATTTGTGCATACGTAAATTGCATTTTGTATTTTTTTCATTTGATATTTTTTTAACTTATACACAAAACATATTATGTAAGTAACAAATCACGCACAAATCCAAATTTATGCACAAATCCTAATTTACGCACCCACAAAGCAAGAATATGCATATACAAATCCTACTTTACGCACAAATAAAGAATTACGCACGCACAAATCCGACTGAGTCTAATTTCTCTCCCCCAGTTGTGCTCCACAGAAAGACTAAAGAAATATTTTGTTCCTCGTGCCATCGGGTAATACTGCTCTCTGGCAGGGCATCTTAAAAGTAATTTCTCCCAATTTTTGATTTATTTTTTATCTATTAATCTTTTTAATCTAGTGCTGTTTTTACTATATTTATTGATTTTAAATGTGTGTGTGTTTTATGAGTGTCAGCAGATGGCCAATTTTAAATTTCCTTAGAGATTATTAAAGACCAATTCTATTCTATTCTTTTCTGTTCTCCATGTAAAAAAAAAAGTGTGTATATATATATATATATATATATATATATATGTATATTTTTTATTATATACATATTTTTTATATATATATTATTTATTATTATTTATTTTTTACCTAGCCCCTACATTCTGCTTCCACAACAACAACACAACAGCCGCACCGCGTTTCTCCTCCTGCTATCAGCTCTGCAGTTCTCGGCCGATAAATTCGAGCTCATTAAGAAAGCTGCGAGGCGCGCGCTTCGTACAGAGCCAGCAGCGCCAAATGTATGGTGTCAAATTCATGCCTAAACTATTTGGCATCAAAACTGTAAAACCAGGAATCAAAACCCGAATTCTGCAAACCAAAACCCAAAATCTGCAAACCAAAACCCATAATTTGCAACCAAAACTCAAATCTGCAAATCAAAATTCATAAATTGAGAACCAAAACCCATAATTTGCAACCAAAAGCTATAACCTAAAGCGCAATCATATTTCTCAGGTGCTGATTTGTTTTCTCGCTGTTCTGAAATCGTCTTTTTGAGTTGCGCTTTTATTTTGAAATGATCTTTTTGAGTTGCGCTTTTATTTTTTGAGTTGAGCTTTTTTTTGCGGTTGCGATTCTAAAACCTGTCACACACGTAAAAACAGCACCACGTCAGTCAACGGGAGGGGAGGCGGGACATCCCCACATCCAGAAGCTCATTGGCTACCAAATAACACCGAGTCTTACGTCAACAGACCAGTTTAGAATGTGCCGGAATGAATGTGAATTGTTGTTTTTTTGCTGTATGCTGCATTATTTCCTGTTCATGACATCTCTGGGAGACTTTAACCTTTGCAAAAAATCAATGGTTTGAAGCTGTTTCTGCAACAAACTTTGGAGAAACCCTGCTGTTCTCGTTCACAAAAATCCCTCTCAAAGACTTGGTCCTCACTATGATCGTCCTGTACAGTATGAGATTAAATTTATTGAACATTTAGGATATCACAGAAAAAGGCATTCATAGTAGATGGCAGTAAAGTGTTACAAAGGTCTCCATTCTCTGTAGACCGCTCACTTCAATGCATCAGCATGTTATTTGTGGCACTAATCAAGCTTAAAGTAGTTAAGTAATGTACTTTGCTGTTTTTGTTGCCTCAACAGGACCTTTTCATTTGGAATTACTGACTTTGTTAGAACCAGTAGCCTTTCCTACAGGCTGGTTCTGATGCAGTTAAAGGTCACTGGGCATAGAAAATGAACAGAAACCAAAAAACAAGAGGAAAAGCAGGGAAGGGTGTGCGTGTGTGTGTGTGTGGGGGGTTTGTATAGACTCTTGGATATCAGTATAGTACGATGGTGCCACACCAGCTCCAGATTGCCACCCAGCAAACCATTCATGTCATTGAAAGCTGTGAAAGATTTCCTGTTCAGAGTGGGCGCGTTACACAGAACACACAAATGAAAAGCTTGTCCTGAGCCGAGCTGATCCTCGTCAGGCTGCCGCTCGTGCCTTTCTGAGCTGGCTCCTGTGAGTGATGTGGAGCCTGAGTGGACATGGCACTGTCATCTGACTGGAACCAAATGAGCCGTAAGTAACAACAGAGGACACCCAACCCATTGGCTAATTGTCCTGAATAATGAGCCTGGTGCCCCTTGGATTGGTGCTGGAGGTGGGGGGTTATTTGCTGGCAGAGCCATCCACAACACACAGAGCTGATGTGTCAGATGACAGTCAGGGTGGCAAAAGTCAAGCCTTTTTATTTTCTTTCCATCTGCTTAGATGTGATGGTTGTGTACTTCATTACTCAGCAGCACAAAGCTGCTCAGCTTTTATATATGCTCTAGGTTATATGTTTTTTTAAATTACATTTAGAGAGTTAAACAGAAAACTCTTCAGGAAGGTTATCCATACTGAACATGTCCACAGAGTTTTACCCCACTTCCCATGTTCAACATCAAAAGAAATTTGGTCCTCTCATGAAATGTTTTTGTGACTAGGATTTTGCCAAAAGTAGTTTAAACCAAACATTTTACAGCGTGTTCAAGGCTTACACCTACTAAATAAAATTGTTCTTTAAAAGCAAGGATTCCTAATCACTATGAGTTTACCATGAACACATGCCTTGCTTCCACTGGTCCAAATATGGAGATGAGACTGTAACAGACAGGCAAGCTGAGCACAGGGGGACAAAAAACATGGCAAAAGGAAAACAAAGTAAAATGATCCACAACACTAACCTGTTAATGAAGGTAAGAAATGGAGGAAGATTACAACTTTGCAGCCCCTTTTGATGAATAAATTTATCAGCAGACGTGCTCCACCTAAAGGTGAGACATGTTTGCCTTGCAGTGAAACATGAGGCAGATTCAGGATGCACACAGGTCAACACACGCAGTAGGTCTTCATGTTGGTCAGTGCAAATTACACAACTTATATTCTAAAAACATTGTTCCAACAAAACTAAAAAAAGGTTCTTCGAAATAAGCCAAAAACAAAGTCATCAAAATTAGATAAAAAAAAACAACTTTCATTATGAATAATTCAAATATCAAAAAAAGAAAGAAGCATTCTAATTTATTTTAATATTTTTGTCTTCCCTTAATATCCAGATGTTTCCTCCCAAAATTTTGTAGATGTAGTTTTCAGTCAATAACAAAGTCAATGGGGAAAACCTGCGGGTGTCTTCAGAACTATTGATTCAAAGATAATTAAAAGAAGTGTTAAGATTATAAAGGTAGTTTGTGAATGGAGTCCACAGGTGTGGATGAAGTGTAGCTCTGAGCTGTAGACAATGCATGGCACCACATATCAAATAGTTTGCTTTTTGTGAAAAAGCATCTTAAACCTAAAAACATAAGATTAAAGTAAAAAACACTGATTGTATATTTATTTTTTTCTAAGGCTATTATTGTATAAACAGGAACATTCCTTTCAAGTGTCCATTATCACAATTTAAACCGTGGTCGGGGGGAATACTCGATTCTGATTGGCTGCTGGGTGTGCATTAAAAAGTCCCACAGTGATAACCGCACGCCTAAAAAAGAAGTTCCGGTCACATACCTGAAATGTTTTGTATCATTGTGCTGGCCTCTTTAAAACAAACTTTTGCTTCATCATCTGGACAAAAACAAGTGGTAAGAGGAGAACTTTCTCTCTGAACTGATGCTTCATTTAACCCATTGTGACAATCAGCATACATAGCGCTTTCCTTTCCCATGGCTGTTGTGGTTGATGCCGGCTCAGCACGGTAACATGACAATGTGCCACCACTTATCAAATAGTCCACCTTTTATAAAAATAGTGATCTAAACCCAAAAAATAACATAAATAAAGTACTAAAAACTGATTATTTCTTTCTTCCTTCTAGAAGTGTGCTTCGCGTCGGATGGTTCAGGCTTCCACGGCGTGCATTAGTTTCTGATAACGTGCACTTCGTTGGCCATTAACCCTTACTTAACGAACGACGCGAAAGCCTGAACTGTCCGACGCGACATCGTTGGGTATTATCCCTACACACACTACACATATATGACTGCTGATGGAAGTAACTTATAAAAATTTTAATTTCAGTAGTTCACTTGCAGGCTGCACAGTGGCGCAGTAGTTAGTGGTCTCACCTCACAACAAGAAGGCTGTGGTTCAAAGCCCAGCTGGGACCTTTCTGTGTGGAGTTTGCATGTTCTCCCTGGGTTTCCTTTCACAGGCCAAAAACATGCTTTATAGGTCAGTTGGTTCCTCCACAGCAGGGGTGTCAGACTCCAGGCCTCAAGGCCCAACATCCTGTTGGTTTTCCAGAAATCCTGCCTTATCTGCTGCTATTTAACTGGATCAGGTGTGCTTAAGGAGCTTCAATGGTAGGTTGATTGGAAAACATGTTGGACACTGGCCCTTGAGGCCTGCATTATGGCAGCCCTACTCTATAGTGTGTGGAAGAGGTTGTGTGCCATGCAACTGACTGGCACAACAGTAACCCATGTGACCCTGAAAGTGATATAGCAGGTTAAAAAAAATGGATGGTTGGATGGGAATAAGTGCAGTTTTCTTTGTCTGCAGCTACCTTCCCTCTGGATCCATGTCTTTCTTTTAGCTGAGGTCCTTTTGCTCAAATTTGGCACAGACATGCTGCTGCAGCTGCTAACAGAAATATAAAAAATGAAAAAAAAAAAAAAAAAAAACTTTGTACGTTTGAACGTTGTGAACATTCAATGAACAGTTTTTCACATTGAGAATTTAGTAATGATCATGAAATCATGTTACCAAAACATCGATCTGCATCAACATGGTCGCTCGTCAGCTGCTGTGAGGCTTGAACCCAGGTGTTGGCCATTGAGATGCAGGTTGTTCTTGGTGAACATTTACACTTAACAGGGAGAAACTGGTGCATCAGCTCCAGCTGTTGTTTCTAACAGACTGGAGCAAATTGAACGTGAGCAGAACCCCTCCGATGAGCCGACTGCAGCACAGATGGCTGTCAGCTACTGTAACCATGCTTTTCTCTGATTGACTAGTATTTGGCAAGGGCTGACATTTTCTTATTTTCTGACACTTTCTTATCCAAAAAATGAACAAAAATGAAAGATAAACATCATCAATTCATCTGAACAGGGTTAAGCTGAAGAATATTTTTACAGCAAAAAGCAGTTATATATATATATATATATATATATATATATATATATATATATATATATATATATATATATATATATATATATATATATATATATATATATATATATATATTTTATCACATTAAGAACACAATGCTGTTCTGAAACAGGAAAAAACACAAAGTCAGCAAGTAACACCTAGTTTTTTTTTGTTTGTTTTGGCACATTGAGTTAGTCTGAAAAAGAATTTTAAAGAGGCTTTCAGAGGGCGTCAGGTGACGCTCATTTGCCTTGCATGCTTTGCAAGGAGTCAGGCTTCGGGGATTCATTTCTCACCTGAACAGGAAATTAAAACATAGCAGCAAAAATGCTGTTTAGGGTGAGTTAGAGCCTGATCATCAGCATGTCAGCTTCTTCTTATGTCTGTACTGCTTCTGTTTGATTGCTCCACGCAACATCGAAATGCACTGTGTTCATAAATCAGTTTCAAGACCTTATTTGCTTGACACTAAAGATTTACCATTCGCAAACCCTTCACTTGCCTGTGATCATAAATCTGCGGCAGCAGCCACTCAGACAGTCTTCCACTTCATTTTTATTTTTATTTTTCTTGAGAATACATTCTGCTATTTTTGTTAGGAATCTGTGACTACACCTGGAAACTCTTAATGGTAAGTTTAATGGTAAGGTACTAAAGCCCCCTCCCCACTCTTGTTGGTACTTCACACAGCCCACTCACCGGCTGTTCTGGAGCTCATTACTCCCAGACGCATCAGCAGCAACAAACCTCAGCTTCACGCCGCCTAGCAGCCCAGCAGGTAGCCTTCACTTGTATGTCACTGCCTCAGAAACACACGGCAGTGCGACTCTATCAGGGTCTGAGCTGAGCCTGGCACGTCTTTCACCCTCGACCAGTGGTGGACGTGGCAGGATTGGGGCCCCAGGCGAACAATAACATGGGGCCCTCTGCAGCGGTTGTATCATTATCATTTTTTTTTTATTCTAATGGGTAAAACGTCAAATAACATCCTTACTGGTCCACTTTTAGACAACGTCAATGTGAAGAATCCAAATGGCTAGATAAGAATTTAAAAACTGAAATCTTATTTATATGTTAAAGAAATGAATTTTATATTATACACATTATTTACTTGAAAAATATTAAATGTATGCACTAATTTGTTAATCCCTCACTTCCTAGAAGAAATATATGACATTTTCTGTATTTTCTTTCATTTGTCAGGTTTTACTAAAGAAGCTAAAACAAAAATACTTAAATGAAGACACAAAAAAGTGCAGGCTAAACCCCCCACCCCCTCACCCTAATATGAGATTATATGAGGAAGGGGGTAAGTTGGGGACAGCTGGTAGACTGTCTCCCGGTGGTCAAACAGCCCAGGTCCCCCAGCCCCGGGGCCCCATCCCCAGAGGCGCCGGTATGGTGTTTTTTTATGACATAGTTAAATATTGATTAGCGTAAAATGTATTTTAGACACTTTTATTAAGTGTTCAGGTCAGGGCCCCTAGAGAGTTGGCAGCCCCAGGCGATTGCCTACATTTGCGAGTGGTAAGCCCGCTCCTACCTCCAACAGAGCCCAGCCAGTGCTGTGTATCTAAACCTGGTGGGAGACGGCCAGGGAGCCAGTGCTGGTTGGACTCATTTCAAAACACATACTAAAGCATCGTCATTTCTTTATCTGGCCTTCAAATTAGGCAGATGTATAACATTCTCACAGACTGACAATATGCAGAGATTTGAACAAAACAAGGCCCCCCAAGACTGGATAAAGGATTCTTTCAAAATTCAATGAAGATTAAAGTCAACTGGGACCCTGATTTTCAGCAGAGAGCTCTAACCTCGACTTATTCAGCCGCACCAATATCAGTTGCAGAAGGACAGAGACCCTGACAGACAGTGTCTGCAGACATTACAGCACAGAGAACTTAGAAACTCTGGTAAAACCAGAAGGGCGACTGTCCATCAGGCAGCAAAAGAAGGAAAACAAACTTTGGACAATGGACAGAATATGGACATTACCATATCATTATAATAATAAAGTTACTGAATCAATTATCAAAGATGATTAAATTGATTGATCTCTAATCATATCACTTCACTTGGTTTTCCCAAAAAAGGGATTTACATTCATGATTTTTCAAATGAAAAATAATCAGCACATATTTTTGAATTTTGAAACTTGATCTGTATATGCTGGTAATGATTTCTGATATAGTGTTATTTCTAATTACAGTATTTTCACGACCATAGGGCGCACCGGATGATAGGGCACGGTCTCAGTCACGGGGGATTTTTCCGTCTTTGACACATACAAAAGGCGCACCGGGTGTTAAGGCGCGCGCACGTTAATACCCCGTTCAGAACCTCAGCGCTTCTAGAGTGGGCTAATAAAACATCCAGTCTGTTTTTTTTTTAAAGGAAACATTTTTATTTTGTTACTGTTCTCCCTAACTGATCACAAACTGAATGGTCACTCACTTGCGCGCTCCTGTCTCCCTTCCTCCTTACAAGCGCTAAACACACAGCACACACAGACACCGCACGGTTGGTCTCCTTTCTTCCTTTCTGTGAGCTAACAAACGGCGCTGCTTTCAGCACATACACAGAGACACACACACACACTTGCGGGTCTCCTTTCTTCATACTCGCTGGCAAAAACCTGCTCCTTTCAGCACACACACAGAACTGCGCCAGTCTCTCTGCATTTCTCCTTTGCGCTAGCGACAGCAGCAGCTTAAAGCAGAGGGCCAGCTGCTTTTCTGCTTACTCCTCCTGTACTGAAATGGTTGAGGATTATTATGAGGTAGAAGGAGCATAGAAGGCTTTAAAATGTAGATAATTGCACTGCAGTTAGGTTCCACTTGGCCATTTTGTCTCTCTCCCTCCCTCACTCCATCTTCTTCTACGACCCACAACTACACAATAGGCGCACCGGCTCATAGGGCGCCCCCTGCTGGCGGAAGAAAATTCATGACTTTTAAGTGCGCCTTATAGTCGTGAAAATACGGTATATAATAATAATCTGCACATATTTTAGAAAATTGATCTGCATGTGCTATGTTGATTTCTAAAATGGAGTAATGTCTATTTTACATAATTATTAAGTACTTCATCTTTGTCATGTGATTTATTGATACTTAGGAATTCATAATGACCTGAAACTGTGTTGGTAAAGTATAAATATCTGATTAGAAGTTATGAACCGGATAATGATAATTCATGTAAAGAAAAGAACAGGGGTGGGATTACATAAATTTGCTTCTTTCCACTCTCTTTCAAGCAATCTATGATTAAATGACTAATTATCCTTTTTTTTATATGCCTTTGTATGGATGTAAAACTCTGTATTGATTGTGTTGTTTTGTGCATTATTCTTGCTTTGATTGTTTGAAATAAACCATTTCCAAACCTAGATTAACCCAAACTGGCTGGAACATGATATAAACATCTTACAAGACTATACAAAATATAAAGCATGTTTCGTAATAACCTCTGACTTTTAGGTTTTCAGCCAAACAAAATTCATGAGAAAGAAATGTTTGCTGGTGGCACACAAACCCACTTCTATCCAGCTAGAGAGAAATGAGGAAAATTGGAATGTTTAGAGGAATTAAGACAGCTTTTTACTTTCTGTCTATATATATATATATAGACATATATATATATAGACATATATATGAACAATCAATGGTAATTAATGGAATGGGGCAATTACCATAACAATGGAAATGGGGCAAATTCCATAACAATGACGGGCAAATAACATCACCCAGTGAGGGTCCTTGGGCAAGACCCTTAACGCTAATGCCTACCTCACTATATGAGAGACAATGAATCACATGTCATGCCGGCTCAGACGTCGCCCGGCCAAACAAGGTCTGCGTCAGATGCTGGGGGACCAGAGCACTCTGATGGAAAGTGGG
Organism: Oryzias curvinotus; assembly: GCA_023969325.1. Taxonomy (NCBI): domain Eukaryota; kingdom Metazoa; phylum Chordata; class Actinopteri; order Beloniformes; family Adrianichthyidae; genus Oryzias; species Oryzias curvinotus. The sequence continues at coordinate 5,178,851 of CM043710.1, read as the reverse complement.
CTACTGGAACAAGACGGAAATGGACTAGATGCGAGAACAAGGATCTGTTAGGATGCTACTACTCAAGTAATCCCAACCAGCGTGGTTACATGCAGAGAATGTGGAATGAATGGATGCTTCGAAACCCACAATCAAGGCTAACTGCCAAACAACTGGTAGCCCAATGCTCGAATATCCACAAACGCCAACTCCTATCACAGCTTGAGATTGAAGCTATACAATACAATACTACGGGAGAGCCAGAACAACAGGTCAGAGAGGAGGTTATACCACACTCACACCCTGAGATTGGGTACACAGCCCCAACAACCACAATCACGCTGAGCGAGGCAGCAACTGACCTGAAAAACAAGATAATGTCTACAATGAACACTAGGCAACCCCGACACCAGCTACAACGGTTAAGCGATGTACTGCCTGAAAGTCTACTGGAAACTGTGAATGAAGCATTGAGGGCAATTCCTACCACAACCATCACAGAAACCAATGAACTGGTTTACACTTCAGCAGCAGTGATCCTGGAGATGCTTGGCTATAAGAGCAACCATGAAAGAAAACAATACCCACCATGGAAGCAACGGTTAGAGGCCAAAATCAAGGCAACTCGGAAGGATGTGAGTAAGCTGACAGAGGCTCAAAGAGGTACAATGAGAAAGCAAGTGCCTAAGAGATACAGCCAGATGCCCATACCTGAAGCACTGGAAACTGCCAAACAAAGGCTCCTAGCCTTGAGTGGTCGCCTAAAGAGGTACACAAGAGACAATGAAGCCAGACGGATAAACAGGCTGTTCGCAACTCAACCTGCGAAAGTGTACGCTCAGTGGCAGGGTCAAAACAGCCGAGCAGACCCACCAAGGCTAGAAACTGAACAGTACTGGAAAAGTATATGGGAGAAAGAGACAGCACATAACAGCAATGCCCAGTGGCTGGTCTCTCTGAGAGAAGAACATAGCAACCTCCCTGAACAGAATCCAGTAACCATCACAGTGGCAGACATCCAAGAAAGAGTCTCAGGTATGAAGAACTGGACAGCACCGGGCCCTGACATGATACATGGCTACTGGCTAAAGAAGCTTACCACACTCCACAAGCGCCTGGCAGCACAAATGAACCAGCTGCTAAGAGATGGGACTCACCCCGAATGGCTAACAGAAGGGCGAACGATCCTGATCCAGAAAGATCCCTCAAAGGGTGCAGTCCCATCCAACTACCGACCAATAACCTGTCTCTCCACAACATGGAAGCTCATGTCAGGCATCATTGCAACCAAGATAAATAGGCACATGGGTCAATACATGAGCAACTCACAGAAGGGCATTGGTAGAGACTCCAGAGGAGCCAAACACCAACTCCTGGTCGACAGAACAGTCGCCCAAGACTGCAGGTCACGACACACCAACCTGTGCACAGCCTGGATTGATTACAAGAAGGCCTATGACTCAATGCCACACACTTGGATCACTGAATGCTTGGAGCTGTACAACATCAACAGGACTCTAAGAGCCTTCATAAGAAACTCAATGAAGCTGTGGAAAACCACCCTTGAAGCCAATGGGAAACCACTTGCACAAGTGTCCATCAAATGTGGGATATACCAAGGTGATGCTCTGTCCCCACTGCTGTTCTGCATAGGTCTGAACCCCCTCAGCCAAATAATCAACAAGACTGGCTATGGATACCGACTCAGAAATGGGGCCAACATCAGTCACCTCCTCTACATGGATGACATCAAGCTATATGCTAAGAGCGAGCGTGACATTGACTCCCTGATCCACACCACCAGGATCTACAGTAATGACATTGGGATGTCATTCGGGCTCGAGAAATGCAGCCGGATGGTAACAAAGAGAGGCAAGGTAGTCCACACAGGGGGGGTCTCACTCCCAGAAGGAAGAATAGCAGACATCGAGGACAGTTACAAGTACCTTGGAATTCCCCAGGCAAATGGCAACCTGGAGCAGGCAACAAGGAAAGCTGCAACAGCTAAGTACCTCCAACGAGTAAGGCAAGTCCTGAAAAGCCAGCTCAATGGCAAGAACAAGACCCGGGCAATAAACAGCTATGCACTGCCAGTTATCAGATACCCTGCAGGAATAATAAGATGGTCAAAGGAAGAGATACAGACCATGGATGTTAAAACACGAAAGCTCCTCACCATGCATGGAGGGTTCCATCCCAAATCCAGCACTCTGAGACTGTATGCTAGCCGCAAGGAAGGAAGGAAGCGTAAAAGCCACTATCCAGGATGAAACATCCAAGATGCATGAGTACATCAAACTCAAGGCCCCAACTGACAGTGTGCTCAGTGAATGTCTCAGGCAATGGAGAGCAGAGGATACAGTGCTGGAGGACAGATCCTCATGGGAGGACAAACCCCTGCATGGGATGTACCACCGGACCATAACTGAAGTGGCCGATATCAAGAAGTCCTACCAATGGCTAGAAAGGGCTGGCCTACAAGACAGCACTGAAGCGCTCATCCTGGCAGCTCAGGAACAAGCCCTGAGCACCAGAGCAATAGAGGCTCAGATCTACCACACCAGACAAGACCCAAGGTGTAGGCTGTGCAAAGAGGCGCCTGAAACAATCCAGCACATAACTGCAGGATGTAAGATGCTGGCAGGTAAAGCATACATGGAGCAGCACAATCAAGTGGCTGGAATCATATACAGGAACATGTGTGCAGAATATGAACTGGAAACCCCAAGGTCAATAAGGGAAACACCCCCGAAGGTGGTAGAGAATGAGAGGGCAAAGATCCTGTGGGACTTCCAGATCCAGACTGATAGGATGGTAATGGCAATGGTAATGAACCAACCAGACATCGTAGTGGTGGATAAAGAACAGAGGAAAGCTGTTGTGGTGGATGTGGCAGTGCCAAGCGATGGGAACATCAGGAAGAAGGAACATGAGAAACTGGAGAAATACCAGGGACTCAGAGAAGAACTGGAGAAAGCCTGGAAAGTGAAGGTGACAGTGGTGCCTGTGGTAATTGGAGCACTCGGGGCAGTAACCCCCAAGCTTGAGGAGTGGCTACAACAGATACCTGGAAAGACCTCAGACCTCTCAGTCCAGAAAAGCGCAGTGCTAGGAACAGCTAAGATACTGCGCAGGACCCTCAAGCTCCCAGGCCTCTGGTAGAGGACCCGAGCTTGGAGGAGAAACCACCCACGGAGGGTGAGAGGGGCGTTTTATATATATATATGGTTGCTGCTGGAAATACAAATGTTACATCAAGTTAAATTCTGACACTAAGATAAGTGGAAGACATCTGTTCACTTCGGCAGCGTGCATGTATCTCCACCACCACGTGCACGTGCACATTGTCACACTGCTTCCTGTCTGCTTCATCCCTCCTCCTAACCCACAGCGTATGGATGGGCAGATATCTCAGAAATGCAGTTTTAATAGTTGACTTTGTATATGTCCTCCAATCATGAAAAAAAATGCCACATATCAAAAACACAATTTCAGTCATACGAAAACTCTTGCAGTAGAATACATTTATTTTCACATACTTAATTTACATCTTAGTTGGCATTCACAAACTTTGATTGGCATAAGGCTCCGTACAATTCCATGAGATAACTTCCATAAACTTTAGGGTAAAAACCCCCAAAACCAAAGATCATCAAGAAGAGAGAAGAAAGAATGTAAATGTATAATCAGTGTGTCATAAGATGAGGTGTGTTTTGGCGGCATTCCATTTTCATTTCATTTCATTCCATTTCCAAGTAAGACTGCTATGTGTGACCCGGCACCTTTGACCGTTGGGCCGCCCCCATTCGAGTACAGCGCCTCGAAGGGGACACACTATCTAGTGGATCTGCTATGTGTGACCCGGCACCTTTGACCGTTGGGCCGCTCCCATTCGAGTACAGCGCCTCGAAGGGGACACACTATCTAGTGGAACTGCTATCTGTGACCCGGCACCTTTGACCGTTGGGCCGCCCCCGTTCGAGTACAGCGCCTCGAAGGGGACACACTATCTAGTGGAACTGCTATGTGTGACCCGGCACCTTTGACCGTTGGGCCGCCCCCGTTCGAGTACAGCGCCTCGAAGGGGACACACTATCTAGTGGAACTGCTATGTGTGACCCGGCACCTTTGACCGTTGGGCCGCTCCCGTTCGTGCCCACTAGAGGAACATACTATCTGCAAAGAGAGAGAGAGAGAGAGAGAGCCAAACAAAGAAAACGAAACAAAACAGGGAGCCAACATAAGAATCACTCATACCTAATTTTTTAAGAACATAAATCCCCATCCGCAAAACGTTGTAAGGAACTATAATTTGAACCGCCAAGTACAACCCGTATGAAGACACTACCTACATCCATCCAAGCTCCCAAAGCATGCTAAACATGCTTAAGTACCATCCATTATTCGTAGCTTCCATCAAATACTAAGAACGAGCTTAGCGTTATTTCATTTGGTATGCTATTTAAAGGCGCTTAATTAACATCCATTAATTCAAGCTTCCAACGACAGGACTACGAACGAGCTTAACTGCCATAATGTTTCCCCATTTGTCATACCATAATACGAGCTCAGAACATCCATTTATTCGAAGATTTCCATCTAAGTATCAAGAAAATCCTCACTGCCATTTGTCTGAAGCTTAATCGGCGTAATTGAGTTTAGAAACCAAAATTTGAGCTCCATCGCATACTAATAATACACTTTAGAACAGGGGTCGGGAACCTATGGCTCGCGAGCCATATGTGGCTCTTTTGATGGTCACATGTGGCTCGCAGACAAATCTTTATTTATACCATTTTTGTTTTCATTAGACCAGTCCTCGTGCGCGATGCGATGCCAGAGGGGCACGCAGTAGTAGTGGTGCTTTACTATTGTCTATTATTTCACAGAGTTTATAACAGCCGTAAACCTATTAATTTCTGTGCCTAAAACTGCGCTCCCGTCTCTGAGAAAGAGCGCGCAGATGTAGGGATGGGATGTGAGGAAGAAAGCAGAGGGGGGGGGGGGGGGGGGGGGGTTGGGGGGAAGGCAGCAGGTGAATCGCGCAGGGATTGTAAAAACTTAAAACCCGCTGCCCGTCACTCACTGCAGTGTGTGAGTGTGTGTTTGTCTCCACGTCTGCATGTGAGTCTTTGTCACATCTACAGAACATTCAGACCAACCTGTGATCACGGTTAAAGTCTCAACGGCTGCATGAAGCTGAAACTCACCACGGATCAACCAGACTAGACCATCAGCAAAACCACAACGAGAAATACTCATCATTTATTAGAAACAGCATAACGATGTTATTAAAAAGAATCCACAGACTTATTGTACTTTAAAAATGTTGAAATTACATCAAATGCTCACATTCACGTCTATATTTAGTTTTAAACATATTGTATTGGACTGCGTTGGGTCCGCTGTTGGGCCGCGTTAAAAGTTCTGGAGTTCAAGGAACGCATCAAGCAGAGATCTGATTGGCTCTCAGTTCTGTCGCTCAGCCTGTTGTTAGGTAGTTTGGACCAATGGGGTTCAGCTATGGGCCGAATAAGGGAAATGGGAGGACTGGAGCGGGAGCAAGGGAATATAAAGTTGGGAGAAGCGCTCTCGTCTGTCTCAGATGGAGAGATTCAGGAGTTGCTGTATTAATTGTTCGGCGTTTGTTGCGGTCTACAGTAACCAGAATAAAGAACCTTAAAAGAGGTTGAGTCTCCGTGCCTCAGTGTGGGAAAGGGACACTACATTATTGTATGGCTCTTTTGAAATTACATTTAAAAATATGTGGCGTTTATGGCTCTCTTGGCCAAAAAGGTTCCCGACCCCTGCTTTAGAACATCCTAAATTTTGAGGCTTCCACCTGGCAATATAATCCAAGAATTTACATTCATTCTACTGCCAACATGATGATTGATTTAAGTCAGAAGTGTCATGGGAACGTAGGGGAGGTCCACCGCCCCATCACTTTCAATTCAGCAATAGGTACGTTGAGCAGTCATCGTGGCAACACCAGATCAAGGAATGCAGGGGTGTCATCATTCGCCAGAAATGGGGAAGCAGGCCAGAGAGTAGGGACTCGCAGGCTCAGGATGCGATGCATAGATAAAATACAAAACCAGTATTAGTCCCAGCAAAGAACATATATATATAAAACCTAGAAACTGATTAGTTTATACACTGATTAAGATGAATGGAATAACAAGGTTAAATTTATTAGAAAGTTAAGGAAAGTCCCATTGTGGCTTCATCGCACCATAGAAACCACCCGTATCACAAATTCCAACAGTGAATTGATAGTGAAATACAGAACCTGCACAATATCTTAACACCAATTTTATATACACCAATTGTAAAGAAGCAACCTTTGACAGTTCCAGAGGGACGCACATTCAGAAGGTCATCGAGAATCAGGCGATGGGATGGGTAACCAAGGGCCAAGGAGATTGTAGATGAGGAAGGTCCACGTCCCACGTAGCAATGGATTGCAGCTCGGCTGAAATTTGATTCTCATATTTGATATTAGTGGTTCTCAAATTGGTGGACAACAAAACACAGACTGCCGAAATTTTAGCCAAGGGCGTCTGGAGATCCATAAGGGATCGTAGGTTTTGATAGACTGAACCTTAGATTTTTAGAGGCGGAGCATAACAAGCCTCTACATGTAGATGCATCTAGCCAAGTGTCATCTGCTTAAGCAGGGCAGATAGAAGACTGGCTTGCGGACACAAGAATTAACTCTTGAACTAAGCTTTAGAGCGTAAAAAATGGAGTTTCTACGGTCAGGGTTAATTTGCTTATGGTGTTATTTAAATACTACCCAAGACAACCGATGAAACACAAGACTATTATCTCACTCTTTAATTAAAGAGCCTTAATATAAACTCCATGGCTAAATTCTCATAACCACACGATCTTTAAAACCATTAGAGCCGTGGATTCTGGCGGCCGGACGTACACAAACCGCTCTTATAAATCTTTCCCCCCAAAAACTAGAGGGCCCAGCCACAGAAGAACAAGCGGAGGGAGACAGAAGACACGACAGGCATCATCATAACAAGACCTCTAAGCATTGAGAAGGACAGGCTACAAAACGGAAGACGTGAATATCCAGAACAGGAACATGGGGCCCAGGATCAAACTACCCGGAACAAGAGCACAAGATGAATGGATGACCGTGGGACCAAAGCCAGAGCAGAATCAGGTGGGCCGATCATTGAACAAACAGCCATCAACCAAAGAATGAAACAAAGTACACGCTGCACAAAAGCGAGAGATGGCATAAAGGGAGAGGCATGCACCAATGAACCATCCAGATCCAGAAGAAGAAAACAAATCCGGACGGGCAGAGGACCATACGTCGCAGACAACGCGGTAACCCAGATCAGAAAATGAAAGTAAGCCACAGAGATGCAAAAGACCAGGCATACAGAGGAACATTGACGCAGAGAAAACATCAAAACGCGCAAAACGAAGGGGAGCCCATAGCCTACCCAAGTCCAGTACATGGCTTGTGATAATACAGTTGATAGCATGAGGACCGCCATGACAGCAGAAAGGTCAACCGATAAACAAATCGAAGCGCCGACTGGATGCCGAGAGACTCCTCCGGGAGGCAAAGAGGCAGGACACTGAGAACATCAGTGATAACAGCCATCCCCAGCCACAAATCGCGTCCGGAGTAAAACGTGGAGAAGGCATGGGCAGCCGAAGTAAAAATAAACCAATCCGTAAGGCGCACGAGGAATCAGGCCACTGACGCCAAAAAAATGACTACGACGACAGGCGCCAACAGGACCGAAACCAGTTCCAACCATGAACACATCCAAGGGCCACCCACAGTGGCGGCCTAGAATGAACCATACCTTGAGCAGGCGGAGGCGACGAACGAAGATCGCCGAGTGAATCAAAACAAGCCACAGACGTTGCATAAAAGAGACAAATCAAAAGTAAAAATCCACAGAGGAGAGAGGGGTCCAACAAGAACAAACCAAACGCTGAGTAAACCACCAAATGCACAGCAGCCACGACAGACACACAAAACAAAGAGAGCCACCAAAATAAGAAAGCCAGCGTTGATTAAAGACAGGCAAAATTCACATTCGGCTCTTATCTAGGAGCCGTAGGAGCCGAGTCTTAGCCGGATGGCTAAGACAGAGAGACTCAGGAGGAGTTTCTACCCCCATGCCATCAGGCTCTTAAACGGTAACTCTACGCGTGTACCTTAATTATTTAAGTCTTCAGTCCACATTCATGCACATTATTTTGCATTCCATATTTAATTCTACAATACACAGACTGTACGTATTTCAGCGGTACATAGTTTAACTTATGTATATCATGTACACTTTACAGAAATATGACGTACATTTCCTGGACGGTTTTCCTTAATTATTGCGCTGTCCACAGAGCGGACCTGGGTTACATTTCACTACTGGTTGTATTTGCTAAATATAACTTCGTATGCAACAAAATAAAAAATCCTGAAATCTTAAATAACATACAGCAACAGATAAAACGCCGAAAGTATGAGGCCAGAACAGTCTCATAATTCAGAAATGCATACACTCCGAATCACAAATGCACACACTTCGATTCACAAATGTCATTTTATGCAAACGTGCTAAATAAATTTGGAAATGCACATGGTGTGTTTCACAAATGCACACCCTGTGTTTCACAAACACACACATTGTGTTTCACACATGCACACTGAATGTTTTACAAATGCACAATAAGTGTTTCTCACAAATGTGCACACTGTTTCACAAAAACATTTTAGAAATTCACAATAAATGTATCAGAAATGCACAGTAGGTGCTTCACAAACATGATTTTTAGGTACACATGTGATGTGAACTCACAGATCATTCGAATTGCAGGACGTGCATTCAAAATCCCGTTCTCGTTTGTGAATCTCCCCGTGTGTGTGAGAGTTTTTTTACGGTGAATTTTGAGACTCTTCTGACGGAGCAGGTCGACTAATGTCACCATTGGCTAGTGAATCTGTCAATCAAACTCATCAGCAAAGCAGGAGGGTTTGCTTTTAGCCAATCAAATGGCCCCTTACACTCTTCACTCTCAAACTGACGAGGGAGGGAGCTGTTCAGCACAGCAGTTGAAACTACGCGGGCGGCAAATATGGCGGAGAGGTCTTCCGAACGGGATCAGTCTCAGCCCGTAAGTAATGCATTTATTTGATCATTCCCTCGTTGTACATCCTGTAATGTTATTGAATAATACGTTGAAACGTTCTGCTTATCCAAGTGACATGTGTGAATGCGACTCAGCCGAGTCGTTTGCAGAGTACCCCCACCGCAAATTAGCTTAGCTTAGTTTAGCCTAGCCTGTGCGGTCATATTTTTTATGGTTTTAAAGCGGGGGAGGACTTATGATGGTTTTATCAAGTTTTATACTTGGCATACCAGCTCTTCACACAACACGAGTAACTACAACCAACCAGGGAGCTCGAAACTAGCCGGCTTTCGACTCAATTTGTGTCTGCCTGTGAGTGTGAGTGAAGTTCAACCCGGTGTCGGTTCAAGTTAGCGTCTATAGCCAATCTGTAGGTTCTTAACATGATTCAGATGGAACTAAGGGGAAAACATGCCGGATTTACAGCAGCAAGGAAAGTTTAATAAAAAGTATTGATTTGGAGACGGCGATGTTGTTTAAACACTGATGCTATGCTATGCTAACTAGCTGTTCCATGTGCTGCCTTTATGTAAACGCGATCCGGGTTAAAGTTAGACACAGTATTTTCACAACCCAGACTTTAAGACGGGGTGGATATGTGCAACAAAATTAATTCATATGACGTTCATAAAAACGGCATTTTTTTAAATATAACAGACGTGAATCCACTGTTGAATGAAAGAAGCGTCATTAACTTTCTAACGTCAGAGCCCGTATTGTGCTGAATAGTCCTGTGAGATTCATTGTGTCAGAGTGAGACCACTAAAATCCCTAAAAATCACTTCCAATGACGTAATGACAAGAATCCCAAACATTATAATGTTGGTCTCTTACAAGTAATTTCTTTTAATTAATTTTACCCACTGATTTTTCAATTATTTACCTTTTTATCAATCTTTTTAATTTGTGATATTTCTATTTGTAATGCGTGTGTGTTTTTATGTGTTTTTTATGATGGCCATTTTTAAAAATTTCCTCAGGAATTATTAAATACCCTTCTATTCTATTTCATATTTTATCATCCTATTGTATTACTGTTTTACCTGTCAATTGGGGATTTAGCATGTTTGCCCCTGTAAATATCTGTCAGTTGAAAGTATTTGTACTTGTATTCCATAGATCAGTGTTTTTCAACCTTTTTTGAGCCACGGCACACTTTAACCTTAAAAAAAATCCCGCGGCACACCAGCATCCCCCCCCCCCCCCCAAAAAAGGGAGAAACTCATACAGTCTGTATTGATCTACAGTCCCTCCACAATCTCACGTGCATTTTTGAGATGATTGTGGCAGAAAAAGCTGAAAACTGCAGCTGTTTTTTTTCTAAAAGATGTAATAAAAGTTAAGTTAGAAGATTTAAAAACAGTTTGAGGTGTGTTCGTTGGTTATAAGACGTTTAAAAACAGATCTCCTTGTGCGCGGTCGCTTTACCCCAATGCATCATGGGAGATGTAGTCCATAAAACGGCCGGAGATCGCTTTTCAGAGCTTCATGGTTTTGTTCACTTGTTCCATGGTCTGATACCGGATTCTGTGGAAAGCTACACCGCTAAAGACGAGCTTTAGCTGGTATTTTTGTTAAAACTGAGCGACTTTACGAGCTAAATCGGGACAAGGAAGTTAAGATTTTAACCACGTCTGATTGGTCAGACTGATGACATGTGATTAAGCCCCCCAAGAATGATTGGTGGAGACAGTTAAGGGGCGGGACTTTTCCTAAATACAGCCGAAGCCGCAGCTAAATCGCGGTACAATCATTCTGATCAAAATGTCTTTAATAAAATAAAATAAACACAAAGAAAAAAGTATGTAACAATCTTTCATATTCCTAACTACTCAGTGTTTTAACAGGGCTTGTTTGGATGAACACAGAGCTGAAATCCTGGAGATGGGAAATGTTTTAGATCAGTTAATGAGGGCAATTTCCCACGGCACACTTGACCATCTCCCACGGCACACTAGTGTGCCGCGGCACACTGGTTGAAAAACACTGCCATAGATCTTGTACCTGAAGATGGCAGACAACAACTGTGCAGACTGTGCATTTGTAATGATGTGTTTGAGACATGATTTTCATGTTATTGTCAGGGTGAGAGGAGATCATGGAGGAGAACATGTGGGCATAGCCGAGTTAATGCTCACAGTACGTAGACCTGACACCAACAGCTTCATTGTGGGAAAAGTGTACACACAATCAACGGTGAGTTGAACCTACTTTTAGAAGCTTTAATATATACATAAAAGTGAATGATGTATTAATAATAAATCTGACAACACAATATTTCTTTTTGCTTTTTTCCAAATACAGGATTGAGCCCCTCTGGTGTGATGTCTTCCTGAATGTAACTGGTTAATATTAGAACATCTTGCACTCTCCTGAGGACCAAGACTTGCTCAATATCAGTAACATCACGTATTCTGCTGCCACTACATTTTCCTTCCACGCATTCAGGCCAGTTTGGATGTCTTTAGTGACACGTGGGGCAGCCATCCAATCAGGACGGAGCAAATCAGCTGTGGCAGTTGGGCTTGACCCAGAACCCTGTTTCTGATCCCCGGGTAAATGCTTTATTTAATCTCACTGTACTGGACAACTGGTTTGTGTGCAGTTGGACTAAAGTGGAAAGCATCAAGAACAGTATCATGAAATCACAATGACTGCAATGAATTTTCATCGAAAATGAATGAAAAGTATTATTGTTGTGTGGTGCAAACAATTTCCCTGAATTGTTTGGTTTTTTAAATCAAGTAGGAAGAATAGCACATGTGCGAGTTCAAAATGCATCACAATGCATGGCATTATGAGCTATCAGATGTACTAATCTCACTTCTTTGTTAAGGATCACTTATTTACAAATTAAAAACAGTTATGGTGATATGAGGTCTGCCTGCCAGCAACAATATAAGTAATAATTAGTAGGTCACTGTGCCTAAAACATTTTAAAAAAGCAGCGCTGTTTATAAACAGTATCTTTTTGTTTTTTTTGTCAAGGTATGCTGGTTCCAGAGATTGAATGGGAGGAGAGTGGATCCATGACTGAACCTCATCCTGGGATCAATGTTTTGGGAGTGGACCGTTTGGGAGTGGACCTATATCTTCACTGTCCAGTTTGTTTAGAACTTAATTTAGGCTACATAATTACATACAGAAGGAGAGAGACTGAGGGGAGGAAGACAGAGTTCAAATAAATACTGCTGGATTGTTCAAGGGAATTCATTGAATGTAAGGATGTTATGAAAATTAGTTCCAGTTTAAATAAAATTCAAATCAGTAGAGATCCCGCATCTGCTTAAATCCAGGGGTGTCAAACTCATTTTCACTGAGGGCCACATCAGCATTGCGGCTGTCCTCAAAGGGCCAGATGTAACTTATACATGTAACTAAATGTAATGAAAAATAAATGTAACTACTCAATGTTAAATAACTCATTTATTTATTATAATAACTTTTTAAAGTAGCAATTCCAGTTGCATAGAAAACATGTTTGCTTGTTACTCTAGCATAAATCCTTTTAAATTTGATTCTAGTCGTAATGTATAGTTACCCAATCTGATATTTCAAGTCAGATTCCCCCTAGATATGAATAGATACACAACACTTTCTATTTTTTATTTTAAGAAATTAAAAACTTTTATGCTCTTGAGGGCCACATTAAATGAAACTGAGGGCCACATTTGGCACTGGGCCTTGAGTTTGACACGTGTTTTAATCTGTCCATGTTTTCACTGAATTTTACTCTGTAATAAAGGGTGTATGTTTGCACTTTGTTGTTCTATGACCATCTTTTGTTGTGTATTTAACCAGTTCTAAAACCCAGAGATGAGGATCTTTTTTGGAAGTGTGACCTGGCCAAGAGGTTAGAAGCAGAAATATGGTTACAAAATAAAATCAATGACATTTGAGTTATTACAAAATTAAAATAAAGGTCCAGCAAAGTGACTTCGGGCTGAGCAGGGGAGGTGAATTTATTGGGTATCTGTGATTGATATTGAGATGAACTTGAGGTAATGTAGTCCCACTGCGTGGTACGGAGCAAAGTGATGCCAGTTTCTCCACTGAACCTTCTGTGGAAGTTGAAGGTTTTTCTCCTCCACCTTCATTTGATCGAGACCGAAGGGAACCGTGTCTGAGTGTTGAAATGACGCTAGCATCAAAGCTAAGAAGGAAACAATCCCGAGTGAAACGTTCATTGTAAATCTCATCACCAGGACAGAGTTCTCTGGATTCAATGTCAACTGCATTCAACCACTGTTGCCTTGCTTCCAGGTCCACTGAAAAGTTGCACCAGCCAGTAATTTTTGACGACCGAAGGCAATAAATCGACAAGCCATGCTAAGGCCAACACGCTAACGACCGACTGGTACAGAATCAAAGATGGGCGGGGCTTTTGCCACCTGAACGAAAGCGTAGAGAAAGTGTAAGGGGCCATTCGATTGGCTAAAAGTGAACCCTCCTGAGTTGCTGATGAGTTTGATTGACAGATTCACTAGCCAATGGTGACATTAGTCGACCTGCTCCGTCAGAAGAGTCTCAAAATTCACCGTAAAAAAAACTCTCACACACACGGGGAGATTCACAAACGAGAACGGGATTTTGAATGCACGTCCTGCAATTCGAATGATCTGTGAGTTCACATCACATGTGTACCTAAAAATCATGTTTGTGAAGCACCTACTGTGCATTTCTGATACATTTATTGTGAATTTCTAAAATGTTTTTGTGAAACAGTGTGCACATTTGTGAGAAACACTTATTGTGCATTTGTAAAACATTCAGTGTGCATGTGTGAAACACAATGTGTGTGTTTGTGAAACACAGGGTGTGCATTTGTGAAACACACCATGTGCATTTCCAAATTTATTTAGCACGTTTGCATAAAATGACATTTGTGAATCGAAGTGTGTGCATTTGTGATTCGGAGTGTGTGCATTTCTGAATTATGAGACTGTTCTGGCCTCATACGAAAGCCACAACTAATTCAGCCAGCATGAGAAACCTGTCCAGACGAGGACCACCAGCCCTGAACCACAGGAAAAACCCCACAACCCCAAAACAATAACAGGATGCAGAGCCACAAAACATGAAAACGAGTCAGGTAGACCACAATGACAAAGAACATAAAACTACAATACCCAGAGTCCTTAGGGGCGTGACGTCACATACAACCGGAACAATAATAAGGAAACAGAAACGCATCAGAAAACACAACAGAAAAACACGGGAAAAGACCGCCTGGCCGCTCACCGCAATGATACAAACGGCCACAGCAGAGGAGAAAGCCTGAACAGCCCCCGATCTAACGCCGCTGCCAACCGAAACACCGCGAAACGCTCACCCGCCGCAGGGACGCGAACACGCCGGCGCCGCCACCCGGCCAATGAAACGCCGCGGAAGGAGAAACAAACGCGGCGAAATGAAAACCCCCCACATCAGAAAAAGTGGGATCACCATCCAAAAGAAGGGGGGAACACACCAAGATGCCAAAAAGAAGGAGAGCAGCGGGCATGGAACACCGGCGACGAAAGCGGCGCTGCGGTAAGAAAGAGAATGAACGCTGCACACCTGGACTTAAATAGGAAGCTGAACAGGTGAGTTAATTAACTACCGCCCTAGGGGGGAAAAAGACTGCCTGAGTTTCCGGTGCCTGAAATGCGAATATCATTCGCTATTTTTCACTGGAGTGGGTCTTTAAGGACACTGGTGGCTGTGACTCTCACAAAAGTATTTAAAGCTGACCCGACAGTACACGAAGCAGTAAAGATGGTGTTTGTTTGTTTTTTAAAGAACTTCTGTTAAAGACAAGTAGGATTTTCCATCAGAGCCTCTCATTGATTTCTGCTTCAATAACAAGAGATGCTTCATCTTCAGCATCCACTTTCTTACCTCCTAATTTAAATATTACATTTCAAACTGTTTCTTTCATGCAAAAATATTCATCTGCATCTTGATGCAGTCGGAACAACATTTCTCAAAATTGCAGGCAAAGAACAAACTAATGCAGTAACGGTTGCCTGAGCCAAAGAAACTGTGTGCACAGACTCACAACAAAGTAGTGCATGATTTGTATGCATTATTATTTTTCTCTGGTTGCTGTTCAATATGGACTTATTTAATAAAACGTAGGGCCTGCTTTGTGAGTGTGGAAGGTCCCTTCTGAAGCAAAGTCCACTTTACCCTGATGTGTAGCTCTGCATGGACATTTTTCCGAAGGAGAAGATTGCTGGAAAGAAAACAAAAACTCATGTCACATTTGAGATGATCACCATAAATGGACAAATATTCAGTGGTCTAATGAGATAGAAGAAGAACTCAAGGCATGAGAGTTCCATCTGGACTCAAACTCACAAAGACTTTGAGAAAAAAAGGAAAAGAAAACTTCAGGGAGCTATAAAGCATGGTGGTGGTAGTGTAATGGCTTTTATTAATTGTCAAATATGATGTAACCACTAATTATGTGTTCCAGTAGGAGATCATGAACCCTTTGAAACAGACTAATGAAATAGCTGAGTTAAAGAACCACAGCACATATGTAGTGACATGGAGGACCATCACCGATTATCACAAAGGAGACGGACCAGAGGCCGAATAAACGGGGAGGAAATGATGAATAATTTAGGTATGTCCTTGCACACATTCATTTCCCATCATCTATTTGTCCTGTTATTCACAGCAGAACAATGAGGATTTGAGTGGCTCCTCTTTCTTGTGCTTGAATGTCAGAATGGATGGGCTCGATGAGCAGGACGCCATGTCAGAACCATGGGCAGCTGCTTCAAGCCTCATCATTTATTTTACATTTGCCCCAAGTCTGCATTAGACTTCTATGACATAAGCCCTGGATATTTCCCAAAAAAATGTAATTATGTACTTTAATCAAAATGATAAAATCACTACAAATGTAAAGCTTTTTTTATTTATTACAAATGATTTTAACGTAAATGAAACTTCTACAATCATTGTTGTAAAAATTGTCTTTAATAAGTCATCTTTAGTCATCTAATAGCAAAGAAAAAGTATTTGAAAGCAAATATTCAATATTTTATTTGCAACTTAAAAAGTTTTGCTTGCAATGTGGTGGCATAAATATCGCTTCATATTGATGGACTTTTATTTTGAAAAGGCAGGTAGTTCCTGCTGATGCGACTGAACAACCCCTCCCCCCTCGTGTTCCTAATAGGAAGAATCCGCTGGTCACAAATAGCTGAAATCCTAAAGCTATTACTTTACCATTATGTACGTCAGAGAAACCGTTCTTGTCCTACTACCTTTTATTAAAGTCTTCTTGCTAATCCGATTTTTTTTCATGAAATTTTTGCTGTAGTGCAAGGTATTCAAGTAATAAGCTGACCAATCAGATGCCTCAAAAAAAGTAGATGGCCTTGTGTTGAACGTTCAAAGCGGTTGATTGACAGATTCTCCCAAGCCTAGTGGAAGCGGTGTGACCTTTGACCAATCATGGCTTATTGAGGATGTCTGGTTCCAACATGGTAAAATGGCCACTGTATTGACTTCAATTGGTTAGAACCAGAAAAAATTTATTTTCTATAGGTGACGTCACATTCGTTCAGTTGTTTTATAGAGCCAATGGTCTTCCCATGCAGAACAGTCGCATGCAAGTATGTGAAAAGAGGGAGAAAACGAGAGTGGAATAATAGATAAAGTCCTGATATTTATGTTTTTTCTCAATGGTGATTCAATGGTTTTTCCATTCCTGACCTGTCTTTGCTGGGAAAACATGATTTTTGTCTTGTTATGCAGGACTTGGTGAGTGTCAAAGTATTTTTATTTTGTTACACTTTACATTTTCTTGCTATGTAACACCAAGGCATTACATTTATGTTATTTAATGCTATAGTGATGTGAAGTCAATG
This sequence comes from Oryzias curvinotus, assembly GCA_023969325.1. Classification (NCBI taxonomy): domain Eukaryota; kingdom Metazoa; phylum Chordata; class Actinopteri; order Beloniformes; family Adrianichthyidae; genus Oryzias; species Oryzias curvinotus. The sequence continues at coordinate 5,161,830 of CM043710.1, read as the reverse complement.
GTTTGTGCACAGCTTAGCTGTGCTTTTGACCCGGACATGTTCTGTTCACCTCTACATGCTGCTAGCCTTCAAAGGACTCAGAAGTATAGAGAAAAACCTTGTTTTATTGAACTATATGGAGCTTCTGCAACCATTGTCAGCCGTTCTATGCAGTAAGACATCTCTATAGTTGTCTCCAAACCTCACTGAAAATTGACAAAGAATTGTAAAGGAAAATGCAGATAATGACCACAGAGCTACGCCGCTTTTGCTTCAGCGACTCAGCAGATCCATGACTCGTCACATTAAAGCATGAAGTCATGTGAGGAAAGTTCCATCCAAGTTCCACACGCGTTTCTATGACTCCAGCATTTAGTGGTTATTTTATTTAACTGTGGGAAACAGATTGCAGCTGCTTTCATCAGTTTGTGTTCAGCAGCAGTGGGGCGGCGGGGTTCAAATGCAATAATGTTTGCATGATACGCAAAGAGGAAATCAATAACTCTGACGCCTCAGAGAAACATCTCCAAATAGTTGTGGATTTAGGAATGGGATAAACAATCAAACACAAATTCTTATTCACTTCAATTGTCACATTATAGACAAATTTGCCTGGTCTGCAGTGCATGCAGGCAGATTGTCACTCAGGGATCTAGCTTGGCTAACTTTGTCGGTTTTTGTTGCACAGGAGCCACACATGACAATTTCATTTTTTGACCCTGATGCTCTTTTCCTTTCCCAGCTTTAACCAAACAGTCGAAACATAGTTCCACTTTAAGATGGGAAAACTATACTTCGTTTTGCCCAAATTTTTAGCATATTTGACTTCATAGCTCCAGTTTATTCATACATGTACATGCACTTTTTGTCGTGAAAAATACAGATTAGAGCATCTCCAGGTATTTTTTTTCCCCTCACAGACATATTGACACTCCCATCCTCTTCTTTTACAGCCGAATGCCTTTCTTAGAGTGATTCAAATCCTTCAGTGTGGAAACAAAAAAAATACGTAGAAGACATGAAGACAACAACACACCCGGCACTTTGACAGCACTTTAATTGAAGTGTCAGCTGAGACACGGGACTCCAAACCATGAAAATCCCGTCTCCTGTGTCCTGCTCTCTACTGTTTTTCTTCCTGCACTGCTCTGACGTACAACTTCATCTTTCTGCCATTGTGGAGGACAAAGGCGGGGTTGAGGGGTGAGCCATGCATCAGGTGAGTCACTCAGTGCCACACTCGTTTGACCGCCTATGCCAACAATGGAGGCTGACCCTGAGCCGCTGCTCCAGTTAATCACATTACTTTCTCTTCTGCCACCAGCTGCCCCCCCCTCCTCCAATCTGAGTTCAATGATCTAAAAAAGCCTCCACTGCTCCCCCTGCCCACCAGGGTCGAAGACAGTCGTCCACCCTTCTGCATGACTGCCAGTATAAATCTGATGGAAGTAATTACCCATCACCCTCAGCGGGCCAGGAGCGTACTTCCCACCCCCCTCTGCAATTTCGGTATAGTTCAAACCTTATAGTGCTTAGACAGGAGTAGAAATGTGAAGCACAAGCGGATAAAGTCACAGATAGAGATAATTGCCTCTGGCAGGTGAGGACGTTGGTCTCACCAGGTGGACAGACAGATAGCCAACTGGTGGCAAGTTCAGTCAACTACCTGTAAAGTTTTGATGGGTCTGCAAGGGGGTGTTGACCTGGAGCTGCAGCCGAGGGACACCGAAAAAGAGGCAGAGAGGAGCACTCAAACACCTCCCAAAGCTCTGTTTCCTGCTTTTTAAAGCCCCCCTATGAACATATTGACCGTAAAGAGCAGGCCCCACTCAAACAAATGCTGGCAAAAAAAAGATCCAAAGTAGAGAGGGTAACAGGAACGCAGAGAGGGTAACAGAATAAGAGGCCAGATGTTTGCTCACAGATGGACTTTTCGTTCTTGTGAGATTTCCCACTGTCAAAACAGATTCTAAAGATACGAAAAGATACATAAAATAGGCAAGAGCAACATATGAAGAGCAGAAAGCAGGTGATGGTGGTGTGATGCTGATGGATCTAGAGAGCCGAAGGAGGGGTTACACAGGTGTTGTTGGCCCCCAGGACCTCTGTCAGAGCACAACATTCATTTAAATGATACGCATCTCTGTAAGACACAATATTCATACACCTACTCAAGAGAACTGCTAGCAGAACATTTTCCTTCAAACTGTTGGAGATGGAAATCTGTCCTTCAGCCCCAGACCTCTGATTTGCTGAGCCCCTCATCAAGCTGCTTGAACATGTCTGCAGAAGAAGCTGACCTGCTGCGCCAGTGGGATTATGAATGAGGACATTAACTTCCTGTATGGATACCTGCTTTCCACCTGTCTACTCCCACCTTTATGATGAACTACTGACTTTCAGAGAAGATCACGAGGTCAATTCATTCTTCTCTTTTTCTATTTCAGTTGAATTTTTTTGTGCAGTTCACTTTAGAAAAATTAGTGGCAAGTGGTGTAAACGTAATAAATGTATTTCTTGACTGAAGTCCCATTCTGAGCTTTCTTTGAACTGAATTCCGCCGTTTGAGTTAAAAAACCCGGTGGCGTGAAATGGTATTTTTAAAGCTGAAAGCTTTTCTTCTGCTGTAAAAATCCTTACAGAAATCCTGATAAAGGATTTCTGACACATGCTTTTGTTTACTGTGTGTAGCAATGATCAAGCATCAGCCGGATGGAGCCTGCCCTGCAGTGCCATGCGGCTGGCAGCTCAGCCGTCTCTCTGACACATAAATCTGTCAAAAGATGTGATAACTGATAACTCCACCGCCACCCCCTCCTCGCAGATTACACATTCGATCCACTCTGGATCTGTCTATTCGTCATGTGTGAAGTTTAGGCCTGCTGCCTGCTCGTTTTTGTGGTGATACACTTGATAAATACCACCCGTCAGCTGCTAAAGACATACGAAGCTATACAGGAAGTGAAGTTTGAAGGTGGATTTCTGCTGCTCTGGTCGTGTTTTCCCTTTTTTTTTTTAAAAAAAAGCTATTACTCATCTTTGAGCTGTAGGAAATGAGTGAATGTGGAGTCACAGTCTTTTTTTGGTGCATATGATTTTAAATCACATTTGAAGCTTTTAGCTCAAGCGGCACAATGCATGTGTCAAATGAAGTGTGTCACGCAGCGTCTTTGGCAGTTGCTCGGCTTTTACTGAGCCACCCCTTGTGTGGGTGTGTTTGTCTGTAGGGATGTAGGCATTAATGTGCATTAGTGGACAATGAAATGCGGCTGGGACAGTGGTGAGAACATCAATAGGGAAGTTCCCACAACATCCGTGAGTCATCTTAATGGTGTTTCTGGATTGGCCCCCATCCGTATCAAACAAAAAAACTAAAACCAAAAAAACTAAACTGCTGCTAAGAGGAATGCTTGAGCTTCCAGCTGAGAAAGAATGAGCAGAAGCTTTGGAGTCTGTCAGCATCATGACTTCTTTTTGTTATCAGCTGTCCAAAGCAGATGGAACACAGACTTCACCGGGGACGGTGCAGGGTTGACTGATGTCAGCATCAACCTAAAAGCATTTTTATTTGTCTTTATGTTCACTTCTGTCCTCCCTACACCAACTGTTCATTTGCAGGTGACTACTAAACCGATGGGCCCACTTACACTCAGCCCGGCTCCCTAATGAGACGCTGGAAAAGAATTCTTTACCCTTGCAGAATCTCTGTTGACCTGGCTGGTGTGAGATAAACGTCCAGAGTGTCTTGGGTCCGCCATGAGGCCTCCTCCCAGTTGAACATGCCCATAATGACTCACAAGGAAGACATCCAGGTTGCATTTTTGCCAGATGTCTAAATTATTTCATGCAGGTCCTCTCATGAAGCTCCACGTCGAGTTCTTCTCAAAAGGCTGAACATCTCACCTTTTTTCTAATTGAGGCCCAGTTGCCCCGGGAAGTAAATGTATTCATGATTATAGCTGGTGACTCACCAATACTCTGAAAAAAATCTGCCAAGCTGTCAATTTTAAATGAACTGAAACAGGATTCTGCAGTTGGGTCAGTGAATATTTTACATAAGCGGCTTCTTTTTAAATGTTTTACAGAGGTAATAATAAAATCTCTCCTTGGGGATGAAAACACTCCATCTATTTGTAGTCCTTTGAAAATGAATCCCTGCACAGCCATGCAGTCCTACTCTGAGCGTTTCAGAAACAATAAGTCATCTAATGACAGTCCTTTAAAATGTCCCAAACACAAACATTTCTCTTGACAGAACTGCTTTTGCACCTGATCTGGAGCCTAGAGATTAACAAAGTGCCCCACGAGACACTGGTCCACATGGAAGCATAGACGTTGATACAGAGCAGATCTGCTAGTGCTTCAGGGCCATGTGTGGGTGGTGTTCAGCAGTGATGATTGCCTGCTGCGTTATAGTACAAGCAGGAAGAGAAATCATCTGCACTAGATCTGTAAATGTTCTCGATCAATGGTGATAGTGATGACAACATGTTACGTTTGCCTGAATAGGCGAACTTAATGTGATCTTGCTGTTGTTCAGAGATGTAAAAATAATCAGAAGGAGGGAGGGGTGTTAGTACTACTTCTGCTTTGATAGGTTCCAGGAGGGTAAGTTGCAACTAGGCATGCATTTCTTCAGACAGAGGACCAGCCTAACAACTGGCATGTATGGTGGTGGAAGGCTAATGATTTCTGGCATTTCTGCAGTCACAGACTTTGACTCCTCCACATCACAATGATGAACTCCCATGGATATAAAAGCATTTAAGAACAACAACAAGAATGCCTTCATTGGTAGAGGGAAATTCATTGAAGCTTCAATTGCTACTGTAGTTTGAACAAGTACAACTTTTAGACATTGTGGTCAAGCTCGCAGATCAACTCATTCTTGTGTGTTTGTCAAATGCTGCGTTTACAGTGAATGCAATTTGCACTATGACTTCATGTCCGCCTCTTCGGTTTGAAAGCACTTCAAATTGCCACAAATAAGTAAAATGTCTCAAACTTCAGGAGGAGCACACACCAATGATCGACTTTTCTTCCGTATTGGCTTTGGACTTCACCTGCTGATCACATCATCAACATTTGATGGGCCAAAGTTGAGGTCCTGCTTGGTTCTCCACATGCAAATTCTTTAGCAAAGTACAGATATTTTACCTCTGGAAATATTAAGCTGTGTTGCCACACCACCACCCAAACACATATCACCAGACACCAGACCTCTGATTGCATCTGTACATTGACTCAGCACTAAAACTGGAGACCCTTGCTGCGCAAATTACGTTCCATGTGAAAGCAGCTTAACCCTTGTGCTATCCTAAGCACTTTAACATTGGGAGTTGGGTCATCTAGACCCCACTAGACAGTGTGCTGAACCTTTGTTCTTCAATGAGATCTTCACTGGTTTCCATGGATTACATGAAATCCTCTCCACCTTTATCCACCTTTGTCATGGTAGGAATAACACGTCAGTGTAAGGGTGGGGTCATAGGATAGCACAAGGGTTAAAAGTTTAAATTTAAAAGTCATTTCTTCAGTTTGTATGAAACCTCTCTGACGTCTTAGTTTTGATATATTGCCATAGAAAATTTGTAACTTTCTATCAGTGTCATATGACGGCAAAAATCAAAGTGGGATACATTTTCCCACTAACAAAGTGCTTGTAGAAAATGTGCATGCAAATCGACGTTTGATATTACCTTTTTTCCATGGCTGAGTTTTCTGCTGCTGGAATGAGTTTGCTTCTAATTTCTGGGTGGATTGAAGCTCCATACTCCATCCATCCATCCATTTTCTGAACTCATCCCTTTTGGGGTCACTGGGCAGCTGGAGTCTATCACACTTAGGCGAAGGCGGCGTATACCCTCAACAGGTCTCTAGTCTATTGCATAGCAACACAACCACACACAGTTTCACGACAAGGAACCATTTAGAATCCTCAATGCACCCATGAAGGATGTTTTTGGACTGCGGGAGGAAGCTGGAGCGCCCTGAGAGTGGAGTGCACAGAGAGAACATGCTAACGCCACAAGTGTGCCAGACCATCCTCTCCACCCTGTTCTGGACAAACAGCAGAGCTCCTTCTCTAGGAGGCTCAGGCAGCTCCGCTCCAAAACTGCCCAGTACCGGAAATCCTTCATACCCAATGCAATAACCCTGTACAATAACTCACAATGCAACATGTAACTCTTGCACATTTTTTCTTTTTCTGCACATCTTTTTACCTGCACTGTCTGTAAATAGCTTTTGAAATTATACCACCTTATTGTTTGCATTTATGCTACATTTTTCAGTTTTTTATATTATTCTTATTCTTTTTTCTCTCTTTTGTTTACAATGCTATCAGTTGCTATGGTAACGAACACAGTTCCCACGTATGGGATCAATAAAGTAATTCTGATTCTGATTCGGAAATTCGAATCAGGGCCTATTGCCTGTTTTTTTTCTCTCACTCAGACAAAACCCTCTGTTTAGCTCCACCACTTTACAATGAGAAACCATGATTGCAACTTGAATGCACACTGTACAGTTTAATTTCCTTTAAGTCTCACCTAGGAAAAAAAATCAAACGAGACGTAAAGTTTTTATTGCCTGTAAAAACAGATCAATCTAGTTTCTGTCATTCCTTCAGTAAGTGAGTTTTGTTATAGTAGCTTTTTAACTTTTTAAATCACTGAAACTTTTCAAATCACACAAACACACACAGCTATGTTTCACTTTAGCTCATTGCTGATTGAAGATTTTCAGATATTTAAAAAAAAAACAACATAGTTTTTTTTCCTTGTAAAAAGTGCAGACTCAAACTAGGCCATTACCATGATCTGCAGTGATGAAGGGAGTTGCCCACTGAGGCATGACCAGGACTGGGGGGCATGAATCAAGATCACCATAAACAGAATTAAAAAGAATAAATACTTGGCGATCATAGGCGACAGGTGATTTATTCTAGACTTTCACAGCACTCACAGAACAGCAGCCCTGCAGAAATCAATATGTAATTATAGACATCCTACCCAAGGCTGTTCCTCTCCCAGCATCCACCTCCCCCTACCCACCCTGCACCGACACCACCGCCCTCAAAACAAATGTCAGAACACGACCCATTCTTAACAGAAAGAAATAAAAGGCTTTTACCCAGTAAAAAGCCAGCCTTGTGTTTCGTGTTTGGGCCAAATGTTCACAGTCATGTACATTTGTCACAGATTTGTTTAAAAACGCAGCTTCTTATCATTTATTCCCAGTTTTTCATTTTTGTTGTTGACATGTGGTCTGTTTGTCACAAATACTTTTAAAATCATGAATATATAAAGTGTTTATCTTAAAGTATTTGCCCATCTGGCCGGTGACACATACATGGACTGAAATGACATCCCATAATCCACACAACAGCAGTAGTAACCGCTTGTAGCTGCACAAGCCTCGGCTCAGGGAAAGTATATGTTCTCGGTCTTCACTTTAATTCATCCCAATGGTTGAGTTCAAGACTGTGTACAGACCAGTCAAGTTCCTCCACGCCAAACTGGATCGTCCATGGACCTTATGGACCTTCTTTGTGTTTTGTTAAGCAGTCATGTTTGAAATGGAAGTAGCCAACACCAAACTTTTCTCACAAGGGTGGAATAATGAAATTGTCTGATATATTTTCTTTGGCTGAACATTCAGAGATCCCTTCACTGAAGGGCAAGGGGGGCAATCCCAGCACTTGAGAAACAACCCCACACCCCTCGCTCCACCAAACCTTACATTTGACACAACCCAGTCAGACAAGTTTGACAACAACAGACTTCTGTATCAGACTGTCAGAGGCAGAAATCTGGTTCTTCAGTCCGTAGTACATGTGTCCTCTGCTCTAGAGGCCAGGAGTGGCATGCTTTACATTCCAATGACCTATTCTTTCTGCAGAAAGTTGGTGATCTCTGCACACCATGAGCCTCAGCATCCTGCTATGTCAGTTTATAAGGTCTATCACATCATAGCTGAGTTGCTGTCATTCCCAATCACATCAACGTTGTTATGACACCTTACTGTGGAAAATGAGGAGGCAGGAAAATGTGTCTGCTGGACTTGTTACACAATAACATTCTGTTACAGAACCATGAAAGGATTCAGCAGACATGTAGGGGATGATTTCAAAGAAATGTAGACAGATGAGTATCATAAACACCTGCATTTTTTTATTATTATTATTGTGTTGCCTTTTTTAAAGTTTGTGCCTGTCCAGCAGCTGAGCAAACAGATAAGAGCTAAGTGCCTCTTATGTGGGACAGATGTTACTGTTACAATAGGGGGTTGTGTAGTTTCAGACACACAAGGTGTACCGTATATTTGTTCTATTTATTCCCTTTTGTTTTTGAGACGAAACTTTATCATGGCCAACAGCAGTCCTGGACAGTCTAACTTTATTGTTTTTGCTATTCTTCTTTCCTACTGCGCATTTGAGCAAAAATATCACCCTGTGCCACATACTATAAAACTCTAAAAAGTTTGCACACACCCAGCACCAGTAAAAATTTGTGCAATTTTTACATTTTCCCACTATGTGAAAAGAGAAAACTTGTTTCTTCAGGAAATTTCATCCACAGGCCAACAGCGTAGGTCTAAAATCAAGGCCAAAGTTAAGCTGATATTTGACATCGAAAAGAAGCCGCCATCTAGAATTTTCCAGAATAATCATTTTTAGTTACGGCTACAAATTTAAACTCCTCCTAAGGATTTTGACCTACTGCCTCCAAACTCATTGAGCATCATTGAGCATCACGCTGCTTGGGAAAAATTTTGAACTTAGGAGTTGTCGATTTTCAACCACAGTAGTGTGACGAGCTTGCAAAAGTGGCGTTTTCCTGTTGCTCCCCCTTTTTTTCTCAAAGTACTTTGAAAATGTAATACATGAATCATTGGTTCAAGCTGAATGACACAATATGAAATACGATATGAACACATTAAGACGCCTCTTTTTTGATGCGCTTTCAACTTAGTACAGTAAGCTTCAACATCTTCTGCAGGAGCTGTGTCTGAAACTACTTCCATGTCTCTGTGACGCAGTGTAACCCTTGTGCTATCCTAGGCACTTTAACATTGGGAGTTGGGTCATCTAGACCCCACAAGACAGTTCGCTGAACCTTTTTTCTTCAATTATTTGTGATCTTCACTGGTTTCCATGGATTACATGAAATCCTCTTCACCTTTATCCACCTTTGTCATGGTAGGGGTAACACGTCAATGTAAGGGTGGGGTCATAGGATAGCACAAGGGTTAACTACTGTAGTTGGTGTCCGAGGAGGGAAAAAATTAAAATAGGACTAAAGGTGGAGTAACTTTTTAGGAGGAAAATGATCATATTCTTAATTCCCTGATTGGTTATAACGATGCATCTTTCAGATAGTTAAACTCTTGAAGTGCTGCCCAAAACGCATTGCTGCCAGACCGCCACACCATGCCTGATGCTCAAATCCTGCTGCAGGAGCTCTGATCGCTCCAGTTTTAACATTAACATTGAAACGGGATGCCCCTGATGCAGTGGATACCAGGGTGAGGGCAGTTAATGTCGCCACCATGTTATATTGTCTGTTTGTGGTGGACGAGATTCTACCGCTGCTCCATTAAGAGCATTTATACATACAGTGTTTGTGCCTGGTCTTCCAGCTGGAGCTTTACAGCAGCGGACAGGAAGGCGCTCCGGAGGGTCACCTCCACAGCCCAGAAGATTATCGGTCGCCCTCCCTCATCGCTGGAAGAACTACACAGTTCCCGCTGCCTACGAAAAGCCGAAAATGTTTTACATTTTACACTGCTGCCTTCGGGCAGAAGATATTCATTCATTTTTTCATTCATTCATTTTCTTAACCGTTTTTTCCCTTTCGGGGTCACGGGGCTGCCGGAGCCTATCCCGGCCACTTGTGGGCGAAGGCAGGGGACAACCTGGACAGGTCGCCAGTCTGTCGCAGGGTAGAAGTTCCACAATCACACATCCATTCACTCTCACAGTCATACCTATGGTCAATTTAGAGTTGCCAATCAACCTATGAAGCATGTTTTTGGACAGAAGATATAGAACAATAGACATTGAACAATAGACAAATAGACTAAAAACTGTTTTTATCCAAGACCCATCACAGTTTTAAATGCTGCTAGATTTTGTGTGCTTTTTTTAATGTAAATTTTTAACTTGTTAGCACAATATTAGAAGCCGTGAATCGGCATGGATGTATGAATCTCTGATTTGTTTGTTTATTTAGTTTTATTTCGTTTTTTAATTTTTATCAACAAATGCACCAGAAGAGGACTACACTGGACTCAATTTTGTTGTTCCGTGTACAATCACAATAAAGTTATTTAATTAGTCCACACTGATACTGATCAAACACATATGCACACAAGCAAACATTTGTTAAACAAATATTATCCCTGCATGCGTACAAACATCCTGTTCATTCAAAGGTGAGCATGCACCGAAGCTCAGTTGTTTGTCTGTTTGTAAAAAACAAAACCAATAAGGGGGAGTGCCCAGTCAACACCACTCCAAGCCCCAAAGTAGAAAGCAACGAAGCGGTGGCAGTCAGGGGGCCCCCTGGATATATGTGGACCAGATTAAGTGGATCTGCTCCTGACACCAACCACCGAGACCACAGAGACCAGAGAGTTACCCTGGACTCACACTGCATCTAGACTAGCTGCAGCGAGTCTTTATGTAACTTGAAAAGTGAGAGAGGCACTCACATGGCATCCAGCCTGGTCCGACCTCTCCACCACCCCAAATCTGTTTTGTTGGCTTCAAATTTTGGCCAGATGCCGGAGCACTTTTTTGTGAAGTTGGGGCAAAGTAAACTACTAAAATTGAAAATCATGCGAGGGAGTGTGAAGTGGATCAGGTACATTTGTCAAAATAAAACCTATTTTCCACTGTACTCGCTGTGTTTTTACTGTGATGTAAACATTACGTCCTTCGCGATGAAAAGAGGTAACAAAGTGAGTGGTAGGGCATCATATCGGTCATTTAACACCATGGCTGACGAGAGGCTGATCACAGAGGTCCAGAACCACCCCATCTTTTATGTTACTGTGTAATGGTTACCACCAAAAATATCTGTTTCTATCCATGACAGCAAGCTTGAAAACATGTGAATTTATTTAAAAGGTTTTAATTCAAGTTGACATTTGTGGTCATGTTTTGTCTGTCGTCATCCCATTGGATGAACAGCACCAGCTGACAAGTGACAGCCAGGTGACAGGGTGACACACCTTTTATTTTAAGTGACGCGGATGCGCGAGGATAATGACAGCTGATGGCAGACCAGGAGTGCGGAGGAGCAAGCGAGTCTCGTACTGTTGATTACCTTTCTGGCTACGTTTTGGATTACCCCAGACATTACAATTCCTGGCGGAGTATTGTTTCCCAAAAGGCTTGGATCGTTCCGGTACGAGGATCAGCGGCTGGCTCTTTACAGGTGGAATGCATTCCAACGAGTGAGGCGGAGCGGCCTCCCACCAAACGCGTGAGACTGGAGAACATTTTTCTTTTCTTTTCTCATCAGACTGCAGGATTTGGGATTACACTTTGGTTTTGAGAATATTATGGACTTCGGGAAATTAGGTTTTGTACATTTGCGTGATGAATATGATGGTTAATTGATAACAAGTTCGGACACTCGCAAAATACATGGCTGCACAAACAAGCGGCTATTTGTGATTTTTTTTTTGTTAATATTATTGTGCAGATTGACAGGATATTCGATGCCCCTCTGTGACATTCCCCTCACAGAGTGGAGGGTAGTTTATTACAACTGCACATCCTTTTTATAAGGATAACAACATAAAGGACAGAGCCTGGGCTGCAGCAGGACCACATCCATCTGTAGCCAATGTGAGTCATCTGCCGTAGCTAGACTGCTCCGGTGGCGGCACCATAGCTGGACTGGATGCAGTGTGAGCCCAGGGTCAGAAGGACCACTGCGGGATCACAGAAGCCTAAACACCACAAGTCCCAGTGGGGTCCCACCATGCCTGGGGTCCAGTACAAGGCCCCATCCATTTGACTGTCCCATCAGCCCCAGACGGGAAGGGGCCTTCTACCACCCAGGAGTGCTGAGCATCCTGAGCAAAATTAAACATTAAAATTGCAAGTTTAACACATAAGTAGTCTCAGATTAATTAATTTGAGACACTTTTTGCAAAATAACTTGTGATTCAAAATGAGCTCTGTACCTACTGTTAGGAGCCTCATCTTATAACTAACACTTTATGTGGACGAAGACTTCACGGAAAACATGGCAGGAGTTGAGTAAAATCACAAATGTTGGATTCCGTGTCAAACATGAAAACTGATTTTCACCTGGAATAAAATGAGCTGTTTTTCAAGCCCATCTGAAAGCTGAAAGAGCTGCACTCACTCCTTAGAGGATGTCGCAGCCTTTTGAAGGTCCAGTGATCTCTGAGGAGACGGCACAGAGCAGGGCCATGTGGGCTCTGTAGGCCATGACACATTGATGAACTGCACTACAGGGCTGAACTTTGAACATCGCTCTGTTCTGCTTCCCAGTTAAATCAATGAGGTAACCAGTCAATTGCCTACATTGCCAAGCTCTTATCTGGCCCTGGCAGTTTAACACTGACCCCCGCACAGGTAGCAGGAGACACAATAATCCATCTCTCCTGGCCCAGACAGACTCATTTCATCTCATCACAGCTCCCCACATCCCCCCCACAGCTCCTCAACCAGCCTCAAAGGTTCAGTTATTCAAGCTGAATCCAAACCATTCTGTCCTTCCCTCCCTCCCCAGGTGCAGAGTTTTAGCTCCCCCTTTATTGATCTTCTCATCCATTCCCTGCTGCTGCATTACTCACCGTTTCCTGATCCATCTCCAGCCTCCTCAGTCATCCTCCATGCTGCGTTCAAAGGTGTCTTTCCTCACCCCGCAGCACTGGCTGTAAGAGCATGTCAGCCCCAACAGAGACTCAAACGAATCCACACTCTGACAAGAGTCAGACGTTTCACGCAGCAAACCTTTTTAAGGATCACAGAAAACAGTAACGTTCTGATACTGTACATGTGATTTCAGTTTGTTTTATTTCAACTTAGCAGCATTCCTACAATACAGTTGACAATAGTTTTATTTTCTGAGCTTTTCAGACCAAATTAACACGTTCAATCTTTAAAATATTAAATAAAAAAACAGATTTAGCTGCAAAATTCATTTTTGGAATTATTAAAGACAAAAAGAAGGAGCCTGTTAGCCTTCACTGTTACACGGTATTGCAGAGACACTTTGAAACTGTTCTAATATTACAGTTTCTAATCAGATGACAAATTATCTCTGCTTTCTTAAGAACTAATTATCAAATGCTTTCAAAATGTAAATGTAACACTAATCCCACAAATCAATTCCAATTTCACATTATTCACTCCATTCATGGCAGTAGAGGGAATTTGGGGTAACCTTTGTGAATTTAGTGTTCTCTTTATATTTTTCTGAAACAGTTCTGAAAATACCTTTTTATCCAGAACCTGCTGCCATCATGTCATTTACACAGATCCCTTTTTAGTGAATACCCACCCGTCCAAACAGTCAGATTTCTCAAACATACATGTTGAAGTGCTCTTGAGCAATAATTCTCCAGTCTCTCTGAAGAGCTGGAACATTCTCTGCACTCTGTCTTGTTTCTTTTGGTGGTACTCATGTCAGTTCGGTCAACACAGCTCACAATCTTTTCAAAAGATTCAAAATAGGATCCTTTGTTGTGATTTTAGACTTAATTTTCCTTTTCATGCCTGAATCCGTCTTTCGTCAATGTCAAAGACAACATCAGCAAACATCCAAATAAATCTATGTGAAAAGGCTAAAAGATGCAGATTGAAAATCAGGAAAGAAAACCTTTAGAGAGGTACGTGAAGTGAAGAAGACAGAACAGTATTGAATTCAAAATAAGTGTTTGATAAACTGGATTGAACTGAAATTTAAGAGGAGTTTGAGAGAAACTTCAGCTTCTCAAGTGAACCAAGAGATGGAGGGGCTGGGAGATAGAAGTGAGTCTGTGAAAGCTTATGAGCAGCAGACACTGACATTAAAGATGTATTATAAGCAGACCATGTTAACATAGAGGCTCAGCTGACACACTATCTGTCCAGCTTCAGAGTTAAAGCTGCTGCCTTTTACTTCATCAGCTTGAGCAACAGCTGTTGGAATCCAGAAACATCCTGTCATGATGTTCACCAGTAGGAGCTTTTACACTGACACAATCAGTTCTCTACTAATCTGCACCAAAGCTTATTGTCACAAATTGTCCTTACCATTTGGCACCTGAATAGGTTCACTTCACTTCAATGTGAATGTAAAAAAAACTTTACAGAGACGCAGGAGAAAAAATCTCATATGGAGAGAAGCTCTGCAGCCTGGAGGTGCAGGCAGGTTGTGCTTTTAAAGTTTTGCTCAACAGAGTAATTTTCTAAAAACAAACTAATGAAACAGTGCCAAAGTAGGGTAAGAGGCTTGGAGACCACACCCATCCAGCAAAAGGGCTTTAACTACTACCCTCTGGCAGATGTTACGGGAGCCAGCCGGCAAATGCAAAAAGGCTCAGAGAGTTACCCCCAAGCTGTCAGACTATTGAACCCTTAATGAGCAAGACTGGAAATGTGCAATAATATTATGTGTAACAACATCCCCATCCCATTATATTTTATTATATTAGAATAGAATAGAATATCTTTATTTCTATAGCACTTTTCTCAGAGCAAGTCACAAAGTGCTTTACAAAGAGCATAAAATCATATCAACACACAAAAAAGTAATAAAATACAATAATAATAATAGTAAAACAAAACAGTAAAACGTGGTAAAACTAGGACTAAATCAACTAAAAGCTCTCCAAAATAAAATCTTCTTGACCTGAGATTTAAAACACTCATTATTATATTATATTATATTATATTATATTATATTATATTATATTATATTATATTATATTATATTATATTATATTATATTATATTATATTATATTATATTATATTATATTATATTATATTATATTATATTATATTATATTATATTATATTATATTTTACTAGATATATATTTTTTTGCAATATATTATTACGCATGCATGAATACCTCATGACCATTTTTGGTGAGTCAAACAGCTCTTCCTATCATAAGCATTTCATTTCATTGTTGACCTGTGTTGATACTGCACATGACAAATAAAGCTTCATTCATTCATTCATTCATTCATTCGTTCATTCAAAACACTTCATAAAAACTTTTTACTGCAGGTTTTACTGATCACAGTTTACCGTAAACAAGTAAAGGAGTGGAGTTGTTCTTCATCAGGCTGTAGGGTCATAGAAAAATGGAATGGATCAGTTAGGGCGGAGCTACTGTTGAAACCCGTTGATTGGCTGAAGGTGATTGCAACAAAGAAAGCAAAGTGTTCCTCTTTACTGCCTGCAGTCTTCTCTCAAACAACATGAAATGCTTTGTTTGTACGAAGTAACAAAAGCCAAGCGGGAAAAAAAACAGCTGCTGGATGACCTCCATTGTTGTTATTGTTAGCTTCACCCCGCGTGCACTGTGATGACTTTGAGTGGAAATGCTCACCTGAAACGCCTGGATCATTCTAAACAAACCGGACCGTACCACGCCATAGTGTACCGTGCTACTCAGAAACGCTTAAGCAGGGCAAACAAACCCAATATGGAAGAACACCGTAAATAAGGCAGCTTTAACAGTAAACATTCCTTCCATTCCAGAAGGACTATCGGTTGGCCTCAAAGAGATTCTGGCAAACTGTCCGGCACCTCAGGAGGGGAAAGCAGCTGTCTGCAGGACCATTTTCAGTGTAGGTGGGGAGCTGTTGACTTCAACTGGGGAAATTGTCGGGCGGTGTAAGAGTTATTTCAAGGATCTCCTCAATTCTGCTGACACTCTTTTTCTTGAGGAAGCTGAGGACTTTAGGGTGGGGCTGTCCATCACCCAAGCTGAACTCACCAAAGTAGTCCATTGAACTCCTCGGGGCAAGGCGCTGGGAGTGGATGAAGTCCACTCTGAGTCCCACAAGTCTCTGGATGCTCTGGATGCTTGTATGTTCTTTGGACGCCTTCCTGCGGAGGTATTCCGGGAATGTCCCACTGAGCACCAGATCCAAAATAAAAAGCATCTTTGTGTAATTGTCAGCGGTTCCGCAAGTCACATCACTTTAACCCTTGTACTATCTTAGATGACCCCACCCTTACATTGACGTGTTCTGCCTACCAAAGGGATAGGGTTAAAAAAAGAAGCCTGTAATGTTCATTATCCCTTGTGCTATCCTAAGCACTTTAACATTGGGAGTTGGGTCATCTAGACCCCACTAGACAGTGCGCTGAACCTTTGTTCTTCAATGATTTGTGATCTTCACTGGTGTCCATGGATTACATGAAATCCTCTCCACCTTTATCCACCTTTGTCATGGTAAGGATAACACATTAATGTAAGGGTGGGGTCATAGGATAGCACAAGGGTTAAAGAAACATTTCAACTGGAAGAGAGATAATATAAATTAATAATCCAGGAAATTACATTGTAAGAGTTGCTTAGAATGTACTTATTTGTTGTGCAGAAAGTATTCGGTCAATAACATAAATTCAGCTCGATGCTTTGTAATGTGACCTTGATTGATAATGACAGAGGCCAAAGGTTTCCTGAAGGTCTTCACACACTGTTGCTCAGATGTCATGCCTTAGTCACATTTGCCCTCATTGCTGGACACAAGCTGTCTGTGGGGAAAACCTGTACGAGGAAAGCAGGTGGCACATATGAAATATCAAGTTCGTGGACCGCTTGGTGAGCCTGTCGAGCCAAAATTTACATGCCCTTTTTTTTCTACACGAATACTGTACCATCCCTCCTCATGTGGACTCCTTGTATGCACCCTGACTGTTTCAATTAGATAACTAGACAATCTGAGCATAGTTTGTGTGGACATCCAACAGGGACTCCTATCGTGCATGCAACACTTTTCACCACTCGCACCTTACTAATGATTAAAGTATGACGTAAGGGCACTGTATGACAGCTTTAGTAGCCTTACAAACACTTCAAAATACAATTACCACAAGCACACAATTCATTTTCATGACATCACTTGTGGTGGCCGAATGAGCCTCAAGGGAACTGCAACACCCACATGTACTCCCTTAAAATCCAGCCGCTCCTCTCTACAACCCTCGACGGGCCCAAACAATCCAAATACCTGTACCGGGATGGGTCCATCCCGGTACAGGTACACTAAAGCGTGAGACTGAAGATTGTGAGTTAAAATCCAGGCTGAGTCATGCCAAAGATTCTAAAAATGGGACCCAATGCCTCCCTGCTTGACACTCGGCATTAAGGGTCGGATTAGGGGTTAAACCACCAAATGGTTCCTGAGCGTGGCTGTATCTGCACGGCTGTATCTGTAATTTCACAAACTGTGGTGCGAGACAGCTAATGGGTCTGCAATTGTTTGGTACTTTTTTCTCAACAGAAATGTTGTTATCATAGTCAGATACGTATCGCTATAATCTTGCCACCCATGATACAGGCTTTGTCACACAAATTCGGCAGATCCAGCCTTCCTCCTTTCACCCCGGAGCAGAGCCACATGCAGGCCAGAACAGCAGACCCTTCATGTCTGCAATGCATTTTTTCCCCCTCATCTCACCTGGGGAGCTAGATGCAGATGCATCAAGAGGGAGATGAAAGTTTCATGAGGCGCACCATTGATGCAGCCAATCATGATGAAAATGCAAAGATAGGAGTTTCCTGCAGGACTGGGGGGTGGGGGGGGGGTGGGGGTGAGAGCAGAGACAACTTGGAAGTTTAGGATGAAGAAAGCAGAGACGGGGAAGGGCCTGAGTCATGCAGTAAGATGAACATGATGATGGAATGAGGAAAAAATAAATTCACCATGACAAACCTAGTCCCAGTTTTCTTACTTTCTAAGCCTCCTAGAATTGTTTATTTTCTTTAAAATCAGGAATGTCTCAGGAATGTTTGAACCTGCTGTCATGTTTGCTGTTTTGGGGTAGGGTGGGCGTGAGGAGCAGAGCTTTATGTGGCATGAGTAGGGGTGTAAATACAAGCCAGATGAAGTATGAATGGTTTGGGAACTAAGATGTCCTGGTGATGCCATAGAAGACGTCTGCAATACACCGTCTTGTCTTTGTCTTGTGCCACTTCGGCTTCACTGCTCCCACTCTTCACATGAGTTTGTCTGCTATTTCCAAGAATTGTGGGAATGTTGTGTTATGATGGATGAGCTGTGTTCAGAAACAGAGCAACCTCCGCCGTTTATTTGTCTCGGTTACACATGGCTGCAGAGTGACAGCTGGGACCAGCATGCGGCTTTGTGTCCGCCTGGCGAGGAGAAAATCCCTTTGGCTTAACCCATCCTCACTTCCCAACAGTGAAACAATGGACTTTGAGCATTGTGCTGCAAAGATATGAATTCACTTTGATAAACCCAGTTCTCTGGTGTGTTTTAAGCATCATGTGATGCTGCATTTGAATTTATGTCGTTCAAAATAGCCCACTCATTTAGTCACTCAGTCATCTTCCAAACCCATCTTGTCCCACGGGGCTACCAGAGCCTATCCCGGCCACGCGCGGGCCAAGGCAGGAAACATACTGGACAAAATAGCCCATGTATACAGAAATTAAAGAGTTGTTTTTTTAAGTGTAAGTTTGCCTTCAGATAAAGTTTATTTTAGCACACACTTCACATTCTCTTTGTATCACTCATATGTTTAACGTGACATTCAGAAACAATCTAAGAAGCAGACAGTTGTTCAACCCACCTGCTTATTCACTTTTGCACAAATATGGGGATGGGCTTTGTTTTTACACCCCTCTTCAAGAATATTGGTAATGCGAATCTTATGTGATAAACCCTCCATTATGAATTTATGAATATACTTCCAACATTTAAATAGTTGTGTGCAGGCTATTTGTTGATGTGTGAACTAAGTCATGAAATGTACTTGTAACACTCTTATGTTTTAACATTGTATTATCGACTGCCCCCCCTACCTCCCCCATTCTAACCCCGTATCCCCCATCTCTAACATCCCTCTGTATCTCTTCCTCTCTTCTTTTCTTCCGTTCGGTCCAACAAGGAATTCATACAAATATAATTATCATAAATAAAGCTTAGCCTCAAATACAAAATTGGTTTATACAAATATACACTCTGTTTGTCTGAAAATCCATAAACCTCTATTGTAACAGTAAAATCTGACAACACAAGAGGCTTTTAGCTCTGCTTGCTCAGCTGTTTGACAGGAAAAGTAAAAAAAAATGAATAAAAAGAAACAATCTAGTTGAGTTATTTTCTGTCCGGACGATAAACTTTGGAAATTAAAATGTTTTCTCTGATCTCGTCTAAACTGAATTGACAGCATTTTACATTGATATGAGATTTAACAGTCAACAAATGTCCCATTTATCTTTCAATAAGCAGACCAAACTTTGGCATGACTCAGATACCACTCTGATAAAAGCCTGATAAAAAATAAAAACAATTTTAATGGAGTGCCATGATGTAGTGTGGATATTTATGCTCTATAAAAGCAGTAATTTATGGTTAAGCACTGTTTCATTTGTCCTATTAAACCTAAACAAAGTGTACTCATAGACAGAAAATTTTATCTTAACTAAACATTAATTAAAAGAAGAAGCTATACAGGATTAAAATGCAGGAAGTCCTCCTGAACACTAGGAGCCACTAGAATTACTGTGGTATGCTGATAAGATTGATATATATTGATATTAACGATACGATTGGTCTGGCGATATATAAAGCAAATTGAATGTTTGGACATTATATTCTTTAGCAGTAAATCTGACATATGTTGGTACCCCACCTCTTCCATTGGTTTGGTTTGATTTCACACACTGTGCTGTCAGGAGAGAACCAAACAGTGAAGCAAAACAAATGGCATAAAAAAATAATGCAGTTCCAACAGTTGTTGAATTGGGGGGGGAAGTAACCTAAGTACTACATTAAAAAAAAAAGCTCAGATAAAAAACAATAATTCAAACAGAAACCTGCCTAGACTTTTTTAGGGCGGTTTTCTAACCTTTATTTGTACTGTCTACCTACATCACTGTTCACTTTTTTTGTGAGTCACATTTCTTTGTTTCTGCTTCATGTAGTAAAAGCAGATCATTGAAGGTTCTGCCTTTGGTTGTCTTTCACTTTTTGCTTCATGGGAAGTTTCCCTGCATTGACACTGAAGTAAACCGCACCAGAACTTATTAGCAAAGAAACGGGGAACTTCACACTCAAAAGGCCAGCGTTCTCTTGTTAGCCAGAGTTTTGAATCGAGTGTGGCAGCAAAAAGGAACCCTGATATTCAATAACCAGAAAGACCATGCAAAGTTCAAGATACGGGATAGATGGATTAAAGCCAGTTTATTTATTTATTTATATAGAAATACAATGTTGCTAAAACGGAAAAATCTGCTTTATGAAGACGCAACTCCTTACAGTTTTTACCTTTAAGCAGGGTTAGATGCACAGGACACACACACACAGCACACAAAGACACAAACATATTCATGCACATGTTCACAAACAGAAACACAAGCACACACACACACGTGTTCAAGCAAACACACAGAAACATGCACACACACACACACACACACACACACACACATATGTACACTCACACACAGAGACAGACACATTTACAAACCCACGCACACACACAAAGACAGAAAAAAAAAGCACATCGATGGACATATTGAGATGTCCGTTGGCAGAATCTATCAGCTTTGCAGGCACGCATGCGCGCACACACTCACGCAGGTGCCTCCTGCTCAAAAGAACCTGCGCACGTACCCCAGACTTGCCTGAGGTTTTCTCTGCACCTCTCTTCTTAACCTCCAATTCCCACAGATCTGCTTAACATATGTAGCCCTGAGCGGTCCCTGTCCCCTGACAAGAGAAGAGGACACCTAAGGACAGAATGGGTGTGTTACATCCAGACATTCAGAGGTAAAGCTTTAGGTTTTTGTGCTCAGTCTCTCTTATAAATCCATCTACAGTCTTTGTGAATGCTTAATTAACAAACTCATTAACCCTTCTAGTTGTGTTTGGGTCAAATCTGACCGATTTACAACTTAAAGCACTCATAAATGTGGTGTTTTACATCTGATTACCTCAAGGCCTTATATGACATCCTCCACACTTGCAGGAAGTGGGTAGCTTTGACTGTAAATGTTGAGGAATCACTGAAACGTTTCTGCAAATTACATTACACAAAAGACGTGTTTCTCTTTTCATGAATTATCCATAATTTTTTGTTGTATTTGTTATGGGAAGACAATAAAATAAGAATACAAGAGAAGGTTTCTTCTCTCTTTCGTCCCTGGGTGGCTTTTAAAAGTCTGCTACTCTACAGAGGCAGTCCCCTCCCTTCAACTTTCCTCCTCATTCTCCTCATCTCTGTGTTCTTCTTTGTGGTGTATTCAGGCTCTCCTTTTGTCATGCTCCATGTCCTTGTGGAGAAAATGTCACTTATGACTCATGAGTCTGAAGCAGCTGGTCAGAAAACACTCTCTGTGGGTGAAGGCACACACAGACTGAAAAAAACCCACAGTTTCTCTACAACTATTAGAACCATCCACATTCAAGTCATGGCCTCCTGTAACATCTTATCCTGGACGTCTCTCAAAGTGCCTGAGTGCAGCTTCCAGCTTGTCTAAACGGACTTCGACATAACTGTGAAGCATCCTCAATTCCTCTTTGGTTCCTCTGTGACTTTGAGCAGAGTGCTGGCAGCACTCTCCTCCACTCCATCACCGCAGTGTGACTTTCAAGAGACGACAAGGAGGCGGAGAGGCTCCTCATGGACAGCGTGGCCAACCACGCCACGCTGTCTTCACGCTACATTTCCCTTTGCTCACTTTAACACCCCACTGGGCTCAGACAGAAAGTGGTGGGCTGCTATGGCATTTTGAGCCATGTTTGTGTCATCCTTTCCCTTTAAAGTCAAACAACTTCTATTTAGCAGCACTCCCCCTCACCTCAGCACTCTCAGAATGGCCCAAAAACACTCTTTCAGAATTTAGGTTCAGTTCAACAGAGTTTACTGTTAGACATAAAATTGATGAATTGAAGAGGGAAACTTTCTACATCTGCATCAGTAATTTAAAAAAAGTAGAGTGGCACGTATTAGACAGAAGATGCTGACTGTGGGGTTTCACCGGTTTTACTGCATGTAATCAATTGGGCTTCTGGGATCACATTTATTTGTAAAAATTTAAAAAAGTCTGTATTTTTCATAGTTCTACTTCATATTTATGTTTAGGACTATACGTAAAGACTATTGTTCCTCTGAAATTTTAAATACATTTTCTGATCACACATATTTTGTTTTTTCTAGTGGATTCTATGACAGAATTTGTTTTTGTATCTGAAAACAATGATTGTTTTTTATTTTTATGTGCACTTAAGTGCAACCTGAAGTTACACTTAAGTGTTCACACATAACATTAATGACCAAAAATTTGTTTTCATGGCTTTAATTCAATAGACCAGACTGAGTAGACACTATTTTAATCTTAGCACTCTGGGCTACGTTGACCCCATAACAACGTTTTTACTTCCATCAAGCTGTCATGGGGAAAAAAAAAAACGCCACATGAGGATCAGTGTCCTGCCCAGGAACATCTGGAATAAGGAATTAAACCATCAACCTTGTGATAGGCAGATACTGTGTTTTCCGGAGACTAGCAGATCGAACTTTAGGATAATTCAAAATATTTCAATAAGAAGAGACTTAGAAATGCCAACAAAAGTGTTTTTGTGTTACAGAAAAATGTTCATTAAATAAATCCATAATCTTTGGCAGTTAGGTTCTGGGCCGATAAAGTCTCGTGTGGTTGGGATGAACTCAGACCACAGAGCCTTGAGGAGCTGATGGTGGTTAGAGGCCAGACCATTCCAAGCATCACTGGAGAACAGGAGGGCCGGTGAACCGTCTAGCATGCAGAAAGACAACCATTCATGAACTTAAAGGCAAAATCATGATTGAAATTGACTGCTGGGGTATTCGCCATTAAGTAAAAGCCTAATTAATAATGGTACAGTGACTTGACAACACATCGTACCTGTAAGTAAGGTACATCTTCCTGTTGAAATTGCACCATTGCGGCTTTACAAGCCATTTCTTTCAGGATAGCAGAGATGGAGGAACATGCGTCGATGGACACATGGAAATATCTGTGACAATGTAGCATTCTAAATAAAGTCCAAATTCAATTCAATTCAATTCAATTTAATTTTATTTGTATAGCCCAAAATCACAACAACAGTCGTCTCGATGGGCTTTGAAGTAAAACATGAACTCAAAAGGATCACGAATACAAAGAGTCAATAGGAAAATACTAAAATAAACTAACAAACTGACTAAGCTATACTGGCATCCCTGCCCTTAGACCCCCCCCTTCGCGGTAAGGAAAAACTCCTAAAAAACCGGGTTCCGGAAAAAAAATGAAGAACCCTCAGGGGTGCCCACATGAAGGAGGGATCCTCCCCCAGGACGGACAGGCGATTTACCAGAACTCTTAGAGAAGAATTAACTTATCTAACTCTACATCTATATATTTGAAGTCCAGCAGACGAGCTTCATCCAGCCGGGGTTGGGGACAGTCAGGGGCGCGAGTCGAGCAGGAGACAGGAACCACAGCCAGGTGTAGGAGCAGGAGCAGAGACGAGGTACACGGCCAGGAACAGGAGCACGGATGGGCCAACTGGAGTCTGGAAGCACTCCCACTCCCCAGAGGGGAGAGGGAAAAAGGGACAATACATGAATCGTACTGCACCAAACAGAGGCATGGAGAACTAAATGACAATTGATGAGCAAAAATAGAGAAGAGAGGAAGGGTAGAGGTAGATAAGAAAGAAAGTATGGAAAAGGACAGAAAAGAGGACAGAGCCCCAGTGCACCATAGTTACCCCAGCTTCAACTTCTAGCAGCCTTTTAAAACAAATAGTTATTGTTATTAAGTTTAATTTAAACAATTAACATTAAGTTAAATAATCTCTGAATACTAACTAGTCTGACAATAAGCCTGTCCAAAGAGGAATGTTTTCAGTCTAACTTTGAATGTAGAAACCGAATCTGCCTCTCTTACATGAGCTGGGTGCTTATTCCATAAAACAGGGGCTTGGTGGCTAAACGCTCTACCTCCAACCATACTTTTACTAATTTTAGGAATCACAAGCAGTCCTGCATTTTGCGAGCGAAGTGTTCTTATTGGATGGTAAGGGACTATGAGGTCATTAATATAGGACGGGGCCATTCCATGTAAGGCCTTATAGGTTAACAGGAGGATCTTGAACTTGATTCTACAGTCAACTGGGAGCCAATGGAGGGAAACTAACACAGGAGTGATGTGATCTCTTCTGCTAGTTCCTGCTAACAATCTAGCTGCTGCGTTCTGAACAAGCTGGAGACTTCTTAAGGAACTCTTAGGACATGCTGCTAACAAGGAGTTACAGTAATCCAGTCTAGACGTAACAAATGCATGGATGAGTTTTTCAGCATCACTCTTAGAAAGTATATTTCTGATCTTAGCAATGTTCCGCAGGTGAAAAAATGCAGTTCTACACGCCTGAGATATGTGAGCCTTAAATGATAAATCCTGGTCAAATAAAACCCCAAGGTTTCTAACTGTGGAATTAGGGGCTATACTTACACCATCCAGGGAGACTATCTGAGCAGACAGAGCATCTCTGAGGTTTTCTGGGTTCAAGAGGAGGTAATTAATTGTCATCCAGGTCTTGATGTCTCTGATGCAGGCGTTCAGTTTCTCTATCTGGTCATTCTGGTCAGGTTTCATGGATAAATACAACTGAGTATCGTCGGCATAACAATGAAAATTAATGCTGTGTTTCCTGATTATGTTCCCTAGGGGTAGCATATAAAGCGTAAACAGGATGGGTCCTAAGACTGAGCCCTGTGGGACTCCGTAGTTAACTCGAGTGTACTGAGAGGATTGTCCATTTACATTAACAAACTGATATCTATCTGACAGATAGGATTTAAACCACTGGAGAGCAGATCCTCGGATCCCTATGTCATGCTCTAATCTATGGAGTAAAATACTGTGGTCGATAGTGTCAAAAGCTGCACTGAGGTCTAACAGGACAAGAATAGAAAGTAGTCCCTTTTCTGAAGCCAATAACAAGTCATTAGAGACTCTAACTAGTGCAGTTTCCGTACTGTGGTGAGGTCTAAACCCTGACTGAAAATCTTCAAAGTGGCTGTTGTCCTGTAGGTGGCGGTAAAGCTGCTTAACTACAACTCTTTCTAGGATTTTAGAAATCTCTGGATATTGCATTTTAATTTGTTGCAGCAACAGAGATATTTCGAGATTTAAGGGTGTTTTTATACCTGCTTTGTTTTGTTTAATGAAAATAGACCAGACTTGGTTTCCCACTTTGGTGTAGACTACTTTTGTAGGTATGACTACACTCATGTACACTCTGGGTCAGACCAAATGAGCGGCCTGAGAGACGTCTGAAGAGGTAGTTCCAAACGGACTAGTTTAGGGTGTGAATACAAAGTGGTCCCAATCCATCCTCGACTCCAAACATCATTAGTCACATGTTGTCACAAATAAAGCTGTGGATAAACCTGTAGCAACGAGGACGTGCTGTTACTGTGCTAACATGCACCATGTTGGAATGCAGGATCCAAGTTTCCAGCCCCTGAACAGCATCAGCATTAAAATGAATAAAAAAAAGTTGCCAAAACAACCCAGACTCAATTTATTTATTTGTATAGCCCAAAATCAGAGTCATTTACAAACAATAAATAAATAAAGTTATGTGGGATATGCCACATACCAAGTGGTCAACAGAACACAGTCTGATGTTTTTGTGTTACACTGATGTCACCATAGGTTCTTATGGTTTAACCCTTGTGCTATCTTAGATGACCCCACCCTTACTTTGACGTGTTCTCCCTACCATGACAAAGGTGGATAAAGGTGGACAAATTTCATGTAATCCATTGAACCAGTGAAGATCACAAATCATTGAAAAAAAAAAGGTTCAGAGCACTGTCTAGTGGGTCTAGATGACCCAACTTCCAACGGTAAAGTGCCTAGGATAGCACAAGGGTTAAATGAGACTGGAAGTTCTGCTTTCAGTGGATAGAGTTGAGTGTGAAGCTGCCCCGTCCGTCAGGATTTCCTACCAATGGGTGCAACAACTGTCACGCATTTGCTTCTGCGTTAAAGTTGTGGTCCACTGAAAAAAAATACCATGAGAGTACAAAGTCTACACCCGAGCCAGATCATTGAGGTGGACTAAAAGATTTTCTTGAGAACCTTTATCTTTCACCACCCAGAAATTCAATGACAATTATTTGTATGTTTGATCAGAATGGATAAACAGGCGGTTTTTAAGGGAGTCAGATAGAGAGGAAGAAAATCTACAAAATGAAAATGAGAGATGGTTATTAATGCAAGTTATCAAAATGACAACTCTTTTACTTACATTTTATTCAGGGAGGGTAGTAGATAAAGAAATTATTTGGAATTTAAAATAAATAAAACAATTTAAATCCATTCCTCAAATGTCAGATTGGCCACTGCTATGTCTTGAAAGAGTCCATGCAGTGACAGCCTGTTCCTGTTAGTTTATAAAACAAAACCCTACTAAGGTATAAAAACTGTGTTTGGATCAGTTTGAAATGGTGACAAAGTTTGACACTTTTTTGTTTGCACCCACAGTAAAGCGGCGTTACCTACTGTGATCATTTGGGCGACGCTCGCTGTAGACGACAGTGTGTTTAATCAACCCAAACCTGCAATCTTCTCCTCCATGGAGAGTTTTTCTTTTTTTCTTGAGCGGAAATTCTGTAAAAACAAAGTCCTGACCTATCCTCTCAGTGGTTAGTGCATTTGAGGGGAGAAACATGGAATTATAATCATTTCATAGTATTTCGCAATGGGATTAAAAAAATAAATAAATAAATAAACGGAACCTTCATGAGCTGAAAGTATAAGACAACTGTCGCTGTCTGGCCTCCAGGGGGCTCTCACCTTTAGATGTGATGTCTGTAAATTATGAATAGATTGCACTGCATATACCTTTGTATTACATGAAGGCGAAACAACAGCAGATAAACCAAGAGAAACCTGTACAGGAACACGCTGCTTTTAATTTTCATAATTAACCAAAAACAACAGAAATAAAGTGATTTGTAGTTCCATCTGGCTGCAGAAGTGTTTAATTCATCCTACTTGGATGTTGCAGTTGTTATGTTACATAAAGCTGTTAAGCTGGTTTCCATGGTGACCTAAATCTCAGCCTATATAACTTGTGATATGAAAATAGGATCAGTTTCTGGCACGGCGTCAGCCTTTAAGGGTTCTGTGGTAGAATTCATTTGCACACCGAGCACACCTCGGCTGCTGCAAAAACACAGCTGTTGTTTATGATTGCAAAGGTTTGTAAGTAACAATTATTCCTATGTTTCCGATTCAAAAGATAATGAAACCATCAGCTCAGTTTCCTGCAGGAGAGACGGCGGCGCGCTGACCACAAATGCACCGCTGTTTGTCAGATTAATGAGGGAGTCAGATGCCCATGCCAGAGACGCTCAGCTGGACCACCTCATCAAAAAGTCATGGCTCAAACCAAAACACTGCAGTGTTCCGAGTTGCAAAAGAAAGACAAAAACAACATCTCTTCCCTCCATCTTTGTGTTATTATTGTGAGTTTGCAGCAATTTTCCTCCTGCTGCATCACTTCAGCTTGGTGCTTATCCTCCTGATGGTACATGTGCTCATGCAGTCTTGGCATGCATTCATGCACATCTACAAAATGTGAAAATGTGTTGTGTTTTAGCAGTGCTTTTAAATGTTAATCTGCACTGACAACAGGGCCGAGTGTGTCCAGGGGCTGTAGGCAATAAGGACAGAAGGACCTTGACAGCAAGAGGATTCCTCCGCCCACACTGACTAGTCGACCTCTCTCACTGCATAACTGTCAAGACAATTAAGACTGCGCCTGTAGCGCTGAATTAGATAAAGAAAGCTCAGAGAAGAACTGCCTAAAATGTACCGAAACGTTTACTGTGTGGGCTCACTAACAAATTGGGCATGTTATCAGACATACAAGGTTGGATTTCTTTTTTACAAAAACAGCAAAGTTTTAAATGAACGACAGGTGTGTTAATTGAGTGACAGAAGGCGGTGGGGGGTTGAGGGTGAAAAGGAAAGACAGATTTTGGCAGGAAGCTGGTAGTGGATCTGAGCAGAGTCTGAATTTGCTGCTGGTTGAACAGCAAGCAGCTGATCAGTCCTCGCTCTGCTTCATTGGCCTGGAAGCACTGCTGAAATAAAAGCCTTCAGCAGCCCCACACAGCACACAAACACAGATCCGCACGCAGGCTTGCGAGGGCATCCACCTGCACTCCTGTGGCTAAAAGGAAACTTCAATCAACACATATTAGATCTACGGCCCCCTAGCTAGAACTGCTTTCAAACCTGACGAGCTTCGACCGAGCCAGACTCCTCTTCCTATTTCTCCTCCTCTGCAGTGGAAACTCACACTCAACAGCTGGGAACTGGAGTGCATCGACTTTCTAAATTAAATCTCGATCACGCTTTCCTGCTCTTGACTTGTGTCAAATCAGATTTCATTTCACAGAATAAAACGCTATAACTTTAAAACAAAAATAAACAGGGAGCTGCAGCCCTTTACTTCACTTCTGTGGGTAAATGTAATATTCATGGTAATTGCACTGGGGAGGAGAACATTTGAACTTTATGATATTTAATACCAGATTGACTTTAATTCTGGAGACTCTGATGAGAAGCATGTATTGTTTCTTTTCCATTGTTTTAATCAATCAACTGATAATGCAACCAGTAACTCTGCCCCTCCCACACACACAACAGAATCTGAATTGTCCTTGGATCTGGAGTTTGTAGGCCTGAACTCATTTAGGCCAATGAATGAGGCTTGGAGCAACAAAATTCAAGAAGTCCAATTTTCATAATCCACATCCCAAAATGCTATAGCTGAAATTACCCTCATTGATCAAGATGTTTGAAAAGAGATTGACAGGCGGATAAGAGCTGCGTCCGCAGGAATGTACCAGTCACTGTACTAGTCTGTTGTGGTGAAGAGAGAGCTGCGCCAAAAAGCAAAGCTCTAATTTTACTGGTCAATCTTCGTGCCAATGCTCACCTATGGTTATGAGCTCTGGATCATGACCCAAAGAACGAGGTCCCGAATACAAGCGGCTGCAATAAGCTTCCTCCGTTAGGGGGATGGGCGCTTCTTCAGAGACAGGGTGAGAATCTTGGTCACCCGCGGAGAGCTTGGAGTGGAACCACTTCACCTCCACATCGAGAGGAGCCGGTTGAGGTGGCACAGGCATCTAGTCAGGATGCCTCCTGGACGCCTCCCTGGGAAAAGGTGAAAAGATGAGACATGCAAAACTTAAACATTATGATTTAAACAGGAGTTTGCATCGACTTCTTGGGTTCCTCTATTATCAGACATGGTTGTGTTTATTCCACATACATGACATGTTTCGACAGATGTCTCCCGTCTTCATCAGAGTCGTCATCAGATGGTAGTGATGTGATTTAATCCTTGTGCTATCCTATGACCCCACCCTTACATTGACGTGTTCTCCCTACCGTGACAAAGGTGGATAAAGGTGGAGAGGATTTCATGGAATCCATGGACACCAGTGAAGATCACAAATCATTGAATAAAAAAGGTTCAGCACACTGTCTAGTGGGTCTAGATGACCCAACTCCCAATAGCCGCGTTTACATGGGCAAAAGTAATCGGAAAGAATGCCTGATCGGAAAGAAAATGCGTCATGTAAACGCGGAATTCGTAATAGTCTGCCCCCGGATCAAAATTTCTTTCCGATCGAGATAGGTGGGTTATACCGATCGTTTATCCGATCATGGAGCATGTAAACGGTTCATTCCGATCGTGTGTCACTTCTGCTCTGGTTTACGTCACGCATAGACGGTGTTTCGCTGAGAGAAAGTTTTGGAGCGCATACGGGACCGACTAGCTGCTCTGTGGACACCCCGTCAAAAGCGCCGCTCCGCTCTCTCCCCGCTGGCTCTTCGCCTCTCTTACACCCCTCATGAGGGAGATGCGGGGAAGGAGCGCTTCGTGCCCCCCGATGCTCACTCGGTCCACTGGCACCTGAGTGAGCAGAGCAGCTGGATTAATAACATTGTGTTTGAAGGGAGGAGGGTGCTTTGTTACGTGTGCGTTTTCTTGTTTTGTTATGTGTGGGAGAATTCAGACTGCGAGCCGTTCCGCCGCTCTGGGTTAGCGGCTCCAGGACTCAGGAGAACCGCCAGCTCACGCAGCGAGTTTGGGGAAGCAGAAATAAATGTCGCTCAGACCTTAGAAACTGTTCAAACAATCACGTGGATTTGTGTTTCCAGTTGTGTCCCGACAAAATAAAGGCTGATGTTATTCCCAAACATTTACGTGCAGCCAAGCTGCAGATTGCTGCGTTTCCCGCATGGTCCTGGATTTTGTGTCCACAAGGCTAATGTTGTTAGCCCGTGTTTATAGCCTGTCCTAACCCTTCTTCCAGCTCCGTTCTTCCACAAAAAAAGCACTGACCACAGGGATTAAATAAAACGATGAGAGAACAGGCGCTTCATAATATTCATAACATTAATAAAAGCACGTTTGGAAGATCGTCTCGTATTACGGAGCTGCTGCATAAAATAAATGTCTGTGGCAGCGGTTTGTTAACAACGGGACCTATTTCCTCATCCGGGAGTTTTTACACTACATGCGCATGCCCAAATTATTCATTCCCACTGAAAGTGTGACCCATGTGAACGTTTCTTCTAATCGGAAAAAGGTTTTCTGTGCCCATGTGCACGGGTGAATTTTAACCCGACCATTGATCCGATCAAGACATACTGCCCATGTAACTGCGGCTAATGTTAAAGTGCCTAGGATATTGCAAGGGATAAAAACAGATGATTGTGAATGAGGCCCAATGTCTGTGATGTGACAGTGATGTGACTGAGGCGGAGTCACCTGTCAAACTTTGACAGGTGACTCCGCCCCTGACTTTTTTATACGGTTTGACAGGGGTGCTGATGTGATGTTTTCTAATGGCCCTTTGGATGTTTTCTGGTACTCCTCTAATGTATGGTAATGTGACCATTCCTTTGTTTTCTGTCCTCATTGTCTGTTTTTTCTTTATCTGTTTCCCTGTATTTCCTCTGCTCCACCTGTTTTGGTCCCTTTTAATGGCCCATTGAGGATATTGACACTTGATTAAAGCATTTTTAATGTGCTTCTTCTCTTCTTGTTTGTCCACCGTGTCCACTACCAATTCTGCGCAGTCAAATAAGGTTCTTACTTCAGATATTTTGTGAGTGGTAGAGTGTTCTGATTTCCATGATAAATATTGGTCTGTGTGAGTTGGTTTCTTGTATACTTTTACTGCTATCCCTATTTTCTGTGTGAGTGATTTTTATATCCAAAAAGTTGATGAAGTTGTCTTTTTCCTCTTCATGTGTGAATTTGATTTGTCCCGTACCGTCCGTGGTGTTCAGGTGGTCTGTGATCTGCTGTGTGCGTCCATTTTTGATTTTTTCCAGAATGTCCTCAACGTAGCGTTTCCATAGGGTTGGACGACAGTGTTCCAGTGGAGATATTATTGCTTTCTTCTCCAGATCTTCCATGAAGAAGCCGCACATTGTGGCTGATAGTGGGTCACCCATGGGAAAGCCTTTCCTTTGTCTGTAGATGGTGTTGCGAAATTGAAACTAGGTGAATGTAGCGACCAAACGGAGTAGTTGAGCAATGTCGTTAACGGTGAGATTTGTTCGTTTCTTTAGAGATTTGTCTGCTGTTAACCGTTCCTGCACTATCTGGCTTGGAGTCCTAGTGAATAGTGATACTATGTTGTGTGAAATGAATATTTCGTTTGCTTCCATCTTTATGTTTTTGAGTTCTTCTGCCAGCCTTTTGCATTCTCACAGTGGTCCGTGTTTCCTAAGAGGCGTTTCAGTAGATGGGCAATGAATTTGGATAGGTTAAAGCAGGGGTGTCCAATTCCAGGCCTCAAGGGCCAGGGTCTTATATGTTTTCCAATCAACCTGCTGTTGAAGCTCCTTATTGGCTAAACACACTTGATCCAGGTAATCAACAGCAGATGAGGCCTGAATTTGGACACCCCTGGGTTATAGGTTATTGATCTAGGTTTATGTATTTTTGGTGTGCCATTGATCTGGGGGGATGAATCTGGCTGTTGGTATGAGGTGGTTGTGGGTTTGTTATTCTATTTTATTTCCTTCCTGTAGCTGTTTCAGTATAGTCTTGAGTTTTTTCTTCTTTGTTTCTGTGGGGTCTTTTTTCAGGACCTCATAGGTGTTTGGGTCTTGAAGCATCTCTTTCATTTGCTTTTTGTATTGTTCTGTGTCCAGGATTACTGTGGATCTGCCTTTGTCCGCTGGTAAAATTGGGATTTCACTATTGCGTTTTAAATTGTAGATGGCTGCCATTTCTTTTTTGGTTACATTGCTTGATGGTAAATTTGCGGTTTTGAGGATGCATGCTATTTCTCTAGGAGTTTGTATTACTCATTGAACATACATTTTCTGTATATGTTATCTTTACACAGACATAGACTTTTGTATTTCTGGGCTGCAGTTAGCTGTGAAGAGCTTAATGTTACCGTCGGCTTAAATAGCAGCAAATATTGTGGATTTTGCCTCAATATTGCTTTAATTTTCAGGTGACAGCACTGTTACCATTGAGGAGGAGGAGATCTGGATTAAAAATATTTTTCAATCTTCTTTAATCCTTTTTTGCTGTAGTAAATATTGTTCCCTGGCTGTGTATTTGTCTTTATTGAATTCTTGTGAAAAATCTCTTCATTTCAATGATAAAGTACCTTTGTGCTGTCGTTTTACTTCCTTTTTTTTCAAACATTTTTAGCTTTTTGCCTAGTTGCTTGATCACAGGGGTATGTGAGGAAGGGAAGACAAGGCTAACTGAACAGACACGTGCCATAAACGCTGGCACAAGTGAGAGAAAGAAGAAAATGTCCCCAATGCAGACATTTTTCTAACCTTTGCTAAGGATGAAAATACTCAGCCTGGAGCTAAGTGAACATCTAGGAAAGTAAAGTTTAAATGTCAGATGTGTGGTGTTGTCTGAGGGGAAAAAGCCTGAAGCTAAAAAAAGATTCTGATGTCGCTGCTGAGTAGAAAAATACAACAGTTTTCCACACGAGTCCGTTCTAGCCTCTCACCATGTTAATATTCCCCTGAGAAATACTCCAATCCTCTGATTTCCATCGCTCAACTGCTAATGTAAGAGCTTTACGCTAAGCTAACTTGAACTCAAGACAACAGAATCACTCTTTTATGTTCCTGAAGAAGAATGACAAAAGATGAAAAAAAAAAAAAAACATCTTTATGGGGTGTGGTGGTTGAACCTCAAACCACCACAAAGGTGTTAGTATTTCTTCAATGTTCTTTAAATTGAAACATTAATTTTTACTTTGTTTAGTTAAAATAAATTAACAATTTGTTTTAAGTGAGAAAAATAGTTTATTCACTTCTGTTTGTTTTCTGAGTTTCCATCCCAGGTGAGAGCCTCCATAATCAGCAGAGGAGATTGGGAAATTCCACTGAGGGACTGCAGGGATAACCAACTCTCCTCATGGACTTTATTTTTTGTTTATTTAAAGGTAATTATTTAGTCCACTTTTTGTTGAAGATTATTTTTGTATTATATGAATTTTGTTTGGTTTCTGTTTTCCTGTTTTGTAATTAGATTAATTGGTTGGAATGTTTGATTAGTTAGTTTTCCCCTCCCTCGTGTGTCCAGTATGGTTTGTCCCTGTCTATAAAACTTCCCCAGTGTGTCAATGGCGTGGCGGAGTCTGGTCAGAGGCATGTTCAGTTTAGTCCCACCTGTTTTGTTTCATTTAGTGATTTTTTTCAGTTTGGCCCCAAATTACTTAAGTTTTGAAACTATTCTGTTTGTGTACCTTTTGTATCTTCCTTTACAAAAAAGACAAAAAAAACTTTACCAAAAAAAAAAACAACATATTAAAAGATCTTGCAAGAAACACCCATCTTGTCCATTGACTAGTTGTGAACCTTCACATGAGGAAACTGTCAAATAGAAACGTACATCATAGACAAAGTTGTGTGCAGGGAAAAACATTTGGTGTTACGTTTGACATGTCTGTTCTGAATACAACTTTGCTTTGATTTGAAGATGACATTTTTGCCGTTTGATTACTGTAAAAAACACGTTATGGCTTAACAGGCATCAGTTCGCAAGTCAACAAACGTCGATTCGACAAGTTTAAAACCACATGTGCACCCTTCGAATGAAACAAAATATGAAATGTGAATGATTTGTTTGCCTGGGTGTGCGCATGTGTCCCGTGAAACTAAACTGCCACTGGGCTGGGAGAAAAGAGACAAAACGAAACAATTGAGGCTGGGTTTTCAGGCGCTGTCCTGCAACCTGTGACGCTACTTCGTCACAATCATCCGAGAAGAGACAGGGTAGTCAGGCAAGAGTCGTGGCAGGAAGTCAGAGTCAGAAACAGGGTCAGGAGACAAAAAACCAGGTCCAGATCGGTGAGGAAGGCGGACTGGCACAAACAATACTTCGCACTGAGCTTCAGTCAGTGCAGTGCTTTAGTATGCTGTGGTTGATGAATGAATGAGTCAGGTGTGAGGCACCCAGGAAGTGTGTGCTGGGGTTGCTGGGAGATATAGTGAGGTTTGAACTCCCATCAGTGACCAAAGGGAGAAACAGAGTTCTGACACAGAGGAACACTTTACATTAATTTAGCATTAATTTATTAATATCATTTATACGTGAATAATTGATCACATAATATCGCCACAAACCTTCATGTGGCAGCAGTGGTGCCACAAGCAAGAGACAGTGTAGTTTATGAACAACAATGCAATACAATAAAACAGTTACAGCACATTAAGGGGTGTGTAGACGAAACTAGAACAGAACAACTAGCGATATGTCAGCAAAAAAAAAAAAAAATCCAGAAAAAGAAGGGTTTTCTGATCCTACTGATGTTTTTTTAACTGCCGATGTTTTTTTAACTGCCGCTACAGTCGGCTCCCCCATAAATCTTCATGAGAACAGACACAACTTCATGTCTAAAGAGCATTTTTGAAATGGAAATGTGCAGCAGATGCAGGCTCCTAGGGTGGTTTACCCACGAAAACACACATGTCAGAGTTCGTGTTACAGAAAACACTTAACGTTCTGCGTGCTACAAAGAGCAGCAAAAAGAACAAATGTCAGACAGAGAAACCCACTGACACCCCTTTAACCTCTCATCATTTCTGCCAGAAAAGGACAATGGCAACAATAATGAGGGGCAAGAGAGCACAAAACTGGACAAACATTTTATTTACGGAACATGAGACAAATATAAAAACATGGAGTCGCAGAGAGCTGAATGAGAAAAAAGGACCTGGGTACAACTTTGGACAGCTTCTAAGTCTTTCTGTGATGGTTTGGTGATGAAGAACCAAACCATCACAGACCATTGGGCCTAAATAAACAAGATTTACTTTTACTTTCAGGCTGATTAACACATAAGGACCACATCTAGACTAATGTTTTTAGTCTAGATGCACTGATGTTATATTTTCTTGTTCTTTTTGTCTATGATGCTGTAGTTTGGCTCTTTCTGTTCCTGCTCATCACTCATCACTGGGAGATATAGTGAGGTTAGAACTCCCATCACTGACCAAAGGGAGAAACAGAGTTCTGACACAGAGGAACAAAGAGTTTGTTGCTCTTTGGTTTTTGGTTTGTCATTGATTGGATGTTCCTGTCGTCTTTTTTTTGCTTTAGGTTCTCAAATATCCCAAAATGCCACCGCGCTGCGACCTAAAAGCAAGTTTTTCAGCATAATCGCCAGGTGGCCGCATGGTGGCGTTTGTAATTGGGACATGGCAGTCGCATTTTTACGTGCCGTGTGGCGGACGCTAAGGTTTTAAGAAAAAGTTAAAGCTGACGGTGACCAGACGATTTTTTTTAATATAGGTCAGTGGCTGCCTGGGCACATGTTATGAGGTGTTATGAATGGAACATCATAACTCTGTCCTCCTCTCCATTCCAACGCATTTTAATCTCACTGGCTCCATCTCACAAGGGTGAGGCAGTTTCTGGTTAGTCACGAAATCTTTTTCATTAAAATGTTGCTTCCATTAAGGGTCCGTAAAGTTCAGAGAAAGAGAGAAAGAAGTTTTTTTCAGTCCAAACCTTGAATTTCAGTCATCTGACTTCAATAATCATTTCATTCTAATTGTTTCATCATTGATTCAAAATAACTAAAAACAAACATGGTCAAATGTATCGGGTTCTGTTGATTTGTTGATGTTTCTAACTGCAGAAAGGTATTGTGCTGCCGTCTCAGTGGCCTTTAAAAGGAGGCGCTGGGACCTTTTACACTGTGGATGTTGGTTTCAGAAATGAATCAAGAAACCCTTGGAATGAAATGGTAGATTAAAGATACTTTCACTTCCCCAAATACTTGGTTTACAAAGTCCTGAAATACTCCAGAGGGACCTGAGCTGTCTAAAAAACCTCGAAGGACACGTAGAAGGTTGGCGGAGTTCCTAAGGAATGTGGATTATTTGTTTGGCTGGAGGTCTCTGCCCTTGAGGAACAGGCTGGGATTTTTGAAGAAGGCCACAGACAGCGGCGTCCATCTTTGCATTACATCATCTGTTTTTTTTTGCATTTATCTTTGTTGCAATTGTAGTTTTGTTTCTAATTCTAAATTGTATTGTTTCCAATAGTCAACCAAGCTATAAACCTCCAAGACTTTTCAGGCATAAAATTCTGTTTTTTTTTTTATTTTTTATTTGAAACACCAACTGGTTAGTGTCTGCAGAGTGGCAGAATGCTGCAGTTTTATTCATCTCAATGTGTATTCTAAAGTGAAATAAATGTTTAACCAATTTATGACTTATTTACTCATTTAAAATCACATTTTCTTCTACTTGCATTTTCATTAAGTCAACAAATGAGCCTTTTTATCTTTAATAGATAAATGGCTCACATCACAAGTTAATAATGAGGAATAAGATAAAGATAAACTTTTAATCAGCCTGAAAATCAGCAGAGTTGGTTCTCCAGACATGCGTGCAACGCATAAAGTTTCCACTCAATACTTTTAATGATAAGAAACGGATTTGTTGTGGAGACCTCACAAAGGTATTAATATAGAAGTTTGATAACACAGTTCAAATGCCCATTCCAGGTTTTTTTCAACCCTCCTTTAATACATTATTGAATGAATTCAGTGTCTGTATTTGCAGTCAAGCCTCATTAATCTCCTGAAATGAGTCCAGATTACAAATGATTTTGTTCTTTCATCACCAGTTCAATCATGTGAATCGGAAATGAAGGGAAAGCCCAGAAGGCCTTGTTCCCGGTTATTAGCGATTATCTTTGAAAAGCTGCAGCCTGCAGTCGTCCATCACTTTAAGTGTCACATATGAGCCGTTGCTGTTTAACAAGCAACTGTCACAGTCAGAATCCGGTCTGTCTTTACATTTTCTCTGCAAACGTACCTGCAAATATTTCAAACTTTGCTTTTAGACATTAAATATATTTTCCCAGGTTTGAAGTTGTTTTAACTAATCTTTGCTGGACACCTTTCCAAGCTTTTCTCAAAATCCAGAATGTTTGTCTCATTAAAAGCTGGGATTGAGAAATAAGGAAATAATTATTAAAATGAGTCAAAATCCTTTTACTCTAGAGTCTTGATAATAGGAAAAACTTGATTCAAAACTGGAAAGCAAACTTGATTTGCTTGATTTAAGGAATGTTCAAAAGACATCTAAATACATTTTATTTGACATTTTCAAGTGCTGACATTTTATTTATTTTCTGACGGTAAGAAGAAGCACTGTAATTTTTTTGGTTCCTTTTAAAGGATGCCATTTCTATAAATGTTGACAAATTAGACTGGCATTAAATTTTTAGACTTATGTTCTATTATTTTGTTCCCATTTTGTATTAATATAAGTCATTTCCACTTATTGTACTGTCTTTTGTCGCTTTAATCAAAGTGAATGACATTTATGTCAAGAAAAATTCAAAAAATCCAAACCATTTTCTTGGGCTGTATAACATCCAGTTTAAACTAATTATATCTAACAGTTGCTTTTTTAACTTACTTTCCCTTTTTAAATGCTTGTGTGGAACTCTTTGTTTCGAGATTTTGATATCTCATAATAAGATTTCTTGTCAATTAAAATGTACTTGTTGCATGGACAGATCATTTTACTACTTTCTAGTGATTTTCTTCTTAGCTTGGTATCTTCTCCTTTTTTAAGAGTGTATTTGACACGTTTGTAGAATATTTTTTGTTGAAGCATTTATTTCTATTATTACCTTTATTTATATTATTAATGTCTGACTTTCACCTCTCATGAATGCAGATCTGGGTAAACATTGAACTCTGAACTTTAATTACTTTCATTTTTTTATGGCTTTTTTTGTCTTCTACTATTTTTATTTTCTAACTTACATTATCCATACAAATATTTTAGGATACAACTACCAAACACACAACAATGGTGTCCTCTTAAGATGCAGCCCATCCTTTCTACAACCCTCAACGGGCCCGAACAACCCAAAAACCTGCAGCACCTGTGCAGAGGGTGAGCTGCACAGGTGCATGTGACTAAAGCTTTAATCTGCGGTCTTAGCTGGAATTCCAAGGCCTCCTCCTCCCCCATAGCTCTGCTGGGGGGCAACCCAAGGTGTTTCTAGGCCAGCCAAGAGCCCAGTGGGACATACCTGGAATACCTCTCCAGGGAGGGACTCAGCAGGCATCTGAAAGACATGCCTGAGCCGCCTCAACTGGCTCCTCTCGGTGTGAAGAACAGGTGGCTCTACTCCAAGCTCTGGCCGAGGTCCTCACCTTATCTCTAAGGCAGGGGTGTCAGAATCCAGGCCTCGAGGGCTGCCGTCCTACATGGTTTCCAACCAACCTCCCATTGAAGCTCCTTATTAGCTAAACACACCTGATCCAGGTAATCAGCAAATGAGGCAGGATTTCTGGAAAACCAGCAGGATGTCCGCCCTCGAGGATGGAGTTTGACACCCCTGAAAGGGAAGACCCAGTCACCCAAATGAGAAACTTATTTCAGCCACTTGTATGAAGAATTGAATGTTTTTGGTCATGACTCAAAGTTTTTGATCACAGGTGAGGGTAGAAACATAAATCCAGAGTTTTACCTTTCAGCTTCAGCTCCTCCTACACCTGTCAATCTCCCACTCCATCCTTCCCTCACTCACAAACAAAGACTTCAACTCTTCCACTTGGAGCCCTTTAGTTTTATTTGCTTTGTTTTTCCTTTTAACACACACTCATTGCTTTTTGTTAAAATTAAAACCCCCGTTCACATGTTTCAAAGCAGGTTTACAAGGTTCAATATTGCAAAAAGAAATCTTACACCAGTATTAGCTAAAATAAAAAAATTAAAACATGCATAGAAAGTACAGGCCAAAAAGGTTGGACACACCTTCCCATTCATTTGAATGAGAAGGTGTGTCCAAACGTTTGCTCTGTACTGTCATTGTAAATGAATGAAAGCCCATAAAGGGATGCTTCTTTTAATACTTGAAGGTTGGAATAAGGTGAAAATGGTTGGGCAGTGGGCAGAGTATCTGCATGTGCAGCAAAATTTCTCTAAGTTGATCTGACGCTCTGATGGGTTGAAGCTCACACTTTTAACTTATTTTCTGCTATTTTTTCATGGAATATTAATGCTTTATTTGTTTTTTTTTTGTATTAAGAAATTTTTAGGATGGAAAAGGAAGATGGGGAATTTCAATTTGAACTCCGATCAACTTTGTGTCTTTAAACATCTTTTAAAGGTTTTTAAAAATGTTTTATCTCTGTGTTGTGATTTTTTTCCCGGCTGCCTCATTTTTGCCGTTTCTATTTGTCCTTTTAAAGTTCCAGTCTTCTGGCTGTTCTTTCTTTCCCTGACGGGGATTCAGTTGCATGCCTGATAAGAGGTGCTGCCCTTCTCCAGGGTAAACTGTCTGATGCAGAGCAGCTTACTAACCCAGAATGCTCCCATTTCCTCTGGAAACATGCTGACATTAACAGGCACAAATGGAAAAAAGGAGTGCAGCCTCTTCTTTAGCCTTTCCAAACAGTATTTTTAAAAAAAGAAAAACAAATTCACACCAACAACAGTTTTTAACCCCAAAAAAAAGCATACAGAAGCAGGTCTTGAAACAACATATCATATAAATTGCAGACATCTTCAGAGAACCTGCAGAGAAGCCCCTGTTTGTCTAAGACCGAGCCGTCAGAGAACGCTGCATAACTCATGTGCATAAATATGTCAACACCTTGACTGAAGAAATAATCCAGGATTACTTCTGGAAATCTCTGTGGGTATAAACACACTCCTCAAATCCTTTTTGTTTCTTTCATTTTGGCTTCTGAAAAAGAAAGCTCACTTTGAAATGAATAACACAAAGAAAGACGGAGGAAGCCCTGACATCATGAAGGATCGTAATATTTGTTTTACTCTTAATGCCCTTATGTATCCTCACCCCACTGCTAACTCACAAATACATGCTTTATAAAAAAAATAACTCTATGTATGTGATAAAACGTATGAGTTAATAAACTCAAACCTGTTAAAACTCAGCATAATAAGCTCTTTGTAATCCAGCAGTAAGGTAAGTCAACAAAGAATAGAATAGAATAGAATAGTGCGCAGGTGTCAAACTCCAGGCCTCAAGGGCCAATATTCTACATGTTTTCCAACCATCCTGCCATTGAAGCTCCTTCTTGGCTAAACACCTGATCCAGGTAATCAACAGAGGATGAGGCCAGATTTCTGAAAAAGCAACTGGAGGTCGGCCTGGAGTTTGACACCCCTGGAATAGTGGAAATTATTTGTTTTCAGTTGGTGTCCAGTCCAGAGTTTGTTGAGCTTCAGAAGGGCGGGCCCCTGGAGTTGAGAGCTTCTTTGCTTTTTTTCTTCACCTTTCGGCATATCGCATCAGGGGTCGCCACAGTGAATCAGCTTTGACTGATCCACACAGGGGGTTTGGCAGAGATTTTTACACCAGATTTCCTCTTCTGGCCCTATCCCGTATTTCATTTGAGCTGGGGACCGGCATAGGGGGACCTAGACTTGGGCCCCCTTGTGGCTACATAGTTCGTTAACTCTGGATGGAGCTTATTGCGGCTGCTGGGAATCCAACCCTGAGCCATCCAGCTGCTTCTCCTGGAGGTAAGAGTGACACAAGTTAGAGAAACTCCATGGAAGAGTCTGTTAAAATTTGTTCATAGTCTTCTCTTTGCTTTTATTGTCATATAAAAAATATATAAGAGAAGAAAATCTTCTTCTTTTTTAAAAGTGGCTGTTTGTTTACTGGTGTAGCAACTTCCAAAGTATTTGTTTAAATAAATATATTTCAGACATCAGTTAGTTATAATAAGAGAGTGGAGCACCCTCGAACCTATAAATCTAGAATAATTTGATTCAAAAATAAAAAATCTATGAAGAAAGATCAAACCACCAAAAGCTTTCTGCCAGTCAGGTTGGAAATGAGAAACATCTGTGAAGAACTTTAAAGCTCCTAAGACAATTTCAAAATTAAATTTGATCTCAAGAGTGTTAAGAAATGTGTTTTATACACTGCAAATGGAATAGTCTGAAATAATATTCTCCACCTTTTTAAACGTTTTTTATTCATTTAATATTATTTTAATCTCCATCCACTTTTAACTCTGTAAACAAGAATACATCCTTGCGATATTTTTCCTCATTCCAGGTTCAGGAAATTAGCGAACGAGTTTGCCTTTCAGGCAGCCAAAACTCTGCAGTCTGCCCCCCCCAAGGGCGGTAGTTAATTAACTCACCTGTTCAGCTTCCTATTTAAGTCCAGGTGTGCAGCCGTTCATTCTCTTTCTTACCGCAGCGCTGCATTCGTCGCCGGTACTCCATGCCCGCTGATCTCCTTCTCTTCGGCATCTTGGAGTATTCCCCCGTTCTCTTTGGATAGTGATCCCACTTTTCTGATATGGTGGCTTTTGTTTGCGCCGCGTCTGTCTCTCCTTCCGCGGGAATTCAGCGGGCGGGTAGCAGCGCCCGGCGTGTTCGCGTCGCTGCGGCGGGTGAGCGTTTTGCGGCGTTTCGGGTCGGCAGCGGCGTTTGATCGGGAGCTGTCCAGGCCTTCTCCTCTGCTGTGGCCGTTTGTATCATTGCAGTGGGTGGCCAGGCGGTCTTTACCCGTGTTTTTCTGTTATGTTTTCTAAAGCTTTTCTGTTTCCTTATTGTCCCGGTCATCGGTGATGTCACGCCCCTAAGGACACTGGGAATTGTAGTTCTATGTTCTTTGACTTTGTGGTCTACCTGGCTTGTTTTCATGTTTTGTGGCTCTGCATCCGGTTATTGTTTCAGGGGTTGTGGGGTCTTTCCTGTGGTTCACGGATTGTGGTCCTCGTCTGGACAGGTTTCTCATGCTGGCTGAATTAGTTGTGGCTTTCGGCCTTTTATCTGTTGCTGCATGTTATTTAGGAGCCAACTGTGAATCTTGACTGTCTTTATTCAACCCTGGCTTTATTAT
This sequence comes from Oryzias curvinotus, assembly GCA_023969325.1. Lineage (NCBI taxonomy): Eukaryota > Metazoa > Chordata > Actinopteri > Beloniformes > Adrianichthyidae > Oryzias > Oryzias curvinotus. The sequence continues at coordinate 5,119,180 of CM043710.1, read as the reverse complement.
TTTGGTGGCTCTCTTTGGTTTTTTTTTTGTGTTTCTGTTGTGGCTGCTGTGCATTTGGTGGTTTACTCAGCGTTTGGTTTGATCTTTGTTGGACCCCTCTCTCCTCTGTGGATTTTTACGTATGATTTGTCTCTTTTATGCAACAATTGTGGCTTGTTTTGATTCACTCGGCGATCTTTGTTCGTCGCCTCCGCCTGCTCACGGTCTGGTTCGTTTTCAACTGAGGGTGTCACTGAGGGTGGCCCTTCGGATGTGTTCATGTTGTTGGAACTTGTTTTGGACCTTTGGCGCCTCGTAGTCATCTTCTGGCGTCAGTAGCCTGATTCCTCGTGCGCCTTCTGAATTAGTTTGTTCTTACTTCGGCTGCCCATGCCTTCTCCTCGTTTTACTCCGGACGCGATTTGTGGCTGGGGATGACTGTTATCGCTGATGTTCTCAGTGTCCTGCCTCTATGCCTCCCGGTGGCGTCTCTCGGCATTCAGTCGGCGCTCGATGTGTTTATCGGTTTACCTTTCAGCTGTCATGGCGGTCCTCATGCTATCTACTGTATTATCACAAGCCCTGTGCTGGACTAGGGTAGGCTATTGGCTCCCCTTCGTTTTTTGTGTGTTATTGATGTTTTCTCGGTGGTCAATGTTCCTATGCCTGGTCTTTTGCATCTCTGTGGCTTAAATTCATTTTCGAATCTGGGTTACCGCGTTGTCTACGACGTATGGTCCTCCACCCATCTGGATTTATTTTCTTCTTCTGGATCTGGATGGTTCATTGGTGCATACCTCTCCCTTTGTCATCTCTTGCTTATGTGCAGCGTGTACTTTGTTTCATTCTTTGGTTGATGGTTGTTTGTTCAATGATTGGGCCACCTGAATTTTGCTGTGGCTTTGGTCCCACGGTCATCCATTCATTCTTATGTTCTTGTTCCGGGTAGTTTGATCCTGGGCCCCGTGTTCCTGTTCTGGATATTCATGTCTTGCGTTTTTGGCCTGTCCTTCTCAATGCTTGGAGTGGTTTTGTTATGATGATGCCTGTCGTGTCTTTAGTCTCCCTCCGCTTGTTTCTTCTGTGGCTGGGCCCTCTGGTTTTGGGGAGAAAGATGATGAATAGTGGTTTGTGTACGTCCGGCCACCAGAATCCACGGCTCTAATGGTTTTTTAAAGGATCGTGTGATTATCAGAATTTAGCCATGGAGATTATATTAAGGCTCTTTAAAGAGTGAGATAGTAGTCTTATGTGTCATCGGTTGTCTTTGTTGGTGTTTAAATAACGCCATGAGCAAATTAACCCTGACCGTAGAAACTTCATCATTTACGCTCTCAAGCTTAGTTCCAGAGTTAATTCTTGTGTCCACAAGCCAGTCTTCTATCTGCCCTGCTTAAGCAGATGACAATCGGCTAGATGCATCTACATTTAGAGGCTTGTTATGCTCCGCCTCTAAAATTTAAGGTTCAGTCTAACTATCAAAACCTATGATCCCTTATGGATCTCCAGACGCCCTTGGCTAAAATTTCAGCAGTCTGTGTTTTGTTGTCCACCTATTCGAGAACCACTAATATCAAATACGAGAATCAAACTTCAGCCGAGCTGCAATCCATTGCTACGTGGGACGTTGACCTTCCTCATCTACAATCTCCTTGGCCCTCGGTTACCCTTCCCATCGCCTGATTCTCGATGACCTTCTGAAGGTGCGTCCCTCTGGAACTGTCAAAGGTTACTTCTCTTACAGTTGGTGTATATAAAAATTGGTATTAAGATATTGTGCAGGTTCTGTATTTCACTATCAATTCACTGTTGTGATACTGGTGGTTTCTATGGTGCGATGAATCCACAATGGGACTTTCCTTAATTTTCTACTAAATTTAACTTTCTTAGATTGTTATCTAAAAGCGTTGTTATTCCATTTATCTCAATCATTGTAAAAACTAATCAGTTTCTGGGTTATATATAGATTCTTTGCTGAGACTAATACTGGTTTTGTATTTTATCTATGCATCGCATCCTGAGCCTGCGAGTCCCTGCTCCCTGGCCTGCTTCTCCATTTCTGGCGAATGACGACACCCCTGCATTCCTTGATCTGGTGCTGCAACGATGACTGCTCGACGTACCTATTGCTGAACTGAAAGTGATGGGTGGACCTCCTCTGCGTTTCCATGACACTTCTGACTTAAATCAATCAATATGTCAGCAGTAGAATGAATGTAAAATTTTTGATTATAGATGTTTAAAGAAAAAAATTATTGCCAGGTAGAAGCCTCAAAATTTAGGATGTTCTAAAGTGTATTATAGTATGCGATAGAGCTCAAATTTGGTTCTTAAGCTCAATTACGCCAATGAAGCATCGGACATATGGCCGTTGAGGTTGTTCTTGATACTTAGATGGAAAACTTTGAATAAATGGATGTTCTGAACTCGTATAGTATGCCAAATGGGGAAACATTATGGCAGTTAATCTCGTTCTTAGTCCTGTTGTTGGAAGCTTTGAATTAATGGATGTTACTTAAGCTTGTTTTAAATAGTATACCAAATGCAATAAGGTTTATAGCCGTTAAGCTCGTTCTTAGTATTTGATGGAAGCTACGATTAATGGATGGTACTTGAGCATGTCATAGCATGCTTCTGGAAGCTTGGATTGGATGGTAGGTAGTGTCTTCATACGGGATGTTCTTGGCGGTTCAAATTATAGTTCCTTACAGCGTTTTGCGGATGTGGGCTTATGTTCTAAAAATCAGGTATGAGTGATTCTTATGTTGGCTCCCTGCTTTGTTTTGTTTTGTTTTTCTTTTGTTTGGCTCTCTCTTTGCAGATAGTATGTTCCCCCAGTGGTTTCACGAACTGGGGCGGCCCAACGGTTTAAGGTGCCGGGTCACACATAGCAGTTCCATCAGATAGTGTGTCCCCTTCGTGGCGCTGTACTCAAACGGGGGCGGCCCAACGGTCAAAGGTGCCGGGTCACACATAGCAGATCCAATAGATAGTATGTCCCCTTCGTGGCACTGTACTCGAATAAAAGAAATGAAAAGAAAGGGGCGGCCCAACGGTCAAAGGTGCCGGGTCACACATAGCAGTCTTACTTGGAAATGGAATGAAATGAAATGAAAATGGAATGCCGCCAAAGCACACCTCATCTTATGACACACTGATTATACATTTACATTCTTTCTTCTTGATGATCTTTGGTTTTTGGGGGTTTTTACCCTAAAGTTTATGGAAATTATCTCATGGAATTGTACGGAGCTTTATGCCAATCAAAGTTTGTGAATGCAACTAAGATGTAAATTAAGTATGTGAAAATAAATGTATTCTACTGCAAGAGTTTTGTCTGACTGAAATTAGCGAACGAGTTCGCCTTTCAGGCAGCCAAAACTCTGCAGTCTCTCCCCCCCCTAGGGCGGTAGGTAATTAACTCACCTGTTCAGAGTCCTATTTCAGTCCAGGTGTGCAGCGTTCATTCTCTTTCTTACCGCAGCGCTGCATTCGTCGCCCCACCCTCCTCCCCGGCTTCCACCTGTGGGCTCCGTTCGGGGTTTCTTATCCTAAAGTTTATGGAAGTTATCTCATGGAATTGTACGGAGCCTTATGCCAATCAAAGTTTGTGAATGCCAACTAAGATGTAAATTAAGTATGTGAAAATAAATTTATTCTACTGCAAGAGTTTTGTCTGACTGAAATGTTGATTTTATGGATCAGATGGTTTTTCTGTGACAAACCTCAGCATGATAAAGTCAAGCCCCACCAGAGACAATAATGACCAGCGGCCTGTTCCTTCGAATGTCGTGTGGATTTTATCAGCGATGCCTCCATCTGTTGAAAGATTTTTTATTTTATTTTAATAAAATATTAATAAAACATGGTGTATCTTAAAGAATCCATCTTTACATTTAATATTTTTTCCTGTTCAACTTTCTCACTCTCTCTAAAGTAATCAATCAGGTCACCACAATTTGTCAAATTCCACAGTCCTTTTCTCAAAACATTTATGAAAAAAACATTTATCCACAATGCTGTTGATTTTATTACACTCTAGTTTTCTTTTTTTATTATCATTTACATTGGATGATGATGATTTAAAGCCTAGCTGGAAGGCTGGCCCTCACACATATTCACCTCGCCACATCTGCCCCCCCTAGCCAAACATTTGGACACCCCTGATTAAAGCAATTACACGTCAGATCAAGAGCGCCGCCCCTGCAGCCCTTTGGATGTGGAGGAAGATTCCTCTTGAGGAGACAAACCGAGCATGAAGCACATCTGCCACATTGGTCTCTCGTCACATCTCAGGGGGGAGGAGAAGGGCCCCCCCTCTGGTCCCCTGGGGGCATCACAGCTGCAGACACCTGTCTGCTGCCGAGCCACTCTGTGTCCCACTGAACTGCAGTCAGGCTGATTGCATAAAGCACGCGGTGAGTCCCACAGCAGGATGCCTGAGACTCCTGCAGTCACTTTGAGCTGCAGTTTTGCCTTTCCCATTCCTCTACACCCCCCTCACACACGCACACACCCATCTGGAGCTACTCCTCCTCAGTGTCTGTGCTGTGTTCCCCACAGACATGTGTACACTGGACTGATCTCCTCTGACATCACCATGTGCTTCTGAGCACCAAAAATCAAGCCTGAAGTGGGACTGCCATTTTGACCTCAACACTATTCTAATAATGGGGGGGTGGGGGGTGTCACCAGGAAAAAGTAGTCAGAGATTTTTGTTGAGTCCAACCAACACTGAAAACTAAACAAATCTGAGCTACACATAAAATTAAAACAACAGATTAAAAAACTAAACATTCACCCAGAGTCTTTATGAAACACTAAGGGTGTGTCCAAATTAGAGGGCTGCATCCTTCAATGGTGGCAATGGGGCTATGTTGGCCGGGTCCGCCGTCGAGCGGGTAGGCCGGATGTTAACAGCTGTGAATTTGAACGAGTCTATTCATTCATTCATTCATCTTCTTCCGTTTATTCGCTTTCGGGGTCACGGGGCTGCCGGAGCCTATCCCGGCCATCTTCTGTCGCACGGCCACAATCACCCATTTACTCTCACCTAGGGGACAATTCAGTTGCCAATTGAAGCTGTTGCCTATGAAGCTGTTTTTGGACGGTGGGAGAAGCCGGAGACCCCGGATAGAACCCACGCATACATAGGGAGAACATGCAAACTCCCATCGATGTTCTGTTTCAGGTCCCCCAGCCGGGACTTGAACAGGGGACCTTCTTGCTGTGAGGCAAGAGCGCTAACCATTGCAGCCAAACCGTGCAGCCCAAATGAGTCTAGTGTTTAGATAATTCCAGTCGTTACATCGGCAAATGACCTGTCACCTAGCAACCGTGAGTCCAGAACAGAGAGCAGTAGTAAATTCAATTCAATTTTATGTGTATAGCCCAAAATCACAACAGTCGTCTCGATGGGCTTCGAAGTAAAACATGAACTCAAAAGGATCACGGATACAAAGAGTTCAATGGGAAAATACTAAAATGAACTAACAAACTGACTAAGCTATACTGGCATCCCTGCCCTTAGACCCCCCCTTCGCGAAGCGAAGTAGCAAACCAGGCATGGAGCTCAAAATATTCCTGGCTTATTTGATCCAACTTTTATTCTAGAGGTGTGATTATCTCCAACTCCGGGTGCCGCTTCACAGTCCGCCATTGTTGTCAGAAAATCGTTTGGTTCAGCCGCAATGCATCTTGGGATATGGACAGCATAGAAGGATACGCCAGACCAATCCTTGAAACTGGGAAAAAGCAGGCCGTATTCGTTGGCAACATTTGAAGGAGTCGTTGATAGGGATGGGTACCGTGCCCCGGTATTGTTCAAGCCCCGGGGCCACATTCTTCAAGACCGCAGTATCGTTAAGATCTGACCTGAACGGTTCTGCTATCGGTACTGGAGAAGTTACTTTTTCTTTTTTTTGTGTGTGTGTCCCACAAAATATAAGCGTTATCTGCCATATTTAACTCAAAAAGTCAGTCAATTTTCCGTTAATTAATGATTATATTAATTTCGGTATTCTCGTTGTAGAGGAGAGCTCTGTCTGTCTATTTGTGTGCACGGGGGGCGGGGCTGTTGTTCCGACAGCACGCGCCGCGCGCGCGCACACACAAGACAAGGCAGCGCACACACAGATCTCGTAGGGGACACGTGAGCGCCCTAGACTAAGAACACCCATTTCTGCATAAAATTAATTTCGTTTGCCTACCATGCTGTCACCTTGCTGCTACGATGACCGTATGTTACGCTGTTTGTGTAGAACACGCTGGGGCAGCGGGAGGGGGGGGGGGGATTGCACGCGGAGCAAACAACAAACAGGTAGAGAGGTGGGGCTTAGATTCACCGCTTATGCTTCCAGACCCGCGACAAACTATCAGCTGCTTCCTGATACTTAATAATACTTAATAACTAATGATAGTTGTCATCCGTAAAATTAATATAATTTATTGGGTTTACTGGATTTAAAGAAAAATAAATGGAGTTGGCAAAATAGAATGGAGTCTGCATCAAAGCGAATATGTTTCCATCATCTCACTCAATCCTAACTCTGGTGTTTGACAGACAGAAAAGTCTATTCAAGGTTGTGGAAAATGGACAAAAGATCAAAGGAAAGATCACACTTATGAAGAATGAAAATAATTAGAATAAATCATTAAATGAATATCCTGTCTGGAACATTCTCATGTATAAAGTAAAATGTTTTGTTAAAAAAAACAATGTTGTTGCATAATGAGGAAACAAAACACTTAATGTTCTTAATTTGTTATTTATTTATTTATTTTTCGTCCTCAAAAAGTATCGATAAGAGTACCGATAAGAGTACCGGATCGATAAGCAGTATCGATAAGAGTAGTAGTACCGTTAAAACCTTAACGATACCCATCCCTAGTCGTTGAAGTTGGACAGCACTTGTCGTAAGCAGCCAACAAATGCAGCCCAGGAAGAACGCAGCCCTCCAATTTGGACACAGTCTTAATATCATATCAGTTTTACAAGCCATAATACTTAACCTTAATGTTTCCTTTTAAAATCTGCCTCCACTGTTTATTAGAGGTACTGCAACATTTGGTTCTTCCTGGTGAGCTTCACATTCTGGGCTGGACAAGTCCCGTGTTTGTGTGCTCTGATCGGGGTCCTGCTTCCTGACAGGGTGCTCTCCCCACTTGAAGTGGGTTTTACAGAGTGACAGAGAGACTGGCACTAATTGAAATCAGCATTTGTGGCTGAGGGGAATGGTGACCACTGTCTTGGCGACAGACAGCCCACTCAGTCCCTAAGCAACAGATCTGCAGCTAATGAGAGAGAAACATGAGGCTCTTCTGCTGGTGGAGCATTTACTGCTTTCTGTCGGATTCTATCTTTCATTTTTCCGTCTTTAATCGAAAATGTGCTCTGCTCTGTCTTCCTCCTCTCAGTGTTTTGCTTGTTTTGTCGACCTGCTGGAACACTTTTCACACCAAACGTCAACCTTTTATTAAACAACTTTTTTTTACTGTGACAGTGACAGAAATGAAGCCCGTATTCATAATCCATCCTGTCACTTGTGGAAAATGAAAACTTCTGGCTGATTTCACTGATTAATAAATAAAAGCTGATTTGCCTTTTAGATATTTAAGAGTCTAAATAAACCACAATGACAGCTTTGTTTCTATAGAGTCCAATTACTTTGAAATTCTGTATTTTTGTGTATGGGTGGTTTTTGGGGGGAGGGGGTGCAGGAATCTGCTGCTTTGATTTTATTAAAGCTCAACGTACACCTTTTTCAGAAGGGATTTGCTTTGATTGGCAGATGGGTGGAGCCATCAAAATAGAACAATGTGTGAAAAACTAAACATGTTCCTTCTCCACAGCTGACTCCTGCTTTGGATTTTTAAAGAAAATATTGTTAAAGAACGTGCAGTGGCTGGTTAAGTGCAGACCTGGGACACAGGAAATCACAGTTTGATTCCCAGGGTGTGCAATGACCTTTATCCAGTGTGGGTCCTTGGGTAAAACCCTCCATACCGCTGCTTATGCATACACAAGCCACAAGGGGCACAAGTCTGGGTCTCCCTGTGCCGGTCCCCAGCCCGGATGAAATGCAGTGTTGTGTCAGGAAGGGTACCCAGTGGCTGTAAAGCGCTTTGGGCCTTCGAGAAAGGTAGAAAGCCATACAAATATACGCCATTTCCCACACAGTTTTATCAATCGTGAAATGTGTGCACATGTCTGAAAGCTTTGAACAAAATGTTTTTTTATCTTCAGGGATGGATTGACTGGAGCCCAGACAAAGCCCATGCAAAGTCCAAACAACAGTCTGAGTCCACGTCTGTGACTACATGCTGCTAACCTCGTCATTCGCTGACCAGTAATGGAATTAGACTTCCCTGGCATCCCTCAGCCCATATTTGAAAACGCGTGCATGCATGTTTAAGTCTCAGGAGGAAACTATTGATCAAACTATGAAGTTCGTTGTTTTTAAATGAAAACCAAACACCTGGTTTTTGTAACCAGGCAGGTACTGGAAATAGGCAAACCTGCTTCTCCTAAATGCCAAAAAATTAACTGTGCGGTTGTTTCTTTCCATCAGTAGGATTTTCACCTACAGATGTCCAGCTTTCTTTACAGCAGTTTCAAACATTTTGGTCCATACTTGTTGTGTAAAAAACCACACACCAAAAACAGACCCAAACACCATACAAAATAACATTCACCAATAGAGCAGAAACACATGCTTATAATTTCAGAGACATCGATGTTTTATGTTGTAAATGAGCCGCTATATAATAGCAGGGATGTCTATTTCCATTTGTGGTTAGTGAGTGAGAAGGTTAGCAGCGTATAGTTGCAGACGCACATATTCTTTACGTGGACTCAGCCTGTTGTTTGCATTTTGCATGGGCTTTGTCTGGGCGCCAGTCAAACCATCCCTGAAGACAAAAACCACATTGTCAAGCTCAAAATAGTCTTTCCCATTTGTGTATTTCAGCAGCCACCACATTGTATAATTTGCTTTCCAGTCCTGAGGGATATGTGCAAAACATTAGTTGTTTGGATGCATCCTGCAGTTGTATTGTTCTCCTCTTCATGTTGTTGTCTTGTTGCCCTTTACTGCAAAAACAACAAGAAATGTCTTTGTCAAAGGCAGTCCGCCGTCCTGTCACAGCGAAGAAAGAAGATGATAGAACATTAACAAATTCATGAAACATATATCTAAAAAAATCAACCCGACAAAAGTGAATGAATATTCATTTACGCTTGTTGGCCCCTGCTCAATCCACTTTTGGTTCAGCTCTTGCAGGAAAAATGGCTTTGAAGTGTTCTCTTGCACGTGCTCTTGCACGCTCAGGTTAATGCTGGGCGGGTGAAGGTGTTGGGGTGGTCGTGGCCCCTTTCAAAGTGCAGTTCTGAGGCTTCTATTTGTAACAGATTCAACATGAATGAACACAGAGGGAGCGAGCTAAGATCTGAAGGATGCTGCAGAGACGAACCAGGCTGCAACCATGTTCTGTTATAAAATGTTGAAGGTATTGATTCTGTTCTGTTGGGTTTTTTTTTTTCACACACCATGCTTTCAACTGCAGAGGAGCTTTTCACAAACGGAAAAATAGTCAGTTCTTTATTTAGCGTTTATATTGATTCAAAGTAAACAAGAGAATTCAGTGTGTGTGTGCCAGTAATGATCAGAGATATCTGAAATATGATCTTAAAGACAATTAATTATCTAACAATCAAACACATTTTAAGACGAATTAATGTGAGTCAACCAATGTCATAATCATTTGGTGTTTTTATCTGTCAGGTGACCCAAATCTTCAACCCATACAGTTAAAACATGACGTGCACTCGCTGAAAACCTCTAAGAGTCTGACACAGCGCAACACGTCAGTTATCAAGTTAAGAACAAAATGACAGGATTTCACCCACACCTCAAACTACCTGACTGTCTAAAATGAAAGGACAAAAAAAATTCTGACATTTAAAGCATTTATCTAAAGAAATCAATTGGCTACGTTTATTGTTGTAAATTTTGACTTAATAGCGTGTTAAAATGTGTGTCCTTCTGAAATCAATCACCAGTGTTTATTTGAGAAACTGCAACTTTTGACACTTCCAGGCTGATCGTAAAGACTAACAACTAGGGGTGTAACAATTCATTTTATCAACGATTCGACTCATATCATCATTTGTAAATACCGATTGGATTCATAGTCAATTTTGGTTCATTTTGAAGGTTTCGATTCAATGATTTAAAATGGATCCAAGAAACAAGAATCGATGTCAAATCCGATCACATTTTAGTAAAGTTCAGCCCACTGTTGTTTTTCCAGAACTAAATATCACATTATTTGAACATTCTACTACACTGTATGGTCACAGGTCTTTGATAAATTCAACGTGTTTCCACACATTGGACTGGACGATGGACTGACCATTTTTTACTGCATCTCATGTGTGTTGTCCGCTGTGATAGTCGTTTTTACGTTATTGTAAAATAAATCGATCGTACCTCGATCCAAATAATATTTCCCAAGATCGATTATGATGAATTTATTTCCTTTTGAAATGATTTTCTAATGGTTTAGGTCGATTTGATTAACAACTTGCCTCAAACAGAACGATCTGGTGGGATAAATCGATTTTTTTGATTATTCATTGCACCCCTACTAACAATGTTTAGAACAGCAATTAGTGTAGCTTTTTTCCGTGTTTTTACACAGTGTGTATTGCCATCCATCTGCTGGTTGTGTGAATGCAACCATTAAGCCAGATCAAAGAAAGGGACCTGAAGAACCAGGGGGGAAAAAATGATACGGCCTTTTAGGATTCTGAACATGACAAAAAAAATAATAATAATAAATAAATAATAAGAAAAAAAACATTTAAATTGGGTGGTTAATATGGAGCCGGACATGTATCGGGCATATTTGGGGGGGAAAAAAACATTGTTTCCTATAATAATAAGCATTTTGTGCTCATGAGTCAGCATTTTCGTGTGCACATATGAGTATGTTATGTGCACAATTTGTATCTTGTGCGCACCAGACGACTTTTTGTGCACACTAGTGTCCTATGAGCATTAATTAGCACCAAACACACAATTGTGCGCTCAAGATAAAAAAAATATTGCGCAGAAGTTAGTAATTTGTGTGTAAAAGATTGCATTTTGAGCACACAAATTAGCATATTGTGTAAAAATTCGAGCTTTTAACAACAGCAGCTGTATCAGGAACGTCATCCTCCTTTCTGCTCTTTGACCGCACGGTGGCACTGTGTCTCTCCTTCTCGGCGCTCCTCCTCGCCTCCGCCACCGTAAAAGCCCAGCTTTCCTCCTCCTCCTCCTCCTTTACCTCCTCTGCCTCCCTCTGCTTCCACTTCTCCGCCGTGGAGCTGCGCAGAGCCTCCGCCGCTCCTCCAGCTCCGCGCAGTCTGAAGATGGTCGGCGGCTCGTGTGCGCGCAGGCTGGCCCGCCGGTCCCGGTCCGCGTTGATCGCGGCGCTCACGGTGCTGCTGGTGCAGACCCTGATCGTGTGGAACTTCAGCACTCTGGACTCCGGGGAAGAGAGCGCGGGCTCCAGCGTGCGGGGGAAGAGGGACCGGGTCGCGGGCAACAAAGCCGCTGGCAGCGACTATTTCCAGCGCGCAGTCCGGCAGCCGCCGGGCCAACATCTTCCTTCTCCGGGGAGGGGGGCGTCTCGACACAAACAGCAGCCGGTAAGACCCCCGCGCCGCCGATGCGATCGTGTCATAGATGATGGGAAGCAGCTGGGATGGAGCGGCTCAGAACATCCCTGTCTGTGGGAGACAAGCGCCCGGCGGGGCCTCCGAGCGAAGATGCCCTCTCTGGGAGGCGAAAATGATGGGATGCAGCCGCGTCTGCCGCTCCGGCGCAGGGAGTCCAGCATCCTCACTGCGCCGTTTGAAAGAACGGGCACCGATCCCGACGCAAATTGCCCAAGCTGAGCGTGAAATGTGGACTGGGTTCAGTCCAGGGCGCAGAGGTGTCAGGGAGGGGGTGGAGGGGGGTGTCTGCCTGGAGAGCAGAGGGGCTGCGTGGGGTTAGAACCCGAGCCTGTCACGTGCAGGTCAACAGCATCTGCGCGTCTCAGCGCATAATCTGATGAGCAGAGGGATGCTGAGGAGGGTGAACACAGGCCGCTGATGGATGAACACATCTCCATTCAGAGCAGATCAACCGCTTCTGCAGAAATCCAAACTTTCATTCTCTTTGGTCTCTTGGTCATTTTTAAATTATTTATTTATGTATTTATTTTGCTGCCTTAGATAAGTTGGACACAGTTGGAGGGCATGCAGCAGTTTGTCTTCATGGAGCAGAGTGATGGAGATGTGGCTGTGATGGAAGTTCTGGAAGTTCACCTTCACCTGCAGGTCAACAGCATCTGTGCAGAACAAAGTCACACCAAGGGCGGTTTGCACTGAAGTCACTTGTTTGTTTAGGTCTGCTTTTGATAGATCAACCTGTGCTTCTGTGGAAGGAACATTTCTGCTCATTAGTGTGCTGCTACTGTGTGTTGCCTGGAATGACTTTATCGTACATAAATTGCACAACAGGAAGCCATACATTGTTCATGTCAAAAGCTTTTCATGCAGCCTCAGGAGCAATTTGTCCAAATGTATTTCACCATAAATTGCTATGAGGATCCGTGCTTTGCTAGAAGCCTTCATGGAGCGCCTTAGGGCTCTGCTCGCAGCCCGTATGACAGTCAGTCAACCAGCCAGCCTGCTCGTCTGCTGCCTGCCTGTCAGACTGTCGACTCACTGTGCAGCTCTGCTGCACCCAAACTCTGCAAACTCATCTCATAGCCGCCGGCCACATTCCCACCACCACTACTCAATCAGTGGATTTTTTTCGTTTTCTCCTTCCTTATGGGCATTGAGTGTGTGTGTGTGTGTGTGTGTGTGGGTGTGTATAACTTGACAAGGCAGCCTTGTCCAGCCTGAGGGTGACGCATAACTGATGCTGCACAAGGTCACCAGTCTGACAGGGCGAGAGGAGCTTTGATCCAGAATAGACTGAGGCAGGAGCGACAGGAGTAGAACCTGTGTGTGTGATAACCCGTGGTGGACAGGGGGGTTCTGGTTTGGATGTGTCCCCCAGCAGGGAGCAGCTCCAGCTGTCATTGCTGCTGGTCTCCTGTTGTTTCCCTGCATGACTGCAGAGGTTTGAGTCTCCACACTTTGACCACCTGTTGGACTTTGATCAGACATTTCTTCATCTCTTCTTTCACATCGGTTTGTGAAAAGAGCTGCTGCAGCAAAGGCTCCTGCAGGCTCTTGTCGTTGTGTTGGTGCAGGAACGTGTGGCGTGCAGCCTGTGAGTCTCACATCTGGTCTTCAGCTTTCTCTCCAGCATGAGCCTCCTGTGCCCGGCGGATGCTGTAAAGACTTTCCCCTTAATAATGGTTGCTCATGCAACATTACCCCAGACTGTCCACGTTTTCCATTCCACAGGTTTTCCAAACAGCTGCTTTTCTAACCGCTCTGTGATGTGGGCATCATGATGACTGATCAGCCTATTGCTGAATACTTTGTTTGCAGCGCTTGCCTTTTTTTATTTACAGTAAATCTCGTTTTTTCAGAGTAAAAACAGATCTAACAGTAATACAGAACCAGAGTTGGCATTTGCAGAAAAATGACCAGTTTCCAACAATGAGCTGGACGCGTGCTTTGTACCTCGCCCTCGTCGAATGATCTAAAACAGTTTTTCTCTTCAAAGATATTTGCTTCATCCCTTCAGTTGAGTCTTAGCAACTGGACTCAAGATCTTCTACGTTTCGCCGCTCACCCAAGTGGCTTCATCCGTCTGAGTGGTGCAGGATGCGGTCCACATTTGCATCCTCCAGGTGGGTCCACCCATTCCTGCACATGGATGGATCATTTAAGCGAAACAGAGAAGAGAAGCCAGAGTAAAACTCATCTCCTCTTGCAATGAGGAGGAGAACATTCAGCTACCTTTACAGTTTATGTTACTTTTGCATCGCTGTGAAAAAAAAATATGTTGACATACTGATTTTTTCTGCTGTGAAGGTAAATATCTAACTAAAAAAATAATTGTTTTGTAAACTGGCATATTTAAAATGTAGTCCAACTTTTGAGTCTGAGTAAAGCTATTTTTTCTATTTTTTTAAATGGGGCTTTCTTTTCTCACGTTTTTCTGCTGAAGTGGATCTTGAATGGAGAGCATTTTTACAGTGTTTTTAGACTCTCGTTGAGTCATTTACTTCCTCGTCCTGGGTTTTTTAAGTGTTTTCAGCTGAGGTTTAAGGGTTGAGGTTTGGGTTAGGGGGAAGGGTTAGCGGGTTAGGGTTAGAGGGTGGGGGGATTGAAAATTTGTTAGCTGACGTTGTAAAGAGCTGATTCGACAATTAGTCAGGGGGTGTCAAAATCAATATACAGCCGTCTTGAATAAGCATTTTTCAGACAAATTTTAAACAATATAAATATGAAAAAATACCCAAAACAAACGTCCCTCTAACCCTCCGTGGGTGGTGTATATATATACATATAATATATATATATATATATATATATATATATATATATATATATATATATATATATATATATATATATATATAATACATGTCATTAAGTGTTGAGAATTGAGAATTTGCAAATGAATGAAGTTGAACTGGGACTGGAGATTGCCAAGCATAACTTAATTTTTTTATTTTTATGTTCTCCCTTTTAATCTAAAGCTTTCACAAAGTAATTTCTGAAGACATCTTTTCCCACTTGACCACAATGGGCAAAAAAATAATTGTCAGTAGCAGCAAAAAAGGCAAAAATGAAGTTGACATTACAGCAGTTTGTGATTCACAGCAGGGGAAACTTAAAACCGTAATGGACAAATCTTACAAGGTAGTTTTTAGTCTTGAGGTTGAGTCACTTTAAGTCCAGATTCCAAGGCTCCAGAAAAATATCCAGAAAATATCTCCTGGATAAATGAGGATGTTCACTGACTTAGTTCAGTGACTTAGTTTATACCTAAACAACAGCATGAAACATTAAATGTAGGGAAAATCTGTTGCATTTGATGTCTAAAGCTATTTCCAGAGCTTTTCTTTGCTCACTTTTAACCGATAACATTTTCTACTGGCCAAGAAAAATAAAAATAAAAAAGATACCCACATTAAAGCTGAGTTTACTGCTCTGCTGGGCGCTCACTTTTCTGAGATACTCGGTGTCTCATCTTGGATCAAAGTTCATTCATGCTCGGTGCCAGACTTTAAGGCTCAGGGTTGAATGGGTTCATTGGCAAGATGACTTCTGTGTGATTATTTGTAAATCTTCATTAAGGTTTTTTTGACAGGTTTTCCGTGCCCAAGTGCATTGTGGGGTTTGTGTAGATAAGGCATTTGGAGGCCTGCTTTAATAGTGAACAGATATCATCATGGGGGCAAAACATAATAACATTGTGGACCTGTGTTTTGGGTGTTTTGGATAAGGCTTATGCTGCATGTATGAAGGCGTACACGCAGTTTCATGAACAGTCAGTCAGTTAGTCGATGGTATTCACACTGGACAAGCAGGGAGCATCAGGGTGGGGTTTCTCCTTCTTTTCTTTTTTTTTTTTAACTGTTTACTAGCACTTGTCCACCAACAGTGGGATGAAGCTTGATGTAAAAAGTTAAAGCAGTGCAAATCCTGCAATTCTTGCTCCAGACTTTTGGTTTTCACAGCCCTGTTCGTATAAATGTGAGTCTTGGTGTCATATTAAATATTTACAAGGGTTGATACCTCCCAATGTTATGAAAAGGACGCTACACACATCACTGCCAAATCTGAGCCCCTGATTGGTCCCAGTTCAGCATTTTAGCAGCCAAGAAGTTCAACCGGTTGAACTTAAAGCGCGTGTTCTGTATGTAGAGCCTGAGACTGGACTTCAAAACTAGCTTTGTGTGAATGCAAGTGTTCTGGACACATAAATGGCAAGCAAAAGGTATCATAAATCGGCAGCATAAAGAACTGCTTCTCTGATGGCCATAGCATCACGCCACTTTTCCTGGTGATTTATGATACCTTTCGCTTTTCATAGAGACAACCAAAGTTTGGGTTGATGTGCATTGACTTAACAAAAAAACTGGTTGCCCCTGATGGGCGAATCGCCTTCGGTGAGCTTAAGGCTTAGGGTTTAAATTCCCTTTTAAATTAAAACCTTGTGTCTTTGCTTATGTGGTGGCAGTGAGTTTTATGATTTAAGCATGAATGGTTTTCGGATTTTTTAATATTTTATTGTTTTCCACCAAATGAAAAAAAAGATGTTAAATTGTCCTGGTGATCATTTGTCTTAACAATGAAGGAATATTCAGAAATATGAACTTAAAAAAAACAACTTTGAAGTTTTTTTAATCTACTTTGAATTCAAATATGTCGCTTAAGACAGTTTCAGTAGGTTTTTTACGTCCTGCTTGGCCTTCTTTGTCTTTACATTTCCCACCTTCCCTATGCCTCACATTCCAGCTGTTTTGCTGCGGCTTATATTCACACACGGGCCTCTGTTACTGCTAGTTTTTGTGTTTCATCAAAGCCACCTTTGCATTGGTAATTGGCAGTCAAATTGTCTCTCCCCAAAATAAATAGTCTCCGAGTGTGAGCTATTCCACTTTAAACAGACATTTGAGCGAGAATAATTATAGGCCAGAGACGCCCCGAAGATGCATCGCGTGATTTCCGATTCAAATGGGCCGATCTTCCACAAATAAAGGCTTATTCTGTGGAAGCTGTGATGAAGGTAAAAATAAAGTGCAGCCTACCCATCTGTGCATTCAGTGGATCTGCACACGCAGAGCCTCCTTTTCAAGTGTCATTAGTCAGAAAGAGGTGGGAACATATCCTGATCTGAAAGGGGAAGTGTTCACCTGAGACTTGAAAGGGACTGGAGACGCTTTGATGTTGAGGAGCAGTTTGTATTCATCGCGCCGCACTTCTTCCTGCAGCTCAAAAGCACTGCATCAGCATCAGGATGCAACCCTGTCATGTTAGTGTACGTCACCGGGCTGATCCCATAAGGCGCGTGGTTTGATGTCAGTGTGGAGTCCTAAATTACTGCAGCGACTGAAAGACACAGGAAGGCTTCTGGGACGAAGCCACGTTCTTCATCACAAACTCTTTTTGGACAGATTTTTATTGGTGTCTGTGTTCCAACAAAAAGCAGAAATCTACTCAATACTAAACAGAAACTGAGGAAATATGGACTAATTAAGAACATGTTTTCATCAAATAATATGTCATGATCTTGATGATTATATTTCTTCTCATGAGACTGAAGTACAGTCATTGATATTCACAAAACTAAGTATTAAAGTTGATGAACAAATATACCTACATGAAAGTTTCAGTGTTGGCACGCTTCGTTCGGTTATACGCAGCAGGAACGTTTGTTTCCAGCTCCACGATTCTTGTCGGATCAGGTCTGAGATCCTGGGATTTCCGGGTTTTGCCTTCAGCTGCTCTTCATGTTGTCTGTAGTTTTGGTTTCCATGGCAGCAGAAGCGCAGCAGCACAAAGCTTGCATGGGAAACACAGGTGCTCGGCGGTCGGCAGGCATCTGCAGTGCTGCATGCCTGCCATCTGTTCAGCCCAGAAGTCTTCTCTTTCTGGGGAGCTGGATGTTCACCCACAACATCAGAAGCTACACCTGCATGCAGAAACCATGCAGACAGACGCGCTCAGCCGGGTCAATTATATTGACTCTTCGTCAGGAGAGGAGAGAGCAGCAAGTTGCATTACCATATTATACTTAATGGATAACAGCAGTTTGGAGCAAAGTAAGTAGTGAGGGTTCAATTTGTAGCTCCACATTGGTCGTCATGAAAACCAGGAAACGTTAGGGATAAATACCCCTTTATAAAAAAAAAATAGAACTTTAATTTAGTTTCTATTGTGGCTCAGAGTCTGCGCTTGTGCATGGATCAGGACAGTAGCCTTTTGGATCATATTTTTAAGGTTTTGTCCTTCCCTCTCTGTCTTTCTGTCCCGTTCTAGATTTACCTTGACTGCAATATGCCAACCACTGCACTCAAACCAAACCCTACTCTGATTATGTAGATTACCCACGCTTTACGGCTGAAGAATTATGCAGATTTCCTTTTAGAGTTTACAGAGCAGAATCTTTCCCTTAACTGTTGAAGCATAGCTGTTTTAAAAGCTACATTTTCTGGAAAAAAATAAAATAAAATTTAAGGCGGGGATGTTGGACATTTGGTCTCTGTCCTACAGGACAAGAGCAAGGCCATTTTTGTTTCAAAGGCCCAAATACGGAGTTATGGTTGCTTGTTTGTGATTCCCCGTTCTTTAATTCCTCTTACTTACTGCACAGGAAGTCCTTGCTAAGTCACAGATTGTTATCAGTGCTATTTGTGCAAATTGTACGTAGTTGCTGTGCAACACGGCCCTCAGGTGAAGCACTGTTAACCTGAACAGACAGACGGTAGAAGAACATCTCAATTTTAATATCTAAACTTATTTTGGGCCAGTAATCATTCCATTCATTTTTTATTGGTTTGAATTAAAAGAGAAAGCTGCTGTTTAAACTTCAGTCTACATGTTGGCAGTTTAGTCTCCAATTTTGACTTTTTATCTAAAAAGAGAAACAGAACAGCAGCCAAATGAGAACAGGTTTGCTGGCATTAAGCCACATTACATTTTTCTAGTAAGTTATTTTTAAACACACACACACTCAGGCGCTGGCGTCCAGGGTCCTAAAAACCTCATTTCAACCAATTAATCATATTCTTTGCCTATTTGGTTCCCAGTTCCCCTGTGAGGCCCAGAACACATGTTTAGCTGTATTCTGTTGTCTGTAATTACACTCATCCCCACTCCCCTCGCTCTGCTGCCCTGCTTCCTCATGTCAGTCTTTTCAGCTGTCAGGATGCCCCCCACCCCCACACACAATGCTTCAAATCAAACCAGCATCAAACTGGTTTCATCACTGAAAGGGGCCAAATGATGAGGAAGAATATCCCATTTTCACTGCCTGAATAAACATTCAAGGGGGAAACTATGGAAATTCGGTTAGATAAAAGTCTACACATGTAATTTGGTGTGTAAAAAAATTTCTTTGGGATGTTCTGAGCAGATCATGTCACTGACTCGTCACCCGACAACCCATAATTCACTCTGTCTCTTGATGTTGTCAGTCTTGGTCCTGTAGAAGGTCAGGCTCATTCAGATCACATGTCAGCCAGCTGAAGCATGAAGTGCGTCAAAAGTAAGGTCTCCGTATCGCCGCATCATTCCTAAGGATTTCTTAGCTCAAAGTGTGGGAACAGTCTGGAACAGAACTCAGGGATTCAGGACAAACTTGCAGAGGAGCCGAGCTGGTTTTAAAACAGTTGCAACCAAAACTGGCAGTAAAAGAAGTCGGAAAGCTCAAATTGATATGGTGCTAAAGAAAAACCCAACTAACGACCCTGAAAACGACAAATTCCAACAGGCTAACATGTTCAGAAGAAAGGAAGCTGAAAATATCTCGAATGTTTGCCTTTTGAAACATGGCGTAAAGAACCATCAGATCCATGATGGAGTCATGTTTTAGAGAATCAGTGACATGTCATGTTCGTTAAGTAACCGGGACACTGAAACAATGCAGAAAGCCCTACTAAAAAGAGATGATACTGAGACACTGTAGGAATAAAGGAGCTCTTCTAGTTGATGAACTTCATGAAAAAGCAAATATTTTTTACTTCTATGATTGTCGTGTGTTTGTGCTGTTTTACCCTGTTTCTGTCTCTTGTAACTCCTTTTATTGTAAGGTATTGCCTTAGAATAAGATTTTTCCTCTTAATCTGTCTTGCCTCGATAAATAAAGGTGGAGTTAATCAAATAAATGAAAGAAAAGCTGCAGAACAGCAGGACAAAAGCAGACAGTAAAAATGATGCTGGAGTCTACTCCATACCGTCCCCATCAATGACTGCAGCTTCAAGCGTAGAGCAGCCTTGTCCACAGTTTTGAGTCAGAATCTCTAATAATAGCGTTCAGGGTGAGTGACTCCTGGTCTTTTAGTGTGGAAAAAGTTGGACCCATCTTTCCTCCGTTCAGCCTCTGGAAGTGTCTGCCTTTTCTTTCTGCCCAGCATGACGCCTCGTCTGTGGCTCTGGAAACTCTGTCAGGTCTGTTCAGGCGCAGCTCGTCATTACCACCAATCAGTGCTGCATCGTTCTTCACAGTGCCCCCCTTCAGGCACACAAACTTGCACAACACCCTCACATATTTTCCTGCAGATGGTTTAATTCCCCAACACATTATTAACGCCTCATCCAGATGAATGGAGCTATATAATACCTTGCGATGCCCATAATCCCACAGGTAAGAGGCTTAGCAGACAGCCTTCAGAGACTCAGAAACAGAGGGGTAGATAGCTGGTTATAGCCGGCGCCGGGTTTGAGCCTTAATTAGTTTTCTGGAGTCAGGTATCCATGTTGATATTAGGAGTGAGGCTGAAAGGCCACACACAGACGCAAATCACTTGGTCGAACCAGACTGTCAACATATGGGGGGGTTATCAGGCCGAACTGTGAACTCCTGTGCACGTCCATGCTTTCAGGGTAATCCCTTTAAAAAAAAGACCCCCTGTTTTTATAAAAGTACATGAGCAGCAGCTACTGTGAAAAAGTGATCTTGAATTATTGAACGATTCACATCAAACTGCCCTGAAAGTACAAAAACTCTGTTTCCCTGTTGTGTTTTCATTTTAACTTTCAGCTTTTGACTTAACAGTTCTTCATGTAACCTGAACTGAACGCAGGGAGAGAAACGTCCAGAACAAAACCAGACTCAGGAAAGGCGGCTATCGACCTCTCAGGGTCAGAGAAGGCAAAATAGAGACAGACAGACATCATAAAACACAAGATCACCTACTGAAAGGGGGAGCAGATACAGGGCTGTAAAAACAACCATGACTGCATTCAGGGGAGAAAAGGAGCAGACGGGTCTACACATGAGGATGTCATTGTAGAACGTCTCCCTGCAGTCTGGGTACTGTACCATGGTACAGCGTCACACAGGTTAACCTAGAAAATAGTTATTTTAATAAAAATAAAGTTTATGTGAAACAGGTAGGTTCTAGATTCTGTGGAAGGACAAAAACAACTAGGAACAAAAAGACTAGGTTTTTCAAATTCACTACATAATGCTTACGTCCAAAAACGTGTTCATAAAGTTGATGCTCCTGACGCATGTGGGAGGAGCTACCTCGAAAAGTTTTAAGCCCCATCGCTACATGGGAGCATTGACTGTAGCCTAAATCTTAGTTACAATGCAAATGAGACACCGATGATGTTGAGAGATACTTTATGGAGGGATCTGATTGGTCAGTTTATAACTTGAAAAACGTGCAGTAAAGAAAGGAAAATCCTACAAAAAATACATAGAATTACCAAGAACATGTTAAAAACAAGCAGTACAGCCAGAATGGTGACTGTGAGCCATGCTGCAGCTCCTGTTGCTGGCATTGCCCAAACACTGCCACGTTGCATCTCCCAGCCTCCCAGGTGTGGTGTGGTGCGTCTCTTTTGAGTCCTGCTGTTCTTTCTGTTCAGTCTTAAGTCCAACCCACCCTGACCACACACACCTGGGACTGATTAACAGGCTGGCATGTGCCATTCGAGGGCCCTCGAGGTCACAGTTAAAACCACCAGGGTGAAACAAAAACAAACAGTTCGGCCCCTACACACAGGTACAATAAGAAAAATCATGCAGTGCCATTTAAGTCTGGCTTTGAGCTCTGAACTGGTTCCACCAGAAAAAAGCCTGATAGCTGTATGCTTGGCTCCTCGTTCTAGTTTGGTAAATTGTCTAAATGACCAGGAACACAACAGACTGGGAATGAAGTGCTCTGTTTGGAAAAAGCCATGAGGTGTCTGTGTCATTATTGCTAAACTGACACATACCAATATTTATCCAGCTGTGTTTGTTTATATTCATTTTGAATCATTTTATTTTAGATTTTCATTTAGTGGAGGGATTTTTCTTTAGATTTTTCCATGTTTCTGAGTGACAGCACACGTTTTAATGGAGCATGAATATGTTCTGTCATGATGTTTATTTACTGCCAGTAATTCCATCACTGCAGTCGGGAAACATTGTCTTCTTTTGGTGTCGGGGAATTTCCTGCAGTTTGTGAAATCCAGTGTTTTGATCTCATGCAGGCCTAAAATGAAGCTGGAGCTTCTCAATAATCTCCAATCTTCATGTTCCACCTTTTTCATGGAGTAAATGCCATCATATATCTGACGTTTTTGTACAAGAGGCATGAAGCAGTTACCTCTGGTGTTGGCTGTGAGTCAGGGATGTGGGGTGTGATGAGTCTTGGTGGCTGCCTGAAGTGGTGGTAAAAACACATCCTGGAATTGCTGATTTTTCTGCCTTGATCACAGTGTGAATGCATATCTAACATCTTTGATGTATCCCCTGCAGCCCTCAGCACGAAGAGCCGTCTGTGAAGGATCATTAGACAGTGTGCTGATCTTTCAGCCATAATGGTCACATCTCATGGAAGAAAAGCTTGACTGCTCGCTGCAGTCCTGCCTCAGCGCTGCTCCACTGACATGCGCGCCGCTGATTTCTGCGTAAAATGCAAATGCACTTAAACGTGTCATCACACCCACAAAAGCTAATGACACCCAGCACCATGAGCGCTTCCTCCCAGTGCAGATCTTACATTAATCTCTGTGTTTTGTATTATTCTGAGCAGCTGGGGAGGGGGAGAAATGGGTACATGGATGCTGGAGCCACAGGGTAAAGACACGTCGGCTCAGAGGAGATAAGGCCGATCCGGCCTGTCAGGGAAAGCTTTTGTCCTTCCAGTACTGTTGAGCAAAGTGGGGGGGGGGGGGCTGACAGCAGCACTTTGCTTCCTCTTCCTCCTCCTCAGTTTCTCTTCATCTCACTTCATGCCAGCATCCTGAAAACCTTGTCTCTGTGATGAGTCGAGAAAATGAGACGAGAAAGTGGAAAGAAGACGACGAAGAAATAAAAATCCAGCAGGTTTCTAACGTTTCAAAGCTTTTTCCTTCACGACTAAATGTGTGATTTAAGACAAAGAGTGCCGTCTAATGGAATAATCCTCATTCTCTGTTTCCATTAAAAACTTTATGTGAATCAGCTGGTGCAGTTAATTACTTTGATAGATCCATTCTTCCTGCATCGATAATCTTTAATTGCATCTGGATTAAATTCCTCAATGACAGTAGCCTTGAAGCACGGCTGAAGTGGAGGAGTGTTTTTGAGTGATGAAGATGTACGCTGTGATCATGTGTCTGTGGCCCTGTGGCCCCTACTATCGCTAAAATGGACACTGTGCTCTTTCCTCTCCCTGGAAATATTTCAGAACCATTTGAAACTGGTTTGGGGACCACAGGATTTCCTCTCTGCTTTTTGCAGATGATGTTGTCCTGTTGGCTTCATCGAACCGGGACCTCCAGCGTGCATTGGGGCGGTTTGCGGCCGAGTGTGAAGCGGCTGGGATGAGGGTCAGCACCGCTAAATCTAAGGCCATGGTCCTTGACCGGAGAAAGGTAGTCTGCCATCTCTCGGTGGGTGGAGTGTCCCTGCCCCAGGTGGAGGAGTTTAAATACCTTGGGGTCTTGTTCACGAGTGAGGGAAGATCGGAGCGTGAGATGGACAGGCGGATCAGAGCGGCGTCCGTAGTTATGCGGTCGCTCTATCGGTCCGTCGTGGTGAAGAGAGAGCTGAGCCGAAAAGCAAAGCTCTCAATTTACCGGTCGATCTACGTTCCAGTACTCACCTATGGTCATGAGCTATGGGTCATGACCGAAAGAACGAGGACCCGAATACAAGCGGCTGAAATGAGCTTCCTCCGCAGGGTGGCTGGGCGCTCCCTTAGAGATAGAGTGAGAAGCTCGGTCACCCGCGGAGAGCTCGGAGTAGAACCGCTTCTCCTCCACATCGAAAGGAGCCAGTTGAGGTGGCTCGGGCATCTAGTCCGGATGCCTCCTGGACGCCTCCCTGGAGAGGTGTTCCGGGCATGTCCCACTGGGTGGAGGCCCCGGGGAAGACCCAGGACATGCTGGAGAGACTACGTCTCTCGGCTGGCCTGGGAACGTCTCGGGGTCCCCCCAGAGGAGCTGGAGGAAGTGGCTGGGGTGAGGGAAGTCTGGGCATCTCTGCTCAGTCTGCTGCCCCCGCGACCCGGTCCCGGATAAGCGGAGGAAGATGGATGGATGGATGGCATTTGAAACGCATTTTTTGCTCCTCATTTTAATGCCGCCACACAGCCGTGATTCACGCCGATTCCCTTAAAGAGCTCTGATATTATGCAACGAAAAGGCAAAAAAAAGTCATGTCAGATTCTCCAATTTCTCAGATTGTCTATAGTTTGAGTTTGAAAAAGTTAGAGGAGAATTGTTCTCCATGATCTCAAAGCTTAAAGGGGTCATCTTAACTTCCCATTTTTTTTTAATTTGGAAGACAAATCTCTCAGCTTGGTCACAGAATGATCGTCAAAGAGTCTCAAAATGTTCCTAAAGTAGTTTCTATGTATATGAGTTTACAAACTTCACTGGCAGCTCATGAAACCAACTTGTGACAGATCTGAGAGTCTGACATCCCATGCAGGTCAGTGCTTAGGCCTAGTTCTACTGGGTTCTGTAACAGTTGAAGCCCTGTCCTATTCTCCCCTTTTGTACAGATTAGTGTCTAATTGGGTTTGTGCCTTAAGATGAAGGGGATTCATTTCAAACAGGTTATAGATGAACTAAAATCTTTACTTTTGCTCAAAAAATTATAACTTTTGTCTTAAAAATCAGGATCTAAAGGAGTAAATGTTATTAACTCATCCGTTTGCGTTGTAGCGAAAACAAAACAAAGAGTTCCCCCCCTTAAGGTCTTGAGAGGCACAAAGCGAATCTGTGTATTGGGTGAAGTCACTGAATGGGCTCCGCTGTAAAGGATGCCAGCAAATATCCACTCTGAAAGGGCATTCACGCTTTGACCCTCTTAGAGCTGGTGTCCTCAGGTTTTCCTTGTGGTTCTGGTTCTGAACTCAGGTTTGGACCAAACAAGGGAATTCCTCCATGCTCACTTGCAGGTGAACTAAGCTGCGGTTTAATTCATTGTGAAAGCAGATGAACTTTCTACAGATTTAAAAGAGGAAGAGGAAATGCGGAGGAAGCATGCTGCAGTGAGAAGCTTCAGGTACTAATGAATAAATACGATCGGAGGACTCAATACTTCTCTTCTCTTCAATGCTTTTTTTTTCTCTCCTGGCCAGAAATTGTTTTAAAAACTTGCCTCCAAAGTTAGATTTTTGCGTCTGCACTCTCCCACAATCATCGCTCACATTCAACATTCTTTCATAAGATTTCAGTAGTTTTGGTTACATTTAGTAGGATAAATTGAAGTGAAATTCGTTTGTGGCTTTATGTTTATCAGTCGATCACTGGTATCATTTGTTTCTTGGTTTCATTTCCTTTCTCGTTTTTGTGGGACATATTTGAGTTGAGCGCACCCTGAACAGAAAGGAGAGGAAGTGGAGCGCACAGCTGTGGCTCTGTGGTGATGGCTCTGTAAAACATTAAAACATCTGTAACCCTTCTGCGCCCACAGCCTCAGGTCACTAAACATCCAGGATTACAGGCACAGGGCCAAAACATGCATGCAACACTTAAAAATGAAAAAGCAAACCACCTTTCTCTCACGCACACAAAAAACCTGTAGTCCTCACGCTCTGCGATAGACGTCTCTGCTCAGCAGCCGAACAGCAGCTCGTCAGTATTCATGTTCGGAGCAGCCGGAGATCTGCCTCTCATTACTGAGCAGGTGTTTTCTCCATCACCACCACATTTAGATCCCGTCTGCCCTCCCTGCCTGCCTGCTTGCTGCTCATGAGGCCTTCACGGCGCCATTACCTTTGCCGCGTTTGGGCGCCTCTTCATCCCGCCGCCTCATCTTCTCTTGCCTCCTGAGTAAGAACAAGGCAGAGTGGTTTGCTGTTCCTCAGACTCTGCGGGCCTCCAAATCAGCCTCATGAGGAGCCCTGCAGAGGCTGCAGCAGCCAGGGAGAAATTGCAGTGTAATTGAGCTGTGTGATAATAATACGTTCTTCTCTCTGATTTCCTACCAGCGGTGAATCATAAACACCATCATCATCATGCCATCACATCAGCAACGCTCCACAGACACTTCCACACCGCTGCCACCGGAGCTGACCTGCTCTTTCCCATCATTCCACATCTCCTCTGCTCGTCTCTCCTACTATTGAGTTCAGCTCATCCTCCTCTTTGCCTCTTGCCACGTCTCCTCCTTTTGTTTGTTTGGTTGGCCGGTGTGCCTCAGAGGTGCAATGTTTGGAAAACAGGCCCCTTCTGTGAAAGCTGGGTGGAGGGGGGTCAAAAAAACACGAGATCATTAGGCTAGCATGTGGGCTTTGACATTAGTGGTTAAAAAAATCATGTTTTTTCTTTCCGGTGGGAATAAAATGAAGGTTTTTACAGAAAGCTGAAAGGATTTAGACAAACATTTTTATTCTCATGCGCAAGAAAAATGTTCTGACATCCAGCGTATAATAACTCTCTGAATAACGTCTGTAATATTACTGTGTGCATCAGGCACTTTTTCTCTCACTTTATGATAAAAACGATACAAATTTTTTTTCCTGTAAAGTCAGTTTGACACATTTCAGGTTACATCTGACTTTTATCCAAACTCTGATAGGGGCTTTCTAATTGAGAAAGGAGCAATAAGAGGCCCAACCATTCAGTCATTGTAAAGACTGATGCATAAGCTTCTGCTCAGCTCTTTGTTGCAGGACGAAAATCCTGTTTCTTTTGAAATTATTTTCCATTATTTTCATTTTGATTTCCTACCACGTCCGATCAGCTGCTCATGGGTTGAGCTTCAACTAAAGCTCAACTGTGACTGTTGTTTGGTTGAATGATACCCATCCGTCCATTTTCTAAACCTGGTCAAGCCCCTTGAGGGTCCTGCCTGGGGTTGCTGGTGCCTATATCTGAAGGTGGGGTTTAGTCTGGACAGTTTGATTGGGAAAACACTGCGGAGCTAGAATGTCATCTGAAGACAAAGATGCATTTGACCAAAACTATATTTGTTAAATTTGAAGTCAAAGGAACTTCGAACACCTAATGAAAAGACCTAATGACTTAAGGGGGAGAGTTTAATTGTAAAAAAAAAAAAAATACATGTTAAAAAAACTGTTTTGTACTCAAACAAAGATCAGATTTTCTGGGAATAGAGTTGTTGATGAGAATCGACGATCCATTTCGGCAGCCATTGACATGTTATTCAAGAAATTATCTGAAACCTTTATTAAGAATTTGTCTGTTGCTGCAGCATCTGTAAAACTTCCAGAATTGTGTCATACCAGTGTCAGAATATGGAGCACTTGTTGAAGTACAAAAAACACTACTCACTAATGTTTACAGATATTTTAGGATGAAAACACATTTCAGAGCTTTAGCAAGTCCAGTGGGAGTTTCTGTTCCATAAGAAAGAACCATTCAGAATTGTATCGACTGTTTATTGTTGTACGCACTCACTGTGTGCGCATGTGTGTGTGAGCTGAAACAAAGAACAGTGCTGCTCTTTTTTCCTTGGTTCTCCCCTCTGTCCAAACGGCTGCTCAAACTTGTGCTCAAGCTGTTCTTGACTTCTTTTGTCCCCAACTTAACTGCTGGGAGAACAGTCCGTTTTACTTGTGTATGTAAGCCTTTAATAATCCTTTTATGTAACTCGGTTTCCCCAGAGGACGGATGAATATGTCTACTTTTCCCCTGCTAAGTCTTTCTTGCAGTTACTTTTCCTGAGGTTTTATTTATGGTTTTAGCTCTGTCTGTGAGGCTGAATTTTGACTCCTCATCACGTTGCATTAAAATCTCTTTACCTAAATATTACTGAAATATTTACTATGCACGGTGGCGCAGTGGTTAGCGCTCTTGCCTCACAGCAAGAAGGCCTCCGGTTCAAGTCCCGGCTGGTGGACCTGAAAAACACTCCACACTTTCTGTGTGGAGTTTGCATGTTCTCCCCGTGTATGCGTGGGTTCTCTCCGGGGTCTCCGGCTTCCTCCCACCGTCCATAAACATGCTTCATAGGTTAATTGGCAACTCTAAATTGTCCCTAGGTGTGAGAGTGAACGGGTGTGTGATTGAGGACATTCTATCCTGTGACCTGGCAACCTGTCCAGGTCATCCCCTGCCTTCGCCCACAAGTGGCCGGGACAGGCTCCGGCAGCCCCGTGACCCCGAAAGGGAAAAACGGTTAAGAAGATGGATGGATGGGCATTTACTATGCTTGTTTCTTTGTTGAACTTTGTAAAACTAGCTCAAGGACAAATGCACTGATAGCAGATTATCCATTGAGCAGGATTTAAGTCTTTGTGGAAAAAAGTTCTGACAAAAATTGTCCTGGAGATGTACATTCAGTATGTATATCCTACATCTGTTTACAAAAAAGTTAAGCAGAACACTCACTCTGATGAAAATCACGTTTTTGGTGTTTTTAACATCTTGAGGCTTTTT
This sequence comes from Oryzias curvinotus, assembly GCA_023969325.1. Taxonomy (NCBI): domain Eukaryota; kingdom Metazoa; phylum Chordata; class Actinopteri; order Beloniformes; family Adrianichthyidae; genus Oryzias; species Oryzias curvinotus. The sequence goes on along the minus strand of CM043710.1, from coordinate 5,090,697 downwards.
TTCTTATGTAAAGAATATTATGCTCCAAATTACATTTCTGAGTATTTATTTATTCAAATCACTGTGAGTCAGGAGCAGACAAAAAAAGCAGTTTAAACAAGAGCTTATTTGTGACAAAGAAAATACTCGGGGGGGGGGGGGGGGGGGCAAGCTCCATGCTCAGTTCTGGTCTGCAAAGAGGAGGAAAAGAGGGGTGGGGTTGCTCCACGCTAAAGGTATCGTCCCCAACTCATAGGCAATTTTTTAATGAACTATAAACTATGTCCTAGAAAACAATACAATGTTTTCTTTTATTTTGGCTAAAAATGCCATATTTATAATTAAAAGATCACTGGGAACACTTTTCAAATTAATAGCTGTTTTTCTCAATAGAAGTCGATGGGATTTTGCCCTTTTGGGAGTAGCGGGTCACTCAGTCCATTTCTCCTATACAGTCAAGAATTTTGACTGGAACTCCACCCACCTTCACTTTCACACCAGTGTTTGCATGAGGCAGCCCACGATCGCTGGAAAGGAAAAATGATTGGCTGGTGTTGTACAGTAAACTGAGTAGATTACAAGTGACAGACATGTCCAAAATGAAGCACCAGAAGTAAGCCCAGAAATCAGCGTTCTTGTACGGTACTGACTTGGCACAGAGTTTCCCCTCCCCATATGAGGGAGGTTTAGGCTTGGACAACAATTGGGGTTTTGTAACATTGAGATTGGGCCAGTGATTGTTCATGGGACACGGTTTTTATTCGAAACAATTTTTCCTAAATCTCCAAAGTCTGTCCAAACGTTCTCCAAACTCTCCCTGACCATAACTCTATCAAACACCCACATTTTGATTGGCGCCTTAAGGATTCATTTTGCTACATCAGAACTCGGGGCACAATCCCAATCACTTCATGAAACTGTCACTCGGTACAGCCGGGCAGCAAAACTATAGACGTCATCATTTTTAGCTCCTCCCCTACATAAAGCAAACCCTGATACATAATTTGTGGAAACGTTCCCTCCACTACTCGCCACACGCCTTGAAGCCTCGATGCAGAACATTAACTTAAATATCTGTTGTTGAACCTCAGGCACCCAGTTATTCATTTTTTACTGCTGCAAAGAGTATATTTCCTAAAGTATTAGGAAAATACTAACATCTAGAATATTTGAATTGGTTCAGAGTAATTATAATTCATGTGGGGAACACGAGCTTGCTGAGCACTCAGGCCTGCTTGCCCAAAATGACAGAAATGACTGCAGTGCAGTTTAAAGGCAGTAGAGGAGGAATGTAATGAGCTGTTATCTGTTTGCCCGATGTGAGAATGTTGCTGGAAGATGGAAAGAGGAACAATCAAAAAGCAGAAAAAAGAGATTATTTCCAGCAATATCACGTCCAGTGGCAGCAAATGAGATTAATGAGGAGAAAGATTATTAGTTTTTCTCAACGTTTTTCTCTTTTATGGTAAAATATTGCATAAATGATGTCTTTACTAAATGATTTTGTTTGATAAAGGATGAGAAGGTTGTTGGTTCTGAATGAAGGCGAAGTTGTTAATTGCTTTTCATCTCTTGATATTCAGCAGTTTGAGCACGAGAAGGACAGAGACGGGGCTTCATTCTCTCTTGTTTTTTTGTCCTACCTGACTGGAGGAGGGTTTTGTTAGGTGAAAAGCTGCACAAACCCTAAATCTTTCAGTAAACCTCAACAGGAAGGCAAACAGAAATCATTAAAAGATGGCAGAGTTTTTGTCAGGATTCTTTGTCAGAGACAAATGCGAATTTTCCGATGAGATTTTCTGTCAGTAAAAATAGAACCTTAAATCACCAAATGTGATTTGCAACAATCCCTTCAGATCAGAGCCTGGTTTTTAGTCATTCATTTTCCAAACCTGTTTTGTCCCTTTCGGAGGTCACAGGGCTGCCGGAGCCTATCCTGGTCACTAGTGGACGAGGGCAGGGGGCACACTGGACAGGTTGCCAGGTTACCACACCCTGACAGTCTCACATTCACATCCAGGGACAATTTAGGCTAACTTATTAACATATGAAGCATGTTTTTGGATGGTGGAGCAGAACAAACAAACTCCACACTGAAAGGTCCCCCATTGGTCCTGTGCTCTGTTTCAGGCAGGACTAGAACCGGGGGCCTTCTTTCTGTACGTCAAGAGCGCTTACCACTGCTCCAAAGCGTATTCTTGGTTTTTTTTTTCAGCAGTGGGATCATTTGGGCTCAGTTTATGCACATAACAACCATTTCTTCCTTCAAAAGGCTGAAAATAGTTGTTCTGAATCAAAGTCACTTCAGGATGATAAGGGTTTGAGGGGTTTGCTTTTTGTTTTATTATGAGTGTAAATATATGTTTAGATAACAGTGGTTACTGAAGCTCTGACGGATCCGGGATTAGGCGAGAGCAAAACTCTTCAGCACAAACATTCTTTTTATTTTTTTCTGTATTTGTAAAAAATCCTGGAGAGTTTTGCCAAAATGTGCTTGTACTTTTCTTGTGCTCATTTAGGTCTCACTTCAATCCTCTTTTGATCTATTGTAAAAGCGTTCCCAGTGGTCTTTTGATTATGATTATGCTGTTTTTAGGCAAAATCAAAAAAACTCAGTTATCCCATCATCCCTTTGTTGACGCTCTCTCCCGCTAGCTTACAGCCCCTCACAGCCCCAACATAACCTTAGCTGCACAACGAAAGTGGTGAATAATATCAGAGCTGTCCACCTGTGCAGGTTTAAGGTGCCAATCAGATGAGGAAAATGAAGATGTTAATTGGTATATTTGTCTATAAGTGCAACCAACCCTCTGACTTTTAGTCACCAAAGAGGAGAAAATGCTCCCCTAATTTCAAACTCTTCAAAATAAAAGTCTACCGCAATAGAAATATTCTTCTATTGAGAAAAAGTTAGATCGCAATATATTTAAATATTGTTTTGTCGCCCCAGCCTACCTCCACCATTAGAAACATGCGTCAAGAACATGTTAAATACACCAAAAACACGATTTTCATTGGAGTGGATCTTAAACTCCTTGACGCCTATGATTATGTGATGCAAATGTGCATCAAATACTTTATGTACATTTGTATCAAACCACTTTGGCTCCAAAATATTTTTAATTTAGCAGCGACTTGAAAGCAAAACCACAACAGCATTTTTTTTACATAGCTGGAAATATACGTAGGCGTTAATGCGTTAAAATGCACATGCTTTTTGGGTTGGACCAGGCCAGGGGAACTTTGGCTGATGCAGAGTTTGTTTAAAACACAAGTTATTGATCGTGCAAGTTCAGAAAAAAAAGCATTTTAGTTTAGGATCCTGTTATCGATCTGCACTATGAAGCATCTCTTAAATGAAATTTTCTGTTATGATTTGGCAGCTTTTATTATCTGTTATCACATTGGAGCTTTGGTTCCCCCAAACACTGGAGCAGCTGACGTGAAGATGACTCAGCAAAAAACCAACAGCTTTATAAATAATAATTTTGTTTTTCCCTGATCAAATTTGCACACTAACCTTATTCAGGGATGTTACCTGGGCCTGCGTACCTTTTTTTTTTTAGAAAAGGTATAACAAATGTGTTATTTTAAACAGGCAAATGCAAAGTGTCATAAAACACTGAGAAACGTTTTAACCTGTGTTTGGGTCATATGAACAGTTGTTTGGGGGTAAATTAAAATACAGAATTCATTGATTTATTGTCTGCTACATCTTCACTGAAAATCAGCTAAGGTAAATGATAGAAAAATATGAAATATGAAAAGAATGTGTATTCAAGCCCTGCAACAGAGTGGCGACCTGTCCATGGTGTCCCCAGACTTCGCCCGCAAGTGGCCGGGATAGACTCCGGAAGCACCGTGACCCCGAAAGAGACAAACAGATTAGATGATAAATGAATGTGTATTCAAAAAGACCCTTTTTTAAGTCTTTCTAATGTCTGTAATAAATGACAAAAGAGTCGAAATGCTTTCTTTGTACACACCTGACAGAAGTCAGAGCTCTGTCTGCCCCTCTGGTCACCGGCAGGAACTTTCTCCAGAGTTTGGAACGTACTTCATCTCCCAACAACCCCCCGTGCACACCCTGACTCTCTTTTGCAATCACTCACAGTATACTTAAGGACTGTACTATACCTCACTCAATGTGAAGTATTGTTTGTGCCACTCTGCCGGCATTACGGAGCGTTATATCCTAACCTGATCTTCTAATCTCCTGACCCTGTTTTGTCTCCGACTCCGTTTTCCTGCCACCTGGCCCCAATATCGCCTGGATCCTGATTACTCCTCCGTTACTTCTCTGATGCTCCCATGCTCGTTATTGACCACTGCCTGCCTGAGACTGATTTAGATTTGTGGACTTTTAGCTTTGCTAATAAACCTGCTGCAATTGGAACCAGCCGTCTGTCTGCCTGTTTTGTGACAACACCAGTCGTGTTGACTTCGCCATCGAAACTTTTCGTGTCACTGTGCATCTTTGGCCCGAGTGTAACTAAATTAACCAGGAGAAGCTGTAAGAACACAACTCCTCTAAGAAGATGCTGCTCTGAATAATTTATGCTGTGTGTGTTGAGTGTCAGGATACTGTCAAAGCAGACTGTAGATGCTGCACACATTTCCTGTAGATATTCAGTACCATGTTACAATACTCATGGTTAATTGATGAAAAGTGGAGAATGGATCAAGCTGCTTGTTTAGCCAATTTTTATGGGTGTGTTTTTTATGATACAGTTAGGTTTGTTTGTATTTAATATTGTGGTGGAAGCTTTTTAAATAATCTAACAATTTTTACCAACAGACGTTGGTAAAAATTCAAACGTTCAGTATGATTGTCTGCAGTACCATCAAAGTTGATACTATGAAATATTGAAATGTGTTTTTTTCAAATGCTGCTGATACAATTTTTTATTAACCATTTAATGTTACTTTTTTAAACTCCCCACTGGTAGTTGTCATAGCACCACACCGAGCCTCTTTCAACGGCTCTGCTCTGCACCAAAACAACATCAATGTCTGGTAAGAAGCATCTCGTGGTAGATGATCACTCGCAGTTGTTACGGAGCTCAATGACACATATACTAGAGGTCGACCGACATGGTTTTTAGGGCTTTGTGGACTTTGTTGTTTTTTTTTTTTTGTTTTGTTTTTTTAAAACAAGTAAATTCAAAAAAAGAAAACCTTTTAAATGAATAGTTCCCAGAAGTGGAGGGAGTAACAGGCTCAGAAGCATCTTTTATAAGTTAAGAAAAAAAGTTGAAGAAACACTTCCTTGAAGTTTTCATAGTAAATAAAATAAAACATAAGCATAGATTAAGTGACATATCTTTTTGATAAGCTGAAACCAAAGAAAAAGTGACGGGGGTTTCTTGGTAGCATACCAATTGGTCAAATAAAACGTAAATAAATAAATATATGGATAGGCTGCAGGTATACCCAGGCACACAGCAGCTGAGGCGCTTGCACTGTTTTTATTTTTTTTCTCAGTACAGCGATTAACAGCATTAAAAAACATTTGCGTTCATGCATTATAAATGTGTTGACGGTGACAGCACTAGTTACCAGTAGCGTGACTGAGTGCATGGTTTGCATAACCAGTCAGATGGCGCCATGGACGAGATAATGCCAGAGACAGAGAGGCACGGCTGCATCTGAGTCAAAATAACCAGTTCTAGCCTGTCAGATTAAGAAAAGGCAGATATGGATATAGATAAAAATAAGTAATATTGGCGCAGATAATCCATCAACCCCCAACAATTAACATATGACTGGGAATGAGTTCCAAAACTCGTTGCCAATTTGATACCAGTATTAACGCACATGGCACTGCTGGTATCTTATGCGAACATGGATGTCAGTGTTTCATTTTAGTGCCAGTCAGTTGTATTCCAGTCAGTTTTGCTATACAATTTTAGCCAGTCACTTAACCTTTGCAGTGATTGTAGGTGGGTTCAAATAAGAATGGGTGTGGCTGTGAGGATGCATGGAGGTTTAGCTAAAATGCTGAAGGTTAAAGTACACGAAAGTTTATCTGTACCTTACAGACTGTGAATGCGTATCGGTATAGGATTGTATGGCCCTGCAACAGAGTGGCGATCTGTTTAGGGTGTACCCTAAGCAGTTGCTTAGGGTACACCAGAACAGGCTCCAGCAACCTGGTGACCCCAAAGTGATGCAGCAGGTTAAAAAAAATGTATGGATGGACCTAAGGCACACTCAAGGGCCTTCCTTCAACCTGTGCAGCTGCTTCATCACACTTAAATGTTTTGCAAAAAAATTGGTGGTCTTGTTTTTTTGAGCACCATTTAGTCACATAAAACTGTTTTGACAGTATTTGTTCGGCAATGGCACCAGATAAAATCCAAGCGGTAACCATTCCTATTCCATTCATCCATCCTTCATAAACTGCTGAATCCTTTTTAGAATAACTGTGTTGCTAGAGCCAACCCAGCAGCTGTAAGTCAAAGGCAGGTCGTCAGTGTGTAGCAGGGCCACATATTCTCTTCCACATGCACACCTGACAGCAATCTAGCGATACCAATAACCAATGAAGCATGTTTTTGTACCGTGGGAGGACGGTAGCTGGGAGGCTTAGGGTTAAAAAGCTATCAAGTTGATGTTAAATAATGAGTTACATGCCCCCAGAAAGACAGAAAAACAAGTATGTGTGTGGCATTAAAGATCAGGGAATGCAATATTAGTCATTTTTAAATAATGTAAGTGTGTGTGTGTGTGTGTGTGTGTGTGTGTGTGTGTGTGTGCGTGCGTGCGCACATGTGAGGGTACATGTGTAATTGTGAGTGCGTGGGCATAGTGTTCCATGTGCTTTTTCCGCCTGCAGCGGCCTAATTCAGGGGACACACGTGCACAGTGCGCACTAGTGTTCATCTTTTACTACACCACAATTCTGCAAACGAATATTTGTTTGTCTTGTTTGTGCTATTATGCCAGTAAAAATGGCTAAATTTGTACATCTGTCATAATTATGATGTACTTACTGTGATTGATAAGTATGTCTCTCAGTGCTTTGGCTTATTTGAGTTGCTGTAAGTACTTATTGCCTGCTGGGTCACCCCAGGCACACTGTGCTCGTGGCAGTGCCCCGCTTTGGTTCCCAGAGGCCTTAGAGCTGTTTCTCTTGGCTATGTTGACAAATTGATGCAGCCTGACTGGCTAACTGCTCCTTCTGTTGCTGGTACCACTGTTACAGACTCTGAATACCAATTGATGTATTTAAGCACTTTCCGCTGTCTCTTTGTTTTTGACACACAGACAGGGTGACATCATGGGACAATCCTGACTTTCAGATTGGCCAAGCTTGGGGGGAAAAAGCTCCAAATCCAGCATAAAATCTGGATCAAGACCCTAATCCTCAGCTCTGGGGGGGGGGTCTGATCTAATACCCTGGGGAAATGGCTATCGGCCACTGTTCCGTTCCACATCGACCACATTGACCTTTTTCCAGGATTCTCTCTCTCTCTTAAGCTCTAGCTTGGACAGTTTTCCACTTTTTGAAAAAGGGGACGGCTGGTTGAATTGATCATTAATTCTTTGCATCTGCCATGCTGGAGTGATTAGTAAAGCATAAATTGTCTTTGCTTCGGTGAAAAGCCCATATGGTCTCTGTAAGTGCCAATTTAGTCTTTTTACACCACAACCTGTTGGACTGTTTATATTTTTATAAATTATACTACAACAGATTACAAAAAGGCGAGACTTACTAAAAAATCCTTTTTTTGTTTTTCTCTTCCTTAATGGGAAATGGCATTGTTGAACAACTGAAAAGTATATTTTAACATATAGCCTATACATCCTCCCATTAGCTTTTACTGACATTTTAAAAAGAGGATGAGAGAGCATGGTCTGTAGAAAACAAAGAAAATGATTTACAAATGTCTCATTTCATTTACATTAACTCACAGGAGTGCTATTAGTCAGACTCTTACATGTAACAAGGTAGTCGCTTGTCACTCAGAAGAAGAGAGCCACTATTTACGCGCTTGTCAGAAGAACATGGTGAGTTTTATCGACTGGTACAAGAGCTGAAAATGTATCATGAGCGTTTTCGGGGATATTTTAGAATGTCTGTCATTATTTCTTTGCGGCAGTGTAGCCGCTACTTGGCGTCTATCTTCTTTGCTGGTATGTGTGCTCAGAAAGGCAGTGTTGTGTTTGAGCGCCCCCAAGTTGTGTTTTACTGTAACTTCAGAAGCTCCAGACACGTGAGCAAAAGCGCCATTCTCATTGGTTGAATGGATTTCGACGCGAGGCGTCAAAAAGAAAAAACGAACCCGAGGCGTTTTTTTTTTTGACGCTTTGACGCGTGGCGTTTTTTCGCGTCGGTGTGCACACTCTCATTGGTGCCCTTTGTTTAGTCACGAGGCGAATTTCGCCGACGAAAATCGCCGGCGAAATTCGTCCCGGTGTGTACGGGCCTTAAAGGCCCGTACACACCGGGACGAATTTCGCCGGCAAAGAAGATAGACGCCAAGTAGCGGCTACACTGCTGCAAAGAAATAATGACAGACATTCTAAAATATCCCCGAAAACGCTCATGAGACATTTTCAGCTCTTGTACCAGTCGATAAAACTCACCATGTTCTTCTGACAAGGGCGTAAATAGTGGCTCTCTTCTTCTGAGTGACAAGCGACTACCTTGTGTACAGCGCCATCTAATGTCAGGGAATGAAATTGCATGTTCAGTCGGCTCATCGTCAGCGAAAATCGCCTGGGTGTGAACACAAAAGACGTGGCGAAAAACGCTGGCGAATAACGCCTGGCGAATATTCGTCCCGGTGTGTACGGGCCTTAAGGCTGCAGCCTCAAAGCGTTGGGCTAATATGTTAGTTAAACCCCAACTCTAACCCTCAAGCCTTCATGGGAGAGAGTAACAGACTGAAAGCTGTGGGGTGGCAGCAGTGCAGAGGTAGACTGGTCGACCTCTGATAAAAAAAATTGTTGGTGCGGTTACTGCCTTGTCTGCCCATGTGTCGAAGTGTCCTTGGACAAGACAGTGAACCCCACATTGCTATTAGTGGCTATATGTTGGTGTTTCACAGTGGAGCTGCCATCAGTGTGTGAATGTGTGTGTGTGTGTGAATGGGTGAATGGGACTGTGACTGTAAAGCACTTTGGGCCTTCTAAGAAGGTACTGAAGTGCTTCACTCTATTACCATAAGTATTTGCTCACCCATCCAAATGATCAGAATCAGGTGTTCTAATATAAGAATGAAGATACAGCGATTTAGCTGCAGCTATACCTGTTAGCTATACCAGTGCCGCCCCTTTAACTGTCTCTACCAATCATTCTTGAAGGCTGAATCACATGTCATCAGTCTGACCAATCAGAAGTGGTTAAAGTCTTCACTTCCTTGTTTATTTAGATTTAACTCAAAAAGTCTCTCAGTTCTAACAAAAATACCAGCTAAAGCTCGTCTTTAGCGGTGTAGCTTTTTACAGAATCCGGTGTCAGACCGTGGAACAAGAGAACAAAACCATGAAGCTCAGAGAAGCTGGTCTTTCTGCGGTCGGCCGATTTACGGCACTACATCTCCCATGATGCATTGGGTTAGAACGGCTGCCTTAGCGCACAATGAGCCTCTCCTCTTAACGTCTTTAAACAAGGAACACACATCAAATAGTTTTTGAATCTTTTAACTTAACTTTTAATGCAATTTTTTTTAGAAATAACAGCTGCAACTTCCAGCTTTTTCTGCCACAGTTATCACTCGGCCTGACCACAGGTGTATAAAATCAGGCACTCAGGCATGCAGACTGTTTCCTCAAACATTTGTGAACGCATAGGCCACTCTCAGGAGCATTGTGCCGAGGCTGAAATTTGGTAGAGGAGGAGGAATTATGGTGTGGGTTTGTTTTTCCGGACCCTTAGTTCCAGTGGGAGGGGCTCTGTGCTTCAGGATACTGGCCTGCACAGAGTCCTGACCTGAACCTAAAACACCTTTGGGAGGATTTAGAGCGGAGACTGAGAGCCAGGCCTTCTTCACCAGCATCAGTGTGTGACCTCGCCAATGCGCTTTTGGTCAAACAGTAGAAAAAAAATTCCTATGAACACACTCTTCAACCTTGTGGACAGCCTTCCCAGAAGAGTTGAAGCTGTAATTGCTGCAAAAGGTGGACGGACATGATATTGACCTCTATAGGTTGGGAAAGGCACTTCAGTCATATGCAAGTCATAGAGGTGAGCCACTACTTTTGCTAATATAGTGTATGTAAATATATGCCATTTTACTGGGTCCAGTGACAGGGTTAATAAAGTTCTGTCCAAATTTTTTATTATTAACTTCAGTGATTGTGATGGGGACCGTTTGCAGAACCAAAATATTCTGCATAAAATCACGGTGAGAGTCTGAGCTGGTTTGGATAGCGCTCCACCATTCAGCTCCCTAAATTCCTCTTATAAAGGTAGCATTTAGTGTTAGGGGAAAATGTGATGGATTTTTCTGGCTGTGCAGCTTCACTTAAGTGCACACACATGCATGACCATACACCTGACTCATGCACACAACAGTGTTTTCAGTCTGAATGAACCCTCTGACCTTCAGCTGTCTCACCACTCAGTACTTGCGGCTTCACGCACAATTCTCAACACACACAGAGGACCCTCTTTGCAGCTCTGCAACAGTTTCCCTTTAGATGGGGGGGGGGGGGGGGGTTGGGGTGTAGCGTACAGTGGTGGTGCCACTGTAAGCTGGCCATCTAAGTCTTCAGATTCCATTTCTTTAGCTGTTGCAGGAATCGGCGAGCCCCCAGCTCTCACCAAGGCCAACCAAATAATTACTGGACTCATGAGATGAATTGCTTCTCAGTCCAGTGTAGAAGCCCAGTCCTACAGCTGCAGAGGGCCACTTCAGTGGAGGTCTGAAGAGCAAGCTGAGCTTTTGTCACTCTGACTACTGCAGGGTGAAAACCAAGCTGGTTTTCTGCAGTTAAAGCTCTTAACAGGTCATGGATTAGCAATCCTTGAGCTGTGCAGCCCAGACTTTTTCTCAAGGATGTGCAGTGATGCAGTGCTTACAGTCACTCACATCAGGATCTCTGATTTGTGATAGATGACTGAGCTGATTTTCCTCTGCAAGAGCATTTGAATCACTATTTCTGTTAACCAGACGAGAAGAAAGAAGGCCTTTGACTAAAGTGTGAGCTGTGTGAATATGTCAGGTGTTTATGTGCTTTTATGTGCTAGTTTGCTTTGTCACAACTAATTTATGTAAGTGCGGTGATAAATGTGCACGTGAACATTAGTGGAATACAGTGCACACAGACTGGAAGAAGTGAGCTAAACTCAAAAGACTTTAAAGGGTCAGAATCAAATTTCTGAGCTTTTAAGTGCATTATAATGTTCATTCCTCACTATAAACAACCCCAAAGCAGTAATTTGATCTGTTCATGCATTTCTGAGTATTTCTCTAAAAACCTATGAGCACCAGCGCCTCCCAACACACGAAAACAAGCGGGTTCTCACGACCAGTGAGGAACAGCCCCTTCCAGGAAGAGTCCTGGAGCTTTCTCCGCTGAGCTAGCGGTGATCCGCAAAAACGCTTTCCTTTTTAATGTACAGTATGCACATCCATTTCTTTTTCAAAAGTTTGGATGTTGTTTGTTTTGTGGGCGAGACGCAGACACACTGCTGAGGCTGGATCTAGGATAATGTGATGAAATGGCCGGCACCCACATGGAGCAAATGTGGAGACTCAGAGATTGCGTCGTCTTACTTATGGATTAGAAAAGGGCTCAAGAAAATAACTAATATTTTATTAAAAAAAATGTGTCCTTTTGTGTGTCAAAGGTAATACAGTATATTATCATAGACATGGATAATGTTCTCTATAAAAAGCTTAAGAATAGAATGGTATAGACCAGGGGTTCTCAAAGTGCGGCCCGGGGGCCAGTGGCAGCCCGCGTGAAGATTTTTTGTGGCCCTCAATAAAAGAGAGCCAGAGCAGGTTCCTTTGAAGAAAAATGTTGTGTTTGCGAGGAGAAAATCCGCTTTCAAACTGAGTGGACAAATGCTTACTTTGTCGTACCTCATGGGCTGGATAAAGTCATGTGCCTTATTTGGAACCGGGTAAACGCAATGCTCAAAGAATTTAATATAAATCATCACAATGTCACAAATCATAAAAATTAAGACAAATTTACTGCAGAGTAGCTCAACAATAAGCTCCAACAACTACAACGAGGCTATGCGGCACAACAAATGTTTACAAAAATGGCGAAATCCAGTGAAGCTGCGACAGAGGCTAGCTACGTTGTGGCTTTGGAAATGGCCCAGCAAAGCGAGCCCTTAAGTGATGGGGAGTTTGTAAAAAGAATGTATGCTGAAAGTCGTTGACATTATTTGTCCAGAGCAAAAGAAAAAGTTTGAAGGAATAAGTCTGTCAAATGATACAAATACTAAACAAGTAGAAGATCTGGGCAGTAACCTCCGACCTCAACTGGGAAAACATCTGGAGAGCCTGGTTAACTGTACAAATGACACTTGGTCATCAAAGTCCTTAAAAACAACTTTTTCTGTTTATCCATTGTTTTTCACCAAAATTGGCCCCCAGTCTAATGTCGAGTTCCGAATTTGGCCCTCCGCTACAAAAACTTTAAGAACACCTGCTATATACCCTTTAACGTTTAAGGATGCTTTATTTTGTCAAACATTAACTGTTCTCTTGTGAAGGAAATTTCTGAATTTCAGTCAAAGGAGACAGTAGAGAACAACAGAACATTATCCAACAATGAACATCTATTTTTTTTAACAAATGGAAAATATCCAAACTGGGCCCCTAAAAGAGGTCAATGACAGAAGAAATTCAAAATGAATTTAATTTTGTTAAAAAGGTTTAGCTAATTCTCAATATATGGATTGAAATTGGATGTAATTAAAATGGTGCTGTTTTACATGAGCGGTTCTAATACATTTCAAAGGATTAAATTGTTTAATTCTGACTTGTGTGTGTTGAAGCAGGGAAATTGATAAAAAAATGATTGTGGGAGTTTCTTAAGGTCTAGGTTTGTAACAGAAACTGGTTCGTGGCTCTGTGTGATTAGTGTGAGGGTACTCAACAGAGGAACTGAAGGAGTCAGGACATTAGGGTACACATTTACACCCACCTGCTTGGAGATCTTCATTTGGTCTGGTTTGCTTCACACTGAATGGAGGATTTCAAACCAACTGGACGTTAAATGCTCATGAACATTTGCTGCCCATCCAGATAGCATCTTCTGTTCTCACTGCTGGTGGGGAAGATCAGCTAAAGATGTGGCAGGACACGTACAAATGTCTGCACTCCAATGCTCATTTGAATCAAAACTGACCTTCTTGTCCAGGCAGACCAGAGTTCAGGTGGGTTTTCACACCCGCCAAAAGAGAACAAACTCCAGCGGGAACAAGCACACCTTGATACTGGTAAGATCAACCATTGTGCGGCATCTGTATGGGCATGATGACTGGAACCAGGATGGTTCCATGCTAGTTTTGTTAGACTCCTTGCAGAGCCCTTCAGTCTTTGCAAATTTCTTGCTACACCACAGAAAAAAGGAGTGGAACTGTATTTATTTGTCAAAAGTGTCTTGAAAAGCAGTTCACTCGTGTATTTAGTCACGGTGGATATCATCAACAGCAAAGAATCAGACATGTTTTCATGTAGAGACTATGCAAACTCATGTAGGGATGGGAAATCTGTGAGTAGCCTTCTCCCAACCAAAGTGGTGAAAATAAATCAAAAGACAGCGACCTGCAGTCATCCACAGAGCAGGCAGCATGCAGGGCAGCTTCACCTCTGACAGCAGAGCTTCAGATGCTCCAGCTGGGTGACTAAAAAAAAACAATTTAAACCTTTTTAGTTATGTAATTGCATGACTCAATTATGAAGTTACCTCTGGTGTATTTACTTCTGGCAGCTGCAGGAATTGTTTGGTGAAGCTCAGAACGTCATTAGTGAGATAACCCACTGAGCTGAACCGACAACTATGAAAGAGAAAGGAAGAGCGAGAAAAAGAGCAGAAGGAGGCAAATGACAAATATGATGAAGTGGGAGAAAGTTTGTCTGCATCACACTGAGTGGGAGGTGGTTTGAAGTGACCTAATTAAAATGTTGGAGTCCCGAGAGGAACAAATTAAGAAAATGTCAGTTAGGCTGAGCTGGAGGAGGAGAGATTAAAAGGCCCGAGCTTCAACGCTGTCTGTTTTCTGCCGCTCTCCTGTGCTGCATGGAGGCTCTGGTCCTAACGGCGACTTATTGATTTGGATGGACTGCAACTCGTCTTACACAGATTTTGCCACAAAACTCCAGTGAAGAAAAAAGATGCAAAACCTTTTGTCGTTTCCACATCATTACATTATAGTTGTCCCATGAAACCCACTTGGTGTATCTTGTCCAGCATCCAGAGTTAATTTGACCCCATTTTATCTGATAGGTTTGTCCTGTAGGGGGGGTTCCATGGGAACTGGGTGGGAGTATTGGTGCACTGTTGGGCTGCATGCAGAGTGTATTAGGGCAGATGACAGAAGTGGTAATGTCTTGATTGTCAGCGCAGAGGGAGACAGATGACATGAACAATGAGAGGGAAGAAAGGAGGAGAAGGGAGAAAGGACAGCTGGTACCGAGATTGTTATTAGTTAGAGATGACTCGATGACATGCAGACACGAGAGTGAGATGAAGGGACTCTGAGGAATAAAGATGAAAAAGACAAGCATGAGCGTGCTTCCGTGAACTACAATGTCCTTCGTTCTGCTTCCTTTGAAGTGTTCCTCAGTAATAACACCATGTGGCATGGATGGATGAAGAAAAGTTTCAGACTGCTGCAGCATTTCTCTTGCTTTCCAGGCCTCTCTGATTTGCACACCACAAAAAATATTTAAGCTCTCCAGGCATCAGTGCGCATCCATAAAGAAGACTTTCCCTACGTCTCCTTCAATTTCAATCAGTTCTGAAAGTTTCTATCAAAGTTTCTATATGGAAAACTGACCATGCATCTAATTTGTTTAGCAGTAATGTCCTGGAAATGAAGAAAAAGTCAATTATGCATTTTGAAATTGACAAAAAAAGTGGAGACAGTACCTGATTAGAAAGGTGAGACCCAACAGGATGGATGATTTTTGTCCCGTTTTGGCTGAAATGTAAGTTTTTGTTGTTGTTTTGCCTTGAGCAGCTTCGGTGCTCTGCTGTGTGTTTGCGATGTGTGCATCACACAGAAGTACATCCGAGATGGTGCTTATTGGTGATGGTGTAACAATGGCTGTGGGGCGACACTGCACTTAAGCTGTCTTAGGTGTAATAAAGAGCAGATTTCAGTGTGAAGCAGCTTGTCTGCCAGTGAGGCAGTCTTAAAGAGACAAAGTGAGGGGTAGCTAAAGCTGAGGGCTTTAGCAAAGGAGGTCAGATTCACTGCTGTGATCTTCGCTGGTTCTCTTCCTTTTGTGTGACAAATGGGGTACAGCGATTAATTGTGTTATGGTCACCACAATGGAAGAGTGTGTCAGCAGCCAGAGAGATGAGACGAGAGCTCCTCAAGCTCCCCAGTATTAGATCTAACATGAGCAAAAACATCAACCTGTGGAAGGATTACAGTGATTTAAAGTTCACTTGATCACTGTACCAATGTCAAACAGAAATCTTTAGCACCGATCTTTTCTTTTAAAAAATTTTTGGAGAACTTTCGTCTGGCATCTCTAAATGTTATCATCATTTCAGGAATATAGAATATCTAGTTGTTGAGGTCAAAAAGTTGAGGTCAAACTTTCAACAGCTCATGCAGAAATGACAAAAATCGTAAACAAAGGTAAATAATCCTTTAGGGGTTAAAGAAAATGAGAAGCTAATCCCACCTCATTTATTATACATGGGCATTAATTTTTACTAGCCATGAGCAGGGAAGGACATTGACACAGGGCTCCTCTAATATTACCAGCAGAAGCAGAGAGGCTTAGATGAGATGCCTGACAAGCTACAGGCTAGATGTCTGTAAAGACCCTTAAACCAGCTGTTTGTCTGGAAGAGAACCCAAGCCTTCTTCATAAATGTGCACCACAGGGAACCAGATCAGCATCTTTTAAGGGGACTTGGAGTCAAATACTGAATAAGACTTGATCATCTTGCTCTTTCTATCTCAACTTTAAAACGTTGGTGAATAAAAACGCAGGCATCTGCCATGAGCAGATTTATTGTTTGGCGATTTTGCTGTTATTTCAGTTTTTTTGTTAGAATGTTATTGATATGGATATTGGTTAAAGTACTAGAAAAAAGAAGATGATGAAGCTGGTGGAACAACTTTGTTGTCTATCATTGTGCGTGTGTGTTCTTTTCTGCATAACACACATTGTACAGCAGCATATTAATTTAGATCTACATAAAAATAAACTGGGAGATGTTTTTAATGATATTTTTGGGATCATTAATAGCAGAGAACAAAAAATAGTGAGTATGTCCAAATTCCCACCCTAACTACTAAAAAATTAACTTGCGGGACTATGTAGTAGCCTGGATTTTAAAAGCAATTCAGACATTGTGCTCACTATTTATTTATTTTTTAACAGCGGATATGACGTCATTGATTTCACAAAGTTAAAATCTCATTGATATGAGCGTTTTGTGATGTTCGTTTATGAATCCACTGTCTTCTGAAGATAAAAACATTGATGGTTTATTAAAAAAATACATTTAAATACATTGTTCAGATGCAATGCATTGTGGTCTATATTCGCCAATTTGGTGAGCATTGATGCACACTGGTTTTTCACAAAGACTTCTAGGAAATTTCTTGGGCACTCAGTTTTGGAATTGTAGATTTGGACATCACTACAAACTGGCGAACGCACGTTATAGTGCACTATGAAGTGAACAGTGAAGGAATTCGGACACAGCCTTTGATTCTGTGAAATACTGCAATCTTTTTATATGACAATTGCTGGTATAGATTTTATATGCTGCTGAAGCAAATATTATTTAATTATGATCAAACCTTTAGTTCAGTAACTTAGTTTGTGTTTTACATGAACTCCTGACT
Source organism: Oryzias curvinotus (assembly GCA_023969325.1). Classification (NCBI taxonomy): domain Eukaryota; kingdom Metazoa; phylum Chordata; class Actinopteri; order Beloniformes; family Adrianichthyidae; genus Oryzias; species Oryzias curvinotus. The sequence continues at coordinate 5,073,704 of CM043710.1, read as the reverse complement.
GCTAGTTGGTGAGGGGGACCTAGCTGCAAACATGATGGCGCTCAGATATCATTGGCCAGAAGTGGAAATTCCACAACTTCAATCGGTCTCTAGTACCAAATTAAGTTTAGGTGTGCAAGTTGAGGTTACAATTGGGCCAAAAACAGTAATTGTTTTATTCCTTTCAAAATTGATATCAACAAAAGTGTTCCGATTTTTTAAACCGTGAACCCTTTTACACTGCAGGTTTAGTTTTAGTGTTTACATAATTTTGACAGCCATAACTTGTCAACCCTTAACACGATCAACGTGAATCTGCTTATTCTGTCCCGGAAAAAAACGGCTTTGTGACAGTATGCAATACTTTCTATTAGAATTGTGTTGCATATCGGCACATAGCCACTTTTCTCTGCAAATCAGCTGATTTACTTTGATATTGCCAGGAGTAGGATATGTGAAAGGCCATTGTATCTCTGGTGTTTACTGTTTACTGCTTGAAACAGGAAGAAAAACGTAACTGTTAGGGTCGTCAGTTAAATTACTACCAAATGAGGGGGGGGGGGGTCAACTTCCATTACTGGTCGAGGACTTTTAGTTTGGGGCTAATGATGTCTGGGGACCATCCTTTTGCCGGCAACCAGGTCCTCTTGTTGTTGGCAGTACACCACACTGAGCATCTTTCAGCAGCTCTGCACTGCACCAAAGCAACAGCAAGATCTTTCAAGGACCATCTTGCAGTAGATGTTCACTTGTTAGTCTGACGTTTGTAGCTACACTGCTCTGAACATGGCTGAGAATGACAATGTGATACAAGAGGCTCCTTGGATTTTCAAAGCATTTGGGCTCATTTTGGCTTCTGTAATAAAGCAAGTAGAACATGCTCTGACGAGAGCCATGCTATGTGTAAACTCTGTCAATCCAGAACTAAATACTGTGGGAACAGAACAAACCTTCACGCTCACATGCCAGGCGTCATGATGGAATGGAGGTAAAGGCAAAACAAAGAGCTAATTCTGGATCTCAACTGGGCCTTGAACCAGCTAATTCAAATTCCTATTGAGCTCAGCATGTGGAATAAAAATACCAGTCTGTTCTTCATGTTTTGTAAAGCGTCTCAGTGAGGTTGTACACGTTAGAGCTCCTTTATGCCATAACTTCTCCACGACACATTGTGGACAGTATTCAGACAACCAGGAGAGCAGGACCCCCGCCGGCGCAGCGGGGGGCTGCTCTCCTGGTTGGGCTGGGGCTGCGCTCTCTGTCCCCCCATGCCTCCCTGCTCCCTGGCTCTAGGGGGCCTCGCGGCGGTCCTGCTAGCCATGGCCTGGGTGGCGGATGTGATCGCCCAGGGGGCGGTTGTTCTCTGCCTGCTACCGTGCGGGTGTTGGGGGGGTTCTGGCTGCTGCTGTTGCTGCGGCGGGGGTCTTGGTGTGGGGATGGCTGGGCACTCCCCCTCCTTCTTTTCACTTTCCATCATCCATTTTAGAAGAACATAAACACTCACCTGAGCACAGGTGTTAGCTCACCTTTGCACTAATATTTTGCGTGATTGATTGAAATATTTCACACTAGTTGGTCTGAAGGTATAAGTATGCGTGAGTGAACACTATTTGTATTGTGTATATGTTGACATGTGGACATTTTTGCAGCTAACTGGTGTGTTTATAACATTAAAGTGTGTGTGGACAGGCCCCGCCCCTTTGAGATTTGTATTACATCTGAACCTCACCGTAATTATAAACATCCAGTAACTAGTTGCTTTATGCAGTTTTGTAGTTTAAAATAATGTTATTTATTGTCTCTGTTACAGTCTTGGGATGTATTGCGATATATTGTATTGTGTCATGAGTATCGTGATTACGCATCACACCACCAGACTCTTGCCAATACTAGTCATTAGGTATTCCCAGTCTTTCAACAGGTGTCTCAGCCAGAATCGTTCAGGTTTTGGAATTAGCAGCGTTGGTTCACATCCCACTCCTCCAAAGTCTAAGACACCATTTGGCTCTTCAGTGTCTTTAATGGTTGTGTTGATTGCTTTTTGATCAACAGACACTGTTAAGTCCAGCTGTATGTAAGCCTTGCTGAAGGAATGCCCAGACAGCCCCCCTGCCCTTGTCTTGCTGGTTGTTAGACCATCAGTTATCTCTGGCTTCCTTAATGGTCCTTCTGGAAGATGATGAGGACTATAATAACAGATTAGTGTGCCTTGACTGGAGGTTGATATGCATTGTGATATCAGCCTGCCACTGTCTTTAGAACTTGCACTTAAACCCTGGTGGAAATATCCCTCCCCCCAGGATGTAGCTGCTCAAAAAGTGCCCCAACAGGCCACTGCCAAATGACTTTCCCAGTTATGGAGGTTCAATGGCCAGTCTGGATCAACTCAATGGGTTCCTCACGCTGTTGCTTCTCCTGTGTACACTTCTCCACACTTCTTGTTGCTTCATTCTCTCCATCCTGCTGGACCTCTCATTCTGACAAGTCTTAACTGTGCCTTTGCCTGCTTCTGGCTTTGTTATAGCGCGGTTGTGGGATAACTTCCAACCGCACTCGGCCTGTATCCACAGAGCCAACCCTGTGCCTCAGCCAGCCCTCGGTTCTTTCCAAACCCTCCTGCACACTCCATTTCAAGCTGGTTCACACAGTGTCATTCAGTTAGTCTTTGGAGTCTCTTTGGTGAGAGCAGCTCTGTTTTCTAGTCTTTAGCACGACGTGCTTTGTGGCTCAGGCTGTGTTAACATCCTCCACACCTCCAGAGAGAGCTGCTGACGTTCTTCTCCGTGCTCTCCACTTTGCTCCAATGGTAGTGCTCAGAAATAATGGTGTAGGATGGCATACTTTTATGTTGGAAATAAAACAGTGGTAATGCTTGTGGTGTGATCTAAAACTCTAAAGCAAACCAGAAAAAAAACAAGTCTAAAACTGTAAAATTGCTGCTGTTTATTTGTTGTTTACAAAGTTTAGATGTTCAGTTAAATATTTAATATTGATGAGGATGCGTATTCCAATTAGGTTCAAACTTTCTGCCAGAACTGAGAAAGCTTTCTACTTTATAACCTTAAATTTGTTCCCTTCAATTTCCCCAGCATTGTTACAGTTAACCTTTATATCTGCAGTGTTATTTACTCATCTTTTATCTCAGGGTCTCATTTGTCTCTTTTTGCATTTTTGCTTAATTTTGCTGTTGTTCCGTCACCTTATCGAGGTGTGTGTGAGCAAGCGGCGTTCTTTTGCTGCTGACATTTCTGTGCCAGGTGTGACAAATGGCAGGCAGAGAGGAAACATTTATACCCTGCAGTGAGCTTAATTAGCCTATCAGCTAAGCTCTGGCACTAGCTCGCCTTGAGAGCCACACACTCTCTTATGCGCTTGCACCAGTGTGCATTCATTCTCAAGTAAGAGGTAAAATACGCACAAACACATCGACACACAACCGACATCACTTCAGCGCATGAGATAATTGTACTGTTAAATGATGTCTAAACCACCGCTCATCCCTGTTTTCCTCCCTGGCTCCGCATCCACAGGGAATCAGATGCAACCACCCTCATCTTTTCTCTATTAAAAGGTTAAATCATTTACAAATTACAGCTCTCATACTGCGATTAGCATATGGTGGGGGTGTAGAGGCCATGCAAGGCCAGCAGGCGAGACTGGAGGAGGAGCGAAGAAGCAGCACATGTAAGGGTTCTCTGCGGGAGAGGCTTTATGTGAGCATCAGGACTGCTGCAGCTTCTTTTTTCTGGCTGTGTGTAAACACCTGTCTGCTCTGTGCAGCAGTGCCACGCCACATCTGCTGCACTGTGATAAAGCAGGGCAGGTTTAAACCTGCAGCCATGCAAACACATGCACACAGAGGTTCATGGATATGTTTGCAGTTGAGCGAGCATCACCCAAAAAGATGAGACAGTTCTGTAACGTCAGTCTGTTCAGCTGTGAGAGACAGTGGGAAAAAATAATCATTCAGGAAGCTTATAGGTATCATGTTGCTGAAAATAAGTATCTAACTTCAACAAACAAGCAAGAATTCTGTCCCTCACAGACCTGTTTCTTTAAGAAATTCTTCTATCCACCACTCATTACATGTATTATGTGTGTATTAAGAACTTGTTTATCGTAGTTTGATCTCTCACTGATGTGGCAGACACCAAAACTCAAAGCAGGCAGCAGCAAAAGAACCCTAAAAGAACATTTTATTTTGTAATTAGTCTAATGAGAAACTGGTTCTTAACGTGACAGCCCAGCAGGACGGTACAGACGCAAATAAATGATCAAATAATCAAATCAAAAATGATTTTAGACTCCAAGTTATCCTTTAGATGTGAGTGTGTCTGTGTGGCTCTCCAGTGAAAAGCTGACCGGTCGAAGGGGACTCAACCTCAACGATAGCTTGGTTGCTCTTCAGTGACCTCACAACCCCACTTAGAATGAAGCAGATTGAGGGGATGGTGGTGGACAAACCAACAATGAACAAACATGTTCCTCCCTACACAGAACATGACTGATCTCTTTGGAAGATTCACCCTGAGCAGCTTTGAGCAACTGTCTCCGACAGCGCGTTTCATTGAACAGACATCACAGCTTTTGAAAACCCCTCCATACTTTGGGGTCAGTCAAACTCGGATGCAGTAAGGATTGCATGATGTGCACCAGTGCTGTCTTTCCAGCTGCTTTCACTGATTATTAGATAGCATGACTCTGCTCTTGTATTACCTACTGCTAAGATCAAATGTCCTGCCTATTGCAGATGCTGAGCTCAGCAGCAGAGCGGACTCACATTCCACAGTTCTGCTTTCATCCTCTGACATTCCGTTAGTCCAGAACACCAAAACAACCTTTTATCTCTTTTAAACTTTGTAGCTGGTCAGCATCCTGATAAGAATTGAATGTGAACAGAGCAGTTTTTTGCCACAGTGGAGTTGTTTTTGGTTTTTGCTCTCTCAAAAAGTCAGATGTTTCCTCCATAACTTTTGAAAGGTGATTGGAAACCATGCCAACTGAAACCTAAAGCAGGCCGACTCAAACCCTGAGCCTTCTCCTGAGTTGGAAAGCTTGCATATTAAATGTCTCGGATGCAGTCAGCCAACCCGTCACAGAAAACCTTTCCCTCCATTTTTGCCTCGGTCATCAGCATGTCATCATATTCCATTGAAAGTTTCAGTTTTTTGCAAACACACACTTTGCTGTTATTCTCTGCACTTGACTTCCAGCAGCTACAGCAGGACAAACCTAAGCTTATACACATTCAGCTTCAGGTGATTGCTTTTTTTTTTCTCCTTCCTCTGATCTATTCTTCATCTTTTTATCCCAATGCACCGAAATTCATTTCCTCTGCAGGCAAGCACAGAACAGGAGGGCACCTGACTTCTCTGCACAATGCACACGGACCTCTTTGTGGCACAATCACACACATTTCTGACATCTGACTCACATCTGACTGTCAGACACATTTCTGTCCATATGTGGATGCTTTTGGCTAGGACTTTAGATAAGAACAGATCATTTAAGCTCATTCTGAGACTGCATAGTGGGTACCTGGGAACACTACATCATTAACAGGAGCTGTTACAACAGAGATTGTAAAGCAAATGAGCGACACCCAGGCAGTCTTTACCTTTGATAGGAAAAGTCTCTCATTTATGATAATTGAAAGATCTTAATCATAGAAGCTTGCAGTTTTCTGCCAAAACCTGTAAAAAAAAATTGAAAGAACACACTTTTTGCATCTCAAGCTTTTTAAGGGATTAAATTAGGAAAAAGTTTGAAGTTTGCTTGATCCATATGATGTGTGTAAGAAAAAGAGCTTTTGTTTGAAAGGCGCTTTTGTAGTTTTTGGTAACCACACACTGCGCTGATCAAAATCCACAAGAGCTTTGGGACTGAGGGACCACAGGCTTCACAAGCAGAGCTGTTTGTGTTAACACTCGCATTCGTTGACAGATCTCACAAACACCGTTTTTCCAAATGTGATCAGTGACCCAAAGATGTTCATATTTGTTCACAGATGTTTTGAATGTTTCTTCACAGTGGGTCGAAATGGTGCAAAAACTGACTTGATTGTTGCACCGTCATAGGTTTTTGTAAATTATTTCTCTCTTGCATGTAATGGCTGGTACCAGAGGTCCGATTTTCTCAATGCAACCATGTGCTTTCCATGGTCCTTGTTCAGAACTGTTTGAGACATATGAAAATATTGCTCCGCATTGATTGGTGAAACTTGGACAACTTTTCCCTTTGATAAAGAAACGTATTTTATTATTCACTCAGCCTGAGATTAAGACTTAAATATTTTTTTAAAAGAGCTAAAACGCAAAGAAATGCCGTCTAGAAGTTTACCATGTAGGCAGCAGCCTAGCAGACACCAGAGAACAAGAGGTGTATTTGTACAAACCTGCATAACATTTTGTATTTGGTCCAAAAATATTTGAATGCGACAAACCTGACATGTTGTTCACTGTTCCGTACATCCCATCACATGTGGTTTGGCAGAGATTTTTACACCGGATGTCCTTTCTGACACAACCCTGTATTTTATCGGGGCTGGGGACCAGCAAACCTGACATGATGATAAAAAAGGTGTATGTCATCACACTTAAATGCTTAATTCCTTTTGGGGTCACTAGAATTGCTGAAGCCATCTCAGCTACTGTTGGGCAAAGGCAGGGTACACCCTGAACATGTCCCCAGTCTGTCGCAGGGCCACACAAACACATTCACACTAAGTTTAGAAAACAAATGAATCTACAAAGAATGTTTTCTGGACTGTGGGAGGAAGCCGTAAAAAACTGATGCATGCACAAGGAAACCATTCACACTCTTCACAGTAAGATGTATGCAGGCCATCTTTCCAAAGCAGTTATGATGACTTAATTTCTTCAGTTAAAACAAGAATGTAACACATGTGAACTTATAAAATCTCTCAGGCCCAGGTAAAGCAAAGTATTTGCAGTTAGCGGAGCATCTGCCAGACTGTTTTCTCATGTCTTCATCTACTTCTGATGTTGCACAATTATGGATGTTTCTGCTTCAGGCAGCACTGAATGTGGAAGTGAAACCACAGTCAGCACTGGTCTGTGTCTGCACGTCATTTGCATCTTCTGTTTAAGGTGCATGGGGTCAAATGACTATTTATTGTAACATAAATGTAAAGTTAAGTATAGCAATAAAGGTTCTCGGGTTCTTCTTATCATATTCAGCTGTCTAACACATCGTCACATGGGTACCACCTACTTTTCTTTTCTGGTAATTCCTGGACAGCCTCAGCCCTCCTGTTTGCTATGTTTCTGTTGTCCCCCGGTGCCTTGGAGCTCGTGGAAACTGCTTGTGAGGTGCTGTTTGTCTTTAGCACACACACACCCTCCTCCACTCGCACCCCTTATAGCAGCCCGTTGTGTTGTCTGGCCTCGATGCACAGAAGGGACCCTGTGTCGCAGTGCCATTCAGCAGGGCCTCATGACGTTTTAGGGAGAATCCCCCCACCTCCACTCACTCACGAAGGGATGGCCCCTCCTCCACTCCCCTTTGTCTCCCAGCCCGATGAAAGGAACTGCATGGCTGTGCAGTTCAATCACTGTCAAGTGCAGAGAAAAGAGGTCCCTTGTGTAAAATTTCATGATTCACAATTGATTAAATAGGGGTGTCATTTCATGGCTGAACGGGGAGGTGTGCACTCGCAGGAGTGGAGCTTTTTCGGGCCTTTTGTGAGATATGGCTCAAACATTGCCTGATGGGCCCCATTCAGACCTGGAGATGGGAGCTTCTGGGGAGGGGCAGATGAGAGGACTCTGAAAGAGATGGAAAGACATAAAGGGACACAGTGGGAGAATTGCCAATGTCTTGTGATGGCTTCTTAAAGGACTTTCATGCTCTTGAGAGTAAAGTCCTGAATTTGTGGAGGTCGAGTGATTTAGATACCGGTTGTCCTCTGGAAACTCCTCTGTCTCCCTTCTGCATGAACCAGGGAGGCACAGGAGGCTGGTGGACAATAAGCTGTTGGAAGTTGGTTTTGCAGGAGTAAGTGACATTCATTGTTTTAAGCTTGTCCTACAAAAGGACTCTTGATGTTCAAAGCAAAGACATTGCTTCTCTGCAATGTGGGCTTTTTTTTTTTTTAAACTAGAACCATTAAGTAAGTTTTATTTATTTATTTATTTGTTCATAAGACAGTCCAAATGTGATAACTTTGTTCCTCTTTACATTACAAAGCAGTATTAATATATTCTTTTATGGAATTATGGATAGCTTCCTTACTTGAGTTGTGGATAATTTAACTGGCATTGAGATTTGTTGTAAATCCAGGCCAGACTTGGTCTTTTTCTGCCTTGTTGCTGCCAGGTCAGCCTCAGTGGTTGAGATGCCAAAGCACATGACCATGTACAAAGCTTCTTGATGTTTCTATGACTGCAACTACATTGTGGGCAACCTCCCTGACAGGTGCAAAAGTCTTACTGTCTGATGTTCCTCCACCTGACATTGGGTGGAAGCCTTTTGGGGTAGCTTCCTTTGCCTCATGCTATTGACATCATTAGGATCCTACTGGTTCCTTTTCAACATATTTTTTTATTTCCACTGACCATGTGTTACCACCCCCAAGTTCCCAACTTTTGCCTGTTTCCATGAAGAGTTGTCTTTCTAGAGATTATGGCTTGTGCCTGTTTCGATCTCCAATTGCCACGCTGAGAACCCGACCTGTGCTTGTGCCTGACTACAAGATATTCTGTATATATTATCCACATTGAATCACAGGTGTCAAGATGCTCTTTCCTGGGGTGTCTACTTTCTGGACTAACTTGTCCTTGTGCTCTGCTTACCAGTGACGCCCTGTGGCTCATTGTGGTCAACAGAGGCGTGCCTGCCTACAGAAAAACCTCTTCAAGTGTTTGCCATCCATCCATTTTCTATACCTGCAGGATCCCTTTAGTGGTCATGAGGCTGCGTCAGAAGGGAGACTGCCCTGAACTGTACTGTTGGGCAAAGGCACCATACACCCTGTACAGGTTGCCAGTCCATGCAATTCCACAAACCTCAACACTGACATACACACTCAGAGGAAATTTAGTCATCATTATGCTATGAAGCATGTTTTTGGATTGTGGGAGGAATCTGGAGACAATCCACTGGGTGGAGAAAATGCTCCACACAGAAAGGACCCAACAGGGATTCGAACCAGAGACTTTCTTGCCAAGAAAGGCTCTGGAGGCAAGAGTGCAAATCACTGCACTACCATGCAGCCCCTCTTTGCATTCAAGACTATAAGATTTCCCTCTCTGGTTACTTTTCCATCCAACTGGTTCAATATACACAGTCACAAAAAATGTTTGTTTGATTGATGCAACAAAATAGTAGGCACTTCTTACCAGAAATACAAACCGAAAGCTTTGTCACGACTGCCCTTATGGGTAGGTACGGGCTGTTCCTCAAAATAACAAGGTCATAGACCACTCGGTGAGCCCGTAGAGCAAAAAATGTTCATGGACATTTTACTATGGGCAAGATACTGGCGACAGGTCATAGGATACACTTATACAACATGCATGAGTAGGTAAGGGTCAAGGTGGTGAGACGTAGGCACATCAGAGGGCTTTTTCATTTGTTTCACCCCCCAATCCTGCGGATTGCACAAGGAACCTATTAGTCCTGTTCACTTGATAAGTGTATGCTCCTTGCACCTATTGAGATGTACTCATTTCTACACAACCCACCAAATACAACCGAAGAACCTGAAGCACACGTACAGGTCACCCACCTATGCAGGTGCATGTGACAAAGGCTTTAAACAAGTAAACTAGGAAACCAAATGGACAAATACTTAAAGAACCCACACGTTAAGAAAGACTGAAGAAAATGACTGTTGCAGATAAACACGGACCAAAAAAATTGTACGTGGCATTTGCTTTGTGTTATTGTTGTCTGTGTTAACTAACTTCCGAAGCTCAGACTGTGAGCTGACCTGGCCTATAGCCTCCACCGCAGAGAGATCGCACACAATCGTGCACACATGCCCCGAGATAAATGCGACTTGTATTAAACTGGTCTCACAAGGGAATGTGTGTGTTTGTTCTGTGGGTGTGCAGTCCTGGTGTGTGCACACCGAGTTGTGTCTGTGTTTGGTAATCTGTCTCCGTGAGATGTCGGGAAATTGTTTATAAGGGGAAAAGGCCTTGATGCTGCAGGGATTTCTTTGTCAACAGTGTTCTCAGGTTAACTGATGCTGGAAGTTTCCTCACAACTTTGAGCTTTTTTAAACTCACAAGTGTTAACATCAAAGCTTTATTTTCCAGGATTTTGTTTGCTTTCCACTGTCACTTCAGTTTTATCACACAACTGAGCACATTGTAACCTTAATGTGACGGTGATCATTTGTAATTTAACCTTTTGTCTGACGCTTTTATTCACAGATTTCATCTCTCCCAAACTGCTGACAGCAGACATTTCCAGAGTTTAAATTCAGAATGCTAATGTGGATTAATGCCAGGCTTGTTAGTGAGCAGAAGGTACTAAAGACTCTTATTGTACTTTTTGCCCCATAAGAAGAGGCTAATTGTGCACAGACGTGGTCGTTATGAAAAACCAGAGCTGGAAGAGGACGCTGGCCAAAATCAACCGCCCATAAAAGGAGCCTTCAAAGGAGAGGAATGTCCCATAAAGAGTTTTATTTATTCTAGCATTTCCTTTTTCTTTTCCTTCTACTACATTTGCTTTCACATTCTGCTGCAACATTTTGGTGACCTCCGGAATAGAAAGCTGAACTGAAACAGCATTTTTTTTACCCATTCCATCCCATTCCCATCTTTTTACCCATTTTACCCAATTAATGCTCACGTGGTTTTTATAAAACTCCAGTAGATTACAGGAACAACATCAATCTCAAGGCTGAAGATCTTTTTTTTTATCCCGACACAAAACTCTTGAAACAGAAAACAAAAATAAGGAGCTAAGAAAGCAGTCAACTGTTTTGCACGACTCTCAAGACCTATCACTCTGTTCCCTTAGGAGTTACTGTCAGTGCAAGTAAAACCAAAGCAAGTGAGAACACCACTATATGTTTCCTTTCTGCTTCATTTTATTCAATTGCACCAGTCACATGATTCTAAAATAACGCTTAAGGCAAATTTAGTTTATGTGGTTAACTGCTTTGCTGTTGTGATATTTGAAAAGTCAAAAATCGAATTTAGACCAACACAATCCAATCTTCTGTTAGGCAGGATCCAGAAGAGACTCTGCATGTTCATGCCAACAGGCCTGAGTGACTATCAGCCGCTAATTCTCTTAAGAAAGCATCTCTCTTATCTCATCGTGGTTTTAATTGGCTTTATTAGTCAGTCAGCTATAAATAAAGAGAAGTGCTTCAACAGATCAGGTAAGAGCGAGGGAAGGGATCAGAATCAGTTAGGGTGGATTACAATGAACAGGCCCACCGACTGCTCACATACTGACAGAGAAATGCTGCACGAGATCAGCAGGTGTTGCGACAAATGCCAATTTTAAGCAGAAGCTGCAGAGCTTTTAGTTCCACGGTATATTAGAAGAAAGCCCTCAAAGTCGCATAGTGACCTTCAGAGCAGTTTTTTTTTTTTTACTTTATCTGGAAGAGGAAGTTTGTGGTGTCAAGTGCAGATGGGCTTTTTGTGGTAAAACCCACTTTAAATCCTGTAGTGTAAATTTAGTCTGAGAGAAACATGAAATTTCCCATCATTGTATGGGTTTGTGAATCCACCATTCATGGTTTCAACAAGAAGGAGAGGTTTCTGTGTGGGACAGTTCCTCTTTTTTCTCTGTGGATTTTTAGTCCGTCAGTCATGGCTCTTCTCACCTTCCACCTCTTTCAGAAATGGTTTGCACTTTTTGCACACTTGCAGGCAGGCCCCCCCCCCCTCTCCCCCCTTCTGGCTTGGGGGGGCTGTCACGAAGCACAAGAGGCTTCTGTGCATACCAAACCTTGACTGTTCATACAAAGCACTGCTAATCATGTTGGCGTGCGCACACACTCACACTCCATGGCTTCATGTGACCTGCATTCTCCAGTTTTAGCCTCTGGATATGAAGAGGGTTAAAGAGCTGAGAAGGAAAGGAAGAAAGAAAACCATCAGCCCAGTTAAAAGGCTAGAAGGTTATGTTTCTAGAAAGTGTCATCTCTGTCATCTTGGTGTTTTGAAATTTATAATATACTTTGGCTCTCCTCACAGACTTTCTAGTGAAAAGGCAGGGGAACCCAAATAAAGGAGATAAAACGCTTTTATTTTATTTTCAAACCATTTTTCCTAAAACTCACAGTTTTGACATCAGCTGTATTAAGAATGACTAAATTTAAGATTCGGAAGAGCCCGATGACCCATCTAATGATGGGCAGGTAGGTTCTGCAAAGGACTTTTTTAAAACAAGTATTTAAGTCACTCCTTCAAAAACGTAGCGCCATCGCCCTCATTCTCCATGCTCAACTAGCAATTTTCCCACTTCAGGACTCATGCTGGTATTCCTATTCATGATGATGTCAGATGAGCTGGTTTGGGAGATTTAGCTGTTAAAAACAGTTTCTTTGTTTCATCCAACAGCAGCTCTTTTGTTTAAGCTCACACATATCTACGTGCTTGCTGCACTTTATGATGCAGGAGCCTACACTAATGAAGAGATGAACAATTTCTCACGTCTGCCAGTGTACCATCATATTTAAGCTGATAAGATGACAAGAACCATCAAAACACAACCCCAAAGTGCTGTTTTAAAGCTGATTGATATTTGGTGGATAATATCAATGGGCCAACGATCCATCATGCTCTCTGACAATAAAAATCCATCTGAAACATCAGCGCATGGAAGGAATCTTTAGTAATTAGAAGTTGCTTTTAAAATGATGCCTGTGATTCCATCGGAAGTCCCACTGCAATTTCACAGGCGGCTTAATTATACAAGTTCGGTTTGTTTGAGAAGAAATGCGTGGAATTTTCCAGATTGAATCTGAGTGCAAAAGTTAGCTACCGGTAAATCTTACTGGAATTTGTTAAAGCTGCAAGCATGACTCCCAGATCACCTGATATGTAATAGATTACTGTAACAGAATACCTTCTTCTCTAAGCCTTAGTCACAGGTGCCCTTACAGCTGGGTACTGGCTGTTTAAAGGGAACACTGTACATCGTAATTCAATTTTATTTATACAGCCCAAAATCACAACAACAGGCGTCTCAATGGGCTACGTACCGGTAATTATAAAGTACACATAAAATCATAAGGATCATGAATAGAATTCCATAGGAAAATTCTAAACTGACCTAACTAAACAGACTAAACTAACTGGGCATCCCTGCCCTTAGACCCTCCTTTGCGGTGAGGAAAAAACTCCTAAAAAATTAAACGGATAATAAACTGAATAAAAAAAAGAAACCTCAGGGGTGTCCACAGGAAGGAGGGATTCCCCCCTAGGATGTACGGGCAATGTACCAGAACTCAAAGAGAAGAATTAACTTATGTCATGTTTGTATGTATGTGTAGGCATGTATGTCAACTACATGTTTAAAAAATCTAGCAGATGGGCTTCATTCAGATGGAGTTGGGGGACGGCTGGGAGCGCGAGACGAGCCAGAGAAAGGGTCCACAGCCAAGCGTAGGAGCAGGATCAGAGTCAAACATTGTTCATTGCTGGATTCAAACGTATGACTATCGCATGGAAACACCACCACGCAAGCTAATGAGCCATCTGTAAGGTCATATCCTCAGTATTTCCACAGGTCACATCATAAGTGCATGGAATTTACGTTAGCTTTTCTGGATACTTCACTCTACACTTACCACACCCACCACTTTCATGTCATCCCTTGATGTGGCTGTACACGCCTCTAGGGAAGTGCGAGACACACCTTTGCGCACCGCACCATAAGATTGGGCAGCTCCTCCCTATGACCCTCCACGGGCCCGGACAACCCAAAACCTACACCGGCCACATGAATTTTACCTCATACGATGCATGTGACTAAAACTGAAGGCATTACTCACCGGCTGTACTGTTATTTTCTTCAGAGCATGGTCAGTAAATTGATTCGATTTCATTTTATTTTGATCATTGAACTTGTTTCATATTCTATAGTTTGAATGTACCCACCGCTGTAGTGGAGCCTGTCTTTGTTAAATAGGCGTTTCCCAGCCCTGTCTGCTTTCAGTGCTGCTCTGCTCAAACACACTGTAATGCGAGCATCACAGGTTCAGCTCATCCCTAGCTTTTAAGAGTCCTTACAATGACAGTCATTAGAGCCTGGTGTGTTCAGGCAGGACAGGATTTAAAACAAGCGAGACAGTGAGTCTCGAGAGCAGGGTTGGGAAGCACTGCCCTAAGTGGAGTCACTGTAACTCTGGTTATTGTTTTGGTTTGAGTCTTTGAGACACAAAGGCCTCAGGCTGTCCGTTTGCTCTTTGTTCTGTTTTCTGTTTGCATTTCTTTGGATTAAAATGACAGAAGTTGAGGGTTGGTCCTTCTGCTGTCTGTAAGAGCATAAACTGTCCACCACGACCACTTTGAGCTTGACTGGTCTTTGTTATGACTCTCTGGGAACTTGTTCAGGATAATATAACCCAGTCCTGTTGAAGTTTGAGGATTTTTATGGTTCTTCTTCTAGTATCGACCAGTTTTTTTTTTTTTTACATTTTGACATTAACCTAAATTTTTAACAGAATTAACTCACTTTAGATCTTTATCCAAACAATTCCATGGTTTTGTGGCAAAACAAAAGAAAATCTCCATTTTACTTTTGTTTTTGCTTTGCATGAGTCAAACATAAAAATACCTCTTAAATTGTAATGCTCCCCTTTCCTTTTAAAGGCTCAAAAGAAATTTCCAGCATTTTTACATCTGCGTCTGAAATTTTTGAAAAAAAAATTAAACCGTGCATTTGTGGATTCAGGAAAACAATTTTTTTAGTAATCTAATTTAGGGATGACCAACCCCTGGGGGGTATTCCAGGAAGCATGTTTAAACTAGCCTGACTTTAAGCCTGAACTCTGGCTGAAATCCGCCTGAACTTACTCTGGGTATGTCGGTTCCAGAAGACCGGATATGAGCTGGCGTAATTACGCTCGACTTGGTAACCCTGGGTTAACCCACGTGCACAGCAGGTACATAAAGACATTCTCAATAGATCGCCGATTTCTGGAGTCACCATGGAAACGCGTGGGGAAAAAAAAGAAAGCGCTACACTTGAGACGGAAGTGAGACGGAGTCTGAGATTTCAATGACGGCGTATGAAGATTATCCGTCCAACAAAAAAGTAACACGGCTGCATCATCAAAAAAAAAAAGAATTTCTGCTTGGAGAAAATCAACAGACAAAGTAAACGCACGAGTTTCTGATCTTGTTTCAATTTTCCTTGTGACGCATATATATATATATATATATATATATATATATATATATATATATATATATATATACATAGAACTGTCATATGTCTAAGTTTGAACCGGTGAATATGCTAATTTTAATAACAATAAAAAAGACGGAGTGCAAAAATTAATTAAAGAATTTTCCATCATTGTACTAGTGGGGTTGTACTGTAGGGGTGCTATAAAAAATGGTCATCCTCTCCTTCGCTTTCACTCGTGGTGCTGTGACATAAGCACAGTAGGACAAAATAACTCGACAAAACACGGCAAAACACAGTAAAACAGCTAAACAACTAAACATATTTAGTCAAAAAGCCACATTTCAACCCAAATCCGTCGAGACAGGCAAAGGGAATGATATCCCAGAATCCCTTGCGGTGCCGATCTAACAGCAGCACCAAAGTTACGCCTACTTAATTGAATTAATTTGAATGAAAGTAAAATAATTGTCTGAAAACTATGTGTTATTTTTAAGGTGACTTAACAAAAAAATGATTTCTCTTAACTGAAGCAAATAATTAAGTTAGATCAAAGTAAACAAGTTTAATTTTCAAACATCCATATGTGGTCCTATCACCCTCTCACTGTGGAAAAAGTATTATCTGAGCTTCTTCATCCACTAAATCATCTTCAAATGGACACACCATGCTGCTTCACCTCTCTGAAAACAAACTAAGCTTCAACTAAACCTGCTCCGGACCAGGTTATGTTCAGAGCATGAGTTGCTGTGGCAACTTGACCTACCCTGAGACATACCTCCATTTCTGGAACCGAAAGCTGAGGTTATCAACTTCCTTAGCCTCAAACTTATCGTGGGAGCTAGCATAACCTGCTTTCTGGAATACCCCCCAGGCCCTCAAGAGCATCAACCCTGCCTGTTTTCCAGTCCTCCCCGACCAGCTTGCTGCTGATTGGTCGAGTCAAGAGATTCCACATCCTGATTGACTGAACACACCTGGTTTAGGTTGTCAGCATCAAGCAGAGCAGGTAGAGAGGAAACAGGCAGGGGGGAGGCACTTGGACCAGGGTTGGCCAGCCCTGATTCTAATTTCTCTTTTTTAAAGTTTAATTAGTATTAACACAAGTATTGTTTTCAATATATTTCCCCAAATTTCAATACATTACTGGAAGCATGGAAGATTTAAGGTTGAGTACAAAATATGCTAGCACTTTTTGCTTAGTTTTCTTTTGGTTCTGTGGATTATTCTTAAAGATATTTTGTTTTTTTATATATTTAACATGTGGTTTCCACTTAAGCTGGTGATCAATAATGGCTCCATTAAATGGAATTTATGTTCCATAAACATGTTCATTTTCTATTTCATTAAAATGAAGTGTTATATTTTCCTTTGCTTCATCTGCAACAAAAACAGTAAATTCTGTTTTCTTTTCATTTAAAAATAACTTGTTAATCTTAAACTACGGTACTTTTTAAGTTTAACCCACTCCCTTTTTATTTCTGATATTAATTGAAAAATGTGACCTGAACCTGAACTTAAACAACATAAATTCCTATAATCTGCAAAAATAATAAGCTCTAAGATTTTACTTTAAATGTATTGTGTTGAATAAAAGTACATTTTTTAACTCCATACCAAAACATTACATAAAGAGTAATTCAGGGTAAAGGATTACTTTGAAATACCACTGATAAATCATTGTAATGGATTACAGTTTGTAAGTGACTTGCACAAAACTGCAGATCAGCAGTTTGCTGGGGTGCCCACAAAGAGGAGGAAATTTGCTCATTATAGACTCCCTTACATGCAAAATGGCACGATTTCAGGCGTGACGCTGTGCCTGGGACGCCTCATGCTGGGTCACCCAGACACATTTGGATCTGAAGGGCTAAAATCTTTGGTGATGGGTGACTTTGAGAAACATCAATTGTTTTTTTACCCTATGGCACATAGCGGCTAGGCAGCCCCCTCCCTCTGCAGGGCCGCCCCTTCCTGGAGTGCACCAGCAACTTTGATCCCCATTTGTTAGTCAGACGCAGCGTCTCACTTGCAGGATTTAGGAAATCAATCTAAACTGGTTAACCACATGGCAGCCCCCCCACCCCTGTCCTGATGTGGAGCAGCACACACTCCTGCTCACGCACACATGATAAAAGGGACTGAAGGGTGTGTTTATGGCCGTTCACGCAGCAGAATGCAGCGTTTTATCTGTCTGTGCCCCCCACCTCGACCCCCCATCATAGCTGAAACGGATCTGTTCTGTACTATGGGACTGCAGGACTATATGATGGGCATTAGGGAGGAGGGGTAAGGGGAGGAGCAAATCACTGCTTCTTTTGGGGAAGGGGGGGGGGGCTGCTGGACAGGTGCTGACAGAGAGAAATGCACTTTCCCTCTGATGCTCTGGATAGGAGGGGGCAGGTGACATATTTCCCCCTGTGGGAGAGGAAATGAGGGAAAGTAGAAGAGGTTAGCTCTGTACTGAGAAATGAACTAAACCATCCTTGGGGGGTTGCAGAGAGCCCCACAGGCTGGCAGCTTTTTTTTCCACCTCTCTACAGAGCTCAATGTTGCATGCTTGTGTATTGGGGGGGGGGGGGGGGGGGGGCATGTGTGTGGGCAGCACACAGGCAGTCCTGATTTTGCACACCTGACGCTTTCAAATGTATCCTCTGTAACGATCAATACCGACCCCCTCCCCTCCCAGCAACCATTCCAGTAGAGCTCCATTTTCAACGGCTGCCATCACTAATAGTCCCCCCCCCCCCTCAGTTTCCCACCCCAAGCCCAGTCCATCAGGTTACAGAGAAGCACTCAGCTTCAGTCTTTGCTCACCGAATGGAGAGGTGGGGACACAGTTTTTGGGGAGGGGGTCTCTTCATGCTAACATTTCCACATCAAGCCTTGTGGGGGATTTATGACAGAACTCGAGCAGATGGAGGGAAAATCAAGAGTGATGATCCAGAGGATGCCCATACTGCTACAACCTGACCGTTTCCACAACCCAACTGCTCCCCTCTTCAGCCCTCCAGTGGGGGGCAGTGTGCTTTGTTCTGAATGCTTTGCTATCCAAAGAAACTGAGGAAGATAACTGTTCAGGAGAAAGTGTTGCATTTCTGCTGTGATGTGTCTTTCAAAGTACAGAGATGTTTGCAGTTTGTTTTGTGTTAACATTTATTCTGAGTTGTTTTAGTCGACGAATACAGAATAGGAGTACTCAAGCTTAGTTCGAGTGCACCCAGAATCCATAGTGTCCGTCACTTTCTGATTTAGGGGCTCTTATTTTCTCACAAAACTTCTGTTTTATTTTTGGGCCCCACTCACAGCTTGTCCGTCTGGCACCAAAAAAGGGCTTTCGGGTGGTTGTGGTCGCTCTGGTGCCGTCGCTGGGCCCTAACTGCTGCAGTTCTTTATAGAGGTGTGCCATGGCACTGGCCCCTGGACTCCAGAACAGGGGACGTGATCTGGCCTCCTACTAGAGTATACGCTGCCCCCTACTGAATTGGTGTTCTTTGTATGCAACTCACCATTCTTTATCCTCCAAAAACTATGAGTGGAGTTTTAAATCAAAAAGTTCTATTTTGGTTTAATCTGAACGTAGGACATTCTCCCAATCGTCTTCTGGATCATTCAAATGATCTCCAGCAAACTTTAGACGAGTCCTCACATGTACTGGCTTTAGCAGGGGGACACGTCTGGCACTGCAGCATTTGAGTCCTTGGCGGTATGGCGTGTTACTGATGGTAGCCATTGTTACTTTAGCTCCAGCTCTCTGCAGGTCATTCTGTAGGTCCCCCTTTGTGGTTCTGGGATTTTTGCTCTGGTCCTTTTGACCCCACCTGATGAGATCTTGCAGGAAACCCCAGATTGGGGGGGCTTATCCGTGGTCGACAATTTGGTTTCTGGTGTCCTTAGACAGCTCTTTGGTCTTGACCATAGTGGTGTTTGGAGTGTGACTGTTTGAGGTTGTGGACAGGTGTCTTTTATAACCAGTTCAAACAGGTAATAAGAGGAG
Source organism: Oryzias curvinotus (assembly GCA_023969325.1). Lineage (NCBI taxonomy): Eukaryota > Metazoa > Chordata > Actinopteri > Beloniformes > Adrianichthyidae > Oryzias > Oryzias curvinotus. Next base: position 5,054,380 of record CM043710.1, on the reverse strand, counting down.
GACAGAGGATCCTCTTACAGAAGTAGTTGCAGGTCTGTTAGAGCCAGTAATCTTGTTTGTTTGTGGGTGAGCAAATACTTATTATATGCCATAATGAAATCTTTAAAAATCAGACAAGTGATTTTCTGGATATTTTTCTCATGTTCTCTCTCATTGTTGAGGCTATACCTATGATGAAAATTACAGGCCTCTCTCATGTTTTTAATTGAGAGAACTTGCACAGTTGGTGGCTGACTAAATACTTTTTCCTCCCTGTATGTATTTTGCGATTACATAATAAAAACATTAAAAAATTGCTTGGATAATGTTTCCATTCATTCCCCACCGCAGTGGGGCCGAAAAAATGTTTGATGCAAAGTACAGAACTTTTACTCAAATGCTGGACATCAATGTCAAGTCAAAGCGCCCTCTAGAGTGACAACAATCAGCCAAATTGACTCTTGAGGAGTACATTACAGACTGCCACTGTCATTTTTTATCATGCATCCTCTTCGTCACCAAATGCAACCAGTCAGTGTTCGTGATTTTCTTTTTTCTTTTTTTTTTTTTTTTTTTGCAGCAGCTTTTTGTTTCCCTGTAGTGGCGTTTTGTTTGTTAGGTGCTTAAGTATTCCTACTTTTGTTTGATATTCCAGTATTTCAGGCTACAGGGAGTTTTCTGGATGGGGTGGGAGTGTGAGTCTGCTGTGAGATGAGCATTCACACTAAATGAGAGAAGAGAAAAAGACAAAAAAGATTTGATTTCTTTTTACAGAGGATGAAAAGATGGGAAACATCTTTGAGCTCCACGTGTTCCCAGCATGGGGCTTGTCAGGTGATGGCAGAGGGATACTGCTGTTTTTTTATGAGCATTTCTCCTTTTAGCCGCACCTTTCATCTTCTCGTTGGTGTCCCAGCAGGGGTGTCTTTGGGGAAAGCACACACCTCTACTGCTTTTCCTCTTTTTTCTTGCAGACCAAAACATTCGGCGTGCATTTTGAGAACAAACCCCACAAACAAACGCAAGCTCTGCTCACATCCGGACGGCGGTCTGATCACAGACTTGTTCTACCTATGCAAACATTCAGTGCGCGGATTAGCCTCCTTAAGCATTCGCTTTGAAACTCCGCGAGCAGGGATTTCTTTTTTGGTGAGGACTGGTCTCAGCAGCTGTTACACATGGGATTAGCAGCCTCTGCCATTTACACACAAGTGAGGAAAGCAGGGAGGAGACAGAATGGCAGACTAGAGATGATGAGAAGAGACAGAAAGGGGAGAGGAGAGATGTTAAGTGAGGACAGATGATCACAGACGATCCTGCATTTTAAGGAGGTCCCTCTGATATAAGCAAAGCTCACCCAACAGAGGAGGGTGGATCAGAGAAAACTTAAATGTTGCAAAAACATGTTGCCTCAACATAACTTAAGATGCAAAGAGTTGACATACACAAATATGACAAAGGAAAAAGTTAAAACAGAAGGAAAAATCTACTCAAGTAGTTACAGTTTCCACATAACATTTGGTTTCTGTCTCACGAGACTAAACAATATAAAGATAAATGTCAGAAATCCCTGATGGAATATTTTAATATTTGTTAAAAAATGTGACTAAAAATGAACGTTCTCTTATTATTGTTTTCCTGGCAATATAAATCCTAAAACTGATGTGCAAAACTGAAAAAAAAAGTGTCCCAACGTTCTGTTTATGTGCTCTTTTCAACTACTTTAGAACAACTTTTCAGAACTTTCTGTTGGGAATTCCTAACTGTTTGCTTGTTGTAGTGTGAACAACTTGAAACTTAAAATCATATTTCCTCCTGTGATTTTCCTCTTTTGAAGTAGTGGGACTTACAGATGTTTAGAGTTCTTCCCCCCCCAAAGGGCATGTTTTTGAATAATCCATATTTTAGCAAAACATTCCTGTCAATTTGCACAATAATTTCTCATTTTTCTGCCCTTTATAACAATTCTTGATCAGTTACTTCATGACCTAAAAAGAGACAACACTGAAAACCCGACCAGCAGCTCCACATCAGGTATCTCCTTTGCAAAGACGAGGCCTTTCAGGCCGGCCAGGCAGCGTTAATTTCAACCAGCTAAAATAAATGAAAGTCTTCAAGGCCCGAGCCACTGGGTTGTAACAAGTGCTGCTCTGTGATAACCACATGGATTTAATAGTGAAGGGCCTTTGCAGTGTGCGACATTAATGAACATTTTCTTTGCATTGGATCAATTTGTTTACTAAAGCTGAGCAGAGTTGCATATGTATGGCCAACAGAACCTTTTATATGTGAGCTCATCTGACGTTGAGGTTCTTTGTATTTTGGTAACAGATTTGGTCTGTTTCTCAAGCAGCCTTTTCAGGAGGTATCACAATGAAATGGTAACATGTCTGTTGTCCAGTCGATGGAAGTGATGTCTCTGAGGACTTTATCCCTCAAGGGCACAACGGGAAGTTTAAAATGATCTGGTACAGGGAGAGGCAGACCTCTGCCAACGAGGAAACTCTGTCATGGGTGGGTGTTGTTGTCTTGTTGTTTCTCTTCCTTGGTCAGGTCTGTCTCTCACTTGCATGATATCATCCCCCTGGTGCCTTTTTGAGTGTGAAGGCATGTCATTCATGCACCTCTGTAATTGTGTTGGTACAAGGTGTTTACAGAGTGTGTGTGTGTGGGGGGGGGGTGATGAGCTGATAACAGGTCTGGGCTGGAGGGCTGGAACGACATTTCCTTATGAACTGCAGACTCCAAAGCATCTCCACTGTTTACTTTGTAGCTTTTAGCTCTGCTGCCTCCTGTTTTTTCCCATGATGCCCTCCGACCCACAGGCCTTTCTCACATGTGTCTTTCCCCCATTGGTGTTTCTTTTCTTGGAGACACAAGAGCGATTTAGTGGAATAAATTAAAGTGGGATTTTTGTTGAGTCCACCCATAGGCCAATAAACAACGAAAAAAGAAAAAGACACCCCTAAAAATACACAAAATCTGAGCTGTGATGAAATTAAACCAGCTGATTAAAAAAAAAATAAGTAAACCTGATTCCCCAGCCTCCAGTGGACATCTGCGGAACTACAAACTCAGAAACAAACTGTGCTTTTCCTTTTTTTTATTACTTTTCTTTCTTGTCAATAAAATTTGCATGATAGTGATTTGACGGTAAAGCACCTTCGTAAGTCCTGTTTGATCCATCAGAGCATTTCAATGCACAATCCAACCTTTCACTGCAACCCCCAGTATACGCTTCTGGCCCACCTTTTGCTTTTAAGCTTAACCTGCTTGGAGGGTGGAGAGAGTGTGCATTGAAGACACACATACAGACCCTATCTCTTCCCTGCAGAAGGGTAGTTGTCCACAGAAGGGCAGCTTCTTCACAGGAACGGGCGTCTCGGCAGAAAGAAATAGGAGGCACACGTGCGGAGACACTCGCCATCTTGGTTGTTTGTTTCCAGAGCTCTGGGACCATTTGAAGCAGAGTTAAATTGAAGACGGGACTAATCTGAAGTTGTCAGGAAGCAACAGACCCACCCAGGCCTCTTCTGGCTATAGGCTAGACCTAGCTGCCCTTATGCACACCACCTCTGTGTTTTATTTCATGCCTCATGGTTCCGTGGTGCCCACTCATACATGCCACAATGACTGTTAATCCGACACTTGATATGCACATGCTCACTCAATTCTGATCTTGTTCTCCTTGTTTGTTTCCCCCGCTTCCCACTGTTTACTCAATTCTTCCCTTGTCTCTCTCTTGCAGGATGGGTATTACTCCCACCGCCCGAAGGAGAAAAGTCGAATTGACAGCAACAACGAAAACTCTGTGCCCAAAGACTTTGAGAACATTGACAACAGCAACTTTGGAGCACGCTCACAGCCACACAGACAAGCTCCCAGCAGTAAGCAGCAGGAGCATCTGCAGGAAAAGACCCACACTCAGCAGCAGACCTGGAGAGACAGTTCCCCCAGCCTGGGACGCAGCTCAAACGAGGTTCTGCCTGTGGGCCACCAGTCCCTGGCAGCCGGAAACAGCACCTTACCTCCCGGCGTCATGGTGGAACCACAGAGACACTACCATGCCTCCCAGGCCCAGCACGTTCAGCCACAGCACAGGCATCAGCACCCCCACAGGAAGCAGGCCACTGCAGCCACAGCGGAGGTGACGTACGACCAGCCCCCCAAGTGCGAGATCAGTGGGAAGGAAGCCATTTCTGCTCTGTCCAGAGCTAAGAGCAAAGACTGCCGGCAGCAGATTGCTGAGGTGTACTGCAGGCACAGGGAGGGGCGCTTAATGCCAGAGAAAGTCACTCGGTACTGCCCCCTGGAAGGTAAGCACCCCTTAATACCCCAGTGACTGGTAATGTGAAGGTAATGTCCCGTAAGATGTACATTGATCAAAATTTCATCAAAAATGACATTCCTGACCCTAAAACGTGGAGCATTTCTCAGACAATTTCAAGTCTGACTTTACTTTGTCTGCTAGGAAGACGATAGGGATGGGCTCTGTGATTTCATTAAACAGCAGAGTCTGGTACACACATTCGGTTTGTTATTCAAAAAGTGTTGATTTGGAACCAAAAATATGTCACTTTTCACCATTTTTTACATTCAATTAAGATAAATTTTGAAAAAAGTGGCTTAGGATAAGCCAAAAATATGGCTTTTCAAGACATTTAGGTTGTGGGATTTTGGTTAAAAACATTATGAACATAATTGAAACAACACAAGGAACATTTTTTTTATTGTCATTGGGTGACTTTAGGGATTTTTTTAGAAGGTGAGATCCCTTCCAGGTTTACACAAAAAAAAACAACTTCTTGTAGGAGCGCAGGAGGTGGGGGGTTAATGGAAAGAAGACAAAGACGTCATGGTGGTGCCAGACAACACAGGACACCTACTTACAGTGCAGAAAATGGATGAGACTGACATCACTTGATGACCAAAGGCTGAATGCAGATGTTTTATGGGTGTGGTGACTAGGGAGGGGGAGGTCCTTTGTGGTTGAACTGGATCATTAAGAAGCTTATGGATGGTTTTTAGCTCAACTATGAAACCAGAGACGAGAACTCAGTCTAACTCCAGCAGCAGCAGCAGTCATCGTCTCCATTCAGTGTCTTCTTTTTTTCATGTTTTGACTATTTACTGTTTGTCGTCAAACTCTCTGCTGTACAAGGTGACAATACCAGCTGAGCAATTACGGCTTTCAGGGTTTTTGGAAGATCCTACACAATTTCCTGATTCTGAAATTGACATTTTTTGTATCCTCTCAAACTAAGGTCTTTTTTCTGGTGTGTGTGTGTGCGTAAGTGAGATAATTGGAATGCCGCTTCCATCCTCCTAAAATGTCTTCTTATTTTGTGGAGCTGGCTGCCAAACACAGGTTCTTCCCTCTTTTTCAGGTACTCAAACTTCTTTGTCTTCCTGTGAATTTATGGGCACCTGCAGGCTGCTTGAGGATGCTGTAAACAGAGCTGCAGCCGTCAGTGAGCAACCTCCAACAGCAGCCGTGATTACGTGCAAGTCTCATTTACATGCAGGCAGGCGCGTGCACAGTGGCGAACTAATTCTAGCACAGACAGCAGGAAAGGAGAAGTTATTCGTCCGAGCCTTAGCGATGAATCCCTTCCTACTTCTTATTTCAAATATTGCAGCTTTTGCGTGTTTCTCTTCCCATCAGCAGCAGCAGCATTGTTCACCTGTGTTTTTGCAGTAACTAACGTTCCCCTCGTTCTGACAGTCGGATCCACAAAAGAAAATAGACCAACCAGGTTTTTTTACTTTGCTGTCTCGCTGCAGCAACATGACAACTAAATTAAATCACTTCTCTTTCTGCCTGCCAGCCTCGTATCTCCCTCTTCCCTCCATGGTTCCCCCTCCCAATTTAACTCTTAACCTTGTTAGCCGAAAATGGTCCAATTTGATTTGATCAATACTTTGTCCTTGACGCTTTGAATAGATTAGAAATTGTGTTAGTTTGGTGTTAACCACGAGAATGCAGAGTTAACCAAAGGGGCTCCATGTTAAAAAAAAAGTTGGGAATGAATGACAGCTCAGCCTTCCTCGTGCATCAAATCCCCATCAGCTTCCTGTCAAAAGTGAATGATATCTTTGGAGATTGAGGCTCAAAGAGAGATGTTTGTTTGGCCAGAGCAGCTGACGTGGTTGCTCCAACTGCAGGCAAATTACATCTGTAGGACTTGCTGTTGACATTAGGTATTTGGCACTGATCCCACTGGATTTATGTAATCAACCCATCCACGAAGGTTGCAGTGACAGGCTCTTGTAAAAGGGCATGTCCTCCAGTTTTCTTTCAGCAAATCACAAACGATGCCAACATCTTATTTCTCAAGCAGTTTTCTGTGAGCATGCAAACACCAACATGCATGATCTCCGGGTGAAGGACTCCTCAGATGTCAAAGCCAAGGAGGAAAGTTCTCAGTAGAGAAGCAACTGCTGCTTGTCTGCATGTCAACCCTTGGAAAGATAAAGAACCATTTCAAAAGACTTTGGCGACCATTTTCCCGCTGAGGGAAACTTTTCATATAAGACAAAACCTAGCACTACAGTAGCCACACTACAGTTCCGACCAATGGAATCCTATCGAACCGGAAAACTGCAAGTCAGAGTTAGTTAGCAAATCAACTTTCAAGCGGACAGCAGTTTGATTGGAAAAAATCTAGAAAAACCTGCTTTGCTTACAATGGTGGAAGGATAAGGCATTAACAAGTTTTTCTATCACAAGGAAATGCTAAGAAATACTGAATTTGATCAAACACGACGGGAACGCGGTAAAAAAGCAAAAACACCTGAAGCTATATGCACAGCAGGGGAAGTCTTGAGTACTGAGGCTTGTTTTGCAGTCTGTTTATGACAGAGTGGGCCATAAACCTTTGGTTATGCACCAGGGATCTGACATGAAGCCAAGAGTTAAAGCTTGGCTCAAACTAGAGCACGAAGACGAAGGTTCCAAGCTGAGTGGAAAATCCACAACACCTAATAAAAATTAGAAACTGCTTCTTCAGGCATCTGTTGCAGGTTGTAGAGTACAGCTTTCATGTTTTAAGTTAGTGGCTTCATGGAGGCCCATAGCTCCTAATGACTTTGGCCTTTACCATGATGTTATTGGCATAAAAAAGCACGGGATGGACAAAGAGACTGCAGAGAGCTGGATGGATTTCTGCCAATGTCGTCCTTTTTTTTGGAGAAGTGCAACAAGACAAAACTTCCCCATGAAGAAGTGAGACCCTGATAGTGTCAGACAAAAAAAAGAAAGACAGACAGATCCACAAACCACAGGCGTGTTGCTGTTTTTATTCATTTAAAGAGAAGAGTTTCAACTAGCATGTTTTTATGCAAAGCTGGATTTTCATATGCATTATACAGTATTTATTTCTGACAGGACATACGATATTTTCATTTACATCATCTTAATACTATAGTAGAGTTTGAGCAAATTTAACTTCTTTATTCGATTTCAGGGATAACTGTAGCCATCTTAAAGACCTTATGTACAGCTGCATCCAACATCTGCTAGATTTTATTTGTGTTTACATGCTTAATGCCCTGGACAAACTTGCTGAGATGACGGGAAATTCAGGTGCAACTTTTCTGGTTCTGATTCAATCTAAAAGAGTACAGAATGTGGCGTAGAGGTGGAGTGATCGATCACTGATTGGAAGATCACGGGGGCAGTTCCCGCTCTGCCCGTGTATTGAATATGAAATTTTCTCATTGTGGGATTAATAAAGTCATCATCTATCTATTGGTGGCCTTGGTAGCGCTTTGCATGGCAACTCTACCACCATCGGTGTGTGGATGCGAGTGCAAATGGGGGATGGGACTGTGACTGCAAAGCGCCTTTGGTCATAATGAAGGAGGAAAAGCGCTATATAAATATATGTACTCCATTGGGTCACTGACATCGGTGAGGTGTGTCGTGCTGTCAGGGTTGTCAAGGAAACTTGTCCAGATCATCCGGGCTGAATCTCATTTCCAGCCCAAATGGTTTCTGCAAAATTTGATTTCCAACCAGATGAAATCAGGATTTGTCAAAATCAGGTTTGGCCCCATGTTCATGCTCAATGTAAAGTTTATAGCTGCGGGGTTGACAGCGCACTTCCAGTCCACAAGGACTGATGAGAAGGAGGCCATGCGGGTCAAGAGGAAAAGATCAGTGCTCCTGAAAGTAAAATACATATATAAACTAAATTATATCTATAAAATCTAATTAAAGAGAACATAAATCCTGTCAGGACTGTGATTCCTCTGCCTGCAAACAAATGTAGATTTAAAAAATATCCAAATGAAATTCAGTGCTGTGTTTTTTTGAGCAATCCTCTGTGTGGATATTTTCAAGAAGCAGACACCGTCTCTGAGACCTTCTCTAATGCAGTTTTACACAAAGCCTTTGGGAGTTAGCTTAGTGCTAATCACTTACAGGAGCAGAGCAGACGGAAACTCTTTAAAAGCTGGAAGTTATACCAGATGATGGAGGAGTAAAGCAGGGTGAGGACAGATGAGGAGAGAGCAGTTTGTAAGATTGATGGTGAGGGTAAGGGATGATGAAGAGTGATGAATTTTGATAGGAAACGACTTCTTTCTTTCTTTCTTTTCCTTGCTCCTTCTTCAGGTGCATTCTGCTTGAAAAACACCCCAAAAAGAGGGGTTAGATGAAAAATTGGACAAAAAAGTTCAATTCTCTTCCACACTTACAACGAAGTGCTCATTAGTTCAGCTAGCTAGCATGGCGCACACTTTCAAAGCGCTTTGTGAAGTGTCTGGCCAATTATCAGTGTGCAGAGCAAACCAGTGAACCTTCTTAGCTGGCCACCAATTACTGTTCAATCTAATACAGCCCACAGCAAATTCCTCTCAGAGCTGTCACTCACGCACACATGGTCATGCACACACACTGAGAACGAAACCGCAAGCAGTTTTAGTAAATAGGAGGAGCAGCCTGACTAAGACGAGGATGTGGGTCATTGGATGGACCAAGATTTCCAAGTCTGTCTCAGAAAGAGAACACATGAGGCCCAAAAAGTCCAAGTGATGAAAGGACCAAGAAGCAAAAGGCTTTATTGAGGGAGACCACTGCTCTCTGTGTGTCCTTAGCAAGACACAACTCGTTCACCTCCATCTTGAGGTTGATTTTAAAAGGCCTATACCATGCAAAACCAACTTTTTGAGGTTTCAAGTGTATTATAATGTTCATTCCTCTAAAAGAAAACCACCCCAAAGCAGTATTTTGATCCGTTCACACATTTCTCTAAAAGCCTGCGCTCTGAGCGCCAGCCCCTCCCAATCCACCAAAACCAGCAGGTTCTCAGTTTTGTGATGTAGATAAGTGGGGAACAGCCCCTTCCAGGAACAGTCTGTGCTGCCAGAACCGCCCTAAGGCTAACACAAACACACACTTTCTCCGTGGAGTTAGCAGTGATCCGCAAAAATGTGTTTATTTTACATGCATATTCATCTTGGCAAATGTTTGGTTGTTTGTTTATATGGGCAAAATGCAGACAGCCTGCCGAGGTCAGCTCTAGGTCGACACCATGAAATGGGCGGCACCCACTTGGAACGAAAGGTGGAGCATCAGAGATTGAGTCGCCTTGCTTCCAAGTTGGAAAATTGATGGAAAAGTATGAATCATTATTTCAGAGAAGGCGTCTCCACTGCTCTAGTGGCGGGGTGCTTTACATCACTGCATCCAACGCTTTGCATTGCACTTGGTGATGTATAGCTTGGATGCAGCTGTTCGGCCATGGAAACCCATTCCATGAAGCTCTCTGTGTGCTGTAGTTGGGCTAATCTGAAGGTAACATTAAGTTTGGAGAACTGTAGCAATTGACTGTGCAGAAAGTCAGCGACCTCTTTGCATTATGCGCTTCACCATCCGCTGACTCCTCTCCATCAGTTTAGGTGGTCTACCACTTTGTGGCTGAGTTGTTGTTGTTCCCAAACTCTTCCATTTTGTTATGATAGAGCTGACAGTTGACTGTGGAGTATTTAGGAGTGAGGAAATTTCAGTTTTGATGCACAGGTGGCGTCCTATTACAGTGCACACCTGTGGCCAGGCCAAGTGATTAGGAAACCAGATTCTGATCATTTGGATGGGTGAACAAATACTTTTGGTAACATAGTGTGGCATAACCTCACAACAGAAAGAAGAATACCTACATTGTGGCTCCATAACCTTTTCTAAGTGATTAGATCTACTGTTGTATCCAGAACAACAGTCCCCCAGGTGCATTTCGTTGAACTTCTTTCCTTTTTATCCTAATCGAGCTGGAAGAATGGAAGAGGTGTGGCCGTTTGACCAATCTTACGATCAATGTGGGTATTTTCTATCAAGTGACAGGAGGGTTTGAACAATGATCTCATGTTTGCTCGGGATGATGAACAGAAAGAAAGAAAAAAATGGCTTTAAACCAACACAAAACAAGTACTGGATGATATGACCACAGGGTTTGTCCGTGTTGTTATGATCCGTGCTCCGGCCGTTTAAACAGCCTCTAGAGATACTGATCTCAATGGGGCTGATTTTCTGAACGTGTCTCATTAGTGGTACAAGCACTTAAAATAAAAACAGATGTAGATTTAGTCTTCAAGCAGACACTTTAATCCACAACAAATGAGTTACTATCAGAACTTCGTCTGCATCACATTTAAGGTGACCCGCTGCTAGAAAAGCATCTTGGCTGCAGATGTTTCAAAGTCCACGAGAAGCTCCAGAAGAAGTCAGTTTTGATCTTTTTTTAATTTTGGGAGGGAGGCAGCTGTTAGGGCTAAGGTTGGTTAGTTCCTTTCATCATGTATCACAGAGCTGAAGTGCTCAGGTTGCCCACAGTGGCTGTACTTCTGGAAGGAGGGACTGCAAACCTGGATCAAGGCATTCAGGTATGAATGTGATGTGGGTGTGACTGGAGCATCAGTTCAAAAGTTAGTCAAACACTTCCCGGCCGATGCATTAGAGTCACAGAATCCCCCTAAAATACGTTCAAACTAGTCCTGCAGAAGTAATCCACTAAAGAGGGATTTTGATGTTGGTGGTTAGGAATGGTCAAAACCACATCATGACGCTTTTGGAACCTCAGGGATTGCTGGAATTGTTTAGTTTAAAAGCAGCCAAGGCGTGTGCCCGTTCATTGTTTTCTTTTTCTGGCAAAATCCAAAAGTCTTATGGGAATTTTGGTCAGAGGAATAATGGTGCCTTTTCCTCCCCCCTCCACCCCTCAGGGCCCCTTTGGCATCACTTTTATGACTCTTATCTGTAGGAGGAGAACAGTAACAGTCAGGGTATGTGGATAAAACTGTGGAAACTCTTTCACTGCAGTCAAACAATAAATGAAAGTGTGAATCAAACCTTTAGTTCCTTTTCACAACTGAGAAAGATCTTTGCTCCTCCTCTTAATCTTTAAAACATAGTGTAAAAAGGAGGAAGAAAGTTTACCCCAACCCCCCATGTTTTTTTTTAGTTTTTTTTTTTTTTTATTTAAAGGGACCTGGTCAGATCATATGGAGGGTTGGATGCTTGGATAGATCTATCTAAATGCAGTAAATGAAATCATCAATGAGTTCATTTTAAGTGAAAACTTTATTTTTTTAGTTATTTTTTAAATCTAAAGCCACATTTGAGACATTCATACATCATATTTAATTTAAATAACTGTTTTTGGAGTCCCGTGCGACAGACTGGCGACCTGTCCAGGATGTCCCCTGCCTTCGTCCACAAGTGGACGGGATAGGCTCCGACACCCCCGTGACCCCGAAAGGGAACAAACGGAAGAAGATAAATGAATGAATATATTTTTGGAGTGGCTGTGGTGCAGAGGTAAATTGTCATCACAAGGTTGCAGGTTTGGTTGCACCATTGCCTACCTATGTGTCAAATTCTCCTTTAGCAAGGCACTAAACCCAACATTGTTATTGGTGGTCAGGTTGGTGCCTCACATGGCAGCTGTGCCACCCGTGTGAATGTGTGCAAGAGAGAAGGGGACTATGACTGTGATGCCTAGTCAAAACTGCCCTTATGGGTGGATACAGGCATATATGGGCAAATAATGAGTCCGTAGAGTGAAAATGTTCATGTGCTTTTTTTTTAACTATAACCCACACATCCTGTGATGCAGCATTAATGACTAGATCCCTACAAGTACTGCAAATAGAAATACTTCACATACATTTATCACACGCTTGACAATACTACTTTCCATTTTCATGATGTCTCCGATGGTAAGGTGATCTTGTTTTGAATTGCATTTTGTGGTTCGCTTAAATATAAAAATCTTTAAGGACACAAACTGCGCCAATTTTAGAGAAGTACCCACCCACGCTTCCTTGAAGGTGTGGCTGCTCCTGTTTATGACCCCCCACGGACACGGACAACCTGAAAACCCGAAGGACACAGACAAGTCAATCCCTACATATATGTGACTAAGACAGGTAGCACAGGTAGAAATGTACTATAGAAGTATACTATAGTATAAGTTTGATATCTTATAAGTATGATATATTAGTGTTTTGTCATTTTCAGAATTCTGTTGACTTCTGTTATTCAGATGTATGTATATTTTCTTTGTAAGTATAATGTCCTAATGTCAGTTTAGGACATTTCAGTAAAAATACAAAGTAAAACTTCCTGGCATCCACTGCTATGATGGGTAACACGTGGCAAGGATTTCATACCTTTCACGCCATTTAAAGGTATTTGAATGAATTACTGTCTCACCTGTGATTGAAAATGTGTACGGCTTTCAAAAGCTTAAATCCAGACTTCTTCTGATATTCTTAAGTTCCTGCTTTTTTAAATGCAGCATTTAAAGAGAAGATTCAAAGACAAACTTTCATACAGAGTATTCATCTGAATGTCTAAAAACCATAAATCTTCCTACAGTCACACAGTACAATTTTAGTATTTAGGAAAATAATCAAAAAAGCTGCACAATTATCAGACATATGAAACAAGCAATTGTAAATTCAGATTTTTAGGATAAACTTGCATTAAAATTTACATCTGACATTTTCACTGTTTTAAAATTGCATTTCCACCAAATACAAAAGGTGTTTAGGCTTGACTAGAAAGAAAATCAGTGTCTCTTAAAGAAGAAAGCGGTAAGATCAGACAGACTGGTCCTGCTGACCGAGGTGTTCCAAGAAAGACTCGTCCAAAAAATGCATTTGTGCAATTTCAACAATCCATCCAATCCTTGACATTGGGGTTGTTGGTTTGAGGCTTCAGTGCAGCTGTGTGGCCTTAGAACAGAGGTGTCAAACATACGGCCCATGGGCCGTATCCGGCCCGCCAGGTGGTTAAGTGCGGCCCACACATGAAGAGTAACAATCATAAGGATGTTTATAAAGAAAGCAAGTTTCTAGTCCATTTCTGTGGCGAGTTATGATCTTTTAAAGAAATAACTAGGGGGAGCAAAGGAAAAGCAAAACAGGTGAGACAGCAGATCTCTGCACGTGCCACAAGCGAAACCTAACAGCTCTGTGTCTGGGTAAGATGCACTTTGGTTCTCTATGAGCCTTACCACTGTTATCTTGCTATAAGAATGATCAGTAGTGACACCACAATGACCAAAATATTGTCAAAAAGTGAAATGGAGTCAAGAGCTTTCCACGAAAAATGGACAGAGATTTTTATTTCCACAAAGCTGAATGCAAAACCTGAATGCTTGGTATGTCATCAACAAGTGCTCAAAGAATACAACATTCAGCACCACTATGAAACTCACCATAAAGACAAACGTCACCATTTGCAGTTTAGAAAAGAGAAGATTTACCAACTATTAGCTGGACTGAAAAACTGCAGCATTGACATCAGTGGTGGAGCAGTTACAGCTACCTTATTGTAAACACGTTGGTGCAAACATCCAAACCCTTTTCAGAGATGAACCTGTGCCCCAAAAAGCAGTCAGCCTTTGCCAACATGAGACTGTCAAGGATTATGATTACAGATCCAACATCTCTGAGGAGACTTGGACGCTAAATGAAGGAATCCAGTCATTTATTGCATTTTTGGTTGCTATTTATGAATACACCAACATCGCAGATATATACAGCTGTGCATATTTATTAGAGGTGTTGAACAGAACATCACAGCAGTGTTTCTTGAGTTGATGGACACAACAACAGCTGATGACACAGTCAGCTCTCTAGTTACTGTGCTGGATAATGTTGGAGTGAATTGGTCACATGATGTCAGTCTGGTCACTGATCGGGCCACAAAATTCGGGCAGAAACCAGGAAAAGATTCTTGGACATTTCATTGTGTTTTGCACACTTGAATGACTGCAAATGTGTTTGCTGCACAGGATTGGAATCCTGATATTGATGGCTGGGTGACGTTTAAGGAGAGAAAGGGCGGTTAAATTCTTATGTTCACAAACTGTTAGCAGGTTTAATTTTGTTTAATTTTTAATGGTTTGGACATTTACATTTAAGGCACGATGTTTCGTTTTTTTTCTGTAGCCCCTTTTGAGTTTATTATTAGGATTGCTTCAGTGTCAGATGTCAAATATTTAGTCTGTATAAAATTAAATAGACCAACATTTTTTTAAGTCAAATTAATTTTAGTTGAGATCCATTGGCCCCAAGTGATTAGGCTACTATGTTGGTTGAGGCATTTTTTCTAAATGGTTTAAAACACTAAAACAAAGCTAGTATTTTATTTATTTTATTTTTACGTTACTGGTCCGGCCCACTTGAGATCAGACGGGCTGAATGTGGCCCCCAAACCAAAATGAGTTTGACACCCCTGTCTTAAAAAGGTGTTCAGTAATTATTTCTAAATTATAATTAAGCTGACTGGAAAATCCAAACCCCTAGCTGGCTTCTGAAAGGCTGCTTTTTTAAGCTCTTCATTTTATTTTGCCCTCAGATTTTTCCATTGTTTACATGTTCCCACAGGTAAAGCTAACGTGAACATCCAGTGGGATGAGGACTCTGCCGAGAGCTTTCCATCAAACCCTGTGAGGATTGCGTTTGTCTTAGTCATTCACGGACGAGCCTCTCGCCAGTTTCAGCGCCTCTTCAAAGCCATCTACCACACCTCCCACTTCTATTACATACATGTTGACCAGGTGAGTCACACAGTGGAGATGCTTCAAGTTTTAATCCTCTGGAGGGCAAGTTTTCCTAAAGTAAATCACTTTGGCATATTTAAAGTCATCATTTGATCATCTCACCTTTCAGAGATCCAACTACCTGCACAGGCAGGTCCAGATCATGGCCGTGAAGTATCCCAACGTGAGGGTGACACCATGGCGCATGGCCACCATCTGGGGCGGGGCCAGTCTGCTGACCATGTATCTGCCGCAGCATGGCTGACCTGCTGGCAATGAGGGACTGGAGTTGGGATTTCTTCATCAATCTAAGCGCTGCTGATTACCCCATCAGGTAAGACAGACAGGAGGGGGTTCCAGTTATCAAGTCTTTCCCATGCCTGTCTCTCTGCAGTTATGTACAACACACTTTTTCAAAAAAAACATATTACATAAGAACAAACAGGAATACAGCACACGGGTCGATTCTTACTTTTTGTCAATGTTTTGTTTTTGCTGGGGGGTTGTTTGGAAGTCATGCGAAAAATTAAAGAGCTTGAGCATTTGATCCAAAACTAAAATGCCCGCTTTAAGCTCTCTACAGGAGGAAGAACTGTCCAGCCAAAGCAAAGGAAACAAAAATGGGTGGCGGTAGTAGTGATAAGAGAGCGGTCCATCTCACTTCTTTTAGCAAAGTGATTTAAAATAACCTCTGCAAAGGCAGCAGGAGAAAATGAACTACTAATTTGCCATTTTTTAAACCTTAGTCATAACTGCCCTTATGGCAAGATGTACTGTAGGCTGTCTGCAGGCAAACCTTCACGGGGCACGTAGACCCCCTGCCCTGCATAAAACATCAAGGTCGGTGAGCTAGAAGAGCCAAATTGTTGATGCACATTTTTTCTGTGGGCATGCTGCAAGTGACAGGATGTAGCCAACACTTTTACAACATGCAGGGGTTAATTAAATGGGAAGTAGGGGAACTGCAGGCGTGAAACATTTTTCATTTTTTCGATCCCAAAAAATAAATTATCTAAAAATCCTGCTGATAGCAGAAGGAGCCTGTTGGTGCTGGCTACTTAAGTGATAAATGTGGGCTTCTTGCAGTTGCTGGCGTGCAGCCCGACTGTTAGAAATTAGGAAATGGACAATCAAAGTGTTGTTTTTTGTAAGGCGTGCTTACGGATCACCTGCATGCCCCATGCAAGCAGCGTTTGTCAGTAAGGGACCAGTGCTCGTACAACCAGCATATGACAGTAGGGCACCGCCTTATGCTATTGTCACATATCTCAAAATGCCACTGCGCTATGACCTAAATGCACGTTTTGCCACATGGCGGCATTTGCAATCGGGGGGGTGCAGTCGCATTCTTGCACGCTGCATGATGACTGGGGAGGATTTAAAAAAAGCTAAAATTTACACGTTGTCCAAATAGAGCTGCTGTCTATTCTGCCTCCCCATCGCGCTGTGGCAGTTGTATTTGAGATCGCAGCCTTACCCATACGCCGTACATTAGACTTACAAATACTTCACAATACAATTACCACAGACGGGACAGTAGCACATTCCATTTTCATGACCTCCTTGAAAAGGCTGTACAAGCCTCCAGGACACTCCTATCCTACCTTTATGATGCATCCACTTTCCTCTACGACCCTCCGTGGGTCCGGACAAGCCAAAAACCCGCAGCACCCTAACGGGTCAACTCCTGTACTGATGTAAGTGACTCAGACTCTAGCCTCATCAAGTGAATGTTGTTCTCCTTCTTGTGCTTGATTTGATGTACAAAAACCTGAAAACTGTCTAAAAAAGTCACAGTTTTTCTCAGATGTAGACTTCAGGGACCCCCTCATTTTCATTTATGCTGTATTCTACATATGACTTGTTCAAAAATGTTATTGGGCACTAAATGTGATTAATCATTTAAGAAGATGCAGCAAAAGCAACAGTGTCCTGCTGTCCACCACTACAGAGAAACATAATCTGCGCTGCTGTGGGTCCTTTTGGGTTAAATGCAGTCGCTCCCAACCAAACAGATCAATGATGCAGAACCTCTGCGATTCATTCAAACCTTCTCCAAGTGCCTGCTTGCTTGCACTCCATTGAGTTGGTTACACATTCAATTGATTGCAATTTAATTGCCCAGGGTCAATACCCATTGACTCTACAGGACTGCTGTAAACCATATGGTCCTACAGTCATCTCTCTGCTCAAAAACGTCCTATTTCAGAAAAATCCTACTAAATTAATGGCAACCTGAAGTGAAGTGACGAAAAAAGCAGATAAAGTCAAAATTTCCGGACTGGTGGACATCTGCAGTTCTTCTGGGAGCCGTGGACCGTTTAGGTTTTTTTTTTATGTAACTCCACAGAAGCCAATTAAAATTCTCTTATTAATGGCAGCGTTATCTCCACTGCACAGCCAGATGTCCACCAGTTGAATGAAGGAAAAGCTGAAGTGGCCACAGGGTGGAAGAGATCTGCTGTTCTCACAGCTGGAGCTGACATGTTAAGAGCAAATATGGATTTGGCTTTATCCAGAGGCTTCCTTTATTTTTTTAGCTGTTTTATCACACCAGTGCTGCTGACATGCGTGTCTGATTATGGTGTGCAGAAACTTTTTTCGCATGTTAGACTTATTGTCTAATTAAAGGTAACTGTGGTGCTGTGAGTTTTTTTTTTTTTTCATTTTTCCTCCTCATTTGCATGAGGCAGATTTTTTTACTTCAAAAAAAGCTGACAGCAGTGGCTTCAAGCTCCATCTATGTTGGAGCGAAACGATTGATGGAGCCAAAGAGGGAGCCAAGAGGCAGAAATAACAGGGAGAGGCGAAGAAGCAAGAAGAGGCAGTCAGAAAAGGAAAATGAGAGAGAACTTTATATTTTGGATCCATGCAGTGTATGGAAATTGCACACTTATGCTTTTGCCTAAGTTCTGCATTTGCAAACACAGCTTGGACTGAA
Organism: Oryzias curvinotus; assembly: GCA_023969325.1. Lineage (NCBI taxonomy): Eukaryota > Metazoa > Chordata > Actinopteri > Beloniformes > Adrianichthyidae > Oryzias > Oryzias curvinotus. The sequence goes on along the minus strand of CM043710.1, from coordinate 5,036,410 downwards.
GTTTATGCAGCTCATGTTTATAGCATTGGATTTGCAAATGTGGCCCTTTTGAAGTGTCAGGTCCAGAGTTCAAGCTTGAGCGAGCAGATGTCTGCAAAAGTATCCTCAAGCAGCAAATCTGACAACATTCAGCTGTTTTTGAGTCGACGCTGAGGAAACTCTAGACAGGGACACAAACTCCAGACAGGAAGGAAGGCATCCTCTGAAACTCTCTAGAAGAAGCAGACATCTCTCTGCATCTAGCTGTTTCTTTAATGACCTCTGAACCCAACTCTTGATAATTCCTCAAGATGTTGTCATTTTGCTCATATTTTTTTGAGGGCACTGCATTGTCGCAGGCAGGGATGGGGGAGGGGGGGGGGGTCCTCTGCCCCGTACCGCCTAACTGTGGCGGTTGTTATCAGTGAGACAGGAGACGAGCATTATTTCCCGTCTAATTCCCTGATAATGTCTGCCTTGCCGCATGGATGGCTCTCAAAGGCAATCACAGAACCACTTAGACCAGCAGAGGATCTTTGTGTGGACGAGGGCCGGGGGGGGGGCGGGGTTCCGCTTATCTGTGCGTGCATTTGAGTCCGGTGAGGCCAGGGGATGAGTTACATACGGCTTTGTTAGAAAGCATAGGTCCATTCTTTAGCGTTCATGTGTCCTGCTTGTATTTTGGCCCCTTTTGTGTTTTGTTGAGTGTCTTGATAGACTGTAACTGCTGCTTTTCATGACATCTGTGCCTTGCGAGACAGAGACTGGCTGCAGGCACCTTTGCCTCTAATCTCCTCAACTTTGTTGGCAGTGTTGACCAAAACGTTTGCCCGTCTGATTAAATCTTTTCCTGAGAAGCTGTTCTCTCTTCTCATCACCTGAGCTGACTGCTAAGCTTAGAAGCAAAACTCTGATGAAGAGCCAGTTCTGTCCAGTCAGGGTGTCTTCACACCACGACCTGGACTTGTCAGCCAGGACTTTGGATCAGAAAAAATCTGAAAACAGATATACGGAGGGAAACTGTCAGGCTGCCGACATAAAGCAATGATGTAGCAATCAACCTGAATCATCAGGTTCCTGTGTGTGTGCGTGTGCATGTGTGACAGAGCAGCCAAAGGGCTAACAGTAAGCAAATGAGACCCAGCGGACTGGGTGTCCACTCAGGTGGCAAATGTGGAGCTTGACATGATTTCCCATGGTCTGTGTGTGTCTGCAGCTGGGAGCGCCTGCGTGTCTGTGTGCTGCATTGTCAGTGTGCATACAGGCGGTGTGTGTTAATGTGCGGGGGAGGTAGAGACAGAGGACTTCTCGCGTTTGTACAGCACATCAGTTAGGCTTTATGGCTCAGGACCTCCTAAAATAAGCCACCCAGGCTGTGAAATTGCGTCTTCAAGAGAAAACGACATTAATATGCGGCCGTCATTCCCCCCACTGATCCCTGAGTCTCACTCCTCTTTTAGAAAGACGAGCCAAGCCGTCATGAAAGGCTCCGCTGCAGATGAAATGTTGGAGCCATTGACTGGGGGCATAGCCTGCAGAGCAAAGCTTTTAGCCTGTCTAGCCTGAGCGTGAGGAAGCAGACGTCTCCACAGTGGAACAGCATGCATGAAGTCATTCACCAGAATCACAGACAGCGGGATCTTTTGTATAATCCTTAATAGCTTCATCAGCCTAAAGGGTCTGCAGCACTGATACGATGAGCAATAGATTCATTTGTCATTTCAAGTTCTCTTCATATTTGCTTTTAAACTTTTAGTACTTCTCTGCACCATTTAATGCCTCTCTGCTCAACAGTGCAGGAAAGTGCGGACAAGTAATAAAAATGTCTACAATGTATAGAAACATTTTAATGAAGCTTTGCATTGGAAGCACATGGTGTTGGCAAACGGCGTGCGTTCAACGTAGTTCGCAGTGGACGGTGCAGTCTAATGAGAGGCAGAGCTCGGTGCATCATCACCTCGTCGCTAACGTTGAACAGAAAAAAAACATGCATTGGCTATATCCAAATTCCCTCCCTACTCTTTAACAAATGAAAAAACTGTATAGTGCGGGACTATCTAGTGCCCCTGGATTAAAAAAAACCATAACACCATGCTAACTACTTTTTTTGTTTTTTAACGGCCAATATAACGTCTTTATTGTTGTGAGATTATGTGAAACATTCCAGAGTCAGTCACCTTATATTATACAGAGCAGCCTGGTATGTGGAAACAACTGTCTCCATAAATCCATACGTTGAGAAAGACTCCTGGTTTTGTCTGTAAACAGCAGCTTTATGTTCCTTCAAAATTGAAGCTCTTCTTCAGTTTCTTCACCGGCTCTTTTCTCTCCAAAGGAACTTTCCAAACACGTCTTTTTGTGTGGCATTTGTTAATTTTTAGCTTTGCGCTTATAATTTCACTAGCGCTCCGAGCGAGCAGCCACTTTATGTCATGCAACGCGGCAAGACAGGCGGATGTGGTGAACAGAATCCGGTAGTTTTCCAAAATAAAACTTCCTTCTGAATCAGAAAATAAAAAAGTGACAAGAATCAAAGTTAGCGTGTGCATTCTTTGTCCAGTCTGCAGCCCGGTACTGGTTTAAGGCATGGGGGGTTGAGGACCCCTGATTTAATGGGAACAGGCAGCACGTTAAATAAAACGACAAGTTGGGGACACTCAAAACATCAAAAAGTGACACGGAGGGGGCCCCAAAAATATGTCCATGATAGAGAGGAATGTGTTGGTTGCAACGACAACAAGACAACAGAGGCGGCCATCGTATTAGTTTTGCGTCAAGTTTGGATCCGGGTCTGGGTCTATATGACCCAGCGTCTGGGTTTGGGTCCGGATTCGGATTGCGGTCCGCTAGTTAGTTATCCTTGATTTAAATCATATATAAATTCTGGACAAATATTTATTTGTCATTAGTATGCATCTCAGGATCCGTTGACCACACATCCCTAGTGTAAATGCAGGCATTCTTACAATGAACTGAAGATAAATCCGTGTCCTTGTGTTCACCAGAATGTAAAAATAAGACATTTGGTGTTGGTTGATACAGCTTCTGACCTCATGTTGAGGGGCTTTGCACAGCTGTCAAATCCAAAGTTGCCCCAAAAAGGCTCAATTCAATTTAATTTATATAGCCCAATATTATAACAATAGTTTTTGTCAATGGGCTACTTACCTGTAATTGCATAACAAACATGAAATCATAAAGAACATGAAGTCATAGAATTCAATAGATAAAGGCTAAACTAAACAGAGAAGGCTAAACTTGGCATCCCTGCCCTTAGAACCTCCTGATGAATGACAGAATGCATGACAGGAACATGGATCTTAATAAGTAATGGTTAATAAATGCTTAATTATAGATTAACTTACATTAATAAATTAAGATAGATTATACATTTTTTCCAAACCAGGTATGTGTTTAATTGAATCACCAACAAATCTGCTCATCTTTTGGTGATTTACCTACCTATAAACTTAAGTCAAAACCTTTAGTAAGAGCTTCTAGACTGCACACTTAAAACAGCTGTGTGATTGCTAAGTACAGAACCCCCAAAATGACTCATTGAAAGCGTGTTTTTCATTGGTTTTTGTTTTCTGTGTGTGACGCATGTCTGAGTGACGCTGGATTCAGGGAGTTTCAATGGAAGAAATGCTTGATCTACTCATTGCTGCTCTTTGATCAGGTCTGGGTCGGTGACAAAGCCTTAGAAGGCTTTCATCTGCCAACTTTTCATTGCAGTTGTCAAACTGGATTTTTATGTTTCTCTGATGGGCTAAATGAACCATCATGTCACATTTAAGAGAACACATGTATGAAAGCAGCTTTCTCTTCAAGGGAAGCATCAGAGTCACAGCAGTTCTCAATCCCAACACGTTCAGAGTCTTTCTAAATAAAAGCACTTTAGACTGTTCTTGGGGTCAATGAAACACATTATAACAGATTATTTTAGGTTGTTGACTCAACTCTTATCTGCTGATTGTTGTCTTCTCTGTGATTCAAATCAAACACATCACCTATTCCAGCTGTAGGGTTTTATAGTCGATCCACAAAACAGCTCTCCAGAACTCATTACACCTTTAATTTGTGCTGCTCAGTCACTCTCCTTTTCAGACCAGATGTCACCAGATGTTCTCATACCAAAGTGATTCAGTTTTCTTTCATTCCAGGACTAATAACCAGCTGGTGGCCTTCCTGTCCAAATACAGAGACATGAACTTTATCAAGTCCCATGGCAGGGACAATGCACGGTAAGATGCAACCTTCTGAACTTTATCCCCCCCCCACCCCCACCGCAGCTCTCCTCTGCTTCCCTTCTCTGAGCATCTGTGCGCCGCCTGCATCACATTACAATTAGCTCCCATCTGGAACTTCATTAATTAACCTTGTTGGTGAGGTGAACTGGCGAGGTCACTGCGGGAACGCCTGTTGATGCTGACGCAACCCTTTCTGCCCTGTCATGTGGGGGTGGCACATGCCAGGCAGAAAGGAGCAGACATGTCTAACCCAGTCTGACTCAGCACCTTTGTTAACCGAATGATGTCAGTGCAGGAACATGCAAACATACTTGAGGAGGAATCAAGGGTTTGAACAATGACAGAGTCTTTCCAGCTCTGAATCCAGCTCCATCTTAGATTTGATGACTTTACCTCCATCCTTTTGTAAACATTGACTGCTCTCACTGCTAAGTGGTTACAAGAGAGGAAGCTTTCAGTTTTTGCAGCGTCTTGCTAATATTCCACATTTTTATGAACGTCAAGCAAAGAAAAATCAAAATCTTACATCTGCTCCCCAGCTCAACGACTCATTTTTTTACTGATTCATTCTATAAGAAATAAAGACATTTAGAAAAAAAAAGTCTATTTTGCTGAAATCTTTAACAAAGTATAATAGTCATTTTTATTCAAGGCATAAAAACAGTAGAAATACTCACAGCTATAAAATGTAATGGAAGTAAATATGATCCAAACAGAATATTGTTACGGCTGTATTTAAATTATTCCAATGAAATATTTTCAATTGAGGAACAAAGTTTTGTTTATGACCATTTTTAGAACATAAACATGAAAACTTTACAAGTGACAAAACTCCGGGAGGACTCAAACTGGACGTTTGGGAAAAATTAAAAGGTGGTGACGTGTACAGAGTTTGACAGGAAGCAAAAAAAAAGCATAGGCTTCAAAAAAGCAGAGTGTGAAGATTGGTGATGGAAATCAGGCATGACATAAAGGGAAAACACAATCCATGAGAACAATATGAAAAAGAAAAACACTGAAACAAACACACACATCCATGAAGTTGCATTATATGAATTAATGTTTATTATAAAAACACACTAAAGCATTTCTGCAGTAGTTACAAATAATTTCATCCTTTCCTTCCTAATTAAAAACAAAGCTGCTGTATTTCTATGATCCTAAAGTTTACCTTCCTGTAGTAACATAACTACTCCAGGGTATGACGGCTTCAGAAAGACACAGAGAAAGACCTGAAATATTTTTACCTCAAAAGTTTCTGGAGTTTTATGTTAGATCAAAGGAGAATTAGCTCCAAAATAGAAATTTTATTTGCTGTTCTTTTGCTGAATCAGTGGGTGTGTGCCAGAGCCACTTCGTAAACTTAAACAACCTTTTTCCAAGAACATCATGAAGAAATCCACATGATGTTGTTAAAAAACATTATGTCTGGGATGCAAATGTGTAAAAAAAAAAAGATGAAAGTTGATACATATAATTCTGATCCCAGCATCCGTTTAGTAAATACCAGAACTTTTCTATTGTCCTTCAAGTTTATTGACTGTCCAAATGTTTTGTTAGCACTTAGATTTCCTTATAATAGGGTCATAGAGCTTTTTGTTAAACTTCAGAATCATGTGAGACTCTTCAGATTTCAGTTTACTGCTGATTTCAAAATATCATCTTATTTTGAAAAGATTTAGCATGTCAGAAGAGTTTCCTAAGCAAACACTTATAAAAGACCCCCCCAAAAAATACACAACATCACTTCATTGCAGGCTGTAGGACTGCATTTCAACAGCGGGGAACAACAGCTTCTTCATGACAGGCTCAGCAGAAAAAAAGAGTTATTTCAAGAAAAAAGGAAAAACAAGAATCAGGCAGAAACGATTAAAGCTTGAAGCAGCAGAACTTCATGAGAATCTGTTGGGGTTCAGCAGGATGTGTTTTTTTCCAGGTTCATTCGGAAGCAGGGTCTGGATCGCCTTTTCTTTGAGTGCGACACCCACATGTGGCGGCTGGGAGACCGGAAAATCCCAGAAGGCATCTCTGTGGACGGAGGCTCCGACTGGTTCCTTCTCAACCGTATGTTTGTGGACTACGTCATTAACTCCAAGGATGATCTGGTCACCAGCATGAAGCGTTTTTATGCCTACACTTTACTTCCTGCTGAGGTAACTCACTCACAAGTGTCCACATCCATCCACATCCATCCACATCCATCCACATCCACTGAGTTTGTCGGTAACCAGCTGATGGTTAATCCTTACACTAAAACCTGAAAGTAGCTTATTGCCTCACAACGCAAAGTCCAAGTTCCTAACGGTGCTCGGGCCCTATGAGTGCTGCCCTTTATACCGCATAATAAAATGTTTTTGGGGGGGCGCTCATGCGCCCTGGGCAACCACCCACACTGCCCATAAGAAAAACCGCCACTGGTGGCAACTTTATAAGGGCCACCTTGCTAGTACCGGATTGGACTGCCTTTTGCCATCAGAAGTTACTCAGTCCTGGGTGACATAGATTCAACAATGTCCTGGAAACATTCCTGGGTTGAGATCTGGTGACTGTGGAGGACATTTCAGTCCAGTGAACTCGCTGGAGTGTTCAACGAACCAGTCTGAGAAGATTCCAGCTTTATGCCCTATCCTGCTGGATGTAGTCACCACACCATTACCCCACCAGCTGTTGACACAAGGCAGGATGGATCCATGCTTTCATGTCAGATTCTGACCCTTTTACAATATAAAACTATGGATTTTTAAAAAAAAAAAAAAACTTTAAATCCTTTTGGGAGATTTGTTAATAATATTGATGCATTTTTCTCCTGGTTTCTTTCTGCAACACGAGTTTTGATTTTCTATTGAATTTTCTAAACAGCATATTTTTAATATGAGCGAAAAGCACAGGGTAAGGTCGCTTTCCAGTACATTTAGTTTTGTATTTATGGAACCCTACATTTTTTTCTGGTCTCTTTTTACATTTATGAAATGTACTATTTGCGTTTGCATTTAATATAATAAAAATGACAAATAAATATTCATTGTAAACCGTAACAGAGAGTGAAATTGAATTATTTGTGTTCTTTTCCTAAACAAAAATCTAACTTAATTTTTTTGGTGTGTTTTATCAATTATTAAATTACAAATTATAATTTAGTGAGGATGTGCAGACATGTTTTTGTTGCTGTGAGACATGTAGAGGATGTTGCTGCTTTTTTATGTTTCTGTTTTTAAATTTTGTTTTTTTTATCTTGGTGAGAAAATGTACTAAGTCCCTGTGAATCTCCTTGTTTCCTCATGTTGTCTTCCTCTCCATCCCTCGGCTCTTAGTCGTTCTTCCACACGGTGCTGGAGAACAGCGCTCACTGTGAGAGCATGGTAGACAACAACCTGCGCATCACAAACTGGAACCGTAAACTGGGCTGTAAGTGTCAGTACAAGCACATCGTGGACTGGTGCGGATGCTCGCCTAATGACTTCAAACCGGCAGACTTCCCCCGCTTCCAGGTAAAAACGACTTAAGCTGCAGCTGAATTTGACATTTTCTTTTGATGATTGATTTTTGTCAAAAGTCCAAGCTTTATAGTGAAAAGAAAAAAGTACTTTGAAAGTTATTATGAAAAGAAAATGTAAACAGTTATTAAAACAATGAATCCCCAAACTAGTTAAGCAACCGTCCTCCACTCCTGGTCTGACGGTTGCTTCTGCAAAGTGTGTTAATTCTGACAATGGACACTTTGAAGGCCCTTAACCCGCTTATACCAATATTCAATCAGTTTTTAGAACATTATTCTTGTTATTTTTTCAGTTAGGATGGCCTTTTTCACAAAAAGTGGTCTATTTGTTATGCTGTGCTGGTATGGAGCCGGCACCGGCCTTGAGTGTAGCGGCAAAGGAAACCATTTCTATGCCGATCACCACGATGTGTTAAATAAAGCATCAGTTCAGAGAGAAGGTCACCTCATTACCGCTTGTTTTTGTCCAGAGGCTGAAGCTAAAGTTTGTTTTGAAGAAGCCGCGCAGTAATATAGAACATTTAAGCTATGTGACCGGAACCTCTTTGTGAGGTGTGCATGACCACTTTTATCCATATCCAGCAGCCAATCAGAATCGAGAATTCATGGACCATGGTATAAATATAATTTATCCAATGCAAACTTTCAGTTTTATGTAAAATAAAGGCATCACTGTGAGTAATATCTGTTACACTGGCAGGTTAAGAGGTTTTATTGATGTCCCTTCCAGGCAACCACTTTTTGAATATTAGAGCATATCAGAACATCCGGGTTCATTAAATGCATTTTAGTTTCACAGATCGTGTATTCTTTAACTCAGTGGTCCCCAACCACTGGGCCGCGGACCGGTACCGGGCCGCGGGACACTTGGCACCGGGCCGCGGAGCGGTACCGGGCCGCGGGAAATTTTGGCACCGGGACGCAAAGAAGGAAAAAATAATTTCCATTTTATTGTTTTTTTTTCCGACAAAAACGTTTTATTTTGAAAAGTGACCGGATTCTCTCTGTTACATCTGTCACACTTAACGCATGTCAAAGTCGCGACACCAAACATCAGGTGATAAACCCCACAAAAATTAAACCCAAACAACCAAAATGAGCAAAAAACAATCTTCTTCAGAAGGTTGCCGTGACAAGGGTAAAATTATTATCATTATTATTATTACTTTTACTAAAGAGAAAATACCACCCCCGGTCCACGGTAAATGTGTCTTGCGCTGCGGCGCTGCACCTCAAACCAACCCCCCAACCCCCCACCCCCCACCCCCACCCCCACCCCCACCCCCGACCGGTCCGCGGTAAATGTGCCTTGCGTTGTACCGGTCCACGGTGACAAAAAGGTTGGGGACCACTGCTCTTTAACTCATGCATTAGAGAACTGATGCCGGGAACATTGTGTGCATTTGGTGCTGGTGTGTACCATCATTGGCCAGTGGTGAAATCATTCAGACCCACCTAAGTTTTGATTTTTACTTGTTTGAATGCACGGTCAGCTAAGAGTTAGGTTTTGAATGGCAGCTTCAGTCAACCAAAGGTCTGCTCGTCGCAGTTAAACAGTTTTTGCTTCAGTCGAGAGATAAGCACATTAATATCTGAGTTATGACTGTACAGCAGCTTTTTTTTCATCTGTCAGAGGATGACTGGTTTGCTTTAAGGCAATGTTGCAGATTCTCATAGCTTTCTTGCACCATAGTGCTGTTGAGTCGGCTCGAATGGGAGGAAATACCTAAAAAATGTTGGGCTTTGTTTGCAGAAACAAACCAAAGACAACTCACACAATTCAAAGGCTTCATGGGTCCCGTTCTTGAACAACCTTTGTTGGTTTCAGCCCTAAAATACTATCATAAAAAAATAGCACTATCAAATTTGTGAATAACCTTGAAAGCAGCCATTTCTCTGGATTCCTTTTTTACGCTTTAATAGTAAATAGATAAAAGTGATGTTGATTTACAACACAGCGACCAACCTAATTTAGAAACAACATAATATGTTCTTTCTTATACTCAAAAATCTCAGAGAAACAGAAATTTGGGCTTTTTTTCTGTTTATTTTAATTTAAAAATAATAAAGTATGATTTTTAGTTTTCTTAAACAGTTAAAATAGCAGATTTTAACTCTGCTATGTAAACAGGTGATTAAAAAAACACGGAGGAGGCCACACGGGTTACCATTATTCAAGATATTGGTCAAACACAGGAAAGTTCTCAGATTTTTCCACATTTGCAGAGCAAACAATGGGTTTGAACTGAAGAACCAGCAGCAGCACATTTATAAAAGATTTCCCCCTGAAGAGACGTACTGTCAAACTCATCATCCAGTGTGTTCGCCTAGCCTTCACAGTCAATATGTGCAAAATTATGTCACGATTAGAATGACCCTGGGAGGAAAATCGGCTGCAGCGGTAATTAGGTCCTTTCTGCCTTGGGTATGAGTGGGAGAGAAGGTCTGGCTTGACCTTTAAAATAAAGTAAAGCATTGGCATTGACTCCAAAGTGAGTTTATTTCACTGTCTGACTTTTAACATGCTCTTGAAGAAGTTTAAGTGGCTCAGCAAAGTGACTCCTAATATTCTACCATGGCTTATTATCACTTTAACTCATGCCGCTTTCAATCCTGCCCTTCATGCACCAGCCATCGCGCTGACCTCAGTCCCTCTGCCAAACCCATCTGTCTCCCTCAGTCTGGCAGTCTAGTGCCAACACAGCTCCCGTCAGTTCGTTTTATGTCAGTTCTGACATAAAAGAGCCTCTCCAGAACCAGTCTGTGTTGATACTAGTGGTTATTATATTGTTGAGCTATGCCTTTCAGCCTTTACAAACAACAACAGTGACAAGCAGGAGGAGTCTGGTTTTTCAGTTTCCCACAAGATTATGTTCATGCCAGCTCACTAGGAAGGTTTGAACGCATTACTGTTTAGTAACACGTCTCAAAAAGAGAAATATCTGAGAAAAGCAGGAGGCAAAGACCGAGATCTAGCATCTCATGATATACGTTTCTTTCATAGGACATATAAATTGTGTGTGGGGTCATGGGATGTAACGGAGGGTGGGGGGCAAAGAGTGAGTCGGGTTTTGCACTGCTTTGAGCTGCACGAAGCATGAGAAGCAGTTTTTCGAATGAAAGTTTGATTGACTGATTGAAGAATGGCCTCTTTCATATCAGATAGCCGTCTCAAGTTTATCACAGAGGGGTGACGCATCACAAGGTGTGAAGCCAAACTTTCATCCCACATTTGCTGCCACATGAGAAAAATCACAATCTTTCAGAAATGTGCTTGATTTGGTTTCCAGTTTCTCTTTTGATATGTAACACCAATGTGTTTGGTAGCATTTGAAAAATACTTGGGTGCATGGGACTTCAAAGCTCCCTTTGTGCTTAAGCCAGGCTTTGGAGCTGGTTTAACTGATGTTGCACCATCAACCACACAAGACATAATATAGCAGTGATGAAGAGGGTGAAAAACATGGAGGAGCTGCAGGAAAGGAGCAGCTTAGAGCTTTGAAAAACATCATTTGATGAAGATTTACTAGGTAGGTGGATGATGGGGATGAGGATTTGATACCATGTAGTCTGTGCTCAATTCTCTTTTTTGTTTGCAGAGAGTTATGTATACAACATGATAATTAACAATAACGGATAATAAATAGCATTTAAATGCAATATACAACACAATGACATGTCCATGAGGCTTTGTAGAATCTAATAACTGACTGGAAGAAGGATCTGCAAAAATCTCTGCTCAGTGCACCACGGTCTCATGCAGAGGGTGATGAGATGGTCCATAATGACAAATTAAGCAGAAAAAATCTATAGATTGAGACTGCTGCTGCTTCAGCTTACACACTGATGTTCTATCTAAATTCCTACAATTGGTATCCAGATAACCTTGGATATGAGTATTGACTGTATTTACTGTAATGAAGCTGCTTGACACTGACGTCCTTTATGATATCCTGCTCCAGTCATGCGCCCAAAATCTTTTCATCTATAGCAACTGAATCATGATGTAATTCATCTTTTATCTGCTGTTTATGTTAGTTTGATCCATCTCAGTTTGCACTGTTAATGTTCAAGGGCCTAAGAAAGCCATAAAAGGCCATTTTTAATCTAATCTTCAACCGTTCTGCCTTAATATCCTCATAAGGTTTCAGAGAGAACAATTGAAGAGCTTTGTTCTCATCCATCTCGTTCTGTTCGTTGATGTTAGGTGTCAAGCCCCTCCCACAAAGCACATGGCTGTTTTTGCATTGGGTAATATTTTTATGGGTAAAGCTTATCATTGTTTCTGTATACTTAGAAACACATGAGAGCCGAGGGAACCTGTATAAACAAATAGGAAAGATGCTTTTACGTAGCACTATTTCAGTGCGGATCATATAGTTAAGGAAAACATGCTCTGATTCGAGAAACAGATTTGGAACAAATTCAGCTTCATGTTTATTAAAGACCCACTCCATTGAAAATGTCTTTTGACATGTTCTTGTAGCCTTTTTCTCATGGTGGAGAGAGTCTAAACATAGGGAGGCTGGAAAATGTGCGAGGCTAACCAAAAGCACATTTCTAACGAGCTCCTGCAGCTCTGCGGAAAATGTGATTTTAAGAATTAAAAGTTAGCTAAAAACTGCATAATCATAATTAAAAGACCACTGGGAACGCTTTTACAATAGAAAAATATAGTTGGTGTGGGACTGTCTTCAATGAAGCATGGTGTGAACAATGGCACTTTAACAGCGAAAATAACTTCCTGTTGTAAACTTTTTACTGTGTTTGTTGTGAATACTGTTTGTTAGGCTAAAACCAAAGATTTAGCCATAAAACTAGGCATAGAAATCAGATATGTATTTATACTGTATAAACAGACTAAGGCTATTGTTGATTTAAAGAAAAAACTGTAGTAAAATAGCATTTAAAGGTTAACTTCTCTTAGTGACACTTAAAAAGATCAGCCTTACCAATGTTTTATCTTATTTAAACTAATGTAGGTTTGTGGTTTAGTTGGTCTAATTTGCCTCATTTTAAATACATGAACTTAAACACACAAGTGGGGATATAGATGATTACTGATGGAAAAGAAAAGTGGTTGTGCGGAAAGGTGAGGGATTGGAGAGCAATTTAAATTTTTGCATATTCTTGCTAAAAAAAAGTCCTCTGGTTTTCATCTTGATTAGTCTGTGCTTCCCGTCTCCTTTTTGCCTACACACATCTTCCTCTCACGTTCTGGCCACCCACCATTTTATAATTGTCGCCTCTTTCTTCTCTTTATGTCCTCCGTCCCTCCTCTCCCCTATTGTTACCCACCTCTTTCCTCTACAGCAAACAGTGCGGCCCACCTTCTTTGCCAGGAAGTTCGAAGCCAGTGTCAACCAGGAGGTTGTGAACCAGCTGGACGCCTATCTGTTCGGGCCCTTTCCCCAGGGATCTCCAGCACTGAACTCCTACTGGGAGAGTGCGTACGATGAGCCGGACGGTGTGGCCAGCCTGTCTGACACAATGCTCACCTACTACCACTCCTTCTCGCGGATGGGCCTGGCCCGGGCCGCAGCCTCCCTGCAGGGAAACCCCAATGATCACAGCTGCAGGTGAGTCTCCCTGAAAGCGTGAATGCAAACAGAGCTTTTCCCATGCACTGGTATCTGTCTGTTTTCACACACACACACACACACACACACCTGTATGTCTTTGTTGTTATTTTTGCGCGACTGCACCTGCTCCTGCTGTTTTTCCACAGGTAGCCCTGGGTTTGCTTTATTCTCTGAAACCAGCCGCGCCCACATTAGCAGAGGAAGCCACAGCATGCTGCACATAAAAAGCCTTTTGTTTTCGCCTCATCTCCCGACATCACGTCATGGAAATGGGACGACAACAGATAGCTTCAATAAGCATTAGAGAACTAATGCTTTTCATTTCGTAACACAATATGACACTCTGTCAATTTATCCCTGAGATAATGAGCCTATATAGGTCATAACAGTGAAAGCTGCCGCCTAGGCCAGTCTATTATTAGAGGAAATGAAGGAATTCCAGTGCTTTTAACATACTGTATGTGGTTTAAATAAAAAGCAAAAGGACCGTGAAGCTTTCATATTAAATTGATAGGTGAAGCATTTATTCTCCATGTTCATAACTATAGCTGAAATGAGCATGGTTCAAAGTGTCAGAGGCAGAGGTGTTTTACTTTAGCCTCCCCATCTGTAAGTTTTAAACACATAAAGGAAACTGATCAGAAACCATCTCCATGCGTTTTTCCTTCAACATCACAGCACAAAGAAATATCTACATCTGTTTGCATTATGTCCTTGCTCCTCACAGATGCATAAATGCATTTCTAAAACTTCTGTCACAAGTGCTCTTAGGGGAGGAATTTGCTGTTTGCAGGCAAAAAATGGGCAAACGTTTACAGGCAGATGATATATCAAGGCTCGGTGAGCCCGTAGAACGTACATTTGTTTCTACCGAGGACAACAGATTGTAGCAAACACTTAGACAACACACAAGGGTAAATAAAGGTGAGGAAGGTGAGACGCAGACATGTCTTACAGATTTTTCATACTGTTTTTCATACTAATCACCTTCTTACTAGAAGAGTAAGAAGTAAAGTTTGTGTAAGAATCCTACGGGCGCTTTCAAATCCGTGCTTTCCCCGTGCACTAAGAGGCCAGTACTCGCTCTTTACTAGAATGTTGTGAAAGGACACTATGTGACAGCATCACTCATACTCACTCACGCATCACTCATGTGTGCAACTTACGCTAGCAATACGAATACTGCACGATATACTTACCACACGCAAGACGGTTGTATTTTAAACTACATGCCCTGAGGTAGGGGTTTTCTCTCAAGGGAACTGCACGTGCACTCCACTTAAGGCGCAGCCAATTGACTCTCCACCAACAGAGACAACCCAAAAACTCGCCACAGCTGGTCAACCTCGCATACAGGTGCATGTGACTGAAGGCTTAAATAAGCTAATTCTACACAAAGTCTTAATGTTCTCTTTTCATAAGCAATTCTATTACGTAATTGGCGCATGAATCAATAATTAATTGTACGCCGGGCAAGGATGCCCCTCTGGATGCAACGCCGGGCCCTACTCGCAGATCTCCCTAGCTGTGGCTGTATCAGTTGGCACTTAGTGCGGACAAGGGGAATCCGACTATTTAATTAATACAAAGCATCACCAGGGTGTGTGTGGCGGGAGCTGACCATGGTACTGACACAATGTGAATTTTGCCTAGTCCACTAGATGTCAAAGTAAAATGAAGCACAGATTTACATGTTCTTTGCTTATTCATATTTCTTCAGATGATTTAACCTAGATCATTTATGATACATACATGAAAATTTCATGTAAAGACCACAACTTTTCTCACTTTTCCATGTATATTCACGAATGACCAGTTTTCATCCATGCAATATTCACAAATTGTTTGCAGCTGCTATGTAACACGGCCTTCAGCAGCTCAGCAGCCTAAGCTCAAGGGAGCAAGTGCTTCTGGTGGGCTGCATGTTTATGACGTAGATCCCTGAATTTGTTCTGGAAGATTGTTTAGGCATTCAAGACCACCTCAAGAATGGAAAAAGTTACAGCTTTTCTTTCTTAGGGAGCACTGCAAGCAGCTGTCACTAAACAGACTTTTCTAACTGCTCGTGTTTCCATGCACATAAATAATACATTTTTCAAAAGTCACAAAATCAAACAAGTTTTTGAAATTTATCTTGAGCTAAAAAAAAACAACAACAACAAAATAATCATGTTTCCTTAGTGTCTGTTTGGAGAACCTTGTAAACTGACGCTGATCTGACATAACTGAAGTTGCTTTTCCACCTTAGTTGCATATATCCAATAGAACAGATATATTGAAATTTGAGTGGGTACTGTTGCCTTCTTCTGGTGTTTTCTTTCTTTTTCCTAATCGTCCTACTGGCGTATTTTCTAAACTTCCGATAGCTTTGGCAGGTATAATGGTCTTTTTATCCTGAATGTGTCAGGCACCACCTGGAGTATAGAGGAGAGTACACGGTAAAGAAGACCAAGCTGTCAAAGCCCAGCAGGTTTACCTGCACTGTTTGTGATTGTGAGAATTTTACCAGCCAGAAAAAAAAAACACAGATGGTTAAATGTCCAGAAACTGTGCCGCTCACGTGGTCCTTTAGGTCGTTTTCAACTGACTTGACTTGTTTGTAACTGTTTAAGATGCTCTAACAAGTCTGTTGAAGAAAAGTCTTGTATGTTCTGGTACACATCAGGATGCTTGTTTTGAAACAGTTGTTTGATTGACAGCTGAAACTGAAGCAGTAACTTCTCCAGACATCATCAGTGATGTGACACCAAAACAAACTCAGAGGCAGTGCTTGAAGGAAAAGGCAGCTTCTGTTGGACGCTGGCGTCAGAGCGTTGGTGTCAGACGGCCATCACAACCTCCCAGTCAAATGGAGTTAAAATTTTAGATTTGCAGTCCTGATAAAGACCTTCAATTTAGAGTCCGACTGCTCATTGTCCTGCAGGTCTGTAAAGCTGAGAGGAAAAGGCAACATTTTTTGTCTTCCTGACTCTGAAGCTTTTCTGATTTGCCTTTTAATAGATTGAAAAATTGCAGGCATTTTTGCGTTGGAAGGAAATGAATGAATCATTTTGAGTTTAGGAAGTCACAGGGGAGATTCGGATGAGAAGTGGGTTAGTCCAAATCCTGGCTGCACATGTGCTTTCTTTGAGCTTTAGTGTTTGATTGTTATTTTTAGGGGTAATATAGTTTTTCAACGAGTTTGACTAAGCAAAGCAGAAAGGAAACTAAATTAAATCTTGATTTCAAAATTAATCTATACTACATGTAGGGAGAGACTTCAAAAGATCTGGATGCAGCTGTTTTAGTTTCATTTTTATTTTGTTTTATTCAAACCCAACGATTAAAATGGTACAGCTATGTCTGTGACGTCCATTAGAGTTTTGTGGGTTCACGTTTCATTCTTAAGCTTTGTAGTAGCCCACTTTGTATGAATATTTGTAAGAGTTGTTGTGTTACAGGGTTAGAGCCATTTGCAGCTTATTCTCTGATCTTCTGAGGACCTGCAGACCTTCTCAGGACTTCCACTTGGTCTGAATAAGACAGAATGCAAATTCTGACTCCTAAACCTTTTGGCGGTGGGTTGGATGAGGCAGCACTTGGTTATGGTTGGGTATTTTTTAGGCCATAATGTAATCAACAGAAGTCTGCACAATGTCTGTGTGTGTTTGTACATGTCTATGTACTTTCCATGCGGCTGGAAATCAAATGTGTTACTAAGAGCTGGCTGGGTCAGCCTCAGACAGTGAAAGGACGCAGAGTGATTTGGTGCTTTTAGCAGCTAGCTGCGACTCGGTTTGAAACGCTTGGGAGCAAAAGCCTGAATGCGGCTTCTATGAAGGTTGTGTTCCGGCCTTCTCATCGCCTCTCACGCCAGCAGTCATGCCTCTTTTAGGTGAGATGAGTCCAGGGGGATCGAAAGCTCGAGGACGAGTGCAAAAAGCAGGATGAAAGACAGAGAAGAGAGAAGTGGGAGGAAAAGCCAAATGGGAGATATATGAGAGGAGACACAAAAGAAAAACAGACACACTAAAGGGGAGCAGGAGAGTGAGGAGTGTGCAATGCAATCCTTGTGAGTGTAAATATTTGCTGTTCTGCTTGTCAGGGTAGCATTTACCAGGACGGGTTGACTCCTGGTTCTTTACTGGAATACTGATGAGGCTACAGGCACAGGGGAGCAGGCAGAAACACTGTGTGCTTGTGTTAAGCTCTGTGTGCCTGGAGAGGGGTCTGGGAAGCAGCAGAATGAGAAACTGGCCGAGAAGAAGTCAGGGCGCGCGTGGACAGCAGCTGTGGAGAGCTTCCCAGAGCTCCGTGCCACAGATCCGTTTTAGTTTTCCAGAAGTCGCATCAGTTCTCTGCCTTGAGGGCCAAACCTCTGCAACATATGGGGCGGCGCTCAAATGAACAACAGAATAATCCGAGGAACGAGACCTTCATTGGCTTTCGTTCGACTGGATGACCCAGTTCAACTTTCTTCGGCAAACTTAAAATTTTATATGCGCTTTAGTGCACAAGTGCTCAAAATGGACTAATCTGAATCTGCTGCCAATGAAGCATGTGACTCTTCAGTAATTTCAGCCCACATTGGTCTGTCACATGCCTTTTGTAAGCCTCTCTCTCATTTCAGAGCTCATATAAGCCCCATCACACTGGGACACAACCATTTCCATACAGAAGAGTGGCTGTTTACTGACTGATTCCCAAAGGTCCTTAAACCAAGCTTTCTCCAGTCATTTCTCTCCGATTTGCTGTTACAGTCGTGCATGAGTGTGTGTGAACAGTTAAAACCGCCAGGGTGCTTTGTGGGAATGCCTGCATTGCTGACACAAGTGTTTGACTAGATTTCTGTTAAAGGTCACTGAATTAATGCCCACCATGTAGCACAATTACAGAGAGCACTGACTTTCCCTTAACCTTTGCTGCTGGCAAGCATTAGCATGCTCAGGGCCTCGTCCTTCCACATGAATCTTCATATTCTTCTCTTCTTACAGCATTAGCCTTGAAATGCTGAAGGTCAGCAAGCATCAGGTTGAGCGGCGGACTCTCACTCTCTCTCTCATTGTTCCGCCAGGTACTTCCCCATGGGCCACCCGGTGTCTGTCCATCTCTACTTCCACTCAGACCAGTTCCAGGGCTATCTGGTCAAGCACCACGCCAACAACCTGGCCACAAGAAAGTTGGAGACCATGGAGACCTGGGTAGCGCCCAAGAAGAGCTTCAAGCTAACCACACCCCCCACAAGCACATTCAGCCGGCTGCAGTTTGCAGAGGTGGGTCAGCGTCTCCAACGGTGTGTCGTTCAAATTAGCAGTGAAGAAGAAGAAGATGCAGGAAAGGAGTCAGAGAAGAAAACACAGCTCCTCAGCATGTAATTAGGAGTGAGATATACAGCCCCGCGATGGGGTGACCTTATGTTCATTGCTATCTCGCCCTTGCCCAGACTCATGGCGCCACATCCTCACACTGTTAAACTCGCACCAATAATGGGCTTGTAAAATGCAAATTGATTGAGTTCATCCCAGTTTACAGGGATGAGCGCTTCATGAGCTGCTTATTTGTTAGATCCTTAGAATGCCTACTTTTCACCTTCACACTGGAATGCCTCCCTTGATTGTGTTGTTATGTTAATCTGTGTTTCTGTTTACGGATACCACACAGCCTGTTTAGGATACAGCCACTCTGCTTTGACGCCACAGTGGCATCTTTTGAAATTAACTGAGCAAATGTGAATTGGTCTTTTTCTTATGTTCGTCCTTTCCCATCAAAATGTCAACGCGTTGTTTGTGGACCGCAACGGCGCTCATAGAATACACCGCCACGTCCATTTTCAGCCTGGTGCCACACCAACTGGAGCCAATGCTTTTACCTGTTTCACCACTGGGTGGCTTCCCACGAAATCAATCGTCGCTACTCACTTTAATGTAAAACAGACCAACTTCACAAAAGAAACATGCATTGGCTTTCTAGGTAGTTTTATTTTTCAAAGTGATTGATAAAAATGTAATTCCATTTAATAATGAATTTGCACTAAGCTATCTTTAACCCTTTAATGCCAGAGATGTCACTGGCAAACGTACGCTCACCCACTCTTTAAGCTACCTTAATTTACTTATCTTTTTATGTCTTTAGCACAAGAATGGTACTGTGACATAAGACAAGATAATGAAACAGAAGCTAAACTAAGCATTTACATAGAAAAGAACAGTATTGTGTGCAGGTAGGTGAAAAAGAGGCCATAAAGGCTTATGTTGAGACCACACCCGAAAAAGCAAAAGACAATTAATTAAAGAAAAATACAAAGAAATAAGATTACAAAAAACAAACAGCTTACAAAATATAATCAGTACTTAACTAACAGTCTAGTAACCTTAACTCTTTGATCGTTTGCACAGTTCCATTATTCCAGCTGATTTGCAAGTAGAGAAAAGCATTTTTGGACCAATATGCAAAACTTAATGGTAGTAAAGTGTTGCTGCTTTACATAAAGTACAAAATAATGCATATTAGTGCAAAACTGCTTTTTCTGTGTCAGAACCTTATGTTCCACCAGCACTGTAAAATGTTGTATATTAGCAAAAAGCTGCTTTTCTACACATCAGAATCTGTTAGAATGATGTAAATTGCGTAAACGGCAAAAGATTTGCAGTAATTCAAAGAACATCAACACTGGAGCTGAAATAGTTCAAGTAGGTGGAGTTGATGCTGGACAGCAAATGAAGGTATTTTATGAGAAAGTATTTTTCATCCTAAGCTGTACAAATTGATGTAAAATAGTATAACTTGGGACCCGGGGAGCTTTAAAACAGGCTTACTGTATTCCCACAAATTCACACACATTTCTGCAAAGGAATGTATGATGACATATAGCGTAATGGCAACAACCCCAAAGCTAAGAAGCTAAAAGGCACAAACCACTGCGTCACATGACCACAGGCTTCGTCAATCCTCCATGTACAGGACACACACACCTTGAGCTGGCTTCACTCACTTCAACAACTCGACCAAGTCTACAGCGTTTGTTTAGTTTCTAGTCAAATTGACGTTTCACAGTTTTTATAAGACATAGAGGGTTTTTTTAGTTATTGTCAGATTCCTCTTTGGTTATAAGGAACACCTCCTGATATATTAGATTTATATTTTTAAAATGGTGATTTATTTTAGTCAAATGTTACCTGTGAAGTGTTTTCTATCAAATGAATCATGTTCATTTATATCCTTTGTTTAAAAGAGAGTTTCGGACATAAGGCTTTGGTGCTGTCCCGCTCAGCAGGGAGCCCATGAGCCATGAGTGACAGAGGAGTGGTGTGAGCTGTGGCTTTTATCTGAATTCTTAGCCTGAGAAAGCCTTTTCTGTCTGCTACAGTGCGGTGGCTGTCAGTCAGTCTGTCCATCATTCAAAAGGGCGGCTGAAGGAGCTTAAATAAGACGGGACGGTGTAGCTGCAGCTTTGTGCATTTTGTCAACTTGGCAGATATAACCCATGTTACTGGAGCTGGAGTTTGTTAGATAAACCATATGGCAGGCTTAACAATGTGTTCCTTGTCCTCCTTTAGATATAAAAAAAAGACAGATATGTCTCTTTTTCTCCCTCTCCCAGCTGCCTTTAGACAGTTTCATTTAGTGCAGAACCACTTCAAACCCACACAGTTCAAATTAGCTCCCCTCAAGTCAAACATGACAGTGAGGAGAATTTAACTCTCAGCTGAGAAAATCTTTCAACATAATAAGTAACACAGACTTTACCTGCTTCAGAATTCAAGTTTTACAGTTTTCTGTTGAGGTTTATCAGCCGTTTTTGCATCTGTAGGGGTTTAAACATGTTAACATGATTGACAAATGGAGAAACCAAATTCTTTTTTTGATCTCACATACACTATATATTGTATCCTTCAAGGATACAATATATAGTGCAATACATTTATTTAGACAGAAGTTTTAATTAGATTGATCTCCAATAGACTTATAGATTGTATGAACTTATAGATAGATAGATAGATAGATAGATAGATTACTTTATTATTCCCATAATGGGGAAATTTCATTTATCTGTGGCAGCAAAAACGACATTCAGAAATAATCTATATGATATAACATCAAAAAAGGAAATCAGAAATGACATTCATATTAAATTATTGAAAATTCTTATGAAAATTCTTATAAAAATTCTTATCAAAAGTATTATCAAAAATGAGATTCATATTAAATAAATAAATAAATATTAAATATCAAATAAATGCAGCTGCGACAATGTAAAAAACATGTGGTCAACTGTAAAAAAAAAAACACAATTATTGAAATAATTAAATAATTAATCAATAAAGTACACACTAAAAAAACAAACTGTTCAGGAACAAAAAAACAACTGAAATACATTAACAATTGCAACAAAAGTAGATGAATAAATGAGTGAAAGAAAGAAAAAACAGCCCTGGGACCGTGGAGTGTCACTTTAACACGGTGTTGAACAGTCTGATGGCTGTGGGGAGGAATGACCTGCAGTATATGCAATTCATTAGGGAGTCCTGCGTCGATTATGTAATGTTACGTGACGAGTGCGCCGCATGCGCGATTTAAAAGTTATACATCGTGGTACATGCGTGACAAGGCCGTTAGAAAGACGTGAAACTGTCATGAAAAACCCCAAACTTTCATATGCATCTCATAAAAATCACACACAATTGTGTAAGATCAATGTAATAATTGCGTATAAACGGAGTAATTCTCAACCAACAAAAAAATTCAAAACCGAATTCCCGTAAAGATCTGTAGGCCGAAACTCTTAACCGACATCTGTGCACAGCGACAAATATATCACGTATGTAGTGTGACGCCTTCAGTGGGTGAACTGAGGCCTGGATTCTCTTTGCTTGATTGACCTTTTGGAAAAGTCCACGTTGCGTTCTTGGACTGATTCTGGTTGATTGGCAAATCCTGGGAAAGTTCTCTTCTTTTTGAGGTTTTTCGTATTCATTTATGTGTTTTGTTTTCCTTTTGGTTTCTTCACTTTGTCAGAGAGCTTCTGTTTAAGGGATTTCTTCATTCAGCGGGTCTGAGAGTAATCAGGTCTGGGTGTAGCAAGAGCTACTTAACTCTGTGCTCCAAAAGGTTTGGTTGACCCCCAGGTCATTACTGGTTTAGCAAAAAAAAAAAAAAACTGAATTCTTTCAGTAACAGATACAGAAAATACAATGAAGAATACATTTTTCTGTTAGATCCTTGTAACCTGATTTAAACATACATTTGGAGCCGGGGGATTTGAGTGACTTTAAGGGCAGCTGAAGGGTGGGGGGGATGCTATAATATTTCCTGCAAGTACATTTGTTAAGAATCTAGAAAAAAAACATTAGATTCCAGTTGGATGTGACTTTTAAACACTTCTTGGTTCATATTCCCTTCTATTAATATCCCCCCCTTCGTTAGAGAATATACAGACACACAGGAGACTGCACCTACAGGAAGATTTTATTTTTATCAGCTCAGAATGCTGCCATGCTGTATCTAGGATGACTGATCGATGGAAAGAGCTTGGGGAGTTGTCATCTTGTTGTATTCACAGTTAGTCAAATAATATCTGTCACTTTGTGTTACAGTTGCACAAACATGTGGCATTCCCACTGCAGTCATGAAACCACAAAGATCATTTAGTAGACAATGATCCTTCATAAACTATACTGCAACAGGGAAGGATGTTGTTATTCTCTAGATTCCTTCTGGATTGCTTCTCTGGGAGCAGACAGATGTTAAAAAAATGTAGATTTCTTTGGGACCAAACAGACTTTTTAGTATTGCAACTTTTGATTTCTGTCAGACAGTTTTCATTGTTCAATTCAGTTCCTTTATAGAGCATCAGTTTACAGCTAAAGCTGTCTTAACCATTTTTCTGTTTCACTGATGTCACCATGGGTTCTTATGGGTTAAGGCCAAAGACCTCAACAGAGCTTTAATTATTCCAACAATAATACAATTGGCTGCACTGTGGCGCAGTGGTTAGCAGTCTTGACCAACACAGCAAGAAGGCCCCCAGTTCAAGTCCCGGCTGGGGGACCTGAAACAGAACCTTTCTGTGTGGGGTTTGCATGTTGCTCCTCGTGCATGCGTGGGTTTTCTCCGGGGACTCTGGCTTCCTCCCATTGTCCAAAAACATGCTTCATCGATTAATTGGTTACTGTAAATTGTACCTAGGTGTGAATGTGAGTGTTTATCGGTGTGTGACTTATGGCCCTGCGACAGACTGGCGACCTGTCCAGGATGTCCCCTGCCTTCGCCCACAAGTGGCCGGGATAGACTCTGGCAGCCCTGTGACCCCGAAAGGAATAAAACGGTTTAGAAGATAAATGATACAACTGGGTACAAATGATTATTTAGATTGTTTAATTGTGTGCAAATGTCTAATAAAAGTGACCATGAGATTGCATCAAATTGTTTTTGGTGTAATCCCTAAAGTGGACAAGTTTCGATTGACTATGAAATCGGGCAAATTGGATTTGCAATAATAAATAAGTCTAATGGAAACACAACAATTTTTAAAAACAAGTTTTTGTGCCTGGAGGAGGTGATTTTTGAGGCACATCGAAGTTGACATATTTGGCAAAACTGCAATGGAAGCACTTTTTTCGAGGCTCTCTGGGCTACTGTTGAGCGAAGGCGGGATACACCCTGGACCGGTCGCCAGCCTTTTCGCGTGGCCCATCTGGTTTTTGCTGCCGAGTGGCCCCTGAGCGGCTGGCTGGACAGCAGACAGAAAGGCACCGTGGGATGGGTAGGCAGCCAGCTCAGGCCTCCTAAATCTTATGAAATTTTTTCTTATTTTCATCGAGACAATAATACAAAGATCCTCTAGTTTGATCCTTGTTTTTATTTTCCCCCTCTTTAACTAATGAAGTCACAGAGACACAGAAGAAGCGAATGAAAGCGGCTTAATTGCACAGAGAGTGGAGTTCACAGTACCCCGAAAAACTCTGAATGATCTCATGAACCCAGACATGGAGACGTGATTACCGAGGCTTCTGTAGAGGTTTTTGAAATAAATTAATACGATCTTCGTATCTTCTGTGCATTGTAGTGAGATACACACAGACAGAAATTTGAAAGTACGTGCTGTGAATCAAAGTATTTCTCACATTTGTTTTTTTTTCTTATGAATTATCTCTTGAGTTGGTTTGTGTTTATTTGCATGACTATGATATAATGGAAACAGTGCAATTGCGAAATTGTGTGTTTTCAACATTTCCAGAACTTCGATCAAGTTTTGCACATATGTGGAATGGAAATGTGGCTAGCGGAGAGGGAAACTAGATGGAAGATTAGGAGGAAGCCTCCTGCAGAACCAGACTCAGGCCTCCACAGAAAAGAGACGGGCAGACAATAAAAATACTGAATCTGTTTTTATTTAGACCAACACGCAGGTCAGTAACTTCAGCAACAAGATAAGTAGTTGGACAAACACAAAACCCCAAGAGTTAAGGGCAGAAGTCAGTTAACCGTCACAGCAATAAGACATAAAGACGTAAAAATCCCTGAAACAACCATTATGGGACAGACAAAAGTTGTAGACAAGCATATGGACACGCCCCTTTGACCTCCACAGAACAGCAAAAATGCCTGCAAAGTAAGCGAGGGAACACCAACCACAAGCATTGTGATACTGGAAAAAAAGTTGTCCAAGTCAGAATAAGTCAACATTTTAAACAAACAAGCAAAAAAGATTGAACATCTTTTTTCACCAACTTCAACCATTTTGCTTGAGGGTTTAGTCTAGGAGGGGTACAGGGCGGGCCGAGCCTACCCAAAAGACAGTTGATCCCACCTAATCACTTTTGTAAGACTTGTGTCTGATAAAAGCAGACTCAGAAGAGAAGGTGTAAAAGGCTACAACCAATCACAAACAAGTTAAAATAATTGAAATATTTTGATTGAGTTATAAAGAAATTATAAAGAAAGGTGTGGTCTGTCTCGAGCTGAGGTAAGGCAGCTTAGCAACTTCCGTGTGTTATGGATCGGATAGGTTGACAGCGTAAAAACATGAAAACATTTGCTTCCTAATCCACAGCATTGATTTTTGGCGCTTGCCCGCCAGCAGCTTTACCTGCATTGACTATTGCGGCTTTAAAATCTCCATCAGCTGTTGTCTCACAGCTCGCTACTTCTCTGTTACCCAAAATCTGCTTCGACGTGTGGCTCGAATACAAAGAAAGGTGATGGGATGCAAAGAGAGGTCATTTAGTTCTGAACCCCTGTTGCTGCTGCGTGTTACATTCACGAAGAGTCGGGAACTGACAACTCAAAGCAGAACATGGCCAGAACCAGAAAAAGTAACTGAAAAACCAAATCCAAAAATTATAATTGATAATGTTTGTCGGTCCCTGCCTGCCTCTGCAGCTTCACAAGCATCAGCATTAAGGCAAACTCTGGCTTTTCTGCATCACCACAGACAAAGACAAACAGTTCATACTGGTCAATCTTTAATACGTCTATGTTTGTGGATAAAGAAGAACCAACCACACTGGCGATATTGTGATGAGCACATAAACAAAGTAGATCACGTCTACGACACGGACACTTTGTGGTTTTTCAACTTTTAATTGCAGGTCATCTTATAGTTTTCATGAGCAGGTTAGGTTAAATCCCAGCCTCTTTGGAGTTCTTTGCTTATGTAGCTGTTTTAAAAATTAAAAATAATAACAAAAAATTAGAATGTAGATCACCTATCTTTTTTGTATGCAATATGCTTCCACAGAAGTGGACAAAACTCTTTAAAAAACAAAATAATGCAGCTCCAATACATAGGAGGTTGCTGTTGTCTGAAACAAAGTTTTTTTTTTTTTTAACTTGTCCTGTCCAACAGCTGAGCAAAAAGATGAGAGCTGAAGGCCTCTTGTGTTGGACATATTTTACTGTTACAACAGGGGGTTATGAATCTTCTGAATTACCAGAGGTATGTCTGAATAAACCCCTTTTGTAATCTAGGTCATACTTTATTTGTCGGAAACCAAGTTTGATGAGGAAGAAAAGAAAGGTCCCAACTCCTGACAGTCCTCTGTCACTACATGATGTTTGACCATACAACTTTTTTATGAGTCATTCTATGGTATGGTCCAAACCAGAGTATCGGTGAGCTTTCACACTTGCTGAGTAAACAAAAGATGTAATCTGGGATGAAGCAAGCAATGCACTAATATGACCTGTTGTGAAAACAAAGCAGTGATTACATGTGGGCATTATGATTCCAAGATCCTGGCCTAAATACAGAGCTGTTCAATGGTCCAGAATGGCTCATTTATGTAAGCAATGTCTATTTTTACCATGCAGAGCAATTTGAGTTCTCCGAGGATGTGATCCTGAGTCAGTTCCAGTCAGCCATTGATCTTCCAGCAGGGTGAGGCTGTGTTAATCAGCCCCCATTGTGAGGATGAGCGCTTCCAAAAGCAACCATCCGTCTCACATTTCTGCCAGACATCTTCTACTATCTGCGCATGTGTGCCTGCTGCCTCCTCTTCTATCACTCCGCCTTCCTCATCAGTCTCGACTGGTTCATGGATCTTGTCCTGCACATCACACCCTAGTTGCAGTCATTTGCCCTCCTCGATGTCAGTGTATTTTTCTTCCTCTCATCTTATTTTTGTCAGGTCATTTATTAAATCGCAAGAACATGCAAAGACGTAAAAAATTGAAAGTGAGTCATTGAGCATCACTTCAAAAGGCATCAGGCATCTCCTAATTCAGCATATATTTAGTTAACTGTGTTTTAGGTCTTTACCCTTTTGATTCTCACCTTTTTCCCCTTTAATAGAGGCACTAAAAGCCTGCTTTTAGAGCACCCTCCTGCCTTGACTCTCCATTTTTCAACTGTCAAAATAGCCGTGATGGCGCGTCTGTGTCCTCATCTGTAGCCACTGACTTTACCGGCGTGAGGTTGTAAGTGTCTCCAGTCTGGTGACTGTTTCTGACAAGTGTGTCTCACGCTGGATTCCACTGTTCATATTTTCCATCGTCACTATAAACTAAAGTTATTTTTTTGGGCTTTACAGCTGCTGGATGAAGTGGTGGAGTCCCAGTTGGATTCTGCATTTATCATGCCTGTGCTGAGGGTTGGACAGGAGTTCGGTAGTGTCTAATGAACATGCATATTAAGGGACGTTTCCTGTTATAATATAGGTCAGACATGGGTTATCTTATAGCTGAGCTTAAGCACTGAGCTCCATTTTATTGACTGCTGCGGTTTATATTGAGTTGCAGGGGTGAATTTACAATGTCTGTCTAGAAAATGTGCAAGTTGGTCTGTCAGCGCCTCTTGTCTGGTTGCTCACTCTATCCGTTTTTTTTCTCCATCAGGTTGGCACAGAGTGGGATGCTAAAGAACGGATGTTCAGAAATATTGGTGGCCTCATGGGTCCCATGGATGAGACGGTGGGCATGCAGAAGTGGAATAAAGGGCCCAACGTCACAGTGACTGTTGTGTGGATCGATCCAACCAACGTCATTGCAGCCACATATGACATACTGATCGACTCAAGTGCAGAGTTCACCCACTACCGCCCGCCACTCAACCAGCCCCTGCGGCCCGGCGTGTGGACGCTCCGCATCCTGCACCGCTGGAGCCCCGTGGCTGAAATCCGGTTCCTGATTGCCCCTCTGGCCTACAGCAAGCACCAGCCCATACGTCGAGGTAAGAAATGTGCACGTAGTGAGGCTTACCTAAAATCCCTCCAACTGGTCGTTTCAGGCTTTACAATAGAAGACAACAAAGATCTCCTCTGCTGCAGATGATCACCCACAGTAATAACGCTTTGGATTCATCCCAAACATTTCCCTAAAACTGCTGTTTACGGGAATACCTAAGTGACTGGGTTTCCATTTCCTGAGAGAGTATTGGTGAAAAATGATCTCGTTTGCAGCATCTTTTTCTGACATGACATTCAGTAAAGCTTATCTTTTTTTTTTCCTATCTTAATGTTGCTTGATACATTTATCATAGGTACCATCCTGTTTCCGTTTTAGTTTTTGCTGACTTTGGCTCTTTTAACACAGGATAGTCTGAGAGACTCTTTATAAAAACTCAAAAATACCCCAAAAAAAGATCCACAGCTTCTTTACGTTTGCCCCTGCAGTTGCTGCTCACTAGGAGGTGGTATTAGCTAAAAACTAGAAAACAATTTAAGATGACGAAAACACATTTTTATTCTGTCAAAACAGTCCTGCTAGTTCTTTGAAGATCAAGTACTAATAGAAGGCCTCACTTCTTTCACATTTACTGGTTAAGCCTTAGTCACACAGGGGTTGACCCATTTACATGCTTCAGGTTTTTAGGTTTTTTGGACCCATAGAGAAGCAGCTGCATTTTAGAGGTAGCGCAGACGTGTATTACAGTTCCCTTGATGCCCTACGGACACCTCAAAAGACACTATGAAAAAGGAATACAATTGTCATCTGTGTGGTAAAGGTATCGTGAGGTATTTGTAGGGCAATGTACGCATCTATGATGTATGGGTGATGATGTCGTACGATGCCCTCTTGCCACACTATAGTCGTTAGTAAGGCCCAAGTACTGGACTTACTGACCATGTGCAAATGCGCACACATGGGGAGTGCAGGCGACATGTAGGTCCCCATAGGACAACCTAAAATTGCAATCTGATTGTCGGATTTCCTCATTTCTAACAGCCAGGCTTTATGCAAGGAGTGCACACTTGTAACGTAAACAACACTCATAACCTCCCTGGGCAGTTCAATTCAATTTATTTGTATAGCCCAAAATCACAACAACAGTCGTCTCGATGGGCTTCGAAGTAAAACATGAACTCAAAAGGATCATGAATACAAAGAGTCAATAGGAAAATACTAAAATGAACTAACAAACTGACTAAGCTATACTGGCATCCCTGCTCTTAGACCCCCCTTCGCGGTAAGTAAAAACTCCTAAAAAAACGGATTCCGGAAAAAACAAAGAAACGTCAGGGGTGCACACATGAAGGAGGGATCCTCCCCCAGGACAGACAGGCGATTTACCAGAACTCTTAGAGAAGAATGAACTTATCTAACTCTACAACTACATATTTAAAGTCCAGCAGACGAGCTTCATCCAGCCGTGGTTGGGGGGGACAGTCAGGGGCGCGAGTCGAGCCGGAGACAGGAACCACAGCCAGGTGTAGGAGCAGGAGCAGAGACGAGGAGCACGGCCAGGTACAGAGCAGAGACGAGCCAGAGTCGAGCCAGAGACAGGATCCACAGCCAGGTGTAGGAGCGGGAGCAAAGGCGAGGTACACGGCCAGGAACAGGAACACGGATTAGCCAACTGGAGTCTGGAAGCACTCCCACTCCCCAGGAGGGGAGAGGGAAAGAGGGGCAGTACATGAATCGCACTGCACCAAACAGAGGCATGGAGAACTAAATGATAAATAATAATCAAGTATAGAGAGAGAAAGGAGGGTAGAAGTATATGAGAAAAGAGGACAGAGCCCCAGTGCACCATAGTTACCCCACCTTCAACTTTTAGCAGCCTATTAAAACAAATAGTTATTGTTATTAAGTTTAATTTAAACACATTAACATTAAAGATGAATAATCTCTGAAAACTAACTAGTCTGATAATCTATGGAGTAAAATACCATGGTCGAAAGTGCCAAAGGCCTCACTGAGGTCTAACAGGACCAGAATAGAAAGTAGTCCCTTTTCTGAGGCCAATAACAAGTCATTAGAAACTGCACTAGTTCTAACTAGTGCAGTTTCCGTACTGTGGTGGGGTCTAAACCCCGACTGAAAGTCTTCAAAGTGGCTGTTGTCCTGTAGGTGGCAGTAAAGCTGCTTAACTACAACTCTTTCTAGGATTTTAGAAAAAAGGGGAGGTTTGATATCGGTCTATAGTTGGCCAAGTTGCTAGCATCCAAACTGGGCTTTTTCAGAAGAGGTTTAACAACTGCATATTTAAAAGACTGTGGCACATAACCCGTTTCCAGAGAGGTATTTATCATCGTTAATATGGAATCATTAATTAGGGGAAAAGTTTCTTTAAAAAGTCTGGTGGGAATTGGGTCTAACAGACAAGTTGAGGATTTGGAGGACGTAATAATTGATGCAATTTCTACTTGATCCACAATAGTGAAGCAATCTAATGTTACAGAGGTTTCTATGGAGGCCTCCACTTCTACCGCTTCAGCCTGCTCTGGGCTGATTGTAGGAATAACTTGATTCAACTTATGTCTCATATTTGAGATTTTACTATTGAAAAATGTAAGGAAATCATCAGAGCTGAGAGAAACAGAAACAGGAAACAGGCAGTCCACAGTATTTGGAGGGGGGGGTGAAAAATCTGTGTGACACAGTTACGTCTCACATACTTCATCCTTGTGCATTGTATAAGTATTTGCTACGACCTGTCTCCAGAAATCTGCATGAACATTTTCACTCTACAGAGTCCAATCTTGCTATCTAATGCAGGCCACTTACGTGCCCCATACAGGTTTGCCCATTTCTCGCCCTCAGACAGCCCATTTCGAGCTGCAAAGTCAGTTTATGACTGTTTATAGCTTTTTGGCGAGTTTTTGCTTCATCCAGATCAAGGTATTGGCAGGGGCTAGACCTATTTGTAAAGCATCTCATGAGCATGTATTTTGCATGGCTTCTGTTGATCTCTCTGTCTGCATAGAAGTCTGTTATATACAGTAAAAACACAATGACCTAAATTGTGCTGGAGGCTGTACCTCCACCTCAAACTGCGCTTTCCCCAAACATGCAGCTCTGATATTCAGTGCTTTGTTTCCTTGTGAACAGCATCATATTGCGTTGAGTATCGATTGCTTATATAGTATGTGTTAAGACCAATGCTCACACATACACACAACCTCGCATTTGCAGTGATGACTTTTCTAATCAAGCCTCTGGGCCTCTGAAGGCCCTGGATATTTGTCATCAAGTCACCCTTAATAACCCTGCAAGCAGCTCATACATACTAAGCAGAGCGTTGAACAACAGTGAACTTGGCCCTCCATAAACAACATACACAATTAAATCAGTCAGCCAGCATGGATAAGCAGCGACACTTTGCTGCTGCAATCCACAAGCAGACTTTTTTCTCTGAAAGCTGCAGAAGAGGAGAAGCAGCCACGTCAGGAAATGACCTTTCCTCTGGTCAATAAAGTCTCAGAGTCATTTTTGGAAAGAAAAACCAAAAAGAATCATTTTTTCACTTTTGGCTTTAAAGTCTCACTACAATCATCTTTTGATCTATGTTAAAATGTTATAATAATTAAGTCTTTTAATTATAATTATGACGTTATCTAGGACATAGTGTTCATCACTATCATCAGATAGTTCATCAGAAAAATCACCTCTGAGTTGTGGGCGGGACTGTTGGCAAGGAGTAAGCCAGCCTTCATTTCCCATCATTGCTTTGTTTACAATCTCTTTCGCTAGTTTACAGCTCCTCACACCCCCAACCTAACATTACTGGTGGAACAAAAATGGCGAGCGATATTAGAGCTATCCAGGCGTAAAGGTTTTGATCCAGATGCCAGCTCAGACAAGGAAAACACAGACATACATGGATCTATTTGTCTGCAAGTAAATGCATCGGAATGTAGCGGAGCAGGGAGCTTGTTATCTGCTTATTTTTTTTGTAAAAACTGCAAGCTTTTTCAAATAATGTTTTTTTCATCAGGTCCAATTTGAATACATTAAAAAAAAAGGTTTTTATGAAAATTAAAAAATACCACGAGAACATAAAATCAATAAGACATATTTTCTGTAGAGCTATAGGAGTTCATCATTAGAAATTCACTTTTGGGTTGCAGTCGGGACGCGGAAGTTAGCCTGGCTAATTTCCCATGCCTTTGGTTACATTCTCTCCTGCTAGCGACAAGACCCTAACAAGCCCAAGCTAATATTAGCATTGCAAAAAAATGGCAAGCAATGTCCAGCCGCATTATATCCAGATGGCAGCTCAGACGAGGAAAATGAAGACATTAAATTATCTATTTGTCTGCAAATAGGGGATTTAGAATTGTAGTGAAAAAAGCAAGCTTTTGGCTCACCCAAAGCAGTTGCTACATCAAGAGTCAAACATCCCATTTTCATCTTCTCCTGATCCAACGTGTTTTGAAAAAAGAAATACTCAGAAACGCAGTTTTAATCTTAAATTCTTTCTTACATGCTCTCCATTATGGAAAAAACACCATTTTCATTGTTTTTCAACCACAAAATAATCTTAGCTTGAGAAAGTGTGTCTTAGTGATTAGATTTTTTTCCTTAAAACAAGAATTCTTCCTAAAACCATTTTACTTCGTTGGCAGATTTTTTTACTTCAGGGGCCTACTTTCACAGTAAATGTCCTAAACGACACAGATTTTTGATTGTGGCTAAAAACGGCATAATCATAATTAAAAGACCACTGGGAATGTGTTTAAAATAGCTCAAAGGATGATTGAAGTGGGTGTTTGACTCGACTCAGCGAGGATGTTGTATGTCAGCATGTTTGACGCTGTAATCACCTGTTCATACTTGATTACATTTTGCTTAAATTTGCCACGAGCATGTCAGTGTCCTGGCCGGTTTTTGATGATAAGACGAGATGGTTTCCTGGCTCAGCTCAATAGATTTTCCATAATGAATGTTTCCCTATACAGTAACAGTTATGTCTCTGCAGCTTCTGTACATTTGTCCAATGATTGTTCACATGCTTCACTCTGTTCAGAGTCATCTGGCTGGTAGAAGCCAGTTCTACTTTTTATAGCAGGAAGGTGTGCAGAGAGCAGTGTGCAGTACATCTATATTTAAATCAACAACCTTGACAACACTTGTTCGTTATGAGTCTAAATTAAATGTGATAAAAAATGCAACAAAAGATCAATCCTAAAAAGAGCTCATTTTAATGGGTTACAATTTTAGGTTCTGTACCCCATAGATGATTGACAAGGGACTAGTGGGACTGTGGCTAATAGTCTATTTTTGATAGTTTTTTACCATCTTACACTGGTATGAACTTTGTTAATTCCACATTCATTTTGTTGTATCTCAGAGCAATGATCACAAAGCCTGTTCTATTCCTCCTGGTCAGAGCTCAGCTCTGAGCTTCATCTCTGGATATCAGGTATGAAGAAGACCCAGATCCAAATCATTGTTGAGACATTTCTGTGTAGAGTTTGCATCTTCTCTCAGTGCAAGCATGGGTTTTCATTGGGCACTTTGGCTTCCTCTCACGGTCCAAAAACATGATTCATAGATTAATTGGTTTCTCTAAATGGCCCTAGGTCTCCCAGCCACTGGGAGATGTGGCAAATCTATCTATCCATCCATTTTCTCAACCCGCTATACCCCATCTGGAGTCACAAGGATACCAGAGCCTGTCGGTTGAAGGCGGGGTGCACCCAGGACAGGTCGACATTCTGTCGCAGGGCTACCATTATCCCCATACGCTCTCACACTCGCACGCCCAGGCCGCAGTGGTCACCAACCCTGTTCGTCGTGCACTACCACCCTACTTGTTTGACGCTAACCCTGCTTCAGTATTTGCTGCTCACCTGGATCAGGTGTGTTTAGTCAATCAGAAACTGTGCTGATTTAATCCAGATAATCAGCATCTACTGACAACCCAACCAGGGCGGTAGCCGATGAGGAACAGGGTTGGTGACCTCTGACCTAGGGCCACTGAGAGAAACCAATTAATCTATGAATCATGTTTTTGGACCGTGAGAGGAAGCCAAAGTGCCCAATGAAAACCCATGCTTGCACTGGGAGAAGATGCAAACTCCACACAGGAATGTCTCAACAAGGATTTGGACCCTGATATCCAGAGATGAAGCTCAGGGCTGCATTACAAATGTCTTTTGCAATGCAGCTCTTTTCTTGGAGCACTAACCACTGCTCCAACAAAACCCAATGAAGGTCTAGTACTGATCAGTCTTACTGCCCATTAAAACACAGCCCACAAGATTATATTGGCTTGTAGTTGAGGAAAGTTGACAAAGCAGATAGGAAGCCCTGTTACCGAGCATGTTTACTTGTTACAGTGTACATGTATGTTAATCACTCAGAATATAACAGCTAAAATGTGGTTTTATGCCTGGAGGTCTTTGAAGACAAAACTTACTTTAGCAGTTTTATTTGTTTCATTGGTCAAAGTAAGTTTAGCTTCATAAAATACAAAACAAGTGAATAAAATGTAATCGTTATGTCTAAATATATCACCATAAAAATGTAACAGTTTACACTGTAATCCAAATTAGATTATTGTAAGAGTTGATGTTATTGTCGCTACTAGTATTACAGATTGTTGTTTTTTTAATGGCACATAATTAGGAAAGCAAGTAAAGTGATGATGGTGCGTTTGCTCGTCTTAATGAGCTCTGGCCCTGGCCCTTTCTTCCAACCGCCTCCAACCATCTCTGCCTCTGGCACCAGGCTTCCCTGCTGCATCCAGCGCCTGTAAAACTTTATGATGTGGCAGCAGCAGACACGTGCACACGTACGCACGCAGACATATCCATGAGTGGGGGCTTGTACAGACAAGCGTGACCTCATCCAGACACTGGTTCCACAACGCTGGCTGGATGGAGGGCTGCGTCATTCTGCCACCAGTTTGTGAAAAGTGCTGATGTCCGCAGACATCTGAGATGGAGGGAGCTTGTGTTGCTCGGCCACACTCAGGAGGGATGGCTCCCGTCCCAGTTAGCGGAGCATTGAGGAATTTAAAGCTTCGCCGGAGCTCAGGGTGTTTTAAGGAGAGGCTGTTTCTGTGATCACAGTCTGCTTCGCCATCATGGGAGGACGGAATGAGGGCACTTCTTTAACGGTTGTTTTCAGAAATCTGGCATTGCAGTGACCTGATACACCACATTAGAAGGGGGGAGGGGGGTCATGGAGGTTATTTCAGCTTTATGGGTAATAAGAGAGCCTCTTGTGTCCAGTGATTTAACATTCTGATGGATCTGTCATTTTTTTTCTGTTGTAATTACTATGGTTTTCTTTGCAGAGGACGCTTTGAAGCTGCACAACGGGCCGGTGAAGAACAGCTACATGGAGCAGAGTTTCCATGGCCTGAACCCGGTGCTCAACATCCCAGTCAGCCTGGCTTATGTGGAGCAGGCCCAACGGAACGCGGCCCTCACCGGCCTGGAGCTCGAGCGCTGGATAGACAGTGTTGTGGGTCAACTGTGGGAAGCGGCTGACGTGTGCGCCGTCGGTCCCACATCCTGTCCCGTCATGCAGGCGTGCGCCAAGAGCCCGTGGAGCTCTTTAAGCCCAGACCCCAAATCCCAGCTGGGACAGCCCCGAGCTGACGGGCGCATCAGGTAGCAGCGAGGCCTCCAGCTGGATCGGAGGTCAAGGCACTGTTTATTTAAACTGAAAGGAGGGATTTCTCGCATATGGGGGAGGGATGAGTGTTTTTCCTCTAAAAAGGTTTTTATTTGGGGGGGGGGGGGTAGTAGAGAGACAGCTTTAAGGGTCCTTCTTTTAAGAAGTACTTGCTGGCTTTGCTAGTTTCTCAGTTTATTTATTTTCTCTCTCATGACTGAGTTTTACTGTGATCAAGCATTGCAGATTTTCCAGCTTTTATTCTGCTGCTGAATGAGTGATGAAGTCAGCTTTTAATAGCCAGCGCAGTGCTGGGGGGGGTGTCCAGATCGCAGGTCTGCTCGCAGACAAGGTTCTGCTGCACACGGCCCGTAAAAGCTGTCAAGCGAAAAGTGCCTCCTGAAGATTTACGACAACATGAGAAAAATGTCCAAATATCTACAGTATATCAACCCCCAAACCAACGCAATTCATGTTTTTGAACATTTTGAAAACAGAATCTAGACGTAAAGCAAAGTGGGAACATTTTAAATTGAGAAAAAGTGTTTAAAAATTAGGTTGGGGGGGGGGTTCCTGCTCTGCTTCCATTTGCAAACAGATCCTTCTCCTACCAGGAAAAACTGGTAAAAATGGATTTGTAGAGGTTTTCCATGCAGAAGCCTTGCTGTTGAAAGCCTCTTTTGTCGTTGCTGATCTGCTTCGTGAGGATTTCTTCAAATTGTCCCAGATGTTGTGACACGCAGCAGAGCTGATGTCCGCTCCTAACTAGGGCCTGCCTCAAACTTGAAAAATTGAAGAATTTAAACCAACGTTTCCTTTTTCCACTCCAGACATTTGGCTTGATGTTGTAAATAATTATTTAGGGAGTGTTAAAAACTGTATGAATGGGGGGAGTTGAGTCCATGAGTCTCTATTTATTTATAAGTTTATATTAATACTGATATTTTTAGTCAGTGACTAAATAACTGCAACGCTGCTTTGGCAGCATGATACATACTTTTTTGTAAAGAAAGCCGCCTTTATTTAAAAAGGCCCACACCCCAAACTGTACCTTTTTATGGCTCGCACCTGTGTGTTAGTCAGTGTTGTCCCGTCTGAATAGATCTCTTGTCCTGGTTTCCTGCGGGGTGCGCTGCATGGGGAAAGAGCTTCTCTGAGCTGCGAGGAACCTGAAAAGCCTCACGTGCAAACACTCCGGGGCGGAGCAGAGGCTGATCTCTGGGCTTTTCCTGTTCGTCTGGCGCTCTGGAGGACACCGAGTGGTCGTGATGTTCATGCTGTGACGATACATTTGAAGTGAATATTATACTGTATCTTGAGTAACTGACGTGACGGGGTCTGTCGCACCCCGTCAACCCTGCGTACGTTTTGACACCCATTAAGACAATGTATGTACATTGGAGACAGGTTAATTGGACTCGGGGCAGCACGGCACATCCTGAACAAGCCGTTGGCTCTCACATATTTGTCTTACCTTGAAACAAGTTTCATCTGAAGGCAATTAGGTTTTCAATCTGTGATTGTCAGCATTGCTTAGTCACCACATGAGCCAGATGATTGTTTCCGCACAAGCTAATGAAAAGACATTACAGTTCATTAACGTCAAGTTCACCTTCTGTCAGCCATGGCTTCATAACTGCAATCTCTCCGCTCTTTCTGGACTCTAACTGTAAAGAACAACTTGATTTTCCACCGGAAGGCTCCTGCTGCCCTCCTCCCTCTTGTAGAAGACTTACTGCACAGCACACGTATTATATAAAATGCTTCATGACTGATTTGAAAAACAAAAGTGAATTAATTACATGTAACTAAATGTGAAAGTCCTATTTTGTAACAAAATGATTAACAGAAGGAGAGGATGTACATATGTATTTTGTAACGGTCATTGTTTAAAAAGGTAGTGTTCATGTAAATCCAGATGTGCTAAAATGAATTATTATTGGGTGGACAGAGTGACCTAATCGTGTTTGTCTGAGTGCATCACCTGTTTTTGTGTTTGGGACAGCAAGCGCCTCATGTTTCAGAGAAAATCAGATCATTGCTGTTCTTGCTGGAATGTATTTTTGAGCAACTATTGCACAAACTTCTCTGACTGATGTTCCCCCTTTGACCCGGGGAGGCTCTGTGTGCCTTAGCTGACTTTTAGAACCTTCTCTGTCCATCAAAGTAAATCCTTATTTTCTTATTTGTTCTGACCTCATGTAAAAAACGCCATAACAACACCAAAATGATGTCTGCTGTTGTATATAGATCTTATCATGCCTTTCTGTGTGTCTTGGCTTTGAGTTTTCTTCCCTCTGTGGGATTTGGTTTTGCTGTACTGCCTTCTTTTACTTTTCTCTGACTGCCATTTGAAAATAAAATATATTCAAAACAGCAAGTCTGGATCTTTCATCACCTGTTGAAGATGGTGGAGGTTGAGAAAGTTTTAGTATTCAGGTTGATACTTTAATCGCCCTGACGAAAATTTACATTTCTGTCCTGACTCTGTCCTCCAGGAAAGGAATTCTTTTAAATGTCATTAAACAAAAAAACGACAAAAAAAACATTTATTTTGGTTTGTCCTCAACATTTTTATGCAGCAATCAGCTTAGAAGAAGATTTATTTTATTACATTTTAAAGATTCTTCACTCAAAGGACTGAATGGCTCAGTTAGACTGGGGCAATGGAAATCAGGGTTCCTTTCCAGGGGGTGCAATGAGTTTTATTCAGCCTGTGTCCTTGGCCAAGACCCTCCACACTATGCTGCCTAACTATGTAGCCACAGAGGGGCCTAAGTCTGGCCTTCCCTGTGCCGGTCCCCAGCCCGGGTAAAATACAGCGCTGTGTCAGGAAGGACATCTGGCGTAAAGATCTCTGCCAAACCAAATGTGGCACTCAGAGGAAGCTGATTCACTGTGGCGACCCCCTGACAGGATATGCTAAAAGGTGAATTTCACTTAAAAG
Source organism: Oryzias curvinotus (assembly GCA_023969325.1). Taxonomy (NCBI): domain Eukaryota; kingdom Metazoa; phylum Chordata; class Actinopteri; order Beloniformes; family Adrianichthyidae; genus Oryzias; species Oryzias curvinotus. The sequence goes on along the minus strand of CM043710.1, from coordinate 4,997,890 downwards.
GCCTATGTCATGCTTTTCTCAAGCCTTTCAGAGTAAACTGTATCCATATATATGATAATATATTAGCTTTGGTACACTAAAGAAGACTTTTTTTAAGATATAAGTTATTTTTGCAGCTCATCTTCCTATGCATGAAAGTCAAACGACTCGATCTCTGAGGCTCCGCCTTTCGCTCCTTGTGGGTGCCGCCCATTTCAGTCAGACAACTCTTGCAGTAAGAAATATTTATTTGACATTTTCCACATACTTTAGTTGGCATTCACAACTTTTGGTTTGGCATAAGGCTCCGTTCAATTCCATGAGAGATTTCCATAAAACTTTTTTGGGTAACAAAACCCCCAACACCAAGATCATCCAGAAGAAGAAGAAGAAAATGTGAATGTGAATGTATAATCAGTGTGTAAATAAGATGAGGTGTGTTTTCGGCGGCATTCCATTTTTCACTTCATTTCATTTCATTTTCCAGTATGACTGCTATGTGTTTACCCGGTACCATTGACCGTTGGGCCGCTCCCTTCGAGAACCACTCTACGAAGGGAACATACTATCTAGTGTATCTGCTATGTGTTTACCCGGCACCATTGACCGTTGGCCGCTCCCTTCGAGAACCACTCTACGAAGGGAACATTCTATCTAGTGTATCTGCTATGTGTTTACCCGGTACATTGACCGCTGGCCGCTCCCTTCGAGAACCACTCTACGAAGGGAACATTCTATCTAGTGTATCTGCTATGTGTTTACCCGGTACATTGACCGTTGGCCGCTCCCTTCGAGAACCACTCTACGAAGGGAACATTCTATCTAGTGTATCTGCTATGTGTTTACCCGGTACATTGACCGTTGGCCGCTCCCTTCGAGAACCACTCTACGAAGGGAACATACTATCTAATGTATCTGCTATGTGTTTACCCGGTACATTGACCGTTGGGCCGCTCCCGTTCACCAGGGGAGCATACTATCTGAACAGAGAGGGAAGAATGAAGGGGAGCCAACATAAAATTACTCATACCTGATCTTAGAACGTAGCTCACTTCCCCAAAACAAAACGCCGTGCAGAACTATAATTTTAACCGCCAAACAACCCGTATGATACACTAACTTAACATCCAAACCAAAGCTTCCGATGGCGCAGTAAGACAAGCTGAACAGCCAATAATCGAACTTCTATTAAGCGAAGAACAAGCTTTATGGCCATAACTTCTTCCATTGAGGCAACTAGATATACACGAGCTTAAGTCCATCCATTATTTCGAAGCTCCCAATGACAGTACAACGAACGAGCTTAATAGCCATAATTTTCTCCATTTGGCATAACAACTATAAGCGCTCAAGGAACATATTTAATTGAGAGCCCATCCAACAGTAAGACGAGTTCAACGCCCATAATCACTAAGCGTCGACGCCCATAAGTACCATGCTTCATTGGCATACTACAAAATTGGCTTAAGAACCAAGCTCCAGCGCATACAATGATACAGCTTAGAACATCCTAAATTTTGAGGCTTCCACCTGGCTATAATTTTTTCTGTAACATCTATAATCGAAGAATTTACATTTATTCTGCTGTTGACATTGATTGATTAATTCAGTCAGAAGTGTCATTGGAATGCAGAGGAGGTCCACCGCCCCGTCACTTTCAGTGCAGCAATAGGTACGTCGAGCAGTCATCGGTGCAGCACCAGATCAAGGAATGCAGGGGAGACATCACTTCCTGGAAACGGAGAAGCTGATCGGGGCGTAGGGGTGTGCAAGCTCAGGATGTGGTGCATAGATAAAATAAAGCAGTATTAGTCTTGACAAGAATATATAAAAATCCCAGATACCGATCAGATTCAAAATGCTTGAGATAAATGAAATAACAGTGCTTTTAAAGAACAAATCTGAGAAGTGAAATTTAGTAGATAGTTAAGGTAAAGACCCATTGTGGATTTATCGCACCCTAGAAACCATCATAATTATAAATTCCAACAATGAAATGATAGTGAACTATATAACCTGCACAAAGTCTTAACACCAAATTTTTATATATTCCAAAGATAAGAAAAGTAACCTTTGACAGTTTCAGAGGGACGCACCTTCAGGCCATCGAGGAGTAGGTGATGGGAAGAGCAGCCGAGGAGATTGTAGATGAGGAAGATCAACATCCCACGTAGCAAAGGATTACAGCTTGGCTGGATTTGATGCTTTGTACTTGATATTAGTGGTCCTCAAATTGGTGGACAACAAGTACAGGCCACTGAAATTGTAATTAGCCAAGGGCGTCTGGATACTGAAAAAGAGAACTTAAGAGCCATGAGGGACCATAGGTTTTGATAGCATTCTTTTTCTAGACTGAACCTTAAGCATTTAGAGGCGGAGTATAACAAGCCACTAATGGGGAAGCATCTAGCAGACTGTCATCTGCTTAAGCAAGGCAGATAGAAGACTGAATTCATGAATTTAAAAAATGAAAGTTCCACCTGTGCTGTGTTTCACCAATTAAGTAAAAACTGTTTTTCTTCACCAATTAGGTTTAAGAGGGCAATATTGATAACCCAACATTTCATTTGGTTGGGTTAAATTTGGATTTAAAATAAATGCAGAATTTGTTAAAATAAACCAAATTAACTCAGTAATCCGCCCTGATCCTCACACACGTTGAGGACTCACCTTGGAACACACTTCCCTTTGAATTAACAGGAGACCCTGCATGAAAACATTAATAGCAATTAAATAAACTCATATCTGGGGCTCAGTTATGGTCTGGGCTACATCCCTGCATTTGTAACTTTGGTAGCATTCTGGTGTCAGATGTGCTTCCATAGTAGCTGGGCCTCATTGCAGGCTGTGAGCCCACCAACAGATTAATGTCTGGACGTACAGTAAAAAACACCCGACGACAGCCGAGAGCAAAGCTTTCTTCTGACATGTCCTGCACCCGAGGAAGAAGTTAACATGACATCTAGGGAGATCACCTATCAAACTTGAGACAAAGGGGCTAATATGAGGTTAGATTTGTTGCCAAAGTATTATCCGTCTGGCAAAAGATTTTGCAGACATTTTTGAAGTTTAAAAGGATTCTGGTAAACGGAAATTTGAACATGTGTTCTGGTTTCCTTGTGTTGTGAAATTTTGGCAAACTTTAAGCATTTCTTTGGACACTTTTCTGTAACAATTAGAGGTGTTTAGTTCAATGTGTGGGTGTGTAAGGGCAGCAACAGTAACACAGGTTGGCGTTGATGGACCAAGCTCTCACTTTAGAACAGGAGTTGATACAGTAGATGTGCTGGAAAAGCATCTCAGTATGACATAAAATACACATCTTCAGAGCATCTTTGCCTCCTACAAATTTGTGTTAAAAGGACATTAAATCCTCTTTTGACATCTAGAGTGCTTAAATTGCTCCAGCATATTTCTATCTAAAATGCGTTTAACCAGATTCTCCTCCTCTGATCTGTGCGGTCTGCATGTTCTTTTTTAGAGATAATTTATTGATCTTGTAACCGTGTTCTCTGTGACCATGTGTCACTTTTTACAACCAACCTTTATAGATCGCCCTCAAGTTCCACATTCTGGTCCAAGTCTGGTCTCTTTTTGGCTCCAAAAAGCTTCAAGTTAATGATGCACAAATGCTGAACTTGGGGCTTGCAACCAACCGTGATCTGTGGGTGATGTCATGACAGCAGCTCCGTCAGCTCCATCCTCTGAGAGCGCTGCAGTGACGGCCCCGAGCCCTGCAGTGACTTTGAACGTACCCTGCTCCTGTAAAGGTCACATAGACAGTTTGAGCAATGGGTGATTTCAAGACAAACAATTGAGGGTAGATTTATTTATCATTTCAAAATTCACCTCTGCAGGCACAGTAACCGCTTTAGAGATAATGATTGCAGATGAAGTCTTCCATTATCCCACAGTTGGGAATAATTTGAGGCTTTAACCATAATTTTGCACCGTGAGTATTTTCCTGATTGAAACGAAATGGCAGAGAAGTAAACCACTGGAACATCTAGTTACTCCCAGATGTTTTCCATTAAATTAGCTTGAACGACTGTCCTCTTGCAGAGTTTCTCCCTCCACATCCCAGCTCAGCCCTTACTGTGAGTCACTGGGGAAGTTAAAACAATTCAGCTGGATGAGAGATTTTATTTCTACATCTCATGCTAAACAACAGAACAGTTATGTGCAGAGGTTTCATGAACCAGCAAAATGCCTTTATCTTTCTTGCACTCAATTAATCGTCTGCTATGAGCCGATCTCAAAGGAAATTGAGAAGTTGGGTCGGGTACGGAGTAAAAAATGGCAAACTTCTTCAAGCTTGCAAAACGTTTAGGACGTGCAAAAAACGCCAAATTGTTAAAGGTTGGAAATTTCAGTTTACACATTTGTTTACTTGTAACTGTCACTAATAAAAACCATAATCAAAAAATTGATCAATGTGATTGGAAAGCTTTAGGGTGTTAGATTCTCCCTGTAATGGTAGTGTCCAAAGTCAGAACAAAGACTCTTCCACATCTTTTTCAACAGTTATTTTCATCAGTCTTGTACCTGTGGGGTTGTAACAGCCATCATACCTCAGCATAGGTTTATGTAGAACAGCAGGATTAATTTTATGTTGCATATATTGTTTCTGTTAGTGTTAAATGTTAAATTTGGCCCACAGCAGTGCTGGAGTGCAAGGACCATAGTTTTTACAATTTTTCTTTAATCAAAAATTTCCCACCCACCACATACTTGTACAATACGATTTGCTCTCATCTAGTACCCCGTGATAATTTAGTGTGACATAGTAAACGACCCCCCACTAAAAATGGTGACTTGACAGTGGGAGAAACTGTACAAAAAATGAATAGGGCTAAAATCTAGTGGGGCTCAAAAACAAAAAACAAAATTCAAAACTCACAAACGAAACCAAAACCCACTTTTCCGGGATATCCTTTAAAATTGTTATGGAATGGCCACAGGACCCATGGCTTGGCAGCCATTTTTGGGGCAAAGTGTGAAATTCTGCGATTTTCCCATTTTCCAAAATTATGGGGTAAAAAACGTTTGTTTAAACCATCGTTCCACAATTTTATACGCATGCCATCAACTTAAGTCTACAACCACCACCAACGTTTGTTTAACAGCCTGTCAGTGGTCGAGGTCTAGGTGAGGTCACTTTACCCAGGCTTTCTGACGGACCGAAACATTGTTGCCTGTTCGGGTTCATTGTTGTGATAGAAATCCCAGCTTTTCATGGAGATTCAGCTGTTTTGAATCGGGTCACTGCTCCCAGAAGGCTCTTTATGTTTTTTGTTCCTTAATTTAATTTATGATCAACACTATAAGATTTTGCACAAAATGAATAACTAATGTAAAAAATGCGTTTTTATCCATATGTTTATAATATGTATGTTGTTATTAAGATAAAATGTACAAAATAATAGCTTTTTACAATTCAACTATCTATCTTTCTCCTTTTGAACAAATTTAAAGCAAATCAACACAAAACACTGGAATCACAATCCAGAATGAAAGACACAGACATAATGGAGGTGATTATTTATTGATTTCTAAACCCTGGACAGGTCGCTGGTCTGTTGCAGGGCCACAATAACACACCCACACACACTCCCATTCACACCTAGGGACAATTTAGAGTAATTAACCAATTAGATATAGTTTCTCAAATATTCTGACCAGGAAGAAGAAGGACAAAAACCAGCATCCGTAGAAACCAGAGGCAGATTTGTGGCAGGTTTTAGCAGGCTTCATGGGCTTCAGGTGTACACTCTACACCAATTAGGGAGTGCTGCACCTCCCTAATTTAACTGTGCACACAAGAGGAAAGGTGCAACTAAATTGTGAACCAACTCAAAGCATCCACAAATGACATGTAATTAAATTTATTTTTACTTAACATACTTCAGAAACAGAGACCAGTTAACTGAAGGAAAACTGTGTGTTTTGTAATGTGTGTGTTCTCCAGAAGACTCTCCAACATAAGAGAGTGGTGTCGAGTGTTTGACAGGCACTGATCAAAAGAAACCCCACTAAAATCTACTGTTCTCCAGTAGATGTGACTCAGTGAGACATGAAGCCTGATTAGTCCAGACTTCCACTACTATGTGTGTGTCTGAATGTCCGGGTATGTTTGTGACAACAGTTTCAGAGTGAGCAAGTGTGCTGGAAAATAAAGAGGCAGAAAGTTTTCACACGAGCTAACACGGTTGTGTAGGTGTGCTGTTGAAGGCGGATGAAATTTCAGCAGCAAAGGAGTAAACACCACTGTGTTTGCAAAAGCTGTCCTGCTGGTAAGCAAATGACTCACACTAATAGCACATAAACATCTTAATGGTCATTTTCAACTTTGAGAATGACACAGATTGTTGACAAAGGACAAGGAGGCATTTGTCTATGAGGCAAGGTGACTGCTACATAAATGACAAGTAAAAAAAACAAGTTATGTGCACTACTCACATTAAGTTTGGGATATTGTAAAAAAAAAAAAAAAAAAAACAGTCAGTGGATGTCATAGATAGTGTCTGATCACTTCACAGATATTTTGGGATGTAGAGGGTATTGGGGTGACAGACACACCTCATTTTGCGTTTTCCTCATAATGACCTTGCTGTGTACAGTGCGCCTTGCTTATTATCGTACCATAAAAAAATCTAAAAGAAATATTGTTGCAATGTGGCAATGTTCCCAGAGAATGTTGGAACATTGCCACATTGCAACAATATTTCTTTTAGATTTTTTTTTAGATCTTTATAAGTTCATCATTCAAAGACCCATTAACACACGACGTTGCTTAATGGACAAATAAAACCTAATTGTTTTATTCTTTCTAAAAGTGTCAAGATTTGTAAAACCATAAACCCTTTCACACCGGAGCTTTAGGTCCAGTGTTTCCATTCCTTCGACTACTCTTTAACTCTTTAACTTTTAACATGATTAATGTGAATCGGTTTACTTTATTGTGCAGACAAGAGGCTTATAATTTGTTGCATGTCAGTAAAAAGACATTTTAAAGTTCTGCATACCGATGCTTTCGCTGCAATTCAGCTGATTCCCATTGATCGTGTGAGGAGAAACGGAATGTCAAAAGGCATAGTAGATTGGGACAAAGACATCTCTGGTGTTAAAGATTGAAAGCTTGAAACTGGTGCAGGACTGGCATGCAGGAATCCAGGGTTTGATTCCCAGGGGGGAATGAACAATTAATGGCTATTGCAATTGGGCAATTACTATATCAATGAATGAGCAATTAACATCACCCAGTGAGGGTCCTTGGGAGAGACCCTTAACGTTACTGCCTACTTCACAACATGAGAGACAAGGAATCACATGTCAAAACAAGGTCTGCGTCAGATGCTGGGGGACAAGGGGCAAACTGGTTGGTGTTTCAACTAACATTGGTTGCTAAGTTACTGAATTGAAAGTGGGCTACTGGATCAAGACAGGAATGGACTAGATGTGAGAATAATATTCTGTTAGAATGCTACTACTCCGGCAATCCCACCCAGAGGGGTTACATGCAGAGAATGTGCAATGAATGGATGCTTCAAAACCCACAATCAAGGCTAACTCCCAAACAACTGGTAGCCCAATGTTCCACAAACGGCTACTCTTATCACAACTTGAGATTGAAGCGGTACAATGCAATTGCAATGCCACCACAGGAGAGCCAGAACAGCAGGTCAGAGAAAAGGCTATACCACACTACCACCCTGACCTTGGGTACACAGCCCCAACAACCACAGATATACTGAGCAAGGCAGCAACTGATCATGTCTAGAATGAACACTAGGCAACCCCGACACCAGCTACAAGGGTTAAGTGATGTACCGCCTGAAAGTCTCCTGGAAGCTGTGAATGAAGCATTGAGGGCAATTTTTGATTTTGATTTTTTGATTTTTTGATTTGAAATGGTTTATTTCAAGCAATCAAGTAGGAACAATACACAAAAGCAATACAATCTGCAGTTTTACATTCATACAGTAACTAATCAAACTTAGGATAATTAGGCATATTAATAAATATTGCTTGAAAGGGAGTGGAAGGAAGCGAACTTATATAATCCCACCCCGTTATACTATAACCATTTTATTAAATGATTTATCAATATCCGGTTCCCAGTTTTTTATCAGACAGAATTAAAAATCATAAGGTATCTATAAAGCACATGACAAAGATGAATTACTTAATTATTATGTTAAAAATAACTATTTTAGAAATCAACATGGCAAATGCAGATCAGTTATCTAAAATATATGTTACTCATAAAAGTCATTCATATGATTAGAACATAATACTATATCAGTAAAATAGACAACACTGTTTCAGAGATTTTCATAGTAAACTTTCATCAAGTATCAAAAGTTAAAAACATGTGCAAAATTATGTCACATTAGGAAAGATTTTCGAATCAATTTATCAATTTTTGGAGCAAGTGAAGTAATATCATTAAATTATTATTATTATTATTATTATTCTTTTTTTTTATATTTAATAAGGTAATGCTGTAAGGGAGAGAAAAAAAAACAAACAAAAACAAAAAACAAAAAAAACAAAAAACAAAAACAAAAACAAAAAAACAAAAATAAAGGGTCCATATTCTGTCAATTATCCAAGGTTGGCATATCTTCTGCTGAAAAAACAGCTGATCTTCTGGGTTCAAAACAGTTTCTAGTCTCTTCCATGTTATGTCTGCAGACATTAGATTCAGGTCCATATCCTTCTTTAGCTGATATCAGCTCGGTGAAAGTTGAGGTCAAGTTGTCTGCAGGTCAGAACTCTCTGCTGTTGATTCAGGTGACGTCAGACGTATGGAGAAAGTGATGAATCCACGTGTCATATTTCTTATAATTATTTGACTCTTTGGTTTAATACTCCATGTTGATTCAGACGACCGTGATCAAGCACTTTTCAAAATCCTTCATGGTGTTCACAACCAGAACCTTGGACCGGTCCGGTGGACCGAGTGGTTTGACGTAAATCCTGCAGCCTTTAACCCAAGTGTTCTCAATCTTCTTCTGCTTCCTGAGAAGCCGTGCCTGTTTGGAGATTTCAGCATTCCTTCTGGTCAGATGGTCGTTTAGATAAACAGCCGAACCTTTCAGGTTCTTCCTGAGGTTCATCAGAGCTAGCTTGTGTTTGTGATTCACAAACCTGATGAGGATCGCTGGTTTATCCGTCTCCTTTCTCCTGGGGAGCAGGTGACAGGTCTCGATGGTGTTGAGATCCAGGGAAATCCCTTTAGATGTGAGAAATGAATGTATTTGCTGCTCCAGAGACTCTACACCGCGCTCCGTATTAGCACTGCTAGCTACGCTAGCGCTAGCATTAGCATTAGCAGTGCTCGCTCCTGCTGTTAGCTTCGCTCCAGGCTTGATTGGTAATCCAGTGAGAATGACATTATTCATCCTTACTTGCTGTTCCACATCGTCCAGTCTTTTCTCCAGAATGTCGACCCGGTTTTCTCGTTGCTCGTTTTGAGCCCGAAATCTTCGGAACTCTTCCATCATGTCCATAAGTGGCGTTAGCTTAGCCGACACCTGATCCATAAAAGATTTAAGCGTTTCTTGAATGCTATCGATAGCTTTTTTGAGCTCTTCATATTCCTGGGATTTCTTAGGGGGCATGGTCAGCTCTCTTTTTGGAGAAAATCAACTTTTTAAGTAATTTAAAGATAGTTGTATCCGCAGAGAGGCACACCACGCGCCCTGCCTGTAACCCGGAACCGGAAAACCAATTCCTACCACAACAATTACAGAAACCAATGAACTGGTTTACACTTCAGCAGCAGTGATCCTGGAGATGCTTGGCTATAAGAGCAACCATGGGAGAAAACAATACCCACCATGGAAGCAACGGTTAGAGGCCAAAATCAAGGCAACCTGGAGAGATGTGAAAAAGATGACAGAGGCTCAAAGAGGTACAATGAGAATGCAATACACACACACACATGTATATATATATATATATATATATATATATATATATATATATATATATATATATATAAAACTTGCCCCTTTCACCCTTCCATGGGTGGTTTCTCACTCAACCTCGGGTCCTCTACCAGAGGCCTGGGAGAGCTTGAGGGTTCTGCGCAGTATCTTAGCTGTTCCTAGCACTGCGCTTTTCTGGACTGAGAGGTCTGAGGTCTTTCCAGGTATCTGTTATAGCCACTCCTCAAGCTTGGGGGTTACTGCCCCGAGTGCTCCAATTACCACAGGCACCACTGTCACCTTCACTTTCCAGGCTTTCTCCAGTTATTCTCTGAGTCCCTGGTATTTCTCCAGTTTCTCATGTTCCTTCTTCCTGATGTTCCCATCGCTTGGCACTGCCACATCCACCACAACGGCTTTCCTCTGTTCTTTATCCACCGCTACGATGTCTGGTTGGTTCGCCATTACCATCCTATCAGTCTGGATCTGGAAGTCCCACAGGATCTTTGCCCTTTCATTCTCTAATATACACACACACACACACACACACACATATATATATATATATATATATATATATATATATATATATATATATATATATATATATATATATATATATATATATATATATATATATATATATATATATATATATATATATATATATATATATATATGTATATGAGAACAGCATCACCTGAACACGATACCGAACATGACTTGGCAAAGTATAACAAAAATTTATATATAAAGACATCTACCAGTTGGGGTCACCAGTCGAGTATCTTCAAACCGAAATGGAGGAGCAACCCTCCAATTCCACTCAAGGACGTCTGGTTCCGGCTGATGAGGTCTGGGGGATTTCTTGTCTGCAGCTGGCTACAAAAAATTAAGCATCAGAAAGTACAACAAGATTTATAGAAAATAGTGTAAGTAATACTAAGTTCAAATGAGTATAATGCAATTACTAAGTATAACTTAAAATGTATTTAATTTTGTTACTGTAACAAGGGTTGTGTTTAGTCATAAACATGCATCCAGCATTATACTGAAAGGTACAGTGATACTTGGAATGAACAAACATCATTAAGCTCAGAATGATATTCAGCTACTTTTGAAATATGAAGCTGAGGCTGTGAAAGCCAAGGAAGCAATAAAACAAAACATCATGAGACATCAAACAATCCAAAGTTATTATGTTTACAGAGAAGAGGCAAAGAAAGCAAACTTATATGTTTTTATCATAAAATCAAGATTATTTTGTTCCTGGATAACACTGGATTTTAGAGAACAAAGGTTGATTTTCAGACAGTCAGACCTGAAACAACTCAAAGGGTGGAAGGATGTGGGAGGAAGGACACGAAGGAGAGATGAGGAGGCAGCTCCCAGCAGAAGATGGAAGCAGCAGTGCACCGTGCTGATGGAGGAATACACAGAGGCCAGCTGGTCAGCCAAGCGAACAAGCCATTCCACTTCCCACAACCTTTCAGGAATCGGGAATCACACCAGCACGGGGGCAGCAATCAAGGTCAGGAGGTGGGAGGAGCAAGAGCAGGAGGACAGAGAGAGAGGATGATGCAAAGAGGGCAAGATGAAAGGGAGAGGGCAACAAGACGTGGATTTTTCAGAAGAGGAGCGCTGACGTCCTCCTCAGTTATGCTCTTAGAAAGAAATACAACCAACATGAAATGGTGAGAAAGATTAGAGACTAAAGATCAAAAAAGATGATTTTGAGTGAAATGATGCAAAATTGTTTCACTTTTAGATTCAGTGAATTATCGCTGATGACTGAAGCACTGAGTTAATGCTGAAAGAGGGTCAAAGCATTGCGAGAGCCAAAGAAGCTTTGGTGAAAAACAATAATTATAACAATTTCAGACAGCTTTTATTTGTTAGGGTTTTTTTTTCAATTTCAATCCAAGGTTTCTTTATTTCATACCTCCACCTCAAAATCCCACCATAATTTTCCAAAGTGGTCCGGCTCGCTCTGCATTCAACTTTGTGAGTGAACCGCTTTAACTGTCTGCAGCTTGAGCAGATTTTTGAAAGACCTTTAAAGTCCATGTCTGCATTTATTTCTATACATTCCTGTGTGCCATCTGTATAGGAGGAACTGGATCGAGGGAGAGATAGAAAATGGCTTGCTTCTCTCTCCAGCTAAATTTAGCCAATTCAGTTGCCATTTTGTTCATTATTTGAACATGGAAACCGCTGCTATTTTTCAGTCTGACTGCTGTGCACACTGAAGAACATCAACATTTTGAGAACCTTCTGTTGTCTGTGTTTATGTCCCACAACTGGAGATTCAGACAGGAACATTGAAATGTTCAGGGATTTCAAAGTTCCTCTCAGATTAAGCAAAGTAGACAGAGATGTCCTGGAATGAAGTTTAACCTGACAAGTTTCTCCATGCTGCCGTTTATTTACCTCCCGCTTAGTTCTGGAATTTTAAGGCTGAGAGCTTTTCTTTGCACCAGTAACCTTTGTCAGCGTCTGCACTCAGGAGGCAGGAAATATAATCTCAGATTGCACTCTTTTCATTTAATGCATTTACCCAAAATCAATAAAAAAAATGTTCCTAAACAATAAATCTTTTATTTTCAAGGAAATGAACAAGTGCAGGGTGCAGAAAAAATGCATTTAGAAAAGTAAAAAAACCAATGAAAGCTAAACATGACAAACTCAGAGAAGAATTATAGCAAAGACCTGTAAGGTAATGGAGAAATTTGAATCTGACTTATGAGTGTGCTAAAAAAAAATCTAAGGCTCAAGCAAAAAGATCCATTAAGGTGATAAATGATTTGGATAATTAATGCTCCTTGATTAACCTTTAACTGAGCATTTGAAACAAAAGACCCCTCCCAGGAGCATACAGCGTTTCTTTACCTAAAATAATCACTAAATGCGTGATTTTTTGCTAAATGTTTCTTCACATATAGAAGCCCCAGGGGCTGGCGGATTCTCTGTGCTTTCACTTGACTGCTGCAGTTAGGGGCCCATCCTTGATAAGTCTCCACACAAGTTTAGTTCCTTCCTTTCTGAAAAGGCTTATTCCTCAGTGACGGGTCGTGATTTAACAGCAAGTCCGCCACAATTTTGAGGTGAGAGACTGAATTATACATTACAATGGTTGACTTTAACCAACTTTTCTGCGCTGCAGGACTAATGAGAGCTGATATTTTTTGCTTAATTTATTCTGATTAAATGCATTTCATTACTTTCCTGACTGCTTTTCCATCTGAAACCAGAAAACAGAGCCTTCCACTTTAGAATATTTATAGCTTCCGGTCATAAGTAGCTTCAAAGTGTTAGTAATAGTGATGTGAGAATCATGAACAAATCGTTCAATACTCGAGAGTCACTTTACTAAGCCACGATTGGTGAAAACAGGTGCCAGGTCCTCCTTGAAACCCAAAGAGCAAAGAGGCGCTGCCTGCTTTCACTAGGATTGGGGACGAGCGCTTGGGGAAAGGCCCCTTGCTGGAGGCGCTGTCAGGTGGCTCTGCTGAAAGGGAGTGATGACTTCTGAAAAAACGTGTGGTTTAAAAAGGCATATTTAGACTTGAATTTTTATAATCTTAAATACTGCCCCAATAATCTGGATAGAAAAATGTCTAAAAACGCATTTTTAAAACGTTTCTTTTAGGAAAGTGGAAAAAATGTGACTTTTTTTTTTTAGATATTCATAATCTAAGTTCAAGGTGACTAATAAGAAAACTGACTAAAAAAAAAAAAAGAAATATGAAAGAGAGAAAACTCTGACGACTCAGCATTCTAGCAGCATTTAAATGCATTATCTACACACAAATCTGAAGAAATGAAAGGAGTCTCACAACCCCTCATGTAGTCATAACTCTGATCTCTGCAAAAATGCAGTTTTGTCTGTGGGTATCAGGAGATTACTATTTAAAGGTGCAGTTTGGAATTTGCAGTTAATTTTAAGCTACTGTCATTTCAAGTTGTGTTTACGTTAATTGTACTTGTATTTGTGGGTTTTTGATGTTCGAGTGTACTTATGAATACACAATTACAAGTACACACAATTATGCACAAAATGTATTGCATGGATTACATGTACACACACACACAAATCCAGATAGTGAATTTTTCCTCCATATGAGGCTGCTGGTGTGAAAGTAAGCCTCCGCTTACTGTTTACACTCTTTCCTACTAGTTTACAGCCCCTCACAACCCCAAGATAATGCTGGTGCAAAAATTGCCAAACAATATTGAAGCTATCCAGCTGTACAGTTTTGATCCAGATGACCTACATGAATCTATTTGTCTGCAAGTGGATGCATCAGAATGGAGCGGAGCAGAGGAGGCTTTGGCCCGCCCATTTCACTTGCTGCATCCCAAAAGAGCACTTTTTCAAACTGTATTTATTTCGTCTGCTTCTAATTTATTTGAATGAAAGGAAAACTCAGAAATGCCATTTTTCTATCTTAAATTCAGCAGTTTCCTTTTAAAGAACGACTTACAAGATTTGTGAATTTTCCTCTGTTCATTTTAAGAAATACTTTACTGATCCATAAAGAAATAACAAGCAAATGTTCCATAGAAATGAACGTTATAGGGCCCAAGAATAGGATATGATTGTGAAAATATCCATAAAACCATGTCCCTAAAGTACTGACTGGTCTCATCAAGAAAAATTACCTGAGCGAAGACACAAAGTTCAGCCATTAATCCTTCAATCCTTTCAAATCATTAACTCCTCCCAGGCTGCTCTGCAAACTTTAACCCTCTGTGCCAGGAGGAGGCGACTCAGGGATATATCTCTTAAATGTCAGGAAGACTGACAGCGGGGGCGTTTAAGTGTGGTGACATTACTGGCTCTGCTCCCCCTTTTCCTTAGTCAAGCTTGTCTGCTTTCAGCGCTGACATTTAGACGGCCATGTTTACGTGAAACTCGCTGCTCAAAATGTCACTGTAGGATTTATAGCTGTGGACGCTGGCTGGTGGAGCAGAGAGAAGGTGTGAGGAGTACGTACCGAGAGGCAGAGGACAAATTAATTTGGAGTATTTATTGGCTCCCCCTCCTCCTTTTAGGTTTATGACATTCATCTCCTTTTTTTTCTGATGTTCGCCATCAACTCCTCTCAGATGTGAAATTATCTCATCCTTCAGAAATCTCTAGATGAAACAACAGATTTTCTTCTTTTATGTTTCTTTTCTTTGCACATGCATAATTATTTCAGAGGAAGTAGTATTTCTTTACAAGTTTCTTTTTTATCGACCAACAGCAACTTGTGGTAACTTATTGGTTTATTGCTTCGCTGAGCAAATCCATGAAGTTAGTGAAATCTGCGTGTTGCTTCTTGGTTCATGTGTGACACAGAACGATGTGCAGAAATCTACTCTTTGATGATCAGGTTCTGGGTCGGAAATGCCTGGGATAAGAATATAGACCATAGATGAATAAAGCCTAGATGCTGGTGGTTGAGGGCCAGACCACGGAGACCATCACTCCATGATGTCGGGCTGGCAAAACCATCTAAAATGCAGACAGAAAAAGATGCAGTATATTTAAGACAAAATGGTAAATGGCTAAGAAGAAAAGGTGGCTTTTTTTTAGCTATTGGTTCAGAATGAATGCATAAGTGGCGTGTATAGCCCTTGTACTATCCTAGGCACTTTAACATTGGGATTTGGGTCATCTAGACCCCACAAGACAGTGCACTGAACCTTTCTTCAATGATTTGTGATCTTCACTGGTGTCCATGGATTACATGAAATCCTCTTCACCTTTATCCACCTTTGTCATGGTAGGGAGAACACTTCATTGTAAGGGTGGGGTCCATAGGATAGCACAAAGGATAGAGAAGGACCAGCAGCCTGGGTTTCCTGGATTGAGGGGGGTCTTCCTTATTAAAACTGTGTCAAAGCCTCACAATGAAGAAAAATAAAAAAGCAAAATAAAAATGGGTTTAAAAGTTGAGAAAGAAGCCATTCAAACATGCTATCTTGCAAGAGCGCTAGGGCGGAGAGCTGAAGTTGACAGTCAAACCTCAGACTTAGTAACAACAGTGCAGTTTCCGTCCTGGTTATGGAACAGACCAGCTCTACTGTAGACTCTCGATACACTATGTTCAGATGTAACAAGATCTGTGTCATATTTTCGTAGAGCGCATGTGTCAAACTTAAATGTGGCCCGCCATGCCATTTTATGTGGCCCACGAGAGCATAAGTAAGGGTTAATGGCCGACGAAGTGTGCATTATCACTCTTTAATGCACGCCATGGAAGCCTTCGCTTCGGACGGTTACTTCCGCAAAGTGTGTTAAAAAGTAATAATGCACACTTCAAAGGCCGTTAACCCGCTTATACCATGGTCACTTTCAAAAGCAATAAATATTAACCAGTTTTTAGTCCTTAATTCTTGTTTTTTTCTCCGATTTGGATCGCCTTTTTCACAAAAGGCTGACTATTTGATACGTGGTCCAATAGTCCGCATCGCACCGCACGACCGCTGCAGTCAAGATTCGGCGATAAAAAGCGATGTATATATATGTATATATATGCTGATCTTTCCGATGGGTAAATAATAATGAATTAAGCATCAGTTCAGAGAGAAAGTTCACCTCTTACCGCTTGTTTTTGTCCAAATTATGAAGCAAAAGGTTGTTTTAAAGAAGCAGGCACAATGATACATAACATTTAAGCTAGGTGACCAGAACTTCTTTTCCGTGCCGTTATCCTGTGGTATATCACTTTTTATACCATGGTCCGGTTGAATATTCGATTTTGATTGGCTGCTGGGTATGCATTAAAATCTGATAACCGCACGGTGAAAAAAGAAGTTCCGGTCGGCTAGCTTAAATGTTTTGTATCATTGCGCCGGCTTCTGTAAAACAACCTTTTGCTTCATCATCTGAGCAAAAAAAAGCGGTAAGCGATTAACTTTCCCTCTGAATTGATGCTTTATTCAACCCATCGGGACGATCAGCATATATAAATCGCCGAATCTTGACTGCAGCAGTGGTGCTGCGCGACGCAGACTATATGTTACGTGATGCGGCGCATCGCGCTGTTTATGAGAAAAGTTATCCAAATCGGAAAAAAAAACAAGAATTAAGGACTAAAACCTGGTTAATATGTATTGCTTTTTGTAAGTGACCATGGTATAAGCGGGTCAATGGCCTTCGAAGTGTGCGGTTACGCTTCGCGTCGGACGGTTCAGGCTTCCACGGCGTGCGTTAAAAAGTAGTAACCGCACACTTCGTCGGCCATTAACCCTTACTTAATGCACACCCAGCAGCCAATCAGAATCGAGTATTCACCCGGTATAAAAAATTTTAATTTCTTGAAATAAAAAATAAAAAATTGGTGTGTGTTTATTCATATTTAGGGAGAATCAAACTTGAAATAGGGGATTGGGCAACTATACATTAGGATTTAAACACTGTCCATATAACTTAACCTGACAGAATCAAATGTAAAAGGATTTATGCTAAAGTAACAAGCAAACATATGTTTTCTATGCAACTGTAATTGTCACTTTGCAAAGTTATAATTAATAAATAATGAGTTATTTAACTTTAATGAGTAGTTACACTTATCTTTCATTACATTTAGGTACATTTATTAGTTATATCTAGCCTTTTGAGGACAACCACTATGCTCATGTGGCCCTCTGTGACAATGAGTTTGACACCCCTGACATAGAGGGTCTCTCTATCGACATGCGTCAGTTTTGCTGCTCGACATTTTTCCTAAAATGTCTTCATCAACTTGACACTCCTGAAGCGTGTGAGGAGCTACAGTCAAAAGTTTCTAGCCTCGCCACTGGCTGTATTTGGCCTATATGTGTTACGGCGGGTGGTTGGGGGAGTACCCAGGCGCAGAGAGGATGAGGCAGGAGTTCCAGGTGGAGAAGGATTTTAATAACTTAAACCAGAAACCAGAAACCAAAAACCACAGCAATGCAGGAAAACCAAAACTCGAAACACTAGAATCTCCATAAACAGCAAAACTACAAACTATGGACGAGCACAGGAGGAAGGGAAAGACAAGACTTAAATACATACAGACAAACGAGACACAGGTGAACACAATCAGGAAGGATGGGGACCAAAGTAAAACTCAAAACTACAGCAAAACAGGAAACACTACAAAATAAAACAGGAAGTTAACTCAAAACATCACAGAACAAAAAGGAAACAAACTACAAGGGAAAAGAAACAGAAACCGTAACAATATGAGATATACAGTGTTGTCTGTATATCCCATATAGGCCATATATAGTTAATGCACAGAAGACATTGACGACGTTAAGAGATCAGGTTTATTTATTTTGAAGAACTTCACAAAAGCATCATCACGCTGTGAGCTTCGCCATCTACTGCAGGAACTGCATCTAAACGACGACTGCTTTTAGCGCCACTTCTGTCTCTATGTTGCTCAGTTTGACCATTTTTGTCCCGCTTGGATTTTAAGAATAAAATTAGATGATTTTTTTTATTGTTTTGATACAAATACAAGAACAAACAGCAATGATCGCATTCTCCACCACATTGGTTGGACTCCATTTGCTGATGACATCATCGACATCTCACAGGCTGTAGCTAAGCTTCTGATATTTTGATGTGACGCAAATCTTTTACCAAAGTTTAGACATTTGAACTCTGGAAAACTTGTGCTGCTGAAACGTATTTTAGATCTCCGCGCCTGATGCTCAAAACACGCCGCAGGACATATGATGACGTCTGTACATGAACTGAAACTATACACCCCTGCTGCGCGAATTGTTTTTAGTGTAAATGTAGCTTAAGGATGCTGGAGGGTTCATGAAAGTTTGTACATGCATTCATTCCATCTGTGTTTAGTGGATTTGGAGAAGTTGTTTGGCCAGTCTAGTTCATGTAGTATCTTCCGGAAGGTGCTCCATGCAGGGTCTGGGGAGCCTTACTAAGGGGTGTCAGTTATAACCGGAGCAGGAACTTGGTTGACAGAGCCAGCGGTACGTTGATCCTGTTCCCAGTGAATGTTGGGCTCCAGACGGCTGCCTACTATCACCGGTTCTGTTCATCAGAATTGCTGCCCCAGGTGGAGGATTTCAAGCAACATGTTTTGTTCACAAGAAAAAAACAGATCAGCGTGTGAGATTAACAGGCCAAATAAAGTGGCGTTTGTTACCTGTTTTTTTTTTATTTTCGCAATTTTTTCAGCGTCTGTCAAATACCATTTGTGCACTATTATCTTGAACTCTGAAGCTCTCTGCTCCTGTACATGGCAGCAGTTCCTGTTTTATAAACATAATTAAGATGAAAAAGCCCCAGGGATGATACTTTAAGAGCCCCACAAGACTCACATTAAAATGATTTAGATTGAAAGAATAAATCAGAAGATCAGTCCTTTAGCCAAAATTAGGTCTTTGAGGCTGCTGCATACTTAACTTTGACACTTTGAATTCTCTGTGTGGTTATTCCCTGCTGCTTTATTGTTTGGTGCTGTTTACTCATTCCTCCAGCTTTTTTTCTGTAACATTTTCTCATTGTTTGGTAATTGCTTTGCTGTCATTTAGTTTTCCCTTAAAGCTTTTATAATACTTTTGCTGCCAGTTGTTTGTTTTCTGTTAAGAGTTTTCAGGTTCATTTTTCGATTTTCATCTCGGTCAATGAGTGCATGGTCATCTCGATAGAGCTTTTTTATTTATTCTGTATTTCTTAGGTGGAAATTGATCAAATATTTCAATGGTTTTACAGTGTTTTTACTAAATAGCTTTCATTTTTTGTTATAATTGACATTTTTTAGGTGTTTTGTTTTAGCTGCTTTTGCTTTTTTTGCATTTTAAGAAGAGGTTGACAAGGTCTTGATGAGAGCCATGTCAAAAATGATCAAGGTTGACTTAAGTTTCTCCTTAAAAAATCAAGCTTTGTCACTAGGAAAGCAGATTTGTTGCTGTTTTTCCTTAAATTGTCCTTGGAACACTCCTTAGTTTCTTAAAGAGACAGAAGCAAAACATTCTGACTCTCCTGTGGGTTTAGCGCCACAGATGTGCAGCACTTAACTCTGCCCAGTGGATTTCTGGAAGACAACAAGTCACATCTCAAGGGCACTGTTTGTTTCTGTTATGGGCTGCATAAAAAAATGCCCCCGCCCCTCGCTATCTTAGCCTGCAACCCATATCAAATATTCAAGATGAAAAATAGCCCCGTCCTATGTGTTCTGCCATATGTCACATTGCTCTCAGTGTCATCATTGCATGGCCGGCCGGGACATCAGCTTCCTGTGTGGGAGCATTTCTGCTGGATAATGTGTGGTGGGATGCATCACTCCTCAGCAGGGGGCTGTCATGCAGAAAAGGCGGCACATTGAGTCCCACGGAAGCACTTGGAATGTTGGTTTCTTCAGACCAGATGAGCTACATCTCCTTTCTTTCCCATCAAATTTCTTCACTTGTATCTTCTCTGTGTTTTTAATGTACACATCTACATCATGTGCCGTGCGAACTTAGAGACAACTAATATAAGAGGGAACACTATTTTTTTAAGAGAAAAACTCTGTGCTTTTTTGTGTAATTTTAGCAGCCTGGGATGCAGAACCACACAGACATGTAACATGGACATTATTTCTGTAGACTAATGGGAAGATAAACTCATCTTCTCTGTAAAAACCCAATACATTTGATTTAGTTTTCAGAAAATTCATAGTTTTTCCGTTCTTTTTGAAATAGTCTATTAAAACCAATTATATTAGGGCAGTTTTCAACATTTTATAACAAAACTGCAGAATGACAGTCAATGTCACTACAACGAGCACAAGTAAATGAAAGGCATGTATGCAAATGTCACTACCAACAGGATTGTTTGATTGTTTTGTTTTTGTTTTTATCAAGCAAAATGGGAAAAGTATGGTTTGAATCTGCCTGTGGGTTTTTGTGTGCATGGAAATTAAAATGTTGTGATCACACGATAGTTGACCAAGCAACACAGTCAATTTACTGATAGTGTTGGTGTAATTTAAAAGTGACAGCTTGGAAATTTTGCTAAAAATGTGAAAAGTGAAGTCAGCAGGCATTCAAACTTTTGGAAAAACTCTAAGAAATCCTACAATGACAGGATGCTTATGAGCCAGGCGTTTTCCTCTGCAGAAAACTTTCAAGACAAGCTCCTGGCCACCTCCACCAGCTGTTCTCTGAATCATCCGCGCTGAAGTCCGGGTAAATGTCTGAGACATCTGAGATTTTTCTCCAAACACGGCTGAGTTTCACCATAGGACAGAAACAAGGTCAGAGAACTCAATATTTAGTGGTCAGTTAGGTGTTTCTCACCTGAAATCATGGCTTTCTTTAGGGATGAACACAAAAACTATAGGTTGTTATATGGAAGCTGCATATTTTCTTCCCATTAAGACTAAACTTTTGCTTGGAGAAACAAAGAGCATTTCTAAAGGCCGTGTCACACAGCCGCCATGTACAGTTTGCGCATATTGCACGGATAAAAATAGGTTGTACGTGAATATAAATGGAAAAAGTGAGAAAAGTTGTGGTTCTTTGCGTGAAATTTTTAGAGATGTATCACATATGAACCACGTTAAAACCATGGAAGAAGTATGAATAAACCACCCAAAGAACACTCTGTGGTACATGTGTGAAATGTCTGTGAGACATACTTGGACAGGATCGTGGAAGGCCATAAATCTGCGCATGCATCTTGCAAAAATCATACACAGTTACATGAGATTTACTTAATAATTGCATATAAACTATGTAAAATACGTGTAAACTGCGTAATTCTCAAGGGGCCAAAATTTTTAGCAGCTCCAAACTGAATTCACCCGTTGGCCGAAACTCTTGATGGACATCTGCGCATGTCGGGAAACGACAAAAGTAACACATATGATTTATGTGTTGAGTCTTTTTGTCTCCTCCAGCTCCTGCCCAACGCGATAGACCTTGTTTTCTGAAGGACATGGAATCAACTCAACCACTCATCTGCTTTGCTTTGCTGTTTATTTTGGCAGGTTAGTTTTTTTTATAGATAATGAACATAAAGGTAGGTTGAAAACCTTAAAAGACAAAAATCCGTATTTCAATGGAACATTTCAATAGACCTAACACATATCAAAATGCTCTTAAATTTAAGCTGGAACCAATAATCAGCATTCAACATAAAAGATATTCTCAAATCATTATTTGTCTATACTGGTTTTGTCTTTGGTTCGGTTTCTGGAACTGGTGTGGAGTCAGACTAAACAAAGATACAGGTGTGAGAGCTTTTTTAATGATGAATGAGGTGAGGTAGGTATTTGTTGTTGACATGGGCATGTTTGGCCCGGGTGTAGACGATGTGTCTGGCCCAGGTGGAGACACTCCCAGTTGCTGAGAAATTGGCTGAACGTGACATCATGTATATCATGTATCAAGAAAGATCAAAATTTTTTATGTGGAAAATGCACTAAGTGTACAAGGTGGCTGTGTGACACGGCCTCAGACCTGCCTTTTTCTGAAGAAAATCTCCCCAGCTTAGAGGAATCTTGATCGTAGCTCCTTAATACAGAATAACACACTAAAATGTCATTTTGGATCAAATCAGGCACCAAAATAACTACTTATAAACTATCATGAATTACTTTCTGGGATGAACAACATTATTTTATAAAGTCTGTGCGTCCAACAAAAGAAGGGACGCTCAGTGGGTTTGTGGGTTAATGCAAATGAAGCCCTTTAAAACTGCCTGACATTTAGAAACTAGCAGGAATCTGGGATAGTCTTCCTTAACTTCAGATATGAAAATGTCTTTGCTACTGTAAAAATAATGCCAATCATAAGCTGGGACAGCATCAGAGACGGACTCAAGAAAGTCTAACAATGAGAGCTGGTTCTGTGAGGATTTTAAGGTTTTGGTGCAGACCCCGCAGAGGGAGAGGTTGCAAAATGCTGCACACTCTGCATATTTACTCGTGGAAAAAATGGGTTTTTCATTTGGACTCCTGCAGGATCATTTCTCTCTGCAGCATTTGTAAATCCTCAAGGTCTCTTTGCAGACTCTACATCCCAACGCAGACTTTTATTGATTAACTCGGACCACTGCAACACTTAGATGTTGCATTTGGGATTAACAAATCTGATCTGATCACAGCACAAAGACAGGGTTTTTTAGTGGAGCGGTCCCTTATTACCTAATAACAATGAGGTCGTCATCATCAACACTTAGTGTTTACAAATGCCACAATGAAATCTAGTTTCTGTTGTTTGGCCTTTAAATCAGGCAGACGTCATGGAAACATCACCCTGCTGGCTCCAAGTTTATATCCCCAGTGAGTCACAGCCTGGTCAGCCTCTGAGCCCCAGACTCCCCTGCAGCCTGCCTCCAGTGTTAACCAGCCACACATGCTCACACAACCCTATAGTGAGTTCAGAAGTCACACGTTTTTGTAACAAGTTCAAATCCTGTTTCTGATCATAAATCCAACTCAGGTCTCACATTTTTGGTTCAACCCCTCATTGATTTTTTTTTTGGCTACACCTCAGAGTCTAAGGTTTCATAGTAAGCATCAAAATAAGCATCTATTGTGACAAAAGGACATTATGGTTCTTTAAAAACACAGTGCTTCCCATTGGTTGTATATAAGAACTAAACCGAGTGAACGTCAAGTCACCCATAGGAAATGGCTTACTTCCGGCTCAGACGAAATAAGGTCAATTCAGATGCCATTTTTTCGTGATGCAGAATCTGTCATACGAGGCCAGTAGGCATTGATTGGTCCGAATCAGTCTGATTCATCCTTTCAATGCCAACCACTCTCACCAATCAGGATCAAGCTTGTTGGAAGTCCACACCTCTACCACTTGAAAGCGGTCCAACGTTTGAAACGTTGGACGTAGCAGCCAGCAGCTCATAGGGAACGTGAGCTGGGATTAGACCGTCGTGAGACAGGTTAGTTTTATTAACCCTTGTGCTAACCTATGGGGTCAAGATGACCATTGACGTGTTCTCCCTACCATGAAAAAGGTGGATAAAGGTGGAGAGGATTTCATGTAATCCATGGACACCAGTGAAGATCACAACTCATTGAAGAAAACAGGTTCAGCGCACTGTCTAGTGGGTCTAGATGAACCCACTCCCAATGGTAAAGTGCCTTGGATAGCACAAAGGTCAAGGCTTCTAATTAGTTTACTTTATAACCTGAATACCTTTCACTAAAGAAAGATTACTGTGGAAATTTTTGAATTAGCAAGAACATGTTAAAAAAAAAAGATGGCAAAGCAAGAATGGTTATTTTGACAAATAAATTATGTTTCTCAACACATGTCTACGGGATTTGGTCTTTGGGATTTGGCTAATTGGAGCCGGTGGGAACCTGGATAGAGTTTGGTCTGGATTAAGAAGGAAAAATGTAAAAATAAAGATGATAATTGTTCACAGGTTTTGAAGTTTGTCTCAAGTCAAAACCAGATACATATAAGAGGGGACTC
This sequence comes from Oryzias curvinotus, assembly GCA_023969325.1. Taxonomy (NCBI): domain Eukaryota; kingdom Metazoa; phylum Chordata; class Actinopteri; order Beloniformes; family Adrianichthyidae; genus Oryzias; species Oryzias curvinotus. Next base: position 4,973,552 of record CM043710.1, on the reverse strand, counting down.
AGCTTCTATTAAATGTATTGCAACAATTAGCTTTTGAGCTGCAACACATTGCATTGTTTCGTTTTATATTTATTAAAAAAAGCAAAAATTCTGTTTGCTTGTTTTTATCACTCGACAACTAAAAAAAATTATCCTGATTCACCTGAAGGGGGCAGGCAGCCAGTTATGGCTGTGCTACGGGAACGAGAACTGAAAAAGAGGACGTCGTCCTCTTTATCAGGAACGGAGCTCTGACCTTGTAGTTTCCAAAATGACACTCATGTTTGATGCCTCTGAAATTAAAGTCAAATTAACGACTCATAATACAATATTCTGGCTCTGTTATCTTAAAGTAATTACTCCATGTTCATTTCTCCATAATCTCTCTGAACAGCCAATAAAAAAAAATGGACAGATCGACATCACAGCCGCAGAGGTTTCCCTTCCTTCAGTTCTGCCTCTCTGTGCTCACCAGCTCAGCCTGTCGTGATGAATGTGGAACAGGACCCGGCCCAAGCTCCTGCCAATTTCCCCCGACAATTTATTACCCTTTATCTGTAGGCACAATTAACCCAGGCCCAGGAAATAGGGACTTATCAGTCCTTCATTACCAGGACCTGCCCATGTTCCCATCCCTCTCTGTCAACTGATGGGCACACACACACTGACACACAAACATGCGCACGTGTACCTGCATGGAGGCTCATCTCAATTTTAAAGGAAATTTAAGGAAAAGTTGTTTTTAATCTTGCAGTCTTATTTTCAAAATGGATACCTGTAAATCTCTACAGACCCGCAAAACATTTCCTATTTAAATGGGACCAAGTCACAAAAAGTCACCTGAAAGAAGCGTTCGGGTCCAAAAGCCATTCACATTCTGATTCAGACCAGTATATTGTCCAGACCAAACTGTCATGGTTGATGAAACTACATGCTTGTTGTATGACTCGTGACTTGTTGTACAATTACCGCATAATTGGTTTGCATGAACCCCATAATTGAAATAAGGAGCAAACAGTATCCTGAAAAATTCTCCAAGTTGAATTCACCAAGAAAACTTCATTATTATAACCAGGAACTACATATCTGTCTCCATAGATTATGACATTTTACTAACAGATATATGTTCAGTTTTTAAGCTTTTAGCACAATGTTCTAATTGAGATCCCTCAGGACAGTTGGAGAAGGAAAACGTGCATCATCACCGGAGCTGACCCCTCTTGATGAGAGAGTGGCGGCAATTATTGGGGAGTCCCTTTTACGTGGAGTGGTGACTGAGGTGGGGGGGGGGGGGGGGGGGCACGACGCACCTGATGCACGGGGTGACACACCCCCAAAAGCTCCAACAGGACGGCTCGAGGAAGTCGGAACCGGCTCATAAGCCACTCTTCCTCGTTTACCAGCAAGTCTTCTTGCTGTCTAAAGACTCGTTCACTCCCAATTCTTCCATTTGCCACATCTTCTAAGATCCAAAATCAGCCATTGTGCGTCATTACGCATTGTGATGGGGCATTTTATTTCCATCCATTTAACTGCATCTGACAAGCTACAGATGTCGGTAATAATCCACGTGGAAATGGGAAATTGTTCAGCGCAAATGTAATTTCTTGTTGCTTTCTGAGTGGTTGAGACATACGCCATACATTGTTTTATCAAAAATAAAACAAACTAAAGGCATATGCATGAATACCATAATTCTGTAGCTTATGAAGAAATGTTTTACTATGAAAACAACTTTCCCCAGTGGACAATTAATATGTTTGTCTGTCTGTCTGTCTGTCTGTCTGTCTGTCTGTCTGTCTGTCTGTCTGATTCACACGCATCTGGCGGCGCGTGCACACGCAGCGGCTCTATCGGCTTTATTGTTTTTAAAAGAATGTATTTTTAAGTGGTTTATTTATTATTTTATATGCTGCTTGCACTGTGGGGTGAGAGGAAAGCAATTTCATCTGTGCTGTATGTCTTACGGATGCAGCATATTTGACAATAAAGCTGACTTTGACTTTGACTTTGACTATATCTGCTCCTCCAGACGGACACATTGAGGAGAATATCAGTTTTGTACATTATTTCGTTCTGTTAACTATATTATTTATGAGGATGAATTGCATAACATGCCAATATTGCAGAACATATTTCACTTTTCTTTTTGCAAATATGTGTTCATTAGAATTTCTGTTGTAATTTTTGTTTGATTTTTTTTTTTCTTTGTTTCACTGCTGATCGATCAAACAGGTGTTCGTGTAGCTGTTATTGTGAGACTTGCTTTGTGAAGTCTTCATGTTATTTATGAGACGCAGTATTGTCATTTTCACTTTCACGTGTTTCTTCCATCTGCCGACGGTGTCGCCGTTTCTCATTTCACCCGTTTTTGTGCGCACGCCTGGGTCAGAGCTTGCATGAAGGACCGCACATTTTCCCGTCAAGTTTGCTTTTTATAAATATCAATTATTGCGTAGAGAGTGGCGTACGCCTTCTTTTGTGCATACGCAACGTTTATAAATGAGGCCCCTGGACTATTTAAATATGTAGTTGTAGAGATAAGCTAATACTTCTTTTAAAGTTCTAGTACAGGCGATGTACTTCATGTCGACACCCCTGAGGTTTTCTCCTTTTTTCCGGAATCCATTTTTTTTAGGAATTTTTACTTACCGAGAAGGAGGGTCTAAGGGCAGGGATGCCCAGTTTAGCTTAGTCTGTTTAGTTTAGTTTAGTTTAGTTTAGTTTAGCCATTACCCGTTTAATTGTATGACTTCATGCTCTTTATCATTTCATGTTTATTATACAGTTACCGGCAGGAAGCCCATTGAGATAACCATTGTTGTATTATTGGGCTATATAGATACAATTGAATTGAATTGAATGCATCTCTTAATCTTCCTTTTTTTTATTTTTGCAAAAAAAAATGTAATTAAATGGTATAATATTCAGAACAGAATTTAGAATTAGCATATTGTCTGGCTAAGTAACTCCAGAGTATAAGTCACACTTTTGGGAGAGACTTATTTGACAAAATACATGATCAAGAACGGACATTTCATCTTGAAAGGCAATTTATTTCAATGGAATAGATAACAAAAATTAACTAAATATTTGCATATTTCACTACCGTGACAAATTAATGCTTATTTAGCATGAAACACAGGAGGAATCAACATATGCCAAATTATTCACATAACAATAACATAAAGAATATGCTAACTAAACTTTTTATATCACTTTAATCCTAAATCCACTCAATTCTTCATCCTCTGTCAATGTTGAACAACTCCACTGAGGCAGACACTTCTTCTACATAGCTGTCAGGAGCAAATAGTAATACACACACCTGCAGTGCCCTCTAGTGGTTGTTAGTATAAAGATAACAAACACATTTGTGGTTCTTTACATCACATAAAAGTCGCACCTGAGTATAAGTCGCACCCCTGGCCAAGCTCTGCAAAAAAACACAACTTATACTCTTGAAGAAAAAAATGACTAAAAGGCAAACAATTTTAATACACTTTTTTTCTAACAGTTTATCAGTGAAGCACAAAAAAATGCTTTGTATTTAAAAAGTTAAGATTCCATCAGTTGTCATATACCTGTGTGCGCCGATGTGTGTGTGTGCGCAAAGCTACGTCCAGACAAACGTGTATTCCAGCAACCACTTCCAATAAAAGTCCATGTAAATTCATGTGTCAGACTTCCGCAGTCAAAACTCTGTCATTCATGCATAGTTGCTAGTTTCTATTACTCTTTTCAGGTTCTAAGGGCAAAATGCAAGGCCATTGAACACACGTTGACACTTTAAATCATGTCCAACTTTGACCTTTTTTGTACCAACTATTTGAAAATTGATCATGGGGAGTAATTGTCAATTGCGATTTGTGCCTAGCCAGAATTATATGACACCAAGTCTGTCATATGTTGGACTGAAAAAGCCTAAAGCAAGCTTTTCACCACTTCAACATTTCACAACAAGCCTCTTCCAACTGTTGGTTGTGGTCATGTGCTAGTATTGGACTGTGACAGTTCAGTGTGTGCTAAACGTGCATTCAAGAATGCAGTAACTGAGAAACAAAGGGGGGAGAAAAGCATGAGCTGATGATCTGGTACTGAAAACCACACACTTCTATACACTGAGGACAATTAACAGAAATAAAGACAGCTGTGGATAATGAACATGAACTTGGAGTGACTGACAGCGTACAGAACATGGCCAAAAACACAACTCAACCACAGATTCCTCACAGTAATAGTATGATAATAACATTAAATACCATTAATTTTTGCATTCTGGTGATCAAACTTGTTGGATATCTGTTTGTAAATATTGCCAATTGTATCAAACTTGATTCATGTTGATTATGACTGCAGCTCAATACCAAAATAAAGAGCCTTTAGTGTTTTATTGCTTTGGAAGTCTTCCAAGTCTATAATAAAGTGAATGATCTCATGTTGACAGTAATTAAAATCACAATTGTATTAATTTCACCTGTGCAGCTTACACAGCTGAGTAGTTATCAATTAGTATTTTATTTTAAAAATTATTTAATTTCCGTAGTGTATAAAGGAATAAAAAGAGTGTGTTTTTGCTGCCCTTTTCCAACTTTGAGCCTCAGCCCCTCTATGATCCTGGTATTCAAGAGAACGCCATGGATTTATTTAACAGCTCCTTCTTTGTCTGCATCATTCCAAAGGTCATTCAAAGGAACAGCAAGAATGTTTTTCAGACAACACGTGTAACATAACAGCACACCAAATTCAACACAGTCTAAATGACAGTATTTATAGTAATTAGGATTCAGCTCATCAGCTCTGCAGAGACCTGATAATGAGTCATTTGAATCTGGTGTATCAGACAAGAGAAAAAAAGCCAAACAGGCAGCAGATGGGTGCTACAGGAGCAGTTTAACAGCGACTGTTTAAAAACTGTCGTCTTTAAGATTTGAGAGGCATTGCTTACCATGTTTTAAACTTTAAAGGTTTGTGATGCAGCACTGACTCAGCCAGGAGAGTCTGCGTCAGCCGACTCGTCTGTGGAAGGTCCTCCACTTCCGCTGAATAATGTCATTTATAAATATTTGAATGCTTCAAAGGGGTCATTTTTTTAATCCTTCCATGACTTTTTTAGATTCTTTTAGGGTCCAACAGACAGAGTTTAGGTCCACAGTGCAGCAAAGCAGGTTTTGTTTCAGCAGACCCATTAGCACCAATCTATGAGTGACAGCCTCTGTCACCAACAGCAGCCAGACAGCTGCTATTAGGAATTGTGCTGATGATGAACTGTGCAGTGGAGGGACACATTAAAGTATTAATAGGTTGGGCGGGAAGGAAGCCAGCTTTCCTGCATCTCTGCTGATGACCTGGACAGCGCCAGCTATCTGCAGCTGAACAAAGTGTTGCTTGTTAAAGTTATATAAGAGTGTGACGCTGACTAATGAATGCAGGCATGATCCAGACTAGCCGTAGCTGAAAAATAATGACAGCCAGGTTAAGAAAACAGGCTATTTAGGTGTTAGTGTCTGATACATACACAAATGCACACCCACACAAGCAGTATATTTATTTTTTTAGCTTACAGTTGTGCTCATAGGTTTACTTAATTAATTATGATTTCTTGGTCATTTTATATAGAATATGAATGATAACACAACATCTTTTCCACTGTTAGGGTGAAGCCATTTATTGAAAAAGATCTGTTTATCCTTATTAGATAATGACAATCACGCTTGAAATAATGTGTGTGTTGAGGGAACTGTATCTCTGTGTTTGACTCCATTGAGACTATGGGGGTATTCAGACCGGACACATTTGGTTCCTTTAAAGTAAACCAGAGTTCATTTCCCCCAGGAATCTGGAAACGATTTTCTGTCTGATTACACCTAAGCAGACTCTGGTCCGGGACCAGGAACTGGTCTCCAACCCATCTTTTGAGGTGGTCTCGGTTTGTTTCCAATTGGACTGAACTTAGGTTCCTCTGAGATTACTCAGTCTGAATACGACCCATCCTCTGAGCGGAACCACTGAACTAAACGGCCACCATAGGCAAGGTAAACAGAGAAAGAATGTAGCAACAGATGAGCTGTGGACAAATGTAAAGCAACGATTGTTGTGTTATCAAACAGGAAAAATGATCCGACTGTTTATTTGTTAGAACGTTTATTTCAACACTGCTGAAAACGCTTTGTACATGCTTTTCTGTGTGTCATTACACAGCACGCGCGTGACAGGGGCTACTGTGATGTCATCCTAAAAGCTACCTTGTGGTTAACAGAATTCTCTGAAAACAACGCCATGACACCACAATGATGAGACACAGCAACTCATTGAAATGTTGGATGAATGCAGCCTCAATAAAACAGCTTTTAACTTGATACACATTGTTTCCCCGGCAATTTCTATGTGATAAACACTTTTGAGTTCCTTCTTAGCTGTCGTCTTACCAGTAACCGTCCTGCAGCATAACTCCACCGGACCAAAAGAAGCGAGTAAAAAAATATTGAGCCTGACGTTGAGACAGACATTCTAAACTTAAAGTTTGAGTGAACTAAAAACGGACATCCATAATTTCTTCCTCCAGTTGCTTTGCCTCACCCTTATAAATTCCTGACCAATGAGTGAAGAGATCTTTAGTACCATGGTTTTGTTTACAAACCTTAGTCTTGAACAGCAAAGTCCCCTTGAAGGCGGTCTGAACACGGACCAAACGCAGGGTTCAGGACTCCATCTGGACCAAATCCAGTGGATTGAATCATTCCCTAAAAGGTAAATGTGCTAAGTAGGACACACCTACTAATTATAAAACTGCTCGTGACACGCACCTATTAATCAGGAGTTTGTGCTTTAAAAGCTCTCCTCCCGCTCTTTCTGGCATGACCTGTTTTGTTGCTGTACACCGAGCCACCAAGAAGTGGAAGCGTGAGTGGGCGAGCAGGTAAGCCAGGTTCTGAGTGCTCAGATCTGACCAGGGATCTTACGAGTAAGCTCCTTCACAGTTCTGGTGGTTTTGGGGCATCTGTGGCGTCAGTAGCCTGCAGCCGTAAAGTGGACCATTTCACCGAGACCTGCCTCCTCTTAGTGACCGTTATGTCGTCAAGCTGGCCTTCCTGCTCCGAACAATCAAGCTCCTGCATCTCATTCATTATCTTTCCTCCAGAAACTTGTTTTTGCTGCACACTCTCCTTGTAGCCCTGTAAATGGGGAATTAAAGCTGCTGCTTTGCCTTTGCTCTTTTTGTTTGGTAGTGGATCATGTACAGGACCCATCAATGCCACGGTGGGGCAAATACCCCTTTGGCTGCAGAATGCAAACCTAGGCGTGGTATGTAATTTTTCTACATACGTCACCTGTGGTTTCAGCACATACACATCCTCATTCTACAATACATATTTCAATGTGGGCACATGTGGCTTATAGACAGGTGCGGCTTATGTATGTACAAAATGTTTTATCCTTTAAAAATTTAACGGGTGCGGCTTATAATCAGGTGCGCTCTTTAGTCCGGAAATGACGATAGTTATTTTAATATTAGGATAGAAAGTGATTATTCTACAATCAAGGGCTTCTCCGGTGGTCACAGGTTGGGACGGATATACCTCTTTTTTCACTAGATGGAGGATGGTTCCCAGTTTCCATCTCTGACTGGCAGTGGCGTTCGGGCGGCTTACCAGGCGCCCTTGGCCGTTGATCACCTTCTATTTGTGGTGTTTAATTGTGTGGATCTTACTGTTAATGTTATTGCTTCTGTTTCAGGGGGTGGGAAGCCGAGGTGGTGGACTGCTGTCTGGTGGTGGGTCTCAGTGTGCCGCGTGGTTCTCCCATCACGTGTGCAGTGTGTCACAACAAATGGTGCTGTTTGCTTGTGTTTCCATGCAGCTCTAGCCACCTCGGTAAGCTCCCCGTCTTGAATATTTTCACTGGCTTAATTAAGAATGGTCTTAATTGCAATTTTAAACAGTAGTCTAATAAATCATATTTTAAAACATACCCCAGCCTCTGCCTTGGTTCAAAGTAGGACCTACACCTGCCTTTCTCCTGTCTTTTCCTGGGGCTGAGCAGCTTTAGGTGACGTCATTGTACCTCTGTGACTCGGGTTGCCACATCAAGTTGGTTAAAATCATTAAAGGACACAAAAAACAAAAGTCCAAAAGATTTTATTTTCACAAGGAAGAAAAATCAAAGTCTGTCTTTTTTTTTCTAGCATTATTTCAAAATAAAATTCTAAAATTGTCCTGCCATGCAGAAATCTATTTATTAACACAGGGTATTAGAGGATGACTGCTCCAGGTCTGTCTCTCTGTCCGTCATGGATGGAGATGAAGACAACATGAATAAATGAGCACTTTCGCTAAAAGATGCATCTATACGGCACAAGAAGCCCAGAAAAGATTTTGCACTGCAGGTTGATATTTAAATCTGTTTGTTTTTTATAAGGGGGACATTTTGTGCATAAAAATATATGAGACGTAATTTGGATATGAACACATAAATGATCCATTTCAACACTCATAACTGGGTTGGGAATCTTTTTTTACCTTATTCCCCCGGAGACATACAACACAAACTGAAACAGCTTGCACATGAGTTGCCAAAAAAGAAAAAAAAAAAAAAAGAAAAGGAAGCATCAAGGCGTGCTGGAGGCAATGTTCCCCCAACAAATGTCCGCTGGCAGGCGGCGGTTTCTTTAGAACTAACAAACTGCATCCTTAAGCAAAGATTAGCAGAAGGATTATGGGGCTGGGTGCTTTTAACTCCACAAAAGTGCTCCATCTCTTTCCAAACATGTTATCCTCCCTCCGTTTTCTCCAATCTTCTCTCCTCATCAAACCGAATTGAGATGTGTGATAGAGCAGGAAGGAAGGAGAGAAAAGGCAGAAAAGAGAGGGAGAATTGGATTTTCTGACACCCTGCTAATTGAGAGATCTCCTCTGTGCCCGGCCCCAGCCTGCCAAGTTTTAATTAGCATCTAATCAAATCAATATGGAGGCTGGAAAGCATCGAGGAAGGCGGAAGGATTGTGGGATGGCTGCTAGGATCACAGGTGACCTTTGAGCCTGAAGGCTATCTTTCAGAGCTGAAAATGATGGCCGCTCTCAAAAAAACATTTATGAGCCAAACAAACGACACACCTCAGCCATCTGCTCTGCACCGCCACACATTTAAAAATACATCGCTGACAGCGCAGCAACCCTTTAACAAAACCAACAAAAGTGTTAATTAAAACAGAAGTGTGATGCTGTGCCATCTTAGGAGAAGAAGAGACATTCTGCTTTGAAATTTGCCACAGGAAGCTGTGAAAACACCCTGGACTCCCCTGGAGGTGGCCAGCTGCGAATGACATTGATGCGTCCTTCAGTAGCTGCGACACCCTTTAACTTTAAAAAAGGCGAAAGCTCACAAGTGCACGACTCTGACAGACGAGGCCCTCAGAGCAGCAGTGTCCTGGATGTAACGTGAAGTCATGGGCTGAACATTTGTGAGTTTATCTCATCCCAAAGAGGCATTAAAGCCTTTAACAGATCTTTGGTGGATGGAGGAAACGAAGGAAAAACACCACAAGAAAATCTCCTACAGGCAACAAAAACAGCCTCTAAAACCACAAGAACAACAGTCTTAAAATGTAAATATCATTTAAAGCCTTGGTCACATGCAGCCACACGGGGGATTGACCCCTATGGGGTTTTGGGTTGTTCTTGGAGTTCCCTTGAGGCTCGTTTGGCCACTTCAAGAGACATTCTGAAAATGGAACGCACCATTGTCGTGCGTCTCTTGAAGTAAATGTAAGGCTAGTGTAAATTGTGTAAATTGGGCCCTTACTGAGAATGCTGTACATGCACTGGGTGTGCAATATGGGATATGAAAGTGCCAGTGGTCGTAGGATGCCCACACGAACTAGGCTATTGAACGGCACTGGCAAACTTATTAAACAATGAAAAATCAAAAATCCATAAGACCTACTTCACCCTTATTTACCCTTGCAGATTTTGTCACCCTGTATAAGTAAATGTGCATGAACGTTTTGGCTCTACAGGCTCACTAAGCAGTTTACAACACTACTAGTTTCTGTGGGCCACCCGCATTTCCCGTACTGGTTTGCCCATTTTTTGCCATAAACAGCATGACATGTTCTCCCAAGTATTCTTCTTTTATAAATACCATTCCAGTCATGTCAGAATCACATTATCAGACCACATGCCCACATTTTACCACATTGTCACAGTTTTGAACTCGTCTCTAAATCTAATGGTTGACTGAGTGATTTTTTTACTTAAAAGAAAATTAAACTTCAGGAGATTTATGAGCTGAAGCGTTGCTGAGGCTTGTTACCAGTTCAATCAACTGTCATTTAAAATTTAAAAAAGCCTTATTATTATTATTATTATTTCTCAAACTGAGAATGAGTAGAGTCTACCTTTGCAGCACCAAAGGCCCAAAGTCGCCTTAATGTCACGTCCACACACACATTCCTGCGCTGATGCTCACCAGGCCACCTGGAGCAATGTGGAGTTCAGTGTTTTGCCCAAGGACATTTGACAAATGTCCTTGGGTAGAGCAGGAATGAAACCTGCAATCCTGTAATTAGAAGGTCACATACAATAATAAGATTAATTTACAAAGACACTGTTCCAAAGATCAAGTTTCACCAGGCCATCTTGAGTGTTGAGAATGTGTTGTTTGAATGTCCATTTTCTTGTGAGAAGCTATCAATGGTTCCTTTTCTGAAACAGACTCTACAGCTGCAGCTCTGAAACAGAAACAAACGCTTCTTGTGTCCCACTTTTGTTCACATGTGAAAAATATAAACGTTCCAGGGGAATCTTCCAAACTGCGGAATGGCTTTTCAGTTAACATTATTACATTTAAAATCCTTTTGATTCCTTTGACTCCCATCTTCTAGTTTTCTTATCTTTGTCATGAGTAGAAAATATTTCAAACATTTGAATCTCTTTTTTGTTTCTAATATAACCTAACATTGCAGCAGTTCAGTGTGCTAGCTTAGCAGGTGATGCGGTGCAGCCCCGCTGCCGCTCAGTGGGATTCCTCCTTTGTGTCTCAGGTGAGAGCTGTTTGCTCGCTAATCAAACCGGATCGATTTCTGCTATCCAGCCCCCTCCTGCAGTTAAAAAACATGCATGTTTGGTTTAGCGTTTCAATTTCAAAGTGACGTTTCAGCTGATGTAAAACAAATGTATGGTGTGTCTCCTGGAAAAGTAAGCACCGTCCAGCAGACAGAACCAAACAATTGTCCTCAGATTTTGGAGACCCAACCTTTGTGCTGAGTTTTGCTTCTCCTGCTAGGAAGGCATCTTTGTTGCAAATAAAGTTGTTCATAAACTTGTTTTCAAAGCTAGAGAAATAAAACAAGACTCCCTGGTTGTCTCAGCATTCCTTTAATACTCACAACTCAGTGCACTATTCAGTGCAATTCCAAAATCGAGTTCCCCAGAAATTTCCCCGAAGTCTCTGTGAATAAAAAGTGTAGATCAATACTCACTAGATTGGGGAATATAGACCACAATGCACTGCGTTTAAACAATTTTTGTTAAAAAAATTAATTCATTTATTTTATGAACCATCCAAGTTTTCATCTTCAGAAAAACACAACAGTCTTTGTGGGATGTTATTAGGTTTTTATTTTTGGAAATCTATCACGGTGTCCGAATTCTTTTTAAAATCCAGGGCACTACATCATCCAGGACTATATAGTTATTTAGTGGTTAGAGATTAAGGAGAGAATTTGGAAATATCCCGTACTTTTTTCAGAAAATAAAGTACACACACAGCTGCCTCTGTAAACACATTTTGTTTTTAAAAATTGTGTCTGGCTTTCATCAAAACTAGGGTTGTGTTTCTTTCTCTCTCACATGATTTGATACGCAATTCGAGACATGGCCTTCAAACCAATAGAAGATTCAACTAGTATGGTGGGGATATGATACAGTCTAATTATTTTATCTATACAGACACAATCCAATTTCTACTGGCACTTTGTAATTTAAGCAACAAAAACAAAATGTCTTTGACATAAGAACATCAAACATTAAAACCTGCAGGTCATTTTAGACTGTTTTGTTCTTTGTAGTTAAAAAAAAGTGTCATTTTAATGTATTCAGGTATCGTATGAAGTGCTGTGAAAAAGGGGTTTAGTGTACATAAACACCATCGATTTTTCAATACGTTGCTTTTCTCTTTTACATGCCTAAATAATCATTGTCTAAGATTTCCTGACATCGGTGGTTCAGATTGTTCTTCAGATGTGAGGTTTCAGTTTCCTTTTTTTCCCCTTTTGGTTGTTTCGCAGATTTAATTAAGGATTTGTTTCCTGTTGTCTAAGTCTCTGCTTTCACCAGTTAATTATTGGCTCATTATTGGCTTTTGACTTTCAGTTTCAGAGTTAAAACCTTCGTCCTTGCCCTTTTATTTTAAGCTCCCAGTGTTCCTAGGTTTTGTCATGTTTTGTTGTGTCCAAAAAAGGAACTTCACATGGTTTGGTTTGGTTTCATATTTTATAACAACATGAACTGATACTAACCCACAACCTTTTATGGTTGGGGCTTAATTCATAACCTAACAGAATATAACATTTATTAAGTGCAGATTAGTACTAATATGATAATAATCAGATATTTCCCTGAAAATGGACTCAAACAATAAGTGGCAATAAAATAGCATTACTGCTTGATTGTGTAGGAGGGCAGCAACATGCACTTTTCTTTAGCTACTGTCCACAATGAGATGAAAGGAAAGTGAGAAAATATTGTGTTTATTAAAGATCCACTCCTACAAAAATCACACTTTGGAGGATTTTTTTTTCAACATGTTCTTGTGGCCTTTTTCTCATGATGAAGGACTTCCTTCCACTCTCTTTCAAACAATCTGTGTTTAATGACTAATTATATTATGGTTGATATGTCTTTGTTTGGATGTAAAACTCAGTTGATTGTATTATTTTGTATATTACACTTGCTTTGATTGCTTTAAATAAACCATTTCCAAATTCTAAACATATACAGTCCCTGACAAAAGTCTTGTCGCTTATCCATTTTGTAGAAACAAAAGTGTATAACCTCACTTTTAATGAATCCATTGGTTTTAGAAATGTCTCATATGAAAGCTAAAACCCTCCCAAATTATGTTCAATATACTAAACTAAAATTGCTTCACTGAAGAAAGATTGATCATTTAATGAACACAGAAAGGTCACATTTTGGCAAGACAAAAGTTTTGTCGCCTTGTCATATGATGCACCCAAGCCTAGATTACAGCCTCACCTGTGATCAATTACTGATCAATCAATTAGTGGGTGTGACAAGACAAAAGTTTTGTCGCCTACAGAGAGTAATGTGAAAATTTAACAAATAATTCACTTCAAAAACAAAAATATGTTGCATAACATCAGTGAATTAAGTAGTGCTACTGTGAGATCCATATTTAATATCTTGTATGACTTCCATGAGCTTGAAGGACAGCATCCATGCGGTTTGACAATGATTCATACAATTTATCGATGAAGTCATCAGGAATAGCAAAGAAAGCAGTCTTACATGCCTCCCAGAGTTCATCAAGATTCTTTGGTTTCGTCTTCCATGCTTCCTCTTTCCTTCTACCCCAGACATGCTCAATAATGTTCATGTCAGGTGACTGGGCTGGCCAGTCCTGGAGCACCTTGATCTTCTTCGCCTTGAAGAACTTTGATGTAGAGATGGAAGTGTGCGATGGAGCACCATCCTGCTGCAGAATTTGACCCCTTTTATGGTTGGGAATGTAAGAGGTAGCTAATACTTCTTGATATTTTAGGCTATTGATATTACCTTCCACCCTGCAAATGTTTCGCACACCCCCATACTGGATGTAACCCCAGACCGTAATTTTTCCGCCACCAAACTTAACTGTTTTCTGGGTGAATCTTGGGTCCATGTGGGCTCCAGTTGGGCTCCTGCAGTATTTGCGGCGGGCGGCTGTGATGTAATTCAACTGAAGACTCATCGGAAAAAATCCACCTTCTGCCACTTTTCCAGCGTCCATCCTTTTAGCAGGCTGTGGGCCTTGGCAAATGCCACATGTTTTTTCAATTGCCTTTTGTTTAGTGCTGGTTTCTGGGCACGGATTCGACCATGGAGGCCATTATGAGACAGAATTCTACAGACTGTTCTGGTTGACACAGGGACTTGAGGTGACCAGGCCTGGTGGAGCTCTGCTGCAGTGGAAAAGGGGCTGGCCTTGGATTTTCCAACCAACAAACAGTCCTCCCGAGCAGTTGTCTTGCGGGGTCTGCCGGACAAAACATCTCCAGTCTCTTCAAATCTTTTTCTTATTCTTTGTACTTGACGCTGAGACACATTGAAGGTGTCAGCCACCTCAGCAGTGGATCTGGTCTTCAGCCTCTAGATAATCAACGCTTTGGTCTCAGGGTGAATCTTAGGCATATTGTCAGAGGTCAAGTTGCAGTTGATGTGAAGGCCTGGTGTGCTGGGGTTCTTTTTATACACACCCACTAATTGATTGATCAGTAATTGATCACAGGTGAGGCTGTAATCTAGGCTTGGGTGCATCATATGACAAGGCGACAAAACTTTTGTCTTGCCAAAATGTGACCTTTCTGTGTTCATTAAATGATCAATCTTTCTTCAGTGAAGCAATTTTATTTTAGTATATTGAACATAATTTGGGAGGGTTTTAGCTTTCATATGAGACATTTCTAAAACCAATGGATTCATTAAAAGTGAGGTTATACACTTTTGTTTCTACAAAATGGATAAGCGACAAGACTTTTGTCAGGGACTGTACAGAAAATTAAGCTTTAGAACTTTTTCTGAGTTTTTCTTTAATCTTTCTGATCTTTGAATCAAGAGCAAACAAACAAAAAGCTTGCAGAAGTGACACAGAAGGTACAAATGGCAGGCCGCATGTCCTGCTCCACTCCATTCTGATGCATTCACTTGTAGACGACTACATTCATGCACGTCTTTTCCTGGCATCTGGATCAAAACTGTGTGACTGCGTAGCAGCACATTGTTCTCCACTTTTGTTGCACCGGTAATGTTAGCTTCGGAGTGATGGAGGCTGTAAACTAATGGGAGAGTGTGTGAACAGATGGATTACGGGGAGTGCAAAGAGTACACTGGGAGCACTTTTACATCGGTTCAAAAGATGATCAGAATGGGACTTTAACAACATCAAACTTCACAGAGAATTTAAATTGATGCTCTTCTAAGATCTCCAAGTAGTGGGTGTGAACCTCAAAACGCACTTCAGCGTAAAAGAAACAGAGATCACAGATTGCACAGTATTGCACAGCAAATGGGCCTTGATGGTGAGTTTCATTTAATTTAATTGCCTTTCATGTACGTTACAAACATTTGACAATCGCCATTGTTTGTGTGCTTTAGTGGAGGAGGTAAAACAAAAATGGTGCAGCCTGCGAGACACATACATGCGAAAAAAGCGCGAAGAAGACTGCCGTAGTGGACAGGCTGCTAAACAAAAGAAGGCCTGGAAATTTATGAAGGTGATGGAGTTCCTCGCAGCATCAACAAAATTTCGAAGGTAATATTATCATTACACATTGATTAACATGATTAACATGATATCATTGCATGTTCCCTGGTTACAATGCAATCACACCTCTAGTTCAATATATTAGTTTATGTTCTGTGTATAGGTAACCTCTGCTGAAATTTTGTTGCCTGACATATGGTACATTTAAATTAGTATGAATCTAAACAAAATTATTTAAACATTAAACTCTGGGTTATTTTGTCAAAATGGGTATGAAGTGTGGCATGGCCCACAGTGTGAGTTATTGTTTCTGATGTAAACTGAATTTGTCTTTACAGTGTCCATAGTAATATTTCCCAGGAAAATACGGATGAAGGGGTTGATCAAGTGGAAATTCATAAAGATGTCAGCGACAGAGAAGCATCTCCAAGCACATCCTCAGGATCGACCTTCTCCAGCCCACCTGTGAGGCCTACAACTTGTAACAAAAGAAAAAGGCCTGAGACACCAGACTTGTTGGACCTTTTGTCAAAGGAAGCTAGGGAAAATGAGAAAGAGGAACGGAGAAGAGAGAAAGAGGAGCGCAGAGAGCAAAGAAGAGAACAACTAAATTATGAAAATTATTTGTTTGCTCTTGGTTAAATACCAACATTAAGAAGACTGTCCCCAGCTTTACAGTCTTCGGTCAAACTCAGAATCCATCAGCTGTTGCATGATGCTGAGTTTGGCCAGGCCTCTTCTGCTGCTTTTCCACAGCATTCACCGGTGTCCTACCACCAGCTCCCCCCGCAGACCCCACCAAACTATGGCTGCTCTACGTCTTGGCAACCCTAGATTTTTACTTTATACATTTTAATTCTGTCTTTTTTTGTATATATTCAGGAAATTTATTTGAAAATAGCTACTTCATAAATGTTTATTTGCACCATTGTTCATTTGCACTGCAGTCATTGTGACTTATTTGCACAACCTTTTCTGGCTCCTTTGTTTACATTCTTTGTGATTGTTCTTGCAACTTATAGTTCATTTAAAATAAAAAGTTTCATTTTTCCTAAAGAAGTTGTGCATCAGTGACTTGAAAGTAATGTAGCATTTTGAGATTTTGCATATTTTTGGACATAAGTATTCGTGACCTCTTATTGAAATAGCTATGTGCCCAATTATGAGTCACTGCATTTATAGGCAACGTCTACAGGAACGTAACCATTATGGGCACAGCATTGTGCAGGGAATGAGAACATCTTAAAGAAAAAGCTAGTAAAAATGTTTATTAAAAAGACACACTTTTAAAAAAATACACCTTACATTTAGTTGTAAATAAGTATATGTTGAAGTGACCAAATTACTTAACATTTTACAAAAAAAACACACTTTAACTTTGCTAGAACATGTTATATCAAAAATGTTTAATTTGCTGTGGTGAGTGCTGCCATATTAATTAATGAAGAATCAGATGCAATAGATTTGATAGAGTATTCAAGTTCAAAGAAATTGTATATATACACATACGCTAGCGGTTTTCACAATGGAAAATATAGTTAAAATGGCTCAAATTTACAGGTTATTATCTGTTCCCCAGAGCATGGTTCACATGTTTATACTGCCAAGCAACTTCTCCTGCTGGTGAGTTGAAGTACTTTTTGTACAGTTCTCGGACATTTTGGGCCTCCACAGATGCCCGCTGGCCTCTACAATGTTCAAAGCCTTGTAGTGGTTGCTCACAATCATGGTCATCTTCTGTGGCATGATTCTGGTCTTCTCCTTTCGGGCGCAAATAATTGCACAATACACAAGCAGCTTTGACAACAATGTCAACAAGTTCTTTGGAAAACCCGGAAGCATTGACTGAGGATGCCAAATCCATTTTCAGAGATGCGCCGTGCCCGAGACAAACGATAATTGAAAATTCTCTTGTCTGTGAGGAGGCAGCGTCCAGGGTATGGCCGGAGGAGATATGGTTTCAGCGGAAAAGCTTCATCTGCCACAATGACATGGTTAACTTTTCCAAGCTCAGGAGCACCTGGAAGTTCACTTGGTGGGGGAACATTCAGAGTTCCATCTCTGAGTGCCTTTCCTAGTCCAGAATTGGCAAAGATTCCTCCATCACTGTTGCTGCCATAGCTCCCCACATCAACCACCAGGAAGCAGTAATCTGCATCAACTAAGGCCAGCAAGACAACGGAGAATGTACCTTTATAATTAAAGTAGAGAGAACCAGAGTTTGCAGGGGCCTGGATGAATATGTGTTTCCCATCCATGGCTCCCAAGCAGTTAGGGAAATTCCACCTTTCATGGAATCTCCTGGCTGTACTCCTCCACATTTCTTCAGTAGGCACAGGCAAATGTTCATCTCTGAGGCAGTCCCACAATGCATCACAGGTTTCTCTCACTATCGAAGCCACAGTTGACACACCAAGTCGAAAGCTGGACGCAATAGTGCTGTACGAGTCCCCAGTGCTTAGAAAACTGAAATAGAAATAGACAAATACTAGTTTTTAACAATGCTTCACATATGTTTTTACAACATTCATTGAAGTGAATAACAATGTAAACGAACTCACCGTAAACACACGGCCAAACGCTGTTCTGGGTCGATTGGTTTACGGTAGTGTGTCTGTTCTTTCGTCAGCGAGGGAGCCAGCTGTTGAAGAAAATTTTCGAACTCACTGACGGACATTCTAAAATATCCCCAAAAACGCTCATGATACATTTTCAGCTCTTGTATCAGTCGATAAAACTCCCCATGTTCTTCTCTTCTCGTAATTATGGGATGTACCCAAAATCGTCGTCTTTTCCGGCGTCTTTCATCATTCAACAGAACAATAATTTCTTCATCACTGGAACTGGAGTTGGAGCTACTGTTGCTTGAAATATTCATGTTTTCTTTGTTTGATTCTGACAAGCGCGTAAATACTGGCTCTCTTCTTCTGAGTAAAAAGCGTCTTTAGGAAGCATAAAGTTGTGCAGCGCCACCTTGTGTACAGGGGGTATTTCTGTTTTACATAAAGCGCCATCTAATGTCAGGGAATGAAATTGCTTGTTGGCTCGGCTCATCGTCAGCGAAAATCGCCTGGGTGTGAACACAAAAGACTTTGTGAAAAACGCTGGTGAATAACGCCTGGCGAATATTCGTCCCGGTGTGTACGGGCCTTTAAAGGGCATGGTCAGAGACCTGATTGGTAGAGTTGAGAAGTATGAGCACACCTCAACTGAAAGTGAATCAGAGGTGGAGAGCGACATACCCCAGGAACCTCAGCCTGCATCAGACCAAGTAAGTCATGCATTCTTCATGGAGCTGATGGAAAGGTTTCAGGTGTGTGTCCCACTCAGGAAAGGGAACCTTAACAGCAAATGAGGTTTCCGTGTGTTTATTGTAGCTCTACCACACACAATCTCACAAACTGTCATAATTTGAAAAGTTTGAGTGCAGATGAAGTTAAAAAATGGTTAAAGGAGCAGAATAGATGTTGGAAGTGTGGTAGAACCCATAAAGCTGTAGATTGTCATTTAAGAAAGCCATGTCCTAAGTGTAATGGCCAACATCTAGGAATATTGCATGACGCAAACCGGGCTAAAACATCGAGAGTTCTGTACATGAATCCACAGAGCCTATCCCCCAAAGTACTGCTCAAAGTAGTGAAAGTGAGATTGAGTAATAAGGATCGAACCTTTGACACATATGCCATTTTAGATGATGGATCTGAGCGTACTATGTTGTTGCCAGGTGCAGCTAAGTATCTTGGGTTGAAGGGAGATCCAGAAAACCTTAAGTTATGTACAGTGAGACAGCAAACTGAAGTACTAGAAGGGAGAGCTGTAAACCTTAAGATTTCAGCTGCTTCAAACCCAGAGAAAAGGTTCTCAATAGAAGGAGCATTTACATCAGATAAGATACTGCTAGTTGAACAGAGTTACCCGGTAGATAAACTGAAGCAATGTTACTTATACCTGCATGACATTCCAGTGAACTCCTTTTCTAAGGTTCAACCCCATATTCTTATCGGTTCATATAATCCATTTCTCATAACCCCAACTGAACAGGTCAGGTATGGTCCAAAGGGTAAATGGTAAATGGCGTATACTTATATAGCGCTCTCTACCTTCTTACGAAGGCCCAAAGCTCTTTACAGTCACAGTCCCATTCACCCATGCACACACATATTCACACACTGGCGGCGGCTCCGCTGCCGAACACTGGCGCCAACCTCCCACCAGAGGCAAGGTGGGGTTCAGTGTCTTGCCCAAGGACACTTCGACACATGGGTGTGCAAGGCGGGAATCAAACCTGCAAACCTGATGTAGATGGAACCAAGCACCTTGCTACCCCATTATTAAGGAAGAAAGATGCCCCAAAGTTGAAAGTACCAATGGAATCAGTGATGCCCCTTCTTCGGAGATCTGAACGCAAGCTAGAGAAAACCCCTAAATTGGCTGACACATATAATACAGAGATTAGTAAACTGAGCAAAGCTGGTTACATAACAAAACTCAGCTCAGAGCAAGTTTCAGAATCAGAGGAGTCATGGTAAATCCCTCATCACCTAAACTTTAAAACTTTAAAAGCTTTAAAACTGAACTTTTTGAACATATTAACAGGAATGAAAACAAAATATGAATACAGAATAAAGACATTTCAACCTTAAATAACATATAATGATTTGTTCTCCATCAAAATATATTCTGTCAAAATTATACGAAAATAAATATGTTGCAGAAAAAGTGAACGGACGCCTGTTGCCATAGCTCCTGTAATCGTTGTTGTAATCTAGTCTATAATCATCGTTTTCTTTCCTTTTTCAGCTTTTTTTTGTTCTTCCGTTATTTCTGTTTCCCGTCATTTTTCCCCCTTTTGTGCTTTTCTTTTCTCTCGCTTTGATCTTCTCACATCTGAGGGAATAACAATGGAAAGCATGGCCATTGTTTACACGCGCAACCAGTTGCTGGCTCTAAGGGAGTCTAGCCTTTTTCATGGAGCTCGGCATGAGATTGCGAAGGAAATACAGAGAAGACGCCGGGGTCGCAGAGCCGGGACTCACGTTAAGATGAACAGGAGGAGATTTAAACCTGTCGTGCCTGCAGTCATTATGGGGAACGTGCGCTCACTGGCCAACAAGACCGAGGAGCTAACAACACTAATGAACACCCAGACGGAGTATCGGGAATGCAGCCTACTGAGCTTCACCGAGGCGTGGCTGCACTCCCACATCCCGGACAGCAGCGTCGCGGTTCCCAGTTTTACAACTGTGAGAGCGGACAGAGATGCAGCCAGCTGCGGTAAGAAGAGGGGAGGCGGGATTGCTCTCTACGGGAGTAAGCGGTGGTGTAACCCCGGACACGTCTGTGTGAAGGAGCGACTCTGCACGCCGCATGTGGAGCTGCTGGCGGTGGGACTCCGGCCTTATTATCTGCAGAGGGAGTTCACATCGGTTGTGGTGGTAAATGTTTATGTTCCTCATCCGCCGATGCTGAGGCCGCCGCTGACGTCATCACTACCACCGTTTCCCGCCTGCAGACACAGCAGCCTAACTCCTTTTGCATCATCACTGGAGAGTTCAACCACATCAACATGGACAGAGCACTTAGGGACTTCACTTAATATGTGAACTGTCCCACCCGGGAAAATAAAACTCTGGATCGGCTGTATGCAAATGCAAAGAATGCATACAGAGCCACAGCCCCCCGTCAGCCCTCATACCCTGAGGACCTGTGCCCACCAGCTGTCTGCGGTTCTCCAGCATCTCTTCAACCTGAGCCTCAGACTGGAGAGGGTGCCCCTCCTCTGGAAGACCTCCTGCCTTGTCCCTGTACCCAAGAAGACCTCTTCATCTCACCCCAGGGATTTCTGTCCATTGGCCCCTTACTTCTCACATATTTTTTTTGTTGTTTTGGGGTTTTTTTTTCCGGTTCCGGGTTATGGCAAGACGCGTGGTCGAGGCTCTCTGTGGATATCTTCAAATGACTTAAAAAGTTGATTTTCTCCAAAAAGAGAGCTGACCATGGCCCCTAAGAAAACCCAGGAATACGAAGACCTCAAAAAGACTCTTGATGATATTCAAGCTACGCTGAAATCCTTTATGGATCAGGTGTCGGCTAAGCTAACGCCACTTTGGGAAATGATGGAAGAGTTCCGAAGATTTCGGGCTCAAAACAAGCAACGAGAAAACTGGGTCGACATTCTGGAGAAAAGACTGGACGATGTGGAACAGCAAGTAAGGATGAATAATGTCATTCTCACTGGATTACCAATCAAACCTCGAGCGAAGCTGCCAGCAGGAGCTAGCACTGCTAATGCTAGCGCTAGCGTAGCTAGCAGGGTTGATACAGAGAGAGGTGGAGAATCTCTGGAACAGCAAATAGATTCATTTCTCACATCTAAAGGGATTTCCCTGGATCTCAACGCCATCGAGACCTGCACCTGCTCCCCAGGAGAAAGGAGAGGGATAAACCAGCAATCCTCATCAGGTTTGTGAATCAAAAACACAAACTAGCTCTGTTGAATCAACGTAAAAATCTCAGAGGATCTGCTGTTTATCTGAACGACCATCTGACCAGAAGGAATGCTGAAATCTCCAAACATGCACGGCTTCTCAGGAAGCAGAAGCAGTTTGAGAACACTTGGGTTAAAGGCTGCAGGATTTACGTCAAACCACTCGGTCCACAGGACTGGTCCAAGGTTCTGGTTGTGAACACCATGAAGGATTTTGAGAAGTGTCTGATCGCGGTTGTCTGAAACAACATGGAGTAATAAATCAAAGAGCCAAATAATTTCAAGAAATGTGACACCTGGATTCCTCACTTTCTCCACATGTCTGACGTCACCTGAATAACAGCAGAGAGTTCTAACATGCAGACAACTTGACCTCAACTTTCACCGCAACTGATATCAGCTGAAGAAGGATATGGACCTGAATCTAATGTCTGCAGACATAACATGGAATAGACTAGAAACTGTTTTGAACGATAAAACTGTTTAGAAAAATAAACTACTAATAGATAACTACTCAGCTAGGATACCTGTGTAGGGGAAAGTGACACAATTGTCATTTTTATTGAAACAAATTGTTGTCAAAATGAATGTGTTCACTTTATCACAGACTAACAAAGCATCACAGCAATAAACCACTGGAGACTGTATGTGTTGGCACAATGTGGGA
Source organism: Oryzias curvinotus (assembly GCA_023969325.1). Lineage (NCBI taxonomy): Eukaryota > Metazoa > Chordata > Actinopteri > Beloniformes > Adrianichthyidae > Oryzias > Oryzias curvinotus. The sequence goes on along the minus strand of CM043710.1, from coordinate 4,950,936 downwards.
CAGGCATAATCAACATAAATCAAATTCAATACAGACGGTAATATTTTAGACACAGACATCCTACAAGCACCCAAGGGCTCTAAGTGATCAAGGTTTACAAAAACAAACCGGTACAAAAAGCCATGAAGAACGTTGCTCACCATGACTTAACAGATCGTGGGGGTGTCAGCTAGACAAAATGGCAGAACCAAGCATTTCAAATGTGGAAAGCCGTCATCCACTCATTCTCTTCTCTGATCCTCAGGTGGACATAAGCATTGATCCAGCTTTATGGTTGCAATGCTCATCTTTTCATGTATAAAAGTCCAAATATATGGCAGAACACCGTAGGGAATCGAACCCCAACCTGCTAAAGCAGGCATCCCATTATCAGTGCCTTTATGTTTTTGACCAAACATGAAAAGAACCTAGGATAGCCTTGTGCTTCAACCAAGTTTCAGCTAAATGGACTGTCTCCACCCCGTCCACGTCCTCCCCTGAGTCCAGACTGAAATGGTGAAAATTCAACCTGAACTGTTTCAGAAAGCTGCATAGCTCCTAGTCTGAGTTGGTTTCAGCTGTGGAAAGGACTCACTCTCCCAACATCAATCCCTCCAGAACAGTCTAGATGCCATTCTAAGGCTGCAGAAGTCAAACCTCTGTGTCTGGCTGCCCAAAGTAGTTCTGTCCATCAACGTTACAAACAAATTCAAAGATGTAGCCATGGAGCTCATTTGGTCTGAGCCCAAAAGAAAACATGCTGGAAGTAACAGCCATTACAAACTAGTCCCTCCTCCAGTTCTGGCTCCAGGCTGAGGCCCAGGTCAGTCTTGTTGGGAGGAATAATTGTGTCCTGTAATCAAATGTTTTTTGGTTGAATCGCCCTTAGTCTGGCCCCTCCCCCAGGAGCAGTTTACCATGAAACAGCCCAACAGGGCAACTGCTTCTCGCAACACCACTCCTGGGGTCATTGGGGCACGCAAACCCCTCCACCACGATAAGGTGGCGATTCAGGGAGGGGGATTCATCAGTCACTAGCCAATTACTAACAATTACTGTGGGGAAACCGAAGTCCTCGGAGAAAACCCACAGGACTGCCAGGATTTGTTGGACTTATTTCCCTATAAATTTGGTGACTGATCATTTATTTAATTGGATCAAATTGAGTGATTTTGTTTTTTATCATTTGTTTATTCTTGTTATAAAGGTCACTAAATACTTACTAATACATTTGTAAAAGTGGGGGGAACCGAAGCGCTCGGAGAAAACCCACGCAGACGCGGTCCTGTCAGCCAACGATGTGAACCAACAGACCAACGTGCTGCCCCTGTTTTTGAAGCTCATTTGGGGATTTTTCCACAGAGTGTAGAGAGACTTGTAGGGAGGAAGACTTTCTTCTTGGGTTTAGAGGTTCAGACCTGGCAGTCATGTGGCCGAATTGTTGAAGGGACTTTGAATTGTTAAATCTGTGGGGGGCCTTTTTTTAATGTTGGGGGTGGGGGTTGCACCAGGTTCTTTAAGATGGCGTTCCTGATGCTTGAAAGAAAATCTTCTCAGATTTCTTTTTCTTTTTAGCTGCTGCCTCCATTTGCCAACTCTTTTCAGGGTCCTGACTCTGTTGGTCCATATTTTTATAATTCTCGAGGCAGCTGGAGAATTTCTTTTTCCAGCTTTTTGCTGGCATGTTTTTTGGGATTGTGGGAGAAACCGAAGCACTCGGAGAAAACCCAAACTTTGCAGGCCTATTAAAATTTGAATTTGGAGTAGCTCATCATCCAATTCTTTGGTTCTTGTTGTCAATTATTCAGCCAATTGAAAAAATCCTGCTCATTAAAAAGGTCTGTCAAGACAAGTAGTCATCCATTCATCTTGTTCTTGGAGGCATTTCTGGATGGCAGTGTGGATGTTGTTGAGAAACATTTGATTTCCTTGTAACGTTAAAGTTACTCCATCAGGTTTATACATTTTCTCATCATCAGGTGACAAATTTTGATGCTCCACTACATTGAACCGGTCGGTATACCCCTTCATAATGTCGTTGACTAACGTCCAGCTTTTATCCATCTGTAAAGGATCATCTGACTTCCTGCTTTTCCTTGGAAGGATGAGGGACAAAACTATTCTCATTTGAGGGTATGTTTGTCTCAGAAGCCTCAGGTCTTTTAACATTTGATTTGCGATCTGAATTGGAGACATTCGACCCACTTCTTTTCCTCCAGCGTGGATAACCAATATTTCAGGGGGACCATCTTCTTTGGCGATTGTGTGATGAAGGTTATCAACAACGTCTCTCCAGCCCACGTGTCTAATTCCAATCCACTTAACATTAGCGTCAAGATCCAAGTTTTGTCCAAAAAGATGTTTAGCTGCAGGCTGTGCCAGTGAAATATGACTTGACCCAACGATCCAGACATCAGGCGGTCTGGTGACTTTGGGTGTTTCCATTGGTGGGCTGTTTGTTGAAAAGCTGAGGTCAGGGGAGCTTGATGTGTCCTCTTCCCTCTTCTCAGGCTGGATTTCTGTCTCAAATGGTGGTAGACCAGCAAAAAGGCTTTTAAAATCTGGTGAGTGCTGCCTACCCTGGATGTCATTTTCACAGATGACTTTCTGCTTTTTGGTTGGGGACAAATGTGTGCTGACTCTGCTCTGTGAGAGCTCCTCTGAACCGACTTTTCTTTTCAGATTAGGCTTTGGGTTGTCAGGCTGGATTTCTGTCTCAAATGGTGGTAGACCAGCAAAAAGGCTTTTAAAATCTGGAGAGTGCTGCCTACCCTGGCTGTCACTTTCACAGATGACTTTCTGCTTTTTGGTTGGGGACAAATGTGTGCTGACTCTGCTCTGTGAGAGCTCCTCTGAACCGACTTTTCTTTTCAGATTAGGCTTTGGGTTGTCAGGCTGGATGGGGCCAGATGTAGAAGGGACACGGAGACATGACTGAGGCTGGTGAGTTTGGCCTCTTGACAATGTCTGGTGGAGAGTTTGCTCAATGGTTTCACGGATGGAGCTTACAAACACTTCAAATCCTTTTGAGGTGAAGTGGATTCCACCTGGTTTGAACAGATGACTTTCAACTAGTGTCAGTTTTGGATGCTCCATCACAGCACCATTGAATAATCCGGCGCTGGATTGAATCCTTTTGTTGAGCGTCATCCTGTCCTCATTGATTTTTCTGGGATCAAACGCCCCCCATACTAACCTTGGAGTTATGCAGGAATAAGCTATTTTCATTTGGGGAAAAGCTTGATGGAGGTGTGTCAAGTCCTTGACCATTTTACTTACAAGATCTGACACATTTGTGTTTCCCAAGTCGTTGCTGCCAACGTGGAGAACCAAAAGGTCTGGGGAACTCCTTTGTTGGGACAACTGGCTATAGAAATAGTTAAGAACATCCGTCCAGCGCATGTTGACTTTTCCCATCCAATGAATTTTTGCATGGACACCAAAGTTTACTCCATAGCATCGATTAGCTGTATATTCTGCCCCAGTGATGTAGTAACCCGACCCAATGATCCAGACCATGGGCACTTTTCTGTCCTCTGACAGCAGCTGTCTTTGGGTGCTGTCTAATGATTGCTTTTGATGCAACATTTCCTGAAAGGAAACTTCTTCTGGATTGTCCTGAATTTGATTCATTTTTGTCAAAATAGAATCAAAAGTGGAAATCCTGTGTTTTTTAAATGACGGTGTTTCTTCTCAGTAAAACGTAGTTTCACAAGTGAAGCTCTTCAACACGAAAGACCAAGTGATGCACTTCACTTGGTTTTAGGTCCTATTTGTGAACATTGGACCAACGACATGTCTGTGACATCAACCGATGTCATAAACATCATCTGATGTCATCTATGGCATCAAATGATGTCATAGATGACATCAGATGATGTCATCTATGACATCGGCAATTACATTTTCGTTGATGACATCAGCAATTTTTTCAAGCCCTCTTGTTGTTAATAGAGTTTTTTTATTGTACAAATAAATCCTTAACTCTTATATTTTGTGCCTAATTGTGTAAAATTTCCTGTCAATCTGTCAACTCAATTTCCCAGCATTCCTTTCAGTCATACAGCTGCAGTGCAGTGTCAAACATTCATTTAGACTCTGTGGTGTTAAGCTCAGGATTTAGCAGCTAATGATGTTTATACCATGTTCTTTGAGACTTGTGTGATTCACATCCAATAATTGTGTTGTACTGGTTGAATGACTGTGGGATGTTAATACTAACACTTCCCACCAAGTAGTTCAGTAAGTGTGCACGTCGTCACAGCTGCTGTGCTAAAAGGAGCCCAAAATGTGATGTCCATGTATGTGAACGCCAGGTCTTAGAAGCTTACACCTTGGAACCCTTTCCTGCTTCAACAGACCATCAAACAATTACCTACGGACTCTCTAATAGACTAAACAGAATTCATTTTGCTTGACCTTTGACCTCATTAAAGTGGCTCCACTGCATGGCTTCATGAAAAGGGCTCCAAATAAAAGACTTCAGGTCCCAAAAGAGTTTTTGTGAAGCAAAGTGTTTACCAGAGCAGTAGCAGGGCACGTTGAGGGGGTTTGGGCGGGCCCAGCAGAGCGCTAATGGCAGTGGTGAGGGTCATTCAACGCCACACGCCCTCCAGGAAAGCGGTCTGAAGACACCACCCTGGTTAAGGACAGCAGAGGAAACACTTTTTAACTTCAAGTTTCTGTCGTTTTTTATTTTGTTGAGTCACAAAGTTCAAACAATCCTGTTCAACATGACTCAGCTGATCCAGAATAAAGATCTGCTCCACCTTTAGGTTCCCAACACTCTGCATCAGTATTCAGATGCAGTCAATGGAATACTTTGATATAAAAAACACATTAAATATTTTTAATTCATTACAATAATTCAGGTTCATCAGCCATAATAATGGCATTAACATGTTCAACCCTATTTCAAACAAACATGAGGATAATGTATGCTACAAAATAGGCTGTAGTTTAAATATTGGTAAAACATATTTAGAGTTTTTAATGACCAATTGCTCCTTCAGCTTTAATGCAAATTATTTGTTGTTCTATATGTGACCACAAGAGGGCGACAGAAACACTGGAAAGACTATCAACATGAAGCAATCACAGATTTTTTTGTCTAAATTATCCTATTTTATGGTCAACCACTGATCTAAATGTTGTTTATGGTTTTTATATCGTCAAATGTCAAACCACATATATTCATAGATTTAGCGGTGCAACAAAAATGGCAGCAATGTCGGAGCATTGGAGCCGTACAGTTCTGATCCGGATTTCAGCTCAGACGAGGAAAACAGAGACGTTCATGGATCTATTTGTCTGACAGTGGATGCATCAGAATGGAGCGGAGCAGGAAGCTTGTGACCTGCTGATTGTAGTTTGTACGTTACTACAAGTTTTTCAAAGAAATTTTTTATCTTCTTCTGATTCACTACGATTTGAATCAAGAAATACTCAGAAACACACTTTGAATCTTAATCTTCTTTACACATGTCCTCCAAGATGATAAACATTCAACAAGAACAGGAGGCCAAAATCCAGAACATGCTATAGGTTCTGCTGAACAGGATCAACATTTATTGAACACTCTGGAACATAATGGTAAACCTCGTGTTGTATTTAATTGCTCCTTTACCTATCAAGGCCAAGCACTGAATGACCAGTTACTTCCAGGTCCCACTTTAGGGCCATCATTGATTGGCGTCCTCCTCCGCTTTCGTCAGCATAAAGTGGCCATAAGTGGTGATATTAAAGGAATGTTTCACCAAGTGAGGCTCTGACCAGAAGACAAACCGCTTCTTAGATTCCTGTGGTGTGACATGAAGCGAAAGGAACCTCCAACTACCTTTGAATGGCAAGTCCTGCCATTGGTAGAACATGTGCCACATATGCCCTCCAGAGACACAAGCAAGATCATAGTGAAGGGAATGAGGATGTAGCAGCAGAAACTGTTTTAAGATCATTTTATGACAACTGCCTAAAATCCCTCTCTTGTCCAGATGAAGCAAAACAACTTCTGCTGAAGACGAGGACTTTGTTGTCCTCCAGTAGATTTGAAATAAGACAATGGGCTAGCAACTTTCATCTGTTGTTGATCATTTGCCACAAGAGGCTAGATCTAACAGTGTAGAACACTGGTTGAATAAAACTAGTGCAGACCCAATTGAGGGAGCACTAGGATTAAGATGGAATTGTGGTCTTGACACCCTGGGTTATAAGCACAGGCCCATTTCCTATCAAACCTTGACCATGAGAAATGTGTACAAAGTGTTGGCTTCACAATACGACCCCTTATGCAACATTATCCCATTCACAACAAGAGCTAAAGTCTTGCTACAACAACTCTGGGGCACTTATAAGCAGTGGGACCAGACCATAAATCCAGGTGGTCTGCACCAAGCTTGGAATGAATGGGAAAGTGAGCTTCCATATTTGGATCACATTTGCTTTCCAAGATGGTACAATGTCAATAACTCTGAAGTCGCCAAGGGTGTTAAAAGGAGAGAGCTACATATTTTCTGTGATGCCTCTGAGGGGGCTTATGGCTCAGTGGCCTACCTGAGGATGATAAACCACCACAACAAAGTTGATGTTTCCTTTGTGATGGCTAGATCTCGAGTAGCTCCTCTAAAACCACTCACCTCGTTTGGAACTATCAGCAGCTCTGACTGGAGCCCAACTCGGTAAACTGATCACTTCTGAGCTCACAATCACCATTGACAAGATTTATCTGTGGTCTGACTCAACTGTTGTATTAACCTGGCTTCGTTCTGAGTCTTGCAGGTTCAAAGTCTTTGTGGCTAACAGAATTGTGGAGATACTTGAGCTGACATCAGCTGAGGACTGGAGATATGTTGATTCAAAACAGAACCCAGCAGATGATATCACTAGAGGTAAGCCATTGAAGGCTCTTAATGTCACTCATCGATGACACAGAGGTCCTGAATTTCTTTACTCTGACCCAAACCAGTGGCCTGTATTCCCTACCACCGCACAGGACTTTTCCTCAGAGTTGCGGAAACCTTTATATATTGTGGCCTAATTCAACCCACCAAGTTACCTAATCTTCCAGATCCTCGTGACTACAACACCTGGTCAGCTCTTGTAGATGCCACTCAGGAAACCTTTAAATCTATTACCCCTAGTCTACAAAAAAGAGAAGCAGAGATCAAACTCATTTCCCATGCACAATCTGAGAGCTTCCCAGAGGAATTCCAAGCATTGAAAAATGGAAAGGAAAACTCATCACAGTCGTCTCCTACCTTTGTCCCCTGAGTTTGATGATGAATGTGAAATAATAAGAGTGGGTGGCAGGCTGAGACAAAATAACAACCTTGAACCTGATACAATTCACCCAATTGTACTGGATCCTAAGCATCCTCTAACACAACTGCTCATTAAAGATTATGACCAGCGTCTACTACATCCTGGGCCTGATAGAGTATTTGCAGAAATACGTCGCGTATATTGGGTCCTTCGAGGTAGACAAGCTGTCAAAAAACATCAGTGGTTATGTACTGGCTGTAGGAAGTGGCGAGCCAAACCTGTCATCCCTAAAATGGCTGACCTACCACCCTCTCGGTTACGTATATGGAACTCTTACACAGTCTTGATACTGACAGTTTCCTCTTGGCAACCAGACGTTTCATCGCGCGCAGAGGCCGTCCCCATGAACTCCTTTCTGACTGTGGCACTAACTTTAAAGGGGGAGACAAGGAATTAAGAGAAGCCTTTGCAGCCATGAACTTGCACCTAAAAGAACAGCTGAGTGAATACCAGATTAATTTCCAGTTCAATCCTCCAAACGCCCCTCATTTCGGAGGTGTGTGGGAAAGAGGAATTAGATCAGTTAAAGCGGCTCTCAAAGTAGCAGTGGGAAGCCAGACCCTACCAGAAGAAGTATTACATACCGTGCTAGTGGAAATAGAGGGAATTTTGAACTCTAAACCCATTGGCTATGCATCATCTGATATTGCAGACCCTGATCTAGTTACATCAAACCTCCTGTTAATGGGGCGGCGAGATGCTTCTTTACCACAAGCTGTTTATGGACCTACTTTTACATGTGAGTCTGATTCTATCCAGTGTCTATTTACCTCACAAGAAAACCCCTTTACGGAATTAAAGAGACATGTTGAGCAGTTATGGCCGGTCGACACACTTCCATTCAGAAATGAGAGGCTGCACACTAGGTCAAAGCAGGACCAGGAAGCAATGGATCTGTTACAAACTAAAACCATAAGGGTGGATGTAGATGGAACCAAGCGCCTTGCTACCCCATTATTAAGGAAGAAAGATGCCCCAAAGTTGAAAGTACCAATGGAATCAGTGATGCCCCTTCTTCGGAGATCTGAACGCAAGCTAGAGAAAACCCCTAAATTGGCTGACACATATAATACAGAGATTAGTAAACTGAGCAAAGCTGGTTACATAGCAAAACTCAGCTCAGAGCAAGTTTCAGAATCAGAGGAGTCATGGTATATCCCTCATCACCTAAACTTTAAAACTTTAAAAGCTTTAAAACTGAACTTTTTGAATATATTAACAGGAATGAAAACAAAATATGAATACAGAATAAAGACATTTCAACCTTAAATAACATATAATGATTTGTTCTCCATCAAAATATATTCTGTCAAAATTATACGAAAATAAATATGTTGCAGAAAACGTGAACGGACGCCTGTTGACATAGCTCCTGTAATCGTTGTTGTAATCTAGTCTATAATCATCGTTTTCTTTCCTTTTTCAGCTTTTTTTTGTTCTTCCGTTATTTCTGTTTCCCGTCATTTTTCCCCCTTTTGTGCTTTTCTTTTCTCTCGCTTTGATCTTCTCACATCTGAGGGAATAACAATGGAAAGCATGGCCATTGTTTACACGCGCAACCAGTTGCTGGCTCTAAGGGAGTCTAGCCTTTTTCATGGAGCTCGGCATGAGATTCCGAAGGAAATACAGAGAAGACGCAGGGGTCGCAGAGCCGGGACTCACGTTAAGATGAACAGGAGGAGATTTAAACCTGTCGTGCCTGCAGTCATTATGGGGAACGTGCGCTCACTGGCCAACAAGACCGAGGAGCTAACAACACTAATGAACACCCAGACGGAGTATCGGGAATGCAGCCTACTGAGCTTCACCGAGGCGTGGCTGCACTCCTACATCCCGGACAGCAGCGTCGCGGTTCCCGGTTTTACAACTGTGAGAGCGGACAGAGATGCAGCCAGCTGCGGTAAGAAGAGGGGAGGCGGGATTGCTCTCTACGTGAGTGAGCGGTGGTGTAACCCCGGACACGTCTGTGTGAAGGAGCGACTCTGCACGCCGCATGTGGAGCTGCTGGCGGTGGGACTCCGGCCTTATTATCTGCAGAGGGAGTTCACATCGGTTGTGGTGGTGAATGTTTATGTTCCTCATCCGCCGATGCTGAGGCCGCCGCTGACGTCATCACTACCACCGTTTCCCGCCTGCAGACACAGCAGCCTAACTCCTTCTGCATCATCACTGGAGAGTTCAACCACATCAACATGGACAGAGCACTTAGGGACTTCACTTAATATGTGAACTGTCCCACCCGGGAAAATAAAACTCTGGATCGGCTGTATGCAAATGCAAAGAATGCATACAGAGCCACAGCCCCCCGTCAGCCCTCATACCCTGAGGACCTGTGCCCACCAGCTGTCTGCGGTTCTCCAGCATCTCTTCAACCTGAGCCTCAGACTGGAGAGGGTGCCCCTCCTCTGGAAGACCTCCTGCCTTGTCCCTGTACCCAAGAAGACCTCTTCATCTCACCCCAGGGATTTCTGTCCATTGGCCCCTTACTTCTCACATATTTTTTTTGTTGTTTTGGGGGTTTTTTTTCCGGTTCCGGGTTATGGCAAGACGCGTGGTCGAGGCTCTCTGTGGATATCTTCAAATGACTTAAAAAGTTGATTTTCTCCAAAAAGAGAGCTGACCATGGCCCCTAAGAAAACCCAGGAATACGAAGACCTCAAAAAGACTCTTGATGATATTCAAGCTACGCTGAAATCCTTTATGGATCAGGTGTCGGCTAAGCTAACGCCACTTTGGGAAATGATGGAAGAGTTCCGAAGATTTCGGGCTCAAAACAAGCAACGAGAAAACTGGGTCGACATTCTGGAGAAAAGACTGGACGATGTGGAACAGCAAGTAAGGATGAATAATGTCATTCTCACTGGATTACCAATCAAACCTCGAGCGAAGCTGCCAGCAGGAGCTAGCACTGCTAATGCTAGCGCTAGCGTAGCTAGCAGGGTTGATACAGAGAGAGGTGGAGAATCTCTGGAACAGCAAATAGATTCATTTCTCACATCTAAAGGGATTTCCCTGGATCTCAACGCCATCGAGACCTGCACCTGCTCCCCAGGAGAAAGGAGAGGGATAAACCAGCAATCCTCATCAGGTTTGTGAATCAAAAACACAAACTAGCTCTGTTGAATCAACGTAAAAATCTCAGAGGATCTGCTGTTTATCTGAACGACCATCTGACCAGAAGGAATGCTGAAATCTCCAAACATGCACGGCTTCTCAGGAAGCAGAAGCAGTTTGAGAACACTTGGGTTAAAGGCTGCAGGATTTACGTCAAACCACTCGGTCCACAGGACTGGTCCAAGGTTCTGGTTGTGAACACCATGAAGGATTTTGAGAAGTGTCTGATCGCGGTTGTCTGAAACAACATGGAGTAATAAATCAAAGAGCCAAATAATTTCAAGAAATGTGACACCTGGATTCCTCACTTTCTCCACATGTCTGACGTCACCTGAATAACAGCAGAGAGTTCTAACATGCAGACAACTTGACCTCAACTTTCACCGCAACTGATATCAGCTGAAGAAGGATATGGACCTGAATCTAATGTCTGCAGACATAACATGGAATAGACTAGAAACTGTTTTGAACGATAAAACTGTTTAGAAAAATAAACTACTAATAGATAACTACTCAGCTAGGATACCTGTGTAGGGGAAAGTGACACAATTGTCATTTTTATTGAAACAAATTGTTGTCAAAATGAATGTGTTCACTTTATCACAGACTAACAAAGCATCACAGCAATAAACCACTGGAGACTGTATGTGTTGGCACAATGTGGGACAGGCATAATCAACATAAATCAAATTCAATACAGACGGTAATATTTTAGACACAGACATCCTACAAGCACCCAAGGGCTCTAAGTGATCAAGGTTTACAAAAACAAACCGGTACAAAAAGCCATGAAGAACGTTGCTCACCATGACTTAACAGATCGTGGGGGTGTCAGCTAGACAAAATGGCAGAACCAAGCATTTCAAATGTGGAAAGCCGTCATCCACTCATTCTCTTCTCTGATCCTCAGGTGGACATAAGCATTGATCCAGCTTTATGGTTGCAATGCTCATCTTTTCATGTATAAAAGTCCAAATATATGGCAGAACACCGTAGGGAATCGAACCCCAACCTGCTAAAGCAGGCATCCCATTATCAGTGCCTTTATGTTTTTGACCAAACATGAAAAGAACCTAGGATAGCCTTGTGCTTCAACCAAGTTTCAGCTAAATGGACTGTCTCCACCCCGTCCACGTCCTCCCCTGAGTCCAGACTGAAATGGTGAAAATTCAACCTGAACTGTTTCAGAAAGCTGCATAGCTCCTAGTCTGAGTTGGTTTCAGCTGTGGAAAGGACTCACTCTCCCAACATCAATCCCTCCAGAACAGTCTAGATGCCATTCTAAGGCTGCAGAAGTCAAACCTCTGTGTCTGGCTGCCCAAAGTAGTTCTGTCCATCAACGTTACAAACAAATTCAAAGATGTAGCCATGGAGCTCATTTGGTCTGAGCCCAAAAGAAAACATGCTGGAAGTAACAGCCATTACAAACTAGTCCCTCCTCCAGTTCTGGCTCCAGGCTGAGGCCCAGGTCAGTCTTGTTGGGAGGAATAATTGTGTCCTGTAATCAAATGTTTTTTGGTTGAATCGCCCTTAGTCTGGCCCCTCCCCCAGGAGCAGTTTACCATGAAACAGCCCAACAGGGCAACTGCTTCTCGCAACACCACTCCTGGGGTCATTGGGGCACGCAAACCCCTCCACCACGATAAGGTGGCGATTCAGGGAGGGGGATTCATCAGTCACTAGCCAATTACTAACAATTACTGTGGGGAAACCGAAGTCCTCGGAGAAAACCCACAGGACTGCCAGGATTTGTTGGACTTATTTCCCTATAAATTTGGTGACTGATCATTTATTTAATTGGATCAAATTGAGTGATTTTGTTTTTTATCATTTGTTTATTCTTGTTATAAAGGTCACTAAATACTTACTAATACATTTGTAAAAGTGGGGGGAACCGAAGCGCTCGGAGAAAACCCACGCAGACGCGGTCCTGTCAGCCAACGATGTGAACCAACAGACCAACGTGCTGCCCCTGTTTTTGAAGCTCATTTGGGGATTTTTCCACAGAGTGTAGAGAGACTTGTAGGGAGGAAGACTTTCTTCTTGGGTTTAGAGGTTCAGACCTGGCAGTCATGTGGCCGAATTGTTGAAGGGACTTTGAATTGTTAAATCTGTGGGGGGCCTTTTTTTAATGTTGGGGGTGGGGGTTGCACCAGGTTCTTTAAGATGGCGTTCCTGATGCTTGAAAGAAAATCTTCTCAGATTTCTTTTTCTTTTTAGCTGCTGCCTCCATTTGCCAACTCTTTTCAGGGTCCTGACTCTGTTGGTCCATATTTTTATAATTCTCGAGGCAGCTGGAGAATTTCTTTTTCCAGCTTTTTGCTGGCATGTTTTTTGGGATTGTGGGAGAAACCGAAGCACTCGGAGAAAACCCAAACTTTGCAGGCCTATTAAAATTTGAATTTGGAGTAGCTCATCATCCAATTCTTTGGTTCTTGTTGTCAATTATTCAGCCAATTGAAAATTCCTGCTCATTAAAAAGGTCTGTCAAGACAAGTAGTCATCCATTCATCTTGTTCTTGGAGGCATTTCTGGATGGCAGTGTGGATGTTGTTGAGAAACATTTGATTTCCTTGTAACGTTAAAGTTACTCCATCAGGTTTATACATTTTCTCATCATCAGGTGACAAATTTTGATGCTCCACTACATTGAACCGGTCGGTATACCCCTTCATAATGTCGTTGACTAACGTCCAGCTTTTATCCATCTGTAAAGGATCATCTGACTTCCTGCTTTTCCTTGGAAGGATGAGGGACAAAACTATTCTCATTTGAGGGTATGTTTGTCTCAGAAGCCTCAGGTCTTTTAACATTTGATTTGCGATCTGAATTGGAGACATTCGACCCACTTCTTTTCCTCCAGCGTGGATAACCAATATTTCAGGGGGACCATCTTCTTTGGCGATTGTGTGATGAAGGTTATCAACAACGTCTCTCCAGCCCACGTGTCTAATTCCAATCCACTTAACATTAGCGTCAAGATCCAAGTTTTGTCCAAAAAGATGTTTAGCTGCAGGCTGTGCCAGTGAAATATGACTTGACCCAACGATCCAGACATCAGGCGGTCTGGTGACTTTGGGTGTTTCCATTGGTGGGCTGTTTGTTGAAAAGCTGAGGTCAGGGGAGCTTGATGTGTCCTCTTCCCTCTTCTCAGGCTGGATTTCTGTCTCAAATGGTGGTAGACCAGCAAAAAGGCTTTTAAAATCTGGTGAGTGCTGCCTACCCTGGATGTCATTTTCACAGATGACTTTCTGCTTTTTGGTTGGGGACAAATGTGTGCTGACTCTGCTCTGTGAGAGCTCCTCTGAACCGACTTTTCTTTTCAGATTAGGCTTTGGGTTGTCAGGCTGGATTTCTGTCTCAAATGGTGGTAGACCAGCAAAAAGGCTTTTAAAATCTGGAGAGTGCTGCCTACCCTGGCTGTCACTTTCACAGATGACTTTCTGCTTTTTGGTTGGGGACAAATGTGTGCTGACTCTGCTCTGTGAGAGCTCCTCTGAACCGACTTTTCTTTTCAGATTAGGCTTTGGGTTGTCAGGCTGGATGGGGCCAGATGTAGAAGGGACACGGAGACATGACTGAGGCTGGTGAGTTTGGCCTCTTGACAATGTCTGGTGGAGAGTTTGCTCAATGGTTTCACGGATGGAGCTTACAAACACTTCAAATCCTTTTGAGGTGAAGTGGATTCCACCTGGTTTGAACAGATGACTTTCAACTAGTGTCAGTTTTGGATGCTCCATCACAGCACCATTGAATAATCCGGCGCTGGATTGAATCCTTTTGTTGAGCGTCATCCTGTCCTCATTGATTTTTCTGGGATCAAACGCCCCCCATACTAACCTTGGAGTTATGCAGGAATAAGCTATTTTCATTTGGGGAAAAGCTTGATGGAGGTGTGTCAAGTCCTTGACCATTTTACTTACAAGATCTGACACATTTGTGTTTCCCAAGTCGTTGCTGCCAACGTGGAGAACCAAAAGGTCTGGGGAACTCCTTTGTTGGGACAACTGGCTATAGAAATAGTTAAGAACATCCGTCCAGCGCATGTTGACTTTTCCCATCCAATGAATTTTTGCATGGACACCAAAGTTTACTCCATAGCATCGATTAGCTGTATATTCTGCCCCAGTGATGTAGTAACCCGACCCAATGATCCAGACCATGGGCACTTTTCTGTCCTCTGACAGCAGCTGTCTTTGGGTGCCGTCTAATGATTGCTTTTTATGCAACATTTCCCAAAGGGAAACGTCTTCTGGATTGTCCTGAATTTGATTCATTTTTGTCAAAATAGAATCAAAAGTGGAAATCCTGTGTTTTTTAAATGACAGTGTTTCTTCTCAGTAAAACGTAGTTTCACAAGTGAAGCTCTTCAACATGAAAGACCAAGTGATGCACTTCACTTTGCAGAATTTGGTTTTAGGTCCTATTTGTGAACATTGGACCAACGACATGTCTATGACATCAACCGATGTCATAAACATCATCTGATGTCATCTATGACATCAAATGATGTCATAGATGACATCAGATGATGTCATCTATGACATCAGCAATTACATTTTCGTTGATGACATCAGCAATTTTTTCAAGCCCTCTTGTTGTTAATAGATTTTTTTTATTGTACAAATAAATCCTTAACTCTTATATTTTGTGCCTAATTGTGTAAAATTTCCTGTCAATCTGTCAACTCAATTTCCCAGCATTCCTTTCAGTCATACAGCTGCAGTGCAGTGTCAAACATTCATTTAGACTCTGTGGTGTTAAGCTCAGGATTTAGCAGCTAATGATGTTTATACCATGTTCTTTGAGACTTGTGTGATTCACATCCAATAATTGTGTTGTACTGGTTGAATGACTGTGGGATGTTAATACTAACACTTCCCACCAAGTAGTTCAGTAAGTGTGCACGTCGTCACAGCTGCTGTGCTAAAAGGAGCCCAAAATGTGATGTCCATGTATGTGAACGCCAGGTCTTAGAAGCTTACACCTTGGAACCCTTTCCTGCTTCAACAGACCATCAAACAATTACCTACGGACTCTCTAATAGACTAAACAGAATTCATTTTGCTTGACCTTTGACCTCATTAAAGTGGCTCCACTGCATGGCTTCATGAAAAGGGCTCCAAATAAAAGACTTCAGGTCCCAAAAGAGTTTTTGTGAAGCAAAGTGTTTACCAGAGCAGTAGCAGGGCACGTTGAGGGGGTTTGGGCGGGCCCAGCAGAGCGCTAATGGCAGTGGTGAGGGTCATTCAACGCCACACGCCCTCCAGGAAAGCGGTCTGAAGACACCACCCTGGTTAAGGACAGCAGAGGAAACACTTTTTAACTTCAAGTTTCTGTCGTTTTTTATTTTGTTGAGTCACAAAGTTCAAACAATCCTGTTCAACATGACTCAGCTGATCCAGAATAAAGATCTGCTCCACCTTTAGGTTCCCAACACTCTGCATCAGTATTCAGATGCAGTCAATGGAATACTTTGATATAAAAAACACATTAAATATTTTTAATTCATTACAATAATTCAGGTTCATCAGCCATAATAATGGCATTAACATGTTCAACCCTATTTCAAACAAACATGAGGATAATGTATGCTACAAAATAGGCTGTAGTTTAAATATTGGTAAAACATATTTAGAGTTTTTAATGACCAATTGCTCCTTCAGCTTTAATGCAAATTATTTGTTGTTCTATATGTGACCACAAGAGGGCGACAGAAACACTGGAAAGACTATCAACATGAAGCAATCACAGATTTTTTTGTCTAAATTATCCTATTTTATGGTCAACCACTGATCTAAATGTTGTTTATGGTTTTTATATCGTCAAATGTCAAACCACATATATTCATAGATTTAGCGGTGCAACAAAAATGGCAGCAATGTCGGAGCATTGGAGCCGTACAGTTCTGATCCGGATTTCAGCTCAGACGAGGAAAACAGAGACGTTCATGGATCTATTTGTCTGACAGTGGATGCATCAGAATGGAGCGGAGCAGGAAGCTTGTGACCTGCTGATTGTAGTTTGTACGTTACTACAAGTTTTTCAAAGAAATTTTTTATCTTCTTCTGATTCACTACGATTTGAATCAAGAAATACTCAGAAACACACTTTGAATCTTAATCTTCTTTACACATGTCCTCCAAGATGATAAACATTCAACAAGAACAGGAGGCCAAAATCCAGAACATGCTATAGGTTCTGCTGAACAGGATCAACATTTATTGAACACTCTGGAACATAATGGTAAACCATCCATCCATCCATCCATCCATCTTCCTCCGCTTATCCGGGACCGGGTCGTGGGGGCAGCAGACTGAGCAGAGATGCCCAGACTTCCCTCACCCCAGCCACTTCCTCCAGCTCCTCTGGGGGGACCCCGAGACGTTCCCAGGCCAGCCGAGAGACGTAGTCTCTCCAGCGTGTCCTGGGTCTTCCCCGGGGCCTCCGCCCAGTGGGACATGCCCGGAACACCTCTCCAGGGAGGCGTCCAGGAGGCATCCGGACTAGATGCCCGAGCCACCTCAACTGGCTCCTTTCGATGTGGAGGAGAAGCGGTTCTACTCCGAGCTCTCCGCGGGTGACCGAGCTTCTCACCCTATCTCTAAGGGAGCGCCCAGCCACCCTGCGGAGGAAGCTCATTTCAGCCGCTTGTATTCGGGACCTCGTTCTTTCGGTCATGACCCATAGCTCATGACCATAGGTGAGTACTGGAACGTAGATCGACCGGTAAATTGAGAGCTTTGCTTTTCGGCTCAGCTCTCTCTTCACCACGACGGACCGATAGAGCGACCGCATAACTACGGACGCCGCTCCGATCCGCCTGTCCATCTCACGCTCCGATCTTCCCTCACTCGTGAACAAGACCCCAAGGTATTTAAACTCCTCCACCTGGGGCAAGGACACTCCACCCACCGAGAGATGGCAGACTACCTTTCTCCGGTCAAGGACCATGGCCTCAGATTTAGCGGTGCTGACCCTCATCCCAGCCGCTTCACACTCGGCCGCAAACCGCCCCAATGCACGCTGGAGGTCCCGGCTCGATGAAGCCAACAGGACAACATCATCTGCAAAAAGCAGAGAGGAAATCCTGTGGTCCCCAAACCAGATCCCTTCCGGCCCCTGGCTGCGCCTAGAAATTCTGTCCATAAAAACTATGAACAGAACCGGTGATAAAGGGCAGCCCTGCCGGAGTCCAACGTGGACCGGGAACAGGTCTGACTTACTGCCGGCTATGCGGACCAAGCTCCTACTCCGGTCATACAGAGACCGGACAGCCCTCAGTAAGGCTCCCCGGACCCCATACTCCCAGAGCACCCCCCACAGGATGCCACGGGGGACGCGGTCGAACGCCTTCTCCAAATCCACAAAACACATATGGACTGGATGAGCGAACTCCCACAAACCCTCCAGCACCCCTAGATAGGGTGTAGAGCTGGTCCACTGTTCCACGACCAGGACGGAAACCGCACTGTTGTTCCTGAATCCGAGGTTCGACTATCGGACGGACTCTCCTCTCCAGTACCCTGGCATAGACTTTCCCAGGGAGGCTGAGGAGTGTAATTCCCCTATGGTTGGAACACACCCTCCGGTCCCCCTTCTTAAAAAGGGGAACCACCACCCCTGTCTGCCAGTCCAGTGGTACGGTTCCCGACTGCCACGCGATGCTGCAGAGACGTGTCAGCCAAGACACTCCCACAGCATCCAGAGACTTGAGGTGCTCAGGGCGGACTTCATCCACCCCCGGGGCCTTGCCACCGAGGAGCTCGTTGACTACCTTAGTGACTTCAGCCCGGGTAATAGACAGCCCCACCCCAAAGTCCTCATTCTCCGCTTCTTCAAAAGAAGGCGTGTCAGTGGGATTGAGGAGATCCTCGAAGTACTCCTTCCACCGCCCGACAATGTCCCCAGTTGAAGTCAACAGCTCCCCACCTGCACTGAAAACGGTGCCTGTGGAGAACTGCTTTCCCCTCCTTGAGTCGTCGGATGGTTTGCCAGAATTTCTTCGAGGCCAACCGATAGTCCTTCTCCATGGCCTCACCGAACTCCTCCCAGGACCGAGTTTTCGCCTCCGCAACAGTCCGGGCCGCAGCTCGCTTGGACTGCCGGTACCTGTCAGCTGCCTCCGGAGTCCCGCAGGCCAGCCAGGCCTGGTAGGACTCCTTCTTCAGCTTGACGGCATCCCTTACTTCCGGTGTCCACCACCGGGTTCGGGGGTTACCGCCGCGACAGGCACCAGAGACCTTGCGACCACAGCTCCGAGCAGCAGCAGAGACAATGGAGGTGGAAAACATGGTCCACTCGGACTCAATGTCCCCAACCTCCCTCGGTACCTGTTTGAAGTTCTCCCGGATGTGGGAGTTAAAGACTTCCCTAACGGAGGGCTCAGCCAGACGTTCCCAGCAGACCCTCACAGTACGTTTGGGTCTTCCAAGTCTTTCCGGCCTCCTTCCCCGCCAGCGAATCCAACTCAAGTTTCTGCTTGGTGTGGGATGTTCTGTGAGAGTCTTTGGTCCTGTGTGTGTCTTTGTGTAACGTATCAGAGGGATTTGATTATTTAAAAACCTTTTATTGTGAAAATCATGTTTATGTCTCATAAAACATTAAAAACTAAATCACAGAACTCATCAGTGGGATTCCTCGAAATATATTTAGCATTTTTCTAATGTTGTCCAACACCAACAGTAAAAATCCTCCAAAATCCTCAATACTTTCATAAGCAAATGGTCTATAGTTTATTTATGGTCTGAAAAAGTGCAGCTGTTTTCCAGCCTGCATTACCTGCTGTCTTTATTTAGACGTTACTATCACCAACTAAACAACCGTAAAAATAAATGTAGATGGAAAATACAGACAAGTATTAAAAATGTCCACAATAGTTAGTGAAGAATGACATTATTAGAATGAGCTGAGTCATTTAAGTCCCCCCATGATCCAGGTGTTGCGCAATGGTCTCCATGCGCCGTTTTACCTTGCAACCTGCACCCACTACCCCTCCCCTTCTCCTCACACACACACACGTCTCTTTCTCAAAGGCGGGAGCGCCGATTGGCAAGGTTCAGGCCGTTCCAACCTCTGCCATATGTTTCACAATAGCAGAAATAAAGTGCATCGATTACTAATTGCAAGCACTGAATCTCCACCCTCTACTATCCATGCAAGTACTGCTGCACCCGAGTCTTAATTCACTGTCCTCTTACTTAGCAGCGGCCCCACTGGAAACATCTGAATCTGCTAGACGTGCCTCATGCAAAGCACAACCCTTGTTTGTCGAGAATAACACTCACATAAGTTAGCGGACAGTCATATCTGTCTGTTTTTTTATTAACACACCCACCACTAGCCAAACAGTCTTAACTTCACTTCTGCTCACAGCTCCCTCACTTATGGTGAGCGATTTAACACAACCAAGATTCCCCACTTCCCATGAGTCTTAAAAGCTGAAGGCGGGGCTAACCGCCAGATCGCTACAGTATATTAATTTGCTATATGAGCAGTGCTATTTTTGGAACATTCCCATTAAATGATATTTAACCTTACAATCTTTTTTACATTCTTGTTTTAACTGGGACAGTGATCTTTGTGTCTTTTGTGGAAATGATGTAGAAACTGTGGAACATCTTTTCTTTGAATGTTTTCATGTAAAAGAGTTTTGGTCTTCTTCTCATAATTGGCTTAAATCCAAAAGTATCATCATTAACCCTTTAAATAGGAGTACAATTAAAATTCGATTACAATTAATTGACAAAAATCTGGACTTTGTGATTAATGCACTGATTGTAATTTCAAAGCATTTTATTCATACTTGTAAATTCTTAAAGGTGAAACCTCACATTACTAGATTACTCAACCGTCTCAACCTATTCTATAAATCATTACATTACATGAATCATAAGAATGCCCAGACATTGTGTCATTTGATCTATTTAAACTTTTGTAATAGACCCTTACTTTTATTGATTTTTTAAGTTATATTTGTTTGTTTTTTTGTCTACATTTATCTCAGAATTAATATTGTTGACACTGACAGACGTGCCGTGATTGTTTGTTGATTATTATTTTTTTGGGTGCACTCCCTGCGGGCCCCACAAGGGGTCACAAGGGGCCACAAGGGGTCACCATCCCGTTGGTGACCCCTGCTGTACACTGACAAAGGATTTGGATATGCATAGCACATTTATGAAATTGAGTTTAATAGGTCAGTGTTTCATTCTAAGGTGTTGGACATACAAATCAAAGGTCAAACGTTTTAGTAAAAAAGATAGGTGCCTTCAGCACAGATGTGAGCACTGAAATGTTTAGCTAGTGTTGTAGAAACTTGAACATAGGTAAATCGAATGCATTGTTGAAATTTAGGTTGAAAAAACCTTCATTGGTGCGGTGCAGAAAAAAAACTCATTTCAATTACAAGTAATTTAATGGTACAAAGTTGAAATGAGGTTTTCCTTCATATAAGGACTTTTGGGGGCTGGTGGGGCTGGTGCTTAAACTGCAGAAAGTCTCATTCTCAGCAGACAGTCCCTCATGTCCTCTCTCTATCAGTGCCTCTGTGCTGCCTAAGAATGAAATGAAGAAGAAAACAACATAAATGCCACAAGTCCTGGACATCCATGCAAATCACAAAGAGAAACCCTCCTGGCTTCCAAAAGCTGGAAGGAGAGTCTTCAACCACACTTCAAGGACCCGCAGAGCTGCTGGACTTCACCAACCACAATCTGGTCAGCAGCAAGACATCATAGAGCCTTTAGTTCTTTGCCATGGCACCATAACCTGCAATCCATCACATCATCAATGATCAGTTATGCAACAACTTTGGAAAGTTTAAAAAAGATTTTTTACCACATGTTGATGACACAGCTGATGCTTGTTTTCCTGATGCTCAGATAAAGCCCTTCAATGGTTTTCTCTGGGTCATTATGATTGGTCCTTATGGGAGGAGATGAATTTATTAATAATAATGAAGAAATGAAGAGATATTCCACATCAACAGCATGAGAGTAACATGAAAGAAACAAGCCAACATTTATCTACAACACTACCACAATCTTTACCTGGAGGTATCATTCTGGTAACGTCTGCTCCAGCTTTTCTGACTTCTGCTTGTTCCAGCCACTGGCCTGAATGGTGAAGATGTCTGTGCAGAATGAAAGGATCAAAATGCATTAAATTAAGAAAACAAACTACACATAAAGGATGCATCTTCAATGAGTATTTACCAGTTTTTGACACATATGTACTCGGAACATGTGTCTGCTGAAGAGAGGAAGCTGTTCACTCGGTTCAGTCCCTTTCCCTGATGTTGTTCCTTCTTGATTTCATCCTCGGATCCTCATCATTTCAACCAAAATGTATGTTTGCAAACTTTTGAAACATAAGGTGTTAGAAAAAAACTCCAACAGGAATAATGAGAAATAAGCCTTTGATATTTATTACCTCACACATCCAAAAGTGAACTTGAAAAGGACGCATGTCCAACAGGTCCTGCCTCTCAGGACATGGAACCACAACCTTCTCCAAATGTGTCCAGAACTCGTAGACTAAATCAGAGCAGCACGTTCTGTGGAGCAGTGTTCCCCAACCACCGGGCCGCGGAGCGGTACCGGGCCGCGGGACACTTGGCACCGGGCCGCGGAGCGGTTCCAGGCCGCGGGAAATTTTTGCACCGGGACGCACAGAAAGAAAAAATAATATCTGCAGTCTGCAGTGGATGCTTCAGAATTGGAGCGGAGCAGAGACTTTGGCCCATTCATGGCAGTTACAGCGTCACAACTATAAGATTTTTGACACAATGAGTTTCATCTTCTCCTGATCCATCAGGATTTTAATAAAGAAATACTCAGAAACAGTTTTAATCTTACATTATTGTGTATATGTTTATATTTTTGCAAATATCTTCAATAATGAGAAAAATGTTTGATCTTAAAAACATGATTTCCATTGGAGCGGCTCTTTAACTTTGTTGATAACACTAGGATGAATAAATGTGGTCAGTCAAATCAGCCATAATTGTTTAGAGCAGGTGTCTGCAGCCTGAGGCTCCACAGACACATGTGGCTCCTTGGCCCCTCCTTTGTGGTTCTCTGACAACAAATATAAATGCTTTTAATTCAAACAAATATCTATTATATAGTATAATATACTATAATATATTTTTCAGACTACACAGCGCATCACGCAAAACAAAACAGTCAGATAAGTCAAACTTTACTCAACTTGGTGATCTACTCAACAGTTGAAGTAAAGTACATGTTAGTATGCCAGGCTCCTGACTACAGTACCCATAATGCTTCAATAATCCATCAAGCAGTGATGCACAATATTTTAGGAAATTCCAGGATTTTTGATGAATTTCTTTCCCTTTAAATCCATTTGAGGTCAGTACTCACAATTTAGAGGGCCTATATCATGTAGTCATTTAAAGTAAACTATTTCTATATATGTATATATGATGCTATATAACCTTTAATACACTAAAGAACATCTCAGCTCTTTCTCCTACCCAGAAATAAGACGACTCGATCTCCGAGGCTCCGCCTTTCTCTCCTTGTGGGTGCCGCCCATTTCATGACCTAGAGTCGGCGTCGGCAGCATTTCTGCGTTTCTCCCATCCAAACTTTTGCAAAGATGGATGTGAATATTGTGTCATGAAAGCATTTTGCTGATCACCACTAGCTCCATGGAGAAAGTGGGCGTGTCTGTTAGCCTGGAGGCGGTTTTACCAGCACAGGCTCTTCCCGGAAGAGGCTGCTCCTCACTTATGATGATGTCACAATGTGAGGACCCTCTTATTGTGAGTTGGGAGGGGCTGGTGCTCAGAGGGTTTCATAGGAATGCTGAGAGATACGTGAATTGATCAAAATACCGCTGTGGGTTAGTTTTTGTGAGGAATTAATATTATAATACATTTCAAATTTTAAAAAGTTGATTTTGCATGATATAGGCCCTTATAGAAATTCTGGCTGAGATGTACTAACAACATAAAATCAACAATGTATAAAAATAAAAAAAAAAGTATGTTATTCATGCAAAGAAGAAAAAATAACTCCCAGTAGTTATCACAAGTTTCCAAAATAACATAAATGCAAAGGAGTGTTTGATTTTTCTAAAGGCTGAAGAGACACTTTGTGGGTCCAACTGGGTTCTGGACAGTGAGACATTGACTGGAAAAGCTCTTTAGCTGTTAAAGGCTGCAGACCCCCATTTCTGGCTAAATGACCCCACAGGAAACTTACCTCTGCGGAGACCACGTGACGTTTACGCCCCCGTCCTCTACAGAAGAGGCCTTCACTGTGATGCTGCAGCCTTAAATTTAAGATGGAAAAACGCCTCGTCATTCAACGTTTATCCTAAACACAGCCAACACGTTTTTACTAAAAACCAGCTCTGGTTTCCCAAATCTAACCATTACATTTCTACAGAGAAAAGTTCAAAGCATCGCCCACCTTCCAGCCGTGCGCCATCCCGCGGGTTCATCCGGGGGTTTCCGGGGAGTGGGATGGGGGTGCCTGTCTAATGCTGCGTTCACTGGCTTTTCGAAATGCGTACTTCCTGATTCATGTCAGTTGGGCAAATTGAAGGCTTAAAGGCCTGTTTACCTTAATATTGGAAAAGATAACATATCTTATTTAAAAGGAAAAAAGATGTTTTAAAACTTCATTGAGAATTACTACAGGAAACAGTAATGAAACGTTTTTAACAGATAAATTAGAACACTTCATTGTAATACTATATATGAGATACCTAAAAAAACATTGACAGTAAAAGAAAAAAATATGTGTGTATGTAATATAATAGATGCTATTGTTATGCTAATAAACTCCATTAAAATATTTGTTTTGTCTCATTTATCTTAATATTTATAGTTTACTGTCACATATTTAGACGCGTAGTGTAAATACATTAAAATGCAAAATAAAATACATTAATAAATTGCAAAATAAATTTAAAGAACTCTTTGGTCCGTCCCTGAGCTCAACATTCTTCCAGTTTGTTGTCACACCTGTCAATCAAAGCCTGATACACTAGTGATCGCCGCAACAGCAACACGGATTGACAAAACCTATACACGGGTCCCTAGAAATGTAAATAAAAGTATTTAATAAATAGCAACGTACCTTTTAACGAGATTTTCCCCAGGAAAAAAGAGAAAGTCATGTCACGTGACCCACGTCAGCCCGCATATGTGAATGGAAAAGATCAAAGCTTTCAGATCCTTTGAGGAAAAGTTGAACGTAACAAACAAACAAACTACGAACTGCATGTCTGCAATGAATGGATATTATGAAAATAAAGGGTATATATACTGCTAGAAATGTTTTCAAAAATAAATTAGTCTGCAATCACTGGTATTTTATGGCATTTTCTGCGGTAAAAAAAGAGAAACATATTAGTCACGTGACCCACGCGCAGATCTGAATGAAACAGAGCCTTTGGGAGAAAAGGTTGAACGAAACAAGCAAACTACAAACTGTATGTCCAAAATGAAAGCATATTTTAAAAGAAAATGGTATATTTCTCACTAGAAATGTTGTCAAAATAGAAATTAGTCCTGAAAATATATTGTGTTGTGGGAAATACCACCGAAAAATGAACGAGCATCCGCCATGTTTTTTGTTCACGGCAGGCAAAACCTCCAAAGTCACGTGACCCTGAGAAGGCTCATAGAAAATGAATAGGAAAATGAAACGTGTCCATCTCACAATTTAGGAGGCGTTTTTGTGAAACTCACGTATGTCCATGTGGACAAACATAGCTATTACACATTTTAGGATGAGACTGGGTTGCTGAGCCATATCTCAACCCATCAATCCTCCCTGTGATTATTTCCAGGATTAAATGAATGGACTCCAGGGTGGCTTCTTAAAAGATAATAAATTTAAAGAGAGCCAAATGACCCTGTATTTTGAACGGCTCTTTGAAATGAATTGATCTAAAAGATTTGGCTCCCTAAAAAGAGCCATAAATCCCATCAACAGTCAGCTTTTTCTTCTTTATCGTGTTTATCGGTTTCAGCAACAGCAGCTGGAGCAGCGCTAACAATACTATAAAGAGAAGATTTATTGGTCAGATACCCCTTCCACACACACAGGCACCTTTCTCTCATCTCACACACACAGACACACCCATTCTATTTCACTCTTTTTTCTCTGCCTCTCTCTGACACACACAACTACTCAGTGACATGCGGTGAGGTTGATGCTGGTGAGAAACTGACTCCTCTGAAGTCAGATTTACGATCATAAAACTAATTATTTCACCGTTCATCCAACAGTATTTAACTGGTAATTCTTGGTATCTCAACATTGCTTTTTCAATGACACCTACACTAAAAAATACACAAACATCTGGACAGAGCATCCTTCTGGTGTCTAAGTCATTCATATTCACAATAAACACATTAAATATATTACATTTCAGTTGTGTGCAGCAGAAATTAATTTTAACCATCATTAGAAAATCTTGCTTTTATAATTTATTTATTTAAAATTGAATAAATGACTTTTTGCACGAAATGCTGAATATTGATGAAATATTATTACATTGCAATGACTCAGCTTATTCTTCAACATGGCAGGCAAACAAGAGATATGCTGCCGACTAACTAGCTGCGTTGTTGAGTTATTTGCACCCCCCTGATCAAATTCTAAACCCATTCACTTGATCAAACACTCCAACAGCCAAACAGCATGGTTTCTCACTTCTTTTTTTTTTTTTTTTTACACTTGTTCTGTCCAACAACTCAGCAAACAGATTAGAGCTGCAGGCCTTTTGTGTTGGACAGGTTTTACTATCACAAAAAGAGGTTGTAGAACTTTAGAAGCCAGAGTGTAGATTTGTATTACCCCCTTTTTGTTGTATTATTCTTTTTTATGTATTTGTTACATTTAGTGTGTGTGGGGAGGAAGAGGGAAAGAATGTGTGTGTGTGTGGGGGGGGGGGGGATGGGGGGTGGAAGAGAGTAAAAGGAAGAAAGGTGAAAAAAAGGGGGGGATACAAGCACTGATTTGGATAAGTTATTCTTTTTAGGCTGTAACAATTATACCAGATCTGCTGGAAAGACAAATATTACATCATGAGTAAAAATCTGACACGAAGATGAGCTGAAAATATCTGTCCATCAATACACTGTAGGTTAGGAGGAGGGATGAAGCAGACAGGGAGCAGTGTGGCAGTGTGCACGTGCTCATGGGGGTGGAGATACATGCATGCTGCCGAAGTGAACCTTGTGTTGTGGGGAACCAGATCCTACCCAGCCAGAGCAGGAGAGGGGAGGAGAGACCACCAAGGCCTGGGAGGGGGGGAGGTGGAGGCGGAAGTGGTTTCTCACTTCTGCTAACAGCTCCCTGGCTCATGGTTTTACACCAAAGATTCCCCATTTCCCATGAGTTTTAGGGGTAACCCCCAGGCCAGTCGTAGCCTCTCTGATCAGTCCCTTTATGTGAGTGTCGATCAGAACGGACCGATGTCTTGATTTCATGTGTTTCATGGTAAGAACAGGGACTGGCAGACATATATTCAGGAGAACGTCGACAGCAGCTTGAGAGCAGCTCTTTACACACAGGGATTTCTCAGTTCTCCAAAAAGTAACAGGCCTTCTTTCAAAGAGATTTCAGCTCATGTATCTCCAGTTCACTCAGTGCCTCATCAGTGACAAGCAGGGATCTCAGTCAGTCTCTGCATTAGAGGATCGCGTATGTGTTGGAAGAAGCATCAAACACACACACTGCCAAATTACTTTTATTATTATTTATTTTTAATACCTTCTGATGGATTTGAATTTGGTTTAAGAGGGAAAACACTATGAAACGAAGCACAGTATATCGAAAATATGAGGAGACGCAAAGAGCCTCAAGCTCATTGGCTCGAGAGCCCCTGCACTAGACAAAGCTCTGAACCTTTTTTCTTCGATGATTTGTGATCTTCACTGGTGTCCATGGATTACATGAAAACCTCTCCTCCTTTATCCACCTTTGTCATGGTAGGGAGAACACGTCAATGGAAGTGGGGGGGGGGGGGGGGGGGGTCATAGGATAGCACAAGGGTTAAAAGGAAATTGACAGTCTGTCATCCTAATGGTAGGTTCATTTGAACAGTGAGAGATAGAAAATCCACCTAAAGAAATTGTATGAACATTTATTTGCATTTTAGTGGGGGAAATATGTATTTGATCCCTTTTGCTGGATAGATTTAGTACTTTGCGGCCAACCCTTTTTAGCAGCACAGAGATCAGACATGTTTTGTGGTTTGGATTGGAGACATCTACACCACTCTTCTTCTCATCAGGCCTCTCTCATCTTTTTAAGTGGTGGAACTTCACAATTGGTGGCTGACTGAATTCTTTTTTGCTCCACTGTATGAATTATGCATGTCCCTCATGTATAACAAAGGACTGAAATTTCATACGTGGAAAAGGCGCAAAATATACGTAGTGGCTGTGTGACGTGGCCCTCCCCAGAGCTACTTTGCAAGCGCTTCAAGATGAAAAACCCTTGCAGCTTAAAGCAGTGCTTCTCAATTATTTTTTGCCAGGCCCCCCCTAGGAAAAAGAAAATGTTTTGCGCCCCCCCATAACACCCCACCTCCCCGCACACACACACACACACACACACACTCGTGCGGTGACAATATATTAGGTTAGTATCTATAAATTTTGTGTAAGTATACCTAAAATTGTATCTTTGAACATTAATAAAAGAAAAAACAATATAAATCCACTTTCAACAAATATTTACTTTATTTTGCCACACAGAAACCCTGTTATAGTCTAAAACAGAAAAGAAGCTTAAAATAAAAAAATCTGTCAGTCCTTATTTAAACTAGAAACATTTTGACCAACTGCACCATTTGATGCTGAGAAAAATAATTCAATCAATGAATAATAATAAATGTAAATTGATCTGAAACATGAACACAGCAGCACCAATGTATTTAATGTTTATAGTCTGAAGAAATAGATGAAAACATTGTTCTGATTTTTTTTTCCAAGTGATGGATTGTTTATTTATGATCTCATAAAGTGCTGCTGTTTTCCTACTGCTGTCTTTCTGTCTGGCTGACACCAACTAAACCACACGCAGACAAAGAAATATTGATGGAAAATAAAGACACGTCATCAAAATGTCTACAATAGTTCATTAAGAATGACAATATTAGCATGAGCTGAGTCATCTAAAGGCAGCGAGGATCCTGGTGTTGCGCAACAGGCAGAGCAGTCCGAGTCCCCCGTTTACCTGGCAGTCAGAGCCCACACCACCCCTCCCCTTTCGTTCTCACTCGCGCAGCCACGTGTGACAGGAGACGGGAACGCGCGGCTACAGAGATGGGGATTCACGGTTTCAGGCTGTTACAAACTGTGATAGAACAGATGATAGAACAGATAACAGGAACCGAATAGTGGACCAGATTTATTTCCAAGCACTTACTAAAAATTAAGAAAAAATCAAAGAAAAGCAGTTTCACTTAAATAACACAATTTAGAATCCAAAAAAATAAGATCAAGACAAAGTCACAGCTGCCCCCACGTTAAATTTGCGCAGCGGATAATTGCCCATATTACCTGTGCCTAAAACCGCCACCACCGCGCGCCCCCCCCTGGGGCACTGGCTTAAAGTATTCCCAATGGTTTTCTCATTGACTGTGGTTCCAGCTGCTTTGAGATCATCAACTATCTCCTGCCGTGTTGTTTTAGGCTGATTTCTCTCTTTTCTCATGATCATGGAAACCCCTCCAGGTCAGATCTGGTTTGGAGCCCCAGACCTACAGGTGGATTGGTGGTCATGTTGTATTTTGGCACAATTGCACCAACAGTTGTCATGGTAACCCCCAACCTCCTGCTGATGGTTTTGCAGTCCATCCTGGTCTTGTGCAGGTCTACAACCTTCTCCCTTAAATCCACTGAAAGCTCTTTAGTATGAGGCCAGAACAGTCTCATAATTCAGAAATGCACACACTCCGAATCACAAATGCACACACTTCGATTCACAAATGTGATTTTATGCAAACGTGCTAAATAAATTTGGAAATGCACATGGTGTGTTTCACAAATGCACACCCTGTGTTTCACAAACACACACATTGTGTTTCACACATGCACACTGAATGTTTTACAAATGCACAATACGTGTTTCTCACAAAAACATTTTAGAAATTCACAATAAATGTATCAGAAATGCACAGTAGGTGCTTCACAAACATGATTTTTAGGTACACATGTGACGTGAACTCACAGATCATTCGAATTGCAGGATGTGCATTCAAAATCCCGTTCTCGTTTGTGAATCTCCTCGTGTGTGTGAGAGATTTTTTTACGGTGAATATTGAGACTCTTCTGACGGAGCAGGTCGACTAATGTCACCATTGGCTAGTGAATCTGTCAATCAAACTCATCAGCAAAGCAGGCGGGTTCGCTTTTAACCAATCGAATGGCCCCTTACACTTTCTCCTCGCTCTCAAACTGACGAGGGAGGGAGCTGTTCAGCACAGCAGTTGAAACTACGCGGGCGGCAAACATGGCGGAGATGTCTTCCGAATGGGATCAGTCTCAGCCCGTAAGTAATGCATTTATTTGATCATTCCCTCGTTGTTCATCTTGTAATGGTATTGAATAATACGTTGAAACGTTCTGCTTATCCAAGTGACATGTGTGAATGCGACTCAGCTGAGTCGTTTGCGGGGAGTACCCCCACCGCAAATTAGCTTAGCTTTGCTTAGCCTAGCCTGTGCGGTCATATTTTTTATGGTTTTAAAGCGGGGGAGGACTAATGATGGTTTTGTCAAGTTTTATACTCGGCATACCAGCTCTTCACACAACACAAGTAACTACAACCAACCAGGGAGCTCGAAACTAGCCGGCTTTCGACTCAACTTGTGTCTGCCTGTGAGTGAAGTTCATCCCGGTGTCGGTTCAAGCTAGCGTCTATAGCCAATCTGTAGGTTCTTAACACGATTCAGATGGAACTAAGGGGAAAAAATGCCGGATTTACAGCAGCAAAGAAAGTTTAATAAAAAGTATTGATTTGGAGACGGCGATGTTGTTAAATACTGATGCTATGCTAACTAGCTAGTTAGCTGTTCCGTGTGCTGCCTTAATCTAAACGCGATCCGGGTTAAAGTTAGACACAGTATTTTCCCAACCCAGACTTTAAGACGGGGTGGATATGTGCAACAAAATTAATTCATATGACGTTCATAAAAACAGCATTTTTTAAATATAACAGACGTGAACCCACTGAAAGAAGCGTCATTAACTTTCTAACGTTAGAGCCCTTATTGTGCTGACAAGCCTTGTGAGATTGTGTCAAAGTGACACCACTAAAATCCCCGTGTCTTTACTTCCAATGACGCATTGACAAGAACCCCAAACATTATTATGTTTTTAGGCTGTTTTGTAGTTGATAAGTAGTCACAGAAAGGGTGGATGGGAGAAATCAGCTGTCAACAGTGATGAGAGTAGAAGTTAATGTAAGTATTACACACAGGCTTCCTGTGATCAGTGTCTTGTCTCTGATTTTTTTTTTTTAAAGCTGTCCTTTACTACAAGCTCAAGTTATCATTATCATAACATTCCCCTTTCAAATATTTAAAAGTTATATAATTTAATCTCAGCCAGCTAAATGATATAATCCATGTATGTCATGTTTTTATTTATTCTCTAGGAATTACTGAAGCGTGACATCCTTCAAAGGCTGCATCATCGACTGTCTTGGAGAGGCAACCTGTTGATGTGGAAGGCCTGCACATTCAGCATCAGACTGCTGTCCCAGTGCTGCTCCACAGAAAGACTGAAGCAATCTTTTGTTCCTCGATCCATCAGGCCATGCAACTCTCTGGGATGGCATCTTACAAGTAATTTCTTTGAATTAATTTTACCCACTGATTTTTCAGTTATTTACCTTTTTTATCAATCTTTTTAATTTGTGATATTTCTATTTGTAATGCGTGTGTGTTTTTATGTGTTTTTTATGATGGCCATTTTTAAAAATGTCCTCAGGGATTATTAAATACCCTTCTATTCTATTTCATATTTTATCATGCTATTGTATTGCTGTTTTACCTGTCAATTGGGAATTTAGCATGTTTGCCCCGGTAAATATCTGTCAGTTGAAAGTATTTGTACTTGTATTCCATAGATCTTGTACCTGAAGATAGCAGACAACAGCTGGGCAGACACCCACCTGGCCTTCTTCAGTGAGGCTGTGAACGTGTATGGCTTTCCTCTGAGGTATTCATGTTATTCATAACAGTGATGAAAGTCTTCCAGGAATTCCCGGAAACCCGGGTTTTTGAGCAAACCGATCGTACCTTCCGGGAAATAAAGGCCTGGGGCCTCATTTATAAACGTTGCGTACGCACAAAAGGAGGCGTACGCACAAAAGGAGGCGTACGCCACTCTCTACGCAATAATTGAGATTTATAAAAAGCCAACTTGACGGAAAAATGTGCGGTCCTTCACACAAGCTCTGACCCAGGCGTACGCACAAAAACGGGTGAAATGAGAAACGGCGACACCGTCTGCAGATGGAAGAAACACGTGAAAGTGAAAATGACAATACTGCCTCATAAATGACATGAAGACTTCACAAAGCAAGTCTCACAATGAACAGTCTACACGAACACCTGTTTAATCGATCAGCAGTGAAACAAACAAAAACAATCAAACGAAAATTACAACAGAAATTCAAATGAACACATATTTGCAAAAAGAAAAGTGAAATATGTTCTGCAATATTGGCATGTTGTGCAATTCATCCTCATAAATAATATAGTTAACAGAACGAAATAATGTACAAAACTGATATTCTCGTCAATGTGTCCGTCTGGCGGAGCAGATATAGGTGCAATTAGACAGACAGACAGACAGACAGACGTATTAATTGTCCACTGGGGAAAGTTGTTTTCATAGTAAAACATTTCTTCATAAGCTACAGAATTATGGTATTCATGCATATGCCTTTAGTTTGTTTTATTTGTGATAAAACAATGTATGGCGTATGTCTCAACCATTCAGAAAGCAACAAGAAATTACATTTGATGAGCAATTTCCCATTTCCACGTGGATTATTATCAACATCTGTAGCTTTTCAGATGTAATTAAATGGATGGAAATAAAATGCCCCATCACAATGCGTAATGATGCACAATGGCTGATCTTGGATCTTAGAAGATGTGGCAAATGGAAGAATTCAGAGTGAACGCATCTTTAGATAGCAAGAAGACTTGCTGGCAAACGAGGACGAGTGGTTTATGAGCCGGTTCCCACTTCCTCCAGCCGTCCTGTTGGAGCTTTTGGGGGGGTGTCACCCGGTGCATCTGGCGCGTCGTGCCCCCTCAACCTCAGTTGTGAGAATAAGATAAAAAACAAATTTAGTGGTCTTGGCTGGAAGAAAAATATTTTTAAGGTAGTGTAGGTCCAATACATTTTGTGTAAAATAATCTCAAAAACCAAATTTTGAAATAATTTCAGTTTTCTTATTTTGAATAAATTTCTCTATCTAATTTATTTGTATATCCTAATTACCATGATTTAGTTCAGTATTATTGACATTAATTATAAGTATTTGGTGGTTCGGACTCAGACTCCCTGAAAAAAGAATATTTACAATGTTTAATTTAGTTTGTATGTTTATCTTGAAATTTCCCAGATTACCTAATATTGATGTTAAAGAATTGATGTATTATGTTATAGAACGATAGTTTAAAGCAGATCCCATATTTTGATGTCATTATAGTTTGAGAAAACAGTGCAAGTGGATGTTGTACATCTGTCATTTCTAAAGCAGAAATCATGTACAAATGAGGTATTTTCATAGAATATCATAGTCGCTGGTGTTCTTTTTGCCATTTGGGGCTTTGATGTTACTATTGTAGGTTTTGCAGCTTTAAGGAAAAGTTTAGATTGTAGGATTGTGTTACTTTTAGCAATTATCCAAATTATTTTTTAGGACCAGCAAGTCCTTAATGTTAAGTCAAACTAGGGGTTTGAACGACAAATCATGATGCTCCAATTAGTCTTAGTTTCTTGATTAAGAAGTGAATAACCAGAATGTACCAGAATGCAGCTAAGACCATGGATTTTTCCAAAATGTCTCTCCACGCCGCCATATCGCTCAAAGAAAAGTTCAGGGATTTTTTCCTTGCCTGACTTTCATCACTACCATAAAGACATATTTTATTCACATATCAGGCAGTATAAGTACTTGGTTATTTGTACCAAAATAAAATAACTTTTTTTAGACTCCTCTCTGAAAACAAAGACAACTCTAAAACTCTTTCCCCTCATGAATAACATTTTACACCCCCTTAACAGTCTCTTTCGCCTCAATTTTTCCCCCCAATAATACATGTAACCCACTCCTGTAATTTATTTAACCTAGAAATTCTACTTATTGGCAACGTACATAAGAACATTAAATTTTAAATTGATGTGTACCGTATTGGCGATGCATTTGTAATGATGTGTTTGAGACATGATTTTCAGGTTATTGTCAGGGTGAGAGGAGATCATGGAGAACATGTGGGCATAGCCGAGTTAATGCTCACGGTACGTAGAACTGACACCAACAGCTTCATCGTGGGAAAAGTGTACACACAATCAACGGTGAGTTGAACCTACTTTTAGAAGCTTTAATATATACATAAAAGTGAATGATGTATTAATAATAAATCTGACAACATAATATTTCTTTTTGCTTTTTTCCAAATACAGGATTGAGCCCCTCTGGCGTGATGTCTTCATGAGTGTAACTGGTTAATATTACAACATCCTGCACTCTCCTGAGGACCAAGACTTGCTCAATATCAGTAACATCACGTATTCTGCTGCCACTACATTTTCCTACCACGCATTCAGGCCAGTTTGGATGTCTTTAGCGACGCGTGGGACAGCCATCCAATCAGGACGGAGCAAATCATGACACCAAATCAGCTGTGGCAGTTGGGTTTGACCCAGAACCCTGTTTCTGATCCCCGGGTAAATGCTTTATTTAATCTCACTGTACTGGACAACTGGTTTGTGTGCAGTTGGACTAAAGTGGAAAGCATCAAGAACAGTATCATGAAATCAAAAATGACTACATCGAATTTTCATCGAAAATTAATGAAAAGTATTATTGTTGTGTGGTGCAAACAATTTCCCTGAATTGCTTGGTTTTTTTAAATCAAGTAGGAAGAATAGCACATCTGCAAGTTCAAAATGCATCACAATGCATGGCATTATGAGCTATCAGATGTACTAATCTCACTTATTTGTTAAGGATCACTTATTTACAAATTAAAAACAGTTATGGTGATATGAGGTCTGCCTGCCAGCAACAATATAAGTAATAATTAGTAGGTCACTGTGCCTACATAATCTAAAACATTAAAAAAAAGCAGCGCTGTTCATAAACAGTATCTTTTTTTTTGTCAGGGTATGCTGGTTCCAGAGATTGAATGGGAGGAGAGTGGATCCATGACTGAACCTCATCCTGGGATCAATGTCCCGGTATTGGACAGTCCTCTTTTGGGTCCACAAATGTTGGAACTGCAAGACATCAATCCATTGCAGAATTCAGACCGTTTTGGAGTGGACCTATATCTTCACTGTCCAGTTTGTTTAGAACTTAATTTAGGCTACATAATTACATACAGAAGGAGAGAGACTGAGGGGAGGAAGACAAAGTTCAAATAAATACAGCTGGATTGTTCAAGGGACTTCATTGTATGTAAGGATGTTATCAAAATTAGTTCCAGTTTAAATACAATTCAAATCAGTAGAGATCCCACAGCTGCTTACATTTTGATGTTTTAATCCAGGGGGGTCAAACTCATTTTCACTGAGGGCCACATCAGCATAGCGGCTGTCCTCAAAGGGCCAGATGTAACTTATACATGTAACTAAATGTAATGAAAAATAAATGTAACTACTCCTTAATGTTAAATAACTCATTTATTTATTATAATAACTTTTTAAAGTGGCAATTCCAGTTCCATAGAAAACATGTTTGCTTGTTACTCTAGCATAAATCCTTTTAAATTTGATTCTAGTCGTAATGTATAGTTACCCAATCTGATATTTCAAGTCCGATTCCCCCTAGATATGAATAGATACACAACACTTTCTATTTTTTATTTTAAGAAATTAAAAACTATTATGCTCTTGAGGGCCACATTAAATGAAACTGGGGGCCACATTTGGCGCTGGGCCTTGAGTTTGACACGTGTTTTAATCTGTCCATGTTTTCACTGAATTTTACTCTGCAATAAAGGGTGTATGTTTGCACTTTGTTGTTCTATGACCATCTTTTGTTGTGTATTTAACCAGTTCTAAAACCCAGAGATGAGGATCTTTTTTGGAAGTGTGACCTGACCAAGAGGTTAGAAGCAGAAATATGGTTACAATATAAAATCAATGACATTTGAGTTATTACAAAATTAAAATTAAGGTCCAGCAAGGTGACTTCGGGCTGAGCAGAGGAGGTGAATTTATTGGGTATCTGTGATTGACAGTGAAATGAACTTGAGGTAATGTAGTCCCACTGCATGGTACGGAGGAAAAAGTGATGCCAGTTTCTCCACAGAACCTTCTGTGGAAGTTGAAGATTTTTCTCCTCCACCTTCATTTGATCAAGACCGAAGGGAACCGTGTCTGAGTGTTGAAATGACGCTAGCATCAAAGCTAAGAAGGAAACAATTCCGAGTGAAACGTTCATTGTAAATCTCATCACCAGGACAGAGTTCTCTGGATTCAATGTCAACTGCATTCAACCACTGTTGCTTTGCTTCCAGGTCCACTGAAAAATTGTGCAAGCCAGTAATTTTTGATAACCGAAGGCAATAAACCGACAAGCCATGCTAAAGCTAACACGCTAACGACCGACTGGTACAGAATCAAAGATGGGCGGGGCTTTTGCCACCTGCACGAAAGCATAGAGAAAGTGTAAGGGGCCATTCGATTGGCTAAAAGCGAACCCACCTGCTTTGCTGATGATTGACAGATTCACTAGCCAATGGTGACATTAGTCGACCTGCTCCGTCAGAAGAGTCTCAATATTCACCGTAAAAAAATCTCTCACACACACGAGGAGATTCACAAACGAGAACGGGATTTTGAATGCACATCCTGCAATTCGAATGATCTGTGAGTTCACGTCACATGTGTACCTAAAAATCATGTTTGTGAAGCACCTACTGTGCATTTCTGATACATTTATTGTGAATTTCTAAAATGTTTTTGTGAGAAACAGTGTGCACATTTGTGAGAAACACTTATTGTGCATTTGTAAAACATTCAGTGTGCATGTGTGAAACACAATGTGTGTGTTTGTGAAACACACCATGTGCATTTCCAAATGTATTTAGCACGTTTGCATAAAATGACATTTGTGAATCGAAGTGTGTGCATTTGTGATTCGGAGTGCGTGCATTTCTGAATTATGAGACTGTTCTGGCCTCATACTTTAGTCTTTCCATGTTGGAGAGTGTGACTGATGGAGTGATTCTGTGGTCAGGTGTCTTTTCTACAGGTGGTTATTTCACACAGGTGTCTTCAGTTCAGGTGGCAGGTTGATGAGGAGAGTCTAACTGGTCTGTGTGAACCAGAACTCTTAATGGTTACTAGGGGATCAAATACTTATCTCCCTCTATGAAATGCCAATACATGTATAGAAGTTCTGTAAAGTGGATATCATGGTTTTCTTTGCAATTTTCTATCTTTCATTGATCAAATGAACATACCTTTTTGATGAAAGACTGTCAATTTCTTTTTCGGTGTGCAAACCGAAAAATCAGCACAGGGATCAAATACTTATTTCCTCCACTTCATGTAAATTCTGAGGACTGCTTTGTCTATTTTTTAGTATTTGATATGTGGTTTTGCCATTGCAGCTGGTCACACTGCATGTTCTATCATTTTCATGGTTTTGTGGCTGTTGTCTGGCTGTTATCCACCGGCTCTACTCAGATGTGCAAATCCAAATACACAACATTTGGCACTTTGGGGTTTTCTTGTAAGGTGGGGTATTCAGTCTTGGATCATTGTGGTACCTGGCTCAGAATCTCCTTATTTGATCTGCTTCTGCCCTTTAATAACTCGGCTGATGGAAATGATGGTAACGTTTGTTCCCACAGCAGACTGAGCTTTTGCAGAACGGTGCATGAGTTGTTTCGTTAGGGAAGCCATCTTTCCACTGTTAAAAATTAGGACAAAAGAAAAATGTTAACTAGCTGTTCACTTGTATTAGAGAAACATTTGTTGTGATTAATCTGGTTTTCTTGTCTTTTTTTGCCATCTTTACCCACTTTTTCTTTCCTCTTTTCCCTATATTCTGATCTCTTCTTACCCTCTGCCATTGATATTTATTCAATGTCAATGCTCCCTCATTCCTAAATTTTCACCTTCTTCTTTATCCTTTGGAACTCTTCCTGTTGTGTCCCCCTCCCAATTGCCAGCCCCCCTCCCAGTGCCCCACGCCCCACCCCTCGTACCGGTGGCAGAGCTCCCCCTGACCCGCTCCCCTCTGCGTCTGCCGCCCCCCAACAGATAGGGGGCATGGTGTGGGATTTCCTGGGAAAGTGAGTGCTCTGCCCTGGCACTTGAGCTCGGCTGCGTGGTTAGAGTCTTCAGCTGCGGCACCTGCATCTGGTTTCATTAGTACCTGGGCCTGCCTGCTGTCTGCAGCCTGCACACATCGTTGCATCAGTAGCAACATTTTTTCAAGGCAGTTCCCTGATTTCAGATTCCTGATCCCTGAATTCCGTTTTGTCTTTCATTTTGTAGCAGATGTTTCCTCTTGCCCTTTGTTCTTGTATTTTCATCGCTGCTTTGCATTTCTTTTTATGTGAAAACCATTGACTAAATATGATGCTATGTTCTTGAAAGTGCTTTTAGTGCCTTCTTGAACATGTGTTTAGCATATGGTGTCTACACTGGACTGTCGCCATCCGATACTTGTGCATGTCTGCCACCTACAGTTGGAATATGCTTGCGAAATGTCGAAGCAGTGCAATGTGAAGCTTGCTCCAGGCTTTTCTGTCACAGCTCCAATCCGATATATGAAAGACTTGGGGTGATGTGATTCCGGCCAAGCACAAACCACAATTACTGACTTCTCCCTCGTGATTGATTTTTAAACGGTTGGTGCTTCAAAATCAAAAGAAACGGCATTCATATGTCACTACCAAATCCGAGTCCCTGACTGGTCAAAGTTCAACCTGGTGTAACTTTTAACATGTGTTCAATGGACGCGCGTTTTGTAGAACCTAAAGACGTCATAGTGAATTGTGTAGCGACTTGTGTAGCAACGCATTAACACTAGAGTTTTAAGCATGTTAGTCCGAAATGGATTTATATGCCAGTTCACGCAGACTTATCATTAAAAGTGGTTGCTTGAACTCATGTTACCAAAGGAGGTGTGAACGTAGCTTAAGAAATGGACAATTGACCCGTCCTCCTCATGTTCCAAACAGGAAGTACCTACTGACTCCAAGAAGCCAAAAATCTTAGACTTCTAACAAGAAATAAACATTCTATTTGTCAGAATAACCATACTTGCTTAGCTACTTTTTTTTTTTAAAAACTTCTTCCTAATTCTAATTTTCTCACTGTATTTTTACTGTAGTGCAAGTTATTCAAGTTATAAACTGGCCAATCATATGCCTTAATAAACATTTGTGGTGCCCGCTGGCTCCCCGTGTCAAATTTTCAAAAGATTTGATTGACAGATTCTCTTGAGCCCGCTTTTAATTGGTAGGGGTATGAACTTCCATCACAGATGTAAACAAATGTAAACTCAAACCAAACACTGCTTACTGGTGATTTTTGGTTCAAACATGT
Source organism: Oryzias curvinotus (assembly GCA_023969325.1). Taxonomy (NCBI): domain Eukaryota; kingdom Metazoa; phylum Chordata; class Actinopteri; order Beloniformes; family Adrianichthyidae; genus Oryzias; species Oryzias curvinotus. Next base: position 4,911,716 of record CM043710.1, on the reverse strand, counting down.
GGCATCCATACAGCAAAAAAAGTAACTGAATCGTCTTTTATTTGTTTGAACCGGAAGTAAGTCATCAACTGACTTGGTCCAGTTCTTATATATAGTCAGTGGGGGAACGACAGAGTGGTCATTTTTGATCATTTTTATTGACAGACATGCATCTGTTTTTTTGTAAAATAAGTCAGCAAATAACCACGAAAGTGCATTTACCTATATGGATGTGTACAAAATACAGTATGTCTTATGATTTTTTTATATACAAATGTAATTTTCCGAAAAAAAAACAAGAATTCTTAATTCCTGCTATACGCCAGAGTTTTAGGGTCCGTTTACAATTTATTTATTTTTGAATTACGACTTTTAAGTCGTAAATTTACTAGAAAGCAACTCATAGCTGTTAAATAGTTGTTAGTTTATTAGTTAATATGGGAGTTTTTATCTGTAAATTTCCTTCTTTTTTTTTTGGTGGCCCTAAAACTCCGTCGTAATATATATTCTTACTTTAAAGATGTTAAAATCAAATTCAGTCCAACTAAGTATTCCATATTATTATGAAAAATACCAGCTGTATGAACATGAAAGGACAGATTGTATACATTAATAGCAAACTGTGTATTGTATTGGAGCTGGAATGTGTTTTTTTATTTTTTTTTATTTACTTAGCTCCTTTTTTTGTTTCCTTTTGGGTGTTGCTGCACATGCGATATGAATGTTAGAACAAAGCATGCTTATCTGTGTTTGTGGTTCAGTTACTGATCAGGAAATGTCTGTTTTCTGTGCTTGAGATACATACCTACCCTCTCGTTTCATCCATCTCTCTGACTCACTTCATGTCTCTTTTAGTCACCCTGAGAGCTCCCTGGCTTTCATTTCACCTAATAGTCTTGTCCAACTGTATTATCAATTACTCACTCCCTGCTATTTCCCAGCCTAGCTTGCACTACCTGATAATAAAGAAGCAATCCGCCTGATGGTCTGCACAATAAGAGCTGATGTGCTCCAGGTCTGAACACATTCAGTGTGGATCTGTAACTGGAGGATCTGGACTGAATCCTTGTTCCTGAAGTGTGCCACTTCAGTCTGAACTACTTCACATCCATGACTGAATCTCATAAATCTTTGTTGCCTACGTGGTACCTGTGTACTCTCTCCTCATCCTTTGGTCCAGCACTCCAACCTAACTTTCTGCCCCTCGTCTTTTGCCCTGCTAATTCTTGCCTGTATCACTGCATGTCTGCCAGAACTGGACTTGGTAGCAGATGGTCCCATGTTCTTCAGAGAGGGTGCATCCTGCATTAGCTGTCAGCCCCCTGAAAAGCGGTGGTCACAGACACGTCTGTAGCCCCTGACCTAGATGACTGTAGCCCAGTGTGAAATCCTTTTGGTTTACTTTATTACTGTCTTGTTTTTTTCTTTCTTTACATTTGTTTGTGTCTCTTTTAATTTGTTTTACTTTTCTTTTGTTTCCTCATGTGTTCTACCTATTTCCTCTCCCCATCTGAAGTTTGGCTCCCAGGTAAGTCATCACCTGTTCCCACTGCAATCCTGTCCTCTATTCTTCACACTTTGCTGAAACCTGAAAGCTCAGCAGTGACGTGAGACGTCAGTTCACGAGTAGTAACCAGACTCTGTTGCGGTTTCTCTCATGAGACAACATTCTGCACAATGCAACTGACAGATCTACAATGCATTTTTTTTCAGCCATATTTTTGTGGGCTTAATAATCCTGTCCTCCCTAAATTTCTGTGGATTTCTGATATATTTAATTGAAACCTTTCTCAAATTTGTGTGCTATTACAGACAAGGAGGTAAAGACCAGATTAAGAAAGGTCCAAACATTAAATTGGGGCCACAAGGGGAAAAGAAAGGTTTAGGACAGGACTCTCGAAAAGACAGCTCCTTGGACAGTGGTCACCATTCCAAAGTGAGAACATACTCTCCAGTAATGCAGTATTGATACTTGAGGATGTGGATGTGTTGAATGAGTCTGTGTGCTTACCTGCCAGCTGGAGGAGCTGATGAACACGCTAGAAAGAACCAGGCAGGAGCTGGATGCCACCAAACAGCGCCTCTCCTCCACCCAGCAGTCTCTGCAGGAGCGGGACTCCCATCTCACTAATATGAGGCAAGAGCGCAGGAAGCAGCTGGAGGAGATCCTTGAAATGAAGTTAGTATTGTTACCCTCAGATAGATGGGTGACAATCTCACTGGGTGTTGTTTTTAATCATTTATGACATCATTTCTATAACAAGTTAAATGTGTGTCAATGTGGTTGACAGTTCATTAATTGATTGCTGAAGAGCTGTATTCATGATCGTTTTCAAACTTTCTTGTCCATGTTTGTGCGCTCAGACTGTCAGCAGGGTTTAATGTTGCAATTCAGTGCATTTTTGCAGCTTCTGTCTTAGACACTTTTGTCTCTTTAGGGCTCCTGTAGTTTTTCACTGGAGATAAAATTTAAAATTAAAGCCGCAAGTGGCGTTGTATGGCCCGCAGATGCAACCCGCCTTCCACGCCCAACTCTACGCACCACCGCCGCCCTCACAGCCCACCTTTGATGAGGGATAGTCAAAGCTGCATAAGCTTATAATGCTAACTATGCTAATCATGCTAGCTATGCTAATGTGGCTGAAAATACTAGCATTGCGATCAGCATTATCAACTGACTCAGAAAAACACATTACCTAAAATGCTAATAATGCTAACTATGCTAGCTATGTTAATGTGGTTAAGAGTGCTAGCACAGCGATCAAAATCATAAACTGACTCAGAAAAACACATTGTTTAAGATACTAATTAGGCTAATTATGCTAGTTATGCTAACATAGCTAAAAGTGCTAGCTTGGCGATCAACATCATCTGCTGACTCAGAAAAACACATTGCTCCATTGGTGAGAGCTATGTGTCATTAGTTAGTAAAAAAAAACAATTCTTTTCAAAATGGCGGCTTTTCTGTTGATTTTATCTCCATAGCAACCATTTTGTGTTTTGGTCGCCTTTCGATGACGAACAGATTGACGTCAGTTTCAGACGAATCGGAAAAAGTAAACTTTGTTGTCCTTAGCAACAGTGGTTTTATGCTGACCACGCCCACATTACTTATATGTCCATGTCCAGTGATTTTCATTATGTTCAGTTCCTGACATGGATGCATGCATTCAATTTTCACTGTAATCCAATGAAAGACATGGGAGTTATAACAGTGCGCCACTTTGCTTGCTCGCCACGCGCACGCCATTCAAAATCTACAACTTCTAATTCCAACATTTTGTCCAGAGTAGCTGGCCGTTGATGCCCGAAAAGTAACGAGACGATTGATGAAAATTCCATCGAGTTTTCGTGTGTATCTGGTGTCAAAGGTGCTTTTTTGAGAAAGTTACAGATGGCGACCTTTTCCCAAGGTCAAAGGTCAACTACACTTCTGTGGTGTTTGTAGACTGGATCTGGCAGCAAGTGTGTGCAATTGCGTGAAAATTGTTCAAAAAAAAGTGTCATCTTCCCATATCGTAGGAAAACACAAAAATCGCCAATTCTCAGAGTTCGCCACAAAATGGCCGCCAAACCGTAGGTCGTGTTGCCATCCCATTTTGCAGTGTTTTTCAACCAGTGTGCCGCGGCACACTAGTGTGCCGTGGGAGATGGTCAAGTGTACCATGGGAAATTGCCCTCAGTAACTGATCTAAAAACATTTCCCATCTCCAGGATTTCAGCTCTGTGTTCATCCTTACAGGTCCTGATAAAACACTGAGAATTTAGGAATATGAAAGATCGTAAATTATTTTTTTTCTTTGTGTTTATTTGATTCTATTAAAGACATTTTGATAAGAATGACGGTACCGCGATTTAGCCACAGCTTCAGCCGTCTTAGGAAAAGTCCCACCCCTTTAACTGTCTCCATCAATCATTCATCACACATGTCATAAGTCTGACCAATCAGAAGTGGTTGAAGTCTTAACTTCCTTGTTCTTAATTCTGCTGATAAAGTCTCTCAGTTCTAACAAAAATACCAGCTAAAGCTCGTCTTTAGCGGTGTAGCTTTCCACAGAATCTGGTGTCAGACCGTGGAACAAGTGAACAAAACAATGAAGCTCAGAGACGCTAATCTTTTTGCTTTCGGTAAATTATTGAACTACATCTCCCATGATGCATTCGGTTAAAAGTGACAGCGTTAGTGTCTCGGCGCACAACGAGTCTCTCTTAATGTCTTCAAACCACAACGAACACAAATAGAACAGTTTTTAAATCTTCTAACTTAACTTTTATTACATCTTTTAGAAAAAAAACAGCTGCAGCTTTCAGCTTTTTCTGACACAATTATCACAAAAATGCGTGTAAGATCATGGAGGGACTGTAGATCAATACAGACCATGAGTTTCTCCTTTTTTCTTTTTTTTTTTGAATGCTGGGGTGCCGCAGGATTTTTGTCAAGTTCAAGAGTACTGTGGCTCAAAAAAGGTTGAAAAACACTGCCATAATGATTTCAAAACTTCTTTGGGATATCCCTGACACGTGTGTGTTGGTTTTGCAACTGTATTTTGAAGTACATTTTGTTCGGCCCCATACGCGATTTTCGGCCCATTCATTTTTTTGACGGGATCGCTGGCCGTGATGTCATCGTCTTCGGGTGGATGACGTTGACTTTGTGGAAAATTCATTTGCAATTTATCCCAGGTGTGTGCACATTTTGGTGACTTTTCGAGCATGCGGCGGGGGTCACATTCTCGCTGAAAGGCGGCGAAGTCGTCGTTCCAACTGCGAAAACAATATGGTCCTTCACAGTCAGTGACTGCTGCTGCGGGCCATAATAAGGTATGAGGAGTAGCAGTGCGCGACTTTGCGAGCTCGCCACGCGGACGTCGTTCAAAATCTACAACTTCTAATTGCAACATTTCTTCCAAAGTAGCTTGCTGTTGATGCCCAAAAGGTTTCGAGACAATTGCTGAAAATTCCAACGACAAGTTTACGATTGAATCTAGCGGTAAAGGCGTTTTTTTATAGAAAATTCAAGATGGCGGCCTTTCCCCGAGGTCAAAGGTGGACGAAACTCCAGAGGTAGTTGTGGACTTGCTCTAGCAACATGTGAGTGAAATTTTGTGAAAATCCCTGGAAAAAAAGTTCATTTTTTCATATTGTGTAAAAACGCGAAAAACTCAAAATGGCAGACTTTGGCACAAAATTGCCGCCAAACCGTTGGTCGTGTCACCATCCCGTAATGATTTCAAAATGTCCTTTAGATATCGCGGACAAGGGTATATTGGTTTCGTTAGTCGATTCTCAAAAAAAAGTTCCGAATTTTTTCGTTTTTGCTGAGTCTGCACATTTTTTGTGACGTTTTTTTGCTTACCACGCCCACATTCCTTTATCGATCTTGTTGTGCGTAGCATCGTTTTGTTCAGTGCGGGCCAAGGAATCGCATATTTCCTCTTCACGACATTCCGATGAAAAATGTGCAAGCTAGCTAAGATGGCAACGGTTGCTAGCTCGCCACGCGCACGCCATTCAAAATCTACAACTTCTAATTCCAATATTTTGTCCAAAGTAGCTGGCTGTTGATGCCCGAAAAGTTACGAGACGATTGATGAAAATTCCAACGATGAGTTTTCGTTTGTATCTGGTGCTAAATGTGTTTTTTTGAGAAAATTAAAGATGGCGGCCTTTTCCCAAGGTCAAAGGTCAACGACACTTCTGTGGTGTTTGTAGACTGGAGCTTTCAGCAAGTGTGTGCAATTGCATGAAAATCGTTCAAACAAAAGTGTCGTCTTCCCATATCGTGGGAAAACACAAAAATCGCCAATTCTCAAAGTTCGCCACAAAATGGCCGCCAAGCCGTAGGTCGTGTGGCCATCCCATAATGATTTCAAAACTTCTTTGGGATATCACATTCTCGCTGAAAGGCTGCAAAGTCGTCGTTCCAACTGCGAAAACAATATGGTCCTTGCAGTCAGTGACTGCTGCTGCGGGCCATAAAAATTGTGAAATGGTGAAAGTCATCTGCTTTTTATTTATATAAGTGTGAAAAAACACCTTCAAACCGAACATTGCTTTTTCATTTTAAAGGTTTTGTGTTCTAATGTTATTTTATTCTTCCAGACAACAAGCGCTACTGGCTGCCATCAGTGAGAAAGATGCCAATATTGCACTGCTTGAACTGTCTGCATCCAACAAAAAAAAGACCCAGGAGGAGGTGCTGGCCCTCAAGAGGGAGCGAGACAAGCTGATGCACCAGCTTAAACAGCATGTAAGGATCCACTCAGAAAAGTTAAATGTAGAAATGAAAAAAAAAATGCTATTTATGATAGTTTGATATGACATTTATTCAAATTTAGGACAAAATGTCCAATTTCTCTGTCGCCACATGACAGCCTTGTCTATGTTCCTTCCTGTTGACATTCTTTTAGCAAATAAACAGCGTAGCATCATTATATTTATTTTTGCAACAGGTTTAGTATTTTAGAACTACAAATATCAGCTTTGTTGATGTGATTCCAAGATGGCTCGAAATTAAGCTGGTGTGTGTGTGTGTGTCAAGATCTTCTTTCTCAGACCAAACTAGATGCTGGTGTTTCTTAGATACATTTCCGTTGGCACCACACTCAATTCAAAACAAAAATTTACTCTAACTATTGACTGTTAATGAGAACTGGACCGAGTGAGTGTCACCTATGGAAAAGTCTTGCTTCTGGTTCCAACCAAAGTCAATTCAGTCACCATTTTTTCACAATACGCCCATCGCCATGTTGGAAGCACTGATTGGTCCGAGTCGGTCTGAACCAACTTTTTACTTTTCTTGTGTTTTCTCATGTGTTTTACTTTTTCGTGCTGCGGACTGCTGCCAAACCTTCTATAGCTGGCTCCTCCTTAAGAAAAGTGTTTTTAAAGGAATTGTGGACATTTCATTTTGAATCAAAACACTTGGTAATAGCTGGTTGCTTTTGTTTTAACTAGTGCAGTCAAAAATAGGGAGAGACGGTCTCGCAGTTCACGGCACCATTGAAGTAGAGTGCTGTTTACTGAGAGTTCAGCACAGGACTAGATGATGCTCTCTGTGGTCTTTGTTGAAGCTGCTATCAGACGATAGGCTAACATTCGTCAGAGCGTTAGAAATTGCTCTTAACATAGAGATGGTGGACAAGGACAAAAAGATGGAGCATCACGATGCTGGAGTTCATAGGATGCAAGTCAAAGCACTGCTCAAAGTACAAAACGGATGTTACAGGTTTAACCCTTGTGCTATCCTATGACCCCCCCCCCCCCCTTGCATTGACGTGTTCTCCCTACCATGACAAAGGTGGATAAAGGTGGAGAGAATTTCATGTAATCCATGGACACCAGTGAAGATCACAAATCATTGAAGAAAAAAGGTTCAGAGCACTGTCTAGTGGGTCTAGATGACCCCACTCCCAATGTTAACGGGCCTAGGATAGAACAAGGGTTACAGGAAAGGATCACACAGCTGATGCCTGTCATTTTAACGGTGCTGTTTGCCATAGTTTTGGCAAAAAGGGACACATTAACAAAGCGTACAGAGCAAAGAGCAGTCAACAACAACAATCAAAACGTCATAGTAGTAGGTTTAAAGGTTGTCATCTGGACTTGTTGTGCGTAAGTTTATTTTAAGTGTCAAGGATAAAAATAAACTTTACAAGCAACTAAACGTTGCCCTCAAGATCTGTGGCTGTAGGGATCATCAAACGTTGCAAGTCACATATGAGGAAGAAACACTTAGGCTAGCAAGGAAAATAATAAATGACCCTGGTCACTTTCTGTTCCCAGAATTTGAGCTTTTACCCTCAGGCAGACGTTTTAGAGCAGTCAAATACGAAACAATTCGATTCAGATCTTTATTTATTCCAGCAGCAGTTACCCTGCTGAACAAGAACTGATTACCGTATTTTCTGGACTATAAGTCGCTGCGGAGTATAAGTCGCACCAGCCCAAAAATGCATTATAAAGTAGAAAAAAACACAGATAAGTCGCACTGGACTATAAGTCGCATTTTGACGGGAAATTTATTTGACAAAATCTGAGACCAAGAACTAATAACTTGCACAACCTCATATGACACAATCATAGCAGACTGTTTATCTCATAATTTCACAGTAATTCTTTCTCATACTTATTTATTTATTCCCCTTCATGAAGCATCATTGGCCAACTAATACTCTGTTTTCATCCTGTATTTGTAGAAACAGTTGTCATTTGGAATCATTGGAAAATAGAATATTATATTGTTAGCCTTCAAGATCTTACTGTAAAAAAAAGTTTGCTGATTCTCTGAGTCACTTAACAAACTCTTAACACTTAACATACCTCATACATCAAATTGACCCAGGAACATCATCTCTGTTCCTCACAAATGAACATAACAGGAGGGTTAACAATGTATTTAGTTCAATTTATTTCTAATATAAGTCGCTGCAGAGTATAAGTCGTGTTGTGTTGCAAATAGTCACTGGATTTTACAAAAAATAGTTTTTAGCAATTGTGGTTTTAAGGGATTGTATGAAACATTTTTACAAATTTTTTACTTTTTTCTATTCGTGTTCTCGACTGTGTGGGTCGGGCCTGGGTCATAAATCTGTATACTCTGTTTTTATCTATATACAATGTAATCGTTTTATGCCCTTTTATCAAGTATGTGATGTGTGAACGTTGAAGTATGTGGTAACAGTTTGCAGCTCTGTGGCCTAGAACAAATTTCCTTTCTGAGGACAATAAAGTTTACCTTACCTTACCTTACCTTACTTGGTTTTTAAAAGTTGAAGATGTTTCTCCTCTTATCCAAAAGGCTTTGTCAGTTTTGAATTAGCTGGTAAAAGAGCTGGTTTATATGTGCTCATGGGGGAGGAGTCAGACCTGAAACTGGACAGTATTATCTACTTAGACTACATGGTTTTGGGGTGTTAGGAGTCCTTTGTCCTCAGGTGGGGGTTGGGGAGACAGTAGCCGCGGTTACATGGGCAAAATATCTTGATCGGATCAATGGTCGGGTTAAAATTCACCCGTGCACATGGGCCCAGAAAACCTTTTTCCGATTAGAACAAACATTCACATGGGTCTCACCTTCGGTCGGAATGAATCGTTTGGGCATGCACAGTAGTGTTAAAAAAATTCCGGAAGAGGAGATGCATCCCGTTGTAAACAAACCGCTGCCACAGACATTTATGCTGCAGCTCAGCAATATGTGAGACAATCTTCCAAACGTGCTTTTTATTAATGTTATGAATATTATGAAGCACCTGTTTGCTCATCGTTTTATTTAATCCGTGTGGTCAGTGCTTTTTCTGTAGAAGAACGGAGCTGGAAGAAGGGTTAGGACAGGCTATAAATACGGGCTAACAACATTAGCCTTAATGGACACAAAATCCAGGACCATGCGGGACCATGCAATCTGCATCTTGGCTGCACGTAAATGTCTGGGAATAACATCAGTCTTTATTTTGTTGGGAGACAGCTGGAAACACAAATCCTCATGATTGTTTGAACAGTTTCTAAGGACTGAGCGACATTCATTTCTGCTCTGAAAAGTTCACACACCGACCAAAGCCACTCTGCTCGCTTGAACACGGTTCCTCCTGAGTCCTGCAGCCGCTAACCCAGAGCGGCGGGACGGCTCGCAGTCTGAATTCTCCCACACATAACAAAACACACACGTAACTATCCCCCCCTCACACACAAAGTTATCCGGCTGCTCTGCTCACTTGCTCACTGGCACCTGAGCTCCGGGCTCGAGAGAGGGGAGAGGCAGCGGGGCGAGAGCGGGACGAGAGCGGGGCGAGAACGGGGCGAGAGCGGGGCGGCGCTGCACCGGGTGTCCGCAGAGCAGCCGGTCGGTCCTGTATGAGCTCCAAAGCTTTCTCTCAGCGAAACACCGTCTATGCGTGACGTAAACCAGAGCAGTAGTGACACACGATCGGAATGAAGCGTTTACATGCAACACGATCGGATAAACGATCGGTATAACCCACCTATCTCGATCGGAAAGAAATTTTGATCTGAAAGAGTCTGATCGGGGCAGACTATTCAGAACGGCGCGTTTACATGACGCATTTTCTTTCCAATCAGGCATTCTTTCTGATTACTTTTGCCCATGTAAAAGCAGCCAGTGACTCCCTCCCCAACCTGGTCATCTCTTTCAGCTGTTAACGACCCAGGTGGAACTGGTTCTGTTTGTTTGGGTTTCAGAACACTGCCGTAGATGGATGGAAGAATAAACCTGAGACCACCGTTCTTATTAAGAGAAGGGTTATCCTTCTTGACAAAGATGGCTTCTTTCACTCCTCGCTCAAACCATCCTTTCTCTCTGGCTAGAATTTAGACTTCACTGTCCTGGAACAAGTGGTTTGTGGCCTTCAGGTGGAGGTGCACTGCAGACTCAGGTCCACTTGGGTTGGCTCTGCGATGTTGGTAAAGCTGCTTGTGTAGAGGTTGTTTGGTATCTCTGATGTACTGGTCATTGCAGTTCTCTTTGCAGTGGATAGAGTACACAACGTTGCTCTGTTTGTAGCTGGGAATTTTTTCCTTTGGATGAACCAGGACAAAATTCCCAGCTACAAAGAGAGCAACTTTGTAGCACTATGTGGTCAAGATTGGTTGCGTAAAATAAATTTAAACTGGCAGCAAATTAAAAGTCTAGCCATGCAGGAAAAAAAAGAAAGATTTTAAAACAGTTGAAGAAGTGTTAGGGAAACATTTGGAACTGTTTAAAGATGAGTTAAGCACACTCAAAGATGTCAAAGGAACGTCACAGTAAAGCTGGACACACGCCCCAGGATTTAAAAAAAACTACCCATGACCTTTTGCCATGAATAACCAAGTTGACAAAGAGCTGGAAAGACTTGAGATAGCAGGAATAACCCTTGGAGGCAACAGGCAAATATTTGCATTCAGAAACTAAGGGATTAGCTGAGATTACCATACACACTGCTTTTAAGTCAATCTGAAGTCTTGTCTGAGTTTAAAAATTCAATTTGTTATAAAGTTTTTTTTTTTTTTTTTAAACATAAAAAATGATATGATTGATGTTAGAAATTCAGAATGTTGGGACTTTTGCCACATCTGCTCCACGAACGAGTTTAAGACTTCAGGAACATGTCGTCTTCAGCCGCCCTGAAGGTCAGATTGAGTGGCAATTAAAAAAAAGGAGAAGAGCATGTTTTTTTTCAATTGTGTAGACTTTTTCCTGTTCAGCTGTGCAAGCAGAAAAAATGTGAACACACATCTAACAAAAGTATATCTGTGCACAAACATGAACATGATTTAAGAGGATTTAAGAGTCCAAAAACCCATATTCCTAAAAAATGTTAATGTTATTAAAAATGTATTTTATGTGTGGCTTCAAAGCATCTGCAAATGTAACATATATGGACAGATTGCTTTTTTTCTGCACTTAAAATCGAAGTGGGGTGAAGTTAAGAGGCACAGATCTTATCCTGAAGATCAAACATTTCCAATACGATACAAGCGATGCACCACAGATCTTTAGCCTGTAAAGTAAGGCAGGAATGAATTTATGATTTCATCATATTTGTCACAGACTAACTGTAAACGTTAGGAGGAAGAAGCTCCTGACAGATGAATGTGTGCAGGTTTGTAGGTGGCTGAATACATGTAATGCCTTACAGATATGTGCCCTCCGAGAGTATACTGACTTCCTCTCATAGCATAAAACATATTTTATGGAACTTTCCTGATGACTTATGATTAATGTGTCTCAGTGTTTGTTCTTATAACCCTTGTGCAATCTTGTGGGGTCCAGATGACCCCACTCCCACTGTTAACGTGACTCTAACGAACATTAACGTTGGGAGTGGGGTCATCTGGACCCCACAAGATACCACATGGGATAAAAAAATAATATTTTTATCTGCAGCATTTGCTCATAACCCTTTTGCTCTCCAAACAGACACAAAGCAGAATGAAGCTGATAGCTGACAACTATGAGGACGAACAGTATCATCCGCATGCTCCTCACCATCAGCCTCAGCCCCAGCCCCAGTACCCCCACCCTCCCCAGGGCCAACAAACCTCCTACCTACATGCCCCACACGCACAACATGCTCAGCACCCGCAACTCCCCCAGCACCCGCAACATTCCCAGCATCTGCAACACCCCCAGCACCCGCAAGCCCAACCACAGCATCCGCACTCACAGCATCCCCAACCTCAATACTCTCACCCTCAGCACCCTCAACCTCTGCCCCAGCTCCAACAGCACCCCCGCCCTCCCCAGCCTCAGCACCCTCACCAACAACACCCCCAGCAGCATCCTGCACAGCACCCGCATGGACTTCCCCCCGCACAGCACCCTCACCCCCAACACCCACATGGACCTCCCCAACAAGGACCCCACCCTCAGCATCCACACCCCCAACATCCTCAGCACCCTCAGGCTCCTCAACATCCTCACCACATGCAGCATCTGCGGCATCCATCGCCCCACCACAGAGGAGTACCTGCTCGGGGGCCTCCTCATGCTGGCCACCGCCCCTCCCCAGACCAGGTAACGTGTATTCAGAATGAAACAGAAAACATAGGAAGACTATATGAATATCAATGAATGTAGATACCAGTACAAAGTCATGTTCAGCACCAATCTAATGCTTTCTGCACTTTTCTTTAAAAACATGGCTGACTTCAGGATGATGAGGAGGGCATTTGGGCCTAAACTTAGCTGTGACAACCAAAGCTTTTATGTTGATTAGAGGGGTAAGATCTGCTCCTTTCTCTACAGTTTCTCAATTCTTTGTTCTAAGTGTCATGTGGAAACGTGTTTTTTTTTTTCCCCACTCTCTGATGAGTCGGTCTGTACTGGGGGAGCACAGCCATACCATGATGTTGAAACACAACCCAACTAATGATCTTTTACTTTTACCAAATCCTTACTTCTTTGGCTTTTTTTCTTCTTTTTCCTGGAAGAATAGGAGGTCATCAGGTGTGTGGGCTCTCCATGGGGACTGACAGATGAGCAGGTAAACTCAAAAGTACTCTACTGTACTCTACTGTCTCCTTGTTCTTCACAAGGTGATCTGGAACCTCCTCTTTGTGTGAACAGGAAGACACATCCTCCTCTCCCTTCACTTGATGCAGATTTTGTTTGCAAGTTGTCACTTTGCCCGAAGTGTGACCAACATGGCAGCATCTGAGACCTTAGAGGTCACCTTACCTGTCTGCCACCTGCTGAGCGAGCCCTCTTGGTCCTTCCAGCAGAGACCTAACCCTTCCAGCCAAGTTCTGTTTAAATTCATCAACCTGCTTTGATTCAAATCAATGGTTGCCGACTCCTTTGCTACTTACCGCATTGCTTTGATTGGCTCTTTGACTCTGTCATGGTTCATTCAGTCCTCACTGGTTTCATCTGAGCTCTTTACCTGGCCCTCATGAAAGTCAGTGTGCAGAGTCTCTTCACTCACCTTTGTTGCTCACCGTATTCGTTTTCCTCATGTCAAACAGTTCTGACCTTGATGATGTCTCCCCTCATTGGCATGTTTTGTGCACGTTTAAGAGCTTTTAGGTTTTCTATTGTTATTTCCTGTTGGCACAAGGAAGCATTTAGGGCTGACTGATGGAGCTCCTTAGCCTCCACCTGCAGCATCTCCTTGGCTGCATGAGCACAGCCCTCTTGCTTTTGGGCTACTTCTAGGCTCCAGCTGTCAACAACATGTATTCTTCATGTTACCTCATATTGATCAGTGGTAGTCAATAAAAAACAGCTGATCTATGCAGATGTCAACATAGAGGGAAAGAATAACCAATCACCCCAGTCACATTGGCCAAGAGGTGGTCAGGGGCGGGAGGGGACAAATCCATCAGATTCAGTTTTATTTTTTGAGACTATGCACCTCTGCATTTCCTCTGTGTTGCCAGAATTATTACTTATGGTGCTTCTGCTGGTGCTCAAACGAAATGATATCACAAGACCTTTTCCAGAACGGTCTTTTTTACAGCGGAGAGGCTTGATCCAGGCTTCATAAAGATTTCTTTTTGAGTTTGACAGCCGAGCAATGGTCAGACACAAAACCTTCCTCAAGAAATACCGTCTTTATGATGGTTACTAGAGATTGCAAAGCAAAAGAAGAAAAAGTTTCTTACCAGGTCTAATCATTCATCGGACTCACCGGTTCGCTCCAGCACCCTTGAACCCCTCTAGCAGTAGTTCACGTAACCTCCCACACATAGTAAGTTGTTTTCTTCTTCTGAACAAGATGGCCTGTGCCTAGTAAAATATGTACACATATGATAGAAATGCATATATTATACATCTAGAGAGAAATCTATGGAGTGTGTCCAAATGTGGTGAGAAAATCGTTTTAAAACTGACGATGTACTATACCTTTGTTTTGGTTATTTTACTAACTGGCTGAAGGTCAAATGCATCTTATTTCCAGAGCTGAGTGATGTAATTTTTCTTTTGACTGGTAGGTTGTAAGGGAAAAAAACCCTTCAGCAGTCAAGTTAACATTCCCTGTCTGAAAATACAGCCCAGATTTCAAGAAAAAAAAAGATGTATATGTATTAATAACTAAAGCTTTAGAGTCACTTTGTGAGTTACAAAGATGAGGATCAAACTCTGTCTTAAAGTCTAAAAACAGACAGCATTGTTACATTCCTTTCTTAGTGTGAAATCAACTCAGCTAACAACCTCTTGACCTGTGCTAACAAAATCAAACTTGCTTTCTGTATGTAACTCACACAAGTAGCAGTTAAATTATGTACAAATAAAGCTTGCACTTGTGAATGAGGACTATCAGCGTTTCCTCCACACAGAGGTTCAGAGACTGTCTGGATGCATTTCTTTGGTGTGTTTTTGTCGTCGTCACGTGAACAGAAGTGGTTGGTGTGTGTGACTGTAACAGCTAAATAGATAGAAGAAAAAAAACAACACTTTATTACAGTATTGTGAAATAAATGAAGTAGACGTTACTGATCCCTTTCTTCCTCCCTCCCTTCCCTCGCATTACCTGTGCGTCAGGTGTACTTTGTTGTATGTAAATGTCTATCGACTCATCCCTCCATTTGACCGAGGTGATCTATCCTTCATGTGTGCCTCACACCCTTACCGTCTTGCAAAAATCAGCAACATTGCTTTTTGAGTTTGCAAATGTTGAGCTACAAGTCCCAGAGGAAAGTTTTCATTATTATTATTATTTGTTTTTTAAGAAGACAATGCAAACAGACAGAGGACCAAAAACCCTCTCATTTCACCATCAGGGAGTGGAGTAGTAAATTCTCTGTTTTTTCAGGTTCTATCTACTGAATACTGAAAGTAGGGCGTTTCCCCTACCATAAGCATATGTAGATTGTGCATGATAGACAAACAAAGAAACCGTTAAGAGTGGCCCATGCTGTTGGGACGACATGTGCCACTGATTGTGGCATAGAAAAAAAAAAAAAATTTTTCTTCAAATGGGGCTGGGGTTGTCTATGCAGAAGAGATTGTATTTTTGTGTCCAAAAAGGCAGAAAGAGTCACAAGAAGGTAAATAAAGCTTAGAAGCACACGGGGTTGATTTGAAATGCAAGCACGGTTGGAAAGAGGTGGCCTTTCGTCTGGTGCCTTGGAGCAGCTGTGTAGAAAGCCTTAAGCAGTTCTTTTTTTTTTATAATGGTTTTCCAAAGAAAACAAAAAAAATCTGAAAACCTACATGCATTTTCGTTTTATTGTTGTGCTTTTCTTTTACAACATTTCTTATGTGCATAAGTTGGATCAAACAAATCACTCGGACAATGCCAAATAATACTCTCTTTTAACTTTGTTTTAATCATTTTTTTTATATTTAAGTTGGCTTATTTTGTTATTTTAACGCCTATTAAAATGCCCAGTGTGGGAAGTGTATTCTTTGTACAAAGTTAAGTGTTTGGAAATGTAACAGGTAAGAGTTGATAAAACAATTCGATGTGAGGTCCACATGCCATGATCACTGT